>OY728143.1:442918951-444360826 GCA_963277665.1 Viscum album
AAATTAAACTAAGATAACACTTACTAATTTGAAGTGTAGAAATAAAAATTTGTTTGATTGAAGAAGGATCTTCAGCTAGAAGGAATTTTCGCGGAAGAGAATACCTCAAGAGGAGGTTTAGATTAGGTCTCCAAACAGACCTACAACACCCCCAATAACCAACCCCTCACAACCCACCCCCTCCCACTACCTAGCCCCCAACCCGCACACCCACTACATACCCACATACACCCACCCCTATAGAAAACCCCCTCCAACTACCCCAACCCCAACTATAGAAAACCTCCCCCATACAGCACCCCGCACTCCCCTCCCCCTGAAGCCCCCACCCCCAACATTGCACATCCCCCTCACCCCTTCTATCCCCCACCCTGTAAACCCACCCCCTAACCCCCCCCCCCCCCCACTTCACATCACATCTACACCAAACGCCCTCCCACTACATAGCCCCTCCAGTCCCATTACACCACCACCCCTACAGCCCCTCTCTCACTGCGCAACCCCCCTACAACCCCCCTCCGACTTCATAGTCCCCAGCCTCCCACTGCACAACCACCCACGTAGCCCAGCCAACCCCCTCTCACTGCACAACCCACCATTCCCAATGCACCTCCCACAACCCCCGCTTCCCACTACACAACACCCCCTACAACCCCCTCCCACTACACATGCCCCCCTATATCCAACCCCCCTCCCATTTCACACTACCCCTCACATTGCCGCAAAAAATAAACCATGACATGTGAATCAAGGATGGATCCTATGTTGGGAAGAAGGGTTCATATAGAATATGGGATTTGTCCTTTAAAGATAATAAAAACAAAAAAACAACCTTGTCTTAAATTAATTTAGGATGAAAAATTGAGTAAATGTAGGTAGAACATGAAAATCATAACATACTGATTTCATATGAAAAAAAATTAGTTTCTCAGTATAAGGGTTTTCAATTTGGAATAGAGATCTCGTTTAGGGAGAAATGTGGGAGGATCCTGATCTGAATTGGGGCTGAATTTGTGGCATTCTATCCCAATGGGTTTTTAAAACTGTTGGTAAATATTATACCTATACCAACGTTTCCGTGATCTATTGGTATAAGGGGGGAAAACTACCACATATACCAACAGTTATATTTAACCATTGGTGAAGGTATCTATGCCTGGGCCTATCCCATCGATTTTCAAAACCGTTAGAAAAAACACTCTAACAATTACTATACCAATGGTTTTCAACAAATAATTAGTATAGGAAACCTATCCCAACAGTTTTTCTAACCGTTGGGATATTGGCGTTGGTACAGATGGAATTTCCAGTAGGGCTCCACTATCAGTATGGTACCATTCGAGGAATTGTATTGTTGACCTTGTAGAACACCTCTATGCTGGACTGACCTAGGGGAGTCAGCACTCATGCGACTAGAGATGGTACGGAATACCAGAAAAAAAGGTGCAGATCAACTAGGAGCAAATGAAGACATCACATATTAGGCAAAAGTCTTATGTTTATAGGATACTGAGACCTCTGGAGTTCGAGGATAGTGACCATTTCTTTCTATGGTTCTCAGCTCGACGAGGATTGTGGAGATTAATCTAGAGAAGCAAGTTATCTTCGAGGTTCATCAGACCCTTTTAGGTCCTCAGTAGAGTTAGTGTGGTGGCATACCACTTAGCTCTTCCCCCTCAGTTGCATTGGGTGCAGGGGAATTTCCATATATCCTAGTTGAGAAGATACCACTAAAAACAATTCCCACATTTGATGGGGTTGTTATTTTTTCTTTATAAGGGGTTATAACCCCTTCTAAATACATTAGCGGCGGTTGTTATAAACCACCGCTATTGTGGCCGCATAATGTCAGTAGAGGCGGTTTTGAGTATCTGCTGGTAAAACTATGTTGAGTATAGTGGCGGTTACATTAGAAGGGTTCTGAACCCCCTCTAATGATGACTTAAATTCAAAAAACACTAAGACTGCCACTATTCCACCTCTAGTTGGAATCCAATAGGGGATGATGTGAACAATACCCCAAAAAATTTCCATTTTTTTAATTACACTCCCACTCTATCCCGTGCCACTCGACTCCCCTCCTGTTATACCCCGCCCACTACTCCCTCGCCAGTTCCACTCCACTCCCCTCATGTTTCTACTACCCCCACCTGCCACTCCCCACCCTACCCAACCTATCCCTCCCTCTCCCGCCACTCCCCCTCATGTTCCATTACCCTTCCCCTCCCCCTATTCCCATTACCCTACCCCTCCACACGTTCCCAGTACCTCTCTCTCGGGCCAACCGAGACTCTCCGCTAGCTCCCATGCTAGTCGCTCATGCCCTGAGACAGGTTCCTGCTGGCTCCTCCCGTTATTGTCGAGCCAGTCACTCACACCCCAAGACTCCCCCGCTCAGATTCCCATAGGATCCTCCCTTCATTAGGGATACAATATTAAAAATTGTACAGTAGAGAGGATTCGAACCACAAAGATTCCTGAAGCAGATACCACCGGAACATGTACAACAAACCACAAGAGCCAATGCCATTTGAGGCCTAAATAACACATCATTGTGTTTATATATATTTGAGTATTTATTATAATAATATATATATTATTTATTATATTTATATGTATATGAAATTACATATATATATTCTATAGTCTATATTTATATATCACATAAATATATTACAGAAGTATATATCTGTATATATATATATATTACTTATATATATATGTGTGTGTGTGTGTGTGTGATAACGATAATATTAATAATTTTTTTAAATGCATATATTTTTTAATCTATCAAAATTATATATTTGTTTTATAAATACTGTACATTTATTTTATGATTTATATCAAATATATATTATATTAAATACATCTGTGTTATATATTTATGTAAATTATTTATATTATTTAAGTACATATTTATATTATATATATATATACATTTACAGAATATATATATATATATATATTATTTACTCAATATATCTATATAATGTCTTTAAATATATTTTTATATAATGTCTTTCAATGGATATATTTATTATTATTTATATTAATATATTTATTTATTTGTATAAACTGTATAATATTATATATAATTAATATCATATTATATATAATTAATATAATATTATTTATAATTAATATAATAGTATATAAAATTACTATTATATTATATATAATTAATATGTATATTATATATAATTAATATGTATATTATATATAATTAATATGTATATTATATATAATCAATATCATATGAAATCCAATTTATTGACAAATATACTTAATATTATATGAAATAAAATTTTATATTATATAAAATTAATATTATATGAAATACAATTTATAAAAATATTTATATAATGCATTTCAATACATATATTTATAATTATGTACATTAATATATATTAGTATTTCAATAAATATACATTAATATAAGTTTTTTGTATAAATTATATCTCAAATAATATGAATTTTATATAATATAAAGGCATAAACCTAGTATATAGAAATATATTTATTATTATTATAATACAATTTATAAAAACTACAAGCTTGAGTTTTTATATAATCTATTTTTTAGATAAATTATATTTATGTATATATTTATAGAATATGTTTATGCTTTTATATTGTAAATAATTAATATTATATAAAATAAAATTTATTTAAATATATATATGTTAATTTATATAATATTATAAAATTATACTTATGTATACAAATAAATAAAATTAAATAAAATCATATAAATATTTTATATAATATGTTCCGATAATATATTTAATTACATTTATATATTGTGTTTTAATTAATTATATATATATATATATATATATTATAGAAGTTTTTTTTTAATGTGGGGGTTCAAGACCCCTTTAATCTCATAAATTAGAGGGTTTTTTTAACCCCCTATAAATTAACAACATTATATGCGGTTTTGAACCCCCTCTAAAATAAAGACATTAGAGGGGGTTTTTGAACCCCTTCTAAATTAATGACATTAGAGGTGGTTTTGAACCACCTCTAATTTATGAAATTATAGGGGGTTGATCCCATTTAACCCCCTAAAAAATCCAACTTGATATTCAAAATATAATGTCAAAACATATAGAGTGGGTTCAAAACCCCCTTTAATTTACGAAATTATGGGGCTCCAAAACCCCCTCTTATTTCGATGATTTGAGAGGGTTTTATATAATCCTGCTCTAATTTTTATAGAAAATGATTTTAGAGGGGGTTCATAACCCCCTCTAAATTCGATGATTAGTGGGAGTTGTGCAGAACCCCTTCTAATGTTTTAGAAAATGAATTTAGAGGGGGTTATGCATAACCCCTATAAATAACCCCGACTAATGTACTGTTTTTTGTAGTGTAGGTCAATGATCCCTCTCACATCATTTATGGGGGTGAGTTGGACATCGAGGATGGGGTGACGATTTCGGAGGTTCCAGTAGAGGCTGATGTTCGACAGGATTGAGTTCCTAGTGGGTGATCGATACCTCTAGAGCGTGTATGGTGGCAGCATGGGAACCTCCAGGAGAGAACATAAAAGCAGGAGGCTCATATTCTGGATCAATACCCCAATTGTTTCCTTAATTGGTGTTGTGTCTTTCGGGAATGCTAATCCAAGAGGCAGTGAAAATTTAAATACCATGATTATTCCATGTAATTTTTTAATTATATGGAAATATTATGTGTCTGAAAAAAATTGACAATGCATGATTCCGAGGCCAAGTGGGTTCGGATTGAATTTCTGAATTTTTTTAGGTTTGATCAGTAAACGCATGAGCGACATACTGTAACTTTTGAATGGGTGCTCAGAATTGAAATCTTATGACACCATTGAACACGAAACACTGGTATTCACTTAAGGATTCCTTAACCTTGACTGTAATAGGTCGAGTGTGGAATTTGTTTCTTCAGTTTTTATTTAGAGACATAAAAAAATTTAATAAATTAAAAAAATAAAATTTATTTTATTTATTTGAAACCTCTATTTTGAATTGGGTGGTGGGGACCACTCGACATAGAAAGCCTTGTAACTCTTGGAATTCCACTAATTGATTTTCCAACATTAATTTATTAAGTAATTAATTATTAATCTTAATTAAGTTGGATCCTCACCTCATGTGGTTTGGGAAAACATTGGCAAAGGAAATAACTTGGGAGAGCTCTTAGAAGAACATCCTCCAATGAATAACCTATCCTAGTGAAGAATGGGGAACCGACGCTTGATCCCAGATCAGAAGCGTGTTGCGGGAGTGACAAACGTTGGCGTTCACTTCAATGTCTTCATCTTCATCCTCACATAATCATCAATGAATAAACTCAGTATGTAATGTTTAATTATTTTTATTCATGGTATCATTTTGATTCAATCTTCTTGAAACACCTCTTATCAGTCTATCATGGAGGGTGCGAGACAAAAAAACATGGTATTATCCCTATGATATTTCATTAATGGTGTGTCCTTCACGAACAGATTTATGGATTGAGCGGAATCCAACAACAGCACCGGTGACCGACGCTAGTTGGGTTTAGGCGGTGGTCGGCACACCGGTCAGATGTGATGGCGGGGGCAACGTAACCATGCCGTGGAATGAAGCTACGACCAATTTTCCACGGCAGGGGAGGGCAGCTGCCAGCATGTAAGATGGCCGCATAAAGGAAGGGCAGCATGCGTCTGCAGCACTGGTTGGGGAGGAGGTCACAACTGCTTAGCCGCAGCGGTGCACATAGAGGGAGGCCGACACTCGGATGACCTCGGAAGGAGAGTTGTGTCATCGCACCCCAGGTGGGAGAACCAGCGGGAAAACCGGTCGACCATGTCACGCCGAGCAGGACTGCTCCATCATGATCTGCATGCCAGCAGGTGGCACCACATGACGACATCTGGTTGGGAAATCCAAATGGTCTATTGGACCATTTGGAATACCAGGGGCTTCTTCCCCCCGGTAGCAGCTAGGGAAGGCCCCATCATGGCGGACCACACCCAGCAGAGCAGGACGAGCCCCACCGGCCACACCAGCAGGCCGGGACCACCGTGTTCTGGCCTATCTGGGCTAGACTCGGACCAAGTATGCCCGAATAGGGTCGGTCCGGGTTGGTCCGAGCGGGTTGGAATGGACCGGGGCCCATATAGACCCAAATGCGTCTTTTTTTCCATAGCATGAGAACCAGGCGTCCAATTGACAAACCGTCTATGGAACATGATTTCTAGGACCGATATGGTTCTTTTTCTATACTCCACTTGAGTTTTGGAGAATGTTGGAGTACAGTCAGGTTGGATTGAACATGAATCCATCTAGGTCAACAAAAAAACACTAATAACATACAGACATGGCGTCTGATTGACGCACTGTCAGTTGCGTTGTGACCCTTATGACATAGTGGTACTTTGAGATACTTATTCATGGGACATTGTGGCAGTCAATGTTTCAAACGATGTCTTGAAGGGTGGATCCTCATGGAATCATGCGCAATTAGTGTGGGAACCCTGTGTTTGGCTGTACTGGAGGAGTCATCAGATCCTGTGTGGGACATATTTGGATCCAATGAGGGTCAAAATCTTCAGATCCTATGTGGGTCATCTTCAGAGAATGCTTGGTTCATCTCTAGATTCTGGGTGGGTAATTTTCATATATTGTGTGGATCATCTTCTATCTTATGTGGGTGAATAGATGTACTTCTTGGAAAAGAAAAAATGACCTAGAAATACATCTAATCATCTATACATGTTTACTTAGGTTATACCTTGTGTTAGCTGAGTCTTTACCTTTGTGGTATTCGTCTGTGTGGTGGTACATTTCATTTATTTCTCTATGTGGAATTACCTTCGTGGTATCGTTTCCTTCTTGGAATTGTTGTTGTTTTGGATAATGAGTTGGGCCCTGTGTTTCCTCGTTAATGATTTGGGTATACTCGATAACATAGGTATATATATGGTTATATACCTAAGTATGGATGATTGTTTTTTTGTGCTTTGTGATTACAATATTTCTTTGTGGTTTGTACTTTTTGGATTCATAAAGTCCTTCAGGGCTGTCGGGGTCCCTACTGAGTATTGTTATACTCACCCCTACACGGACTATGCCCACACCATGCTATATCTTGTGAAGATGATAGGCAGCACTGACTGAGGTTGAGGGTACAAGGATCGGAGGCCACTGGGAGGTGGATCATTAGACAAGAAGTTCTACAGATATGACTGTTTGGGAGATGTTCCTACCCTTCAGGTAAGATCCTCAGTAGCTGTTCAAAGGAGTTGTTTTCAGTTTTACTTGTACCTTTTTAGTTGGTCATTAATTCCATCCCCTTTTACATTCAACACTCTTTTACTTTTAGAAAAATATTAATACATTAGTTAAACTTGTGGATTATTTTTGTTGTTTTCTACAATGATTGTTTCTTCAGGTTTAAAATAAATTCCTTCTTATTTGGGGGATACACCTTTCCAGTTCATGATTCCAGCCTCTGGCCTAGGGAAGGCGTGTTTGGGGGTAGTCAGGGCTTGGGCCCTGAGGGACGTGTCATGACAGATATTTCCATAAAACTGATATTTTTCACACCTTTTTCAATATTCATGATCATCTTTAAAAATGGTGTTCCAATAATGTTCATATTTCCAAAAAATTATTACTATCCTTTGATGTCGAAATTGTCTTATAAGACCTTATGTGTGACAAAACATAAATAAAAAACCAATTTCACGCTCAGGAAAATATCTCCTTGTCACATGGAAACTAAAAATCTTATAAATAAGGGAGAATTCCAAATGTAATATCATGATTCGTATATATATATATATATATATATATATTATGAGAATTGAATTTAATTGGGAACTGAGACGTTACCAGATAATTGACATGTGAGGATACTATGTAACTTTTGTAGGATCATAATATAGATGTCAATGCATGTGAGATGTCACAAGAAAACATGGGGGTGAATTGTAGGTTTAAATTTATTTAATTTTTACTCTTAAGAAGAAACATTGTTTAATAGGTCTTAAACTAATATAATTTAAAAATAATTTTATGAAACAATAATAAATTTTGAACTCACCCTGGATCTGATCGATATAATATGATACCATGGAATATTTTAAAACAATTGTATTTGTGTTGAATACAATAATCAGAATATAAAAAATATAATTTATTCAACCATACATCATATAAAATCATTTAATACAATATGTAATGTATATTAAGGTATGGTAATTATGGCAATTTCAAAAAAAAAAGAATAGGAAGGGAAAATAAAACAATTAAATTTCTATTTAAAATAGTAGTGGAAGAGTAAAGGGTATTTCAATTCTTTTATCCCATAGAGTATGTTATCCTTTCACCTATGTAAATAGGTATGTCTTACCACCACCCGAGTAAGCCCTTCATACGATGACTGTCGTGTAGTTGTTCTTATCCACAAAATCCGTCTATTAAGAATGTGATTAGAACCTCTATATTTCAATATTTTATAATCACATGATACAATGATCGGAAGCACCATCTTCCTTTCCCTGGATTCCCTAGATCATTATCACGATGATCAGTCACAAAATGAAATGAAACTCACTTATTGAAATAAATGATCTAGGATCAGGAAGTTCACCTCTTTTATCTTCAAGGAATTATTTGAGATGAATGAGATAGATGACACCTTCTCTTCCTAGAACACAATTCATAATATTGTGTCTTCTATATACAATAGTCCAAGTCCTGTATTCTCTTGTTAAAAGAACCTCTAATTTATAAGCCTTTGTTGAAAATTCATATTTGATTTAAATTTTCATATTTCACTTGAAAAAACAGATGTACATGGATACCTAGAACAATAAATGTAAAAATAAAATAGAATACTCAACAATTTTTTGATTGTTATATATTGAAATCCATGACATCGATTTAATTAAAAAATATAGGTACAAAAATATGATAAAATGATAATGATAAATATATAAATCATGAGTAAAAGGATAATGTGCATAATGTAGGCATTATTATAGTATTACTTGAGTAAAATTATTTACATGATTTTGATGAATAACATGGGTATGATAGATAACATGTCTACGATGTGTAATATGAGTACGATGTATAACACGGGTACAATGCATAACAAGAGTATGATGCATAACATGAATATGATGTATAACATGTGTATGATGAAAAACCGGGGAATGATTAACTACATGGTTACGTTGCATGTCATGGATATGATATATTTCAGGTGGTAATGATGAAGAACAAAACATTTGGTTACAATTGAAAACAATACATGTGGTTTCGATGATAAACAATTCATTCAGTTACGATGAAAAACAATACCTGCGATTATGATGAAATGTAATACATGTAGATACGATTAAAAAAATTCATGTGATTGTGATGAAAAACAATACATGTAGATATGATGACAAATAATACATGCAGTTACGAGGGAAAACAATACATACAGTTAAGATGAAAAAAAAACAAGTTCTTTTGATAAAATATACATAAAGTTACCATAAAAATCAACATATACGGTTACTTTGAAAAAGAACACGTGTTTTTACAATAAAAAAATGAAATAATTGGTGATTTAAAAAAATGAATGTGAAGGTCAAAAAAAACTTTTTACTCAACAATAAACCCCATTTTGGAAAGCATAAAACAAAAAATAAAATAATGTCTTATATCCCTTTGATTTTAGCAACTCTTCTAAAGTAATAGTGAATATGATTAATTCCACCATTGGATAATAATTAACTCAAATGACTATAATATCTATAATTCACCTATTTATATGAGTTATTCCAGTTAATATTATATTTTCCCATTTTCCTTTTTATGGGAATTATTCTTGTATAAATCATTTTCATCATTTCTAAATTATTCTCACTTTTTGATTTTCAAAAACAATATGACAAAAAATTATTTTCCATCAAATAGTTATAAAAACAATGTATACAAAATAATAGAAATTAATTAAAATGTAATTAAATATGTTTTATTAATAGAAGAGTTCAAAATTCCTTATTACCGCTTTTATATGTCCAAGAGGTTGAAAACCGCTAACTTCAACTTATTGAGATACTTTTTAAACTCCATCAACATTTCATGTGTTTATTAGTGATCCTTCATCTTCTTATCCTATTTTACAATAATTTTTTCTACATTAGAGGGCATTTCTTCATGAATGAGATTGACTGATTCCTGTAATTTGAGGCTTTCTTCCTAAGAGTTTTAATCATCCATAATGACATTGTTGGCCTTTTCTAAGATTAATACTATAGTTTAGAGAAAATATCTCATTAAAATGATTTTTTGATTTTTTATATGTTCCTGATCTTCAGAGGATATTCTTTTTGAGGTACACCATCTTCAAAAGGAATATATTTTTTCATTCTTACTAGTGACCATATTTTGGTAGAATGAATTGAGATTATTTAGTCGCTTCAAAAATTCCTCAGACTTCTCCACAATATATAAGTGATTTTCACAATTTTTTTATGAAAACTAACAATTTTTTTGCAATCTGTTATATGCTCAATAGCTTGTTGTTTGAACACTTTAAAATCAACATCATGATTAAAAATCCTATCCATCGTAATCATGATAGAATATGTTCTTTCATTATGTCTATTAGTAATGATATATATTATAGCTTTAATTTTTGGTTGAAAATATATAATATTTTATTATATATTCTATGATTTTTCAATAAATTTAACTCCTAATAAAATGATTGTCCCTTATGAATTGGTATCTTAAATGAAATCTAGAAGCTCTCCAAGATGAGTTTTTGTACATACAAATTCAGCTAGTAGATTCTGATTCTAATCAGATTCTCATTATTCTCATTTTTATGATATTTAAAAAATATTCCAGGTATTATTCATTTAAGGAAAAAAAATTATGATTGAGGATTAGCATATAGAAATGTAAAGGATGGGTCTTCAGTTGATTCAACAGAAGAAATTTTTAAGAATTTATTTTTTCTTGTTTATGGCTTCATTTTCATCATCATCTTATTCTTCATTACCTTCCTTTTCTTCATATAATATACATTTTAGATTGAGGATTTGTGTAACCAATTGTTTAGCTACCATGTTTTCTTTTCCATTATCTGGTGGATTCGGTTGGGTTTGAAGAGCAGATACCATTATGACAATTTTTGTTTAGGCCTTCCTCACTATCATTACAAGACTATCAATATCAACAGCTTGACCCTTTCTCCTTTTCAGTTTATTTTTATTTTCTTCATCTTTTAAGGTATCATCAGTTTATATTAGTTCATACATGACTTTAGAATGATCCAATTTTAATTTAGGAACACCCTGTTTCTTTTCATCCTTATTCATTCTCTATTTAACCACAACCTCATGAGATACTGCTTTTTGTTTCTTTGATTTCATGTTTATTGCAGCCTCAAATATCTTTCTTATGATCATAATTTATTTGGATATATTGGGTGTTTTATCCCACCCTCCATATTCTTTTAGATATATTTGGCTTCTTCAGAGGAGGATATGAGACTATATATATTCCTCATCATAGAACATAATAAATTATTGTGTACCTTGAAATTTAGATTATATTCTTTTTTCTTTTGATTGTTAAAATTTCTGACTTCCTGGGATAAAATTTTGTTTTCACTAGTGAGAATCAAAAAAAATTCTACTACAGTATTAATAACAACTATATTCCTCTGATCTCTCCAGTACTCATATTCTTTCCCATCAAAAAAAGGTTGCCTATTTGGGTTTGTATTATCAATTGTTCCAATATTCATTACATTCATTCTATAATACAACACTTTTACACCCAACACATTTGGGTAGAAGGTAATAATTAACAATAGTTTTATAATATAAATATAATGGTCTTATATAATTAATTAAAGAATGCAAAACAAATCATTGGAAACGTCCTCTGATAAAAATTTGAGGATCAATATAAAGATGTAAATGCATATTATATGGCACAATACAAGAGGGGATGAATTGTATGTTTAATTGTATTGAATTTAAAAACATAATAAGAATAATTGTTTATGATATCAAAAATTAATAAAATTTACAAATCCTCTTATGAAAAAATAAAAATGATCGGACATGCCCTGGATCCGATGGATATAATATGACAACAACAAATTTTTTTTAAAAATAATTTTTGAGATGAATATAATTATCAGAGTATATCAAATGTAAATGATTCTACCATAAATAATATAAAATATTTTAATAATATATGTAACATAAATTAATGTACTGTATTTAATACAATTACATTATTAAATAATATGAATATAACGAATAAATAAATGGATTCACCTTCTAATACCAATAAAAATGGGAATGTAATGGGTATTACAATTCTTTTATACTAATGAGTTGGGTATAATTTCACATATGATAATAGGCCAGTCATACCACCAAATGAGTAAGCCCTCAATATGATGATTGACATGTCTATTTTTATTTCCACAAAATCCCTCGATTAAGAAGGTAATTAAATCCTCTATCTTTCAAATATACGATATGTTCGATAAAAAGATCAGAAACACTCTCTTCCTATCCTTGGAATACCTCCATCATTATCCGGTTGATCAGTCAAACAACGAAATGAAAAAACATATTGGAATACAATAAATATGAATAATCCATTCATGTATTGTATCTTCAAAGATTTTTTCAAGAAGAAATAGATAAGTAACACCATCTCTCTGTAAAATTGAATTCACAGAAGTGTTTCTTTTATTTTCATGATTCCATGACTTGTACTCTATGGTTCAAATATCCTCATATATGTTGGCCTCCAATCCAATGGCCTTATTCTATTTCAATAGTCATATTTCTCTGGAAAACTCTGATGGACCTGGACACCTGGAACTATAATGAAAAAATAGAATAAATGACATCATTTTGATTAGTAAATAACTAACTCCATGACATCGTTTGGGTTAGAAAATAATATGTACATAAATATAAAAAAATTATTATGATAAATATACAAATCATGATTAAAATGATAATGTGTAAATTGTACACGGTATTAGCGTAACACATGAGTATAATTCATTACATGAGTACTATGCCTTATAAGACTATGATGAATAAAATGGGTACGATGCATAACATGAGCACGATGCATAGCATGAGCGCAATGTATATCGTGGTTACGATTCATAAAATGGTTATGATTTATAGAAGGGATATGATACATTTCATGAGGTTATGATGAAGAATAATACATGCGGTAATTTTAAAAAACAATACATGCGGTTTCGATGAAACAAAATTCATGTCGTTAAAATGAAAAGAAATACATGTGATTACGATGACAAACAATACATGTGGTTACGATAAAAACAATACATGAGATTACAATGAAAAACAGTACCTAATGTTGCGAAGAAAATCAATATATTATGTTATGATGAAAACCAATACTTGTAGTTATGATGAAAAATAATTCATGTGATTATGATGAAAAACATTAAATGTTGTTGCAAAGAAAAACAACATATTATTTTACGATGAACAATAATATATGAGTTTATGATGAAAACGATTATGTAATTTCTGATTAAAAAAATAGTAATGAATGGTATTATTAAGAGACATATTTTGACTCAACTCTTTTCCTGGAATAAAGTACATATTTTATTCTGGAAGGTGATCATTCAATAGATCTTTTTCTGGAATTTCACCTTTAGCAGTATTGGGTAGTCTACATACGATATCATCAAAACAGTTCGCAAATTCAATTATGAAATTTGATTTCTTTTTTGAATTCCTATAGATGTAAAATTCATCTTACAAGACATATTTTAGATTAATCATTCCTCAACAATTACCTAAGATCTACCTTATTCGAAAACATAGTGACTCCACATCCATGAATATTTTTTCATTATTGTTCTAATGAAAAGAACATTTAGAAAACTATTTATATATATTTTTGTTATTGAATTGGGTGGAATCCAAAGATCCTGAGGCATTGGAAATGAGTTGTGTCATTCCCACATTTTATGATGAAATGTTTTTATCAACGTCATTGTTGAAATCATTATATAGTCGATTGAATGGTTCTTCCCAATTTGGATGCGACATCACTGGTGGTGTAATAAATATCATCTTTAACTCATTAAAATATTCTCTAAAAACAACCTTGAAATCATAATCTACATATTTCAAAACCAATATAGAGATTGGGTGAGAAATCTTATTGAAATAATTGATATACCACCTAGAGAAACCTTCATGTCCTAAAAACGATCTAACATGTTTCACACAAGCTGTATAAGACAATGAATTTATCACATAAAGTATATATTTTTTCATTTCAATGAAAATATATAATGACATTCTGAAGTAAAACTTCAATCATAACTATGAAATTAAAATTTTAAAAATTTAAAACAACACACATTTCAATAGTGGCTTTCGAAACATTTTCTATATTATTCAAACAATGGAAAATGGAATATCAAAAAACTGTGAAATAATCAAAGAAAATCACCATAAAATATATATTTTGATAATAAAAAATACTTACCATTATCATTTTCAATGTAAAAATATCTATAAACAATCCAAATTGATTCCATTTATATGAAAAATTACCAATTGGACAAGATCGTTTTATCTTATCTTGATCCTTCAGTGCAAAGGGTACCTCAAAATAACATGAAACCCCATCCAAAATGAAAACATGATTTCATGATTTCATTATCTCTTACATCTCATAAATGGATGGGTTAGTGAATTTATCTTTCTAAGTGACATGATTCATTTTCCTAAAATCAATGCACACTCTCGAGCAATTCATAATTTTCTATTTGATTAATTTATTTTTTTCATTCCTCATAATGGTTAGGGAAGTTTTTTGAAGTATATTAGCGGGTCCAACCTATTCTGAATCTAAAATATCATAGATAATCACATCTTATACTATCTTTTCAAACTCATTCTTCACAAAATCCATTAATGTGGGATTTTGTTTCATTTGGGGTAGTCTAATTGGTTTGGAATTACAATCAAGAAAAATTCTATGTTGGCATATTCTTGGGCCAACTAATTTTATATCAACTAATTTATATTATATTTCTTGAACAGTCTCTATCAAAAATATCAATCAATTATATTTCATGGGTTTCATATTAGTTATTATCAAATTATCACTGGTAATTTATATCCTGTAATTTGGTACACATTTTACAAATTCATGAGGAGTGGTATTAATTTTTGATCAAGGGACATATCCTTGGATAAAATTAGAGAAATAATCACCACATTAAATGGTAGGACCTCTTACACACACAAAACCACATCATATTTTATATAATTGAAAAAATCATCAATGAAATCATATTTTACCACTTATTCCCACATAAAATCAGTTTCTTTAGTTTTTTTGGCATCCACATGATCAGTGATATTTTAAAGGGAATAATTATCTCATATTTATAATAATTTATTTCACATCCCTGATTCAACAATTATATTAATACCAATTCATTGGAGAGTGAATATATAAAGTAATCATCTGATTTGTGCCTCATGGATTCAAAAATATTTAATTGGACAGTGCTATCTTCAAATTTCATGGGGAGTTTCCCTTCATGGAAAATCATTATTTTCTTAAATCCTCAAGATATGTATCCCAAATATTAAGGGTGAGTGTGATTGTATCCTATAATTATCCATATTCATCACATCGAAGTCATGTTGGAAAAAGATATCTTTGATATTCACCAGGAGATCAAGTAGAACTCCTCCTAGAAAAACTGTGGAACTATTTATAGTCTAAACTACCACTATTATGGGATTCATGTATACCTTATAGAAATAAGTATATATTGAGTTAGGAAATACATTAACTTTTTCAACTCTATAACACATTATATTTTATACATTTAATGAACTAATGGTCTATGTAATGGAAACATCTATAGAGAATGACATTTGGTATAAAACTATGGTGTTATAAGGGCTGAGATAGCTATTCCCATGATTTTTTTTTCATTCCCTTGAACTATTCTCTTCTTGGTGAAAATATCCTTAAATATTTTAATCATACTTTAGAATTTATTTGGTATTTTTAAGAAAGGGGATATTAATTTTAACTTTTTTGAGATGTATCAAATTTATTTTTAGGTGAATATTATTAAAATATCATCGATTCAATCATCATTATATTAAATAGTGGTGGTAATTATTTCTTCAACTTTTTATTCCTTTTAAATAGTATTTACTGTCTTTTTTCCCTCATCATATCTTTCTTATCCTTCCCTTTATTTACTTATTCACTGTGCATTTTCACATAAATTTTAAAATTTCAAACATTAATCCCAATTAGATTATTTTGTCTAGTTTTAGGTTCTAATGTTTCATGTGGTGAGGTTATTTTTCAGTACTTCTTGTTAAGAAGAAGGCATTCTATTTTGTGTTTGGTTTTGTTTGGCAAACAAATTCATGGATAATTGGGCCTGATTATAACAATACATCCCACTTACATTTCTAAACTTATATAACATATCATCTTGTCCCACATACAAGGATTGTAAATGTTCCGGAGATGGTTGTATTATTCATGATGGTTTTTTATATTAGTATCATGTGATTGGTGGTTGATAAAAAGGGGTTTTAATGGTATATGTGGGTTTTTAATTGATGTTGAAATATAGTTTTTTCATGGGTTTGTAAGAATTCATATTATGGAGAAGTCTGGTGTTGAAGATATAGGTTTTGATGGAATATACTACGATGATAGTAACCAATACAACTTTTGGTCCCCTACATATCTGTAGAGTGATCAATGTAATGATGCGTATAATAGAATAAATCATATACATGTGTTGGGCTTTGTAGTTCCCAAAATGGTTAACAACATGTTTTCTAAAAAACTTGTTGTATCCACAATATTTAATTCAAGTAAGGATGGGGATGAATCAGTAGTCATTACCTCATGGATTACTCTAGTATATTTATCTCTATTTATGAATTTCAATGAATGTTTCACAATATTTTCAGAAAGACCACTAGGATTCATCGGTGACATATTAATCAAGGATCCGTTAGATAATAAATATTGATAAATTTGATCATGGTCGATTTTTTCCCTTAGAAGAAGAAAATAATAATGTAGTATTCCTTTATATTCTAATGTGGGTAGCAGGCACAAGGATTTTTTAATCACTACCGTACTCATACTCTACCTCTCTTGCTGATTGTTGACTGATAGAAATATCCTATCATATATGCATTCTACTAGATGATGGAAGAAACCCTTCTATGATGCATATTTATAGATCCTCATTGTGTTCGACATATATAGGTTGTTTATTGTACAACCATTCCTTTGTAACACCCTCATGTGAGAAAGATAATTCCCCCAACATTAATGGTTCTTATGCAACTCCTAAGGGTTTTACATTGGATAAAGAATTATTGTACTATTGGATGTATTGACTTGGGTATTCACCTACCAGGCCATGAAATATATGTAGCACTAGGATCAATTTATCAAATAGATCATAATCATTTCATATGTAAGGGACAATGAGTTTGTTATTTCATTTAGCAAATTTAGGTGTATTGATGGAACACAAGGTTTGGTTCCAATTTCCATCCATTTTTTCTCGTTTAGAGTGATCACTAAGAGTTACACATGTATATGAGAGGTGAATTCCCAAGAAATTTCATGTAAGGTTTATTTTTCCTTTTTTGGATAATGCTCATTCAATTTTAGGATCAAATTCAATAATTGGATTCTTTTAGTAGTGGGTCATTAAAATTTTAAAAAATTAGTTTATGTTGTTATATTACACTACGTCACATGCAATGAAATCATGTTTTGATATGTTACTTTTATGTTTTGCGATGAAAAAAATATTTGGTGAGTTATGAAGAATGAAATTGGTAGATCTAGTATTTATCTAGAGAGTATTGCATAACAATCACATTTTTCACATAAATGTAGGGTAGAAGATGAGGTTGTTTTTGTAATTGGATGGGTTTAATAAGAAGGATATAAAGTAAAAATATTGATTTAACACATGTGATAGAATGAGTGATGGTGTTAGAGTCAGATTTCCTTTTTAAAATTCACCATTGTAATTAAAATCAGTTCCACCCTATTCCTATTAAATGATAAATGAATGACTCAGTGATCAAGTTTTTAATTAGCCATGGTTGAAGGATGCAATGAAATGTACTCATCTGTGCATGAATGTTTATAAACCATTCCAAGGAAACACAGTGCAATATCGAATGGAAATTGTTCACATTATAAATCTAGAAAAAAATAACTTATTTGAAATATGTTTTGACGATCTCTAGACACTAACCATATATCAAAATTTTCTTGATTAGGAAAAAATTCACTATATAGATAGAGTTCAAGGATATTAATAAAAAGTTATAAAATATGAATGAAATCAAAACCCCCAAAAATTATAATTATGAGGCATGGAAACCACTAAACATATTATTCATTCAATAGAATAATTTAGTTTTATATTAAGGAAGAAGACATTAAAATTACAAAAGGAAAACTCCCCCTTTCTTGATTAATCAGAATTAGTTCCCCTCCAAGTGAATGATAATAGAGTTGAATGGGAAATAATGGAGAACTAAAAATATAAAAAGAATAAAAGGGGGAGGAATAATATGGTGAAACATGGATACATCGTGTTGATATCCTCCTTGGTTATTTAGAGGTAATGGGATGGATTAGAATGATTTGGGAGGGAGATTCTCTCATCATTTTACAGGCCATAATTTTCTTCCGAAAAATCAAAAATTAATCCCAAAAAAGATTCTAATTCAAGCATTTAATACTTCATTAAAGTTATTGATATATGTGTTTAATGACTACACCAAAAAATTCATTGATTTTATCCATTTTGAGAGGCAATTATGTCTCTTTTACACCAACAGTTTATTGTACCATGGAAGACACTCCATAAATCAAATCAACAAACTATTATACATTAATTTCCATGAAATGGCCTTTTCACACGTAAAATTAATCTTCAAAGATGTAATAAAAATTTCTTGAGATTCTCTCTATATTTTTTTCTCATTTCGTAAACTAATTTATGAATTATAGTATAGACATAAAAAATATCATGATATGTGTACAATTTCCATATCCAAACTTGTGAGTTAGTTTTGGGGATCAAAATGGTAAATTTATAATTGAGTCAAGAAGAATTTAATAAATCTCATGGAGTTCAAAATCCCTAAAATAGAAAATTTTATAATTTAGAAATGTATAGAAAAATTTATTTCCTAAATAATAACAAATTTAATTTAATTATATCAGAAATGGGATATTTTTTGATTAACCTCCAAATAAAACTAAATCCTAAAAATGTCATAATTTTCTATAAAATAAAACATTTCATGGATTTAAAACCATTGAATTCACTATAAAATTATTAGAACTATTTTGATAATGAGGTTCTAGATGAATAAGGACCTAGAAACCACACACAATTCCTATATAATCCATGTACCAATGTTATCTCATGAAAGTAGTTCATATATGTTCCAGGTCAACAATAATGTCATCAGATCCATGGTGAATAGATAAATTATCGATTTTTCAAAAATTATAGTCTCCAACGTAATTTTAAAACATGAAACACTTTTGATATAATACCTTACACTCAAACCCAACTCCATACCACTATTTTGGAGATTAACACTACTATGATACAACAATTTCAAGACCTAACTCATCAGGGCCTATACAACAGGTTGCATATTATGTCTGTCACAACAAGCCTACCTCATAAGTTTTATGAGATAGTGATTAGGGATGAGTTTGAATATCAGACACATGGGAGTCCATAGCCTACTGTATTTGGACACATGCACACATTTCTAAATACCAATAATATTATGGAAATTATAATACAAATATTGTTTTGATGAGTTCATAAAATATATTCCATTGAATATTTTAATTGATGTACTATAAAAAATGATGGTATATATATAATCCAATGAAAAATGATAATATATTCCAACCCGCTATGTATAAGGGGACAATTTTCATATGAAAAACATAGAAAAAACAATAGTCTATTTTGATCACTATGTAACACTTGATCTCAGTCTTCCTATAACTATATCAAATGCATTATAATTTCCATATTAATACACATGTACATGGTGCTCCCATACATGGGTGAGTATCACTATAAGATGGATGAAACCCATAATACAATAATCATTAATAATTAAAAGGATAGTCATATAATCATCACATGTTATTCTATTTAGGATATAAGACTTTATAATAATAAAATTAAACCTACATATATTCCAAAAAAATAACATGTATCGTGTTGAACATACAAATTATTCTAGTGTGTAGTTTTCATGATGATTACATAAACCCCACCTTCGTATATAAGAGGAATGAAATAGGACTAAGATCATATAGAGGGATTCATTAACCTCAAACTTTGAAAACTCGGTAATGGGTATCATAATCGAATGATGAGAACCTGAATCCATATCATACACAATTAGTGATAAAACAATGAAATTCACCAAACTAATAATAGCATATAACGATGAGATGAGGGGCTTGAACATTCCCAAAAAATAAAAAAATTTAATTTATTGGTGGTATAAAACTTCTCATGTCTACTCTGGGACATCATATGTCTCATTGGCACACACAATATGTTTTTCAACATATAAATAATGTGTTTTTTGAGACATTATTTGTATATTTTTTATTGATCTCTGATTTTTCGGCCATAATTTTTATTTACCCCTTAGTGTTTTTGCATATACCATTGTTCCTACTCATATAATCTATTTATTTTCACGTACTAGCCCATCTATGAGTATGTAGTTTCCCTATTTACACCATTCATTCCATTATTCATGTACATGTATATTGACACATACCCCTTGGGTATACAATAAGATACCAATGGTAGGTCACATAGTTTGGGATACGAGTCACATAATGTGGGATGTTTTACTCATTTGGTAATAACTACTTCAATAAAATTGTAACAAAGTGACGTGTGTTCTTAATATGACATGTGGATTTGGAAGAATTTTTTTAAATAATAAAAACTTCTAATCTTTTCTAGTCATGATTCAACCTCATATATCTATATTTAAATATCACCCATCAATCAATTATCTATGTTTATTGATCCTCTGTGTCACCAATGGATGGATTTATATGATCTGATTATCTCTAGAATCAACTCTCATTGCACTAAGACACATGATGCTCTACCATCTACAAATATAGAACTCCAATCAAATTATAGTCTACATATTATAGACCACATTATTATCTTACCAGTCAATAGATCAACAACATAATTATGTGTTGTTGATCTATTCCATTGAAGGGAGGACAGAAAATAATCCAAATATTGAGTAATAGTTGAATAACTAGCCAATGTGAAAGTTGAAAATAAACACTATAATAATAAGTGACGAAATTCAAAAACATAGATAAGGTGTTATAACACTTGAACAATTTTTGGGATGTCCAAAATTAATTTAGATTATAATGATGAATGAATAAAATAATTAACCAATACGTATACATTAATATCCTAGGAAGGAAAAATCCAACCAATAAAGAATGTTAAACCCATAGTCATATATGTTATTTGAGTTGGTGAAAATTATTATTAGGATAATAAATTGGGGTTATAACAAAATATATAAAACATATATCCTACCATGGTTATGGATTCATCACATATTTTGAACAATCACACATCGCTATCTATAGTAATATCCCTATGCTCTGATAGGAAAACTGATTATCATTCGATGATTTGTAATCAATCCTTTATGAATTATCCTCTAATGGTTTCTCTCTCAATACATGGGGTTATGTGGTGATCCTTTAAATATTTTCAAAATCATGTGTAATTTGGAGGAGGATAGTTTTATTAAAGTAAATAAATTAGTTAAATAAAAAATTTTTAAATCCTCCCAAAACACCTTTTTAATCGTTCCAAAGATACCGAAAATTTTAACATAACACCTTTGGGAAAATAGAAATTTTAATTAAAACATTTTCTTGGATTTTCGGTTTGAGACCTAATTCACACTTTATTGTACAATCTCAGAAGAAACTATGCCTAAATTATATCAAATATTAGTTTTTTAAATATATCAATATCATACCTCCATGAGAATTGGAATATTATTCTTACTCAGATCAATGATCCAAAAATATTCAACAAATTATTTTAATTTATCACATTTAATAATAATTTTTCAAGAAGATAAAAAATTTCATGTCCCAAAAAATACATTTTCGATAAAACTTATATTTATTCAATTTTGAGAAATGATAGAATAATGAATTAGAATCACATTAAAATTTTATATAAAAAATCATCATTGAAATAATTATATCATAATATTTTTAGGATCTTTTTTTAAATAATCATTATTTAGTTAATAATGAAATGTTTTGTTTCAAACAAAATTACTTTTTTTTACTATATAATGTTTTTCGATTGTCCAATTATATTATAAATTTTTTTATTGTAATATATTGTCCCTTATATAATAAAAAATATATATAATTCCATTTTATAAAACATTATATTTTATTTTGTAATAATTTCATTTTATTCATAAATTAAAATAAAAAAAACTGATAGTAATTATTGTTTATGATTTTATAATAAAAGTGGATTATTCCACTTAAATAAATTAGATCCAAAAAATGGATTCCATATTTTAAATAAGTAGGTTTATTTTTTTTAAATAGTTCTCTTTTACTATTTTTATTATGAATAATATGTCTTGTAAATATTATATACCTCAATATAGAAAAACCTGGAAGGATTGATTAACTAATGTTCAAAGGATGGGATATATTCTGAAAATTAAAATAGAAATTGTATTTCTTTAATTTTATACAGGATATTAAACTATAACAATCCTAATGTTTCATATGTATAATTTTCATTCAAATTTCCATTAATAATAACATTTACACTATTTAAATTATATAAAATATTACAATTTGTCACTAAACTTCCATTAATATTTATTATGTATGTTCTTTAGAATAAATATATTTTATAAATAAATTTCAATTATTATATTTAAAATAAATCAATTTTTTAGGAATGTAATTTATTTGAAAATTTAGATATGATATAATTATCATTCATGGTTAGTAAGTATAGATACAATGACATGGAAGTAGTAGGAAAATAAAAGAAATGATCTGTTAAAGTAATAACATTTAAACATTGTGATTAATTGTGTTATTTAAGCAACATAATAGAAAAATATAATGTATAAATTATAATAATTTTGTTGTAATTGGAATTCCAGTTATTCCATTATGTAATTTATTTAAAATTAAATGAATAGTCCCAATAATGTCATTAATAGTATTTAAAAAAATATATATTCACTGATTTAAATATAATCAATTTTTACTTGATGACAAGTGTGGTGGTAAATGGTCTAAAGTTTCATTCAAAAGCTATTTTTATCATCTCTTTGCATTGTATATATATTTATTACCATTTATGTATTAAAAAATTGGTTACCCCTATTAATGATGAAAAATTGTAACGAAATTATTAAATCTAATTATATAGCTTTAAATACAATACTAACATTTCTAAATTATATTTTTGAGATTTATTTAAAAAAATTCATTATTAAATTATAAATTCTGTCTGTTAAATTACACTTATCTATAATATGGAATATATTATATATAAATATTGTACTTTAATAGAAGCTTGTATTTTCCTTCACATGTAAGAGGGAATAACTTCTATTAAATTATTTAAAGATATTTATCGTGAAATATTAATCAATACATGCCATAATCCCCCAGAAATACTCTTAATTATGACCAAGATGATTTATTCTAGGAAAAGTAACAACTTGTATGTCATAATATGTAATTCATGGGTTGTTTTCCACTTTATATATATTACTCTAAAAACATGTGTTTTTTATTTCCTTTTATAATTCCTTGAAATATTATATAAACATGAATGTATAAAAACCTAAACAACATTCATCTACTAAAATATTATTATTATAAAGGGAAAATATTTATTCCAATCATATAAATCCATTATAAAATGAATACATCGCTCTAGTGTACATATGATCTATAGATTACACGTAGAAGTGTAATTTTATTAACAACATTTTAGTTTAAAAATATATTGTTTTATTTAATTAATGAATAATATATGTTTTGAATAATTGTTTTTGTAATAATTTATGAAGTTATATACTTTTTACCATTTTATTCATCAAAATATTATATTCTCACCCTTCCATACGTAGGGATTACCACTTCAACAAATAGATGATATTTTTTTATATATAAATTAAGAATGAATTAATATAAAATTTTTTATAATTAATTTAAAATATATTCCATTAAATATTAATATTATGCAAAATATGGAACATTCCATTAATCACTTTAACTATAAATAATACACCAATTTAATTTTAGATAAATTTATTGAAAAATGATATGTTATAGAAGTATCCGAGAACTATTCAATAAATGGATTTATACTATCTATAAAATGAAATAAAAAATGATTATAAATGAATTATGTTATTATGAAACTATTAAATAAATTAAAATTAATTTCATTGGATGATCAAGGATATATGATAATGTAGAAACACAAGGTAGGGGTAATTACATCTCATTTCCACTTCAGTGAGACATGACATAAATTATGCACCTAATTTGTTTTACATAGTGTATACATTTCCAATTTTTTTATATCATGAATATATCATTATAAATTATATTGAATTATTTTTACCTTATACATTTAATTCCTACTAATTTAAAATCTATAAAATAATAATGGGAATTTATTCATTATATTAATTAATTTAGAGAATTTTTCATGTTGATATTCTTAATGGAAATTATAAGATCCAAATCTCATAAAACCCATCTTTTTTATTATAATATGTGTGTGCATTAGTTTTATACAATTATACTTACTTTTTCCCCATTATGGATCAAGAATTATCATGAGATCTACAAGTACATGAATTTATTTTTATGAAAATGATATTTTTGTTATATTCCATTAATAATATTATTTTTCACGATGGGGTTTTTTTAATTATTTTGTAGAATGTTAATCTCTGAAATCCTATTATTATTTTTAGAGATTATCAACCACATTTATCAATCATTCTAATATTAGAAATGTAATTTTATTGACGTTTCTAGGTCAAGTAACATGAATAGTTTTTAACAAAATATATGAAATATAACATTATTGTAACCCATACCTCATGATAAATATTTCCACAACAGTTAAGGTCCATATAATTAAATCATAAATTAAAATTTTCAATTCTTTTCATTGAATATATATTTTCTAATATTTATGTAATATTTAATCAAAATTATGAAAATAGATAACATTATTATTTTATAAATAGATTGAATTAAATTTTTAATTTTTATTGTGGAAAATTTTCAAACATAGAGATATAATAAAATTAACAATAATTCAATATCTATATTTATTAAAAAGTTTTATTTTACAATAACACTTCATATGTGATGAATTGAATTGATTCTATCAATGTTTTATTATAATGGATTATACCATATTTTAATATCATTAACTTTTATCTTATCAATTTTTTACAAATCAACATTACTCATATGACATTATGTTTCATCATCAAGTACATATTTATCAATATCACTGATGAATCTTTAATAATTTATTAAATTTTTTTGATGTTTAAAATATATTAAATTTATATATGTTGTTTTGGATTATGGATTTGTATTTGGTATGTTTATTTATTTACTAGAGAAATTTCAATGTATATTATTATGTATTCAATATAGATATTTATGAAATTATATGTAATTTAATAATTGAATTGTAATGGTATTTAAATATTTGATGAAAGCATATAACATAAAAATTAAAGGTAAATCTCTGTTTATTATAAAAATGTGTTTCAGTAACATGTCATAAGAGACAAAATATAAGGAATTCCATAATGGATGGGTATTTGATTAATACATGCCAATTTATAAAGAATGATTTATTGGTTGACGATCCCTAATGTTATGAATCATAATAACTACGATGTATGAATGATTGAATTTTCATGAATGTATATATTTTTTAATAACCACAATTTATAATTAGGTATATATTATAAAAGTGATTTCTATGTTGAAATTTTCTTTTGATGATCATTAAACTAATTTTAATCATTGAATGAAGTTACGTTATATTTTTTACACTACATTATTTAGTCCACCGTATTAATTAATGAATGATTTTTATATGTATCTCTTACTCCAAATCGGATCTCACCCATTATTTATTCTATTTTACCCGACGCTGGAAGAACAATAATTTAAATGAATTAAATCCCTATATAATATTTACGTTGATATTTTATTATACATCCCTTGTATTATAGGAAACAGGTCAGAATATAGTTTTTAATGATTATAAAATAAATTATTCATATACCGTGAGATCCCATATGTATTGTACCAATGACATAATGTAAAAATAGGATACTGGATGTTGGTTTGATTGTGTAAAAATTTGAATAAAATAAATTTTAACATGTTCCTCCTGAACCAAAATACAGGATTTTATTTCCATGATGTTGATTATGAAATTTTCATAGAGGATTTAGTATTTTTTTAATATTTTTTATTCTAATTATCATTATACATAATTATTATTTGTAATTATAAATGAGTTCTACTATTTAGGGATGGTACATAGAGGAAGGAAGGGAGTAAATATCCATATTCAATTTAGGTATTACCATAATCATTTTCATAGGTATTTATTAATGATATCACATGATTAAATAAATATTTAAATGATCATAAAAATAAATTGAGAAATATTCATGAATGTTTTATTGTGAATAGTCTAATATGATAAATTTAGTATGTGATAATGTGGACTACATGAATTTTCTTTTCATGCATGTACTGTATCCTTGGATAGATTATTTTTTTATATTTCATTGAAAAATGGGAATCAATAGATAGCCAATGTGGATGAAAAAAATCATATAATAATATTAAATCGATGAAATTATTGTAAAATTGGAGAAACATTGATTATGTTGTATAGGTATATATCAATAGATATTTTTTTAATTATTAATATTATAATATAATGTATTTTCTTTTTATATTTACAAGTATAAATATTTTTGAAAAGGTGAATCCTAAAAACATATGTTAAATGATATCACTATCCCAAAACACTGATTTTTTTATAATGTGATATTTTGAGTGATATTTATAGTGGAATTCCTAAATGTTGGTTATGTATATTATATGATTTGACAAGGTTATCCTACTTTATTTGTTATAAAATTTTTTATAAATTTTTTTATATAATTATGGAATATACATATTTGATTTATAATCATTGTTTGGGGATAAAAATTATTAAAATAAAATGTTTTAAAGTATAAGTTATCAAACCATTCTAATGTTTGGGTCAAAATTCATTTACTCAAATTAATTACTTTTCAAAATAATCATTTATTGCAAATATTATTTTAGGGGAACTTTTTTTTGAACATTTAATCAGATTGGATACTATCATAGCATGTCATAACATCTTAGTTTTGTAATTTTGGAACAAATTTTGTTTTTTATAGAACTTTTAGTCAATTTAAATTATATTATAGTGCTTCAATAATCTAAAAATAACATGATCAAGGTGATATAAATCATAACATGAAATTATTAATATAAAATGGGATAATGTATTCTTTAAAATTTTATCATATTTTTTATCTTGAGAGAAAAACAATATCTCACAATCAAGAAAATAGAATATTTATTTTTCAAGGAATATGACAATTTTAACAATCAATATTGATAACTAATACTTTAATAGATAAATATATCATTAGATGGTAAAAAATATGATAAATAGTAATATTTTTTTTTGATAAGATTCATGGAAATATAAATATAATTCATTGAAAAAATAAATCATTATTATAGTACACATTAAAGGCCTATTTATATGTTACATTTACTATATATCATACCCTTGGATGATACATTAAAAGAATAAGGTGAGCATAAATCCTAGTGATGGAATAATAATAGAAATATTTAGTTAGTCGTCTTGAGGACTAACATATTAATTAAATATAAGAGCAAGATGAATATTAAAATAGTTTGATCATTAATCACAATATATGAATGTGGATAAAACAAAAAATATATATATTCATATGAATATCACCATAGATTATAAAAATTGTGCCATACACCATAATAATTGATTTTATTCCCAAAATTTCTATTAATATTTTCATATATAGATATTATCTATTTAACAAAGTCATGGAAGTGCTTTCTTGGTTTACCCTTTATATTTGGTAATTCATATATAAGCTAAATTGGTCATAAAAAATCATTTAATCAATATTACAAGGTGAACAATGAATGATCATTATATAAAATCATTGATTACTTAAGTACATAATGGAAAAAACATTTTCTCAATTTTCAAAACTGGGAAGTGATTGTGGGTTTGAGACATATAAACTAAAACATCTATAATTTATGTTTATAACTAAGTGATTCTCATAGATAATGATGGTGTTCATGCATTAAAAATATTTTAATATTTTATGTTAAAGATGGAAATTGATTAAAACAATTTGACATTATGAATGTATAAAAACTAGATTTTGTGATGGTTCTAATGGGTGGGAAACAATTTAACCCATTACTGAAACATTATGTAGTAGGAATGGGATAATACAAAATGGTATAAAGCGATTATAATGGAACACATTTAAATAATATTGATGAAATGGTATGTTAATGTCAAGAGGGTGGGGAGAATTCCCTTAACTTGAATAGTTTCTTCCTTGAACACGAGGATGAACCATTAAGGCTATAGGATAACATATGTGGGAATCATAGGGAAGAAATATTTCAAGATCATCATTTATTATGGACACTGTGTGGAGTTAAATTTATGAATTATTTGGTTTTTATGGAAAAAAGTGGGATAATTGTTTAGAAATTTATAAATATAGGTCATGTAAATCTATGTTCTAGAAAGGGAAAAATTTATTAACTATGGTTTTCCCTTATGTTTTTAGAAATTTGACTCTAGGTTTATAATATTATAAACTAATAGAAATATGAAAAATATATTATTATTTTGGATATGGAAAATTAAATTTTCTATTGAATATATATTTAAATGTATAAAATATTGATTTTATCCATTTAAATATTATTTTTAGGTCTTTATATTAATATAAATCAATGTCAATAATTAATATTAATAAAATAACATATTTTTTGTTTTTGATTACAGTTAATTGTCTATAAAATTATTATTAAATATAGATGATGTAATCAATCATAGATAATAATTATAACTATATTTTTAGTATTCAATGAAAAATAAATTATTCAAAAAAATTATAAAAATTTAAACCTATCATAATTAAGACATTATTATTTCTATAGTATCGAGCATTTTATCAAAATAATTATCTGAATATAAAAAATTTATTTTATATATAATAAATCCTTTTCCAATGTAAAAACAAATTGGTTTAAAGTCACATTTCTAAAAATTATAAAAATTTTCTAGGATGTTATAAATTGAAATTATAATTTATATATATGTAAATTGTAACTTAAAAAATATTTCATGAAAAAAATTGTTTATTTAGAATTATTGTGTTTATTATAAAAGTGTATATACTTTCAAAATATTAAAAAATGTTTTATATTTATCCATAAAATATATCAATTTAATTCATTTGATAATAATGTTTTTTTAAAATTAAAAATATACTAAAAATATGTTTCTTGAGATAAATATATATATTATAAAAATATGTAATTATATAATATTATGAATGTGTGGTCTAGGTACATGAATCTGTATTAGACCATCATAACATATAATGGTTAGGTGCATGATGGTGGTATTTTCTTGTGGTGGATCAAAAAACATTGGCCCTGTTGTGATCACCACTAAATTAAATTTTCTATTATGATGGATTTCATTAAATATTAACATGATAATGCTATGATTTAACTTCTTCAATAAAAACCCCAAGTGACACCACTTTGGTTCTATGTTTTGGAAAATAATTTAAAAAAATGAACATATGGGTCGATTCCATCATTTCTCACATTCTTAAAATATCTTTTTGTAATTGAATTTATAAATTGTTATTATAATATTACTATTATTACCAAAAGTCATAGTAATGAATTTTTAATTTGGAAAACATTCATATTGACTAATATTTATATAGACCAAAGCTTATATAAACCAATTTTTATGTTGCCCAGTGATCATATCCCAAAGGTCAATTTTTTTTAGTATATAAACAGTTCATCAGACATAAAAATTTAATAAATAATTACAAAAGGATTTTATTAAATAATATTTGATAATGTCGGTAATATTCCTTATTTTTCTTTTTCATTTAACTGTTTACGTGTTAGTTATTATATTATTATCATATCTTGATCATGAGAATTATACCATTTCATGGTCTATATTTATTGGTTTTTATAATCATATTTTTGTCTTAGATAACATAAATTTCATTCACATATTACATGTAATATAATTTTTTTTGTGAATCTCATTATATAAAAATCGATTAATAAATATATTAAAGTAGTTATTATGGAAAATTTTGTTTTATTAATCAATGATTTTATTTGAAATTATATTAATTTCCTCACCTGTAATAAATTTATCCATCTATATTTACATCATACATTGAAAAAATATTTTCTTTATTTGATCTTATTATTCTAAAATTTCTTCTTCATAGTTTTTATTTCACAAATGGAAATCAGATGTAATTTTGTTTTTTTGTATATTATTTTTACACTTCTTTCGGGTAAGGAGATCATATATTCTTCATACGAAAAAATGGACACCAAATTACCACCATTAATATAAATTATATGTTTTTTGTATATATATTAATTATTTATAAGGACTTGGGGAATACATCCTGGAAATTGGATGGATTTTGATATAGTGATAATAGATAATTAACTCCTCCAACATGATCTAAAATCACAAACTATCATGTCTTAAATGGAATATGGTTACCTTTGTTTTTTTAACCTTATACCACCTTTCCATGTTTATAGATTGAGAAATACAAGATCACCAATAAAATTTCAATGCCATTCCATAATTTTCTATCAAAATATTTATGTAAACTCTATATAGTATTCATATGATTGTCAATTCATTTGACCTTCAATATAGTTTCATTCATAATGTCTCATCAGAATACTTTTACTTCTCCAACATTATCTTATGATGAAGAAGTTTTATAACTCTTACCATTGATTTATTAATATAGATAAATTATAATTATCAATGTATAAATATTTCTATAGTATAATTTAGTATGTGGAATATTTTGATCCCAATAATCCTTTAAACAATAGTGAGAGATATAATAGAATTAATTCAATTTTGTAATTTGATTTCTTATATTGAAAAACAATATTTATGAATGTATATACCTAGTTTTAAAATGTATTTCATTTTATTTTATTTTATCCTAATGAAAAATAAAATAAATCTTTGATCATGGTCTAAAAATTTACAATAACAAATATTGGGAGTCAAAATAATTTATAAATATAGAGGATTTCTTGGATCTCTATCTTGAAATATAATTTTATTATAAATAAATGGGTAGGATTTGTCTATATATTGAGAAATTCCCATAGATAATTGTCAGCATCTATTATCTCAATATAGGAATTTACAATGTCCATAGTGATATGTTCCAAATTTCATAGATGCATGGGTAGATATTTAAACATCCCTATAGAAATTAGTTTATCTATATTCCATTGCTGAGACAACAAACACCTTTCATAGTAATATGAAATCTCAATTTCGTATTATACATGACATAGTGATAATAAAGGCCCCAATTCATTAAAGTGGTTATGGGATTTATATTAAATATATGGAAGGTATATATAAATTAAATTCTATTCAGAAGAGATGTATAACATGACCATCCACTTAAATTATATACTCATTCTTAAAAATCATTAAATTATAGAGACCTCTATATTCTTATATTTTGTATCTTGTTTTTTCAAAAAAGGATCATTTCATGAACCTTCCATTATATTCTATTGACATAATAAATTACAAGTAATTTGAGATAGGATTTATGTTGTCTATTTCATTATTATTTTAATTTTGAACATTAATAGTTCCTTGATTAATGAATCACCATTATTCATTACAATAGAAAAAAAGTAAATATTTCCAAAGATACTAATGTACATATATGTTTTCCCTTTTAGAGGGATAATTCATTAAAAATTTATAGTCCTTATAAATATCTATCAGTATAATTTCTCAATTAGTTTTGTAACTATCTTTTGAATATTTACTTTTAAATTTGTTTATCTATATATATATATATATATCACACATTTCCCATTAATGATTCTATCAAAATATCATAAGAGAAAGCTTAATATAGATAATTCTAAGTCATGGTTTGAAAATAAATTTATAATGAATTAACTATTCAGATACACATTTGATAAAATTATCATTTTTCATTAAAATACATCCATTACATTTTAAATATTCACAAATATTGAAAAAAAATCTATAAGAACCAGGTTCCTATTTTAGAGGTACGGGCTTCTTCTTTTCCTTTTCTTTAAGTGTTTTTGAGAAAATATGGGAACTAGGGAAAAATCAAGAATTTTGGAACTACACGTCATGTACTATATCGACACGCTGTGTACATTTGGCCGTGTTGGGATGAGTACAGGGGGTGTGTAGCCATACCGGCGACGAAGGGTGTAGGAACCACTACACACCGTGTAGTGGTACCTTACACGCTGTGTAGTCAGTCCACAGGCTTAAACAGTAAGGCGGTGGCGTCACCGCCAGCTGGGAGACTGTACACGCTCGATGGATGAACAGTGTGGCGGTACCGCCAAATAAACAATGAAATGAAATAAGTACACGCAGTATAATCAGAAGTACATGCCTTGTAATTTGTTTTTTTTATCTTAAAATAGGCAGTAGCCTCCTCATTTGGCAGAGGAGGCACTTGAGCCATTTTGAAGCCAAAGTAGGAGGCCAGATCTTGGAAGATCTACCTGGCGTTTGTTTGGAATCCGATTCGGCTTCAGATGATTTCGTTGGAACCGCACGGGAAAGCCCTCTCCTCTCCTAGTACCATTATTTTCAATTATTCTCCTAACGTAAGTTATTTATGTTTGAATGAGTTTTGATATTATTTAGATCTACACCATTCTTGGGCATTTTTGGAATCGGCATTCGAGTATAACACTCATTGACGTATAAGGTAGGTGGCTTTGTGTTTTGTTTTCCAACTACTGTGTGTTTTGTGCATTTTTGTGCCACGAACCCATGTTGGGGTGTCGTGTGGCTAAGTCATTTTCTATATTTAATACCTATAGTTGATTATGTATTTAATTGTGATAATAAAATTCTGGTTGGGATGATTGCTTGGATCCGGAACCACCCCCGGGGTGTGTTTATATGTTTAGCCTTTTGGCCTGGATACCTGAGGGTATGCCTTCAAAGTAGTAATTTTAGAATTTCCTTGAGAGGAATTTCTTGTTACTGTTCTCTTACCTGTTGGGAATGGCCCGATTACCTGTTTAGCCTGAGGGAATTTTTGTATTTAGCCTGAGTGTGTTGTTGTGATTAGCCTGAGGGCACTGCACTATTTAGCCTGAGGGGAATAGTTATTTTTTTTGAGGGCAACCTTTAGTGCCTGGGGGCTTGACTTATGTCCCCTAGGGTGACACTTCCTACGCCTGAGGGAAATTTCGGTTACACCTGAGGGCTATACCTGTGGGTTAGATTCTGCTTACCTGAGGGTAAGGTTTTGTTTGTCTGAGGACGTGGACTGTTTACTTAGAAATGCAATGTAGTGGTTTCTAATATTTAAATGGATTAAATGGATAATGAAATTGAAATATAACTGGTCATTAGTTACTTTTGATTACTACTTACTTTATTACAATTTTCTACTGCACACTGTTCTTTTATGCTTACACACAGTTGGGCACGGGCCTTTGGTGGGTGCCTACTGAGATATATTTCTCACACCCTATTTGGGTCATGCTTTTCAACCCAAACAGATTACGTTGCTGCAGGTGTAGATAGGGTCAAGAATCCCTATACAGGTACTTGACTATTGTAGAGGAGTAGGAGGGCATGGGACCAAGCCTAAGCTCGCGATGACGCTGCCAGCTGTTTTTCTTGTTTTGTTGTACTTTGTTTTCTGCTGTACTATATTGATGTATTACATGTTCAAGCTGTTTTCTCATAACTTGAAACATGTAGCATCATCACTCATATACTGTTGGTTATATCCACTGCTGTAGTTATTTCAGTTGTGTATATTTACTGCTTCTGTTGTTTGTTGTATGTTTATTTTGGTATTCCGCTGCGCTACACTTTGAAAAATGAGGGTATAGTTTCCCCAATATCAGACCTGGGCCCTCGCTGCTAGTTGATAGCCTCTGGTGTTCTGGGAAATGCGCTTGAGGTCACATGGCGAACCGGGCCCGAGGCCCCGTTGCTTGGCACCAGGGTCCGGGATGCTACAAAGTGGTATCAGGGGAGTTTTTTTCATTGACTTAGTATTTGGAGCCTTAGTCAGGGATAAGATAGAACGGTAGTTGGTAATAAGTTGTGCCCGAGCATAGCTAACCCGTGTACAGGGAAAATCCAGTCTACCTCATATTTTTCATTATTTTGATTTTTCAATTTTACGGTTGATATGTTTTCACCGTTGGGTGACGCACTAGGATTTTTCTATTTATATTTTATCTGTGGGTTCTATTTGGTTGCAACCTGATGAGATGAGGGTATGCCATCTCATCCATCATATAAGAACATTCTAGAAATCGCATGCCATATATAGTTTCCATGTCATGTAGGTGCATTAGAAATTTCATGTTGTTGTGATAGTTGATGTGCTAAGAAAGCATGATGTTGTGATAGCTGCTTAATAAATACCTTCCTATTTGGTTGAGATTGTTTATAGGATGGATGCCAAAATTTGGTTTTTGGGGAGTATAGGCCCCCATCGACCGGAATTTGGTGATTTGTTGACTGTTTTTGGTTATAACATAGATACGATGTCAAACTTTGATTCGTGGGGTGTATGGGCCCCTACAGGTCATCATTTGACACTTAGGTTTTGTTTTTTAGTATTTTCTGGGTTCCGGGGAAGTTTCTGAGGCATACTGTTTGGGAAACCCAGAATACACGTCGTGTAGGACCTCATACATGCCGTGTGTGTTCTTATTTTCGGGAAGAAAAATGAACTTTTTGAGTACACGCCGTGTACCCCGAGTGAACTCTGTGTTGTCTCTTCTTGTGTCACAAACTGTGTGGGCGGTGACACGGGGTAGGGAAGGGCTTGGGTAAAACACGTCGTGTCTTTTTTCGGCACGTCGTGTAGTGTGACCCAGAGTCTGGCCGTGTAACTAACAACACAGGTCGGTGAACACTTTGACAGAACACGTCGTGTCAGTTATAGACACACCGTGTAGTGTGACCTGGGGACTCGACCGTTTAACTAACAACACGGGCCGGTGTCACCCCTCCCTGAACACGCCGTGTACCTTTGGGACACGCCATGTAGACTTGTCTGAGGACAGACTGTGTGGAGTTAGCCCTGTGGCTGGGAAATGGGGTGTTGTACACGCCGTGTACGAGTGTAACACACCATGTGAAGTAAATCCAAGTAGTCAGCCGTGTCACAGACAACACATGCAGTTGGAAAATAACACATTACACGCCGTGTAGATATTATAAACACCATGTAGTTTTGTTGAACGGAAGACGTGTGGATTAGCCATATAGATGGACTCTGTCAAGGGAAGGGAAGTCAAGTACATGTCGTGTAGTCATTGTACACACCGTGTAGTCTTGTTTTACCCATTTTTTAATACCTTCTTCCTCTTGTTCCCTTTGTGGTTCCTTCGCTTTCAGTCTTAGTAATATTGAATCTGAGGCGTGCCTTGGACCTTGTAGAGTCATGCCGCCTAGATGACCGAGCGTTGTTCGTCAGGAGAGCGGTGACGATTATACTCCGGAGATGGTGGGCCACGGGCTACCTGTTGATCCACCAGTAGAGCCATAGGCGGCACCAGCTGTTATACCGGACACAGGTGTGGAGGCACAGTTCCGTGAAGGCTTATTACAGTTCATGAAGACCTTTCAGGGAGCACCGTAGGCTGCCACATCTATGGCCGAGCTGACACGTATCGTTCAGCACCAGCATCCGAAAACATTTTCAAGGGATGGCAGACCCCAGGCTACATAGTCTTGGCTAGGATCGATGCAGACTATTTTCGATCATCTAGAGACGCCTCTAGGGAGGAGGGTCAAGATCGCGACTTACATGCTGCATGATTCCTCCAAGAGGTGGTGGGATGTTACAACCTAGTTAGAGCATCACAAGGACATGGATTGGGATGTTTTTTAGGCAGTCTTCTATGAATTCTTCTTTCCCGAGACGCTGAGGGAAGATAGAGCTAGAGAGTTCATGAATCTGCAGCAGGGTGCTATGTCGGTGATGGACTATTCTGCTCGTTTGAGGGAGCTTCAACGTTTTACACCCATGCTGGTGGGTGATGAGAAGTAGAGAGCCAGACATTTTGAGGATGTTCTTAGATATGACATCTGAGCGCTGGTAATTGTTTTCAGGTTTCCTACTGTACACGCGATTGTGAATCAGGCGCTGATTACAGAGAGAAACCTGCGGGAATAAGGTGGTGTGGGCCAGGGCGGTTCAGCACCAGTTACTGGTAATATTTTTGCTGGAAAATGGAAGAGACAGATGGACTTCTCTTAGGGCTGTAGTACCAGCCAGGAAGCTTCTTCAGGTGGACCGGTTAGGTGCTACCAGTGTGGCAGAGAGGGAAAAAAGAGGCTGCAGTGACCACGAGACCCAGTGGAGTGCCGAGCTTGCGGCAAGACGGGTCATCTGCCGTGATTTTGTAGAGCATTTCTACTAGTGGCTAGTGAGAGGGGTTCTATGCAGACTCCCCGTGTGGGAGCAGGACCAGTGGCTTCTTGCCAGTCTGGGAATTGGAACACGTCAGGGCGTGCTGGAAGAGATGCTGGTCGTGGTCGTGGTAGCCAGACACCAGGATCATAGAGGCAGCAAGGATTGACAGCTCAGGGTAGCCAGGCTGTGTAACAGGGTCGCGGCACTGTGCAGGAATATGCGGTGCAACAGACCCATGGGCAGGATCCCGAACCTTCTACAGCTAGAGGTACTATTCTAGTAGCTTCTCTCTTTTCTTCAGTACTTTTTGATATGGGTGCTACACATAGTTTTATATTTGTTCCCATTGTGGAGAGTCTTGGGCTCAGTGTTTATACTTATTCTAAAATATTGACGTTAGACACTCCGTTGGGGACTAGGACGGTTAGTGTGAGTCAGTGCATGGAGTGCCCTCTTGAGGTTGGTAGGTGTCACTTCCATTGGGACCTCTATGTCCTGGAGATGACGATCTATGACGTCATTCTCGGGATGGAATGGTTGGTTGTCTTTCGAGCCTTCGTAGACTGCTACCATCGCAGGGTGCAGTTCACATCACCAGAGGGTGGGGAGTTTCTATAAAAGGGAGAGTGGGATGTTCGGGGGAGTCGAACCAGACCAGAGATTTATGGGCGAGGTGCAGTCACAACCCAGATTGTTAGCTTATATCTGGATGACCAGGGGACTTGTCTGACATATTTCCCTACAGTTGTTGATCGTTTCAGGGATGTCTTCCTAGATGAATTATAAGGTCTACCTCCGGTGCATGAGCTGGATTTCTTTATCGAGGTTGTGCCAGGAGTAGCACCGGTGTCCATTCCTCCTTATAGGATGGCCACACCTAAGTTGCAGGAGCTCAAGAGGCAGTTAGAGGAGTTACAAGCAAAGGGTTTTATCTGACCTAGTACTTCTCCTTGGGGTTCTCTGGTCCTTTTTGCGAAGAACGTGGATGGTACCCTTAGAATTTGTGTGGATTATCAGAAGCTGAACCAGTTGACGATTAAGAACTAATATCCCTTATCAAGGATAGATGATCTGTTTGATCAGTTTCATGGAGCACGAGTGTTCTCGAAGATTGACATGAGATTCAGATATCATCAGCTGCGCGTTAGACCATCAGATATACCGCTTACAGCTTTTCGGAGTAGGTATGGTCTATATGAGTATACGGTTATGCCATTAGGACTCACAAGCACGCCATCAGTTTTCATAGCTCTGATGAATTGTGTGTTCCATACTTATCTTTATTTATTTGTGGTAGTATTCGTGGACGACATATTGGTGTTCTCTCACTCTCGACATGACCATGCCACCCACCTTGAGATCATATTGAGTACACTGAGAGAGCATCACCTATATGCTAAGCTCCCTAAGTTCCACTTTTGGATGGAACTACCCGACGCATGATCTCGAGCTGGCAGCAGTTGTGTATGCGTTGCACTATTGGAGACATTATCATTTGGGAGAGGATTATTTGGTTTTCACCGACCACAAAAGCCTCAAGTATATCTTTACACAGCGTGACATGAATCTGAGGCAGAGAAGGTGGGTCGAGTACTTAAAGTCCATCGATTTTGTGCTTGCATATACACCTGGTAAAGGTGATGCAGTAGCTGATGCACTGAGCAAGAAGACTCAGATACAGGTAGTGCAGGAGGCCAGTGGTGAGTGGTAGCTTATGACTTTGTTCTCTGATATGCATCTGGAGGTGCATGACAATCAGGGGCTGACTTATCTTTCCTCGTTAGTTGTGACTTCTACCCTCCTGGATATAGTGAGGATGAGGAAGCTATTGGATTCAGAAGGCCTAGTTCTACGGGAGTCGGTGGCAAGTGATTACCCTCCTCCCGATTGGACGATAGGCGATGATGAGGTTTCACATTTCCATGGACGTGTATTGGTTCTAGGGGATATATGCGAGGAGCTGATGTGGGAGTTTCATGGTTCAGCATGGGCAGTTCATCCCGGGGTTACCAAGATGTATCGTGACTTGAGGCGTCAGTACTGGTGGCCAGGTATGAAGAGAGTGATAGCTAGTTTTGTTACGAGGTTTTCCACCTGTCAGCAGGTGAAGGCAGAGCATTAGAGACCAGGTTGGCTATCACAACAGTTGCCTATTCCCGAGTGGAAATGGGATGATGTCGCGATGGATTTCGTGACGGGATTTCCAAGGTCACCTCGAGGCACTGACTCCATGTGGGTTGTTTTGGACAGACTAAAAAAGGTAGCTCACTTCTTGCCGATCAAGGACACCATCGGTGTGGACGAGCTCGGAAGGCTGTATATCCGAGAGATCGTACATCTTCATGGGGTCCCTTGCTCTATCGTTTCTGATAGGGATGCCCACTTTACGTCTTGTTTTTGGCAGTGTTTTCAGAGGGCGCTGGGTACATAGGTGCTTCTGAGCACAACATACCACCCTCAGATAGATGAACAGTGATAGCGGACGATACAGGTGCTAGAGTACATGTTGCGTGCATGCGTCCTTGACTTTGGGGGCTCTTGGGAGAAGCATATACCCTTAGTCGAGTTTGCCTATAACAATAGTTTCCAGGCGACTATTGAGATGGCACCATACGAGGCTTTATATTGTAGTCCATGCCAGTCACCTTTGTGCTCGTTAGAGGAAGGTTAGGTAGCTTTACTGGTGCCACAGCTCATGCAGGAGCCATCTGAGAAGGACCACAAGATTCGAAGTCAGATGGCTACCGCGCAGTCTCGTCAGAAGTCTTTTGTTGATCGTCGCAGACGACCTTTGGAGTTCATGGTCGGGGATCAGGTTTTCTTGCGTGTTTCGCCAAAGCTAATAGACAAACGGATCAGGAGACATGATAAGCCTTCACCGTGGTATGTGGGGTCATTTGAGATTCTGGAGAGAGTCAGGATGGTTGCCTATCGGTTGTAGTTACCGCAGTGGTACCGATCCATGTACGACGTCTTCCACGTGTCTCAGTTGCGTCGCTACCATTCAGACCTGTCTTACACCTTTCAGCCAGAGGAGGTTGAGCTTCTACATGATGCGTCCTTTGAGGAGCATCTGATCCTTATTGTTGACAGGATCACAATGTTTCTCTAAGGCCTGTCAGTTCTTCTCATACAGGTGCTATGGCAGCATGGCCGAGTGCAGGACGAGACCTGGGAGCGGGAGGCCGACGTACGTGCTCAGGGGAAAGGGTTGTTCGGAGATTATTCTTCACCACCCTGGGAAGGGAATTTAGGAGACGAATTGCTATAAGGGGGAAGTTTGTAAGAACATGGATCTTATTTTAGAGGTACGGGCTTCTTCTTTTCCTTTTCCTTAAGTGTTTTTGAGAAAATATGGAAACTGGGGAAAAATCGTGATTTTTGGAACTACACGCCATGTAGTTTATCCACACACCATGTAATTTTGTCCGTGTTGGGATGAGTACATGAGGCGTGTAGCCATGCTGGCGATGAAGAGTGTAGGAACGACTACACACCATATAGTGGTACCTTACATGCCGTATAGTCAGTCGGTAGGCTTAAACAGTAATGCAGGGGCGTCACCACCAGCTGGGCGACTGTACACGCTGTGTACTCGAGAGTACATGTCGTGTACTCATGTCGACAAATGAATAGTGTGGCGGTGCCACAAAATTAACAGTTAAATGAAAGAAGTACATGCCATGTACTCAGAAGTACACGTCGTGTACTTTTTTTCGGCTTAAAACATGCAGTAGCATCCTCATTTGGCAGAGGAGAAACATGAGCCATTTTGGAGCCAAATGAGGAGGCCGGATCTTTGAAGATCCACCAGGCGTTCCTCTGGAATCCGTTTCGGCTTCGGACGATTTCGTTGGAACTACACGGGTAAGCCCTCTAATCTCCTGGTACTGTTCTTTCCAATTCTTCTTCTAACGTAAGTTATTTACGTTTTAATGACTTTTTTTCTTCGTCAGATCTATGTCGTTCTTGGGTGTTTCTTGAATCGGCGTTCGAGTATAACGCTCTTTGACGTATAAGGTAGGTGCCTTTGTGTTTAGTTTTCCAACTGCTTTGTGTTTTGTTCGTTTTTGTCCCACGAACCCATGTTGGGGTGTCGTGTGGCTGAGGCCGTTGCTATATTTATTACCTGTAATTGATTAGGTATTTAATTGTAATAATAAAATGGTGGTTGGGATCGTTGCTTGGATCCGGAACCACCCCCGGTGTGTGTTTCTCTATTTAGCCTTTTGGTCAGGATACTCGAGGGTATGCCTTCAAAGTAGTAACTATAGAATTGCCTTGAGATGAATTTCTTGTTACTACTTGTTTTCCTGTTGGGCATGTCCCGGTAACCTGTTTAGCCTGAGGGAATTTTTGTATTTAGCCTGAGGGTGTTGTTGTTATTAGCCTACGGGCACTGCACTATTTAGCCCGAGGGCTGTAGTTATTTTCGCTTGAGGGCAACCTTTCAGGCCTAAGGTCTTGACTTCTGTTCCTGAGGGTGACACTTCCTATGCCTAAGGGAAATTCATGTTATACCTAAGGGTTATACCTGCGGGTTGGATTCTACTTACCTGAGGTCAAGGTTTTGATTGTCTGAGGACATGGACTGTTTACTTAGAAATTCACTGTGGTGGTTTCTAATATTTAAATGGATTAAATGGATAATGAAATGGAAATATAACTTGTAATTAGTTACTTTTGATTACTGCTTACTTTATTGCATTTTACTACTACACACTGTTGTTGCATTCTTACACATAGTTGGGCATGGGCCTTTGGTGGGTGCCTACTGAGATATATTTCTCACACACTGTTTGGGTCATGCTTTTCAGACCAAACATATTATGTTTCTGAAGGTGTATATAGAGGAAAGAGTCCCTATACAGGTACTTGACTATTGCTGAGGAGTAGGAGGGCATGGGATCGAGCCTAGGCTTGTGATGTCACTGCCAGCTGTTTTTCTTGTTTTGATGTACTCTGTTTTCTGCTGTACTGTATTGATGTATAACATGTTCTGGATATTTTCTTAGAACTTGAAACATGTAGCATCATCACTCATATACTATTGTTTATATCCACTACTGTAGTTATTTTAGTTGTGTATGCTTAATGCATCCACTATTTGTTGTATGTTTATTTTGGTATTCCGCTGCGATACACTTTGACAAATGAGGGAATAGGTTCCCCACTATCAAACATGGGCCCTCACTGCTAGTCGGTAGCCTCTGCGTTTGGGGAAATGCGCTTGAGGTCACGTGGTGAACCGGGCTCAGGGCACCCGTTGCTTGGCACCCGGGTCCGGGATGCTACAAAATCATTCTTTGATTGAGGTAAGAGCACTAAAATGTGTAATAAATAACCAATTCTACATTTCATGGAAATGTTCTTTTCACTACACGGTCTAGATAAACATTACTCTTTATAGAGTATAAATTGTGATTTTATTATAAATAAAGGGAATTGTTTTCACAAATAATATATAATATTTTGTTAATTAATGGAATCGACCAATCTATGATTTTCTTATAGGTTGAGGTCACTCCTCTATAACCATTTCTTCCAAAATATCTACTCGTGATCATTCAATGGTTAAAATGTACCCCATGAATAAAATATTTTTTTACCCCAACTATCATTTACTTAATATACAAGGCGCATTATCCTTCCTAAATGTTTTTATTATAATCATTATATGGTCGTCAGATGCCTCGAAATATTTTTAATATATTATAAAATCATTTATAAATACTCTAATAAATTTTTTGAGGTATACTTTAATGACTATATTTATAAGATCCAAAAAATGTAATCAGCATTATCCAAGATAAATTGAATAAATACTAACATGTTACTCCTATGTACTTTTTGTATGTATTTATTTGGTATATCTAATTTCATATCCCACATTTAATCGTACCCCAATCAAAGTTCAATCATGAAGAAGAATTGAGACCTAACATTTTAGTCAAAAAAATCCTAAATGCTTGGGTAGGGTACTTGTAATTTACCATGATCTCATTATTCTCCATTTAGTAAATTAATAACATAAATGGTCTATTAATTTTTTTCAAGGATAATATGTTATTCCCAAAGGAACACAATTTTTTGAAGAAAAACATATCTAAAATATCTTTATGTTTTATATTTAATCATTGTAAAAACATTTATGAAGTTATATATGATGTCCTTGATATTTTATTGGTTTTTTTGAATAAGTTAAATTTATTCCCCAACCTCTATTTCTAGAGGAGGTCTATGTAACTTCTCAAGAAATGATTTTTATGATTTCACAAATAGAAGGTACATATCTATATTTTTTAATTCTATTTCTTCTTCTCCAACAATAATTTCCAAAAATATGTAAATAATAAGTGGTTCTAAGTATGTATTTTTATGTCATTTATCTATTTTTAATATAACTATGAGTATTCGATTCATGATAATTTAATTATCCACAATCCTATAGTTAACCATGGATGTAAACATTTTAAAAAATTCATCATAAGTATTTTATAAAAATTACAATTAATGGAATGACTAATAGGTTTTAAAATTGACAATACCCATCAATGATAGAAGAAGAATCCCAGTATACATTTTATTTAGGAATATTTCATCAAAAAAAAATTAACTTACAACTCAACAGTTTATTTTTTATGTCATTACTTGATTTTGTTTGGAAAATAGGAATGAGATAAACGAATGTGAAAACTCATAATAAAATAATGTTCATGATATTATTGAATATATGATTATAGTACCTTCCGAATCATCATTGAGTGACATAACATAACACATTGTTATTAAAATATCATGAAATATGTATTCTGAACTCTTTTTGAGTCAAGGATTGTTTACCTCGACAATTTTCTTAATAAACTTGATTTTCAATACAAGGAAACTTATGACATTATACATCTCCAATATTAAAGGATGTTTTAAAATATTTCATGTTCTCCCTTAGGCTATTACTAATAATTTTTTTGTAACAATTTCACTAATAGGTAAATTTGTTCTACAATACAACTTTTATAACTAGACCTCTTTAATACATAAATCATTTATAACATGATCAATATTTAATAAAATATATAATTGATTGAGGATTAGTTTCATGTAAATTGAAAATGAAATATATTTGAAAAAAAGTATTTATTATTTTAAATATTATATTATTATTCATTGGTTAATTTTATTATTTCTCAAATCATGGTAAAATAATTTAAAATAAAGTTGATGATCCTAACTCTATATTAGGGAATTACAATGGAACTATTTTTTATATGATCATGAATAATATCAATAAAAAATTATCCAAAAAACATGTGTCATATCATAATTTAATTATCATAAACCATATCGTGGAATTATGTCAATAACATAAAAAAAATAAACAATAATATCCAAATCCCCAATGTTTCTCAATAAGGCATCGTATAAAAATCCATTTTTATGAAATGTGTTATCGTAAAATATTTTCTCAATAGAGATTAATTTTTATCACATTTCATAGATTCTATTATAGTTCCCCATTCATATGAAAAAAATATTGTGATCCACATTGATCATAAAAAATCATTTCACCAATTACACTTATATAATAAATAAAATGATTTAAATAACATAATTGATTACATGTATTCTTAATGATATGATAATTATATCATTATAAAAAAATAAAAATAGAATGTGGGATTAAAACATTAAATCATAGAATAAAAGATTTATTTGTACGTATAGGTGAATTATTATGTGTATGGATATAATTTACTTATTCATAATATAAGAATATTTAATATAAAAGAGGGAAATTTGTGAAATTAATTTCTAGTGCGACTGTATAAAACATTTAATAAAGAATGTATATATTTATAGGAATATAATTGTCCTATTAATAAAACTATTTCAGTAGAAATGGGTTAATAATATATGGGTACGATAAAAATTATTAAAAATATAGAACACATTCCCCAGAAGAGGTACATGAATGGATAGAGGAAGTGGAGAATATTATTACCTTGTAAATATTCATCCATGAACATGAAGATTAAAATTTAATGCCTTAGGGAAACGTTTATGGAAATCCTTGGAAAGAAATGTAATTGAATCATTGTGGATAACATACTTCTATGGGATTAGAATAATGGGATGAGTTTATATTTATAGTAATAATGGAGTAATAATTTAATAATTTCTAGTTATAATCCGGGAATTATTGGTCATGTAAAATGAGAACAAATTGGATTACCCTTGATTTGTTTGTCATTTTTTAAACAATTCAAGTCATTTTTTAATATTTTAATCTTATATATCCAAAATATGTTTTTAATATCTCCTTGAACCTGGAAAAGCATATATTCAAAAATATATATTTTTCAATATCATTATTTACAACTTATAACAGGGAAATTAATTTAATGTGTTCAAAAATGAATTAAACACAGATATATATATATATTTTGAATAATATAAATTAATTTTTAAAATATTATATTTATTTAATTATTATATATATATTTATTCATGTAACCTTCTAAATTCAGAAAAATATATTTCTACTAAACCCATAAAAAAATTATTTATATAATTCTCAAAATATAACACTAATGTAATTTGAAAATGATAATTTCAAATATAATATTAATTTTATAAAATTATTTCCCAAAAAATAAAATAATAAAATAATATAAAATGTACAGTATTAAAAGATTACCAATTTTTAAAACATAGTTCACATTTTACAAAAACAAATATTTTTTTGACATTGTAATATTAACTTTATATTTATATTTACTTTTTTTAAAAAAAAATTAATGAATAAAATATTTATATTTAATATCAGAATTTATTATAAAACTGTAGAGATTTTATGATCATACAACAATGTTTTATTTTCATCAATATAATATATCTAACCAATTATTCTAATATACAGTTGTATTTTATTAAATAAAATGATTCAATATTTTTTTAATGAAATAAATATTTCATTAATTAAAAATTTCATTACACTTTTATGAAAATACTGATTACAAAAAAAACCATATTAAACTGTCATTTTTCCTAAGGGTAACATGTTTAATTTTAGTGGTTTAATGTTGTGGATTAGTGTATTTGTGGATCAATTATGATTTTTAATTAAGATTTATAAACACTAATTATAAATGTAATATTAATACTATATATCATATTGATAAGTGTTCAAATTGAAAATTGATCACTTACCAACTTTCTTTATATATATATATTCCATCAAATATCAATATTACTAATTTAGTTCCCATGTATGTTTTAAAATTCCATCGATGATGTCGATTATATTATTAATGTTTTTTATTTTCTAATAAAATCCATGCTTGGTACATTCTTCATAGATTAGTTTTACCAGATGGATTATACCAATACATGGTATATATTATTTAGATTGAATATCTTAGGACTATTAGTATATTTAGTAATAGGTAATACTTCATAACATTTTGAAAAATAAATTCAATATAAAATTTTTATTAAATAAAAAAAATAAGAATATTAAAAATTCAGTTCTTTTATTAAGCATAGAAAGAATTTATTGACCATTACATTCAAATATAATGGTTTACATAATGAAATAAATTCTTATAATTATGTTTCATGGTGATATATTTATCATTTTTTACATAGTCATAATTTACAAATTTAGGTTCTTGATATAATTTATATTAAATTTTTAATTATGTTATGGTGTGGTCGGTTTTAGAAATAAATAAAGACAATTAAAAGGAATAAGCTACTATAATGAGGGAAGTCCATAATTCTATAATAAAATTGTTTTTATTTTCAATTATAAGGGATACAAAATATGATTATTTGTAGAATATTCCACCCTTATCTAAAACAAACAACGAAATAGATTTACATTATGTATAGATTATATGTCCTTGGTGTTGGGTTAGCAGGTATGAATAGGAATGAAAAATATTATGAAAAATATGTACAATGGTCTTATATATACAATTATTTTTTACTAATATATTAAAAATATCTAACCAATTTTCCAAAAAAAAATTATGCCACACAAAATTTTATTATATGATAATCATTTTATATCATTTTGTTGGTGAACAGTATAAAAATTTAAGAAAATAATTTGAAATTATATTGAAAAAATAGTTCATATTTTATATATAATCATTATATTTTTTACATAGGGTGACATTTGGATATTTGTTTTGAAATGAATCATTTTTTAATGAATAGAGAAAAATATCCATTCTAAGAAACTATCATATCTATTTTCTCCAAAATAAAATTTAAGTGTCCAATTATATTTTAAAATTTTAATAATGTATTAGAATATCTATTTTATTTATCATAATCTAAATAGTTAAATGTTATTGAAATATATATTTTAATTTAACAATATTTAATTAAAAAAATTCAAGAACTATTTTTTATTCGGTTTTATTGATTTATATTAATATATATTAGAGTAAATTATATAAATTGAATGATGAAAAGGGATTCCATATTTGGAATTCGGATGCCAATAATAGGTAAAAATATATTTTCTTTATTTTCATAAGTACATGATCTTGTATATTTTTTCACATTGGTAAGGGAGAAATATGTAAAACTGGTGAATAATAGTAAATACTATGAGATATGGTCCCTAAATAAACTTAAAACAGAAATTTATTTCATTTGGTGAGAACTACTCTACCAAATACATCCTCAAAATGAATCTATTGAATTTAAATTCTATTTTACATTAATTATTACCTTAATTATTTTAAATATACTAATTAATACCAAGTGGCAATCTAAAATTTTTATATAAATAAAATATATTTAATATGATAAAAATTAGAGGAAATTTTTTTTATTTTTATTGTTAGAAAATATAAATTATTTTCCTCATATCAATATGTTTTAAATTTTTAGTTTTAATAAAATTAATTTAATCATTTATGAAATATAGATATAGGGTGTGTAAAAAATAAGGAAAATTATGATTTTTTTTAAAATAAATCAATTATTATGTTTTGGATAATTTTTTTCATTTAATGAATTTAAAATGCAGCTATAATGATTATTAATGGAAATGTGTTTATATTATAATTTAATTTCATTCATGATGAATATGATGTCAAATTAAATTTTAATCCATTAAATGATTTTAATGATTTTTTTATACAAAATAGTTTTTCAATTTCTATAAAAACATATTCAAATAGGTAATGTGATATTTAAAATGGTTGAATATTTAATACATGGACCATTTTTTTGTCCTATTTTCACATTTTACGTAAATATATTACCCATAAAGTCAATAAAAATTAGTTTCCAATATTATTGTAAAATAGGGAAAATGAGGGGTTTAAATGAGAAGATATTATATAAAATACATAAACATTCTTAAATATTATTTTATGAATGAATATGTAAATTTTAATTTCATATAATTGAAATTATATTAATTTGGTGCCCTGTGAAACTATTTTGATATATAGTATATTTTTTTATGTAATTCTCTGGGTGTCCATTACCTCACTATTAAAACTATATATCTTATTATATCTTATTCATGTCGATTGACTTATATATATTGGCCATAATGTATGAAAATATATTTATAAGTATCCACTCTATAAACTTGAGATTATTTTATCTTCATTGGATCATCCTAAAAGGCTTCAACATTAAACCAAATGTGTTTTTTTGGAGATGATATATTACTCTTAAAGGATTTTTTCTTAATATCCACTTATACCACACAATAAATCATAAATATCCTCATGAATATAATTAAAAAAAATATTATATTTTTTTTACTATGATGGGTTAAAAATCAAAATAAACCTATATTCATTCTTATATAAAATGAAAACATCACATATGCATACATACGAAAAATCATTGGCACATAGCTTTGAAATTTTTCATCCAAAATTTATTACATGGATAGTTATTATGATGTAATTTCTTAGTTTTTAATATATTTTTGGAGTTACTTTGAATCATTTAAATGATCTACTATGTACTGTCTTTTAATTCCATCTATTTTAAAATTATCATGTACAATGTGGGTATAGGTTGACTACCACAATGACAAGTGTATGTCATATGTTTTTCTATTTCCAATTTTCATGAATTATTATAAAATTATATACAATGTATAGAAATAACTTCTGAAATATTATTCATCCAATAACACATATAAATTATTATCCTATTTAAACATTTCACTATGGCAACTCACTAACAATATCTTTGTGGTTAGTTGGTAGCCTCACACATTTGAGGAGGCACGCATGAGGTCATCTTGTCGACTGGGTTGGGGAATCAGTGCATGGAACCATGGTTAGGAAAATATATTTTTTATCATGAATCCCCTATAAATAATTTTAATATTTTAAAATTTTCACTATGTCTCCATGTGGTTGTTTCATTCTAAGGTTGTAGACTTAGTTATCAAATAATCAATTTATAATTTTTTTTAAATACATAATATAATTTAAGATTATAATGTTGGTTAAAATAGTAGAAATAAAATAAATTGTATTATTATTAGAAATTAGAGTTATGTGGATAAAAAATGGGTTATAGAAAAAGGCTGACATTAGAAAAAAACATGGGATATGAACATTATTTTATACTGGTCCTTTATAATTATGTAAAAACAATTAACAATTATATTTATAAATTTATAATGTAATACCTTCAAGTATAAAAATATCATACATAAACACCATATTGAGACTTTAATATGTGTTCTGATGAACTTATAATTAAGATTTAATTACCCGAAGACCTCAGAGAAACCAAAAATGATTAAACACATTATTTTCAAATGAAATATATTGACATTTAAATTTTATCAATGATTTTAATCACTATATAATAAAATATTACATATAAATATAGAATAATTTAGATTATATTTTATAGATGAATGAAATATAATATCTTTATTCATGATAAATAGTTTCTTTATATATAAAAAATATAATAATGAAAATAAAAAACCCAAAAGGGGATAATAATCTCTATATTCTACTATACCTAACCACTTTTGGTTTTTCCCATCACGTATTGAGTAAATAATTAAATAATAATATTATCTAACCAATATTCTATACTTCATCCCACTACTCACCCTCTCAATCATTTAAAATGATTTTGAATTGAAAATATATAGTTATGTATGTTGGAAAATAGTTATTCTAGTTTTCTTCTTTCTACAATATTTATTAATTTCTCTATAGATAGATGATATATTTTCCATGTTCCCTTATTTAATGCACAAAAAATATACCAAAATCTTTACCAAGGAATGTTTAAAACCATGGGAAATGTGATAGAATTTAAATTATCAAATTACTAAAGCTAACAATTATTGGTTTGGGGTATATTCATATTCTTACTATTTGAAATTCTCATCAACCTTCAAAATTAATTAATTTGAATGTGATAGTAAATGTTGAAATAATAATCAAAATTATATTTTCCCATGATTTAAAATAACATAATTTTGATGATTTTGATCCAGTAATTCCATTATTAATAAGGGTTTGTTAATTCTATTGGGAAAATATACACCAACATTAGTGATTTAATTATTCCTTATATATTTTGATTTATAACATTGTATAATTAAAATAAACTAATCCCATATTCTATGTTACCCTAAAAATTCAATTCCAAAAAATTATCAGTAAATGAAATATTATTCTGTTAATATCATTGAATACAATGTTGTTAAAATTATAGAAATATTGAAATTTAAAACATTATCTATAAAATCATCAATATTCCAATATGTATTGAAATAAACATATATAAGAATATTTCATGTGCCATTATTCTCAAAATATAATTTTAAATTACTATAATATTATATGTATCAATTACCTCACAAATAATACATGACCACCTCGATAATTTAATAATAAATATATTTTTTCCATGAAAATGAAAACACATATCAATGAATTCAACATATCTAATAACCAATAAAAAATATATATTTCTGTACTAAATATATATCTTTATAAATCATATAATATGTTTATTAATTCCATTCCCATTTGAATCATCAATTCATTTGAAAATATTCATACCGCACCCATTTTCTTTTCAATACATGATTTTCATTTAAAATGGTTTCTTCCCTACCCACATACTGTTATTTTCACCATAAGTATGTTTTTTTTAAAATATCCACAAAAATAAGTTAAATAAATATTTATATCATGATTCATAAATGATTATAATGAGGTTTAAAGGTAGGATTTTTTCAAATGCCAATAATTTTAAGGAAGAATGATGCATTTTGTCTCTTTGTTGAACAAAAATTACAGGAAAACAGTTTCCTGTCAAGAATGATATTATAATAAGGTTTCTCATTGTAAATTATAATAACCAAAATGTAATAAAAAAATAATTTTATTGAAATTCCATAGATTATAATATTTAGCAGCATTACCATAATTTCTGCTAAAAATTAATAATTTTTTCAAATATCAACAAAAAAGAAACATTATTTTATATATGAATTATTTGAAAATTCATATATATATATATATATTTAAAAGGATTAGAAAGGAAATATTTTATAAATAAAAAGTTCTCACTCAATCAGTAAATTATTATCCACCCTCGGTAGCTCAACAAAAATAATCACCCCTACATTTATGATTTACTATAATCATTTTATTTTAATTATTAGGTTTTGGATCAAAACAACTCTTAATAATGAATCTATATAATATGTCGATCATTAATAAAAATCCACCACAAGAATAAATTTTAAATGTTCTAACAAAAAAGAATTATTATTTCGATAAAATGTGTTTTCAATAACAAGTGAATTTAACAATAAATTGAAGAAGGCTTTTTAAATTGACACAGGTTTTGATATAAAAAGAGAATGTTCATATTAAAAAATTAATTATTAACTTCACTTATTAAGTCGAGTTATTGTGAATAAATGAAAAAATGGATTAGAGTCCCCATTTGATTATTATTTTCACCATTTTATATTATTATTCACATTGAATTTAGAATTTAATAGCGTTATAGAAAATATTAAATATTTTAAATCTGAGCACCAGTCATTTAAGAAATCATTTAATTTGACTTCCATCAATCAAATTAGTTCATTACATGGAAATTTTTATTCAATTCGCATATTCATTTACTCTAAATATAATATTAAATTTTTAAAAAAATATATTTGAGATAAAAAGTAGACAAATATGAAAAAAATAAGTGGAAATTTTTTAAATTAAAATAAAAACTCCCAATATTACCATTATATTCCTCCTCATCAACTATTTATTATTATATAGAGATTATTCATATTTTGTAACTGAATTGAAAATAAATAAGGTCATATAAGTTAAATGAATTTTTAATGAAATAAAATTCCTTACTATTATTTTTGTATAATAGATTCAATTGTCCTCCTAAAATCATTAACTTGTAAACATACATAAAAACTTACATCCAAAAAATTTTATTAAAATAATTTGAATAATAATTAATACAAATAGATGGGAAATGAGCCTTGGTTTGACCCCCCCCCCCCCAAGATAGTTTTTGGTTTTCAATGCCCCTTGTTAGGCAGTTCCATCTAGTCATCCCTAATCCACAATGGGTGTAGTTTCTACATAATGATATAAGAAAATATTTTGTATAATTTACATTTTCGGGTCCCAATGGTTATTGAATATCTGAAAAAAATCAACATGTTAAATTTCATGACATTGTTTATCTACTAATATAGCTGAAGTGGAAAAACATGTTAAGGAAAATTCCTAAAACATCATATTCAAAAAGTAAAACAATTGATATATTCTATTTATTGATTGGATGTGGTTATTCATTGTGATAATATAAAATAACTATTTCTCATTTCAAAAATGGATTGAGACCACCGCTACCTTGTGTACTAGTTCTTTAGTCAATTAGTAATAATATTAATTATTCAATTTTTGTTTTCAAATACCATTTATGGAATTAACCAGATCAAACAAATGATGTATGCATAAAATATGCATAAGAAAAAATATAATAATTTTTTAACAAAATACACCATAATATAGGAATTAAAATTATATAGTTATCCATATTATATCTCATGTACAACAATTTTTCAGAGTAGAAAATAGTTTAATTCAATGATGGATGTAGCTCAGGATCCTCCAAATTAACATTTAAAATGTATGGATTCAGTGATTCTTATTATTTACCCAATGTTTTTTTTTTAATTTTGTTAAATATTTAATTTCTAACAATGGGTCGTCAAATAGAAATTCAATTAATAAAATCCCTTCATTTTTTTCGACCATTTACATTATAATGAAACATGAATTGAAAAATTAGTGGTAATTATTTCCATTAAAATTAATTAAGGTTATTTGAATTCATTTTTCAAATAACCCACAATGTTTCACCAATATAAAATATGGTTGAAACAATATTATCGTTTTTTTGAGAATTTTTTTTATTTTTCAATTCCATTAAATATTTAACTAAAATATACATAATTTCAATTAGAATACATTATTCATAAATCATATTAAAATATAATTTAATCAATAAAACATTATGGTCGTCGATGAAATAATTGTCATTTAAATAATATCTTTAAAATTCTATATTAGAAGAATAGTAAAATTAATTATAATGGTATAAATAATTGTAGTGGTCCATGTGAAAATTTAATTTTTGATAAATATATATTGGTGGTGAATGTCTTGTTAATTCAAAAGAAAATTTCTGAAAGCATAGAAAATAACAATAGAAATGATAACAATGTAGTGAGTTGTATTTTTTAGCCAAAAAAAACACCAATAATTTCCCCTTTTAAAATGTTTCATACTGGGGACCATGTGGTGGCATCTCATGGAGGTTACAGAATATGTCTTCAAACAAACTCATTTTTAATTTTTATTTTGTAAAACCAAAATGAGAAGATCGGATTTAAAAGGAGTTAAGCTTGTAAAATTACACTCAATTAAAATATTATTTTAGATTATATTTTTTTCGATAAAATAATGAATAATAGAGAATTTTACAAAAAATATGAAAATTATAGATCTTTTTTTAGTACTAGTTAATGTTCTCAATGTATATTTGTTGAACCATGGATATTATTCAAACCTTTCACATCAGTAATAATGATGAATATTTTATGGAATCCATGTCCTCTCATGGTTTTTGGATTAATAACTTCTCATGTTTGGGGACTTTTTCTTTGGATGGTATGGATATTTTTCAAGGGAAATACATTAGAATTATTTATTTCAGATACCCAATGATTTCCCTTTTTTCATTGTATCATGGACATCAACAATATATTTTTATAAAATATTAATGATTATGATTATGGATTATTTAAAGATCCAAAATCATAAATCTAAATATCCTAGACTCCATATTGTGATCTATAATATTGGTGATTTGTTCTTAATGAATATAACGTGATTTTAATAATACATATGAGAAAAAAATGGTAAACATATTGTATTCAATTGAATGACCTAAATGTAGAAATATAACAAATAAAATTAATAAATTTATATTAATATGTTTAAAAAAATTCTATAACCAATTAAAAGAAATTGGATTCATGAAATAAATGGACCCAATTTATTCATTAAGGAAATTTAACAAATAATTATAAATTATAACAATGAAATGCACAATCATAAATGAGTAGACTATTCTTTGTATTCCATTGTTAATCATAACTTGTGGTCATCCTATGATGGAATTATAACATCATTAAAAATTTACAATTCTCCAAAAAAATTCATCCCATTATTTCCACTCTCTCACTTTCAAAATCCATTAACTTGAAAGATAGAATAAAATATACGGTGAACATGGGTGAACAATACACCAACAAGTTCCTTCCCAATGAAATAGTTCCTAATTTTTTACCAGTGAGAGGAAGAATATATCAAATTACAATTATTTAAAGGTTTTAATAACCCTCGTTCCTAGTAATACATTAGTTTGTAGATGAATGGGATAAATGGTGTTATAGATATTACAAAATTTGAATAGTTAACATAGTATGGCTGAGGATTTATTTGTCTTCCCCTATTTTCGCGAGCCCTTCACACATATTAATATAAAAAATTTGAATGTTTATTTATAATGGTGTAATGTGAATCATCATTAACCTTCTTGTATATTTGTAATAAAAATCATTCGAAACTCTTGGACTATTTTAGTGCTCCATTGTTGATTATATGCCAATATTCTAAAAAATAGTTTTTCTAGATTTAGTGATTTATTTTTTTCACCGTGTATGTTGATTTAGTAGTTGGTCATATTGGATGAATTGATCGAATGGGGAAATAGATCTCAAAAAAAATTCTATTTGATTTTTATCGATAAGTTATTCAAAATATTGAATAGTGACAAGATACATTGAAATTTCTAAAATTTTGGTATTATCAAAATTTAGATTGAAACATATGAGATACAAAAAACTATTTTTTTGAGTTTCCAAATGAAAACATTTTATGGTTAGGTGATAATATTTCAAATAAAAAGATAAAATTATAGAACATACCTTAGGGGATCCAAAATTTGGGGCATTGTCAAACCAACCCCAAAAACCTAAACAACGGCCCGAGGATGAAAACCAAACTGCCAAGTGCTAAACCAAACTGAACAACAATGCACCTAACAAACATTCTCCAAAGTAATACATAAAAAAATCTAGACATGGTCTAATGAAGAATAATGATTGATGAAGAGGGAATCATCGATAGAGAAACAGAATGAGCAACCATTAGACTGTCTAGCCACCATGAATAGTCCATCCAACAAAAACTGTACCCAAAAGTTCAACTTTAACCCAGGACACCATCATAATCCAAATAATCATAGAATTTATTGAACTCAATGGAAATGGGGTTAGGTATGAGGGATCATAACATAATAAAAGATAAAACCAAGAAGACCAGAACAATCCAGACACAACAATGTAAACATAAAGTCTCCATATGGCCTAAGGACAAGGCCCTACCCGGGTAACAGAACAGTATGAACATGATAACTGAAAAACATTAAAACCACTACATCAGGAAATATAACAGAGGATATGAATCACATTAGGAGAAGATCTGAAACATGGTTGAGAAACCATTGATGGAGAATTAACAATGGAAGGGACTTCGTCATTACTATTCCAGATCATGGATCTATATAACCACCACATTGTGATCATCACAATGTCGAGCTGCCATGTTCTAATCCAAGAAAAGCATGTTGGAGAGAACAGAATAAAACATCTGCCAATGCCCACAATAAATGATAGAACCATCCTCCCTCATATGAGAAATGTGGGAAAATGATGTTGTAGTTCTTGATATCTAGAATCTGGGGTTGGAGTACAATAAGGAAGGTTGATACAAGGTGGGATGAAGGCCTCTATAGACACTAAGCGAGGGGAGAGAAAGGTATATGGGAAACCTAAGGACAAGATGGGAATGTAGGGTAGTGTTGGGGAAATCAAATTTCTGAGTGGGAGGAAACCCTAGGTTTTAATATAAGCCCCCAAAAAGCTATATCCCTCACATGGTTTCTAGATTAAGACATATCAAAATAAAAAAACTGATGTAATTTCAACTAAAACAGAAACATTTGTAAGTAAATATTGACATATGTAAACATATAAATAATTAAAATATGACCACTATAAATTAAATTCATCATTTTAGTAACATATTGTACTTAATGGAACCATGTAATAACTCTTTTAATGATAAAAAATATTTCAAATAAATTTTGATACAATTTATTGAAAAATACTATTTGGTCAATGTAAGTAAAAATTATACATTAAATAAAATAATATTAATTATAAAATGGAATTTAATATTTTAATTGTAATGAAGAAAAAATTATTCATTTATTTAATATGATTGAGTACATCACATGGGTCATCAAACACTTATAACTAATAAGAGTCCCATGGAAATGATAATTTCAACTCTTTTTCACTTCTATGAGATATGTTTAACATCATTCACCTAATTTCCATTATATAGTGTATATAGAATAAATTAATATTTTATATAATATAAATCTATGTTTCCTCGAATTTCTATATTTTTTGGTTCTTATAATCTCTTTAAAATGTATATATTAGAAATATATCAATGTGTTAAAGAATTCATATTAATGTCAAATGGTATAATGATATTTATTATGTATAGATTTACTTTAGGGAAATTATAGTATTCAAATCTCTTAATCCCATGATATTTTATCACTTGTAGTTTTGTTTTGAGTTTATATGGTTATGTTATATTTAAAATATTTTATGATCAAGGATCATAATTTGAGTAAAATTAAAGGGGATAAGATTTAATGAAATTCATATTTTATTGTTTTCAATATGAAATATTTTTCTTCCGTGTTGATGTTCATTTTAGTTTCATCAATAATATTCCTACTTGAATTGAAATGATATTTTGGAATTAATTTTAAATATTATTTTACCTTATTAAATTCTTTTAATTGAAATATTCTTATCATTTTTAGAATGAGGAACTTTTGTAAATTTTTACATAAAATATCAAGGGAACATGATTCTATTATTTATCATATTAATGGTATTTACCATTTTCATGATTGTTAATATATTAAATTATTTATTTACTAGTTTCCAGGTTTATTTCTAATGAAGATATTATTTTCGAGAAATGGAATATCTTTTATTATATAGAAAATTAATATTATTATTTTGTAAAGGTTAAAATAATTAAATTGTTATTTTTTACAGTAATATTAGATAACGATGCAGTTAAAATATATTGAAATTAGTTTTCTATTTTCTTTTATAATGTGTTGAATTTATTATTTTACATTCTTGTTTGGATAATTGATGGTGTTCTATTACTAATTAATAATGATAACTTATCACATAGATTGATTTCACTCAATTTCTTATTTTTTTTGTTTAAAAATACTATATCGGGATACCTTTCATGGATCCTATTACAATATTCTGATATTAAGAACAATATATAAGGATTCTATAATTTTTTTATAGAAACATATTGTAGAAAACAAACCAAAAATTCAAACATCATTCAAATTTTTTTCGTAAACAATGTAATTTTTCTGTTTTATGATGAAGAATATTTTATTTCGGATTTTTCTGATCCTGATCATTTTCAGAATCATGTACTTTCACTACATTGACGAGTCGATGATGGGAAAATAAATGTGAACGAAATATTCTGACCATTGGCATATAGTTCGAGTACTAATTAAAATACATCTCCAGGCCTTGAAAAAAAGATTGAGAAGAAACATTATATCTTATAATGAATGGAATCCATCAACACAGTTTTCATATATATGGGATCATTTAGTAATGGACTATAAATAATTAATTTTATATTAAAAGATTTTTTGAGTATAAGACTCATACATTGAAAAAATGTAAATATATTTCAGAAAAATTATAGTTTTTAATAGTGTATAGGGGCTAAAATATTATTATGTATCCTCTATAGATTGTAATAAATCGACAAAAAGTTTCTTTAGAAAGATTCCCTATATAGATCTGGATCATATATATGGAAAATGATAGAAAAAAAATATTTTTTTTCATTATATAAAGAGATCATTAAAATATTAAATATACTATGAGGAAAATGAAAATAACACATGAAGTACATGTAAGGTCCCTCCTTCATGTAAATCAATATCACACACAGGTGATGTGTTAATTTGGAAGTAAAATAATTATATTTCCATTGTATAGATAAATTAGTAAATTTAGAGTATGTTTGTTGATGTGATTTATTGTCATCTGAGATATATAAATCTATCCACTTTTTTATTACATAGTGATTTGAACAATAGGATCTTTCCATGATTTCAAGCCTATTTTCATATCTTCAACCATACCTCTGAGATAAATCACTTCATCATGAAACTATTTTTTTCAATTCTATTATCTTGAATTTCATGAAGATTTTTTTAATTAATCTGCCAAAGGATATTTTCTAACAGCAAGGAGACATCTAAATAACGACGGTTTCTTATTGGAGCAGGTTATGTGTTCATGAGATTTTCAACCCCATCCAATAAACTAGATCCAAAGGCTTTAAAATCAATCTGACTCATGAAGGTTTGAGGTTCTTCTAAAGGTTCGGGAAGAGGTGTTGAGACATGATTAAGTTACAAGGAAGAGATTACTTCATGAGAAGAGACTGGTTTCTATTGAAACACTATAGAAATGTTTATACCTTTAACTGAGGCTTCCTAGTCATAAGACTCATAAACGTATGTAGGGAACTTATACCATATACGCATAATTTTTTGATCAATATGATTTATAACATCAAAACATTCTAGACTGTAGTGATTCTCCCCTCAACAAGTGCATCTCTCACAAGACTAAGAGACTATTTTCCTTGATTCGGTTCTGAAAGATCTGCTCGAATAATCTCACACAATTATTTTCCGGCAGGATAAAAGTCTAGTTCCATTATCTCCTATGTAAATAGAATAAAATCAGGATTAGCCTGTTCTTCCAAAAGATCATCAACCACAACATCATTATCAATAGAAAAATCTTCTTCTAAATGCTCGTCAAGAACAACATATTCTCTTACATTAACAATATCTCCTTTTCTATATGTGTGTTCTTATTCAAAATCAATACTGCTTTTATGAAATGGTGCATCCATCACAACATTATCTTATAGAATAGTTCCATTTTATTCTTTATACAAGACATTTTCTTCTAGAGGTGTAACAACTTCTTCTTCTTCCTCTTCAACTATATTGTCAAAAAATTTACCAGGTTCTCAACTAGGAAAAGATCGATATTTAGGTCTTCAAGGATGCTCAATCAGATTAAACATTCCATATAAAAATTCATTATCATCCACCCAATCCTTTTCCATGAATTCCTACTAATTTTCATCATTTTGACTATATCCTTTGATATACAAAATTCACAGACCTTGATGACTTCTTCCTTTATACCTACTAATCCTTTGGCATACAACATGGTATAGATTATCCTTGAGTAAAAAAAAGAGGCTATGATTGAGGATGTCTTTAACTACTCATGTATATTAAGTATAACATATATGCATAGGTGAATCAAGTGTCCAGTCTTCATAAGATGTATCAAAAATATATCATGATACTTGAGGTAGAAAAATATTCAATCCTCAGACTAAATAGATTCTAAAAAAATAAACAACAATCTAGACTGACCATCTAACTCAGCAGTAATAGCTCTTCTCTTCTTTTTATTCAAAATTATGATTCCAATGGCTTATTCAAAAAAAAAACATCACTTGGGGGAGGATGAACTCACTAGTAGTCATAAAAAATTCCCTCATGCCGTATCCCTAGGAAAGCAGCCCATAACCTCGAGTAAAAGGTGAATATTTTTCCATAAATCTATCTCCTCACAATAAAACCATCTTCAGCATTGAATGAAATATGAACAAACTGATAAATTTGTGAAAACAATGTTGGATAAATCATCCTTTTCCATATTTGTGAACTTGTACAACCATCCCTGTTCTTTCAGTAATTTGAAAAATAATGAATTACTTATCATCAACCACTTAGGATAGATTTTCCTTTCTAGTAACACTATTTTAAAAACATGGTTTGGGTTTAAACGTCCCCCATGCACGACCTTTGATGTTGATTTCATTTTCATCTATGATCTTCACTTTTCAAGAGTTGATGAAGCTGGGCACCTAATTTTGGGAATTCAACATGGAGTTAGAGTGAGATAATGAGGAGTAAAGGATTCATGGAGGACATAAAATTTGAGAGAGAAAGGTTTTGGGTTTGATAGAAGAGAGCTTGAGTAATGAAAATAGTGAAGGACATTTTGTTTTAATCATTTAGGGATTTATAGTCTCACAAATTCCATTGTACGGGATGAATATTAAAAAACAATTATCAAAACGATCCCGGTAATAAAATATACATAAACCCAAAAGTGTTATTACAAAGAGTCTGAAATAGACTTTCACCGTGAGACTATAATATGATTTCACGGTGAAACCAAAACAAGTTTCCACAGTGAGAACATAATATTTTTTCATAGTGTCACCTTTACAGTGTGACTCGAAATGATGTGATCGTATCAATTAAAATATTAAGGTCAAAATAAAAAATCGAGATATAATAACATTGACATTGTAAACATGAAACAGTACTTACTAGAAAATGACTTGCAAGACTATAAGAGTGAGACAACCCTTCTAAGACAGTGTCTCGTGAAATGTTAACTATGAAATAATAATGAGTTATATAGTAATCATGAATCAATATACTTTCAATTTGATATTTATCATTCCAAATTCATGTGTGATTTAAGATATCCTTTAATAATTTAATGGTTTGTTGAATATATCATAAATCTTATATTTATGTCTATTTAATTTTAAATTTATATCACCTTTTTGATAATGGTCTTACAAAAAGAGTTGTCTTACATTAATATGTAATTTCTTAAAGTGAAAAATATGATTTTATGAGATTTTAATAGAACTTTTATTTTCACAACTTATAGGTACATCCCGGAATTGATATCCGTAATCGAGTAATGTGTGTTTTGTCCACAAAATTAGTGCATAGAAAAGACAAACAACTATGTATTCAACTTAGAAATTAGATAATGAAATCTATTTTTGTTTCTAACTACACCATGATACAAGATACTTTAATAAAAGGTGACATATTCTAGAAGTTTTTCTTATATCTAACTTGCAACTAACGAAATCATCATCGGAATAACAAACTAACTCAAATAATTTTCCTCTGGGATAGAACAATCATAGATTTTGTTTATGTTTGAGGAACTTGAAAATAATTTTAACAACATCTAAATGAGCTTCCATAGGTTTTTAATGAAAATAATCACACATACCTAATCTAAACATAATTTCAGTTCAGCTAGATGTTATGTAGAGTAAGCTTCCAATGATGCCTCTATAAGTGGTTTGATCAACTTATTTTCATCTTCCTCAAGATCCGACATACAAGTAAAACTCATTGGAGTATCAATAATTTTAGTTCTCTTGAATAAAAAACGTTTTATAAGATCATTAGAATATATAATTTTATTTATAATAATACTATCATAGTTATGAAATATTTGAAATACAATAAATAATTTTAGTTCACCCATTAAACACATCACAACATTATTATCATCATTTTAAAAAATTCAATACAAAAGGAATTTTCTGAAGATCCAAAATTAGTATCATCTATATAAATTTTAAATAATAAAAAATCATTAGAAATTAGTTTTATAAAAATTATGGGATCAGATATTCATTTAGTAATACCTTCAGAAATAAGAAAAGTACGTAGTCTATCATACCAAGCTCTTAGAGCTTTGTTTAAACCATATAAGGATTTTGATAATTTGATTATATGAGTTGGAAAGTGATGATTTATGAAACTAGGGGGTTGTTCTAAAAATACATCCTCATTTATATACCGATTTCTGAATGCACTCTTGATATCAATTTGATATTGTTTGAAATTTAGATGTCCAGCATAAGCAAGCATGATTCTGATGGCTTCATGTCTATATACTGGTGCAAAGGTCGCCTCATATAAAATTCTCTTTTATTGAATATAGAATTATCTAACCAATCTATCCATGTGTATAACTATATTACCAGATTCATCAACATTATTTCTAAACACCAACTTAGTGCCTATGGTAAATGTGACATCAGGTCAACCAACATGTTTCCAAAAATTGTTTCTTTTAAACTAATTAATTTTTTCTTGTATATAAATCACCCCAAATTCATCATTAATAGCATCATTAATGTTTATAGGTTAATGTTATGACAAAAAATCATGACATTAAACCATATTTCTAATATAATATCTTGTTTGAGTACCATTATTTAAATCTCTTACAACGACATCTAGAGGATGGTTCATAAGAATTCTTACAGATCTAGAAAATAAGGGCCTTATGATTTCAGGGTCTTAAATAGATTTGATTTCATTATAGATTGAATATGGATAAATTCAATAACTAGAACATTTTATAGATCCATTTATTGGATTGATATAGGATTCAGCTTTGATTTCCAGATTTGACATATCCTACTCCATGTTCTCTAGAGTGGTCTTAGGCACATGTGGATCTGTGTCAGCTAACATTACAAAGACAGATTCCTCCACACATTTAATACTTTTGTTAAATACTCTATCATATTTTCTAGATAATGGATATCCTTGAAAAATACATTTATCACTCATGTATGTAAACTTGTCATGATTGTACTTAGTATAACATATATAGACATTGCAACCAAAAAATATGAAGTAACAGACTTTGGGTTTCTTGTAGTTCCATAACTCATTTGGAGTTATTTAAGGAATGGGACTAATAAACATTGTATTGATGATATATCATGTTGTATTTATAGCTTCAGCCTATAAATTAATAGGTAAGTCATATTCACTAAGCATGGTTCTTGAAATCTCTTCGAAGGTCCATTTTTATCTTTCAACAACTCTGTATTGTTGATGTGTTCTAGGGTTAAAGAAATTATAACTATAAGTAATTTTTCGAAAAAATTATTCTAAATCATAATTATCAAACTCATGGCGATGATCTCTTCTTATGTATATAATTCTATGTCCCCTAATTTTTTCATATTTTTAGAATATTTGGAGAAATATGAGCATGCTTCAATTTTGTGAGTCAAAAAGAAAATACATGTATATCTAGAGAAGAAATATGCAAGAACATTGACATAGTACTCCCATATAAACTAGAAACTATCATTGGTCCAAAAATGTCTATCTAAACCAATTCATGAGGTCGAGAAGTTGAAAAATATTTTTTGGCTTGAAGGAAATTTTGTGTTGTCCTCCCTTTTGACAAGGATTTCACACATTATCATTTGGAAACACATGTTTGGGTAGGTCATTGAATAATCTTTTTCTAGTTAGCTTAATAAGGGAAAGAATATTGCATTTTCCAAGTCTTCTATTCAATAGCCAAGACACTTTTTGAAATAGAAATGAACATCAAGCATTTTGAGGAAATAAAAGATTCTATGTTAATATAGTATAAATATTCATTTCTCAATGTAGAAAATACAAATTCATTTTTGGAATTAAAAATATTGCAAGAATAATTTTCAAATATTACACGAAATCCATCATCACATTGTTGTCAAATACTACACAAGTTTTATTTCATTCCATAAAAATGATAATTGGATATTTTGACTATGATAGAGTTACCGATTTGTCCAAGGTCATTGATTTTTCCAATGGCATTATCACAAAAGGTGAAATTTTAACAATCATTTTTATTAAGTTCATGAACATGAATAGTCCAATATAATGTGTCCTAAACACCCACTGTCCATGTATCATAATATTTTATAGAAGCTCTTTAAATAAAATTCCAACAAAATATTCAAATAAAAACAGAATTTGGTACCCATATTTGTTTGGGTCTAGTAATATTAGTAATGTGTGTTCCTAAACTAGAAGTATTGTTATATGATCTAGATTTAGAAACAAAATGTGTTTTTCCCAAAGAACGTTTACCATGTTGATAACCAATAGAAAATGTGTATTTAGGGGAAACATCATTCCACATAATTCATACCAATATATATTTAAAATTACTTATCCATTCAAGATCATTTTTTAATTTCATGATTGATAGGTTTAGTTCATTGTTTTATTTAATCAATTAAATAGTTTTATCTCTTTCTACAGTAAGATCAGATTTAACACTTGACGTAAGAGCTTGTTGTTTCTTTAAAGACTTGTTTTTATGTTATAGTTCGTTACAAATCACAAAAATAATGCAAGAGTACTCAAAAACTTCATCTTTAGACATATTTTCATAATCACTTTCATATTCTAAATAATATCCATTTTTTATAAGATATTTCAGTGTTACATCATAGGTGTTTTCCATAAAACACATTTTGGGTTTGTTAGGATGTTCATCATGTAAAGATTCTATGTCAATTGAAATTTCATCAGAAACACTCCAAGTTTCTTTCAATTAATTTTTATTCTTTCTACATTTTTCAACATATTTATTTTTTTACTTGAACATGGTAAAAACAAACATTAAATGTCCCTTTCTCTTACAGTCATAACATAATATCTCATCAGATTCATCATTTATTTTCCAATCTTTCTTCCATATTCCCTTTTGATTAAAACTTCCATTGAACTTATACATTCTGAAATATTTCTTCCTTTTGTAAAATTTCTTAATCCTTCTGCAAAATTGATTGTTTTTATCATCATTGTCAGGTGATGATTGTTAACTGCTAGAACATTCTATAGAGATATGCAGTTTCTCTTTTTCATTGTGTTTAGAGGTGGTAGTATTGAATGAAAATTATTCTTTTGGGTTCATCCACCTCATAGTTGTTGACTTTACATTGTACTTCATACACTATTAGACTGCCAATGAGATCTTTGATAAGAAATTTTCTGATTTCACATAACTCTCTTATATAGATAGATGTTCCTCTCCATCTATCAGGTTGGCATCTAAAATCCTTATAAATTTTCTTTTCTAGTAACGTCTCTTCCAAGAGAAATAATTGTATTAACAATTTCATTGAACCTGAGATACATTTAAAAAATCGGCTCATTAGGATTAAATTTAATGTTATCATATTTAATAATATAATCATTGATTATCCTTTCTTTCACACTAGAATTTCCTTCATGTGAAGCAGATAAGGTATCCCAAATATCATGGGATGGGTTACATGGATATATTCTTTTAAATGTCTCATCTTAAAAAAAGAAATGTAAAGCATTCATTGATTTTCAATAACTATTATATGCAGTCTCGGTTGGGGCATCCAATGTAATTCTATCAGTACTATAAATTATATAGTCATCTATAATTGATTACCAAATTTAAAAGAACTTGATTTCTAAATGCATTTTCATTTTTATTTTCTATTGAGAATAAATAGAACAATTAAAGAATGGTGTTATGTTTTTTCTACCCCATCCAGTCTATTATCTGTAATAAGGAAATATTTTGAATGATCGATAAATTTATAATTAATAGAAATTTACATATCATTTATGTACAACTATAATCACAGTTGAATTGTTTAAAAAAATAGAGTATTTATATGAATAAAAAATCTGATAACATATGTTCGTCGAAGTAGAGTACTCAAGATGGGAGTGAATTGGGTATCTATAAAAATTTATTTTGAATTTTTTTTAAAAGGATCCCCAATAAAAATACATACAGCCTAGTCAATCAAGGTAATATGATTATAAAAATTTTACTGATAAAATAACCTCTCAGAGTACTGATTAATTATCAGTAATATCAATATCTATTATTGATACTACTTTTAAAGCTATACTAATAAGGAAAGAAAATTATAAATTTTATCCAAGATTAACTATGAAAGTAAAATATAGTGATTTTTGAAATAAACAGAAAAAATAGAGAAATAAAGTTAATTAAACATCCTAGTGGATAAATAGAGTGGTTCAGTCTCAAGCTAAGACCTATTCCATTCCACTTGCTGATCACCTTCCACCATGTAGTTTATATAAATAAACGTGATCCACAACCTAGATTTGGGTAAACAATAGTGCCCATGACTATCAAAGTCACACGAACTCTTCCACTATTCTTCATGGGTATAAACTATCATGTCACATGAGGACGTCTTCCACAATAATCTGTTGAAGCAAAAAAATTTAAAATATATATGAGTGAGATTATTTCTTATATCCTATAGTTTAGTTCAGGAGAAAATTTCTGTCTTAATAGAGACATACACACACATCTTGAAATATAAAACAATACAAAATAGAGTAAAGGTGATTAGAATGTCTTATAAGTGCTCTGAGTGTTATTCTATGAAACTATGGACTTTTAGGATGAAGCATATGCAAGAAACGAGTCCCCTTCTGACGAATAGAGTATTATATGTCTGGTGATATGGTTTCATGTTAGATCTTCCTCATGTTATTCGCGGAGTTGGTATTGTAATGATGTTTTTTGGATCTGATATATGGTATTGCAACCATTTAATTAGAAAATTTTTTCTGTGTTATTCAAATGTTTTTTGTAGCATGTAACCGTTCACTTTTTAAAATGAACATACTTCTTCTTGTCTCTTTGTTCTCGTGCTGCGTTTTTCTTTTTATTTTGGAGTTCACATATTGGAGCTTACTACTTGCATGTGTTCTACACCTCATACCTCGTACTATCAGATGACATGTCTATAAATAAATATTAATTAATCAAGAGCAATTAAAAGACTCAAATATTACTGTTAGAAATTAAATTGAAAACGACAAAGTAGAATGAAGAACGGTGTCATAGTCTTTCCAGAAACGGTGTAACATGGAAACTGTGTCACCATGAAATGATGTCTTAATCTTTTCCTTTGATTGGGGAGACAATAATGTTGGAATACTTGTATTGAGATCAGGAATTGGTAGAATAAATACAGTGTTAGGATCACAGTTTCTAGACTTTTCCATGATTCGAATGGGGTCTTAGTGAAGGTATCTAGGAACTAGTGTTAGAACCTTCATGAGATCTAAAACTGGTTACAATTTATGGGTTACGTTGTCTTGGGCACGATGTCTGGGTCATGTTGTGTAGGACATGGTGTCGGGGTCACGGTGTCAGGTTCATAGTGTCTGGGTCATGTTGTCTGGGTCACGGTGTTTGGGTCACGGTGTTTGGGACATGGTGTTTGGGTCATAGTGTATAGGTCACGGTGTCTGGGTCACGGTGTCTGGGTCCTTTTCTAAAAAACCAGAACATGTGGCAGACGCAAGGTTTCTCAGACTTATCCAAATATCTATATATTGACTTAAGCAGTAATATTCACCGAATGAATAAGGCTTGATCATTCATAAATTAAATTCATTATAGAACAAATTATATATAGTTTACATTAATAAATCATGAATTTTATGAATTAATATCTTTTGTAAGATTATTTATAGCATAATGAAACCAGCTATATATACACAAGAATTGAGATATATTAAAAAGAAGTAACAAGATTTGTGATCATTAAATCATGTTTAAAACACAAGGAGTCCATCATGTTACTTTTATTTTTTTGGATACTATGAATAATAACTACGGTAATTTATATTTACCATAGTTAAAGGTAAATCTAGTAATTAGGGTAACAGACAATATGATAAAGATAATAAAACTATCGTCACACGAGCCAAAATCTCATTTTATGAATTTAATTCTAAATATATCATCTAAGGGTGTGAATATAATCTTTTAATTTACTTTTTTCTATGAAAGTGATGTATATATAATTAAAACAAAAGAAGGTGACAACATGTCACTATCAAAAATATCTTATAAGTGTAATAATTTTAATGTTGTGATAAACATGATAAAATATATGTGATAAATTATCTCCTGAAATGTAATGAAATAATCTATATTATTTAAATTTGTTATGTTTTTAAGAGATTAAATAATTACACCTTATGATGACACAATAGTGATGTGGAAATTATTTTATTAAAAGAAATATTAAAAAACATTCCTAAATAAATTAAAATAAATAATATTTGAACTAATTAATTTTCTAAAAAAAATTTCTATGTGACTATGACATATTAGGATTTTGTTAAATATTTTCATTTGAATATATCTTCTTGTGTGGATTTTATTTAATTTCAAATAAATGTGTACTGTAAAAATTAACACTATTAATATTTTATATAAATAACGTATTATTAAATTATTCAATGAACATAAAAAATATTAAAAAATTCAAAGTGAAAAATATATTTTATAAAATTTAATAATATATCTAATTATTGTCAATTGAATACACATAAGTAAATATTTATAACAAATTTATATTTTAAAAATTATTACCAAAAATAATAATAAATTGATTAAATAAGGATAATTCAAAATGATAATGTTTAGAATAAAATCAAAACATATCTATTTTTTTGGATGAGAGAATTTAGACACATAAACATTATAAACTCTAAATAAATGATTTTGGGAGAAGTATAAACCCATAATAAATTTAAAATAAATTAATATTAAAAGACTTTCGAAAAGTTCCCCTCTACCCACTTATAAAAGGACACCACCTATACCCACTTACTCACACCATTAAATCCATTTGGATCATACAAAACCTGCATAAATAATCTCCAAAAAACCCTAAAATACATTTATATTCCACAATTTGAGCCAAAATCTATCATAGGGCGGCCTTTTGTGCTAATCAGAAAGCGATACTATAAAAAGAGGTAACTAGTTTATGAGTACATTAAAAATTATTTTTCTTATTATGCTTCCTCTTCAAATGTTATTTCCATAATAATTTAATATCTTTTTTTATATCATATATTTTGATACATTATTATAATTATGGGACAACTTTATACCTCATTTTTTCTGTCCAATTAATAACAGTATCACCATACGTGCGTAAGTACGACTTACTGTCTCCATGTTGTGGTGTGATTTGTATACATGAATACGTAATTTGGATGGGTATATTGATGTAAATAATGGATTTAATTAATGAATGATACAAAATAATTAATATGTACAATTCATATACCATCAAATTCCATACAATTTAATGATCAAGGGAATAATATCATCACTCGTGCTTAGGTACGGCTTACCATCTCCATGACGTGATGATATAAATTCTACACACTAAACCTTCAATAATGATTATAAGAAATATATAATAAAATTAAAAGAGATATATGAATTAATAATGAAACTGGATTTATTTGTTTGTGTGTGTATATATATATTTATATTTCATTGACTATCTTCCATTCTATTCAATAAGGAAATGGAAACAATGTTAATGTGTACATATAACCTACCATCTCCATGAACATAGTATTATATTTCATTTACATATCTATTATATATATTTATACAAAGAATATATATGATATATAAATCATGTTTATATTCTTGTAGTATGTAAATCATGATCTAAGTAATAATATCATGAATAAAAAGTCCAAACACGTATGATAAATAATACGATTATTACCCAAAATTTTCTTTTAACTTGGAATTGATAAATGAACAACTAATATAAATTCATAATTGATTAATATATGATGTAAATAATATTTTATCATTATTTTAGAAGTTATTAATATGTTTAAACCCAATATACATGACTTCTAAATAAATACGAAAAAAATCAGACATTGGTTAAGGGATTACTCCGTAAATCTCATTTTTATCAAATATTGATTATATATAAGTAGTTACTAGGGTATATTTATCATCCACACCAATGTTTCAAAATACTTATTTAATAATATTGTATATATAATAATATAATTTTTTATGGGAAATTTTACACATTTGTGAATTTTTACTAAACAGTATTAATGGAATCTTTTTTCATTTTCAGTACAAGGTACTTTTTGAATTTTCCTATAAATATACTAAGAGAATGTTTTTTATATAATACAGAATGAATGTATTTTTACTGTTTCATGGTGTCTTATTTATATGTATCTTCCTCTACAATATTTCTTTTTCATTTTAAACATAATCATTTTATTTTATAATTGTGCAGCCTTTTGAGAAAAAAAACCTTTTTGAAGAAGGAATGATATTTTTCTTTAAAACTATGTTGAAGTGTTTTATTCAAATTATTTTCCATCTTAGATTGTGCTATAATATAGGGTTATTTTTTCCCAATTATTAAAATGATTTTATTATGTTAACGATGGAATCATTTTTGATACGAATTATGTTGTAATGGAATGATGTTTAAGAAACCTGTTTTATTTCATGGTCTATGCTATGATGAATCATTTATGTTTTTGTGGGACATATAATAATGATTTTATTTTTTGATGAGTAGTACATATGTCTTCATCCAATGCATTTGGAAAATATTAATATCTCATGAGATATACATGAGTGGAACAACATGTTAATATGGTTCTGTAATACAATGCTATAACGACAATTAATTTTAGTTTAGTAATACATTGCTCAAAGGACAAGTAAATCAAGTTCAGATATACATGGATAGAATTTCATGTAAACCTGGATCAGAAATAGACTTTGAACAGATGAGGGTCTTGGAAACAATTTCTTGGCTACTAAAGAAATCATATTTTGTAATTTTTTTCCACAATTAGATGTTTTTTCTAATGATATTTTCTCATGGTTCATGATGAAATTATGATATATTCTTTATGAACTACCAATATTTATATCATGAATCAAGTTTTTGGTATATGTTATATTTTTTATTTTTTAATCGAAATTTAATTCCATGTTTTTACATTCTTATGTTTTTTTCCTGTAAGATAGTTTCCTAACATAACTATAAGGATCATTTGAGATCATCCCTTTTCATGTTTGTTTCCCCAAGATTTAGAGATGGTTAATATGTAAGATGTTTAAAAAGGGGTTTCTAGTTATGAAGGATAACGTAGGGGACAATGTAGATGTTTTATGAACTAGATGTTTTTTATTTCTATTTTCCTAAGGCACTAAAATAATATTGTCCTTTCTCATCAGTTTGTCTATTCTATTAGTTATTCAACAAAAGTAACATAATTTCCATGTATTTCATGTTTAGGTATTTTCACATACTCTTCTAATAGAGGGAGAGTAGCTCCTACCACTTCTTGTCTTTCATCATGGCATAAAGGAATTCTTCCTAAAACTCCCTTTCCAAGTAATCCCATCAGACCTCAATTTCCTTCCTCTCTTTGAGGTAAAGCGTCCATCCCTAACATGTTGTTCATCATATTGTGATCGATTCAAAAGGAACCCTAAACACTTTCAAATCCTGGATAATTCAAAAAGTGATCACCAACTCTTTGATCCAACTTTCTGTTGCCATGTTTGAGACTCTTCCCCCATACTTCCCAAGATTCTGCTGCTAGATTAAACAAAGCATCTTATACCACTGGCCATATTCATCCTCTTTATCAGTACTCTTATGATCATCCATGTCCACCGATTGGGAGTCAATTTATTGTACCACACATGGGTGATGTCTGAGTTCCATATCAAAAAAAGAAAATAGTGAACTCTTAAGCCAGTGTATTGTGGAAAATTTCTTTAAAATTAATTTTACCATTTTATTTATTTCAAATTCTCAGAACACCCCTGAAACAGAAGAACATATGTCATTATGATTCATGTACATTACTTAGGGTCTCTACCATATATTTGGGGTAGCATCAATTAGACATTCATTAGGTCCATATTCCTTGGGTCGGATAACAGGGTGACCTTAAATCTCATTCCCTAGCTGGTCATCCCTAACCTATTTCATTTACCAATATTTCTTGACATCGTTTCCCTACCATTCAATGAAATCTTTGTTGTGCATAAATCGGAACTCCATCATATCTATCTACTTCTTTTGATGCCATTTTATCACAACCCACCTTCTTCATGAAGATTGAAGGGATGACTGAGTGCCCCACCCTTCCTTCCTCAATATAATGGAGTAGTAAAAACCCTTGATTCCAACTGTCAATAGTACATATAGTGGTGAATATCCCCAAGGATATAGAATCCCACACATGACATGGAAGGCAATTCCCTTCTTATTTAACAAGATTAGAACATATGATGGTAAATCCAAAACAGCTCCAAATACGAAAAGTAAAATTGATTACAAATCCATTCCCACATACATGTTCAAATGTAAAGATAATAAAAAATAACAAAAGACAACAGTTTAAAGTACTAAAATAAGAAAACTAGGGTGTAACATCAACATATCCAACTTCTTGAGCTAGTAATGTGTAACATCATCCTCAAAGTTCTCTGGGAAACCTAAATAGAGTTTTATATACATAGGGTGAGCATACAAGTATACTCTATTGGGAAACTATATCTAACCATGAACAACTATAGATAACATACTAATACCCCTATGGGAATACATTATAACCTCAATGAACCTACCAAGTAATTCTAACCAAACTAGCCTCACTATGGAACACTCACCAAATAATGCAAGTCAAGTAAAGTAGTAGTGTAAGGACATCGATATTTGGGTACCCAACACCACTTTCACACTAGTTATCTAATCATTCATAATGGCTAACGTATTGATGCTGCCACTATTATCATACTATTTCCCACTACCCCAACCTACCTGTACTCATCTGGGCCTCAAATAATACATAATCCATCCATAGATCTCTAGGCCACAACCACCACACCATTCACCCAAAGACACCTATTCCTCATCTCGAAGACACTTGAGAAAACAATCCTAGCCTGAAAACACCTAGGCATCTCACAAAAAAAACATTTCCAAAAGGATCTTGGGCTACTACAAGCTTCAATCCATTAAATCATTCCAAGATACACAGAACCCGCATGATCCGGGAAGAGGGTGTGAGCAATAAAGTCAATAACCATCCATTAACCCTACCACCGGGATGTTTGAAAAAAAACCCTCTCCCAAGAAATAATGGTTTTTGATACATGGATATCAACATGGGTGGGGTGTATATATAAACTTCAAGGAAATATAGTTATTCATATAGATAAGAAAACCTTATGCCTAACCATTGGGTATCCAAACAAACTACCAACATATATAGATCCACATTTTCTGATACCCTTATATGAGAAACCATGAAACAGACATTACCGAGGCATAACCCAACACCTATTTCATTTAACCACCTGTAATTTAATTATTTAAGGATTCAATTTATGTTATTCCATCACTACCGGGAAAATACAAAGAAAAACTATTTGAAAAAAATAATCAAAACCGAAATTTAATCCTATTACACCACAATCATTCTTCAAAATTATTCCATAGAATCATCCTCTCCCAATATAGATCTGTAGCCCCACAGACCAAAATAATTTTACAATGTAGTCCCACTAGACAATTATTCCATATCTCCACCGTAATCCCACTGCCAAACATCTCTCCACAACCAAAAGACAACAATGTCAGTTCACCTACATACAAGTTCATTCATTTCACTATCAATCAGTCTCTCATACTAGGATAACATCACACCCCCTGTACAGCCCCACACAAAAATCCCACAACAACTACTATTATCCAACAACCCCACTGTGCCCACATACCAAAACCTTCTCATCTAACTAACTAGTTTTTTCACCCATGTACCCACAGCTGTGCTCCCAACAGCAACATCACACAAATCACACAAAGTCACCAAACTCATAAGAACATAGAACATAGACAAATCTATCAACAAAATGTGCACACACACAAAATATATATATATATATATATTTGGTAAACGACATTCATTAATACACTTGAAAAACATGGTTGATCATATAAAGTTTTCTATCTTCTACACCTGTTCAATTGACCAATTGTACGTGTTTACGCGGTTTTCAGGTAATAGCCAATTTTCAAACATCATAAGAAAACAAACAGGACACCACCAATGTGCATGGAATTTCCACCAATGGATATGATTTTCACAATACACACAACCACAAAAATACATAAAATAATCCATCATAACAAATAAATCATGTGATCAACCACAAAGCACTCCTTGCCCTTTATTTTATTTACCCATGTTATCTCTTGATCATATTTAATTCTTCTTCATATTAGGTTTTTAGAAATGTTTTCACTAGTTCCTCCAAAGTAATCATTAGTAAACCCACCATACCTGATGAATAATTAATTAGATAATGAAAAAATTCATACAGGATGATCAAAGGATTGAAGTTCCTCCATGGGCCAAGAACAGGGGTCGCGCGAGGATGATAGAAGAAGTACAGAAAAGCTAAGTAGGGTTGACATATTATAGGAACACAACTACTCTTGGGAGGATGAATCTAGGTGAAAAAGAAGAAAAATTATGAATAAGGAAATAAGAGATCTCAGTTTATGTATGGATGTGATCCTAATAATCAGGGAGACGATTTGGATGTTCTGGAAAACCGGATTGTGGTGTGACATCCTGGCTTTGAGGTTACAAGGATATTGGAACACTATGTGATAAAAATAATTTATTAATTCCACTTATAAATTATGAATATATCCTAGATTACCATTTTGATATAATTGGATACATTTTAAAGAAGAGAAACAAGTAATATGGGTGAAACTGAAAAAAGGGAAAATTTGGGAAAACTGAAATGAGTAAATGATGGGTGAGTCATCGGCATTGATCCACCGATGGGGGAGAAACTGAAGTGACATAGGAATACTTGTCCACCAATTCTGAGCTACAAACACAATGACTCACCATCACTAATCCCCAAAACCTACTGATGCCTTGACCTACCGATTCCATGACCTACTAATGCTTTGACCTACTAACATTAACATTATTGACTCACTCATGCCCTATACTCACCAATACTAACACACTCTACATACCAAGTCCAACACCCTAAAACCACTTACATCTATTCCCTCAACCTAACTATGAGGATGAAAAATTGGATATTTGGAAAAATCATAAAATGAGCCATTTTTGCCTCCCAGAACACCCTAATCAATTGATTATCACTAGGGATGAACCTCAGAAAATCCATGTTATTGCAGGTATCCATGGGTAGTTGACAATAAATTATCTTTCATAATATTATGTTGATAATTTATGACATATTTTTTAGTAAAAATATTGTTATGTGGGTCTAATAAATTTCCATTGATAATATCCCAATTAAAATTTGATAATTTCAATAATCACCATTTTATAAACCCATAATTATTTTATGATAATAATAATAATACATAGTTATTTCAAAGTAATTATCATTTTTACATTTCAATAATTTATCGTTTAATAAAATAATTGAATAATCATTTGAATTTATTTATACTATATATTATTTTTTTGAAATTCTAACCATTATCATTTGATAATTTCAATAATTATATTCTATAATTTTGTAAAGAAAAAAATTTATATATTTATTAATTACTAAATAAAATGTATCAAAATTATATTTAAATAAATAATTGAAAATTTTTCTTTGATGGTTTTTTTCTTTCTAAATTACCATTGATAATATTTGAATTCTTTCATTCATAAAATATCATAATCTCCATTACCTATTGATCAAATTAATTTTTTCGAAATTTTTGAAAAATAAAGGATGACTAAAATAAATAAATAAATTTAAGAAAAATCCTTATAAAAATTACCCCATAGCCATCATTAATTGGATATCATGAATGAAGTTAAGGAATGTGATAAAATATGGATCTTCAAACATTCATCATTTATGCTTATAGGAGGCCCAATTTTTTACAGACTCAACAAGATAAAACACAACTTCATGTCGAGATGGTTCATGAATTTAAGTCCCAAATATCAAAGCACTCGATATACCCAAATTTATAAGATTGTTTTCATATGATGTTAAAAAAATTGATGGAAATGTTATTAATTTCATCCATTTAAAGTATTTATATCTTTAATGGGACAAAATAATTTAAATATAATTGTTTTGGATCAAACCGCATGTTACAAATGTGGTTTTTACATATCTTTAATTAAATATGAATCAAACACTATTTTTATAATTTTAATCAATTAAAATATTATAATAAAAATATTAATCACTTACCCAAACCTTTTTTTGACCAAATTCCATATGCACACAAATATTGTGCCTATATAAGATCAACTACCCATCCTGAACTTGATGATGGTATCATATTTCTCAAAAACATCTCCATTTGGGAGATATTCCATTATTTACAGAAATTTATATAATAAAAATATAAAATATTTTATCCCAGTATGTGATTTGATAAAAATTTAAATACATAATTCATATGTCATGCATAGGGTAAACCCTACAACATAGACATAATAGTTGTGTAAGATATCCCTTATGATGGACGAATTGGGAGATTTTTTTCAAAAAACGATAGAAACAATATATAATTTTTTAATATTATTATCCAACATTCACTGAGGATCTTGGGGCATCTAAATCATTCCCTAACATAGTTCTCGAATCCGATAATATTACACTAACTATTCTGAAGTGTTAATAATGTTTTTACCATTATGGGTAATGATTAAAGCATTTATTAAGTGGTATTTATTTAAAATTTAAATATTTCAAATAAAACACAAATAAATTATATAAAAATGGGTATTATTATCATTAAAAATAATAGAATTTTTTTAGGATGGGACTTTAATCCATGTAATCATACCCATCACACCATCATATATATAGGATTTCGGTCATATAATGGTTTCTTCACAAACCATTTAAAAAATGTTTTTTTCTAGAGAAAAAATTAAAATGGATTTTTTTTATCCTTATTAATATTTAATTCTTCCATACCCCATAGGTTTATAAATTATAAAACAAAATAACATGAATAATAATATTTTTAGTTTTTAAATATTTAGAATATGAAAACCTTAATAGAATTTTGAAACTCTGTTCTCCTCGGTCAATAAACCATATTCCATGGCCATCCTAGTCATCAAGGATATTATTATTTAATATTAAATGAATTATTATTTAATCATTATATATTAATATTCTCTTCCTATATAATTGACCATTAAAAGACAAAATTTATCTTTAGAATAAAAATATATTTTCAATTCTCTTTAAAATATAGCATTGATATCCAATTGATATCATCTTCTGATTCTTAATATTTTACATTTTTTATTTCTTTATGTGTATCAAATTAACATCACATTCAAACTTCTTTAAAATCAAATGTTATACTCCTAATAAATTACTACATGAATCCATGTTTTAAGTCAATTTAGTGTGATGACATGCGTCATTTATAAAAAACACAACATCATTAAATTTAAATTATCCCATTGAATTTTATTATATTAATTATATATAAATATCTAATTTGTCGAAAAAACTAGTTTTTACATACCTCTCCTACATGATCCATTCTTATTTACTTTGAAATTTATAATGTTACCAGAGTATCTATAAGATCGAATATATAATGTATATCATTTCACACATCATTTGAAATATATAGGTAAATAACATGTATGATCAAAATAATATTATGTATACTGTGAATTCTATGAATTGATATTATATATAAACTAGAAATGTCATAAGTAATACATTCTAGACATTATATATTATCAAATAAATGATACATATTATAGTGAAATGTTTCCAATTACAGAATCTCGATTTTTTAAGAGATATTCTTTATACGAAGTTATACTATATAAAACCACTATTTGATATTATGTATAATATTTATGAAAGTATTTTACATCTAAAATTAACATTATAAAAACCCAAATGGAATAATATACCAAATATTAGAAAAATATTTAACACCGTCATTTAAATAATTCATTTGATCCCTAGAAGATAATTTACAAAATTATTAACTAAATTAAATTTGATTAAAAAATAAATCAAATATAATTATATGTAACAACCTGATAATTTAAAATAATTACATCTTTTTTGATAGTGTGTATTAACCATAGTAAAAGAAAATAGAAGAAATTATAACACCATAGACATTTCGAAATATTTATTATTAAATAAATTTAATCTCTTCGGTAGTTTGTGGAACATTTATCCTTGAGTCAAAATGAACCATAAAATGGAATATTTTTATATCATATCCATTATGTTGTAATGTATGAATATTACTATATAAATTATTAAAATTTCAATTTTCTATTGGATGTAAATAAAATAAAAAAAAATTAAAATAAATCCAATGTTCATTGGAAAACTCTAGTATTTTTAAAAGATGGTTTATTCATTCATTTCACACAAAATTTAAATTAATTTTCAACATATTCAAAATATTAATTTGTAATATATAATTTAATTTTACAAACTAATATAAAATTAAGTTAAGGATGACCTTTTATTGATTTCTCAAAAATGCTTCATTTTTTATGACTTGTGAATATTAATAAATTTAAATTGAAAATTTCATTTTAGTTTAAATAATTTGAAAATATTATTTATCATATGAAATTTATTTAATGTAAAATTAGATTTATTATATATCTATTAAATTAATTCTTTTCATTGTAATATGTAACATATTTAATTTTTATTTAATATATTTCTATCTTTTTGTCATATTTTCATTGAAAACCCAATTTCTCATCACATCTTCGAGATAAATTTCAAAATATATTTTCAACCAATTTAAATGGAGTTTTGAAAATTTCATTCCATATTTGAAATAATATTTATAAATATTATTTAATATATTCAAAAATTATTTTTATAAATTTAATTGTGAAAATAATAAAAATTAATAACCATGATTTGTGAAAAAATGGATTCAAAGGGGTGTTAAATTAAAAAAATGGTTAAATTTACATAAAAACTGTCTAATAACTAATTCATTGAAATATTTAGATCCTATTGTGCAATTTATTGAAAATATTTAATTTTTGACCCTTTTTGTTTCGGGAAAATGTGAGAAATTCTTTTTACCTCCAAAAAATACAAGTTTTCCAGTCACCTCACTTATAAAAGGCCAACAACCCTCTAATATTCGGCACACATTCACATAATTTTTATAAGGAAAATCTAAAAACAAATCATATCCCAAAATCCTTACCCTCATCATTGATTCCTTATATTGTGGTTAAACCCATTCTTTGAAGGATTTGTTGAAAACTAAAAATTTCTACCTGAAGAAGATGTATCATTCTTCATTGACCGTTTTATTTTATTTCTTCATCAGTATCCTTCAGTAATTTCTGAAAAATTATTATATAATACCATAACTATCTTCTATAAGATAATATTATATTAAAATAAATTAATTATATATATCTATCCATAATTTATCAAATGGGTTATTAGAAAATCATTCTTCTGTATTGAGGACTACATACATGCACACAAATTTCATCAATTTTTTCATAACAAAATGTCGTGGTTGAGTATAAATTTGGATATAATATATATATATATATATATTATTTATGATATTATTTCCCATTTAGATTCATTATATGGAAAATGGTTTTTTTATTCCATTTTGTAGGGGATAAGATGATGTCACTATTCATTTCAGAGGACTAATGCCTCACGAAGAGATGTGATTCTTATTACGCTAAATATTTTCATAGAAGTTATGAAATAAAATTTTAAAGAATTTATGTGATATATTGTAACGACCCGTCCACTGGGGCCCGTATCGTGACTACCCCAAACCCACCTTTTATAGGCCAGGGGTTGGCGACTACCACCAAAGGCATAAATCCATAAACTAGGAAGGCATTTCCTTTATAAAAGTAAACAAACACAACAGAGAATACAACTGGAAGTAATACACTATGTAAAACTGCATACAATAGAGAGTGCTGAAATTAGAGGGGCCATATATACATGCCCATAAGTAAAGTAAAATACAACTGAAGTGCTAGTAAAACTTAAGTAAAGAAGTAAACCAGCTACTAGGTCGTCCCCCGGTGTTCCTACTGGAATGGTAGGTACTGATGGCCTCCAAAGAACTCCACATCCTTCATTCCTCTCCGTGTACGTCACGCCGAGTGGTCCACATCTTGGTATCATCCTGTCCTACTACACTCTGCCCCAATCAGTGTTGTCTGTCGTCTGCAACCATCACAATGATGTGCGGGCAAAGCCCGTGTAGGGGTTAGAATAACGATACTCAGTAGGGACCCTGAAACCCCCAAGGTCACAGAATATCCAACAAGGATAAACCAAAATGTTTTAATTCAATGGATAACCATTATTTAGGTATATTCCCAAACATATACCTATGATATCTAGTAACCCATCTCAATAATGAGGAAATCAGAAAAGTCATTGACTCAGCTCAACACCATTATATTATTCTAGGGGTGGTAACAGGTAACACTCCCAGTCACACTGTCAAAACCTTGGCTGCTGGTGTACTCCTCCTCTATATGGTATTTTGGGGCTTCCACGTCACATAAATGTGCTTAACATTGTCATGAACTATTGTGGTACTCCTCCTGTCGAGTATTGTGGGTCTACTGCATCACATAGAGGTGTTCCTCAGTGTAGGTCTTCCACGCTCACACAGAGGTGCTCCCCCTCGTAGCCTGCTGAGGTAGTCCTCCTATAGTGTACCGTGGGTCTATCACGTCACACAGAGGCACTCCCCACTATAGTTCTTTCGTGATCACACAGAGGTGCTCCCATACCGGGCCAGTCGAAACACTCCGAGTGGAAAGGTCAACAGTCGTCATGTCTCCGCCAACTACTAGGTCTCTGTACTCTTCTTGCTTGTCTCTAGGAGGATCCTCTCCACGAGCTAGTGGTTGATACTCCACCTGTCATGAAATACCATGTAGAAGTATCTAAAAGATCCACCTCGTCATAGGGGACTTAACACAACAGACAACACGTCAATCGGACGTATGGTCTGAGAGTTATTGGCATTTCCATCCCCCGAGCCCAGTTTGTTTTTTTTGTTCAGACCAACTCAATCATACCCCAACTGTGTCCAAACCATATGTGGGACATGAAAAAAGGTTCATCTATTTCTATGATTTCTGTCAATGCAGACGGTTTGCCGTTCGGACACCCGTAGCCCAAGATATGGGTGAAAAAGGTGTAAAAAGGCCAAAGCAGGTCCGGGTCCGGTTCGACCTTGTCAGACCGGCCTGGTCCGCGGGTTCGACCTTGTCTGAGGGAGGCCTATCCCGAGATGGGGGGGCGGCCCAGACCGGTGGCCCACGTGGCCCGGCTGGTTGGCAGCTGTCATGGCCCGGCGGGCAGGCGGTCCGCGGGGCCCACCGGCGGGCGGCCCGCGTGGCTGGATGGATTTCGGCCCATCGTGGCTGGTTGGCCAGCGGCCCGACATGGCCGGTTGGTTGGACCGGCTTGCCACACTTGGGGGGTTACACCCCCCGGCCTTCCGCAATGGATGGAACATGACACCGGCTCGGTCACCATAGGACCCTTCATGTCCCACCTATAGCATACACCGGTGGCCAGCTCAGCCGGATTCCCTCCTCTATCTGCGACGGCCTATGGCCACGATTATTCTCCAGTGCGGTGCGACTGCACCGCACCTATCTTGTCTGACCGCCATGTCTTTCATCGTCGCAACTCCTTCATCCGGCACAATGCGACGACACCGCTCCCCTTTGGCACTGCCGCGACCCGCCTGGCCACGACCCGGTTCTCTATGTGGAACGATGGAGTCGTGCCCCTCTGGAAACCTGGAAGCCCTTGCGCCACCAGGTTCTTCCATAGCTGGCTCGTTGCCGGTCACCGCATGTACCGCCACGGGCCATCAGCTGCTGCCCGTTCCTCTAGTGTGATCCTCTCTTCCGGCAGCGCCGCAGCCACCGTCAATAAAAAAGAACAATCAAAGGGGGATGGTCGGGCCGTGTTTGTGTGGTATAAGCCTCCACATTAGGTTGATATCAATGGGCATAACATAATCCAAGATTCGAATGATGTACAACAAGAATAAAAATTCAACTCAAACCCCTACCCTGAGTTCCTTGTTCGTTGACGCAGGAATGAATTCGAAGATGTCTTCGTACGTTGTACCCGTCACACAACGCCGATCCCTGGCACGAGCGTCATCCTCATTCTTCATTGGAGATGTTTCGTTCTTCGTTGGAGGTTAGTTCACCATGCAATCCCTTTCTCCTTCACCTACCCAAATCCTCCCAAAAAGAAAAGTAGCCAAATCGTTGTGTCTCAACAATTTAGTCGTTGGCTTGGATTAAATAATTGTCAAAATTAGTTAATGTGATGTGGCACCATTAAAGTGGAGAATAACAATGGTTATCTCCCATTAAAGGGGAGTACACGAGGTTCGGGTGGTCCCCACCTCTAGAAATTCAATTGGGGGGTTTAGGCTTGGGTGGTCCCCGCCACCACAACCAACACATGGGAGGTTTCTAGGATAAAAATAAAATAAAATATTGTTTTTTATTTCTATTTTCCAAAAAAAACCCAAAATCTATCATTCACCCTCAACCAACTACGAACAAGGTGAAGGTCTGCATAAATAAATATTCGCATTTCGAGTTCAACGATACCCTCAGATTTCAATTCCGAGCACCTGTTCAAAAGTAATGAAACATCGCTTGCTCGTTTTGTGAACGTACCCAAAAAAAGCCTAGAGAATTATTAACAGCCACCTTCAACCCACTTCGGTAGAGGTTTGGCTCAAAATAGGTGAAAACTCCCCAACAAACCCAATGGTACTCTCATATTTTCAATCTGAGTTACCGTTTAGATGTTATGTATTTTACAATAAAATAATTGTTACTTAATTATTTTATTTACGGCCAAAAACTAACTTTTTTTGGTGACTTGCACAGGCCAAAGTTAGTATCTTCGTAAAGAAATCAAAGCCTCATGACTTCAGTGGTGGTCTCAAATTTTCAATCCGAGTTACCATTTGTGATTTTTAAGCATCTGAAAAATAAAACAACTTTATTAAATTATTTTATTAACAGTTATTCCATTTTCGGGATTTCTCACAGGAGGCCCATACGGACTAAACATAATTTATGACTATGGTAAACACCCCATCTTGAACACTTTAGTGCCCCCAGATTTCTAATCTGAGCTACCGTTAAAGAGTTATTCATCTTTTTCAAAAAAATTATTACGCGCACTAATTTATGTTTAAAAAAACTTCAACGAATCATTCCGGGCACTCTGGGCCTCAGAATTGTGTGCCGTCAGACTTTGTGGGCTTGAAAAATTCCCATATATTAAAAAAATAATTACACAAATATTATGGGTCTTTACATTCTCCCTAGCTTGGGGCTTTATGTCCCCGTAAGCAATAATTCAAACTAAGGGAGAAAATGTGGGTACTAAGCATGAATTTGAGCCTCCCGATCCCATGTGCTCTTTTGGAGGTTCATGTACTATTAGTGAATGCAAACTAGAGGTATCGAACATACTCATATCACCTGCTCCTGTCGATCCTCAATCTCCATTGGAACCTCCAAAAATGTTTCCCCATCATCGATGTCCAGCTTTCCTTGGTCAATGATGTGGGATGGGTCGGGCACAAATATCATCAGCTGGTATAAGTGGAAGACATCATGTACCCAGTGCAATTGAGGTGGAAGAGTTAAGCTATAAGCCACCTATCCAACTATGCTAAGGACCTGAAGGGTCTGATGAACCGTGGAGATAACTTTTAACCTCGGCCAAAACATCGTAGACCTTGTCGAGGTGAGACCTGTAGAATGATGTTGTCACCATACTTGAACTCTAGAGGTCTCCGTATCCTAGATGTACTTGGAGGAACCTTCATTAAGTCCATGGATATCTGATCACACTTCCACTCTAGGACCTCTAAAGGCTGAACCAAGCCTGCTGGTACATGTTGTTCCACCTTCACGTGCTGATAAGTGAGGCATCGTGAATGAAACACTGACACTATTTTCGTCATTCATGGTCATGAGTGCTGTCGTTGGAGGTCTTGGTACATCTTCTCCACTCCTAGATGTACTGTTGGAGGGGATGTGTGGAACTCCCTCAACACATCCACCTGAAGTGACACTGGAACCATGATACATCCTCTGAAGAGGTTGAAGTGCTCCCCAACTTCTAAAAATCTATCAGGTGACGAACCTGTTGTTATCTAAGAACGTCGTGTCTTGGAGTCAGTGTCCCCATGTTGCACCTCCTTGACTCGATGAAGAAAGTGGAGGACTGACTGTGAGAGACTCTAGATAAGATGGTCCATCCCTATTCACAAAGGATATCTGTATGGAAGCCAGCTGCTCTGTCACCTCTTATAGCATCTGTATACCAGATCTCCAACTGAGAGCATCTGCAACAATGTTTCCCTTCCCAAGAGTATAGACTATCTCGAAGTCATAGTGATGGAGGAACTCATGCCATCACCACTGTCTCAGATTGAGGTCCTTCTGATAGAAGATTTACCTAAGACTCTTGTGATTAGAGTACATGGTAAAATGTTCACCTATAAGATATTGCCGCCACATCCTCAAGGTGAAGACCGCTGCTGCAATCTCTAGGTAATGGGTGACATAGTTCTGCTTATGCTTTCTCAACTACTGAGAACCAGAAGTGATCACTTCTCTCTCCTGCATCGGGATACATCTGAGTCCGGACCCTGATGTATCCCAGTAAACTACATACCCTATTCCTTTCTCTGGAATCCTCAAGATGGGGGCCCTAGTCATCATCTTCCTCAGATCCTGAAAGCTTTACTGGCATCTCTCTGACCACATGAAATGTTTCCCCTTCTTTTTCAAAGCTGATAGTGGTGCTTCAAATCTGGAGAAGTCTAGAACGAACTTTAGGTAGTATCCAGCCAAAGTAGACATCCTTCCCCCCATTGGGGGGTAATCCTGGAAACAACTTTTGAAAATATGTCCCCATGTATTTTCACTCATGTTTGGAACTGAAAACACAGATCTCCTACTGCCACAAGGGTAAGGTTGGCCGATTCATGAGTGATTGGCTGCACCCCCCTCTTCATGAGTTTAACATGCGCTATCTGGGTTTCCTTTTTTTCGACTGCGAAAAACCTCATCCCAACATTGTAGATAAACCACAACCTTTTTTCCTAATACAATCAATCTGTGTATGAACTATGGTTGCCCAGTCCATTCCAAAACTAACGTCGTAAGGCCTAGAAGTTTCCATAAAGAGGTTCAAACCAAAACTCTCACCTCAAGGGTCATACCACATCCTTGCCATAAGTTTGATTTTCGAGTCTCCTCCCAAATGTATATATAGACATGAGGTTCATGTCAATGGCTCAATCGAAAAATATAGGTCTAGGAAAAGACTCGTGGAATGGAGGAATGATTGGAACCTATGTCTATTAATACAGAAGCTATTAGTAGGCATAGACCGTACATTGAATCGTTCCAAGAGCCCTTGGGTCACGCTCATTGACCGCATGCAGCTACTCTCTTCCCCTTCCATCCAGCACCGTGAGCCTGGTGGGGACTACAAAGGAAGGTGGTTGTAACATGTCGTTATGTACACCACCTCCTGGTGCTCTCCTAACTCTGCTTCCATATCTCTTGCCCTGCAGATTCATCTGTCCATAACACTTCCACTTCTCGAAACATTTTACACTCTCAAGTCTCTGAGACTAGCACTAGTTTCCTGATTTCCCACTACTATCATTCACAGGCTGTATCCGCTCATCCAAAAAACATTCAACAGCAAAGGTTCTATCTAGAATCTAGATAAAAGGTGTTGGATCAGATAGTCTTAAACACACCTCTCTCTATAATCCGAGCTCCAAATTACTAAATGTATCATATTCATCGAGTAACTGGAATGCCTGGTATGCCTTGATGATTACTTAGTTACTGACATGTCGTCCTGATGAAGCTATAAAAGATCTCGTGAACATTCATCCACCTCCTCAGGCCAGTCCTCAGCCACCTGTGAGTCGGGCTCACCTCAAAACCTAAGGGGTATCTGATGCTGAAACATGTTTATGGAACTAAGCTTACATGTTTCATCTACTAGTACTGCCGGTTGAAACTCCTGACCAATAGGCAGTGATATTGATGACACACTACCTGAATATACAATATCGGGAAACAATCCACATACTGAAGCCTCATCACTATGTAGACCAACCTCATGGTCACTCAATGGAAAAAACAAGTAGCTAAGAGCACCATCTTCTCTACTGGTGTCTCAACTAGGTGGAGAACTCTAGAAATCTCCTCCAGTCAGTCCTCTGCTACCTGGGAATCGGTCTCGCCTCGTAACGTCAGAGGCCTCTGCCATTGAAACTCGTGAAACATGCTCAGTCGGCGTGCATTGTCCGCCAGTGCGGCTAGTGGAATATGTTTCCCAATGGGTGGTGGTGGTGCTGGTACACCACCTAAAGGTGCCAACATAGTAAGTGGGCCCTGCACCGGAGTGTCGTCGCTTGGTGGGCTATCATCTTGTACTCTCTCGGAACTCTAACTAGCTGTCTGTATGGAGGAATCCTGTATAGATGCAATAATATCAAAGGATTATACCTCGTGAGTTGACCTGGTTGAGCTAACATAATTAAAACTTTTGAAAACACACACACAATCAGTGTTTTCATGCACTGAGTTGTAAATAAGAAGTCAAGGTCCTGGTGTATAGATACGTCTGCCGCCACACCAATAATGGACTACCTGAAATAAAAACTACTACACTTAACACCATTGTTTTATAGAAAATATCAGAGTTTGCAGTTCTACAGTAGATCAAACTCCTTTAATACAAATTTTTCATGACCCGTCCCCTGGGGCCCGTATCGTGACTACCCCAAGCCTGCCTTCCATATACCAGGGGCTGGCGACTAGCATCAAAGGCGTAAATCCCTAAATTGGGAAGGCATCTCTTTTATAAAAATAAAAAAAAATTAAGTAACACAACATGAAGTAATACACTAACTAAAAAATCATACAAAAGAGGGTTTTAAAAGTAGAGGGGCCAGAAATACAAGCCGAGTAGTAAAGTACAATACACCTGAAATGCGAGTACAACTAAAATAAAGAAGTAAAGCAGCTACTGGATCGCCCTCTAGGGTTCCTGCTAGAAGGGTAGGTACTTATTGCCTTTATAGTACTCCACATCCGTCTGTCCTCTTCGTGTAGGTCTCACCGAGTGGTCCACCATTGAGTACCATCCAGTCCACTTAATCACTGTCCCGATCAGTGTTGTCTATCGTCTGCAACCAATAAAACGAGGTGCAGGCATAGACCATGCAGGGTTGTGTATAACGATACTCAGTAGGGACCACGAGACCCTCATGGTCTCACAATATCTAAAAAGGATAATCCACAAAGTATGAATTCAATAGATTACCATTACTTAGGTATATGCCCCTACATATAACTAAGTTATATAGTAACCCATCTCAATCATGAGGAAAACACAAAAGTCATTAACTCAGCTCAATACCATGATTTTATTCTAGGGGTGGTAACATGTAACACACACATTCAAGCTATCGAAACCTCTAATTTTGGTGTACTCCTCTTTTTTAGAGTACTTTGGGCCTATCGCATCACACAGAGGCACTTCTCACAGTTCTGGACTTCTTTGGTACTCCTCCTATTGAGTAATGTGGGTCAATTGTGCCACACATAGGCACTCTCCAATATGGTCCTACGGCACTCACACTGAGGTGCTTAAACTCCTAGCCACCTGAGGTACTCCTCATGTAGAGTAACGTGGGTCTGTCGCGTCACACAGAGGTTCTCCCCATTGTGGGTCTTCTGTGCTCACATAGAGGCGCTCCCCTACTGGGCTAGTCGAAACACTCTAAGTCAAATGGTCAGCAGTCGTCACGTCTCAGCAAGCTACTAGGTCTCTGTACTCCACTTTCACACCTCTTGGAGGATCTTATCCAAGAGCTACTGGTCAATGCTCCAACTGTCACGAAATCCATAGTAGAAGTATCACAAATATCTTCCTCGTCATAGGGGTCTCAACACAACAAAAGGTGCGTCAATAAGACGACAGCTCTATGAGTTATTGGAATTTCTGTCCTGGGGGACCGGTTGGTTTTTAGGTTCAAACCAACCCTAATGTAATCCACCTAGGTCCAAACCCCCATTGGAACATGCCAAACGAACCTTCTCACTGTAAACTTTCTGTTTCCGTAGACGGTCCCTTGTTTGGACACCCGTAGGCCATGATATGGGTGAAAACGTGTAAAAGGCCAAAGCGGGACCGGGTCCGGTCCGACCTCATCGGATTGAACTAGCCCGACTTGGTCCAGACCAGGGTCTGACCCGTTCCTCGGGTCCGACCAGGTTTGAGTGTGGCCTCACCCATGTGGGCGGCATGGCCCGTGTGGTCCAGCACGAGTGGTCCGACCCAAGAGGGGGGGGGGGGGGGGGGGTGGGGGGCGGTGGTCCGGCATGGCTGCTCGCGTGGCCGGTTGGTTGACGGCCCGGCATGGCTGGTTGGCTAGCATGAGTTGCCCAGACAACCATGCTTGGGGGTTACACCCCCCCCCCCGATCTTCCACAACGGCCGGCGCGTGGCGTTGGTACGATCACAGTGGGACCCTTCGTTTCCGGCCTGTAGCGCACACCGACATTCAGCTTTGTCGGTTGGCCTCCTGTATCTGCCGCGGCCTACGGCTATGGTTATTCTCCTGCACAGCGTGATGGTTCCACGCCTGACCCGTCTGACCGCTACGTCCAACGTGGCCGTGACTACTTCTTCCAATGTGGTGCGATGACACCGCGCCCCTCCGGCATTGTCGTGGCCTGCCTTGCTGCAGCCCAGTTCTCTGTGCTGCGCAACGGCTCTGCACCCCTATGGAGACCCGGTGTCCCTTTCACTACTAGCTTCTTCTGCGGCCAGCTCGTTGTCGTTCACCACATGTACCACCACGGCACATTCCTCTGCTGCGATCCTCTCTTCCGGCAGTGCCATTTCGCCGCCGCAGTCATCAAAAAAGGAGAACAATCAAAGGGAGAGGGTCGTTCCATGTTCGTGTGGTTCGAGCCCTCCACATTCCATTGATCTCAATTGGCATAACATAATATGTGATTTGAATGACATAGAATAAGAATAAAAATTCAACTCAAACTCATACCTCGTGTTAATTGTTCGTTGACGCGAGAAAGAATTCAAAGATGTCGTCGTACGTTGCACCCATCACACGCCGCCGATCTCGAGCTCTAGCGTTGTCCTAATTCTTCATTTGAGAGGGTGAATTCTTCATTGGAGAGTAGTTCTCCATGCACTCCATTTCTCCTTCGCCAACCCAAATTCTCCCAAAAAGAAAAGCAGCCAAATCATTGTGTCACAACAATTTAATCGTTGGCTTGTCTTAATTAATTGACAGAATTAATTAATGGGTTGTGGCAACATTAATGTGGAGAATTACAATGGTTATCTCCCATTAAAGTGGATTTCAAGAGGTTCGGGGGGTCCCAACCTACAGTAATTCAATTGGGGGATTTAGGATCAGGTGGTCCCCACCACCATGACCTACACATGGGAGGTTTCATGGATACAAATAAAATAAAATATTGTTTTATTCTATTTCTTTTATCACAAAAAACCCAAAATATATCTTTCACCCTCGACCCACTACGGTCAATGTGATGGTATCCATATGAGAATATCGGCATTGTAAGTTCAACGGTACCCTCAGATTTCAATTCTGATCCCCGGTTCAGAAGTTATGAATAACCACTCACACGTTTATTGAACATACACAAAAACAAGTTCAGAAAATTATTATCAGCCACCCCCAACCCACTACGGTCAAGGTTACGTTCTTCCTAACTGAAACACACCCAAAAAAATCCAAAACTACTCTTGTAATTTCAATCCGAGTTACCATTTGGATGTTATGAATTTTACAATAAAATAATTATCACTTAATTATGTTATTTACAGCCAAAAACTAACTTTTTATGGTGGCCCGCTCTGGACAAAGTTATTATTTTCTAAAATAAATCACACCCTCACGAGTTTATTGGTGGTCTCGGATTTGTAATCCGATTTTCCATTCATGAGTTATAAGCATTTGAAAAAATAAACAACATTATTTAATTATTTTATTTACAGTGATGCAATTTTTGTGATTTCATACAGGAAACCCGCGCCGACTAAACTTAAGTCACGCCTAGCGTAAACCTCCAATCCAAAGTGCATCGGTGCCCTCATATTTCCGATTCGAGTAACTGTTTATGATTTATTCCACATTTTCAAGAAATCAACTTTGGCACACTAATTTAAGCTTAAAAAACATCGATGGATAATTCCAGTCACTCTGGGCCTGTGAATCGCATCCCGTCAGATTTAGAGGACTCGTAAATTTTTTCTATATTTAAAAAAAATTACACGGAAATTATAGGTCTTTCCATATATATTAAATAATTTTTTTAATGTAATATTTTAATTAATAATTTATAATATATCATTTTCACTATTTACACTGAAAATTATCATATCATTTCTGTATGTATAGACTACTCCCATTATGTAGCAATGCGACCCTCATTCTATAGTACCAAACATAAATGATTTAAATATTTATATTTAAAGAATTATCATGGTGCATATTATATTTTGATACTTTTGGAAAAATAATACACTACTTATCTTTTTTCTATACTGAAAATGGAAATGTTACTTATGCGTATATATGGCCTACCATCTCTATGATATGAACATTGATAATTTTTCATAACCATATTTCAGTATTGCTATTAATATTTTAATTGATATATAAATATGATAATTATTTCAATATTATTACTCTATATATCAGGGGGAAAATATTAGATGTTAAATTAATGAATCATTTTTGGAAAAAATATACATTAGAAAATGAGAGAATTAACAAATGAAACAATGATAATAATGATGGATTACTAACAAATGGGTGATAAGATGTTATAAAATAACTATATATTATATTAAAAGAATTCATTCTTTTTTATAATAATTTAATAATATATCTAAAACTACTATACAATATGATAATGTATGTTCCCTCAAAATTAAGCATGGTTAAGGGTTTATTATATCAATTTTAATTCATGGAGACATATTAAATATTCACCAATTATATTTTTTTCATTCTTAATATACATTAATGTTTTTTGTTATATAATTTTTTTTATATTCATCATATTAATGGTTTCATTTAAAAATATTTCATTCATGGGGATAAATATTGAAATGTTACCAATATTGTAAGGGTCTATTTTACCATCTAATCATTATTCAAGATTGTTTATGTGTAATTCTATTTCGGGGGAGTAAATTTATATTTTTAAAATAAAAATAAATATATTTTACTATCATGTAGTTATTAATGATAAATTTCATATAAGGTTACCTATTTTCCTTGATATAGTACTAAAAATTAATTATATCTTTTTTTGAATAATGGATCATTATTTTTCTTTTCTTTTGAAAATACATATCCCTTCAAAACCATGTTTTCTAAAATATTTTCAAATAAAATATACCATTATTCAATATATTTTTTAATTATAACTTTTAACAGTTTTTATTTTTTATAAGGGTTGACATAAATCATTTAATAATTATCTAGATGAGGCGTATTTATATCATTGTTACAGTGATAAATGAATGTTATTATTAAATAATAAAAATTTATAAAATTAACCACCCTGAGGACCTTCATTTCATTAAACCGTACATTGAGATTTTATAAAAATAATTTTTGATAAATTTTTTCATAATATGCATGAAATTAATATTATTTTATATTAATATTCAATGAAAATGTATTTAATGTATTATATGAATTTTACAGTTTTAAATGAAAATCGACGATTTTTGATATAAATTTATTTTTAAAAGAAATGTTCCAAGTATAATTTTGTAATTATTTTCCATATATGAATTAAATATTTATGTTACTCGTGTATTAATGGGTTATACTTCAATGTGGTTATTGATATTTTTTCTCTCGGTGGTTTATGATCAATTTCATTGGATACGAAATATGTTTAAATCTTCAATTTTATAATATATGGTTTATGATTTTGTTTATTGATTGGGGAAATTATAATCATTTTATATTAAAGATTATATTTGAAATTTTATATTATTTTTTTCAAAGATTTACTTTTTGTTGGGTGTGGGATATTGAAATTGGTTGGAAATGCCATCTATCGGCCCTCGATGTGTCTGTAGGTATCATAGGTAGAAATAAATATGGATTTGGACAATGAAATTCCCATTAATATAGATATATTGGAAAAGAACTTGATGATATTAGATGTCCTGTAAGAAGCCTTAATGGTATGATTTAGATTTCTAGCATTATGAACTCTATCATTATGAATTCACATATTGATATTATATGCCAAAAATCAATTTTTTAGAATACCCATTTTCTTGTTTCATGGTAATGTAATTATTTATTTGACATTAATTGGCCATACTTTATTCATTCCATATTATGAATTTTTACTAATTCAATGGAATATTTATTTTTTTACCATTCAATATTGATTATTCCTTATTTATTTAAAGCTTCCAATATATTATTACCCTTACTGAACAACTAATATCACCCCTTTTAAATGTTTTATTATCCATGTGATTCTATGAGGTTGTGTTTAATTGATATTCCTAGACATTGTAAAGGAAGAAATGCAATTCATCACTAATATTATTTATATATTTTTTGTTATAAATGTATAGAAACTTTCCGACATGTATCTAGTTTATGATGAATACTAATCTATTTGGACCTTCAGGATGATATTAAAAGTATCATATTAAAAATTAATAAAAAATTCATCACCTTCTGCAACATAGTTTGAGGTCACTATCATTGATATCAAACAATTATATGTATAATCCTTAGAAACTAGATTTTGGACCATGCAGAATAGTGAAAATAACAATGTGATAGACATCGAGGATATTTATCTTTGCATATCTAAATGTTCTTGAATGGAAAATATTATGTGATATTTATTTGGAATACATCTATATATGTATACTAAAATTCAAAATTATTCTATAATATATCATACCCGTGGTATTAAATCCATAAAATGTATATTCATTTTGATTGGATTGTCAAATGGTGCATGAAAATGGGCCTTATTACAACAATAGAATTACAATCCTAGGGGATATGCTTTGGATACAAAAAATTTTCCTTACAGATAATAATGAAGGAGTTTAAAATAAATATATTCCCAAAGAAATGTTATTTTTTATTATGAGATTATCTATGTTAATTGTTTTACTAGAGTAGATATTATAAATTTTGGTTCATAATTTTATGATATAATATATTATACTCCATTATTTTAAAAATATGCATAATAGACAGAATGGGAACATTATTAACACATTTAACATGTGTTGTTATTTATTTTCAATTAATGAAATTGAAGATAAAGTTGGAGATACAAGTGGAACTAATAAAATTATAACCATATTGGTGTAGCTAACATATGTTATGAGTAATAACGTTTCTGATATGTATATTTATTTTGATCTAGTATTCAGTGAACTAATTTTCGACTACATAATGCATCTAATCCCCGATTTTCCAATGGGACTAAAAATGATTTTTTAGTTGAGAAATTCATATGTTCATTAGAGATAGTATTTCACACACTAGGATGTAGTTAATGAGAGAATGTTTAGTTGGTATTTTTTCATCTCCTAGGATATATGGATCAATGGTAGTCATTGATTAAAGAGACAAAGGATGAATAAGAAATATCAAACATTAAAATTAATGCTTTCAATGTTTTCTTTTTCAAAAAAAATTTTCCTCATAAGACATGAGAGGATATGGAATGAATTTTTTTTTTAAAGTGAGACATGGGAAGGTTTCCCAACCCAAATCCCTGAAGAATTTATTCAAAAATTAAAGAGGTATAAAGTAGTCTCGAGGTGTAATGAAGCTACACCAACAAGGCAAGGAACCAGATACATGGGGATAGGAAAAATTTGAAATAGGTACCGATTCAAAAAAGAGGAGCTGCAGATCTTCAAGCTTGTTCACCATTCATACGTGTCCATTCCACCTCAATCTTATAGGGAAGTAGAATCAAAGCATCTCAACCAAGAAGCGAAGCCCCAAACTCCTGGTTGTTGAACATTTTATCCAAATAAAACCTTCAAATCCAGAAACTGAAGCAAATTACCATAGAAACAGAACAAACTAAAAACTGAATTAATGAGGCAGATCCAAATCAGCCTTAAACAGCCAGAGCAGATGAGAGGACAGTCCAAAAAAAGCAAAATACAGCATCTCAAATGCAGAACCAGCCCGGGTAAGCATGCACAACCAGGATTGTAGAAAAAACCAGGAGTGTGCTTAACCAGAGGAGATGGAGGAATCAACCAAAAACAAGCCAGAGCAAACAACAACCGATGTAATCAGAAAGTCTCATAGCAGAATAGAAGATTCAACAGCTTTCAAAACTTGCAGGAAAATGAAAATCTGCACTCCGAAAAAATTAAAATTCATCTCCATATTATAACTCTCAGCTAAAACAGAGGAGCAAGGAGAAGACAATAACCATAAAAGCATGATACAAACCAATCCAGCAATCAAAAGAGTGAGACAGTAGCTTCACCAGAGAATAAAACATCCCCTCAAGAGAACTAAAACCGAAAGGAGTAAAATCTTCCAGAATTTGGATGATTTGATACTCATCTTTGATTTTTCCACTATGATGAATCTTTTTATACTAAGGTATTCAGCACAACTAGAATTCTCATTGTGACAAGAGAATATTCATTAAAATGAGTTAAGAGGTCAAGATAATGGTTACAATATTAGTACAGATGATGTTAAATGATTACTATTCCTATTTATTTGGATTCAATAAAAAATACCATAAAGTTATATTATTAATTAAATTTGATAAATATTAAGGATTTCATTACAATAATTTCTAAATAATGATTTAAGAGCATATCATAAATTGTACGGATGACCAATAATAATGATTTAGTGGAAATATTAAATTCATTGAAAAAACTTGATTGAGAGAAATATATCATTGATATTTTCCGAAATCTTAAATAATTATTTTTTGATAAAGTGTTGTTTGATATGGAAAAATTAAATTGGATAGTAATAACTAACATAGAACTGATTAATCATTAGTAAATTTTGGTAATTCAATGAACATATTTCAAAGTATATGGATCATAATATTATTGATGGTCTATACCCTTATCCATTAATAAGATATTTTATATTTAACATTGGATGAGGTTTTGTGGATTAATTTTTTACATCAACATATTGAGATTCACGAATTTGGATAACATGCGCTAACCATTTTTTTATAATAAAAATTATATAAAAAATTAAGCAGTTATCATTCAACTATGGATATTAAGATCCTTGAAAGTTTAGTTTTATTACTTAAGGTATGATAAAATTTATTTTTAGATATTCATTTCTTTTATTAAGTGATGAATTTAAAATTTATTGATAAATACCAAAGGGTGAAATTGTGATTATAAATTTGAAATGAATCCAGTATGTATATTTTTTAATAATCATAAATAGTATAATAATTAATCATATTTTATAAAAGTAACATGAAACAAAAATTTCACCTTACTTAATTTATATATGATGAATTGGATGTTATTTTAAATCATCACAGATTTATGGTTTTGAGAACATTAACTATCTATTGATCATTAAATTTCATTTGATTAATAACATCAATCACTATAGATAATTATTCACTATCTTCATAATTGTCATTATTTTTGTTTCCAAACTATATCCTATTATATGGGAACCTTGTTATATGTTTTTCAAGATGACCTCTATGAATCATTTTATCTCTTATAAAGAAAATTTTTATTATACCTTTTACAATATTGGTTTTTCAGTAGTGGTATTTCCAAATGTCAATCCCTGAATTTCTGAGGTCAATTTTTACATACATGGAACAATTTATATAATGTGATTTTAATTAAAAACCCCAAGATTTTAAATTAATATCATATTTTGATATCATTAATGACAATAAACAACAATCTTATAATTCAGTATAGCACCCTCTAATTTATGAAATTTTACCTTTTAAATATATTTAATCTCTTCCATATATTGTGAAGTATTCAACCCTAATTAGAAATGAGACATTATATAGAATACCATTATAACATAGACATTAATTTAGAGGGTATAAATATTAATAACAATATAATTAAAATAATTTTAATCTATTTATTATAAATAATAACTATAATTAAGAAAAAATGTTTTCTCAATAACATTTTTTAGAGTGGGGCTTAGTCTCACCATGTGATCATGATTATAAACTAATACTTTCCAAATTTATAATATTAATTTAAAAAAATAAACATTAATATTTAAATTATAATATCTAAATTATTAAAGGGTGAAAATTTCCGATTTTTTTTAAAATGTTTTGTTTTTTATTATCATTGAAAATAAAAATATTTTAATTGAATGGTTCCTTTTAATTAATAAAATTTAAAAATTTTAAAAAATATTTTTAATGGTTATAAACTAAAAAAATTAAATTATATATCTATTAAAAATTTTATGTAATTTAAAAAAATATAAATTTAATGTTGATATAAAAACATGTAAAAATTTGAACATTTTCTTTTTGAAATCAGTCTTTCCCATCACGTCTATGGGATTAATTTTAAATTAAAACTTTCTACTTATATTAATGGATTTATTAATATTTTATTAAATCTAAGTTATCAAAAAAATGTATTATTTCAAATAATATATATTTATTTAAAAAAAATTATTGGTCAATAAGTTAAAAATTAATTACCATAGTTAAATTAAAATATATTTATCAGGGGTTAAACAAAGAATGTAATTGATAAAATGTCAAATAAACTACTGTATAAACAATTTTATCTAAATATTTAGACTATATAATGTATAAATATAATTAATAATCTATTTTTTTTCTTTTTTGTCATGTGAATAATGGGATACACGTTTTCTAATTCAAAAATTAAAAGTGTACCACTTAACCATCTTATAATAGGAAACCCCTATCCATAGTTCTTCATACAATAATTTTTTTGGTTAATACGATACCTACCCAAAAAACATCACAAATATTATACCATCGTATTAAAATCATAATTTTTGAAATAAATAAAAACTTATAAGGATTTGGTTCAAACCCAATAAGGGAACCTTAAGAAGATGAATCATTTTTCAATGAGAATATTAACTTTTTTTCTTCATACACCAGCTTTTATTCTTAATAAAAAATGATTATATAAAAAAATAACTATCTTTCATATACATATATATTATTATGATATGTTCATGACCAACAAGAATCACCAAATCTAACAAATGTGTTATTAAATCATTATTCATATGTAAGGAGAACTACCGCCTCATGAATCGATGTCATTTGTTCTTCCATTAAAAACTCTCAAGTTTTTATATGATGAAGGATATAAAGTATATATATTAGGATTATAATATAATTACTGATCTATATTTATTATATCATATATTAATTTTTTTACTATCCATTTTGTCGATGATACAATAATGTCACTCATTTGTATGGAAGACTACTCCCTTGCGAATCTATTCGATTGATTTCTCAAAAACAAATTACATGGAAGGTAATAAAAGCAATGTAAATGACTGAATGTGATATAAATTAATTAATTATAATATTAAAGAATAAATTATAGTTATTAACATAAAATATTCCATTTCCTTTTTTACACTGAATAAGAATAACGTCGTTCATGTACTTTTTGACTACCTCATTCACGAAGTGATTACACTCTACTTCATCACTACACCAAATAGATTATATATATATATAAATATTTAATGAAATAACATGTCATTGATGATATTATGAGCAATCTGGATATATAAAATATTTCATTACATCATTTCATAATTATCATTTATAATAGGAAATGTTTGACATATATAACTATGACCTACTGTCTCCAATATTTTAACAAGGATCATTATTTATAACCATATTTCATGATTTATTTTATATTATTAATTGATGTATAAGTATTATAATTATGTCATGATTGTTATTATAGAGATCGAGTATCTATATAATTCTCACAATACAATTATCTTTCATTAAAAAATATACTTGATATAATAAGGCAATTAAAACCTAAAACATTGATAAAAAGGGTGAATAACGAACAAGTGATTCAATGTTATAAAATAATCAACTATTATATTATAAATATTAATATGGTTATATAATAATTTAATAGTATGTTTAAAACCAGTTTAAATGGAGTTAAATGTTTCTCCACTAAAATTAATTGCGAGGTGATGGTTTCTCATCACACTTTCACTTCCCTGATACATACATCATACTCACCACTTCTTTATTTTGAGTTGTCTATACAAATTTATTTTTGAATGTTATAGCATGAATTAATTTATCTATAAGGTATGTAATTATTTACTTATAATTGGTTCATTCATGGTGGATTATCATTCAACAGTAACCAAACTTATGTTGTTATATTTCCAAATCAAAACATTTTTGGGATTTGTTCTTGTTTGAGTCACCAATTTGGAAATTTATAATTTAATTATATTTTCCAATAAATCTATTTCATTATACAATTCATATTCATTAATATTTTATATTAATATTACTATTTCTTCTCTTTGGTAAAAAAAATTAAAATTTGTTTTTAAGATAATCCAACTTTATTTGCTTCTCATTTTGAAGATTCATTTTATGTGAAAACCGTTTGTTCTAAAAATGATTTATATAATGTTTTATCATTTTACATTATATATGATAAAGATATTTTTACACATGATTATTTTAATAAAATGGGTTTAAATTGATATTCTAATAATTTTTTAATGTGAAATTTTTCAATCAATTTTATAGTAAAAACTCAATATTCTTTTTAACTTATATAGAATGAAAAACACTATCCACTATCAAGACCATCATTTCATTGATTATTCTTTTCATGTTTATAAGGTTTCTTTTGTGAAATATTTTTCCTAATATTTTTTAAATTATTAGTTTTAAGAATTATTTTATATTAAAATAATATAGATACAATATATTTTAATATTGATATTTTATGATTATGTTTTTTAATTTGGTAATTTATTATTTATTCATAAGGTAGTTTAAAAAATTTATTATGTTAATTAGGTTTCAACAATTTCATTTGAGGAATGCATTTTACTTTGTATGTGATGGGTGGGGACACTATATCCTTTGGATGCATATATAAGTCCCGTGATAAATTTTTTGTTGGGTTTTGGATGAAGCCAAACTATTAAAATAGATTTGCAGGAATATTCTTATAAAGTATTACATTTTATGAAAAATAATCATTGAAAAGTTTTTTTATATTTTTATAATTATTAATTCTGCGTTTATGAATATAGTTATCGATATTACAATTTATTATTTTATTAGTTCGAATTTACATTGTGATGAAGATGGAGGAAGATAAATGATGGAGAGATGGGATACAATCACTCTATAAAAATCAATTGTGAATTTGGGTTCATAATCTGATTATTCATTCATTATCGTAATTTCCACATCTATTTTCATGCCTATGAGATTCGAATCCCATAACATTTAGAAGATTTAGAACTATAATGTGCATGGTGTTGAAAATATGAAAAATAAAGTATACATTCTAGAATATATCATTGTTAATACATCTACTGGAAGAACATGAGGGGTCTATTTCCTTTAAGAACATAATGGTATAGATCTATCCAAAACTACACTTATGAAGCCACCATTATGAATGAAATTGGATGATGGACAATTTTTAGTAAAGGATTATTCCGAGGCCCTTCTACGCCGTATGCAAATGTTAATTTTTTTTGTCATGGGCTTCACTTCATACTATAAGGCTTATAGACCATGGCTCTACTGTAATCATAAATTGAGAATCACTGAGAAATAGGGCTTCTATGATTGGAAACTAATTCCAATCGTTTGTGTTAATTTTCAAATTTATTGAAATTATATGTGGAATTTCATCGATTCTGGAAATGAAGGAAAAATTATCTTAAATTGCACACCCGGACATTGCACTACGTCTTGTTTCAAATTTTTTATTTTTATATTATAAATTATATCTGCTTCTAATTATTATTATTCTTTTTATATGAAATTTGGGCCATGCGCGACTAGGGTTTTGCTCTTTTGTGCTGATAAATGAGAGTTTCGACCTTGATAGCATTCAGCACACCGCTGTTGAAGTCGCACAACCTCGACTAGGTCATCGCGCGGCCTGCTCGGTAACCCGTATGCTTCCTTGATGATCAAAAAATTAAATAAAATGAATTAATGATGAGGAAATAAAATTAAGTGAATAATAAAGTGAAAATAAAAATAAAATAAGAAAAATGTAATTAACTTAATGTATTGTCTTAATGGTAATAATAATAATAATGTTCGAGGATATTAATATTATTATTATTATTATTATGTTAATTGATATAAATTTTTATTTTATTTTATTATTACCAAATGCATTTTATTATTTTTATCATCATTATTCATATTTTAGATTATTATTATTATTATAATTATTATAATCACGTGTGTTTTGGGTTTTTAATCCCTGGATGCACATGCAGGGCATGGTTCTGAAACTATGCAGTCTTCCCACAATTCAAAATGAGAATAAACATAATGGTATAATGAAATAATAATGAATTATGAAATATAAATGAAATAAAAATATTATGTTTAATAATCATTAAATTTTTTTAATTATAATAATAAGATTATCATTTGAGAATAATAATAATAATAATATTTTTATTATTAGTGTAAAATATATTGAAATTTATTAAATTTTTTCTAATAATGGGAGGATAAATATTATTGTTAATGTTATGTGTTTTTATTGCATATTTTTTAATTTTTATTATTTTTCTTATTTTGTTTATTTATCTTATTTCTTTTTTCCCTCTCATTGCTTAGGGTTCAGACTCCCCCTTTATTCCCCCTAACTTCTGTCACACCCCCTTCCCTACTTCATCAGGCCACCGTCTGACTCCACCTCCATCCCTCCCCTTCCATGTTTCTCTTGGATAGCCTATAGTGCTACCAGACGTCCCCTGCTCCCTCTCCATCCTAGTCACCCGCCTCCCTCTCCTCCCATAGTCGCACCGAGGTTTCTCCCCCCGACCTGGAATAGCTCTTCCCTCGCCGGACTCCCCACCCACTGAACCCACCATGCGCCACACATCCTCAAGGCCTTCCACAATACCTCCATCCTTCCTTCATCGTGACACCCCATGACTTTGTCCATCCAGAAACCACATCCATGCACCCTCCTCGGCCATCCCCACTGTTTGTGCTGCCCTCTCCCGCATGGGCAGCCACCACCTCACCACCTGACTAACCCTCCACTAGATTTGTGAGCCACCTTCTTCCCTCATCTAGTCATGAAAACCTCACTAAAACCCTTCAACGAACCAGTTCCCCTTTACCGCTCCCGCTGGACCAACGCTCTCTTCCTTTCTAAAATCACACACCAGTTGTCTACCCCAAACACTTATAGTAGGAACCCCCACATGTGCCACCCTTGGTTCGGCCACAAACCCATTCAGATAAGTCTCTCCCCATTCTAATAGAGTTTTTTTTCGAGCTGGTATATGTTCTGAGATTGGGGTTTTAACGGGATTTTTTTCATTCGAATTCATGTTTTCGGTTTCACCATATGTTTTTTTTGTGGAACAAACAACAAGCGATTGATGTTTTGCGTTTTTTTGGGGTTTTCGACACCCGAGGTAGGTTGTTTCACGTCAAATTATTATTTGATGATATAATTTTCAAGCATAATTTTTTTAGTATATTTTTCAATTAATTCAGGTAGGGCAAATTTGAATTTCTCTTTTTAATATGAATTGCATTTAAATTGTTTAGTAAATTTTTTATCTTATGTGTGTATTTTCTATGGATAACATTGTTAGTGATTTTTAACTTATTCTATTAGATTATTAATTTTTATAATTGGTGTGAACTATATTTTTGATAAGGCATTAGGTTCGTTTGGTTGTAAAAGTAGTTTTGGAATGAGTTTACTGGGTAATGCCAAGTGATTATTTTTAATTCTTTTATAAGATTTTAAATTTGACTTATTAAATTATGTGATTTGTAAAAATATGATTTAAATATGGTTCAAGTGTTTCCATAATACTATTTTTGTGGCACAGATCAAATTTTAAAATTGTATTCCAGAGCGTGTGATGTTGGAATGCTTCTAAATGTATAAATTCTTACTATAGTGCGTGAAAAGACATGTACCAATTTTTTACTATTACTTTATAAATTTGTTATGTTTTATTAAATTATGACACTAGTGGGAAATATGTTTGAAAAATGTTTTGGTGTGAGTCTTATTTCAAAAATTTTATTAATGTGTGTATGTGGTAGTTTGATTAAAGATAATTGACATTAAATTGTGCAGATGGTTTAATTGAGTATGTAACCTATTAATATTAAGATTTGGAAATATTTCTTGGTGTGATAATGGTTTTAAAAGATGATTTGGGTTTGAAAGTGGCGATTTAGCTTGTGTATGTGCCATGTTGGCATTTTATGCATAAGTGTAACATGTGACATGAATGTGAAACTCGCATGATCACAAAGCAGGAAGCCCGGGTAGCTAGGAGAGTGGACTAGATTAGTGGGCTACTGTTCTGGAGGTGACTCGAACCGGTTACACTGGCAAGACAAACGATTGCAAAAACTAACTAAACATATGCTTTTCTGAGTGTTGTGGTCTTCTATTCCACATTTTCTGAGGGTTGTAGCCTTCTAAGCCACATTTTTTAAGCGTCGTGGACTTCTAAGACACGTTTCACTAAGACACGAAGATCTAGAGGGGAAACCTAGCTAACACCCACGTTGCCTTTCCCATATTTGGATCTCATTGGTTAATTTATGATCATCAGTGTGACACATTGGATATTTTAAAAAGTCAGTGTGTGTGTGTGTGTTTTAATTTATGTTGTTCTAATTTAAAAAGTATTTCTTAATATCATTTTCATTAAACTTTTTATGAATTTACTTCCACGCATTTATTAAAATTGCAATGTTATTTTTCATTTAATGTGTATACATGGAACCTTTTATTGGGTGATGTCCTACTGGGCATTTGGTTCACTCTCTACATAAACCATTGGGTATTGGATCTCAAAATGTGACTTTTACATCACATAGTATTCTGATCAATGTCACAAATCCAACAATGAGTTTGCTGAAGTGAAGAACACACCATATTCATCTTCGTACATAACCAGGGATGTAAAACTATCATATTCTTCAATTACTGAAGAGAATCTTTGTAAACCATTGGGATGTTCTGGATCAATTTCCTCCTCCTTGGTTATCATAGTTATGGATATCAATCCAACTAAATATGAAAAAATATAAGGTAAGATGGGTGACAAGGCTGCTCATCATTCATCCGTTTCTAAGTAGTTGATGGTTGAAAAATTTGTGCCTAAGGACTGTGCAGGACATTAAAAATCATAGAAGGTACACCCTAGAGGAAAACAAATTGGTATACATATTATTCACAATGATAAATTGCACACTGAACTAGGAAATTGTTGTCATGGTGACAATGCTAAATCATATAATGTTATTAGTGTTATTGATTCCTCCAATAATTTTACTAGTGAAAATCTTATTAATACAACTATAACCACATTTGAAAAAAATGGTATGAAATATATCTACAATGAAACATTGATTACAATACCCACTTTTATCCCATTAACCTTCCTCTAAAGTAATGAAGGATACAAACTCATACTGAAATACATCTACGAATCACAATAGGTCATCTAAACAAAAGGGATCAGATGGAAAGAAAATGAGGAGTGATAACACCAAACATGGGTATAAATGAAGTTCTTATTACAAAATTTCCCAGTAATTTATAATCATTACACATTTAATATTTTTTAAAAAATTCATGGTATTCAATGTCCTTCTATTTTTTCCATAATTGAACCTAAAATTATCTTTCAAACAAAGTTACTACATTTCCATAATTTTGGTTACCCTTTCATAAGTAAAAAACAATAATAATTCCAACACTAAAGCACTCTCTATATTTTCTATATCTTCTTTTTCACTATATAATCATATTTCACATATCTAAAAAAAATTCACCTATGATTTTATGATAGACAACAGAAATGATTTCTGTAAATTTTTTATTAAAAGAACATGTATAGATATAAGCACCCTATATGGACTAAACACTCAAATCTGTGTTCAAACATAAATCACCCCTAGTTTTCCATCATATATTTTAATGTTATTCTTGATACATGTGAGAAACTAGGAACATCACACTCTACTATATCTATGAGAGAATTTTTTGTGGTTATTGAGAACAACAACCTTATTGAAATCACTCTCACTAGTTCTGAATATACATTTTATAGTAAGCATTTTAATATATTGTTCACAAGGAAATTTGATAGATTTTTTGATAATGATCATAATTTTGATAAATGAGACACCATTTATGGCACAACCCTTTCCAAATGGAAATCTGACCACCATCATATTATGGTCAATATCTCATACAAATCTGGGATACTCCTTCTACTCATTAGATTCAACAAAGACTATTCCTTGGACATGGAATGTTGTAATCTAATTAAAAGATTTTGGCCCTTTATAAATCACTCGAATGATATAATTTCTTGTACTATCAAACAAAATCTTCTCAAAAAATCAAAAAATTTTGTGCTTTGTAAAATCTAAACAAATGAACAATAGAATCTTTCTTATTGATAATAACCTACACCAACTCCAAAATTACAATACAAAATCTGACTTTTATTATTATTAGAGACATGAGATTAACATATCATTTAACTAAACTCCCTCATTACCTGTGAGGATAACTTTTTTAAACACGCCTTTAAAATCAAATGGTTAACTGATGGTGATATAAAAATTAAATATAATAATCCTACTTAATGAATTAAAAAATCCAATAGAGCTTTATCTTTTCTTCAAATGGGGGAAACCATCATGATAAAGACGATGACATTTCTAATCTTGTTGTATAATATCTTGATTCCTTATTTAAGGGACCTAGCATCTACAATGATCTATTTCATGACATTATTCTGACAGTTGTCACTAAGAAGGATAATATTATTCTCCTAACCATACTCTTGATTATGAAATTAGAGACACTATCATTTCTTTCAATCCTGAAAGTGCCATGGGGCCTAATGGGTTTAATAATGGCTTCTTCCATGAATATTAAGATATCATTCAACATGATATTTTCATACTAGTGAAATATTTTATTTCTGGCGGGTTTCTACCCCATGGGATGAATGCACAATTACTCATTTTGATTCCCAAGGTTAAAAATTCCTCTGAGATTCACCTTTTTTAGAAAATAACCCTAATCAAATCTCTTTATGAAATCATCACCAAATTTTTTCCCACAAACATTCCAAAATTACTGACAAACCATATTATTGAGTAAATTCAGTATTTTCAAGGGTATGTTCATCTAGGACTAAAATTTAATTCCTCAATTCAACAAGCACCTTAAACAACATTAATAGAGGTGATAATATAGACATTAAAAAGATACTATTAATCATTCGATAATATGGACTGGATCATTATCTTTAAAATACTTCATGGTTTTGGCTTCAATAACAGCTTCATCCATAAAATTAGATCTTTTTTTACTCAATATAATTTTTTATCTTAATCAATGGATATCCCATATGATATTTAAAAATAACTAAAGTGGTTAGATATGGTGATACCATCTCGAGTATTGATTTTTCTATAGTAGATGATTATTGAAGTCGAATTCTCAATCTTTTGGTGGAACAAAATAATCATAATACCATACATGGTACTTGGATATTCAATTTACATACACATATTTTATATGAAGATGGAATTATTCTATTCACACATGGAGAAAAAATAAACATCAAAATTATAAAAAATACTCTTTCCCACTATGAGGAGGTCTTGGGTCAGGTCATCAGCTAGAACCAATCTAATTTATTTATTATAAAAAACATTTAAACTAAAATAAAAAATAGTATTACGAATGATTTAGGTATTAAGGAAGTATAATTTCATATCACATACCTTGGAGTCCCCATATTTTGAGGTTTTCCCAAATCATGTTATTTCACTAGCATTGTTGATCAAATCTTTAAACTCTCTTCTTGGTTGGGGTTGACACTTTTTGTGGTGAGGAGAATATTCCATGTGAAGTTAGTTACTATTTCAAAAATGGTATACTCCAGATGGTTTATAAAAGGAATATTGGTATTTTAAAATTATGAATATTTATATTAAAAACATTGTTTGTTCTGGTAATACATTGTATAAAAATCATGTGAATTTTTTTTGGCCTACATGTTGTAAAACACTAGACATGGGGATCTTGGAATTAAATTTTTTATCCTCTTTAATGATGCACTTCAAGACAGACATACATGGAAACTAATTTAACATGATTCTTCTACTATTACTGTCATCAAAAATTGATTCATTCATAAGATGAAAAAAAGAAACACGAAATCTCTAAACTCATCCATTTTTCATTCCATTAAAAACATACTTCATCCTTATGATCAGTTATAGATCGATGGTATATATGGAATCTTCCATGAGATACTAGTTATAAAACTGGACTGGTGTTCCTCTAACTACTTTAGTCCTTTGCCAAACCCCTAAAAATTATTATGACCAACCGATATGTCATTAATTCATAGGTTGATAGCCTCTCTGATAATTTCATTCATGTGATTACCAACTATACACCTAAAGAACATATAATTTTTTATATGGGTTCCTGATCATAAGGGCATGCTTGATTAAAATAATTTTTGCAAGAATAAATTTCATAACTATGGAAAAACAGAGTTGTATCCAGATTACTGAAAAGCTAGTGAAAAAACCATCCCGACATACTCTCTTTTTACATATATCAAACAATACGATCCTAACAGATACTTTATTAATTTCTTTTGGTATTCACATTTGATCCTAATTTCATCATTTTAATCAACACAGAGAGGATACTAATCCGTTATTTCATTCATGTTCCACTACCACAGCTCTTTGGAATTATATTATCGAAATAATTAATTGTAGATGGATGATTCATGACTATCTCAATTCTTATCTAAAGAGTTATGTGGATATGGACACCTCTCATATAATAAAATAAAAATATTTCTTATCATCACTCAGCTTTTTCATGTGATCTGTTATGATATAAATGTAATATTTCACAATAATTTCTCACTCAACATCAATGTAGGTCAAATGTAGATTCTCATTGCTATTCGTGAAGCAGAATTTATTTAGAAGTGAAATTGAATCCAAAAAGTGAATGATTTTATGATTATGTGAAGGCTTTAGGTTGATGGATTTTTTTCCAACAGTGATGCATGTTTGATTTTTTTTGAAACTCTCACCTCTTGATAGGATCAATGATAATTTTGAGGGAAGTTCTAATGGAAATCCATGACCTGCGGGATGTGGAACCATCTCCAAGAATCATATTGGTCAGATCCACTGGTGTCTTTTTGGAGGTTTTGGTACCAACTCTTCTCTGGAAGAAAAAATGATAAGTGTTGTTCTTGTGCTCTCATATGCCAAACATCAAGGTTGAAACAACATATGAATTGAGAGTGACCCAACTACCATTTTCCAAGAAATTATGATTGGGGTGGTTCATTTGTCCTGATTGATTACTACATGATGGATGGAGTGTCTTAATTCACAGAAAGATATCTATCATATTACTACTCCTACCTACTGTGAAGCGAATGAAGTTGCATACAGCATGAAAATAAAGGTTTCAGTAATGTGAAAACATGGTTGGAGGATCTCCCCACTGACTTACTCATCATTTATTTAAATGATTGTAATATGTTTCCTTCTTTTAGGCTCATGTAAACTTGACATTTAATATTAATAATTTATTTTCCAGTTAATCAAAGAAAAACATTCATTAATAATTATGCAATGTCATGTTGCAAGATAATGTGATTAAATACCTAGAATATTTTTACCATCCATTATTCCATTCATATTATGGGCAGGTTTTTATTAATTTTTAGGTGTTTAATATATTTTCCCTTCAACATTAATATCAATTATTTGGTTATATATTTCAATGTGAATTTAACCATTCTAAGTATATACGCACAGTAATTTATTGTGTTTTATTTTCACTATGATAACAATACATATATTTTTATTGATATGTAGAGATATTCTAAAGGGAAATAATTTAATTATCATCTAAACTTTTCTTTTTTATGTTATTTTTTTAATATAATGTGAATTTCATATATGTGTCAAATTTATTAGGACTACAAAACAGGTGTAATCAATATCATTTTCAATTTATCTAAAAAACATAATCATAATATAATTTGAATCAATGTAAAAAAATCATCTTTATTTTACATTCATTAGAGAAATATAAACCAAAATTAAGTTCAAAATAAATATTTTTATTTATGTTTGATAATAATTAGGAGGGATAACCCAACTATCTTCTATAAATCATTATATATAGTTTTTATTATATATGTTCTACAACCCATGGAACTCATCGTAATCTTATTCAACCTTATCCCAAGAGGGATGGATCAATATATATATGCATATATATATATATATATATATTAGAAATATCTCTAAGAGAAATGAAAATTTATACTACAATGAGTACATCAGCATTAATAATTATGAACAACAGAAAAACCATTCATTGATGCTTTTTATTTTATAAAATAAACATATATTCAGGGGTTATTATCTATAATTATGTATTGAAATAAAATAAAACAAAGGGAGATATTTGTACCCTTATTTAATATTGGTTCTAATTTGTTGTAAAAAAATTTAGGGTCATTTAATATCGAGAGAAGAATAATCAATGAAGGATAAGGTACGAATGAATAAATTCTAACGAAATTATGTGAGAAGAACACAATAATGTCCTTATGTTGAATATTTTTAGTATGGTTTATGGAAACAATGTTGAATTGAGGTTTTATGTATTCCAGTGGAATTATACAACTATATATGTTTTATTGATCCATCCATATGGTTAAAAGTTTGATGAAATTGTTATGTACTTCCATGGTATGAATTTATTATTGAATATAATGTCCCAAGTAATATTAATAGAAACTAGAAATGAAAATTCTAGTTTTTTATAATCTTTTTTTGAACTCTAATATGGTGATTTTTATGATTGAGGCCCACTATTTATATGGATATCACATTAAGAAGATGTTATATTGAAGAAACAAAATAAAAACTACAATTATGATAGTCTTAGATATAAAAAATATTTTATGATGCGATATATTTATATTATGAGTGTAGTGTTTATACATTTTTCATGTTCATTGGAAATTGACATGAAATTATTTGAGGTGGTTTATTTTATCATATATCCAATCTAAAGTTCACTGATCCAAATTGAAATTTTATACCAATGAAGGGAAATAATATTTTTTGGGTTTAGATAAATTTTTTATTAACATGGAATCAATTTATTTAAAAAATTATCTTTATTAGTTTATAATTATTTTAATTAAAATAAACATTTGAAAAATATTTGTGAGTTTTGAAATATGATGTGTAACATCACATATATACTACATATGGTTCACCTAATGATATAAAATATCTGAAATAATACTAATAGTTTGTAATGAATGAACTTTTATTTTAATGTTTTATATCGATTCGATGATATTTATCATTTTTCAATGAATACATAAGAATATTTTAGATCATGTAATAAAGATTAATTTATAATTTTCATACTATATGGCATATTTTTATGATTATTTGTCTGACATGACTAAATATTTAAAGGAATATTTATATTCATTTAGATAATATATAGTATCATTAAAATTGTTTCATATTATTAAACATGAGAAAATTGAGATGATTTCAATAAATTGTAGTGATATGTAAGAATATATTGTTTAAAGAATGTGAGGTTTCATAAAATTACAAAATTAGAATTCATGATGAGAATATAAATGTTATTATGTTTGGTTAATTTTGTTAGATGAAAACATCTTTATACTATAAATTAAACCAATGATTAGATTACAGTTATTTAGTTGGATGATATATTATTAAATCCTTCATACTAAAAGGGTTTATTCCTTGCATTCAAGAAATTATAGATAGGGAGATTAAATAAAATTTCAATTATAGATAGAAAAGTATTATTTATAAATAATTTTGTATAATTAAATTTAAAAAAAATCGATATTAATTAGATGAGATTTATGGAAAATGAATGTTATTGAGTCAATAGATTCCAATATTGATTATTATTACTATTTAAAAAAGTTTGGAGAATTAAATTAAGAAATAAAAGGTTGTAATTGTGGATGTATTTCGTCAAAATTTAATATTGAATATAAATATCCATAATGAGTTAGAATATAGACAGTTATGATGGTTGGAGTGAGGGAAAAATGATAATGATATATCATTATTTTCTCAAATTTTTAAATATTTAACAATTAAACTAATAAAATTATGTTAATATTCATGCAATTGTTATATATAGAAATCTAATTAAATAAATTAGAAATGAGAATTGATAGATTTCCCAATATAATTATTTATATGTTCGTTAGTAAATGGTATGGTGGTCATGTATAACATTAAGATGTCATCTTGTGCGTTAAACTTGAACACAAGAATGAAGAAATATAGAGACCAATACCACTTATACTAAACATTTCATTCCTACTTGAATAGTGATATGAGTAGCCTGTGGTTTTATTATATCATAAGGACTAACAAATATGTGGTATTACATATAATGTTTCTATTTAGAAGAGGAACCTCTTTTTATATCTTCATATAGGGGAATAAGATCACATCCTTTATAGAAAAAAATAGTTTTATGTTTTTATATTGATCATGAATTGTTAAGAGCAAGGTAAATCTATAATTATAAGCGGAAGACCTTGTTATTTTTTAAAATTATTAATATATATTGGGTTGTTTCATTTTTGGTTTGATTCATTAATTTATCCAAGTTAGTCCATGGAATACAAGTTCGATGATATACTCATGAATTTTCATCATCATGATAATAAAATAGACTCGGCGTGATATGGAATATAACCACCTTATGTTTTGGTTAATGTCATTTATAATCGTGGTAAAAACCATTGGGAAATTTGTGTGCATTTCTACTTTATTATTCAAATTATATATCATTTCCAGAATATAAATTAAGTGATAAAAAGCAATGTATTATCCATTTAAATTATCTATTCTAGATTTAATATGATATAGTATTAAATGTTGTAAATTATGTTAAAATATTTCCCCACTAATACTAGTGTTGTTTCATTTATCATATTTGATTAATAATTCTCACAATGTGAATAACTTTAACCCTATTTGTATTGGTGTCTAATATTTTTGTATATAAAAAATGATTACATTGAAATTCTTGAGTTCTTGTTCATTCTAGAAATATCCATTTAATCTAAAATAATTTTCCCAACCCACCTGATATTCTATAATATTTCCTTCCTTCTGATTAAATGTAGATGTTATATTTTTTTATTACTCTATGAAAAAATTTCTATTTGTAGTTCAAAACTATATTTTGTATCTCTTTGATGCCACTATGTTACACTATTCTTATGCAACCTATTATCAATCTTTGATACGTTATCAAGGTGATATTCTATATTATAGGGGGTGATTTTCTTGGGTTGCGACAAATTTTTTCTATTTTTCATATTTTTACTCAAATATGTCATTAAAAAATAATATAGGAACCTTTGAGAATCCATGGATTTATTAATTTATTCATTTAAAACAATATAGAATCTTTGGTAATACTTTCTTACCATATAATGATATAATCACATCTAATTACTAAAAATGAATCATAAAGCAATGCTATTAAAGTCTCAATTGGATAATGTATTTCTTTACCCAAATAAAAGTAATTTTTTTCATGACAATGAGAATAAATAATATAAGTACATTATATAGTAAAAAAAAAGAAATATAATTTAGAAATAAAATAATATATAAAACACAAGAAACATATTTTAAACTCTACAGTTTTTATCACAATTTATAATTTTGTTATTCCCATTTATGTTGATGATACTTCAATTCAATCATAATAACATCCTTAAATATATTCTGAAATCATGAACATTTTAGATATACTATACATGAATTTTATTTCTTTCATTAACAAAGATATACTAGATTGTAAATCTACTGAATATCAATAAAATTTACGATATCTATAGGATTTACTAATATCAAGAAACATATTAAAATTAAACAATAAATGAAAAAATTACATTCATTAAGGATTTAATTCTATAAATGTTAATTTTATAAATGTAATTTATGAGATAAAACATCATGTATGATCAATACTGATGTTGTAATATTAAGTAGAATTCATGAAATACAATATAATTATCAATGAACACCCCCATAAAAATAATGATAATTTAGAACCATAAAAAACTCAATTATCCACATATTATAGCCTCAAAAATCATGAAAACTAAAACATTGATTTGTTCCCCTTCTATTTAATATATTAATATTTTACCACAATATTATATTTTATGGTAAAAAATAATCAACATTTAATGTAAATTTAAAAGCATTTCACATCATAACTAATGATGAGAAATCACATTCTAAAAATAAATAAGTTTTATCCCCATAATAATCCAATGAATATAGTTCCCCCACAAATATTACAAACTAAATAATGAAATATAACATATAATAGAGAAATAAGGGAAATTACTCTTATAATATATCATTATTTTGAGAGAATTTATTATTTTTAGTAATAATGCACAACCTAGTAGTCTAATATAATGTTTACATTCACAACCAATAAAAATCATTTTAATTTTCTTATAATGCATATATCGTGTGTGGTTCCATGATCTAATAGGCTGATATCTTTTCACACTAACACCTACTTTATATACATTATTTCACCCCAACTATAGATTATCATACAAACCTATCAAATAATTCAATTAATTTATTTTTTCTCATTTCATTCATTACAAGGTGTTTTTAGGTATATTTCATTATATAATATTAAACAAATAATCCAAAAAAGCATTCCTTTCTCAACTAATAAATACAATATATTTCAATTATAGAAAACTACAAAATAAATTACATTTCATTAACATCTCCCCAAAATTATTCACACTAGCTACCATATTATATACATATAAGATGTAACTATTTTTTCATAACATAGTTAAATGGAAAGAATAAGGTGTGATCTCAATAACTTATTAATGGAAAATAGAAAACATATTAAATCATGGAATTAAATTGGAATAAAAATTAATTAAGGAATATATTATCAAATGTAATTCCATAATTTCATAAAACTAAAATCACAATATATCCATGGAGAATAATGGAAATAAATACATCATATGAAAATGAATAAAGGATTCCCTGGTGAGGAAATTCATAATGTTGTCAAACTAAATTAATTCCATATGTCAATATGATATGATATTATACATCATGAACATATCATAAAGGCCATTTGTCTAATAACTATCATGTTCTATATAAGAAAACATAAAAATACACAATAATTTATTTCTCAAGGGGCATGAGGATGCGTCAATGTGAAAGAAAATGTCAGGCCTTTATAGACACATTATTTTGGTATCTATATTAATCATACAAAAAAAATTAATAAACAAAACATATTTATATTTAACAATAATATAACTTCTTGAAATAAAAAAATATATAGCAACAATAAAATTTTCTATTTTAATAAAAAGGGAAAAAATATCATAACATATCTAATTAACTAATTTGGATGGATGAAAAATACATAGTCATCATTCTGGATAAATACAGAAACATCTTTCATGAATAGATGATAAAATATATCAACATTTTCCCAAACAATAAAAAATAAATTTCAGGTGAACACATTTAAATATATTTATAGAAATATAGAATTCTCAAATTCGAAATGTATTCAATGAAATATAAATATAATATATAATTGAATGATAAGAAGAAAAAAATATGGTCTGTATCATTTATTCAAATTAAATGTAATTTTTAGAATACATCCAAAAAAAGAAATTAGGATATTGTAAATTAACATATAACTTTTGTAACAAATGATAGTATAAATTAAGTTTAAATAGATGAAAAACAACTTCCAAAATAATGTCTTCAAGGATATCACCAAGGACTGTATCAATAATTGAATTTTTTGTTAACTTATGTGTAAATCCTTTTTCATATGAAAATCAAAATTCTAGTGAAAATATTATATATCAGTTTGAAAACCTTTTTCACATTAGTGTTAAAAAACATTAATTTAACCATAAAAATTAACTTTTTAAATGTATTGGAGAAAACATTTTAAAACAATTATTTTTGGTAAAAATCACCAGTAACAGATCCTTGAAAAAATACAAGAAATTTTTATATAATATATAAAGATAAAGAAGAATAAACTCTTGATTATTAATGTAACCATTTTAAAAATTTGAAATTAATGTTGTTGGAATTACACATTGTAAAAAGTACAACAAAACTATATTTTTATTACATCATTATTTTTTGATTGTAGATATAAAATAAAAATAAAGAAATTTTATGGATTGATAGGAAATTAATGAAATAATCATGTCCTATATATTACATCATATCACAATGAAATATATTTGATCTAGAAATATCCCTTATTTGAAAAATAACCTATGAAATAAGAAATAATCATAAACTAGTTATTTTCTTTGGAATAAATATTCTAAAAGGAATGATAAAATAACATAAATTATAGTGTAATGGTATTATGTATCCAAAATATGTGAAATATGTTAAAGGGAATGATTATAACTCGTTGAATGAATGTTGAGTTGAGAAAAAACATCTACTGGTTGTGAAACAACTTATTCAATAGATACGTGGAAAAGTGATCATTACTTGGCTATCAGTTTCTATAAAATACAATGAATATGTTAAAAAAACATCCATTCATAGTAATTAAACTATAGAAACCACGGTGCACCAAATTTATTAATACACAATGAATCAAAATTGGGACTAAAAAAATCCTTATAATTGATGAAATATTCTAGCCAAAAACCCTTTAAGGGATACGAGTAAAACTGAATCATTAAATATCATGAATATATATTAGTTAATGAAAAAACATACCAATGGGTTACTAAATACAAATTTCTATAAAATACATCTTTCCTAATCAGAATTATGTCCTAATGAATTGAATATTTAAACAAGAAACTCATACCTCTGGTACAAAAATCAGTGATTGTAGTTTAACCTTCTTCATAACTAACATATATATCATAAAAATATATTTATGTACCTTAAAAATATATCTATATACTTATATAATCCATTTATAATGATAATATATATTACCTATTTTTAGTTTTTAGTTATTATTATTATCAGTTCGATGTTTTCCTATTAATTTTGATCTACTTTTATATAAACTTTTGTTTATACTATTTATTTTTACAAATTTAATAATTATATGATCCTTAATGGACTTATAAATTTTTCCTTGAAATATATAAACAAATAACTTCATTCCAATGATGTCTTCATTAAAAAACCTCAAGATGAAATCGTTGATGATAACCATTCAATGATTCATAACAAAAAAAATGTGATTTCATTAATAATGATTTTCATAATAATAATATTATTATAGAACCAATAAAAAAAATATTTACATATTTATACGTTATATTACAAAAAATTAAATTTCTATAGCCATACATTATATATATTTATAGTATTGTTTATGTGGGTTGTTAAACCAACACCCAAATGGGAATACCATGATTAATGGATGATTATTTTCTCTATTTAGTTGTAATATGATTTTACATGAAGATATAGAACATATTAATTGTATATTTGTGTGATATTCAATATTTTGGAGAATTTAGATGATGGAGTAATGGATATGATTATATTTATTAGTATGAATATGATAATTTTCTTGATAGTGTGCACCTTTCGGAAAATTAATTTACAATGGTTGTTTGTGTTTCTTATTGATAATAGATTGAATAATTTGTATTCCAAAAATAATATTATTTTATTAAAAAATTCTTATCAACTAAACACTTTATTATACGTAGACATGGATTGCGGTGATAAAATCAAGAACAAAAATCAATCGGTCCATGGTGGTAATATTCAACATTTATACATGAATGGTGACTCCTTCTTCCATATAATTTGGGGGAGGATTTATTTTTTCTATCAGTTATGAATATAAAATTTATCATTAATATATTACTTATATATTAATTTTTTTATGTACCCCAGCTTTAAACATAACTTAATCAAGTGAATTTTTACTAGAATTTATTTTCATTCATTCCCAATGATATTTTAGGTGTATTTTTTGATAATTAGGAAAAAACTCATACATAGTAATGTCATACTATAAAGTGGACAGTTATACTCAATATAGATTTGGTTTCACCCAGGAAAACAATTTTAAAATAAAACATGATTTATTTTCCAGACCCTTCATTAATAGTTTAATAATGAAATGTTAATTTTCCTTACCAAACATAAGACATGTGAAAAAAATAATAGAACATGGGATGAGAAAAAAATTTAATTTAGGCTCATAAATTTAGAAAAACATTAGCTATTAATATCCTATCAAACATTCCTTAAAATAATTCATAAATTTTTACCTTGAAAAATGTGATCATAATTTAAAAAATATCATTATCTAGCCTTTCTAAAATCATGTATTTTCATCAAAAACTCATAAAAAGACATATCATATAAATGTATGTAATGTAGGACATAATAATCTTTAATGGAATAACCATATGATAGAATTCCAAACAAATCACATTAACAAATGGATAACCATAAGATAGACTTCCATACCAATGAAATGAAGGTTATAACCTAACCACCCATCCATGGATTATCATGGAAGCAATTGTCTTTAGTTTACCACATAACCACCCATCATGGGTTTATTACGTAACCAACCATCTTTTGTTTATCAAATAAAAACTTCTCAAATGTCCAAGTACCGTTATATAATAATTACATATATATTATTACAATTATCTCTATTTCAGTCATAAAATTTCATTAGAAATCATGAGAAATTATTCAATATATTAAAATATTAAACCCACATCAAATAACATTTAAAATATTTAATGAATATTCTTTTGATTCAATGTTTCCCATAAAGAAATGAAATATTTGTAATAAATTAAAATTTTAATGCATTTATTTATATATAAATAAATTCATAAAAACAATTTTGATAACATGGACGTGGCTTTGAAGGGTTTCGATAAATATATCCTTAGAACATATAAATTTATCTTTTAGTTAAAGAGTTCATTTTCACATGAAAAACCCATGTACACAAATATAGAATGAATATATTTATGAAACATTAAATATCATGATAATATATTAATTCATTATATAAGAATTCAAAAAAAATTATATATACATTATAAGATAATAAAGCTGCAAAACATCAAGATATTCATTAATGAAATGATATTGAGATGAAATAACTTACCAAGAGTCTGAGTTGTCACGTAGAAAATTTATGTTACTGAATAATAAAAATATGTTTATTTATACTTTTATGAGAATTTTTTTCAATTTTATTATTCACTTTATATCACTTATTAATATTTTATGCTAATTAATTGTTATTTAAGTTCACATCGTATTGTTTGGAAATTTTTTACATGAGTCGAAAATGAACATTGTATCAGGTCAATCTTCCATGTGATCGTAATTACATAATCTCCATAATATTATTCATGAAAAATTAATAAATTATATATATTAATGATTATTTTAAATCCATTAATTAAATATGGATATGAAAAATTGTCCAACATTACAATCAGGGAGACGTTAAGTTATACCTATGTATGAGTAAAATTTTCCAATTTTTTTACCATTATTAAAATAAGTTAAATAGTTTTTTCCATAAAGATAATAACATAATTCATATAATATTAATCTATTAAACATACTTATATATATATATATTTCATCATTCTAGAAATGTCAATGGGAATAATGAATATCATTGCGTCTTGGAGACGATTAGTTGTACGTATACACAAGTGACTATGCCATTAAATTAATGGTTAAATAATATGGAATTGGATGAAAAATTAATTATAAAGAATAATTATCAAATAATATACATAATTTAAATAATTTATATTCATCCTTATATCCAAGGAAGTAATTTATAGATGAAAAATAGTTTTCACCAGGGTATGTAGATGATATGTCGTACGTATGAATGCATGGTGATAATTTCTTATTAGGATGGTTAGAATGATGAATATAGTTTTACCATAACCATAATAAAATCTTATTATATATTATATTCTAGATTTATTACATTATTATGGGAAAAAATATGGAAAAGTTATTAGAGTGGGAAAATAATTTTCAAAGGATTAGTAAAACAAAAAAATTTCCTTCGAGTGACTCCTTTTGAATTCCACAGAAGGAATATATATGTAGGATTTATGCCCACTGTATGGAATCTAAGATTAATTAAGTGATTATGGGAGGATAAATGGGTCGGGGTGGCCTAACCAAGAAGATTTATAGGTGAAAGTATTAGAAGAGTGATTACATTTTTATAGGAGTAGAGAGTGGCCCCTAGGACACTCGTAATATATTAAATCTATATAAATTAAATTTCAGTAAAAAATAGTCCCCAAATTATTTACTTAGAATATAAAAGGATTTTAGGTCTAGGAAATATAATCTAACTATATTCATTTAATATTAGTTAATACTTATCTTGTTGGTTTAACCCTTATTTTGTCCTTTATAATCGTACAGGGAGATCTTGTTATTTTTATATTATGTGTTAATTTAATTACCATAACATGTCAAAAAACAAAAAAAAAGATCCATTAATGACATTTTAGGACTTATAATAACCATTTAGGCTAATATTATATTATTAGTAATTTTATTCTATTAAATAAACAATTTTATATTTTATTTTGTGAATTATGTCAATTTTGACACTATTCATATATGGATATTTTAAAAAAATCATTATAATGTGATCCATTATAAAAAACATTAACTCTATAACATGTCATATTAATCAATAAAATTCTGGGATGGCATCAAATATTACAAATAATATTTATTTTTATATTTATAATATCATTTACACTATTTTTTTAATAAATCTATTATAGCATCATCATTGTGTCATTAATATTTCCTAAAAATTATAAATAAATAACCATGATATAGGGAATATTTTTATCTTTATAATTACTATTTATAGTCTAAGATATCACTCATATAACCCCTTATAAATAAATTGAATTATGAATATACATGTTTAAAACATATTTTCCTTTATATTAAATTAAAGGTTATAAGTGTCATAATCACTCCCACATCGTATAAAAAGGAAAAATTTGTATCCCAATGGTTGTATTTATTTTCCATAACTCATAAAATAGTATTAATACAATTTTTAGTGTATTTTTATATTATTATAATATTATATTTATCCTTACATTATTTTCCCTTTAACTGTGGTGAATAAAAATAATTACTCATAATGTTCACAAATAAAAGAGACATTTTTAGATAATTTTCACTTTATGATAAAAACATTGGAATCCATTATTATAAATTCAAAACCTAGATGTTTGAGAAAATAATTTCATATTAATCCCTGTTGTCAAAATGAGAAAATGGGTTTTTTAAAAGTTTAAAATCAGGAAGATTGACATGAGTTCATATCTTATATCATTGTTAAATTACATAAAATAACAAAAAATGGGATTAAATTATAAGAAAATATTTCAATTAAAGATTAAAACCAATTAAAATTTTAATATATATATATATATATATATATGTTATATGAAATGGAATTTTATAATTAAAATGCAGTATTTTTACATATTCATTAAAAAACGAATTTTATACTAAAAATACAAAAAATAAACAAAATTAAATAATGAAAACCCTATTCTAAATAAAAAGGTTTATTTTTTCAAATAAAAATTATAATTGTGAAAAATATATATATTTTAAGTAGTTCTATATCAAAATGCGGTAAAACTACCTTTCAAAAAATAAAAATGTATTTTCTTCTTACAATTTGATTTATTCTCATTTTAGGACATTAAAATTTATTAAATAAATGTAATTAAATTTGATAAAACTATATAAATATAATATAATTAGTTTTATTCTATACCACAAATTAAAATTATAGGTGATAACTACCATTTAAAAAAATAATATTTTATTTTTCAGTATATCTCATTCTTGTGTGGATTTTTTTATAGAAACCCATTATTATGTGTGAAGTATGATATCTAACAAAAATTACCCATTAAGGTAAAATTAATATCTAATTCATAAGTATTAATAACTAAATATAATTCTTATTCTATAAATACCTGTGATGTTACATCCTCCCACCATTTTGAAATTGCGTCATCACAATTTTAAATTTGGGGTTGTTAATTAATGTTTGACATTTCAAAATACCTTAATTTCTATCCCACATTGGAAAAGTGATCAATAAAACATACTACTTAAAAGAAACAAAGGACTGTATGAATGTCACTAGAGGTATCACATACTAGTAATAAGTGAAGGAAAACATGGAAATAGATTATAAACTATATCTCAAAAACTTATAAAGAGTGATATATAACATATAAATTAGAATGTTGTCCCTCAAAAATCCATAAATATGTGATGAGTCAAAATAAAATTGAGAAATGTAATTAGATAACATTTTTTTCCAAACTCATTTTAATAGAGTTGTTAAATTCATTTGCATCCTATAAAATGATCATAAGGACACATACATGAGAAGTAGAGATTCAAACTTTATTCAATTTACACCTTAAGCCCATCCATTCATCTAAATGATGGGTATTTAAGATGATATTTTCTCCCTATAGGACTATAATTGACTTTTAAAAACTCACATCATACACAAAAGGATAACTGTCTATTTATTCTATCATTAAAAATTAACCGAAACCAAAAAGGTTAGTACATGATCAAATAATTCCCAAAAAAATGATAATCATGTATAAAGAGAAGTACTACATTTAATATTCCAAATTCTATAGTAATATTAAATGTTTAACATTGATCTTTCAAAAAATAATTGTCATTAAATTTACTAAAATGAATAAAAACACTGATTGAAACCAAAAAATGATAAGGATTTTATAACATATTATTCGATGAAAAATCTAAACACTTATCTCTAAATAACAGAAACAACTCATAATGTATTATTCCAAAATTATCAATTCCATATTATAGGTTAACTATTTTCATAAATAATAAAAAACACCATAGGTCCATGTATATATATTTGACTCATTATTCCTAGAATAAAATTCTATATAATTATATTTATCTTAATCATATAACGATCCCAAAATAGTTAACGTCCTCCAAGATACCATTTATCACTTATTCCAAAAATATATTTTCAATCCCATTGTTATCAATTCAAAAAAAATATATATGACTCCCAGAAAACATTTTCTTAATCTATAAAATCATTTAACTAAAATTATTAAGTCTTTATAACAAGATACATAACATAGGACAGTGGTAAGATATAAAGCCCAGTTACACTTTGGATGTGGGTTCTATTACCACAGATTTTTCTAATGGGATAGTTATTACATGGTCTGCATGTTTTCCTTTTTAACTATATAATTCTTATAATATTTCCAAAATGAGATAAATTCATCAACACTAACTGTAAAAACACGTACTTTTTAATAATATTTCTTTCCTAAATTTTTGTGTTATTTTTTTACACATCAAAACTATATCCATTAATTAATAAAGTGAGTATAATTAAATTATACTATTGGGTTTTGACTTTTATATTACCATTAGTTAATATGACAGTTGGAAACTAAATTCTTAATGTTACAATTATTTTTTATATATTAAAATAATCGTGGTTAATTAATATAGAAATAAGATTTGATGGCATAATCCAGTAGACTCGAGCGATTTGAAGCCCATATATTGGAGCTTGGGAAGAAGGTAGCATCACTGGGCTTTTCTCTGGGCAATGCCCTAGCCAAACTTCAATATGTAAAGCTTGAATGGAATCACCAAAAGGGGATGTTCCAGCTGATAAAAATCACCTCTCGATAAATGTTGTATGATCCACCCCATGATTTTATCACCATAGAAAACCATAAACATAGGTTCTATGGATGTATTATAATGGTCTATGTAACAAAGCCTATGTTACTACTTATAATCCTTTTGTATTAATAATTATTATACTTCTTATTATTTTAAAATTGGTGAATTTGTAATGTCTGGAAAAATATATGATGAATTTATAGATGTCCCAAATTATTGATGAATTTTGGAAAAATAGGGTATTTTAAAATATTTTTGTATTGTTTAAATAATTAAAAATGTGAATTGATTTTAAAAAAATGGTCTTCTACAGTTGTCTTCAGTTGGTAATTTATAGTCTAATAAGATCAACTTAATTTTTAGTCAACAGTAAAGTATGAATAGTAGCATACTCGTATGAATAGTGTTGAATAGTAATTAATTGTAAATCAACCAAAAAAATAGAATCTTCACCCATGAATGTATAAATACATTTTAGACATCTAAAAAGTGAATAACAATCATAGTTTATCCTTTGGTATTTTTTATGTCATTAATATTTTATTTACAATTTTATATTTAATTTATTAATATATAAAGGAAATATATTTTCATAAAATTTCATCATAATTTTATACTTTATTGATTTTTGGTTATACACTAATATTTGGGGACATTGATTTATTTCTTAAGGTGTTACAAAATGAGTTATAGTTTTAAAGTTTTATTTTTAGAATAAATAACAATTTTATTTAAATATTAAAATAGGAATATTTAGAAAATAATTTTCATAAAAGGGAGTTCATTTTTTCATTCAGAGCATCGATATTAGGTAAGAGTGAATTTTTGAGATTTTTTTAAAATAATTGATTTTTGTTGAATAGTTAAAATACAGTTTTGAGTTTCGTGTGTTTAATGGCATCATTAATGCCATAATAATGATGTAAATAAGTTGGTAGAATGGTGAATAGTAAGATTCTATATTAGGTTTCCCATGTGGCCAATACCATTGGCAAATACCATGGCTAAGCCCATGGTTTTTCAAATACCACCAATGAGGTGTCCCTTGGAAATTAATAATTTATTCCCTTACATTTCCTATAAAAACGAATCCATTCCATCATTATTTTCATTCCAAAATCTGCATAAATGAATCTCTAGCATTTCAACCTCTCAATGAGTCCTCCCAAGGTGACCTCTGGCCTCCCAAGGTCTCAACCTTCAAGCTTTCAACGTTACTCTTCTAGGTATGGGAACCCTTCACCCTCCTCTTTTATGTCCTGACATCCTTTATGTTATGTCTTATTATTCCATTTGATTATGTGTGGTATGGTTATTCTATATCGTTACTTCATTCCATTTCATTTTCAAATGATGATATACCCTTTCCACTCTCATCAATTTATTTTCTGAATTTTAATGTGACGTCGTTAGGCTGCCTAATTTTTTGTAAAAGAAATCCCATCATCCCTTTCCTTTCATGTTTCCTTTTGATGTGGTATGTCATTGAAATATCCATACCATGTTCTTATCACCATGTTATTTTGGATTTATACTGTATTATGAGTTATTTATGAGTGTGTTACCTTTTTTTCCTCTCTTTTTAATGTTTTATAAAATGATGTTATGTAACTATTATGCTGTGGAATTTTTATCTCAAAATTCGCTCCCCTTCCCTCAATAAATTCTCCTGTTGTATTTTTTTGAATACAAAGAAATATTTAGTTTCTATGGGTGTTAATAAATGCAAAACAAAATGAAATATTGTATTCTAGAATTTACATCAATATAACCCTCACTCTCTTTCCATGGGGTATAATTGACATAATGTTATTTTTTTAGAACTTTTTAGAAGTCTCAATTTTGAAATGAAACCCATTTATTTTTGTTCTGTATGGGATATTTATGAAATGTTTGATTATGATATATGTGGATTAGATGAAAGTAATGACATATTAGGGATCACCCTAACAGTGGTCTAATGCATTGGGTAAAGAATTTAATCTCTATAGATGAAAAGTTTCACAATACCTTTGTGAATAACCTTGGTAATTATTATGAAACATTGGGGATGAACCTTGGGGATATGTTAATGAATGTATAAATCAAATGTTGTTTCCACATATTCATTTTATGGTTCATGTTTTTTTCATTATGAAATTCCTCTACTTCCATTTATCAAGTCATTATGTTTTTCTCAAGTTCTTATTGATTTCACAAGTATACAGATTCACTTGTTTTCCTTACAGGGCCTTCTGCTCACCCTTTCCTTTGATGTATGTCTCCTTGTTATGAGATTATGTTATTTTAATTAGGATAAAACTATGATGAAGCATTAAAAATGTATTAGAAATATTTTCTATGTATTTTTCTAGTATTATGTTCTTGATTTCAATGGTACTAGACTTTAAAGATCCTCTGTAAGAAAAACAATATGAAAAGTTAAGTAATAAAAAGGCAGGATGCCATTAGTGGTATCAATTTATGGTATAGTTATTTATTGAAATTAGGCAATGAAAAAATCTAGAGGAATCCTATAGAAATGTTTAAATAAAGGAATACTTCTTGGTATTTTTTTGAGTATTGTGTTAGTGGTTTATCAAGAAAATACATCCTTGTCTGGATACAATTAGGTAGAGTGGGCTTTGTCACAAAGGTACCTAGGAATGAAAACTCCAAAATGGAGTTTCAGGATTGACCTGGGTTATCCTGGTACATGACCATGGTCCATGTCGCACTTTTTATTATGACACTCCATGGGAAAATTATTGATTAATCATAAGCTTTTTATGAATTATTATGAAGTATTTATAGATAAATTTTATGGTTTAAAGAAGTTTTAAGACAAAAAAACTTTTATAGTTAAATGAATATTAAATGAAATAAGTTTCTCACTATGTATGTATTCTTTTATAAAACAGATAGAAATAGGAGGAACTATGCAAATGGTGACCATAATGGACCATGCGCTGATGGCCCTCCAATGGAAGCTGAAATGGAAACATTCCAACGAATGATAAACCAACATACTCAAGATATGGGAAATAACATGAATCAAGCTAAGAGAACGTTCTCAACGCGAATTGAAAAACGTTCATGTTGAATCTTATATGTGTCAACGACCACTAACCATCAGTGGATCTAAAGACTCGTTGATTACTGAATAGTGGATCCGCTCTATAGATAAGAACTTTTTTGTGCTCTGATGTTCTGAAAAAGAGATGGTTATCTATGTTCTCTTTTTCATAGTGGGAGAAGTTGATCTGTGGTGGGTACAGATTAAGAACACTAGGCCAAGTGTTGAAGTTGAAGCTATAAAGTGGGAAGAGTTCAAATGGATATTCTTCAACAAGTATTTCCCTTGATCGATGACAACAAGAATGGAGATGGAGTTTTTCAATATGAAGCAGAAGGATAATGAATCTATGGGAAGCTAAGATATGATCTTCACAAAGATTTCATGTTACACCTTGATATTTTTCATGGATCCAAATGGTAAGGTTGATAGATTCTTCGGTGCACTAAGACCTCATCTGCGGAAGAATCTAGCCAACCGAGGCTATGATAACTATGATGATATCATTCAGAGTGCAATGAAAGTTGAGCTAGTGTTTGGGGATACATAGTGGTCTCATAAATCTAACAAAAAAGAGGTTGAAGGATCCCAACTTATCCGTGACCTTTGATTAGGGAAGAAGAAGAATTCAAGTGCAACGTCCCTCATGTAATAAATTCAGGATGAAGAATTCATGGAAAATCCTATCCAGGAGTGGGGAATGTTACAAGTGTGGAAGAGAAGGCCATATTGAGAGGAATTTTCAAATTGACATGAATCCTAAACATCCAAACACAAATGACAAGGGGATGATGGTGCAGGCCCTACCTGATGTATAGTTCTTTAAGTGTGTACAACTTGGGAACTATTCCAATCAATGTCCAAATATAAGGGAAGTAGAGGGGAACCACCATCAGCCTCATCCAAGGCCTAGAGAGATAGGTCGTGATTTTTCTATCATGATAACAGAATAATAAGATTCTAATGATGCGGTATTAGGTACTATTTTTATTCTCTCAAAGCTATTAAGTACTATGTTTGATACTAGTTCTACACATTTCTTTATTTCATCCATGTTTTTAATGAATTTAGAATTTATCCCTGATTTTCCAAAATTAGTGTTATCTATCAAGACCCCTGGTGAGATTTTCCAAGCATCATTATTATTTAGAAACACTAGTATATACATTAGAGAGCACAATCATATCCCAAATCTAATATTAATTTTCATGCTGAAATTTGACTTTATACTAGGGATGGACTATCTCTCAAAGTATAATGCTAAGACCAAATGTAGAAGCAATGAATTCTCAGTAGTATTGAATTGAGAAACTCTAGTTATCTTCCAGGGATAGATATCTCAACCGAATCCTTATTTAGAAGAACCTCCTATATCACTCATTATGGTGTTGATCGGTGAATAAGAAGAATGAAATGAGAGTTTGTGGAAAGAAAATGTCCCCATCATACAGGAATACATTGACATATTTCCGAAGGAGTTTCTTGGACCTCCCTCAGAAAGAGAGGTAGAGTTCCTTATTGAACTTGTACCTAGATCGAATCCAATATGAAAGACCCCATATATGATGTCATATGTGGAGTTGGAGGAATTAATGAAGCATCACTAAGATCTTTTGGAGAAGGTGTTTATCCAACCGTGTTTGTCTCCTTGGGGAGCACCTATTCTCTTCAGGATGAATAAGAAGGATGGATCGATGGATCTAGGCATTGATTATGGAGAACTGAATTAGATCACTATAAAGAACAAATACCCACATCCATGAATTGATGACTTATTTGGACAACTTTGTGGGGCTCAAATTTTTTCTAATATTGATATTCGATTGAGTTTTCATCAATTAAGGTTAAAGAAAAAAGATATTCCAAAAACATTCATCCGATCAAGAGATGAGAATTATGAGTTTGTATTTATGCCTTTTGGACTGAATTATGCACCTGATATTTTAATGGATTTGATGAATAGATTATTTTGGGACTACCTTGATAACTTTGTGGTAGTTTTTATTGAAGAAATTATGATATATTCCAAATGTTGTGTGGAGTATGGGGATCATCTAAGGGTTATTTTTCAAAATATATGAATGGATATGCTGTTTGGGACATTTAGAAAATGTGAATTCTGTTTACGACATGTTTCTTTCTTGGGGCACATTGTTAACAAAGGAGGAATCACATATGACACTACAAAGAAAAAGTTGTAGAGGAGTGACCTTAGCCTTCAAAAATAATTGACATTCGTAGTTTCCTATCTCTAGTGGGATATTATATGTTGTTTTTGAATAAAATTTCATTACATTGAAATACATTAAATATGTTAACTCAAAAAGGGGAAAAGTTCCTCTTGACAAAGGAGTATGAGGAAAGATTCCAAGAGATGAAGAAGATATTGTTTACTGCACTCGGGTTAAATTTTTCCTCAAGTAGAGAAGGATTAATTATTTTTAGAGATGCATCTATAAAAGGGATTGGGTGAATTCGCATGAAAAATGACAAAGTCATTGCATATACATCTCGACATTTGAAGACTCGTGAGCAGAACATCCCTACGCATGATCCAGAGCTTGCTGCAATTGTTTTTTCTCTGATGATATGGAGGCACTATATTTATGGAGAGAAATGTGATATATACATATAACAAAAAAAATTGATATATATTTTCACACAAAAGGAATTTGAACATAAGAAAAAGGAGATGGTTAGAACTTCTCAAAGAATATGATTATTCAATACATTATCATCCCGGAAGAGAAAACAAAGTCGATGATGCATTAAGTAGGAAAGAACCAATTATCCTTTCAATGGTGAGAATTAAAAGAGATCCTTTGATCAATGACCTAGTAAAACTGGACCTGAGAATTATAAGTTTTGGGACATCATCAACCCCAAACCAAATGGTTTGTAAATTGTCATTACAAGAGAAAATCAATAAATCTCGGAAAGAATATCCTTTGTGAAAGAAGTGGTTTGAGGCTGTGAAGGATTGGAAGTTTCCTCTGTTCAATATTGATAAGGATGGTGTACTGAAATTTCATACAAGACTATGTGTTCCATCTACTATGGAAATAAAGTAGATGATGGATGAAGCTCATAGCTCTAAATTAACTATACATCCTGGAAGCAAAAAAATTTATAGGGACCTTCCAAATCATTATTTGTGGTATAATATGAAAAGGGAGATTTCTGAATACACTTCAAGGTTCCTGTTATGTCAGAATGTAAAGGCGGAGTGACAATTTCCCAATGGGGTATTGCAACCACTACCAATACAAGAAAGTAAGTGGGACAATATCACAATGAACATCGTCACTAGTCAACTGAGAAATTCCAAAGGAAACAATGTGATATGGGTTATTCTGCACCGTCTCACCAAGAATGACAATTTTATCTCCATTCCAGAATATTTCTCCCTTGATCAACTTTCCATGATTTATGTGATGCAAGTTGTAAGGGTGCATGGAGATCCAATTTCTACCATATCTAATCATGATCCAAAGTTCACATCAAAATTCTTAAGATGTATTCAAAATTCTCTTTCCACGGAATTGAATTTTTATATGGCATATCACCCCCAAACTAATGGACAATCTGAAAGAACTATTAAAACCCTTGAGGATATGCTGAGAACATGATCAATGAAATTTAAAGGTGAATGGGAACAACATCTCCGATTAGTTGAGTTCTCTTACAAAAACAGCTTCCACTCGTGCATTCAAATGGCTCCCTATGATGCTCTATATGGGAAGAGATTTAGAAATCCTACCTTTTGGGATAAATCTAGTGAGAGAAATCTTCTTGGGATTGATCTTATGCAAGAGATGTTAGAAAAATTCCATGCCATCTAGTAACACATTAAGTCTGCTTAGGGTCGGAAGAAGTTGTATGCCTACAACCGTCGAAGGTACTTGGAGATTGATGTTAGTGAAAAATTATTTCATATAATTTCACCTTGGAAGAGTGTCATGAGGTTTTAGAAGAAAAGGAAGCTCGTCCCTAAGTTCATTTTCCCCTATGAAATCCTTGATCGTGTAGGAGTGGTGGCCTATAGGCTTGAAATTCCTCCAAATCTACCACAATTTAATGATTTCTTCTACAAATCCCTCTTGAAAAAGTACATACAAGGCCCTTCACAAGTAATAAATCAAGAGGTGGTACAATTGGAACATGACCTCTCTTATAAGGAGTAGCCAGTGGAGATCTTGGATTGTAGAAACAAGGTTCTACTCAACCAGATTACTCACCTTGTAAAGGTGTTTTAGAGGAAAAATAAATTTGATGAATCTACATTGGAACCAAGGGATTCTATGAGGCCGAAGTACCCACACATATTCTATTCATAGGGTATGATTTAAAATTTCAAGGTTGAAATTTCTTAAGGGGGGAAGAATGTAAAGACCCAAACATTTTAATAATATTTATTTTATACATTTTTGTGTTATTTTATTTTATAGTCAAAAAACTATATCCTTTAATTAATTATGTGATAATAATTAAATGAGACTATTTGGTTTCTACTGTTATATAGACATTGGTCAATATGACCATTGAAAACTAAATTCCTTACATTACAATTATTGTTTATAAATACAAATGATCATTGTTAATTAATCTAGAAAGGAGAGTTGATGGAATCATCCAGTAGACTTGGCCCATATGAAGCCCATCTTTCAGAGCCTCGGAAGGAGGTAACATTGCTGGGCTTTGCTCTGGACCAAGCCCAAGACGAACATCCGCATGTGAATCATGAACGGAATAGCCTAAGGGAAAAGTTCAAGCTAATTGAAATCACCACTCAGGATATATTGTCTGAGCGACCCCAAGATTCTATCACCATAGCTCACCTTACACTTAAGTCATATGCAGGTGTTATAAGGGTCTATGTAATGTATCCTTAGATAACGTCTATAATCTTTTTATATAAATAAATATTTTACTTTTTATTATTGTAAAAGATTTGAATTTCAAATGTCCGTATAAATATAAGATTAATTTATAGTAGTTCCATATTTTTGGTGAATTTTTATAAAAAGTGGGTATTTTATAATATTTTTGTATTCTTTAAATAGTTAATAATGTGAATTGATATTCAAAAAATGTTCTTATAGAGTTGTGTTCAGAAAGAAATTTAGTGTCTAATAAGAACAAATAAATTTTTAGTGAATAGTAATGTACGAATAATACCATACACATATGAATAGTAATAAATAGTAATAAATTGTAAATCGACCAAAAAAATACATACATCCCCCATGAATGTATAAATACATTTTAAAAATCATAATAGTAAAAAAAGATCATAGTTTATGTTTTGGTATTTTTGTATGTCATAAATATTTTGTTTACAATTTTATAATTAATTTAACAATTTAAAATGGAAGTTTATTTTCCTAAAATTTAATCATAAATTATTAATTTATTGTCTTATGGTTATAATATATTTTTATGGGACTTTGATTATTTTTTTAAGGTGTGGAAAAATGAGTTATAGTTTTAAAGTTATATTTTTGAAATAAATAATGAATTTATTTAAACATTAAATTAACAGTAATTATAAAATTATTTTAATAAAATTGAGTTTATTTTTGAATTTATAGAATCTATATTTGGTTTGTGTAAATTTCTTGGATTTTTCTAAAACAAATAATTTGTCAGTGAATAGTAAAAATATATTTTTGAGTTTTGGGTGTTTAATGACATCATTGATGATTTAATCATGATGTAAATAATCTGGTCAACTTTTGAATAGTAATACATGTTATTACGTGTCAAAAATTGTTAAAACCATGTGAATATACAATGGGAATGCCCATGGTTTTGGAAATACCACCGATGAGGTGTCCCTTGTAAATTAATAATTATTATTTCCATTTTCCTATAAATACCAAGCCATTCAATCATTATATTCATTCAAAAATACTAATCAACTATGATATGGTATTTAGACCTCCCAAGGAGTCCTCACAAGGTTCCCTCACGCCACACAATGTCTTGAACATCATGCTTTCAAAGTTACTCTTCATGGTAAGAGAACCTTTCACCCTCCTCTTTTATGTCATGACTTTCTTTATGGTATGTATTATAATTCCATTTTATTATGTTGGGGCTTGTTTTCTATATCAATACTACATTCAATTTCTTTTCCAAAATATGGGATACCAATTCTTCTCTCATCAATTGATTTTATAAATTTTTAAGTGACATTGTTAGGCTGCAGAATTTTTTATAAAAGAATTTGCATCTTCTATTTCCATTCATATTTCATTTTCTTGTAGTATGTCATTCCAATATCCAAACCATGTTATTTTATCCATTTCATTATGTATGTTTATTGAATTATGAGTTATTTATTAGTGGGTAACTTTTTTACCCTCTCTATTTAATGTTTTCTAAAAGGTTGTCATGTAGTCGTTATACTGCAGAATTTTCATCTCAAAAATTCCCTCTCTTTCTCTCATGAAATCCTCTTGTTTTTTCATGTGAATACCCCGACCTATTTATTTTATATGGGTGATCATAAAGAAAAAATATATGATATATTTTATTCTGTAATTGACATACATATTACCCTCACTCCATTTTCATGGGTTTTAAATGACATAATTATCTTTTCTTAGAACTTTTAAAACATCCCAATTTTAAAATGAAACCCATTTTTTTGTTCTCTATGAGATATTTATGAAAGGTTTGATTATGATATATGTGGATAACATTAAATTAAATAAATATTAAGGGTGTGACCTGATAGAACTCAAATGCATTGGGTAATGAATTTAATCTTTTGAGATGGCAATTTTCAAGATACCTTGGGGAATATCCTTGGTAATGTTTATGACACCTTGTGGATGAACATTTGAAATATGTTCATGAATGTCTAAATTAATTTTTTTAGCCACATATTCATGTTATCGTACATATTTTTTTCTTTAATAAATAAACTTTCTTCCATTTATCAGGATTTTATGATTTTATCATGTTCTTATTGATTTAATAAGTAATCTTATTCCCTTGTTTTTCTTTACTGGGCCTTCTGCTCACCTTTTTTTTGATGTATGTCTCTAGGTTATGAGATGATGTAATTTTACATAGGTTGAATCTATGATGAAGTGTCACAAGTGTATTATAAGTTGTTTTCGTTTTTTCATGTTTTATGTTCCTAATTTCCAAGACAATATACTTTAAAGATCCTCTATATGTAAAATATAATTAAAAGTTATGTAATAAAAAGGCAGGATTCCATAATAATCATAATATATTTTAAACATAATGTTTATTCTATACCTTTCATTTTTCTTTTTATCCCAAAATTTAATAACCCATAAATTCCACAAAAATTAATGTCTCAAAAAATATCGCCAATCACGACAAAATTTCATAACATTAGCCACAAAAGGTATTCTAATAAATTAAACATAACATCATCCTTTTAATTATAAACCCATGATGATATCTATATCTCATAAGAATACATCATAATTTCAAATGTTTGTTAAACCCTTCCATAGTACCAACAATATGGATCCAGCCTTAATATAACATATGCTAGTGACATTTGACTATAACTTATTTTCATTCATTACCAGAGATCATTTAGGTATATATTTTTATAGAATTACTGAAAACCTCTTACATAGTATACTCATAAATTACATGTGGACACTTCAACTCAGTATCCATTTTTTCATGAAATGAAAACATTTCGAAATAAAACATGATTTTTATTTAAGACCTATCTTCAATTACTTGATCCTAAAAACATCATCATCCTTTCAAATCTTATGAAATGTAAAAAAACATTTTAAAACATAGGATTTACACAAAATCCCAGTTAGTGTCTTAATGAATTAATTCCATTATACTAGAATATCCCATTACAAATTTCCTTAAAATAAAACATACAATTTTACCCTAAATATTTCATATTTTCAAAAAGACAAGTATCATACCTTTTAAAATTAAGGATTTTCAGTAAAGCTCACAAACCGGCATATCATCTATAAGTACGTAACATGGGACACAATCCTAAATAATGGAATAACCATAAGGTAAAATTCTACACATATCATTCATACAAATGGAATAGCCATACAATGGACTTCCATACCTAATTCACTGTGGATATAACATAACCGCGCATCCTTAGTATATCATAGAATACTCAACTTTGGTTTATCATGTAACCACCCATCATTGGTTTATCATGTAACCACCCATTATTATTTACCATGTAACCTCTCTTAAATTTTCCATTTATTATTATATAATAATTTCACAAAATAGATTGACATTTTCATTAATTCACTCATAAAATTTCATTTGAAATCACAATAAATCTTTAAAGATATTAAAATATTCAACCCATTTCCAAAACAATATTAAGAAATTAATAAATAGAATATTAAATCAATGTGTCCCATACAACATTGAAACATTTCAAATAAATAATCATTTAAAAAAATTGAAGTCCATATAAATAAATTCTTAAAAACTAATTGGAAAACATGGTCATGAAATAGATAGTTTTAGAAGAATAAATCATTAAAACATTAAAAATGATGTTTCAATTAAATAGTCCCTTACCACATGAGTATCATATGAATATAAATAATTATCGATTAATATTTTGAAAAATATTAAATATCATTAGAATATAATAATTCGTTATAAATCATTTCAAAAAATTTGTATATACACTTTACAGGACCATAAAGGTGCATAACAACAAAAGATGCCTCAATGAATAGATATTGAGACAAAATCCCATACATTAAATATGACTCATCATGTACTATATTTATATTTAGAAAAAATAAAAAAGTTTAATTTTCAATTTAATTATAATAGTATTAGGTTTAGTATTCCCTTTATATCACTAATTACCATGTTATAACGATGAAATATTTTTTTATGTTTTAATCAGGCGTTTTGTCGATATTCTGTACATGGGTCGAAAATAGACTTTTTATGATGTCAATAGTTCATGAGTCCATATTTCCACCTTCTATAGAACAATATTCATTATATAATAAAAACATTTATATATTAATTAATCATTTATATACATTCATTTTATATATATATGAAAAATTAAACAATGTTACAGTCCTTGAAATAGTAATATTTATGTATGCATGAGTAACGTTTTCCAATTTTCATTGATCATTGGGTAAATAAGGTAAATATTATATTATCATTACAGAGTGAGATTACAATAATTAATATCGTATTTATGATTTAAATATTCTTATATATGTATTTATAATCATTCTAGTTCAATTAATGTGGTGAAAGTATTTCATCATGTCATGCAGATGATAAGTCGTACGTACGCACGAGCGACGATATATTTCAATAAATGGTTATATGGTATGCAATTGGATGGTATATTAACTACAATGAATAACTATCAATTCATATTAATTATTTAAATCCTTTATATTTGTCTTTATATCCCTATAAATAAACTATAGAGGAAATACAATTTTCACCACGGTGTGGAGAATGTAAACCCTATGTACGCACACCGGGTGTCATTGTTATTCCTAGGATGGGTTTCAAGATGAGTATGGTTTTACCATAACCAAAAAAACATCTCAGAATATATAATATTCTATAGATATTAAAATTTAAGGAATAAAACTATGGAAGAAGATGTAGAAGGGGAAATAAAATTGAAATAGTTGGTAAAAGGATTATCTTTTCTTTGAGTGTCTAATTTTGAATTGTAGAAAAATACTCTTTAGGATGGATTTATACCTAAATTATAGGCTCTATGATTAATTGAGGTTGTTTGGGTGGATAAATTTCCATGGTTTGGCTATACATAAAATCTTTTTTAGAAGTATTATAGAAGACTATATAACTTTTTTAAGAGATGGGAGGTGCACCCTAAGAAACACATAAAATATTTAATTGATATAAATTAATTTCTAGTTTTAAAGGGTCCCAAATTAATTTATTTTATATAGATGATTATTTTGGGTGAAATCCCAATCATAAAATTAAATTTAGACATGTTTTGAATATTATTTAATCCTTATCATTTTTAAAACATATTTTATCCATTTTAATCTTACCGTGATATCTTATTATTTATACTTTGTCTGTTATTTTATTTACCATGAAATGTAAAAAGTCCAAAAAAAATATTCATTTATGAAATATTATGTCTTATTATAAACATTAGGTCAAATATTATATTTTAGGAATTTTATAACATTTTAAAAAATATTTTATATTTTTATTATGAATTATGTGAATTTTGACACAATTCATATCTAATTGTTGTAAAAAATCATAACAAAATTATTCCTTAAGGAAAATAATTTACTAAATCCTAACATCTAATATTACTCCATATAATTTATTTATGGAATCAAATATTTCAAAAAATATTTAATTTAATATTTATAATATAGTTTATTCGATTTCGCCATTAATAAACTTATTATTATATCTTCAGTGTGTCAGAAATAAATTTAATTGTTTAATAATAAAATTATATAGAAATAATAATGATGTAGGTTATATATTTATAGTTAAAATTAATTTTCATCACCAAATATTTGACTTATATAACCCCATATAAATATTTTTAGTACAAATATCAATGTTTATAACAGATTTTCCTTTACATTAAAATAGATGTTATAAGTGTCATAATCAAACCCAAGTGGCATATAAATGAAAAAAATTCATCCCATGGGTATTCTTAATCTCACAGAAATCATTTAATAGTATTAGGACAAGTATCATGGGTAGTTTTATAATATTATTATATTTCTTTTACTTGTATTTTCGGGATTTACCCGTCAAAAGTGTTAAATAAAAGTAATTAAAAAAAGAAATATTAATAATTTACCAAACTAAAAGGAAACTAATTACATAATTTATACCTTATAATTCGAAAATATAGAATAAATTTATCCAAATTAAAAATATATATGTTTTAGTAATTAATTTCAAATTTATTCCCATTGAAAAATGGGAATATTATGTTTTAAAATGTAAAAACCATCAAATTAATGACATGTGTTTATATCATAATTTTAAGAAAATTTTAATCTAACAACTAAAATTGTATCCAATTATACTAATATAATCTAATTTATCTTGAAAAAAATTTGATATTTTATCCTAACTATATAAATTTTTTAGATGAAAAGGAAGTTTTCAATTAAAATGAAGTATGTTTTAATATTCATTAAAAATAAATTATATCATAAAAAAATTCAATCAAAGTAAATGTTGATGTCCCAATTCTAAATAAGAAGTTTATTTTTTGAAATATGACACATGAAATTTACAAAATGTATATTCAAAAAAAATTTATCATCAAAAGACACTAAAATTACCTTTTAAACAAATTAGAATATTTAATGTTTAAAATTGGATTTATTATCATTTTAAGACACTATAATTTATTAAATTAAAGTAAAAACATTTAATAAACTTGTATAAACAGTATATATTTATTTATTTTCATTCCCACCAATACAATGTCTATGCGATAACAACTATATAAAACAATTATATTAATAATTTAATTTATCAGTTTATCTCAGTCTTGTGTACAAAAAAGATTACTGAGAAACTCATTGTAGCTTGTTGAGTACACTATCAGACATATAATCCCTATTATGGTTGAATTACAATATAATTGATAATTATTTAAAATTATAAAAAAAAATTATTCAATAATTACCTTGTATGTTACATTTCCCATTAATACTATTCTAATTGGGATGCACATGAAAAAGAAATATGTTGTGTTGTGGATAAGGTTCTCCACACCACACATTGATTCCTAAATATTTTTTCATATTCGACAATAGAATTATATCTAATGTGAAAAACAAGTATTTTAAAAATAAGCCTATATTCGTCAAAGAATATGGCATAGTATACTGATCCAAAGGGAACAATGAATTACTATTATATAAATAAGAACATCATAACCTAGTTTTTAAATTGGATGATATGATTAGGGTCGATAGAACTATGAAACATATATAAATATCATTCTCAGTAAAATTGTATTGGTAAATTAATAGTAAATAATAAATCACTTTTTAATGAATTACTTCCATGATTCAAAAATTAGTTTTCCTTAACAATGATTTTTATTTACTTTTTTATGAAAATATTAAAATTATTTTCTAGAACTCTAATAAATAAAAATTGATAAAAATTGATATCAATTTCTAAATAAATGTATACTAATTGCCATATTACTTTATTTTATAATTATATGAAAATAATGATTTTCAATGAAAATAAAAAAACTATTTATTGTTATAAAAAATATATTTTTATTTCATGTATTTACTAAGTAAATTTATATTTTAAATTATTTAGAAAATATTAATTTTTTATTTTCTATTATTGATAATATAATTATAAAAATTTGGAATGTATTTTACAAAATAATTCAGTTAAAATACATTTTATACTTAAAAAACATTTCTATAAACGGTTTTTCTCAAATTTTGTTAAATTAATTTTAAATAGAATTATACAACGTTATTGAATTGAATATTGAAATGTGTATTCCATATTTGGATTTATGACATCCAAATATATTTAATTTGAATTTTTTACATTTTTCATTCTAAATGTAATCGTTTATATCTTTTTGTCACTTTAATAAGGTTGAATAATGTAATTATGTTTTAAAATTTTACAATAACAACTCCTTAATGACCCTACAAGTTTCTTTTATATTATTTGATTTGTTATGATTATCCATATGAACCCTTTATTTCAAAAATATATTTAATTCATTCAATAATTTATTTATTCTGATGATTATATTATTTTATTAGAATAAAATTTCAAAATTTCAATCTTTATGTTATATTATCAATAAATTTTTAATATAGTTATAAAAAGGTTTTTAATAATGAACCAGGGTTCTGATAGAAGAAAATCACAATTTTTTTGATTAATATTCAAAACATAATAAAAGCAGATGATTTAGTATCATAATTTCTAGTATCATTGGAGAATAAAAACCCAATATTCTAATTTCATGAAATATATTAAACATCTCCCACAAAACTCTTCTCCGAGTGTACTCCTCCTTAGAATAACCTACCTATTACATTCACTATAACCTTGGGAAAAAATTTTGGTATCAGATGATAAATAAATATAAACATAATAGTCATCAGTAGATGATAATAAAAAATAATCAGATAATAATTATGGTAAATAATCTAGAATACTACTTATAAAGTTTCTTCCCAACCTATGATTGATCACACAATGAGCCCTTGAATAAAACATTATGATTTTTAAAAAAATGGACCATTAGAGTGATGAATGTTTCATAAATCAATCAACATACACATGTTCATGTCATAAATATTTGGAACCACCATAAATATTGAAAACCAATTCATATTTCACGGTTAAATACCAAGACCATATACGTTGTTGATTAGGTCTCTTGACATGCTTCCAATTATAGACAAGGACAGACCTATTTCCAATAGTGGATCTAGACTCAACTATTTTACATAGTTTATTAATCCCATAAGAATGTTTCAAAATTTTATCTCATTATATATATATATACCAAATTAATTGGAGTAATATATAGGCCCCTTCAATATAATAATTAAAATAAAACATATGTGTTCTAAACTATCATAAAACGTTCATCATATCATCACATCATAACATCTATAATGAAAAATATTTTCATAGTTTTTTCATCATTTAACCATATAAATAACATGATTAATAGATGGGTTTCATAAATATTTCGTGAACATACAAATTATGTACATAGAGTAATAATAAGTATTGTATCATTAAATATTATCCCATGTAAGGAATAATTGCAATTACAAGTTGACATCTATGATTGTAAATGATTTCTTAATATTATTGAGAATGATTCTTAGGGAATATAGTATATCAATATTGAACATTACTATTAAAAAAGAGAACATTTTAATAATCCATTTATATGAAAATTATTATTGAAATTTATAATGAAAATAATATAAATCATTAGAAACATTTATTGTGGATAATATACCTAACATTTTGATAATGTATTTTTTAAACTAAAAATTCATTCAAGAAGTAGGAAATCCATTTCATTGAATAAGAATGTTGAATCATATATATTTATAATTAAAATAATTAATTGGTCATGATGGTGGAAAATAATATTTATTTCTTTTAGGATAACATAACAATTCATTTCACATTTTAGTAAATGATAATGATTGAATATATGGATAATGAAATGATGAATCATTTCAATGTGTTTTTTAAAAAGTGCAACCCTTGATAATAATTCCATTAAGAAATTATTTTTTAAATTTATAAACATTTATGAAATATAATTTTGAATAACAAATGTGGGATGAAAAAATATTTTCTATCGAAGACAAAAATAATCTCAATTTTGTTTAAAAATATATTCTTTTGAACTATTTTTTATATGAAGAGGGAAAAGTGAGGGGACCAAATTATTTCTAATTACATAATTTGAGGAAAATTATTTCATGAGTTTATTTATAGGGAGATCATAATATTTTATCATCAAAATCATATACATAATCTATCCTGATAAATGATTGTATTATTGCATAAAACTATTACCTTGTTGGTAACATTGACTCGTATGCTCCATTATAGAAAAATATTAAATGAATCAATTCTTATATTTACTAAAAGTAAATAAATTCTCTATAAATTTTAATGTGTGGTATGTACACTCATTAAATAATATAGGTGTATATAACAACATATTTCTCAAATAATAAAAATAACAACAAATATTCCTTACAACTATAGTAAATTTTTAAAAATAAACCCAATGAAAATGTTATCCTAATAATTATATTTAAATATAAAGTTTCTTATGTATAGCCGTAATCTAATACCATATTTTGAAATATTCATATGACATAAATAAAAATGGTTGTGAATATGGAATGTGTCTCACATAAGTAAAGTAATTGGATGGAAATCCATTAACATAAGTCTCAACTTCCATTTTACATGTTTGAACCTCATATATAATAAATATATATTTAATATTTATATATTAAAAAACCTTATCTTATATTTCATAATAATATATTATTTAATCATGATCTTTTATTTACCATTTATCATTAATTCCATGCTAAAATCGCATTTCGGGTAATAGTTCATTTATTGTGTATGTTTTGAATTTTTTTTGGTAATAATAGTTTAATCATCTTTATGTTATGATTAAAATATTGACCATTATATAAATATAATATATTGTAATTATATATAAATATATTTATATAATCTATAATATTTATATATAAAAAATAAAATTCATTGTTCCTAGAGACGGTAGGTCGTATATATGCCTGATTGTTGTTTCCACGTACTCAATGGATTGAATGAATAATGGTTAAATTATTCATTAAAATTATAGATTACATTATATTTTATAAATAGAATATATTTTTATTAAAACATTCTTTATTACATTCATTTTAATGTGTGAACAAAACACATTGCTTCTTAAGGATGATGTCCACTATACACATGAATGATGTTATCGTAGTGACATAAAAAGTAATCTAAGAAGGAATATCTGATATGATGAATATAGTTGAATAATAATGTAATTAATATAACAAAAAATACCATTAACACAACGTTATTTCCATCCATTAGAGGATGTCATAGAAAAAATTGAACATCAATTCATGGTGTTTTGTTTTTCATACATATGAATAATTATATGATGACTCATTTGATAGAAGTGCATACGTATGGAGGTTAGAAAATTAATATTATAACATATAATAATATTTTATATACTAAGGATATCATTTAAGTATTTTATAAAGATAATTGACGGAGGTGGAGGATGAAAGAAAATAAAATGTTCTATTGTGAATGTTACATCTTCTTATGATAACTTCTATTTGTGTACAAAAAACTGATTCATAGATTTAACGTTTTTCCAGAATAAATCTTATATTTCTATAGGGGGAATTACTGAAGGGATAATTGAATGTCTTTTATGATTGAATTGTTTCTGAAATTTTGAATTAGAGAGGATTCAGGGTGGAATTTTATAAGTGACATGAGTGGTACACTTGAAACATTAAAAAAGGAATTCCAATAATTTATATATTTTAAAAGGATCCAAAATTTATATTTATAGAGACGTTCAAATATTTGGTATGAATACTTCTACCCAATTATCTTTGGTCATTTTTGTCTCTTTTTAACCATTATATTTTTTTAACTCATATAAATCCCATTTTTTACATTAATGATAGAAAATAAATTTCAATGTTCTTAAAAATAATTATGGTAAAAAGTAAATTTTAACTTTTTATATAATATAAAATATTTTGATTCAATGTATAAAACAATTTTTCTCTAATTTCATTCATATAGATTTCGAAATTTAATTTCAAATTAATCTCATAGATTATATGGTAATGTAATTTTCCATAGAGAAAATATTAAAATAGATTTAAATGTATTTATACAAAAATTACCTATGAAATTTATTAAAATTATCTTAATTTTATTAATATATATCATATATATAATTTAATATTTATAACCATATTAAAACTCTATTAATATTTTAATTTTTTTAATGTTTTTTTAAATTATTAATAATAACAATTATATATCTTTTTAGAAAAATATAAATAATTCATCCTAAGCTAATTTTTAAATTACTATTAAAATAAGGAAGTATATTTTGACAATTATATTTTATAAAATATGAAAAAATAAATTCTTATAGAAGTGCGCTAAAGGTGACAAAATTTCTTCATAGATAATATACACTTTTTAATTGAAATTTTTAATTATTCCATTTCAGTTATATTTAGAAACCATAATATGAATGTTAAAACATTTATTATAAATGAAATTAATAAATATCACAAACAAAATTTGAATTTTTTTTGTTTGATTTATTGATGTAAAAATTTCAACATTAAAATAGTTTTTCAGAAGAAGAAATCAATTTTTTAAAATAGTTTTTATTTTTAATTATAATTATTTAGAAACCAAAGAATCCATTTTATATTCATGTATATACAATATGTTTTTACAATTTATTCATTCTTATTTAAAACATACATTGAAATGGACAGGTGATAACTATAATATTAAAAATATAATATTTTAATAATATGTTATGTATTTTAACTCGATGTTGCATGTAAACGATGATAAACAAAATATTTTTTAAATGCATGCTAAAATTGGGTTTGAATGTAATTAAAAATGTAAACAATATAAAATTTATATGAAAAAATATTTTTCACAATCTCATAAGTATGATTTAACAACCATTAAAATGATATTTCCCAAAAAAATATTCGCATTGTTACTGAAATCTATGGAAACTTCATTAGAATTACATCCACATCTTCGCACATAACATCCATAAACATGTGGTTTATCCAAAAAACATTGACCATGTGAGTGGTCATGTTTCGGAGAACATATTTTATTTCATCCATAATCTATTCTAGTTTTTCCCCATAAGAAATATTGTGTTCCAATAGTACAACCTATGAGTTGAGTACTTGTGATTGATTCGACATGTACATCCCCAAGAGATATACATAGAAAAAAATTATAAATCTTATAAAGGCCTTGTGGAAGAAATATTTCTAGTAATCCATTTATACATGATCAATAATTTCATAGGGTCCAATATAACTATGTCTCATCATTAATTCACATAATATGCACAATTTCATTCTTTAATTGTGGTTTGATCAATTTCTACATCATCTCTTACATTGATAATTTAAGATGAATTTTTAATTCATGAATAGATAAATGATCTCAATATGCATAGTAAATTTATAATTAAATACTTTTACCTCTATTTGTAAAAAAACATAACACATCTAAAAAATATGAATAAATTTTAATATGATGTTCCATTACATTAATCGGTAAATCGTTAACCAATGTTGTACTTAAGACTTTTCAAAAATAATTAACTTTATTTAACATGGATAATATCTAATTACAAAACATGTTAAATAATTTCACTAAATTTCATAAATTAAATTACATTTTATCCCCCAATGAACTTAAACTAGCTCTTCACATTCACATACCAATCATGTGAATAAATTAATTACACGCACTTTTGAAACATATAAATCACCTAAAATAACTTAAAACCTTGTAAATAAATATAAAAGATTCCTTATTCCTTTAATAATACAAAGATAATTCTATATTTTTCATTTTTTTTAACTATTTCATTAACTCAATCAAGGAATACTTATACAGCTTTTTCGAAAAATAAATAATTAGTCTCGTGGTAATTATTACAATCTAATTTCATATAACCATATCAAATGAATTATTATCCCAAAATAATTCACTCAAAATCAAGAACATATTTATGGTTATATTTCCCATAATAATTTGATTTTCATGAAATAATACCTTTTCATTAAATCACATTTGTAGGTCTTAAGAACAACTACAAAATTCTTGAAAATCCATAATGAAAAACATATACGAAAAGATTGTTAGATATTTCCTAATTCATGTAATCATATATAAAAACATCTCAATAATTCTATGTAATTTCCATTTCATTTTACATGATTCATAATCTTATTCTTTAATACTCCCTTATATTTATATTTAAATTGTTGTCTCTTCTTCATAAAACAATTATTTACTTGTTCATTCTTTTTGAACAACATCATTGAAATTCCCCCTATTTTATCAAATAATATAATACGAAGATATTCCATATTTATAACATTAAATTATTGATGTTTCATTTTAAAATTAAATACAATCGTATGTTGCATTAACTGAACAATTTATTTTTTCACTTGAAAATCACTTACTCTTCATCATTTTTCACCACAATTCAAAAATCATCTCATTCCATGAGACATTCCATGTATTTATTCATCCCATATTATTAACATATAATAATATAAATCTTCTTATCATTATGGTATCCACCACCCAAAATCTCAACGAACTTTATCCTTATCTAATTTTGTGAGTACGATAGTAGGTAATTGTGCATGATGTTAATATATATCATAACAACTAGTTCAGAATAATCACAATATCCTACAGGTTAATCATCATCCCATTTGATTCCTCATCAACATATTTTTTTATCACATTCAACATTAACAAATTTTATTTTTGTTACCATTATTATCTATAATTTTAAAATCCTTGGACAAGTAACAATAATCAAACTGGAGAACCACATAATCAAGAAAAATTACATATAGGATTTATAAATCTTGAAACATTCTTTTCTATTTAGGAAACTATAGAATTAAAATATTAAAATTAATACCATTTTCTTCTAAAAAATTTCATGGTGGTTCAAGAAGAAATTTTCAAAATTTAATGAATATCCCCCATGAATCTCAAACAAGTCGTGCAGTAAGTCCCATTTTCATTCCCCTGGTGAATATCGAGTCTAATATAGTACTCTAATGTTGAATTTATTAATATATGTACCTCTCTAATTAATCCACATCAACACATAGTATTAATAAAGATATTTAATTAATTATAATATACTCCCTCAGTCCATTAGATTAATTCCACGAAATTTTCCTATACGTTTACACATCTTTAGAATAATCCATAGAAATATAACCAGTCATATAATAATAAAAATCCTTAGGGAACTCATTATTTGACACCAATCCATGTTTATAATGGTTTTCTACTATAGTCTTCTATTACCAACTATAAGAGTCCCATATTTCTCGTATATAAATATCACGTTTTTTAGATAAATATTAATTTCATTTCAAGAAAACTTGCATGAGGATCATTTTCTATTAGTCTCTATAGTTACTAGAAACATAGTATTCTAATTTCATGAATGATCTTAATAATCACCCCCAAAAAATTTTAGACATATTAATCCCCCGTGGAATAACCTACCTAAACCATTATTCATAACATGGATATTGAGACAAAATAATTGGTGAGAAAAATTACTCAGTAAAGATAAATATAGTGGATATCAATGTATGATCAGGTAAAATCAAAAGATATGAATAATGGTATGTCATCATGATCAGAACCTAATATGCTCCCAACCAACCTATCCTAGATCATAAAAATGAGTCATAGTATAAATCATTTTTTTTCTGAAACATGGTTCATTATAATTATAAAACATATTAATTAAATCATGAACAATATTCTCATGTCAGAAATGTTTTCAACCATCTTAAATATTTCATACCATTTTATATGTCAATGTTAACTTCCAATACCATCCGTGTGGCAAATCTGAACACATCACTCATTACCCATTCAGGTTGGTTAAAAATGAATTTGTGAAAATCTAATGAATATCCCCCAAGAGTAACAAAAATGATATGAAATAAGGCCTATATTCAATCATCAGGTGAAAATTGTGTATAGTATAGGATTTTAATATGTTATGTGTCTCAAAAAAGTAAGAATTTGGATGGAAATACATTTCATTAAACTCTAATATCAGGATACACCTTCCAAAAAACTAATATAACAAATATAATTTCATTATAAATATAATAAATAACAGTAATAACAAGTTTCATTCTATATATTATTTATTTTAGACCTTTTATTAGTATTCTATAAACAATTTCTGATTGAAATCATGTTTAGGTGAAAATTGATTTGTTTTTTTTGTATATTATGATTTTTTTTTTCAATACTATTACATTGATCCAGGTTCCATAATCTCTAGAATGTTAACCATGATATAAATTTCATATATATGAATTCTATATTTATTTATTGAAATCAATAATTTTTCTAGAGAGAAAATGGATTACCTCATTCTTGGAGATGGAATGTCGTACATATGTTTGAATGTTGATTCTATTTTATCAATAATTTAAATTAAATTTATTTATATAATAAATTACCATTAATTAATCATTTTTATGTAATTTTCGTCTCAATTGTTTTATTAAAAACATCGAAATAATCATCCATTTAATGAGTGATTGAATCACTTTGCTTTGTGTGGTCGTATTCCTTCATACACACGAATGATGTTATCAATTTACCAAAGAATAGAATGTAAGATGATATTAGAAATATCAGAATACCATAATCATGTTAATATAATAAATACCATATACAAAAAATAATTAATTAATTATATTATTTCATGATAAGTAGTGGTAGGAAATGAAAAACATCAGCTCGTGAGGCAGAAGTCTATCCTTAATACGAATAATGATTTTCTGATCCATTTTATAGAAGATGATAATGATAATGATAAATATATTATCTTAATAACATCATAGTATTTTTAAGATACTTATTTTATCCAATTATCCCAGAATAATAGGAATTTAAGTAGGTGGAGGAATAAATTTAATAAAATGCTTGATTAGAGACGTTACATATTCTAACGAATATTTCATTTAGATTTAAAAAAAAGTTATTTATTAGGATATCTAAAAAAATAATTATTATTTCTTGAGATGATGGAATTAAGTAAGTTAATTTTTATTTAATTTACATATTCAATGGGCGACAAATGTAAGTGGAGGAAAGAAGAGTGTGTGGTCATTTATAAGTATGGTGAGTGGGAAGCTTGTAATTTTTTGAATGAAAAAGTGGTTCCTATGTTTTCACAAGACACAAGGATATAAATTTTGATATTACCTAAAATAGAAGATATATGGTCAAAATATTTCCATCTATTTGGCATTTTATATTATTTGGGTCATTTTTAACCATTAACATTTTAGTTCAACCCCGGTAAACCCATTTTCTCAAGGCCACAGTAAAAAAATATTTTACACTTTTCCATCTTTATTATGGTCAATAATTACAATTTATTTGTTATATAATATAAACATTTATTATTTAAAATATGTATTTCATTTTTTAAAAATACATTCTCACAAGAATAAATATTTAATTTTAAAATAATACCTCCGATATGACGAGGAAGACGTTTTTGAAAGAGAAAATGTTCAAATATTTAGAATGTATTTATAAAAAAACTAAATTTTATATTTATTAAAAAGAAATATTTTTTATTAATATATACATAATTGAACTAATTTTTATTTTAAAACCAACATAAAAATATTTATTTGTTTTTAAATGCAGTAAATGAAATGGAAATTCTTAAAATTTTAACTATTCTTCAAAAAACATAAATTACTGGAAATTTATGAAAAATTTAACCTAAGAAAATTTTGAAATGTTTTTTTTATAATTTTCATTAAATTTATAAGTAGTTGTTTTAATAGATTAAATCATTACTTTAAAATATGTTCCAAAAATCCAAGGAAATAAATTTTTGGAAAGAAATTTAATTTTGATGAAAAAAATGGATTAATTGTTTTCAATTTTGTAAAAAAATTTTTGATGAATTTTAGAAATTTTATTGGATATAAATAATATATATATATATATATCTTTCAAATAATTCCCAAAAAATAATTATTTTAATTTGTGTATGTAAAATTCCTTTATATGCATAATTTTTTTAGATGATAATTTCATTTAGATTGATGTAGTTTTTATTTTAATATATAATTAAATTTAACCTAATGAAATTATTTATATAATGTGTAGAGCTTATATTTAACAATTTAGTTAATCCTATCAATTCCATTGATTCCAATAGCTAGGTAAAAATATTATTATTAAATAATAATATTTTGATATTAAATCCAATTTCATTTAAACTTAGTGATACATGTAATGAAATATAAGATCTGCATTATTTTATGTGTGAAAAAAATAGGTTTGTGTGTAAAAAAAATATTTTATGCATTAAATTTATTTTAAAATATATATATATTTATGAAAGCATGTTTTGATTGATTATGTCTGGGTCAAATAGGAGTATTTTAAATTTAAATAATTTCTTCACATTATAATTTATTTCTTATTTTTACTAATGTTAAGAATAAATTTAATGTTTATAGAATTAAGATGCATTATTTAAAATTATAACAAAAAAACTAATGATTTAAAAAATATTAAATTTTGTTAAATTTGTTGTATAATTTTGTTCAAAAAAAATTTTAGATTAACATAAAATGTCATGGATGGGGAAAATGATTTTACTCAAATTATTTTGTTTTCATGTGTTTCAAATATCAAATTAAATGGATATTATTAAAATCAACTTAAAGAAATATTATTTTCAATACATGTTAATTATTTTAATTTAAATCTAGAAAATTTATTTTAAATAATCATTACAATTATAAATGGTCACAAATAAAATATCTTATCAATTTATATGCCAATTATAAACTTATTTTTATCATTCTAACTCGTTAATATTAAAAAATTCATTACTACATTTAAGGATAAAGATAATAAAAAATGTGGTTAGTAAAAATGATACGGTTCAAAATGATATCAAATACAATAAAAATATTATTGGATGATTATAATAATACTATATCTTTTTTATCTTATACTCATATTCATTTTGGATCCATTTGATATGTGATAGACACATATTATATTATAACATTTTGTGGAACACCAAAAATGACATAAATGATATATTATAATAAATAATGTTTTATTAAATTTTTTAATGTTAAAAATGTACCATATCTTAATTACATTGAATATGATATGGATTAAAATATCATACATGGTATATTGATGTTAAAATTTCTTTTGTATAGTAAAAATCATGACCCATATGAATAAAAAACATTGTTATGGTCGTATTCAACAAAAGGTTAAATAAAAGGATAAAAATAAGTGTGGAAATTTCACCTAAAACATACCATTTTTATATTATTATTTAGACTCATAATTTTAATATATTTTAATCATATATACTTGGATCCATTTAGAGATAAGAAATTATATTATTTTCATATTTCATAGAATTCCATGAAATTTCAAACCCTCTCTTATAAAAGGGAACCACATATGCTATATTTTAAAATCTTCATTAACTATTTGAATTGTCTGTAAACTACCCAAATACCATCCTATAACACCATACTAAATGTTATATAACTTATTTTAGGAATAATATCATAATTATAGGGATTGAGGTGCAATGAAAAAGAGGTTTTCTGAAGAAGATATATTGAATTTAACAAAATATTTTTATTTTATTTCTTTCTATAACTCCTTAGAATAAATTTATAAAGTATATAAATAATAATAAAAATTATTATATATATACTAAGATATATTAAATTTTATTTATCAACACATATCCATATATTATTCTCTCAAATAGTAATGAAATTGTTGTGTATATGTAAGGAAGACTATATCATATCAACAAATGTAATTCATTTTCTACGAAAAAACCCATGACATTATATAATGATGGATTTAATGATTATATAATATATTAACGAAATATTTTTTATTTATTTAATTTCAAAATATTTTATGATTTCTTTACATTCCATAAATTTAAGAATAATAATTTCACTTGTGCGTACGTGTGGACCACCATCTCTACGAAACGACATGATTTATTTTCTATCACTAGATCATGTGGATTATATATAAGAGTTTATCTAAAGATTTACTTTTTAATTTTTTATAATATTATAAAGGAATATATATAAAATCATAAATAGTATGTTTCTATCATGGTTAATGAAAAATTGAAATATAATCACATATACGTACAAAATATCATCTTAATGATTGTAGTATAGGTCATCATCATACCCATATTTAATTTTTGGTCATAAATTTATAATTTAAGAGTAGAAAATATTATTATTTCAAGATTATTAGTCTTTTAATTATGAAATAATGACTTCTTTGAATATGATCAACAAACAGAAGATGTTTTGAATTTTGGAATAGAACATCCTCAAGATAAAAAAATTGAACTTCACTAAATAAGTAATTTAATATATATTCTAAAAAATGAAATTAATGGTATAATGATAATATAACAAAACATTAATTTTTTTGAAAATAGTTAACTAATTTATATATGTTTTTATATTGGATTTAAATGACATACATGGAATGTATGGACTCTACTTAAGGGATTTTATCTCAATTTCATTTAATTGAGTACTATTTTATTGTTTTAATCATAATTTATATTATATTGATCATCAACATTCCACATTAGAAGTTATATTATGAATCATTATATATTTATTTAATTTAAATTTTTAATTCAAATTATTTTGTCCAATGGTATTTGATATGATATTTTCAAGTGGGTAAGAAGTTTCTAAACTTAGTTTCCTTCCCTTTGGTAATAACTCTTCTTCATTAACTTTGTTGTTAATTATTATGTGTGAATTCAACTCTAAATAGTATTATATTTTATTTTTTAATTTATTATGTCAATATAATTTTTTTAACACTAATTTAATGGTGTATTTATAACTTCAATGTTCATTATCTTTGTACGGGTTTCATTGTATAGAATACATTTTCTTAGGACATGATTCATGTCATGCACCCAAATTTCCATGTATGATGTACTTACTACCACATGAATGAATCCTAAAATGATAATTATTTTTATTTTAGTGATTTATAGAGCAATAAAATATTCCTACATTCATTATCATTTGATTTATATGTTACCTAATTTGTGTAGGTTTTATGTATCAATATATTATCTTTTCAAAATTATTAATGTTTATGATTCCTTTGGGGGATATCCTTTTCACTTTTTTGGAACAAAATATTTTTTTTCTTAATTTATGAATATTTGTACATGTTTTTTTCATAAATTACATCGATTATTTATTAACAAAACATTATGAATGTGGGTTGTATAAGATATTGATATTGTCTATGCTTTTAGAATGGGAATAATTCTATTATATTTCAATCATTTTTAGAATGACTAAAATAATGACCATTCTTATATTTAAATTATTTATAAAATTTATATAATATGATCACTAAAATTATTTTAAATTACATTAAATATAGATTTTAGAAATATTATCAACATGGGTCACTTTTGACCCTCATTACAAAATGATTAAATAGAATGTTTATTTTGTTTTTCAATTTTGACAAAATTAGATTTTATCACCATTATGATCATTATATTAATAAATTATTCCTTATAAATTTCAATTATTATATTCAATGAAAAGGTTATTATTTATATTTTTTTTAATATTTTGTTTTTAAATGTTTGTTGATATATAGAAAGGGTGTTTTTTCATTCGTTTTTTAATAATATTTATAATGTTATTTCGATAAGTAAATGATAAAAACCATTAAGGTTACATAATATCATATGGTATGGGATGTAATTATTCCATATTAATAATTACACATTGATGAATTATGATTTATAAAATATATTATCATGGAACCCATTTCATCCCCATCATTTATCATGTTAATAATTTAATAACGAATTCTTATAATTTTTTTTAAATTAATGGAAGCTCTATTCACATTCTTAATGTTACTATAAAGACCTGTGATTTTCACTCAATGATATTAAATCATCATAGTTTATTATTCATTACATTACACAAACATATGCTCGAGGATCCTAATAGTTTAGTACCTTTGGAATCATATATCAAAAGCATATTTCTGGTGAAAGATCTTTAATATTTTCCACAATGATATTCACCTTGAATACCCATACTTAAAACATTTCTTCATAACTTGTGGAAAGGAAACATTAGGAACGAGGAGCTAATACAATCAGTAATGGTAATCCAGGAAGATATAAGAATCATTATTTTATGAAAGCATAAGATAAGAGGTATGAATATGTGGTCACAAGAACACCACAAAAAGTTCATACTCATCCTATCATTGATCATAAACATGCTTCATGGAATAAAACAGTATCATTACAGATGAATTGAATCTTCTGAATGAAAGATCATCATAACAATATAATGATAGATAAATTCATATCACAATGTTTTATAGCTTCATCGTTATTTTAGAAGACCATTTTATAAGATAAGGTTTACTGCTAGAACTATTTAACAAGGCCTTATTATATTTTTCTCTTAAAAAATCATAAAATTGTACTTTTTTCCAATCATAGATGAAGAACATCAACTTATTTACGCTAAATATGTCATGAGATATAATTCACTACACAATGAATTTGAAAGTGATTGTGGACCCATCAATTAATTAAATAAAACAATAAAATTTTCCCATTATGACATAAATCATTTATCATATTAGAAACCATGAAAATAAATGGGTATCATAATAATTCAATCATAGCATAATGCATTTAAAAAACTGGGTTTCATAAAAAATAGGACATTATATTTAAAAAACAACCAAATTTTATTGATATTATTATTGAAAAAATAAATATCGTAAATAATAGGTAAACCCAAATATTGATATATTAGATGGAAAATAAATTTAAGACTTCAATTTAAATAATTTTTGAAGATAATATCCTTTCTGTTTTTAAAACATATTTTTAAATGATGTATAATTTGAAAAGAAAACATTTTCATTGAAGATAATAATGAAATAATAAAATTGGGGATACAATCTATGAAGGAATCCTTATAGATGTAAAATATTTTAATTCCATATATGTTAAAAAATTCCAATTATAATGTTTTTGAAAAAATGACAATTTACCTTATTTGGAAAACCACAAATATATATTTTTCAAATAGTTTATTAAAAAATCATAAATGAGGAATAATGATTTTCAAAAATTTTATAAAATTATTAATATTTTTTTAATACATTATTATGAACTATCTACATGTAATATAAATATATCCACTATATACTTATGTATAAAGAATCCTGAATAACAATGAGATTTTGAAATTAACCATTACTACTTTATAATCAATATACTCATATTCCCCATGAAAGAAATGAAATTATTTGGTTATGAAAAATACCATATTAATCATGATAATAATTCTAAAAGACATTCATGTGAAGTATATACACCACATAGATGAAACAAGTAGTGTATAAGGCATCAGTCGCATAGAAATAAACGTGATACATAAATCCATTACATTAAGTCTCCCCTTTTATCCATTAATGTTCAATATTTCTATATAATATATAAGGACTTATTTTAAATTTATTCCATATTTATATATCAATAATACCATTTAATGTTTTTATAAAATCTTATAACTAGTGTATTAATAAATTAAATCATTACGCTATATGATATCTACATTATTTTCCAAGCATGTTTTAGTTTGGAAATCCTGGGATATATACATTAAAAATTGTATAATATTTTATAGAATCGTTATTATATATATAAATATAATTTTTTATAAATTTATCTTTATTATAATAATTATCAAATATGTATGGAAAATGAATCACATCTAATTGTGGAGATGATAAGCCATATGTACCCATGAGAAACATTATCAATTGCAAAAATATTTGGATGTAAAAAGATAGATGTTGTATAATCATTAAAAAATTATATTTATTACATAAATGAAATATATAAACAATAAACTAGTCATAATTACCACTCATAAGGTATTTTTTGGGAAAATAATTTTATTGCTATGAGTTGACGGTAAGTCGTAGGTACGCATCGGTGATACCTTAACATCATGTTGGATGAAAATGGACAGAATAGTGGGGTTTTTATAATCATTATAAAATTTCAGAATATACAAAATTATAAAGCTAAATTTATGAAATATATCATAAATTTAGTAATGGTGTATGATTGTAGAAAACAGAGCGATCTGTTTGAGTGATTACTCCTTCAAAACATCTCCTTTATATCTCCCTTAATGGACTATAGAGTAAGTCATTTAGGAAGACCAATACCCCTACATTGTGTCTAAGGAGGATTATAATGCAATTCTTCTATTTTTGGTAGAACTATAGGACACAATGTAGATAAATTATATGAGGTGGGAAATGTCATTTTGCAATTGAGATAAGGGGCACTATACTAATTTAAAATAGAACATTAATTTATAACATATTAAATCTCAATCCAAAAACTTCTAAATAGAAGTGGATTTTAATATAATGGGAGATATGGGGGTAATAACATATTCCAATTAATTTTAGAAATGTTTTTATGTAATTTTAAAACATAACATATTGATTTACCCTCTATCCTACCTATATTAATTTTTACTACGGTACTAATGATTTTAATGTTTAATGGTTTCCATTTTTAATTATTATATATTAATTTAACCATAAATTAAAAATTTATGATTTTATAAATAATAATTTAGAAACATTTTCATTATATAATAATTTTAGGATTCTGAACGAATTTAATAAAAAAATTTATAAATAATATTTACGATCAATTTTGGAAAAATTTATTACATTTATTCTATGAAAATCAATAAAAATTTAAAAAAATTTAAAAAAATTAATGCACTGATAATATTAAATATTACCATATAAAAATCATGGATAAAATTAATTAATACAAATTATATTTCTTTTAATATTTATAATATCATTTAATTTATTTTTTTCAATAATTTAATAATTATTTGCATCATCATTTTATAATTATTTATGGTATAAATTTCATCACTATGAGTTATAATTAAAATACCATGATGTAGATAAATACATTATACTTCCTAATAATATATATAGATTACAATATCATATATTTATCCCCTTATTAAAAATATTGTATTTATTTAAAGTATGTGTGTTACATTTTTTCACCCCCTTTGATTTTAAAAATATCTATGTAATTTTTGTATTAATATTTCAAATAAATAATCTAATTTCTAGACATTGGTGATAATGTTCGAATTAAATACAACAAATAATTTTTTTAACATGTTAGAGAAATTTTGTAGACCTTATAACTTTATTTCTAACCCAAATTACCCAATTTACATGTTACTGTTGTAACAAAAAATTCCAATTATAATATTCCAATTTGAAAAAAATATACCTATTTAATAAAATATTAACTCATGATTCAAATTATGTAATAAATTTTAAAAAAATACATATTATATATATATAAATATAAAATTAATATGAATGACAAAATGAAGAAATGTTTTTTTAAAGAATAAGTGTTAAAATATTTTGGAGGTGTTTAATATCATGTTTCAAAATGAAATTGAATAAAAAGGCCTTTATTGGATTATATTATATAATATTTTTACAATTTTACATAATAACAGATAAAATATATCAGGAAGTACTATCAAATATATAGTCTTAAAAACTATTTTCAAATAAAATTTATTATTCTTCATTATTTATTAAACCATGAACCTTATTTGAAAAATATCAGAAAAATCAACCAAATTATATTTTAATATTAATAATTAAAATAAGAATTTCATTTTGTCTACTAGAATTTATAATGGTGTTAAAAACAATATTAAAAATAAGTGATCCATCAAAAATTAGTAGAACATCTTTTAAAGTAGAATTTTTTTAGAATATAAGTTGATTTACATTTTATATCATTTCTATAAAACACATTGGAATAATTTTACACATATATTTTATATTTTATATGAATATTTCATTAATATAATCGGTAAATTTTCATATGAATAAAACATTTTCCCAATTCAAAAGGTTTTCTAAAAAAAAATTTCAAAATGGATTGTAATTTCATTTATAATTAATTGGGAACCAATGAATTTATTATATATACATGTGTAAACAATATTTTCATAATTCAATAAATCATATTCATAAAATCAATCATAATGGAAGGTTTTTAATTTTATTCTTTAAATAACCTCAATAATAAATTTCTCTTTTATAGAAAGTCATAGTTATGGATAAGGAACTAAAAGATGGTGTTGTGTGTATCACCATATTTACATTGTATTGTGTGGAATTTAAACAATTAAATATATAAGGTTATTTAATAATATATTTCATAAAAATATTAGTGTATTACATTCTACCCTCCATCAAATGAATTTTTACTATAAATTAATTGATGTCATCAGATATATAATACATGTTTGTTAATTCGGTATAAATAAACATCGTAAAAATTAATAAAAAACATCCATTAAAATAGAATTTTTGGCAATTAATAGTTACCCAAATTGACACATAACTAGGTTTATGCATATGATAAACTATGTGTCAATTGAAATCATGGACATTGAAGAGAAAACTAACAATCATGTTCTGATAGAGGGTGATAGAGAACATGTTCTAGATATTATTAATGCCCACAAAACCATAAAACAAGGAGGCATGAAAAAGGTCATTGATACCACAAAATATTATTATTACATGAATGATTTTTATTTCAAGTCACATATTCCTATTATTGAAGAATTTTCATTAGAATATAAAAAACATATTTTTAAGAAAACATCACCCATTGTTGTCCCCTTATAAATTTCAACTTACTTATCATACTCCAAGGAAAGTTGAATTCAAAATTTTAATTCCTAATTAACTAGTGGATCATAAGATCTATACGTTGATTATAAGTCATTCCTTATATCTACATTTAACATTAATTTTTTTTAAAATTTAATCTCAAATATAAAAAATCATAATATTATGAAATGTTAACCACTAAAAAGTCATGAAAATTTAAATGCAATAAATATCATTTATGGTTACCCATATTATCCACTCAAAAAGATCAGAATCAAATATATTTGAACGAATTTCACTAGATTTATCTTTTTTCACTTAAAATATGATTTATATATTACTTCTCATCTAAAAAACATGTTATGACCATTTTCATGTATTCTCTTGATTCAAGAAAATAAAAAGAATTACAATACAACCTTTGTGAAAACATTCAGTAATTCAAAAATTAACACTTTCCTCATATGATATATGAAAAAAAATTCTATTAACTCAATAAATGATGTAATAAACATCCTTTTCATCTTTTTACTATCTGTTTCCAAAATCATTAATATTATATCATTTATTTTTTCAAAATAAAACATATATTTATTTAATTATCCCAAAATCATGCACATATTAAGGGTTATTCTTCCATTACAATATCAACTAACTACCTCAACCACTATTAATTGTTTATAGTACAATTAAACATATTCTTTATAATGATTAAGTAAAATGATATTGAACTAATCTATAAATGTTTCATTAATTTGTACAACCAAAAAATCACTTATTCATCATTATTTATTAATTCCATGACAGAAACACTCAATTATTCCACCACATCATTGTTATACTCCCCACCATTAATAATTATCTCATGATTTTTCACATTATCATTGTATTTACAATGGGATTGATAAATATCTAAATCATTAAACCTCACATTTGTTCACTAGTTAGCATAATTCATGTTTTCATTACACGTGATGCACTGATGTGTGGGTGGTTCATTAATTGGAATCCTCATTTCCTCTATTTAATTAACTAGCATATTCATCTCCTATTTACCCTCATGATCATTATCTCATAGTATTCCATCTTTAATGGGCCTTCTAGTTCCTTTAAAAAAAATCTATGATGCTTCTTCCTGGATTTGTGGAATATAGATGTATGTAATTTCATTCAACTTGGTGATCTATTAGTGATTTCATGAGACTCAATCTTTATATTCTATCCAAAATCATGAGAATCTTGGTTATCTCATTCTTAAATTTCCACCTTATGAAAACATCAAAAAAAATTATTTATAACTACTATATTATCATTGGGCTAACAACCTTTAGAGAAATGGTTTCAATCTACTGAAGAATCATCCAACCTTACATTCATGATAGATTATAATACCAAAAGGGTACCTTTAAAGGCTTATATAATTTTCAGAGTAAGTATCAACATATTCATCATCCATATTATATAGATTATTGAACTCTTTATCCATTTTTATTTTAAGAATATGATGAAAGTACATATTGAAAAAAAACATGACCTTTTCCAACTACATTTATCTAACATCGTCATATTTCATCATATTATTAATATGATACAACCATTGAACTTATTCATATTCCAAATGATAGATATCAAAAATTAAATTATGATTTTTTTAGTATTAGATAACCATAAATATAATTTTTGTGGTAATAAACCATTTCTCATCCACTATTTGATCAAAATAAATAATGAAATAAGGTGGAAACTACCTCATAAATGACTCAATAGAATAATGTTCCCGCAATTTATCATTTAATTTTCCATCTTCATTCATATATTGAATTTTTTTTTGATAATAGTACCAATATTTTACATTACTTATACCATGGAATTCAGTTTCTCAGGAGGAAGATCATTTCATTGACCATCTCATTCATCATTAAAACAATTCCATTGTTTCCATCCATTAAATAGAATTATAAAGCATTGTGTGATAAACACTAATCATAGTGTAAGAACCACATAATGAAGTGAAATAACATATATAATTTCAATATATGATATCATAGGTTTAATCCAAGGTTATACATGATCATTATGAAAAATTTTGTATTATAACTTATATTGAGACTAATATTTAGGTATCTTATTATGGTTTCCACATCCTAGTTTCCATGGGATGAAAAAACATTTTTTATAATACCCAATATAATGAACTAAAGTTTTCTTACATGTATAATGCATATTTAATATGAATATTAATTACATTTCATACACACATACCTGAGGATCATAATATAATTGGGCTTTTATAAACATTGAACCAAATCTACTAGTATGGTGAATTATCATCAATGATTCGCACAAATACCATCCCCTTTAGTAACTATACATAATACCATTCTAAATAACATGTGTAATGGAATCTTTATGAAAGGGTGGGCTCAATTATTCTGTAATGAAAAACATGGAAGATATTAATTTCATATTCTATTAAATAAATTTTTAAAAGATATAGTTTTTTTCATGGATATAACCAAAAAATATCATAACTAACCTCTTAGTGATCATAAACATGAGTCATTGAATAAAAAATTAACATTTTAGAAGATATTAGTCCTATGAATTAAGATTTATCCAAAATAAATCATGAGATATTAATAAATATCATTAATGTTTGCGTCATCATCATAATTATTTAAAACCCATTTTATATGTCATGAATAACTACAAAGACTCACATATCAGGAATCATCACATGTTTGACTTCACATATTGATCACATCAACATTTATTCCATCATGGATAATTTAGATCGACTTTTTCTTCTAACTACCTCATGAGAACAATTCATTGTCCAATTAATTCAATTAGGATATCGTAAAAAGTTTTAATTAATTTAGAATATCCTATTAGTGTGCTAACATCTCAAAAGTGTATGTGATAGATTATTGTCCCCCTATAGGTAATGATTAGTGGTGGTCATGCAGCTTTTATGGATTCACACTTAGCTGTAAATGTTATGGAAGCTAACATGAATGGATTAACTCCTTCTTCTTCGAGGAGAATGATAAGGAATGACTATTGTAACACACCTCAAGTTGTGTCTTCCTGATACTCTTCTATGTTGTTATTTAATGTCAATAAATATATTCTAAAGAACATATATTAGGGTAACTCCCAATATTATTGGGAAAATACAGAAGATTGTTATTATGTAAATGAAATTTATTATTATGATCTATAACTCATTGTTGGATAGATGAGGGAATGTCCATTCACTAGAGCTCTCTTGTCCCCCTGTATTTTATCCATTTATTTTTAACAAATTATTATAATCATTTCTTGTATTGTGAATTATTTATAAATGAGATATAGATGCATGTCCCACTCATCACATGATGAAAAACATACATATGTGAGTCATAAAAACATCAATTTCATATCAAATTATAACACAAGAAAATTAATGGGATTTATAAACATTTCATCGTACCATAACCCATTTAAATTAAATGGGTTTCTTAAATTTGATAACATAATATAAAAAAAACCAATAATAATAATAAGGATATTATCCTTCAATATATATCTCCATTAAATAATATATAACATTGAATAATGTTTCTTAGATGTAAAATTACGTTTAGAGATGGCTTGTAATAAGTATTGATGAAAATAAAATTTCTATATTGAAATTACTTTTTTAAAATCCAACCAATTTTACAAGAAAAAAATTAATTTGAAAATATACTTGTATGATTTTAATGGTATCCTTATGTCATTATGGCATCCTTAACGTGAGAAAATATTTTCATTCCACATTTGTTTAAAATAGAATTACTTTTGTAAATTTTATGAAAAACACACTATGAACATCATCCAAAAATGACAAAAAAATAAAACTGTCAAGTAAAAATTCACATATTTACAAACATGAATTTAAAAATTTTCAAAATAATAATCAAAATATTTTTTATTAAACCTAGACATGGTTGCTAAATATTCTCTAGTAGATACTTATGTAAAAACAATCTTTCATAATTATGAGATTGTAAAATTATCCCTTAGTGATTTTTAATCAGAAGAATCATGTTCCCTAAGAAATTAATAAAGTTATATGTATAATAATATTTTATATTCTTGAATATAAATATCATAAAATACTTTAATGGGTAATATATATGCCACATTGATTAAATAATTTGGGTATAATGCCTATGTCCCATAGAAATAAAAGTTATAAAAAAATCTCTTGTCTTAAGTATCAAATTTCCTTTTTCAGATTTGAACCCTATATATCAGAATAATAGATTTATTGTAATAATATTACCAAACAATATATAAATCATACCATGTTTGATTTTTTAGAACATCTAATAACCCATTTATTAATTATTAAAATAACAATTCTAGATGATATCTCTTTGTTTTCCAAGCATGTTTTAGTTTTACCATCTTGAACCTTATAATTTTATTATGGAAAAATCATTTAAATATTAATAATTATCTTATATATATCATATATACTATTATAATTCATCTTTATTACAACCCTTCTGAAATATATATGAAAAACAAATTGCATCACATTTTGGAAATTTTAAGCCATATGTATGCAAGATTGATGTTATCATTTCCCAATGGATTATATTGTACAAAAGTTAGATATAGTATTATAATTATATAAGTATAGTTATTTCATAAATATAATATATATATATATATATATACTAAACTCATCATTATTTCCCATCATAAAATATGGTGATGGAAAATTAATTGTATCGCTACGTTGATATGGTAAACTATACATACGCATGAGTGATACATTCACTTCTTGTTCGATTGGAAAGGGGATGTATAGTAGTTCCCCATAATAATAATATAATTTATGCCCATATAATATGAAGAAGTTATTTTTTTATTATATATATGAAACATTTATATGATATATAGAGTAACAGAAAAATTATGTGATTGGTTAAAGAGATTTATAGTTCTTCGAAAGATATCCTTTAGATATCATCTAGTGGACTGTAGAGATGGTCCTTTTGTTAGACCGTAACATCTATAATGTTAATTGGAAACTGGAGAATATAATATTCAATATTTTATTAATATTAGAGAACTCAATGAGTGGAAATGAGTGATGGAGTAGGTATCCATTTATAATTATGTTTAGGGGTACTTTTGGAATTTTAAAAAATATTAATTAATAACAAACTAAATATCAACAAGAATACCTCCAAATGAAAATTCATTCAAGGATAATGTGATATAGGTTGGTAATACCATCATATAATAGATTTTAGACATGTTTTCATTTAACTATCAACCATATCATTTTCATTATCCCTTAATTATCTCATTTTAGTTTTAACTAAAGTATCACAAATTTTAATATTAATTGGATGATTTTGGTACTTATAAAGTGAAAATTGAAACCTAAATTATCAAGTAATGATATCTTGGAACAAAATATATCCCCTTAAATTTCACATATAATTTTTAGGCTTTTTATATAATTTTATAAAATAATTGATTCATAAAACATCATTACTGTCAATTTTGAAACTACTCATTACATTGTTGTTAAGAAAATGAATAGAGTAATATTAATCCCAAAAAATCCTTAAATTAATAATTGATATTTCATATAAACATATACAATTCTTTAATTAAATTAATTTATTAAAAATATATATTGTTTAATATTTCTAATATCATTAAATTAATTGTTTCATTTCTTGAATAATTACTTTTTCTTTATTGTGTTATTATTTATGATAATTATTTCATCACAATAAATTAATATTAAAAATACGTGATGTATATAAAACCTTTAAATTTCATATATATATATATATTCAACCATATCCGTTATTTAACAACATTTCAGAAATATTATACTATCAAAATGTAATCATGTGAGATCATTTTACCCCGTTTGATTTTAATAAAATATAAGTCATTATCATTAACAAGTTTACATTAAATAACTAAATTTAAAATAATAGTAATTAATGGTCAAATTAACATATTCCAAAACAATATTTTCATTTATTAGGGTCATTTTAAAATCATTATCACTTTAATTATAACATAAACTACCCAAATTACCCTTTATCGTTGTAACACGAATTTCCAATGTTTCAATTCCTGTTGGTAATAAATAGACGAAAAATACAATATATATTTTGAATATTTTATTCCAAATACTATAAAAAAATTTAAAAATTTAAATCATCTAATATTAATTAATTAATAAAAAACTAATCTTGCAGATCAGAGGAAAATGGGTTTTTGAAAAAAAAAACTTTTGAATTTTTGGAAATTTTTTATAATCAATTTCAATAGAAAATTTATTCAAATGAAATTAATTATATTAAATGATATAAATTTTATCGAATTATATTGTTATGAAATTAAATTTTTTATTTAACACAATACATTATTTAGATGAAATATCCATTTTCAATTGTAATTCAATAATTTTTAATATTTATCAAACTTGAAAAATAACAAAAAAATAAAAAAACTATATCAAAGTAATTTTTTTATTACACATTAAAAAAAGATGTTTATTTTTTCAAATAGATTATATGTAAGTATAAAACATGTATTTATAACATGACTTCCACCAAAATTTGATGAAAATACTTTCAGAAAAATACTTTTTTTAAGCAAAAAATGTAGTTATTTTTATATCATTCCAATAAAGTACATAATATGAATTTTAATATTATATTATATATATATATAGTTATTATAATCCAAAAATACTGAGATAAGGAAATATTTCACTATTAAATTGTATTTTCATATAAAATTTTTCCTCTTTTAATCAAAATGAATTTTAATTTCGTTACTAAATTATTGTTCAATAATAAATTATATATATATATGTGTGTGTCTGTGTGTAAAACATATTTTCATGTTTCATTTTGTCCTATTTATATCCTTCATTCTAACTTTTATTTTATAATTTTTTTAACATAATTTTAAAAATAAAATGATGCTTCATAGAAACCCATTATTGCATGTAACAGAAGATAAAATAGGGTTTCATGTAGTGCAAGCATAACATGGTTTAGAATGAAACACTGGTTATTATAGAAATCTTATTAATTAATAATATATTTATAAAAATCTCATGGTGTTACATTTATAGTTGAATGAAATTGAATATGATGATGGTTGGTTCAATTATAAATGATGTACGGGTGGGTCCGTTATAAACCAAGAATGTGTGGTTCCATTATAAACCAAGGACATGGGGTTATATTATAAAATTTTTTAGGGGGTAAATTAAAAACCAAATATGGTTGGGCATATTATAGAAATCCAATGTAATGGGTATTGAGATTGATGTTAGCATGATTTTAGTTACTCATAAGATATCATGTAGTTCGGTTCATCCAAAGAGATAATGGTGTGTACAATTTACTGTTTACGCATAATAACAATGTTAATGTGGTTGTTTTTTAATTAAATGATGAATTTTTTACTGTCCATTATGTTAAATATAGAGACACAATTTTTTCCTTTTAATAATATAACATATTTAAATATTTTTTTAGATTTTAGTGCCGAGACAACATACGATTGCAATTACATATTTTTTTAGAATTAATTTCTTAAAAATATTAAAAATATTAAATATTATGCCATAATAGTTTCTTACATAAAATATAATTAATCTAAAAAATTTCTTGGATTATAATTCTGAGGCCATAGTTGAGCTAATAATTTTTTTTTTACAATAGGTGTGAAATAAAATAAGTCGGCATGTGGTATTTAGACATCACTATAATTGGTGGAACATTAAGGGGACTAATTAATTTATATAGTTTATTAATTTATTGATTATACCTAAATAAATATCCCAAAAATACTTCTTCATTGATAATACTCTCGGGTTATCCATAAAAACACTTTTAGGATTTAAAATATTTTTACAAAATTTAATTTTCAAATCATATGAGACGATGATAAAATTCAGGATCAGAGTAGATCGGGATACATAGAATAAAACAACTACCATGGATCATTGGATAAAATTTTCTTAATCAATAAATGATCAAATATCAATGTTGTACTCTTTTTTTATTTATCCTTTAATTTAATAAATATATTGATTAGATTAACCACATTATGTGGACCTGTTAAAATTGTGGCCTAACCATGTTCCAGGGTATCAATTTAATTTCTTAATCCTTGGGTTTTGTAACCCAAATGGTCCCCATTAATGTTCTATTCCATGAACTCTTGGAAAAAATCATTAAACAATTTCTCTTGTGTGTTACCCCAATAACTACATTGTGTTCTTCACCACTAGGGACTTGTGGTCCTAGTTCAACATTATCTAGTCGTAGCGAGCCTGAATAGACCCCTAAAATCATGATTAGATGACATATTGGAAATTGATTGATTAAAAAAGGTAATATCATGGCTGTTCATGGGATGTAGATAATATATTTTATGATCATAGATCATATCATGGGAGAAAAAATGTTAAAATACATATTGGTTGGGAGATAAACCATCGAGGATCAACATAACTGGTCTCTAGAAATCAGATATTCGGAACCAAAAGATCAACCTGAGATCCAATAACCTCTAGGGGAAACAAGGATATATATGTGGTGTAATGTCTTCATTAAATTCCTGGAATGCAGATATGAGATAATGTAAATATCATGATGACACTCTATGTATCATGATGAAGAAACAATATGTAGCCCCATGGATGTGACAACAAGGGTGTTAGAGATTCATAAGAATGGAATATGGTGTAGATTCTATATTGATCGTGTACCACATTCCATGTGCGGATGAGCCACGTGAATGATCATGTGAATGAGAACATGGCATTTGACTGAGTACACAGTCATGACCAAAGCAAAGGAGAAGCCCCATATGTTAAGATGAACTCAATGTACTAAAGTACACAGACACTCTATAAAGTTAATGGAAACATATTGGGTACCTGAACATGTAAAATAATACAAGAGGGACTTCTAGTATCATGGTTACATTTTGAATATACTTCACATTTCATGTACTTCTACACTATTGGTGATTCACGTACCACTAGTGGCATGGGCGCATTGAGTGTTTTTCGATGTATAATGTGTTGGTTCCCACCGTGGTAGATTTCAAGATATGATGTGAATTTTTTTAGGTGTGGCACATATTGAGGTGGTTCCTGAGGATGGTAGTGATTACACAAGATCACCAGAGTCTTCCTATATAATTAAATCCCTCAATTATCTTAGTCATGTGTCCACTACAACTATTTAATGAGTGGAACCCACCAATCAGGTAGAGATTGGGTGTTCGATTTCTATAGTAGAATACTCGTAGTTCACTAGGACATGGTTCCGTGAACTCTAGAGTTGAACTACCAATCATTTTGAGTGTGGTTCCTCTTTATTACCCACTGGAAAATCCCATGTTGATATGTTTTGGGTCATCATTTACTAGAGTGGAACCCCTTATTGCTATAGGTTGTGATACCTCTACCTATAGACGGCCCTCCATCATTTGGGGAAAGGGTCCTCTACCATACCATGTGGAACCCCTTCCCAGATAGGGCGTGGGACATCTGTGAGGAGACTATATCCCCGCTTTCACACCATGGCTTAGGTCCTCAACAGATAATGTGAACACTATGAATCCATATATTTATTTCACTTTATTAAATTATTTAATACATAAAGATTCAAATAATATAACCATGACAGTTTGGAATTATAGTTTTATTGGGAATTAGGTACATTATGTAATAATTTATAATAGTTGGCACATCTTCATTATTGGAAACATATTAAACATGCCTTCTCTTACAACATCTTGGGATAACGTGGGGACATGCATTAGAATAGGGTGTTCTATAAATATCATTAATGTAATAAGAATGGAATATGGTAAAATATATAATAAAATAGGCATATCAATTGGGGATAAAATTATTATTAATAATACAACATTAAAATGAATGATAATCATAACAAAAGAAATTTCCAAACAACATAAATCATCACATAAAAAACATTAGTCAGTGCTAGAAGCAGAGAAATATTAATAAAAAAATCATATAAAGGAATCAAGTTCCCTTCCAGTACATACATTAATTCTAATGAGATATAAAAATAACCAATTCATTATAGGGGTATATAATTTTGGGATCACTCATCACTTTCATTTTATTCTCATTCATAAGTGTGCCACCTAAATCATAAAAAATAGATTCATCTATCAGCATATTTTATTCAAATTACAAGGAATATGGAATATATAAATGTTTTTTTGAATTAATTTTTTTATAATAATATAATTTTGAAAATAATTAATATGAAATTGGTGGGCTATTCATCACATAGTTTTTCTCGGATGGTAAAATGTGGTAAAAGTTTTGGAGCATAACATTTTAATATAAAATTTTAAAAAATTGATTATGATAGAGAAAGGGTTACCTAATTATTTTTATATAAAATGGAATGTAATAGGGAAATGTAAATATATAACCAAATTTTATCAATTTGAAATAAATGAAAAATATTGTAAACCAACATAAACAAATAATAGATGGTGAGGATCGATTACTTGAGTGTGAGAGTTCAAATACTTGGGAAGATCTTCTTGAGATCACATGGGTAGAATGGGAGGAATATAGATTGTGGATTTAAAATTTAGTACATTATACACAGTTTTCAGTTAATATAAATGGGTTTTGGGTAGGGAATATATATGAAAATAGTTTGGAATTCATTATTATTTCACAAACATCGGTTTCAGACACTATATTACAATATAACCAAACCAAAAAACCATCTAATGATTTTTTCCAATGGTATAATTTAAATGGGAGTTATCTTTAATTATTTTATATTTATACATTGTGAACATAATATAATTATACCCTTCATTATTTAGAAGTGACTCTTATTCTTAAAGAAATTAATTTAAAACCTTAAAATATATAAATCATTCTATAGTTTTAATAAATGATTTATAATATAAATATAATAAAATTAATCTCATATTTATTTTATATTTAAAACATAAATATTAACAATGATACATTTTATAATCAATATTAAATCACTTTTGGGTCATTATGATTTCATAATACACACAGTATATTTATACGGTTTTTAATTTTTACCTTAAAAATCGACTATCGTAGAAAAGTATGAAAATATCAACATTATATAATATGGATGTTCTGATTAAAAAAATATTATTCATTTAAAAAAAATAAATGTGTTCATTTTCAATATTAAAATAACGATGTTCATTTATTGTAACACATTGGGTTTTATTTCAATAACAATTTTTGAACACATATAATAATTACATTTATCTTAATATTATTTATATGATCAGTTATATTTAATAAAAATAATTTACTAATAATATTTTATTGTAAATTATAATTATTCCAAAATGATATTCATTCATAAAATATTTAATTAATTGAATTTGATAATTATATAAAAATACTAATAGTGGGTTGTTTTATAAAAATAATTTAAAACATAACTGTAATATATTGAATATATATTCACAATTCAATAAAAAGTGAAGTATATACTCATTTTTCTTTGTTCATGATACATTTTCCATTAATGCACTAGAAAACACCATATGATTATGCTACACTATAGTATGAATTTGATGTGATGTTATAGTGTACATGGTTTGTGATGAGATATCATTGATATTGAACATATTTGGTAAATGGTTTTATAACATGGTTATGTGGTTATATATTAGAATCAGATTGTTCACACGAAAATCCCAATGATGTTATCTCCATCAAATTCACTGATAAATGGGAAAGTAGAATACAGTCTTACTAGATGAGGTAATCAATTCTCTTGTATGTGTTAATCTGATTTGTTGAAATCCAATATTTATAATTAATCATATTATCACTATTCAATGACTATATAATCAAAAGTAATGATTCATAAAGGTAAATTAAATTCTATAGGATAAATTCAAATAAATTATTTCTTTTTCTATAACCATATTAAATAATAAGACATATGATTAAATTGAAAAGTGAATGTAAATTTATAACAGTTCGAGCCATTTTTTCAACCCCCATACGGTTGGGCCCAAGACCTGTAGATACCAATTGGAACAAAATATTGTATAGGTCATGGGTCCTTATGACATGAGCGTGGAACCTCTATCTACTTAGGAATATGACCTCTATATATTCATACATCATGGAACCCTTGATGCATTAGGTCAACGTTCTCTACATAGATTTTTTGGCCCCTTGATTGTTCAAAAAATTGACATGGTGTGGGCCTTCAACATAGTTTTCTTGGAAGAGATATGTTTGAGTATTGGAATCATTGATGTAATTTTAGAATAGTTAGTGACTCTTTCTCATGGGTTAAGCTATGATATAGAGATTCACTTACTCTCATTTGGGATTAATTTTTTACCATATATATATATACTCCTCTATCCATATGTTTGGATTTCATTACACACCTTCCATGAGATGTGTGGAAATTCAACATATGCCTGGGTATTTCCATGTTTATATTCTCTATGTTATGTGAGATTAATCTCCTATAATAGGTGTCTAATATGCAATGTGTATTACATATACACACCGTGTTGTCCCCACTTTTGGATGAGTATACACATTCCTTTTATTTGGGTTAAACAACATCATGTTTACTATCTACTATCATTTTATTCATTATATATCTATTACATCCCCTGCGCCATCATCTTTCTGGGCATCTTACTGGGTATGAATATACTCAATTATATATGTGATTTTCCCACATGTTTCATGTCTTATAGATATGATAGAATGTTTTTTAGTTACTACATTATATCAAAAGGATTCCTAGTACTTTGTCCCACCTTCGGTTATTATGTAATAGATATTTTTAGTTGGTATCGCTCCTCATTTTACTTTCAACATAACTTAATTTGCATCATATTTTTGGTTTGGGATTTATTTTATCTTCTCCATTTTAGATTACACATATGTACTCTTGTATTGTATAGAGTTTTTACATGTAAGTTTGTTACCCTCTTAATTTTCTACATTTTCTAAAATCCCATAGAAATTATGAATCGATATATCTCTGTGGGTGAATTAGGGAACTTAGGATGTGGGATCCCCATGTTACTTATGACTTCAATACTGGATTTCATCCCCTTCCCAATTTAAATAGACTTATGGTAGTTTCAACTATTTCCCCAATATGGTTGGGTCATGATAGATTAGTATCAAAGGTGGTATGATCATTCAGAAAAAGATTTTAGTAGTCCCATTTCGAGGCATTAGTTTGTATTAGGGGAAGAGAGTCAAAGTATATATATTAAGGTTTGTAAGAAAAATTCTATAGTGATGGTGTGGGTGGCTGACATATCCCTTCACCGGGACCCTAACAACATACTTATTGATTCGGCACACTCAAAAATTTGATGCAATGATAAATGGTTCATGAATAATATATGATTTAGTTTTTTTCCCTTATTGAGTTAGCTGCACATTGTTTTTATATCTATATATTATTGTCATACAATGGTATATATTGATTAAAATTCAGGATGGCTCTGTGGTTACTTACATCCAAGATACTAGTTTTATACCATGACATTGATATGATGAATGGTGAGACCTTAGTTCAAGGTATGTCACATAAGCTTCTTCCTCTAGGGGGGGGGGGGTAGAACACCTCCACCTATTGATAAATAGATGACCCTAATGATGATGTTTGTAGAAGCATATATGCATTGAATGATCCTAGAGTTCCAGATCTAGAGGGCACTATGGTTCCATGGTGATCCAGATCCTATGGTAGCAGTGGATTAGATATACTCTTTTTCCCATATCATTAGGATCATATGGAAACTAAAGGATCATGTGGTTTCCTTATAAGATATACATTTCCAAAAAAAAATTGGGCACTGGTGGAGTCTTGTTTCCAAAAATCATGATGATCTGACACTCTCATGGGCCATTATCCATTAGTTGTTCTTTGAGAAATAATATCCATCCGGTTTTCCCACAATTTTAATAGAGGATCTTTTGGAGTTATATCAGGGATGGATGATAGTTGATGAGTATGTAATGAGGTTCACTGACCAAATAAGGTTCTCCCATGACATCATCCAAGATGGAAACTTTAGAGAAAATATATTTAAGAAAGGATTCTATGACAAATATAAGACAACATAGAACACTTGTGCATCCAAACTTATATCGGGGTGTTGGATAGAGTTCCGGTGACATATATATTCAATACAAATGGATTCCGTGACATTAGTGCTAGTTGTGGGCATACCATGGAAGAGTATTTGGTAGTAGGTAGCATGGGTCTTATGATGGGATCTCGACACATGAGACATCCCCATGTTTGGTTCCACTCGCATGGTCAGCAGAAGCACATAGGTACAAGGAAGACCATAGAGTGGAGGTTCATTTCATTTGAATGGAATGGTCATATAGTGTGAAAATCCATGACTCGTGTGCCAATGATCATAGTCAAATAGAGTATATTCCCCCATGGAAGACGAATCATTACGATCCTCAATCTCCCATTCAAGAGAATGTTAGTCACTAGGGAGGCAGAGTTGACAGATGCGAGGAGGATCTATGGGTGATGGATGACAATATGATATCCCCCCACTGAAACCATTAAGAATCCAACATTATCTTTATTGACCTGGTGGTTATTGTCATAGAAAACAATAGGATTTGAGGGATTACAGCCCCATTGTGCACGAGATGATTAGTGGTATGATTTATATTTATTCCACTCTATCATTAGTTTTAGTTTACACAAGTGATTTTCATCTATTCATCTATATGCACCATGAGTGAGAGATGGAGTGAAAAGTGGAGGTGTTATCCCAAAAAATCATATTGAAGTATATATAGAGAACACATATTATTTATCTTTTATTATATGGAAGTGAAATATATTTCTTGCTGTAGATAATTTCATTTTGGAAAATCATTTCATTTTGATGGAACCCCATGATTTCATCTCGGTTATAATTTGGATTTCTATTCCCCAAGGCTAGACTTTCTATTAGAAAAGATGAGTTATATGCCTATTCACTAATGGGATGATATCATACATTGTGTGTGGGAGGTATATCATATAATAGAGAAAGGATTTTGATATTTGAATTTCATATACCATCACAAATTAGTTGGTTAGTTAATCCGTTAGCACATAAGTCTCTTAAAGAATATACATTCATTTTGTTTTGCTGGATTGTATGAAAAAATCACATGAGGAAGACCTGATTCTAGCCTAGACTAGCGCTCCCCACATCTATGACAATTCTAGATTCTTCCTCATTAATTGGTCTTACGAATTCCATAGGAATCATGATTCACTGACTATGGCTATTTGGGTAAGATTCCCAGAACGCCCCCTGCTAATTCAAAATCATGCCATCCTTCGAATGTTGGAAAATCTCGTGGGTCACTATCTATAATATGATAGCAGGACTAGAGAAAATTTTCACTCAATTTATCCACAAATCTATGTCAATTTTTATGTTTAAAAGGTTACTAATATGTTTATCTGGGTTGCTGTAAGAGATCAATTTCATTATAATCAATCTGTTCTGTTTGAATCATTGATTGATTTCTATTCTGCTTTCAAGAAAATGGGGGAATTAGGGGGTGTAGGAATCCCCTTGGAGAACAAATTCCCAGTTCTTCCCTTAATCTGATGGCAATGTCTTAGTATCCAATAGTCAAGGACATAATTTCAAGGCTATATCAATATTTGGGAACTTCCATGTTGACAATTCCAGCCTCAGATGTTCTTTCCCCAACAATAGATCCCTTCGTCGGTGATTTACTAAAAATGGTGGGCTGGTTAATGGTTGGGTGGATATGTAGGAGGCTGGACATAATAATGGAAGTATTCACTCTGAAGTAAGAGTTGTTAAAAGTAATCTTAACTCCAATGACCCAAATGTGACAGTGTCTCTGGGTCAAGGAGTGAATCAACAATGTGAATCATCAATGTCTTTTAAGTCCCAAAATAATTTCTCTACTTTGGATGGAGTTGGAAAGGAGAACGTGGATCCTGAATGATGGAAAACCATAAATCCAAAATATAATAGAAAGCAGGTCCAGTCTCGATCTCCAAAATCAAGTGATAGTAAGGTTGATTCTCAACTAATAACAGATCATGAGCAATCTCATGGTCAGACTTTGGTTGGAGCTAGCTCAAGAAAGGGGAATCAAGGAAACACACTCCTTGAAGATTTCCTGATTCAAAAGGTGTGAAGTCAAGACCTCGAAATGACTATTCAAATACCTTTAAAACAATAGTAACTAGATCATCATGTAGGAAAAACAATAATGAGATTGATTCCAAACCAGGGGAAAAAAGAAGTGTGTGAACACTCAAAAGGAAAAGCAACAGGTTGAACACATTGCTTCTAAAGAACCAGAGAAACATCTCGAGCTTGTTATTCACTCAGATGAAGAAATTATAGTTGATACCATGGAGCTCAAGGATTCAAAGAAGGATAAGGATAAAATATAAGAGATAGAACTTCATATTAATGCCAATAAAGATTAAACCGATTGGATCAACAAACAAGACAAGATCTTAGCATGCAGATGCAATGAAAAGAATATCAATGCAAGGGAATACATTTAATCATGGGATAATTTTGCCACTCATTTTGAGGTTCGTATCATATATTATCCAAATTCTTAGGTTTGCGATTTTCAATGGGATTATATATGGTAAGTAATTACACCAATTTTATCCTTGTTTTCAACGACCATGTGACCTCCTTTTGTGTTGAATTTCTTTTGGCCTGAACATGTTTGATTTCACAGTTGGAATTATTTATGGTTTTAATTTTTTTAGGGTTCACACAATTCCATTAAAATTGTTTTTAGAATATAAAAAATATGGATAAGAGTGGTATAGACACTATGAGTTTTTTTTTATTTCTTTTGGTGTGTTGAATTCCCATGCCATGTTTTTAGATTTAAATGACTAGGTCATCTTTCCTTACAAAGAATAGAGAATGATTATCTAAATTAATGACATACCCATCTTATCTACATCGGAGGTGGATTATTCATAACACTAGGCGATGGTTATATATTTTATTAAAGAGAAACATAATTATGATAAAATTTAAAATTATCATATCTAGATTCATAAAGATCACTTTCAATAGAATTTCATTTATGATAATGGGATAGATACATACCCAAAATTGATCAATGTAGTGATTTCATGGGATCCTTCCAAGATCATTTCAGTTCTGTACTGTTTTCACGGATTGGAGGGGTCTGATGTTGTTTATGGTAGAATATAACATATTTCTGCACCTTGTACCTCCCATAAATGGAAATGTATGCACTTTACATTAGATAAGTAGTGATATTGGGCCTTTTATGATTTGATGTTGGTGTTGGTGAGAAATCATCTTTAGATTCTTCCACAATAAGCTGTGGAGGACATAGTGTGTTTTGATGCCTGCTGATATTGGATTTTCCCTGAGTTGATGCAAAAACATGTAGTTATCACATATGGTTTTAGGCTGCTGAGACCCCAATAAAATAACTACAAGACTAAATTCCAATATATGGATGTATAAGTCTTCACCATAAGGTGTTGGAAGAACTATTTTTTATGGTATATCATTGTGTTTTACTCAAAAATTCATATTCTTAGGAACATTTTATTATATTGAGACATGAACCCGATACAGTGGGATTAAATGGATTTACATTTTAAATATGACATATATATAATATATTATAATATAAAAAGAAACATAGTATCATATTACCTTTGTATGAATTCCAAGGCTCCCCTAGTTTCAGAGGCTTCGGAAATTTTTTCATCCGTCATACTGGCCTTGGTTGAGGAGGTTGATTCAATTTTTATGAAGTCAACAGTTTTGACTCCTCTAATTTTTGAGCATGGGACTGATTACCATTTGGGAGACAAAAAATGTTTATTATTATACCACCAGATCTATAAGGGGGACTCACAAGATGGATATTTTGATAGCAAAAATCTTGTCACCATTTTTCATGTGATGGATCGTTGTTCCGGTCATGATGTTTGATGAGGTGATATGACAGTTCCTAAAATCATCAATATATATACATCCTGGTTTGGGGAAGATTTATAGAGACCATAAATAGTATTTGTGGTCATCTAGAAAGAGATAATGAATATCTCAAATCATCCCTTATTTGATCACTTGTGATTAGGTTAAGGTTGATCATCGTGTTCCGGGAGGATTGTTATATCCCAATGAGTTCGTAGAGTTTATGTGGGATGGAATATCAATGGAAATGTTTCACATGACATCTATATATAGTGAAGTTCTAGGATTCTATATTGGAATTCATATATCGACTCACGAAGTCATACTACTTCTTTACAATTAGAGAGATGAGTTCAGTGGAGATTTTGGGAAAGTTGTATATACGAGAGATTCTTAATACCCATGGGGTTCCATTGTAGAATGATACTGATCATGTTGGGAAATGTAATTCATTTTTTAGAGAGGAATGTAGAAGGTTTTTGGGATAAATATGAGGCTGAGTACATTCATTCACCCCCAGGTATATGGGAATACTATGCCCACTATCCCTATATTGGGGGATATGCTGAGGGATTTCATTTAGTCTTTGGTTGGAGCTAAAGGTTCACATTAACAATGTTTTGTTTTCCAAAACTAATATCAACCACAATATCATCATTATTTCTCCTTCTAAATACTTATAAGGGATTTCCTAGAGGTCACCCATGACATAGATAGAGATCTTTGAGACATCTCTTACTAGTTCAATTTTATCTAAGGAAATCATTGAAGAGGTCTAGGTCATCAGTGAGCGAACGAGGATGGTTCAGAGAAATAATAAACATTACACATATTTTCATCACAGTAACTTATAGATTGAGTAGGGAGAGGGTGTTTTCTTAATAGTTTCCTAATGAAAATGATTTCAGATTTCAAACGAGGGAGGCAAGTTATCCATGAGGTTCATCAGACCATTCAAGTTCATAAAGAGGATTATAAAGGATACATACCTGCTCTCTTAATCCCCATAACTAGAATGGAGAAATGATGTCATTCATGTGTCAAAGATGAGGGGATAAGGGCTTCACCCCATGCACATTGTATACTTTAGAGAGATGGATATAGAGTATAGGGAAATCATTACAAATAACTTGTTGATGACAGTCGAACAATAAGAGATAACCATTCCTGGATGGACTATCCTATTGCTTTGTAGGTTTGGGATGCATTAGAATGCGTAGACAAGATCATTGGATCTAGGTAAACATGTAGGGACTCAGTATCCTATGTCAATATTTTTGCATTTAATGGGATTTAATACTGGAAGGAGGGATTGATGCAGGGATGGTATTTTTTTATCATGGTAACAATTTTAATATCATTATAAATTTTTGGAGCTAGGAACAGGGATATTGTAGAATTTCAAGACCCAATGCTCCTGATATTTAATATATTAAATTATTAAATATATTTTATATTTGTCACTCATAAGTTAAGAAAAAAATTATAAAATTATGAAAATAACACTCCTATCAGAAATATGGGATTATGGTTAAATTTGTAACCTGTTGTTTTCCCAAGACAAAACCATAAAATGATCGTTGTGGGAAATTCAGAATTATCATCCATTTTCAGTAAATTCTATGGATTAATTGTTAACTATGTTACTTAATTAATTAATTATACCAAAAACAATATCCTACAAATACATCACAATAGAGAATACTATAGAGTTATCCACATAAACCCTATGATAAATCCATAGCTTCATCCCCTACTTCTTTTGGATGATCATATTGGATAATCATGAAATTATTGATCAGATTATATTGGGAGGTATGGAATAAAAAAACCATCGATAATTTCATATCATATAATTTGATGAAGAATGATCCAATATATAGGTAGGACTCATCAATTTTTGTATATGTCCATTTTCGATCAAATTAATTGAGTGTATCAATCCCATCCTAAATATGTGTTCCAATTGTGACCAGATCATGAACCTTATTATAGATTTTATTTCATAATTGTGTGTTTTTACTGACACTAAATATCCTCATTCTTGACTTTCTTCCCTTGAAAAATAGTAAACGATCACTATTCCTTGGTTCTTGTGAAATTCACCTTGAATTTCTTTGTGTAATTTACTAGATGGACCTCATCGTTCCCTTTTTGACTTTCTCAGGTGGTAATGAGATAGATCAAACACCCAGAATCACAAAGTCATGATGTAAAATTACATATATTAATTAAAAGACAACATATTTTTTTAGGAAGTGAAAGATTATTTTGATGAACAAATATCATATACATGGAGGTGGGTGGATTGAAATCATATTGGTCAGAAAAAAAACCTTTAACGATCAACTAAATCGGTTTCTGGCTAGAATATGGAAGGAAACAACATATCCATACAAGATACAATAATCATTAGTGGAAATGTTGTGGGATCTAAAATTGAATAACCTGGTTCAATATGTGGGATGTGAATTTGATATTTTGATAATATCAAAACAAAACACCATTTATCATTATGAAAACATGTGGTGTATCCCTCTGGCTATAATAGATAGGGTTTTGGATATTAATAAAGTTGGTATAACATGTAGATTCCCTAAACACTATTATCCACCTTTTCAGTGTGGATGAGTCATGTGGTGGATCACACGACCAAGAAGACGCCATGTTCCTGTGTACATAGACATAGTATGAGAACATGGGTGTCAACCAATGTGTAGAGGGACATTGTGTACTAATGTACATGGACATAAGGAAAATATCACTAAAATGTATTCAATAAAAGGACATTTAAAATAAAATATAAACGACATCCCATGGGATTGAAATGTCGTGTATATATCTCTAATGTTCTATACTCCAATACGGTTGGCATTCTAGGTGCCTCAAGGGACACGACATGGTGATGGATCTATACCACTTTCCATGTGGGTCCCCACACAAGAATATTACCCCAATCATTCTTTAAAATAATCAGTATTTTGTATCCCCTTCATTTTAAAAAAGATTTTCGCCCATCAGTATCATATCATGATTGTTATTACATAAATAACATGATCAATCCCCCTATTATGGATTTTAGGACATGATGTTAATTTTTCTAGGCATGAGGCTTATTGAGGTGACACCTGATGATAGATGTGATCAAGAAAAATAATGAAAGGATATATATAGAGTTGATCCCCCCATCATCTTGGCAATTGTTCCTTTATAGATACATACCTTGTGTAACTCTTATAAAATAGGGAGAACATCCTCAATGACTAGATTGGAACCCTCTATTGCACTAGGGTGTAGTTTATTGACTTATTGAGAGGACTCCCCCCCAATCACCTTTTTGCGGATCCTGTACCATACAATGTGGTACCCCATAAAATATTGGGTGTATTTCATTGATGACTCACGTGGAAACCCCTATAGCATCGGGGTGTGGGTCTCCAGACAATAATGTGACCCCCCCACCGCCAATCATCGTGGGAGTGAGTCTTGTACCCTATAGTGTGGAACCCATTTCATATAGGTAATATGTATTCAATTAAAATTGTTGACCCCCACCAAATTGCACTGTGGTGTGGGTCACCAACCTATATAGTGGACCCCTCATGATTTTCCCCATGTTTTGTACCTAGATAGTGGAACCCCATATTCGATATGATGTTTTTCACTTATCAATAGAGTAGAACTCCCATCAACATGGTTCTGGTACTCTATGGATACATACAATGTCTAAAAATGATTATGCACCATGGTTTATGTCCTCTAATTGTAGTGTATTACCCCTCAACAGTGCAGCACAATGACAATGCACGGGCATTCATATAGTTACTATTGAGAAGATGTATGATCTATTGGACATCATTGATGGAATTTTCGAACTATTGGAAACTCTTATTATTAGAATGAAATGTGATATGGATACACCCTTAATCTATCATTTTGGATTGTTTTGTATGATAATATATGTATGAATATATAAATATATTGTACCCAAGCCTTTTCATTTTTTTATTCTCCTACCATGGATTGCAATGATGTGTGGAGTATGCCTTTTGTTTTCCAAGTCTACCTTCTCATGGATGGATGAGAGTAATACCCTTCTACAGATGGAATAAAATCTAGGTGTAGTATATCTAACCACCTTGTTGATCTTTTGTGTTTGGATGGGGTCATGCTTTCTATTTCATTTGCTTAAGATATACAATGTTTATAATCAACCATCTTTATGTTCCCAGTGAGTCTCTTACTACTACCCATTCAACATATATGTGTCATGTTTGGTATGGATATACTCATCCCTAAATAAGATTTATACCTTGTTTCTTGTTTTATTATCTAGGTTTTCATGGGTACGTAGTCAACTTTGTTATTCTCATGCATCTTGATTATTTTATAACTCCCCTATGCACATTACATGGTCATTGATGAAATTGAATTGTTAATTATAATGTTTACCTATATAAGTTTTTGATCCCATAATTCATATATTTCTCACTCTACAAGTTATGACTAGTGATTCTAATTTACTTTATTCTTGAAAGGTTTAATGCGTGTATATTATTATATGTAATGATTAAGAGTAATTGTAAATAATGAAAAATGGGGATATTAAAAATAATTAATAATTTGAGGAAATATTTATTGTTATGTAGGATATTTAACCAATTACCTAAAAATATAAATCTAAAATATCCACAGGTTTCTTCATAATCAATTATATCCTTATGTTGTTACATGTTTTGGAAGACTTAAATTTGATCATGTATATTGGTATCAATTTTGAAATGAAATGATTATATTCTGAGAATTATATTTTGATGTGTGGGTCTTGGACTCGTATAGTTAGTTTGAGACAATTATTAACATTACATTAGATATTATGATGTTTTATAGTCATGGGAAATTAATTTGGTTGGATAAAATAAATGTTTTATATTATATTAATATCTTCATATTCAAAGACACCCCCTTTGATGTTTTATATGATGGGATTTTAATTTAATTAATTTCATTTTGGGAGAAATTTTACTATTACTAGGTAAATGTAATCTTTAGGTTTGACTAGATTTTATTATTTGAATAAGAATAAAAATAAATACAGTGGATATAAATTTAATTTTATTGACTTCATTTTGTGTTTATATGATCTAGGATATAATTTTAATTATGGGACATTACAATTTGGGATCATACGGGTTATCAAATAGATTACCATGAGATAGAAAATTTGTTAGTGATTATGTGATTAATGTTAGAAAAAATAACATTAAAATTTTAGGGAGAATTATATGATATTGAGGGAATTTATTTGAGGAATTAATATAGAATTATTTTTTGGAAATTTATATGATTTTTTTGTGATTCATGGAACTTATTAGAAAAATTAATAGATTATATGATTATGGGATATAAATCTTTAATTATATGACTTTATGAGTGAAGAATAATAATTTTTATAAATAAATAATTAACCTTTGAATTAATTAAGACCATGCATGTCTGGTTTTCTTTTGTTTTAGACTTAGTAAATGTTTTAATAATTATAAGTTTATTTATATATATGATGATCTATGTTAAACTTTTTGTGTTATTAATGTACCTACATAAATTGATATATTATTTCATCATATGATAAATTATTCATTTTGTGAATTATGATAACATATGATAACAATTTTTGGCTTTCATTTTTGACTAAATATTGAAAGAAATTGTTGTTATACACTTATATAATTCTGTGATCCGTAAAAATTTTATTTTACTTGATCATGCATGAGAACATTATCTTGAATTCTCATATTATATAGAACAAATGATATTTGGGTTTAAATTGAATTGAAAATAAATTTATACATGTCATTTATGTGTGTTTCATTATGTTATTGGGTTAAATTACAATTTCATTAATAAAATCGAGGAAAAGTTTAAAAACATGTTTATCCTATTACATTCATTTTTTATGAATCGATTACAATTTTCACACATAATTTTTATGGTTTTGTGGTCATTATGTTTCACATTACAAATAATTTTTTTGAGATAAATTATCATTGTAACTTGAATTCTCATTAAAAAATTATAATGTTCATCAATTTAAATATTTTCAATTATAATTAATATTCTCCTAATAAAAATCCACTATCTATTTTTCTATTAAACCATCATACTCCCATTTTATCATTTCAGGTGGATACATTAACAACCATATTTATATATCGGATTTGAAGTAAATTTTTTCAAAATGTAAAACATTGAATTATCATCTTTGTGTTTAAATTTTGGGTATCAAATTAATTTACTGTGGATAATATAACACTACATGAATTTAAAAATAATACATTGTTTGGTAGCATACATGACCTGGAACATTGATCCAAAATGGACCATGAAATAATATTATATAAATGTTTCAATTTGAAATTAAATTTTAAATTATAGGGAATGAATAAGGTTATATAGTTTATGAAATATATATAAATATTCAACTCAATAAATTATTATCGATAAATTCTTAGTGAATAATCAATTTTTTTATTAATATAATTTTACTCTTCAATAAATAATTATCATACAAAAATGATTTCACTGACTTTATCTTTTAGATTATTATAACTAATATCTACAACCTTTAGCTAGTTAATTTGATACAAAAATATATAATTTTTTTAAATATTTATGTCAAAATTAAATTATAATTAATTTTTTATAAATTTACGAACTGTTTTATTTTCCTTGAAAAGAAAAAATAAATTTTTTATTTAAAACTATATATGATATTAATGTATTTAAAAAGTAAAATTATAGTATTGATTATTTAGAAGTTTTAATTTTTTTCCTTTGGATTAAAAACAATCCAATAATTACACTTTGAATGAATTTTGTACAAGAATTTAGTATAATTAAAATATTTTACATTAAGAGTCGTTTTTCTAGAAAACTATTAATGAATTTTATTTTTTTATTATAAATTAAATAATACCAACTATAAATTTTTAATGATAAAAAATTTATCCCTCACATGGAATGATTATATCAAAATTTGGAAAATGTGTACCTTTTATTAGTGGTCATTATTAACTATATCCTTATTATTATTTTTGTATCATCAGTAAGGTTAATTACAAAAATTAATGATATAAACAATATTATAATGAAATAAAAATGACCATAAGACTAGAAATTTGATATTTTCTGATTGAAGTTTTTCTATTTCCACAAAAATTAAAAAAAATATTTCTACATGGTTCCATATTTAATGGATTTTACCATTATTTTATTTTATGTAATAAAAATTCATAAATATCATTTCCTTTATTTTACTGTCACAAAATTTCTAACATTATTATAAGAAGTAGATAATTTCAAATATAATAGATTTATTATAAATATAAAATATTTATTCTTATCATTTTAATTTATTTACCTTTTAATTTCCTAAATAATTATCGTAAATACCTATGTAACGTCGAAAAGATAATTCATCTATTAATAGAAAAAATAAATAAATGAATCTAAAAATATTAGATGTACTATAATATGAATAAATTATTATGTTATAAAAATTAGTGTATAAATATAACATGCTAAATATTTTTGAATATATAAACATGAATTCCATTGTTGTTATGTTATTTATGTAGGAAATTTAATAAATAAGATAAAAAATTTGATTTAATACATTTTAGGTTAAATAATATTTAAATAAATTGTTTTAAATTTAAAATAATATACAGGTAAAATAAGGTTTATAAAATGAAAAATAACATAATTAATTTTCCATTTATGATCCAATTTTCACTAAATAAGTAAAATTATATCCCATTTAAATTGAAAATTTTATTGTCATGGTTAGGGTTAAAATATTTTAACCTATAGGTTAATCAAAATGATAAAGTTTGAAATGATTGGAAATAATATGAAATTACATTTTATGATTACAAAAAATACCAAAAAAATTTATATTCTAATACATGTAATTTAAGAACCACCTTACATGATTTAGATTCGTATTATTTTATAACATTTCATATAATTCAAAATAATGCCATAAATAATATTTTTTAATAAATAATAATTTATTATGAGATTATTATTTCATAAAAATACTATAATTTTCCTTATTAATGTGATATTTTGTATAATACCAACAATATTATACTTACAAAACATTTTTACTTTTATAGTAACTATCCTGACTATAAAATTGTAAAAACATTGTCATTATGGTAATGATCTAATTGATTGAGAAAGGAAAAAACAAACCAATATGGGTGAAAACAACACCTAATCATCTCTAAACTATATTAAATGAGTCGAATTATAATTTTACTCATATTATATTAAAATCATTCTAATATTGAGACATTTTGAGATGAAGATTTATTTATTTTATTTAATATGTTTAGAAATTATTATAATTTCCCTCCCATGTCAGATAAACGGTCACCACATACCCTCTATTTTTCAGAGTTTAAAAAAAATAAAAACCAATACCCAATATATATTACTAAAAACCATACCATTTTCCATTTGAATTATTTTGGGAACAATATCATTTTTAGAGGTATTAAGGTGTAAAGGTAAATGGTTGTTTGATGTAGATGTATTAGTTGTAACTGCATATTTTAGTTTTATTTATTATTATAAATAATTAAAATATTATTCCAATATTCTGAAATAATCACAATATTGCATTCAATATACATAAATGTTGTTATGTTAATTTCAAATCTGATATAATTCTCATATTCAATCTAATGGGATATGAAATTGTTTTTTGCGTGTATAGTTGACTACCACCATACAAACTGATGTAATATTTTATCCATCACCACCTCTGATAGGTGTTTATAAGGAAGGATTTATATTTTATATATAATATTACAAAAAAAATTCATTCTACCATGATAATATATTATAAACCATCTTAAATTTCCCGTCATTGAAAAATATAACCTCATTTTTTATGAAATGTCGTCTAACACCTTTATGTATATTTGTGATTCGTTATTCATAATCGCACCACATAAATGATATATGTGTTTATTTAATAACAAATATGACATTTATTATAAAATAATCATTTTAATGAAAAACCATACAAACATACTACCCATCATGATCATTGAAAAATATAAATTTTATATTTAACAACAAAAGATGTATTATCTCAACGATTGTTAAAAAGTCCATTTTTAATACCTATATTTCATAATTGGCATTAATATTATAATTTATATAGATTAATTTTAATTATTTTATGATTCTTATTATGGGGATGATAAAAAAATTGACTCCATTTGTAGTCATCAACATACCGATGTTATTTTTTAATTATGAGAAAAATGTCCTCATTACATCAAACATGAACAAAACTAAATAAGATAATGAAATAAAATAAAAAATTCATTTACAAATAAAGTACTGACCAATTGAAAGGATCGTAAAAAACTAAACAATTTATATATTTTTATTATGTAAGAGTGAATGAACATACATGGAATTTATGAACTCAATGTGTGGTATTTCATCTAAATTTCCCTTCTATGAGGTATATTTTAATGTTTTCCACACTATTTATTTTATATTGATTATATTATACCCTTATAACTTGTTATTTCATGAATACATCAAATATTTTTAATGATACAATTTAAATTACATCAACCATTAATATTTTACTTGAATGTCACCATATGGTAAGAGGTTTGTCAAATAAATTTTCATTCATAAGGTTATAAGTCATCTTAATTGACTTTTTTATGACATAATTATGTGTTAATTAATATATAATTATTTTTTTATTTAATTACATATTTCTTGGAGTATTTACATATTTTCAAGGAATCACTTCATTGATAAGTTATAACTTCTGAATTTAAGATCTTGTCAAGGGTTTTATTTATCATAATCTCATTTTATTGATAAATATTATATATCATTAACAATGACTTCCATGAATGTTGAACATAATACCTCATGAATGTTTTTTACATATTACTTACCTTAAATAACCAGAATTGAAAATTCATTTTATATTATTACTTTCAATTAAATTGATTCAAAAGATTCAAAATTGAAAAAGGATTGATGTTATTATCATTGTCTATTAAATATTCCTTATGTTAAATATGTATCTTAGGTATTTTATATTATTTTATTTTATATAAAATATTTTTTCTTATCCAATAGTTATGAATTTTTTTAAATTTTTTCGTCTAGATCATACTTACTTTATTAAAGAAACATAATTACATTTTTCATAAGTGATATAGATATTATATATTATTATAAATAAAGAATCTCCTCTTTCAATATTTATTAATTTTAATATATTATCAATAATTTTCATTCGTATGTTTAAATGTCTTTAAAATTAAATTTACATGATTATTCAACATTTATTAAAATGTTTCAATGAATGAATTTCTTAATTATTTTTACATTGATCAGTTTTTAGTCTCTTTAAAAATGATTGAATGTGATTAATATTTTTAACATTTATGAAATGAATATATTTTTACATATATATGAAAATTATTTCATTGAATATTACAATACATGTTTTTATGATTATTTTAAAAAAAATTTCTTTATAATATTGTTTTATTTTTATTTTATTCATTATATGTTATTTTATTGGGAAAAATATAATTTTTTCGTGAGTGTTTTTTGTTAAAATTTAATTACATTTATTTTCATAAATGATGAAACCATTAATGCTACTTATGATCTATGAGGATATATTTTAATAAGACCATCTATATGTTTTCTCTATAAGAATTAATATTGTTTTCAAGAGATTTTCATGGAACCCGTTCATTTTCCAGGTGATAATCACGTTTTGAATTATTTCATTGACATTTATGTGAGTTTTATGATGAAATGAATGTTATTTGTATTTTTATTAATGTTATGTTTGAGGAATTTTTTTTATGATTATTTGTTGTTACTTTATAAAATTTGGATGGGTGGTTCCATTTTAATATAAGGACATGTGGTAATGTTTTAATGCAAAGATATTTGTTTTCTTTATAATCTTGGGATGCATGGTTATGTTAGAAAATGATTGTTGGTGGGTGTGTTATATCCATCAAATACTTTTGTTTCTGAAAATGAAATATCTAGATGTATGTTACTCCTATGATATTATTGTTTTATGTTACTCCTATGAGTAGATAGAGAGAACCATTTATATGATAATACTAATAGATATTAGAATTATTTGTCCACATAATTACAATAGTGAATGTTAGATGTTACATGATATCTTCACATTTTAATAATTCTTTTTGTGAGTTATAAATGGTTTCATCGATCAACAAATTCATCACAAGGCCCTTAATAATTGATTATTATATGAATCAGGTGTTATAATAAATATTTATTCCTAGTATATTGCATAATTGTTTATTATTAGTTATTTTCAATATATAAATTTAATTTTATAAGAATTAAATTTATAAATTATACTTTTTTCTATTAATATTTTATAAATAGTATTTTAATGTTTAATATCATTAATTTAATTTATATGTTTTAGTAATTATACATAATATTTATATTTTTTTCAAAATATATTTTTGGAATTTTTATGTTTGGTTTTACTTTTTGAGCACGTAAGGACCCATGCATGACATACACATATACTACATTTATATTTTAGAATACTTAATACAATAAAATATATATAAATAAAGACCATATTATTTTAAAACATTTGAAAAAATGTAACATAATATTCTTACCTAGTGAAAGTTATCTAAAAAACTCCCATAATGATTATAAAATTTTGTTTTACGACCTAAAATTGATCCCCATATCTTTGTGAAAATAAAATATAAAAAGGGTGAGATCAATTGATCAGTAAGGATAAACACGGGGAAAATAAAAGAAACCATAAACAAATGAAATTTAAAACATGAGCATACACATTAAAAATCAAAATATTAAGTCTTAAAATAAGTCATGGAAGTACGTATGGTAGAGATCAGAAAGGAACATTAACCGTGATGGAATATCATTGGCATAAAATATTGAATTTTGGAATACAAATAAACACATAACATGATATCTATAGTATCCGATGCAACTTTTCCAATACCATCATATTGGACAGAATCCATTAGTCAACCGGTTTTATATGTCTTCCATCCATGAATTACCGAACTAGATATACTTATTATCCAACCCTATATTACTGAACCATATTAACTTTTCTTTCAAGTCATGTATAACTCATTAGATATAACTTTTTTTCCAATGCTTTGGAGAGATATATATGTTCAACCCATATTATAATTAACTCATTCTTACATGTTTCGCAAAAGTTTAAATCATTCAGTGCAGCATAACATATGAAATAAAATTGGGTTCTTAAACACCATTTATTCATAACATAAACCATATATAATATCATTCAATAAATAACATAATAAAACCATATTAATAATAGAGATATAAAATATCAATATTTAAGGGATTCATCGTTTATGGAAAATAAATATGATTAAACACTATAACTTAATTCTTATTGAAAATATCCTTTCTTCTTCAAAAACGTTTTTTATTCTCAAAATTCCATGCAATTATAAAAAATAATTTAATTAAAAATAAACATTAAATTGTGTAGATGACGATTCATGAAAAATGGAATCATGAAACTAAAAAAATACATTCATGTCGTATTTGTTAAAAAACATTCATCACATACTTTTGTCGATAAAGTCAAAAAGTACATCATATGGTAAACAAAATAAATATTCATTCCATACCATGTAATAAAAGTCAAAATAGGTATAAATGACTATAAAAATATATATATGAATATTGAACAGTTTATAAAAACATTATATGAAAACATGTAAATTAATGATAAATATATCCCCATTAAATACATACATATAAACAAAGTCATATAAAAATGATATCGAAAAGTTATTTTTTTACCTTAGTTCTAATACGCTTCAAAATGTATCTGAAATTACTAAATATTCGGTTTAAACTTATTATAAACATGAAACAGAACATAATATTATTTAAGATATCAAATATGATTCATTTATGACATTATACCAATAGTTCTTTTATACATTCCATGTTAAAGCAACAGTTTGTGTAATAATAGATTTATTTATTGTAACTATTTTGATATTTTATTATTGATATTATCACCTATATCATAACATATATACTTCCACAATGTAAACCATGATTTTTATATCATAAATAGTCATTATATAAATTTATATAATATATATATAAATGAAATGAAATAAAATAATTTCCTCATTTTCTAGTATCTTCTTTTGATTTGCACAAAAGGTCTCCCTATGATGGATTTCAGACCAATGAAATGATTATAAGAGGATGATAGAGATTCTTGGAAGAGTATTGGACAATTATTTTCTGAACTAAAAAGCTTTTGAAGTGTGTGACAAAGAGAAGGAGAAGTCCCCTTTTATAAAATAGGCGTGGGGCACTTTAGGAATGTCCTAAAATATTAATTTATTGTAATGTCAATATCAATTACAAATGGTCCAAAACTCATTTAAATCAAAGCTAAGATGATTTTGGTTCGAATAACAATCATAAATATATTTTTAGACAAATTTTTAATTAATTTTTTATGCTTATCTTTTTGGATTCATCATTATTTTAACCTTTTTAATCTTATAGTGATATCATTTTTTTACAAATTGTCGATTATGTAATTAACATATCATGTCAAACGACCCGAAAAACCATTTATGATATATTTTGGCATAGCATAACTATTATTATTGAGTCATATATTTCTAAGAATTTAATATCATTTAATAAAGTATTTTATAATTTATGTTATGAATTATTTCAATTTTGGTCACTATGCATACTTGAATTTTTTACAAATTCATAAAAACCTTATTCCATCAAAAAAAATTGATTCAGTCCTAACATGTTATATACACCTAGAATATTCATCTATGAAATAAATTTTATAAAATAATATTTATATTAATATTTAAAATATCATTTATTTGAATCCATTATTAATGAAGCCATCACTACATCATCGTTCTGTCATAATTAAATTAATTAATTTTATCTAAAAATTTTATAAATAACATATCATTATGTATGAAATATTTTCATTTTATAATGAAAATTTATAGTCGAAGAGATCACTAATATAACCCCCACATAAATTTTTTTAGTAAGAAGATACATGTTGATGTTATTTTTCTCTTTAATTTAAAAAATTTATTATAACATATCATTTTCACTCCCAATTGGATTCATTGGGTCCTAAAATCGTCACAAGGATTTCCATTGTCTTAAATATGTCATAAAATTGGATTATGACACCTATTAGGGGTGGTTTATATTATAATTTTATTTTCTACCCTTATTTACCCGATTTACCTTTTAACGATTGTAAATAAAAATAATTACAAAAGTTACTATTTATAATTTCTAAAAATCAAAGGTAGGTATTTATACAATCTGGATTTTTGAATTCCAAATAGGGAATCAATTTTTTCAAATTCATAACATAGAGTTCTCCTAAATTAATATAAAATTAATTCTTATTGTCAAAACCAAAAATCGGGGTTTTAATAAGTAAAAAATATCAAAGGATTAACATGTGTCTATATCCCATTTAAATGTTAAATTACATTCAATGTCCAAAATTTGTATTAATTTGAAAAACAGGATATAATTATAATTTAAAAACAATTTAAAAGATAACCTAACTATATATATAAATTAGACGTAAAGGTTGTTTTGAATTAAAATATAGTATCATTCACTATTCATTAATATATTAAATTTATTAGAAAAAACTAAAGAAAAATAAATATTTATGAAACTATTTAAAAAAAATTGTTATCTCAAATAGATGTTACAAATTTGATAAAATACTAGATTTACAAAGGATCGTCATCAAAATGCAGAAAAACTGTATTTTGTAAAAAAAAATACTTATCTAGTCCCAAAAAATGAATTTGTTCTTATATAATGTTTTGAAAACACATAATATTAATGTTAATATTATATAAAATTAAAAATGTGGTTAATACTATTCCTAATGACTAGATTATATAATAATTTAACAATATGTCATTGTTTAGTGAAACTCGGTACTGCGTAAAATGCATGATATTGAGGAAGGTCACTCTTGAGTGTAATGCATTCCATGTGATTGTTGCCTTTAGTGAATTATTACTTTGGTATTTCTTATAACATAGTCTAAACATAGTTCATTTCTAAATTGAAAAAATATATATACTTAGTGTTTCACAAAATTATTTCTATCAAATAAACATGATATTTTCTGTATCCCAAACCAAGTATAGTGTGGCATATAATACAAGCTAATATAGTGTTTTATAAAGTGCAACATATTCTTGGTGTAGGATACAAAATAAGGAATCAATAAAATTAAAAATAATTTATCTCATAAAATATTGGGCTATTACATTATACCCCCCATAAAATGAATTTTCCCTCAAAATTCACTGGGGTTATAAAATGTTTACTACATGAATGTTTTATCTATAGAAACCCACATAGTGAAAAGGAATACTAAAAATTACTTTTAAAAACTATTGTTAGAAACATAATGGTTACCTAAAATAACTCATCACTAGGATCCCAAATCAGAGAACAAAGGCTTGTTGTTAAATCATGGATATGGTAGAGAAATCTAACCATCATGTTCTGATAGTTAGTTATGCAGAACAATGTCGGAGAATGTTAACAACCAGAAATCCATAAATCTATAATTATTTAAGTGAACATTTGATTCATTGGATTATAAGGTTCTATGATATCATTTCTAGTTTTGAAGATCTTTTCCCTAATGCTGAATAATTTTTCATGAGAATAAATTCATGATTTTTGTTCAATCTCATCATTGTTCATTCCATGAACAATTTACACATCATCTTGTATTAAATGAAATGATGTAGAATTTGAAATTCTTGAAGTGTTAACAAATCATGTGATAGAATTATGGGTCATTTAATATATCTCAACAAAAAGGATAGCACATGTAATCAGATATGGAAATGTACACCTATAGTGAGATATTACATTATCCTAAAAACATCAAATAACAAAAAACTTTTGTAATCCCTTAATAGATAACATTACAATCCTTAAATAAAACTAAAAAATATAAATAATTAGAAATAGGTGAACTAAATAGACAAAATTTATCTCTCATATATCATAAGTTAGTTAACTGTTGTCCCATTCCAAACATTTTAATACCTTAATCATGTATACTCTTGAAAAATAACGTGAATTACTATATAACCTTGGATAAAACATGCATTATTTAAATTTAAACATATTACACCATTAGTAAAATACCAAAAATTCTATATACTCAAACCATGATATTACTTTTTCTTTGAATCAGTCATGAGTTAATTAATATTATAAAATATAACATTATCAATTTATCCCTTCATTAGGTACATATCAAGTCCTTTCATAAAATATTTCAATCACTTTTTATGATTACTTATTCCATATAAATAGAATACCACAATGAACAAATACATTGATATTCCCGTATTTCATAACACTATAAAAGATATTCTACAATAGTACTTTGGAATCCCATTACGTAAACACATAATTAATCCCCCAGTTCATTAGCATACTCAACATTACCAATAGAAATCACATTGGGTTTTCATTTTTCATAGCAATTAAGAGGTTTTTGGCATTGATAATCATCTATAAACCATGGATTAGGGCATTGGTTAACATAATGTCTCATTTCCATTCAATTGTTTCCCTAATTTGTGGGAGCAACACTCTTGGGAGATTTCAGATTATTCCACCAGATATTCGATTTACATTCTAATAAATAAGTTCCCAACATAACCTTTTCATGTTCTGAACTATTGATAATGAAAAAATCCTTTCATTAGTACAAATTAATTTCCTTGTATCTAGTGGAACGACAGTTCCACTAGATTAAGGTGGATTTAGCCTTATGAAATATTGAACAGATCATTGTTCACACCTTTGGTCATTTTACAGTTTACCATAATTTGTGGTCCTGAAAACAATATTCTATATTCAATCTTCCATAAAATTTGGTTTCTTAGGAGGACTATCATTTCATAGACCATCGCATCCAACATTAATGTGGTTTCTTTGGGTTCTATAAATTGTCTAATACTAAAAAATAATAGTGTGAGAGGAAAAATCATACTATGAAAACAATATAATCAAGGTGGTGTAATTTAAATCTATAATATCTTATGTTTACTCCTTGAATATTAATTATTGTTATCATAATTATATGACTATAACCTATAGTTAAACTTATCCCTAAACATACCTCAGAAATATAATTAGGGATCTCTCTAATGCTTTTGCATCCTAGTTTCCAATGTTTAACTAAAACTTTGTTATAATACCTACTATAACAACCGAGACCGGACATACAAAAAGATTATTTTTATTTTTTAGAATACATAATAAATTAAAAAAATATATTCCCAAATTCCATATTAGTATGGTGCCTTTGGAATCCGGGAACATAATCTTATAACTTGGTGAAAGATCTTCAACATCCCACATAATGATCTTCCACTTTTATTTGTCTACCTAAAACCTTTATTTATATCCTAGTGAAAAGATAACATAAAAAAGGTGAAATATAATGATCAGTAAGGGTAATCATGGAAAATAGAAAAAGCATAAAAATAATAATGTAAAAACATGATCATAAAGTTTAAACATCAACATATTGATTCATGAAATAAATCCTGGAAATAAATAGGGCATTGATCATAAAAGAACAATAATTATGATAGAATGGAATTGGAATAAAAAATGGAATTGTGGAAAACATATAATAACATAATATTATTTCCATAGTATCAAAGTAATTGTTTTTAGGACCATAATAATAGACAAAGTCCATTTCTGAACCTGGTTTACATGTCATTCCATCCATGTATTACTGAACTAGATGTATTGTTGTTCGATCCTTGTATTACTAAACCAGATTTAACTATCATTCCATTAATACCTATCTCATGAGATATAAATATTTAACTAAATAATTGATTTAAAATATTGGTCCCACCTATCTCACTATGAATCCATTCATACATATGCCGCAACAATATAAATCATTCCATCATAAAATAAACCATAAAAAATATCATTCCTTTATTAAAAAAATCATATCATAGAAATATTAGGTATATAAAAATTACCAAATTTAATAATGTAATCTTATATGGAAAATAATTTTGATAAAACAATTGATCTAAAATTTTGAGTAAAATATCCTTTCAACTTTGAAAACATCTTTTTTATCTCAAAATACTATGTAATTTTAAAATATAATAATTTAATTTTAAATAAAATGAAAAATCATATAGGAATATGCTTATCAAAAAGGAATCATGAAACCGTAAAAAAATCCAATCATTTCATTTAAGTTAAAAAACATTCTTCTCGTTTTTTTCCAAAAAAAGTCAAAAAGTTCTTCATATGGAAAACAAAAGAAATATTTCTTCAATACCATGTAGTAAAGTAAGAAATAGTTTAAAATGATATTAAATATATATATATGAATATTAAACATTTTATTCAATATTTCTTAGAATACATGGACACGGATTATAAATATATCCCCATTAAATACTTAAGTATAAACAATCTCATAAAAATATGAGATTGCAAAATTAACCCTTACCTAAGGTCTAATTTGATTTGTATGTAACTGAAACTCATTCATAGTGGGTTAAAAATTATTATAACCTTGTAACATAACTATAAAGAATTTTATTGAAACCTATTTGATCCACATGTGTTTTTATATAACCCATTCATTTATCAATTCCATGTAAAATCCATGTTTTGTGTAATAATCATTTAATTTATCAAGTGTGTTCTAACTTGTTTTTCATAACCTTATTTCATATATAATGATTTAATTACTTCCATAATATAAAACATAAATTATATATCATAAATAATTTGTATATAAATATATATATAAAATAGATAAAATAAATGGAATACGCCATTCATGGAGAAGGGAGGTCATACGTAAACATAAACATTCTTTCCTTTTCCTTATGGAATTCAATTTTAGAGAGTAAATTATATATATTTATATATATATTAATATAGTAGAATTTTTATTTCCTATATTTCATTATTTTTTATGTTATATACTTTATAATAATTCTAGAATGGCCAATGGGGATAATGAAACTCATCGTGTTATGGAGAGGGTAGGTTGTATGTATGCACGAGGAATGATATCATTCACATAATGGTTAAATGGTATGGAAGTGGATGTTATATTAAATATAATGAATAATAATCATGTTATATTCATTCTTTAAATCCATTATGCTCTTCCTTATACCAATCAAAATTATTATTTTTTGAATAACATATTACTCCACGGTGTGGAGAGAGTAAGATGTACATACGCACGAATGGTGATATTGTAATTTTCAGGATGGATAAAAGGAGTTATAAGTTGTACGATAATTATAATAATATCTCATCACATATAATATATTTTATATCTTACTTTTTTATAATAAAAACATAACTAGAGGAAGTAGAAGAAGATTTTTTTTTGAAAGAGGTGATAAAACAATTACCTCTATTTCATGTATCTATATTTAATTTTCACTAAATGTCTCCCTATCAACGATTTATGCCCAATGTAAGGCTTCTAGAATGTATTTTATCGATTATATGATGATTATTGGAATTATATTTTCAAATATAAATGGCTTTGGAAATGTGAGATAATGGGATGAAGATGATCCCTTTTAAAGAAGAGGTGAGGGGCACTGTTGAAATGTCTTGAATTTTATATTTATTAGAAAATAAATTTTGATTATAAATAGTCCATAGCTAGTAAAATTTTAATATAATATTATTTTATTTCTAATAACCACCATACATTAATTTTTAGACATATTTGGATTATTTTTTAATCCTTATCTTTTTGGTTTTACCCTTATTTTACCCTTTTTAATCTTAAAGTGATATCATGTTATTTTAAAACTATGTTTTAATGTAATTACCTTATCTTGTCAGATGACCCAAAAAAAGAAATTAATGCTATAAAGGGACTTATATTAACCATTTTTCCAAATTATATATTTTTATATCATTAATGTCATATAATAATCTATTTTACATTTAAAGATATGAATTATCTTAATTTTTGTCACTACTCATACATGAATTTTTCACAAATATTTAACAAACCAATTCATTTCAAAAAACATTAATGATTTATAAAATGTAATATTCCCTGAGAAAATTCTTGGAATTTATAAATTATACAAAAATAATATTTATAAAAATATTTATAATGTCGTTTATTTGAGTGCTTTATTAAAGAATCAATCATTTCACGATAAATGTTTCACAATTAAATTTATTTATTTAATGTCTAAAAATTATAAATAAACTATAATGATGTAGTTAATATTTTCATATTTCTAATGAATAATTATAATCAAAGTTATCACCCATTTAACCCCATGTAAAATTGGTTTACTAACAAGATACTTATTTATTTTATTTTTCTCATTACTTTAAATTACATAATATAATGTGTCATTATCACTCCCAAGTGGATCCATGTGGCCAAAAAAATTGAACTAATGATTACCATGGTCAGAAATATTTCATACAATTTAATTAAGACATGTTTTAGTGTATGATTATATTATAATTTTATTTTTTCCCTGGATTACCTGATTTAACCTTTATCCATATTAAATAAAAATAATCAATAAAGTTAGTATTCATAATTTCCAAAATTGAAAGGTACCTATTTGAACAATTTGGAACATATGATTCCAAATATGGATTCAAATTTTCCATATTCAAAACACATAATTATAAAAAAATAATTTAATATTCATTTGTGTTGTCAATACCAAGAATCATGTTTTTAAGAAAAAAACTATCAAAAAATTGACATGTGTTTATGTCCATTTTAAATGGAAAATCACATTAAATGAAAATAAATATATTAAATTATAGAAAAAATACAACTATACAATAAACCCAGTTATAAATATAATATATCAATATAAATAAATTAGATGAAAAGGTTGGTTTGAATTAAATTGTAGTATTTTTCAATATTCATTAAAATATAAATTTTATCCCAAAAATACAAAAAATTTAACCAAAGTAAACGGTTATGTTCTGTATTGAAATAAAGATGTTTATTACATAAAATAAGAAATATAAAATTTTCAAAAACTAAATTTAAAAATGGTTCTCCATTTTTAGGCAGTAAAAATATTTTTTTTAAAATATTTCACTTATCTGAAAAATTGAATAGGTTCTTATATCATGTAAAGAAAAAACATAAGATTAATGTTAATGTTATATAAAATTAAAAATAAGGTTAATACTATTCATAATGGCTTCTTTATATACTATTTTAAAAATATATCATTGTTTAGTGAAACATGGAATTTAGTACAATGCAAGATATCGAGGAAGGTCGCTCTAGCATGTAATGCAAGCCAAGTAAGTGATGAATTTTGGGAAATCATACATCATTGTTTTGTGTAACATAATACAAATATATTTATTTTATAAATTGAAAAAATTCTATACTCATTGTTGCATGAAATGAATTCAATCAAATGACATTGAAATTGTGTGTATACTACATGATAATACAGTATTGTTTATAGCACATGATTATCTTGGTTTTGTGTACAACACAAGACACCAATTAAATAAATATGTCTCATAAAATCACATGGTGTTACATTAAACCCCCTAAAATTGTATTTCTCCCATGATATTCATCTGGTTATAAAAGGTTTACTATATGAATGTTTCTTTTCATAGAAACCAACATCAAAAAATGGATTACAAAAACATATTTTTAAAAAGTGAAGATATAAATATAATGGATACCCCAAGAAACTTTTCAATGGGATTCCACATCATATAACATAGGAGGGATGTGAAAACATGGATATGGAAGAGAAATCTAACCTTTCTGTTCTAATAGTTAGTGATAGATAACAAGTTTGGAGAATGATAACAACCAAAAAGCTATAAATCTGTGATGATTTAAGGTACCATCTGATTCATTAGATAATAAGGTAATAAGATAACATATTTGGTTTTCAAGATCATTTTCCTAAAGTCAAATAATTTTCTCATGAGAATAATTACTTACATGATTTTGGTACAATCTCATCATTGTTCATTATTTGAAAATTCTCCACATAATCTCGTATTTAAATAAAGGAATTGAATTTGACTTTCTTGAAGTGTTAACAGGTCGTGGGAAAAAATTATAGTTCATTCCATTTGTCTCAACAAAAAGGATAACACAAGTAATTGAATATGCATAAGTCCACCTATAGTGAGAGAATTCATTAATCTAACAAACATCTAATTGAAAATAAATTATTCTATCCCTAAAAGGATAACATTACAATCCTTCCAAAAACTATATATAATAAATCATTATATAGATTTGACATACATCAATATAACATTTATCTCTCATATCTCATAAGGTAGATCTTTTTTGTGACATTATAAAACTTGTGAATTCCTTAATCATGAATTCTATTGAATCATATCATGAAACACTATATAAACTTAGTGAAAACATATATTCTATCAAAATCAAAACTTTCAACACACAAAAGAATACAAAAATATACATATGAAAACTTTGACATCACTTGGTCCTTATATCAATCTTGAGGTCATTAATACTTCCAGATATCTCATTGTTTCTTTAGTCCTTCATTATGTTCATATCATGTTCTTTCTAAACATATTTCAATCACTTTTTATGGTTACAAGTTCCATATATATATATGAAAACCCACAATGGACCAATACAATGATATTCCATTATTTCATAGTACTATAAAAAATATTCAAGACTAGTATTTTGGAATCCCATTACAAAAACACACAATCATTCCCCCACTTTATTGGCATACTCAACATTACCAAAACTGATCGCTTTTGATTTTCTATTTTCATTATCCTTAAGAGGTTTTTAGTACCGATAATAATCCATATCCCTTGGAATAGGTCATTATTTAGAATAATTCTCCATTTCCATTCACGTGTAACCCCGGTTTGTGGGAGGTTCACTCTTTGGAATAGTCTCTTTGTTCCTATTATGTCATTAGTAAAATGATTGATGACCTTATTTGCCACACTAAAGACATTAATGAGTCCCTTTATGTCAATTTACTACATGTGTCCTTCCTTAAGTTGATCTTAAAGGATATATAACTTCTTTTTTCCATAGTTTTTATAGTATCATTTGAATTATACCCTTCATTTATAATCATGACCATGAGATTGAAGAGAAACTACAATATCCAGTTTTTTTAGAAGAATACAAAAAAGGTACATACTAAAAAATTACTTCCTGAACTCATCACAATATGTGGAGCCAATTTCATCTTGTCACCTCGTACTCTTGATAAAGATCCACCATAGATTCTCTTTACCTTCCTAGCAAGAAGTTCCCAACAAAAACATTCCACGTTCAGAACTGAGAAGAATAAAAAATACATGTTCGACAGTAAAAATCCATTACTCTTCAACTAGTGTATCATGATTTCTTCTAATGTAAGGTGGATGATACTATAAGAAAGATTAAATAGAAGGTTGTTCCCAACTTTGAGCATTTGAGAGATTTTCTGGTTCTGTGTTCCTTGAAACAATATTCTTTATTCGAGATCCTATAACATTTGGTTATTCAGGAGGAAAATAATTTCATTTCCCATCTCATCCAGCATTAACGTGGTTCTTTCGGGTTCCATCCACTGTATAATGCCCAAAAATTATATTGTGAGAAGAAAAAATCATACTTGGAAAACAACATAATCAAGGGGGAGTAATGTCAATTTCTAACACATTTGGTTTAGAACTAGGTTATTCATGATCATAATCATAATTCAAGGACTGTAAACTATTTTTATTAATACCCTTAGGGATATCCCTAGACATACCATAAATATATCTCTAGGTATTTCATTAAGTAGTTCACATCCATGTTTTCAAAGGTTAACTATCCCTTGACACTGATAGAAACTGTAACCACCCTAGCTTGATGTATATGGACAATACATTTCTTTTAAATAATAATTAATACATTACACAAATACATCCCCAAATCCCCTATTGGTTTAGATCTGTTGGGAACATGGAAGAAAATCATTTAACATATTGAAATATCTTTAACATCTCCCATAGAGATCATCGCCTTTTGTTTTCCTACATAAAACAATTCTTTATATCCAGGAGAAAAACATAAAAACAGTGATCACAAATTCTCTTTAACGTTAAACATGGAGGTCAAAAAATCTAGAAAATGAATAATGTTAAAACATTAACATTTAAATTAAACATAAAAATCATGAGTAATGAATTAAATCTGTGTAGTTCATAAGGCATTGATATTAAAAGAAAATATACCATAATAGAATAGCATTGTCATAAAACTTTGAATTGTGGAAAAAAAATAAGAAAATAATATTATTTCCATATATGTCAGGTCAGTGTTCCCAACAGAATCATATTGGATAATTTCCATTACTAAATTGAATTTATATGACATTTCAACCATGTATTACTGAACATGAGTTACTTTCCATTCTAGCCATGTATTATTCAGCCATATAATTTTTGTTTTCTAGTAATGTCTATATCATAAGGTATAAATCGGTACCCAATGCATTGAATAGAGATATATGTCCCACCCAACTCATAATGAAACCATTATTACTTGTTCTATAAAAATATAAATCACTCATCCTATAATAACAGAGAAATAAAATGGGATATTTAAGATTAATTCCATCATAACAAAAACTATAGAAAATATCATTCCATCATTAACCAAAAAAATCATAGTAATAAAAGGGATAAAATCATTACCCAATTTAAGGGAGTCTTCTTATATGGAAAATATTTTTGATAAAACAATTGATCTTAATTCTTGTGGTAAATATCTGTTCCACTTTAAAAATGATATCTTTTCTCAAAATTATATTTAATTTTAAATTAAAATAATTTATAGAATAATAAAATTGAAATATTTAAGAGGATGAATCATGGAGTAAGGTGCTAGAAAACTTTAAAATAAATCATTCATTCCATCTATGTTAAAAAAACATTATCCCTCTTTTTTTCAGAAAGGTCAAAATGCACCTCATATGGTATACAAAAAATTGATTTTTCGAGACTATGTCATAAATTAAGAAATTTTTAAAAATGAGTATAATAAAACATAGAATAATGTTAAACATTTTATGAAAATTTTTTGGAATACATGAACATGAATGATATATATATCCCCCATAAATACTTACATATAACCAATCTCAGATAAAAATGATATTGCAAAATTAACCCTGACCTTAGGTATGATATTCGTCATATGTATCTAAAATGCATGTATAATGGATTTAGGATTATTTTTAACAGGTAAAATAACCATAATAAACTTTATGATATTATTTATGATTCACTTATTCATTTATATTACCTATTCATGTATCAATTCAAAGTTAAAGGAACGTTTTTGGATAATAATCATTTTATTTATTGTACATGTTTTGACTTGTTATTCTTGATCATATTACATATATCATGATTTTCATAATTAAATATTGTATAAAATTATTTATATAGCATAAATATTCAGTATAAAAATATATAAAATAGATACATAAATGAAACGGAATACACCATTCATGGATGTGGAGAGTTGTACGTATGCTTGAACACTGTTTTTGTTTCGTTTTAAAATTGAATGGAGGTATGTAAATCAAATTTATATATACATAAATACATCAGCATTATTATAAAATATATTTAATTTTTATTTATTCTTTATACATTATAATCATTCTTGAATGGTTAATGTCGAGAATGCATCTCAATGTGTCGGGGACACGGTAGGCCAGACCTATGCACGAGTGAAGATATAATTCACTAAATGGTTAAATTGTATTTAATTGGAGGGTATATTTAATATAATGAATATTTATAATTTTATATTAATTATTTAAATCCATTATATTTGTCAATATTCCTTTATAAATTATGTATTGTTTAATAACAAATTGGACCATGGTGTGGAAACAGTAAATTATACACATGCATGCTTGGTGATATTGTAATTTGTAGGATGGATAAAAAGAGGTATAATGTTCCCCTGAAATTAATATAACCTATATGAATGTATAAGATACTGGATTTATTACTTCAGTATAATAACCACATAATAAAAGGATGTATAATATTAATAGAATTTTTAAATATTTGATATAACAATTACCTCATTTTTGAGTATCTACATTTGATTACAAAAAATCTCTCCCTAGGATGGCTTTATGCCCAAATTAAGGCATCTACGATGAAATTATGGATTCTAGAAAGAGTATTGGATAGTTTTCGATGAACTAATACGATTTGAAAGTGTGAGATAAAGGGAAGAATAAGATCCCTTTTATAGAAGAAGTGAGAAGAACTTTGGAATGTTTTGAAATATTAATTTATTATACAATGAATTTCGATTACAAATTGCATAAAAATAATTTAGTTTGAATTTATGATGATGTTTGTTCGACTACCCATCATCCAATTATCTTTAAGATCCATTTTTAATATATGGTTTCCTTTTTACTTTTTTTACCCTTATTTTACGGTTTTTAATATTTTCTGATATAATGTTATTTATAAATTATGTGTTAATGTAATTATCATCTCATTTCAAACAACCCAAAAAAATACATTTATTTCATATTTCGACATATATTAACCAATTTTTATAATATTATATTTTTTTGAATTTCATATCATTCAATAAATTATTTTATATTTAATGTTATAATTTATGTAAATTTTGTTAACTATTCACACATGACTTATTTACAAATTCAAATAAGTCATATTAATTTAAAAAAAACATTAAATCAATCCAAACATGTCATATTCACCTTCAAAATTTAGGTATTATATAAATTATATCAAAAAATATTTCTTTTAATATTTAAAATACCATTTATTCGAATCATTTTCTAATTAATCAATCCCTACATCATCATTGTGTCATAGTTAAATTTATTAATTTAATGTCTAAATTTTCTAAATAAAATACAAAGATATAGAAAATATTATTATATTTATAAGAACAAATTATATTCAAATATATATTTTATATATCCCCATATAAAAATAGATTTATTAAGAATATGTATGGTTCTGTTACTTATCTCTTTACCTTAAATTACTTATTACAACATGTCCTTAGCATTACCAAGTGAATTCATAGGGTCCTAAAATCGTCCCAAATATGTCCATGGACGTTCATATATCATAAAATATGATTAAAACATGTGGTAGGGGTGTTTTAAGTTAAAATTGTTTTAAACATTATTTACCCGATTTAACCTTTAACCATGGTAAATAAAAATAATTACAAATGTTATTGTTCATAATTTCCAAAAAAAATAAAGGTACCTATTTAAACAATTTGGACCATATGATTCAAAATAAGGATTCCATTTTTCTATGTTTAAAACATATATTTTGAATAAATTAATTTAATATTGATTGTCGTTGTCAAATCCACAAATCAAAGTTGTAAGATATAAAAACTATCAAAAGATTAACTTGTATTTATGTACCATTTATATGTGAAATAACACTAAATGGCCAAAATTGGATAAAATGAAAAAAAATCCAATTAAACTTTAAACAAAATTAAAAATATAATGTAACTATATAAATAAATTAGATGAAAAAATGTTTTGTATTGAAATACAGTATTTTTCACTATTCATTAAAATATTAATGTTTTTTGAAAAATTCCAAAAATATAACCAAAAAAATTATGATGTTCCACATTCAAATAAGATGTTTATTATGTCAAATATGACTACTAAAATTTTAAAACACTATTTTTAAGAAGGGTTTGCAATCAAAAGGCGGTAAAATATATTTTTATAAATACTTATTTTATCCAAAAATAGGATTTTTTCGGATTTAATGTCAATAAATACTTAAGATAAATTTTAATGCTATTTAAAATTAATAATGTGGTTAATACTATTCATAATAGCTATTTTATATAATATTATAATAATTTATCATTGTTTAGTGAAACTCGGTACTGCGTACAAATAAAGCAATCGAGGAAGGTATATCTTGCGTGTAATGTAAGCCATGTCAGTGATGTTTTTATTGAAATCATACATTATTTTTGTGTATAACATAATCCCAACATAGTTATTTGATAAATTTAACAAAATCTATTCATAGTTTGAGTGAAATGAATTCTATCAAATGAACCTGAAATTGTGGTTAACAGAAGCCAAGTATTGTGTTGCGTATATTGCTAGATAATATGTTGTTGCATATATCACAAGATAATATTGGTTTATCATAGAAAACAATACATAAATTAAATTATAATTGATTTATATCATAAACATTATGGGTGGTACATAGCATGATATCAATAAAATTGACTTATTTATGCTAATATTATTTTAGAATCCCTATTCTTTACATTATCCTAGTTAAAAATTAGAATAATAGAAATTATTATTATTCAATATTTGATGTATATATGTAAGTTAATATTATCTTACAAACAGTTACTCGGGGCCCATTTCGGGACTACACCTTGCATGGCTTCCATAGGCTAGGGGTTGGCGACAAGCACCGGAAAGGCATATCCCTAAAACATGAAGGCATTGCCTTTAAACATGTTCAATCACACAGACTAGAATTCAATAAGATGAAACACCAATGTAAAACTGTTGTAGAAAAAGTGTGTATTGAATGTAAGGGTCCGAAATACAATTCCAGATAGAAAGATACAACTAAATCTGAAAACAGAAAACAACTCCTGAGATCATCCATTGGGAATCCTACCAAATTGGTAGGAACATCTCATCTCCATAGATCACCACGTCAATCATCACAGACATCCACCATCAGGTCCTAGCTCCATGAGTCCCAATCATGGTTGCCGGTCATCTACATAAGACACAACATGTTGTCGGAAAAGCCCGTGTAGTGGTTAGTATAACAATACCCAGTAGGGACCCTGAGACCCCTGATGGTCTCTCAGAATTCGACAAAGGAAAACCCAAATCATTATCTCAATCACAAATCACAAATCAAAATACCCATATGAATCTAGATATACTCGTCTCATCTATAAAGAATTATAAGGCCCCGACCTCAATCAATTTCCTTCATGTCCAAGGAAGGCTCAAAGCGTAACTCATGGTTAATGAGTACATGCTCTGCGAGCTAGCCATACCTGATGGAACTAGTCTAAGAGATATACTCCATTAGGTACATCTCAACCACTCCTAATGGAATGTCTGAAAGGCCATGCCCTATCAAGAACTTTATTCTAGAATATCCTCTAGTGCCCATCACTACAAGTCTCTCAATAATAGTCTTGCACCCATGGAAAGACTAAGGGAATCCAAGTGAAGAGGCTCTGTCCTTTATATTGTGTCATGTAGTCAAAGATCTCCCACTCCCCTAAAGGACCTGATCCTCATCACAACTTGGAGATGATGGAATATTACATCATGAGGGAGGAATTGTACCCTTCCTAGTAGGGGAGTACAACTCTAGTAGTTTTTTTCTATGGGTGACCCACGAAATAAAATGTAAAGGGAGTACCGACCCTAGACAAGAGAACACACTCCCTTGAATAACAGGGGAGTACCGAATCTATATGTGAGGACCCATAGCCTACCCTATAGGGGAGTACAACTATGGTAGTTTGTTTGATGTGGGGGACCCACACCCAAGTACATCAGGAGAGTACTAACCCCATGCTAGAGGACATTCACCCGATAACTGCAAGGGAGTACCAAATCTGATATAGTACTGCATAAGGTGGATCTGCACCATGGGTTGATTAGGGAGTACCTTCTCCTTACATAGAGGACTCACACCATACCTGGTAGGAGAGTATCTAAATCAATGTGAGTTACGTATAAAAGAACCACGCCCTTATCCAATAGAGGAGTACCGACTCCAAATATAGAAAACCAAATTTGAGGGAAACGAACCTGCACCCATGATCTGGGGAGTCCTCTCTCTACCAGGGCAGAGGAGTGATGAATACCCTTTCCTCAAGTCATCAAGGGAGTATCTATCCTAACTCTCACTACATGAAACACAATGGTTCTGCACTTCTAGTATTTGATCATACCTCAACCACCATAAAGATCTACAAAGAAGTAACCTGATGATCCATCATGAAATAAGGGTACCAATTCAATAGATGACGCATCAATCAGACACACGGTTTGTATTTTATATGTATTTTAATTTCAAGGGCCTAGTTGTACTCTAGTACGATCCAACTATCCAAACTATTACTTTCTATGAAATTTATGTGGAGAATGTCTAAAGGACCAACTCGCTCTATGGATCCAAACACCATAGATGATTTTTCAAATGGACATTCATTTTGAAAGGCACTGTCATTTAAGAATAACTGGGAGCGAATGTGATTGTTTCTGGCTCGAATCATTCGGAATCACCCTTCCTGACCCCGCATGGGCCTATCCTACCCAGTTTGGTTTGACCCGACCTAGTCTAGGTCTGACCTAGCCCGGCCTGAACTGGCCTGGGCCAGCCCGATTGGGCTGGGCCAAGAACTGGCCTAGCCCGCCAACTGAACACAACCCACCGGGTGACGCAGCCCATTGGGCTAGCGTGGCTCACCAACAGGATGGCTTCCATCTCCCCAAACGGCTCCAGAAGAGCTGTTCGGCTATTCAATTAGCTGTGCCACATGGTGACACCACATGGTCCTCATACCCACTGGGTGTGTGTCCTCCACCTATCGTGACTTCAATGTCGCATCTCCTTCTCTGTGGCGTGGGACAGTGCGCCGCCTCCCCAGTTCGGTTGTCCGGTTGCATCCCTCCCCTTCGGGTGCTCCGCGGTGCCATGCAGCACCGCCCTCTTCTCTAGTCAGCGAGCGCCTGCTTCCGCCTTGGCTTCTAGTAGTGGTCACTGGGGCCACAACACTGGTGTCACGCCGAAGAATCTTCTGCATCCCACCGACTAAGCTCCAGTGGTCCATTATTTTTTCTGGACGCTCCTGTAGTCCTCCCGATATGTCTTTGTCATTGTGTGCCTCTCGGTTTCAAGGTTCGATCAAGTTGGAACAAACAACATCCGAATAACACAATTAAAATCAAGTGGAGGAGTGTTCGGGCCATGTTTGTTTGGCACGCTCCCTCTACGTTATCTTTATTACAAGTGGGAGTAATTTATAAATTACATTAAAATAATTATAAACCGTGTTCAAATCCCCCACAATGACCACCCTGAAATTCTGATATGAGGAGAAGAATGGTGGGAATTAATTTCATTAAAAGACAACTCCTACCTCAAGAATCATTGTAGTCATCATGGTGGTTGAATAAAAATATGTGCTTCTATGAAGTCGTCAGTGATCGTTGCTCTAGGTTCGTTGTCACCGGAGCATCTCTCTCCGTATGTATAAGGTGTCACGTCCCTTCTCTAGAAGTTCTTAGCTTGAAAAATTCATGTCAAAAGATATACCCCATGCCCCATTTAAATAGAAGATTAAAAGGGTGTGTATCACACTGAGGAATTATTGAGATTAATTATTTGACATAATTTACGTGCCACATTAATTACACAAGAGGTGGTTACACAACAAAAGTATAACCGTGTAATTAATTTCCCATATTTAAAAGAATGACTACCTCCCTGGACCCTACCACCACTACTCAACAAGTGGTAGGAAAAGAAGAAATAAAATTACTATTCCTAATTTATTTTATTCTTTCTTTAAGAAATTGTAAAGGCTCGCTTCTTCACCTGAACAAGTCTGATCGAAGTTAAGCCTCCCATAAGATAATACCGTTGATTTGGATTAAATTGTTCTGTCGGATTTTTAATCCGAGAAGAGTTTAAAAAGATATAAAGCACCGCCCACACATTAACTAAATGTATCTTGAAAAAAAAATAATTATTAACATTCACCCATTAATCATGCAGGTCGAGTGGAACATGTTCTCATGAGCTCAACGGTACTCCCAAATTTTCAATTCGAGTTACCGTTTAGATGTTAATGTTTTTAAAATAAAATAATTGTCCCCGAATTATTTTATTTATGACCACAAACTAACATCCACTAGTGGTATTTTCCGGCCAAAGTTAGTATCTTCATAAAAAAGGCATACCCTCACAAGATCAGTAGTGGTCTCAGATTTTTAATTCGAGTCACCATTCAGGAGTTATAAGAATTTGAAAAATAAATTAATTTCACTTTATTATTTTATTTACAGTTATTCAATTTATTTTGTTTTTATCACTAGAAGCGTGTCCCAACACAACATATGTTGCGCCTAGGGTAAACATGCCATCATGAATGCAACAGTGCCCTCAGATTTCTAATCCGGTCACCTGATTAAGAGATATTCCATATTTTCAGTAAAACTACTCACGTGCGCTATTTTAATCTTAATACTTGTTCAAATGATCAATCCTGGCACTCGGTGCCTCAAAATCACATGCCTTAAGATTTAACAGTCTCGTTAAAATTCCATATAATTAATAATATTATACAGAAATCCTCGGTCTTTAAATTCTCCCCACCATAGGGCTTTTCTTCATCAAATTAAAAAACAAAGGAAAATCAAAAAAAATTAGGGTAGTGAGCATGAATCTGATCCTTCCCCTCCCATGTTCTCTCCATGGAGATTTCGTGATTCAACCGAACTCACACCATAGGGATTGATCATCCCAAAAGGACTTGATCGTGTCGATCATCTGTCTTCACCGGGAACTCTGTAAAAGTCACCCCATCGTCTAAGTCCAACTCGCCATAGTTGATAGCCTGCGATGGATAATGCACGCATCTCCTCAGTTGCGACATGTGGAAAAAATTATTCTCCTAGTGTATAGGTAGGGTAAAATCAAGGTGGTACTCCACCTTGACATCTTTTTCAATAATTTGGAAATTTTTGATGAACCTTATAGATAGATTTTTGCCCCGGCTGAATCTCACCAATCCTCGTTTTGGTCAGACCCATTGGAAGACATTCTCTCCCTCCATGAAACCTAAAGGTCTCTATCTTTTGTCGGCATCACACTTCTACCGACTTTTTATAGACTTCATCCCTAGCCACCAGTACTAACATTAGAGGTCATGGTACATCGTCACCACACCAGGATGAACCGCCAAAAGGGGATCTATGGAACTCCCTCAACACCTTTTCTTGTAGCTGCACTGGATTCATGGTGCATCCATTGAGAAGGATGACATCATCCCACCTTCAAAAAATCCTTCAGGAGCTTGTGATGAAGATATCTGAGTATGTCCGGCCATGTAGTCTATGACCCAAACTTATACCTCTCAAAATAACTAATGATATGGGAAAGTGACAGTTATAGACTAGTGGTAATCTAGTCCATCACTATCCATGAAGGGTTTCTGTAACATTAATAGATTCTTTGTCTCCTAACTCAACAGTTGTAAACCTAACCTCCTACTAAGTGCATCTGCCACAGGGTCCCACGTCTAACTCTAAGCACCTAGAGCTCTGTGAAAGACAAACAATATGAAAGTACAGATATGTGTGTCATTGCTAGGTACAATCCAAGGATGATGTACCTCTCCCGATGGGGAGGTAATTCTGGAAACATCTTTTGAAAAGATGTTCCCACACTCTACTAGTGCTTTTGGGAACTAAAAACTAAAAACTCCCCTTTCCATGAGGGTAAGGCTATCTGAGTTAAGAGTGATTGGTTGGACCCTCCAATGCATGTGTTTATCCCGTGTTTCATGTGTTTCTTTTTTTCCAACCAAGCAAAACCCCATTTCAACTCCATAGATATACCAAAACAAATTTTTCTTAAAAAATCGAATTTGAACAAGAACTATGGATAACCAATCCATACCCAATCTAACATCATAATATATCTACGCTTCCACCAAGATATTTATTCTGAAACTCTTGCCTCAAGGGTCATATCACATCATCATCATAAGTGTGATTATCGAGTCTCCTCCCCATGTTATTTCTAGATGTAAGGGCCAATTCAACGGTTTAACCAGATACTCTAGGTCTTGAAATAGATTATCATCAATAAGCAGTGATTAAAACCTATGTATATTAATATTGAATCTAGTAATAGACACAAATAGTACCTTGAATCCTTCCTATAGACCTTGGGTCACAATCCTTTCCCACATTCAGCTACTCCCTTCCCCTATCCTCTATCTCCCTGATCCTGATGGGGAACACATTGGGATGGTGTTTGTAACATGTCAAGATTTATACCACATCATGCTACTCTCCTAGATCCTCCTCCATCTATACGGCCATGTAGATTCATTTTTTGCTTTTATATCTTCTTCCTAGAACATATTAACACATCCATGTCTCATATTCTAATGTAGGTTTCACCCTTTCCCACAACTGCATTCAGTTGTTGTATCTACTCATCCAAAGAATCATTCAACCACAATGGTTTTCTCTAGCACCCTAACATATGTAGGAATGCATAGATAAATATTACTATCTTGGATGTCTGTAAACACTTCCCACTCAGTGGTCTGTGCCCTGAAGCACTGGTCATATCATATTCATCGAGCACCTGGAAGGGTCGGTATGCCTCAGCGAATACTCAATTACCGACATGTCGTCCTTAAAAAGCTATAGATGCTCATGGGAACACATACACTATACCGTTTATAGGATTAAAGTCCCCTACGCATAGGAAGGTTATCAAACTCTGTCCATGGAAAAAGTCTCCTCATCCTAAGATAGAGGAAATCTAAACCCTGCCACCTCACTGCTGAGCCACATTGACTGCTCACTACCAGGACCACTATAAGATCTAATAGTTCCATGTCTAGATGGAAACATAGTCACCAACTCAGGCTAGTCCATAGTTGCCTATGAGTCAGGATTTCCTCGAAACATGATGAGTATCAGTCACTAAAACTCGTGTAAGGCACTGAGCCTATTAGTGGCCTCAATCAGTAGAGCCAATCATTGCTGCTGACCAACGGGTAGTCATATCACTGGGAAAACACCCCATGGTAATATCATGGGAAACAGTCTCTGTACTGATGCCTCATCACTCTGTATACCATCCTCACTGCCACACACTGGAATTCTGGCTTACTATTTGTTTGGAAAAATAATGAAAGGGAATGATGATGAACAATGATCAATCATATATAGCTGGTGAGATGACCTAAAAGTGGTTAAAAACATTTCAAATGAAACCACAATCTGTTTTTTCGTTCCTCGAGTTGGGAATCATAATTTTGGGTCAGATTTTATGTATACAATGACCATCGCACCAACACTGGACTCCCCGAACTGAAAACCACATTCAAAACACTTAACCCTATTTCACCATTATAATGATCAAAGAATTAGATCTTCTCTAGAACACATTCCTCTGAAACCACTATGTTACAAATTGTCCCTCATGCCCCATGTCATGACTACCCCAATCCCACCTTCCCCGGGCCAGGGTTTGGAGACAGGAACTGGAAAGGCATATCCCTAAAATTAGAAGGCATTTACTTTATCCTGTACAAAAAACACTAACTAGAAAGCAACAAGATACACCCGAAAAAGTAAAACTGCTATAGTAAAAGAGTTTAAAGATATAAAGTGGAGGGAATATAATACTAAATGAAAAGATACAACTACAAAAAAAACATAAAACATGTCATGAGATCATCCACTATGAATCCTAAATGAAGTGTAGGTAGAGCTCGTCTCCACAACTCTCCATGTCAACTACCACCATTATCCATCATCGGGTCCTAGATCCTCGAGTACTATTCAAGGTTTCCCATCATCTATAGAACACAAAACAAGGTGCAGGTGAAGCCCATGCATGGGTGAGTTTAACAATACCTAGTAGGGACCCAAAGTCCACCGAAGGTCTCTCAAAATTCAACAAAAGTATACAACATGCATGGTCTTAATCACAAGGCACAATGTGAAAGACACAACTCAAACCAAATATACTCGTCTCATCCAAAAAGAAACAAAAGTCCCTGACCTCAATCCATTTCCATGATTTCCAATGATGGATCAAATGTAACTCAAGGATAAAGAGTACACGCTCCATGAATGGGCCATAGCTGATGGCACCTGTCTGAGAGATGTACTCCATCTGGTAAAACTCAACCATTCTAAATGGAACTTCAAAATGGCTGTGCTACATCGTGAACATTATTCAAGAAATGTCTCTAGTGATCGACAATAGATGTATAGTTGTCCCAGTATTTCACTAGAGGGGAGACCAAAGGAATCAAAGTTAAGAGGCCCACTCATCGACATTGTGTCTTGTATTCAAGGGAGCTCCAACTCCCCGGGAGGACACTCTCACTATTGTTACTCGGAGAAAGGGGAATACTACTCCATAAGCGAGGACCCGCTCCCTACCCAATAAGAGAGTACTGCTATGGTATTTTTTTTGTTGTGGGTGACACACACCATATTATTTAATGGGAGTACTGATCCAGGTTGTAGGACTTGCACCATGGAATGAAAAGGGAGTACTATCTCTATATCTGAGGACATGAAACCTGCCCGGTAGGGGAGTAAAACTCTGGTAGTTTGTTCATTGTGGGGGAACCACACCTAAGTATGTCAAGGGAGTACAAACCCTAGGCTAGAGGACCTATACCCCGGTAGGGCAGGGGAGTACTGACTCTATTATTGTACTGCATATGGAGGAACTTCACCTTGGGTTGACAGGGGAGTACCTACTCATAACATATATGACTCACACCCTACCCGGTAGGAAATTACATGACCCTATGTGAGTTATATATGGGGTACCTATTCCCTTTTCCAATAGGGGAGTTCTGACTCCAAATATAAAATACATTTAGAGAGAAATAAACTCACACCCATGGTGTGGGCCAACCCATCTCTACCAGATTAGAGGAGTAAGGAATAATCGTGCATTGATTCATCAATAGAATATCCTATCTAACACTTACTACATGAAAAACCATAGTTATAATACTTTGGTTATTGGAAATAACTCAACCTCCATGAAGTTCCACAAATAAGTAACCCAACAATCAGTCCAGACATAAGGGTTTCAATGAAAGAGAAGACACATCAAACGGACACCGGGATGTAAGACATTAGAATTTTAATGCCGAGGGTCAGGTTGGATTTTAGTTCGATCCAACCTGGAAAAACTAAAACATTATCCAAAATACATGTGGAGTATATCAAAATGATCGTCCCTCTCCAAGAATCATATCACCTCAGATGGTTCGTCAAAGAGATGTCTAGTTCGCAAGGTACAATCATTTAAGTGTATCTCGGCCCGAATGGGTCCGAGTATGGTTTTCCTGGTCGGACTGACCTGACCCGACACGACCGCAGTGGGATCGGCCAGCTGGGTCATGTAATGGCCTAGACTACCTACTAAGCCCGACCCATTGGGTGATGCGTCTCGGTGCGCTGGTGCGGCTCGCCAATCGCGTGGTCGCCAACTCCCCGAAAAGATCATGAAGAGTTGTACAGATCTTCAAATTGTTGTTCCACGTCATGCCACAATGTTGCGCTGGCACGTGGTCCACGAGACCTGGGGGGGTGCGTGTCCCCTTCGTACTACATCTTCGATGTCACTACTTTTTCTCCATGACGCATGATAGCGCGCAGCCTTGACAACGCAACCTACTGGTTTCCAGCCGCCCCTACGGGTCGTCATTGTGACACCCTCTTCCTCAGCTGGAATTTGATAGCAGACACCTTTTCCACCAGCACCAGTCGCCGGTGTGTCAATAGAAAATTTTCTACAGGCCACCGGGTGAGCTCCGGTGGTCTGTTCTTTCATCCAGGCGCGCCTACGATCCTCTTGGGATGATGTCATCATTACTCGACTCTCAGTTTCTATTTTATTTCATGTTGGAATAATCCTCATCCAAATAAACCAAAAAAATCAAGGAGCATAGGGTTCAGTCCTTTTTCATTAGGCATGCACCCTTAGCATTAGCATTATATGAATTGGGAGTAATTAATACATCATGTTAAAATAATTACAAAAAACCATTCAAATCCTCCACTATGAGAACACCCAAATTCATGAATGATGAAAAGAATTGTGTGATATCATGAATTTCAATACAACCCCTACCTCAATAAATTTTTAGTCATTATGGAGGTAGAAAGAGAATTTGCACTTTGAAAAAGATGTCAGCGTTCATCCCTCCCAGTTCATTAGTGCATGAGAACCACTCTCTGTCAGTGGCAGGTTTCACGTCACATCACCATAGGTTCCTCTCTTGGAGAAGTCATGTCAAAAACCCTACCATATGACCCATTTATGTAGATGGGGAAAAGGGTGAGTAACACACCGAGAAAGTAATGATAATCATTAACTGATGAAATTAATGTGACACATTAATTAAACGAGGGGTGGTTTCGCAACCATGTTTTAATGAGGTAATTAATATCCCATATATAAATGTCTGACCACCTCTGTAGTCCCCACGACCACCACTCAATAGGTGGTAGGAAAAAAAGAAATAAAATAAAAATTCCTCTGTTATATTATTATCTTGTTAAAAATCCAAAAAAACTAAATTTTTTAATTGAACAACTATTATCAAAGTTTAGCATCCCTTAAGAGAATCCTAGCATTGCGGAATCTACAGTGGCCTCAAATTTTTAATCCGTGCAATGGTTCAAAAAACAGAAAATGTCGCCCGCAAGTTTATTGAACATACCATCAAAAATTGGTCAAAATTTATTAATAGTTACCCTTGACCCGCACCAGTCTAGGATAGGCTCCGCCTAAGGGGGGAATGCCCTCACAATCTCATTGGAACTCTCGGATTTTAAATCTGAGTTACCGTTTATAGATTATGGATTTTAAAATAAAATAATGGTCATTTTATTATTTTATTTTTAGAAAAATGCTAATTTCCACTGGTGGCCCACCACGGCTATAGATAATATCTTACTATAGAATCAATACTCTAATGAGATCTACGATGTCTCAAATATTTAATCTGAGTCCCCATTCATGAGTTATAAGTATTTGAAAAATAAAATATTTTTATTTATTTATATTATTTATGGTCATACCGTTTTCAGGTTATCTTAGTGAAAACATGTCTTGACTCAACTTAAGGTGCACCAAGGGTAAACCTAAAATATTGAACGCAATAGTTCCATCATATTTCTGATCATGACACCCATTTAAGAGATATTTTACATTTTCAGGAAAACTAATCACATGATCTATTTTAAGATTAATACTTTTTCGAATGATTATTCCAGGAACTCTGGGCCTTGGAATCACATGACGTCATATTTAATAGTCTTGTAGAAATTCAATATAATTAAAAAAAGTATACATAAATCCTAGGACTTTTCATTCTCCCCACCCTAGGGATTTTCTTTATCAAATTATAAAACAAATGAAAATCAAACCACTGAGGGTACTAAGAACAAATATGATCCTTCCTGTCCCATGTGATCTATTGGAGATTTTTGTGATTCCACCGAACTCACTCAATAGATATCGACCATCCAGGAAGGACTCAATCATATCGATCCTCTCTCTCTCTACTAGGAACTTAGTAAAAGACTCCCCATCATCAAAGTAAAAATCACCCAAGTCGTTAACTTGTGATTGATAATGCAGGCATATTCTCAGCTGTGACAAATGGAAAACAATATGCACCCATGGAATCAGTGGGGGAAAAGAAAGGTGGTACTCCACCTTGCCATCTCTACAGATAATATGAAATGGTTTGATGAACCTTTGAGATAGATTATTGCCCTATAAGATTCTCCGCAATCCTTGACACGATGAGACCTGCTGGAATACACGGTCTACCTCCATTAAACCATAGTTTCTCTGTCTCTTGTCGGCATAGGACGTCTACTAGCTTTGTGCAGCCTTCATCCCTGGACACTTGTACTAATGTTGGATATCCTGGTGCATCATCTCCACACCAGGATGTAAGTCCAAAAGGGGATGTGTGGAACTACCTCGACATATCTTCTTTGTAGAGTCATCGGTACCATGATGTTTTTCTTTTGAGATTAATGACGTGATACCATCCTAAAAAAATACTTTGAGAGCCTATCATGAGGATATTTTATCATGTTTGGCCTTGCAGTCTATGTAGCAAAGTTGTGCCTCCCAAACACATTAAAGGTGTAGGGATGGGACAATAATACACTAGAGATATGACACTCCATCACTATCCACGAAGGGTTTCTGTAACATGACTAGATGATTTGTATCCTTACTCCGTAGCTAAAAACTAGACCTAAGGCTGAGTGCATCTTTCACCATGTCCACCTTCTATCTCTCAACTATTGGAGCTCTTCCGGAGCCACCCAATATGAAGTTATTGATATTGGTGTCGTCGCTGGGTACAAGCCAATGCATAAGACCCACTCCCAGTGGGGAGGTAATTCTGGAAACATCTTCTAAAAAGATATTCCCGCACTCTGACACTACTGTTGGGAACTAAAAACTCAAAACTCCTCCGTCCATGAGGGTAAGGATGGCTGAGTCAAGAGTGATCTGTTTCACCCTCCAATGCATGAGTTTAGCACAAGCTGCATGGGATTCGTTTTTCACCGACCAAGGAAAACCACATTCTAACACTATAGAAATACCCCAATGCTTTATTCCTAAAACAACCAATTTGATCTTGAAATGTGGATGAGCAGTCCATACCCCAACTAATGTAGCAAGGTCTCGACACTACCTCAGTCATATTTCAACTGAAACTCTCAACTCAAGGGTCAGATCACATCATCGGCAGAAGTGAGATTTTCTAGTCTCCTCACAAAGTTATTTCCACATATAAGTGTCAATTCAATAGTTTAACCAGAAACTCTAGGTCTAAAACTAGATTTCATGTTAAGAAGAAATGATTACTACATAATTCTATTAATACGGTAGCTAGTAATAGTCATAGATAGTTCCTTGAATCTTTCTTATAGCCCTTGGGTCACACTACTTTCCCACATGAAGCTAATCCCTTCGCTTTCCCTTCATATCCTTGAGCCTGATGGGTACCACATTGGGGTGGTGGTTGTAACATTTCAATTTTTATATCACATCATGTTACTATCCAAGAACCTCTTCCATATCTTTGGCCCAGCAGATTCATCTTTCCCTATCACATCCTCTTCCAAAAACTCTTTTACATATCCATGTCTACATGATTGACGTCGATTTTCTCATATCCCACTGATAAAACTCACTGGTTATATCTACTCTCCCAAATAATTTTTCAACCACAAATCTTATCCATAGCACGCTGGAATATGTAAAAATTCATATAGAAATATTTTTATCTCTGATTTACTTTAACACATATCACTCAGAGGTCCAAGCTATATAGCACTGGTCGTATCATATTCATCGAGTACCGGGAATGGTCGGTACACCTTGATGAATACTCAGCTACTGAAATATCATCTTGCCAAAACAAGAGAAGCTCTTGGGTAAAAATACCCATTATATTTTTGTATGGAAAGAGACCACATCTCTTAGGAAGGTTCTCAAAACATGTCCCTGGAAAAGTCACCTCATCATATGATATGGGGAACCTGAACCATGCCATCACCCAACAAAGCCACATTAAATGCTCACTGCAAGGACCACCATCTGATCTAATGGTACCATGGCTATATAGTAACTAAGTCACCACCTTAGTATAGTCCATAGCCACATGTGAGTAGAGATTGACTAAAAACATGATGGGTATCTGTCATTGAAACTCGTGTACGGTACTGAGCCTATAAGTGTCCTCTATTGGTATCTCTGATTGTAACTTCTCAACCACGAGAAGTGGTATCATGGGGACAAAACATGAAGGTACCATCTTGGAAAATGGTCCATGTACCAAAGCCTCGTCACTCTGCATACCATCCTCATGGTCACACAATGGAATACTGGCTTGATATATGTGTAGAGGAATATTGAATGAGAATAAAGATGAACCAAATTCAATAAGATATACCTAGTCAGTAGACTCAAAAGTGATTAAAAATACAATATTTCCAAAACTCACACAATTAGAGTTTTCCTACCCTGATATGGGAATCAGAATTCAGGGTCATGGTGTACGAAAATATCGGTCATCGTACCTGCACTGGACTCTCCGAACTGAAAACCACACTCCAAAAACCTAACACTATATCTCCATTAGAATGATTGGATAATTAGTTCTTCTGTAGAACTCAATCCCTTGATACCACTTTGTTATGACCCGTCCCCCGGGGCCCATGTCATGACAACCCCATGCCCGCCTTCCCTAGACCAGGGGTTGGTGACGAGCACCAAAAAGGCATATACCTAAAACGAGAAGGCACTTCCTTTAAACATGTACAAACACACTAACTAGAATGCAACTAGTTTAAATCAAAAAGTAAAACTGATGTTGTAAAATAGTGTACAGAAAGATAGGTGTTGGAATATAATTCCAACTGAAAAGATAAAAATACAACAAAAAACAGAAAACAGATCCAGAGATCTTTCACCGAGAATCCTACCTGAAGAGTAGTTATAGCTCGTCTACATAGCTCTCCACATCAACTATCACCACTTTCCACCATCAGGTTATTTCTCACCGAGTCCCTGTCAAGGATGTTCGTCATCTGCAGAAGACACAATAAGGTGCAGGAAAAGCCCGTGCTTGGGTGAGTATAACAATACCTAGTAGAGACCCTGATACCCCTAATGGTATTTAAGAATTCCAAAAAGAAAAAAAACAAGAAATATCTCAATAAAAAGGAACAAATTAAATGACATAGCACAAACTAGATATACTCATCTCATCCACAAAGAAACATAAGTCCGAAACCTCAATCATTTTCGTGGATTTACAATGATGTCACAAAGCATAACTCAGGGATCAGGAGTACACGCTCAAAGAACTGGCCATCCCTGACGACACCCGTCTGAGAGAAGTTCTACATCAGGTAAAACTATACCATTCCTCATGGAACATCTGAAGGTTCGCGCAACATCGGGAACATTATTCTAGAACTATCTCCAGTGCCCGACACTAGGGGTATCACAGTCACAGTCTTGCCCTGGAGGCATGATGAAGGGAATATAAATGAAGAGGTACACTACATGATATTATGTCCTATAGTCGATGGAGCTCCAACTCCGCTAAAGGACCATCTCCCCATCGTTACATGAATAGGGGGGAGTACTTCTCCATAAGTGAGGACCTTCACCCTACCCGTAAGGGGAGTACAACTATGGAATTTTGTTTTCTATGGGGGACCCGTGCCCTATTTTGTCATGGGAGTACCGACCCATGCAAGAGGACTTGATCCCAGGCACCAAACGGTAGTACTGCCTCTATATGTGAAGACATGCACCCTATACGGTAGTAGAGTACAACTCTGGTAGATTGTTTGTTGTGGCGCACCCACGCCGTAGTACGCCGGGGGAGTACCGACCCTAGTCTAAAAAACCTATACCCTAGTAGGGAAGAGGATTACCTACTCTATTGTAGTACTTCATATAAAGGAACCCCACCCTAGGTTTATAGGCGAGTACCTGCTCATAACATGGAGGACCCGCACACTACTCAGTAGGGGAGTACTTGCCTCTATGTGAGTTATGTATGGAGGACTTGTTCCCTAGTCCAATAGGGGAGTACCAACTCCAAATATAAAAAAATCAATCAGAGGGAAACGAACCATCACTCACGATGTGGGGAGTCCCATCCCCACCGGAGTAGAGGAGTTAGTAATAAACGCACCTCGAGTAATCAAGGGAGTATCCATCCTAACCCTGAATACAAGAAACACCTTGATTCTAATCCTCCTATTATCGGATTTACCCCAACCACGATGAAGCTCCACAAGGAAGTCACCCAATGATCTGTCATTTCATAATGGTTTTAATGAAATAGACGGCCAATAAATCAGATTCCCTCTCAGTAAGCCATTGACATTTTAATGATAAGGGACCGGTTGGATTAGTGCTCAATCCAACCCGGACAAAATCCAACATTCTCCAAAATTCATGTGATGTATCTAAAAAAGGCAATCTCACTCCAAGGATCCCAGTACATTAAGAAGTTTGTCAAACAGACATCTGGTTTGCAAGGTGTGGTCATTTAAGTGTAACTCTACCCAAATTGTTTCGTGTCCGGTCCGACCCGGTCGGACTGACCCGGTCAGACACTGCCATAGTGGGCTTGGAAAGATGGGCTGTGGACAGGCCCAAACTACCAATTGAGTGTGACTCATCAAGAGGTGTAGCATGGTGCAATGGAATGGCCTACCAGTCTGATGGTCTCTAGCTACGAAAACAACTCAAAATATTTTGTACCAATCTTTAAATTGCAGCTCCACATCGTGCTGCGAAGTTTCACCGCCACCTTTTCCACATGACCAGTGGGGTACGTGTCCCCTTCCTACCTCGTCTTTAATGTCACGACTCCTTCTTCACAATGCGTGGTGGAGCACTGCCTTGCAAACATGGTCAGCTGGTACCAAGTCACCCATTCGGGTCTGCTGCAGCGCCACCCTCTTCCATAGCCGGTGAGTTCCGCAAGTCGCCTTTGCTGCCGGCACCGATCAATGGGGCAGCACCAACGAATTTTCTGAAGTCCACTGGGTGAGATCTAGTGGTTCATTTATTTTTTCAGATGGGTAAACGGTCCTCCTAAGATATCTCCATCATTGAGTGCCTCTCGGTTTCAAGGTTCTTTCTTGTTGAACAATCCACCTCTGACACAATGAAAATCATATGGCAGAGGGTCTGGGCCTTGTTTGTTTAGCCCGCACCATACACATTATCTTTATATGATGTCAGAGTAATTAATACATCACTTTAAAATAATGATAAACCCCATTCAAATCCATTGCAATGAGCATGACAAATTCAAGAATGAGACAAAGAATTGTGGGAATTTCTTGAATTAAAAGACAACCCCTACCTCAAAATCGATGGAGGCGTCATGGTGGGGGATGAAGAATATGTGCTTTGACAAAGCCTTAGGTGTTCATCACTCCCGATTCATTGCTACCCAAGTTCCCCTCTCCATTGGTGGAAGGTGTCGCGTCACATCTCCAGAGGTTCCTCTCTTGATGAAGTCGTGTAAAAAACACTACCCCGAGCCCCATTTTAATTGATGTGGAAAAGGGTCAATAACGCCCTCAGGAATTAATGAGATTCATTAATTGGGGTAATTAATGTGCCACATTAAATACATGAGGTGTGGTTTCATAACCAATGCTTAATTGAGAAATTTATATCCCATATTTAAAATTCTGAACATCTCTGTGGTCCCCGCCACCATCACTCAATAGGTGGTAGGAAAATAAAGAAATAAAATAACAATTCAAATGTTATTTTATTATTCCCTTAAAAATTCATAAAAACTATCTTTTTTAATCAAAAAACTACTGTTGAAGATAATACTAACCTTAGGGAATCATAGTGTTGCAGATTCATTGGTGCTAATAGATTTTTAATCCGTGTAATGGTTCAAAATATAGAAATTCTGCCCCCACGACTTTGAAAAAAGTTCATGAATTATTAACAGTTACCATCAACCCGGGCCGATCGAAGTTAGGCTCTGCCTAAGGGGAACATGCCCTCATGAGCTCAACGATACTCTTGGATTTTAAATTTTAGTTACCATTTAGAGGTTAAGAATTTTAAAATAAACTAATGGTCACTTAATTATTTTATTTATATCCAAAAAATCATTACCACTGGTGGCCCGTTCCGGCCAAGAAAGTATCTTCCTAAAGAAACCATACCATCAAAAGTTCAGTAGTGTCTCAATTTTTTTAATTCGAGTCACCATTAGTGAGTAAGAATCATTTGAAAAATAAAATAAAATAATTTATTTATTTTATTTAGGGTTATGCCATTATTGGGTTTTCACACTAGAGGCACGCACCGACTAAACATAAGTCACTCCTAGGGTAATCCTGCCATCCTGAACGTAACGGTGCCCTCATATTTCTGATCCTGTCACCCATTTAACATGCATTCCAATTATTCTGGAAAACTACACACACATGCAATTTTATGATTAACCCTTTTTCCACGGACCATTCCGGGCACTCCGGGCCTCAGAATCACATGCTGTCAGATTTCGCGGCCTTGTAAAGATTTTATATAATTAAAAAAGATTATAGAAATTATGGGTCATTACATATTAACATATTCATAATTGGGGATTAAAAATATACTACACTATATAAATTTATCTTTTAGGATATATTGAGTTACTTATTTATCATCCAATTTTTTTTATCTTTCATAAAATTTTATACACAAGTATGTATATAACATATCCATACTCTCTATAAAATATATCTCTTATAAGGATATATAAATATCCAAGACATTAAAATACATATAAACAATATATTAATCAATAAAATAACTCTATATTTACAACTGAAATCTTATAACTAGAAGTTAATATATTAACAAAATAGTAATGCAATCCCATAACTGAGGAGAAATACACCAAAAGTATCTTGAAACAATTTTTTCATTAAATAAATAATAAATTCCTACATTTTTAGTACTATCTAGATATGTTTTCTGAAAAAAATCACCATTTTATACCTAAGGGTTATCCATCCTTGAATCAAAAGTTCATCAATTTCTATATGAAATAAAATATTATAATAAAATAAAATTCAGTGGTTACTAACATTGTTTAATATATAGTCTAAAAAAAATTTAGAAATAATATTATTAGATTACAATATTATATGGTTATTATATATATCATAACATTCATAATATTCCATAATTTCATATATAAATATCCCTATGTTTTGAAATTTGGGAAAAGAATCAAAAATTTATTTCAGTTAATATTTCATCCTAAGTAACATAAATTAAACTATGACAATCAAATATTCCATCATAATTAGAGTATAAAAAAATTGCTAACCATTTGAGTTTGCTCTATTATTCGATTGTATGATTAAGTGGTTAATAGATACTGGACATTCTCAACATCCACTTTTGGATACTATTTCCAAACAATACTGAAGTCAAAGTGGGAATGATAATATCTAATATATTCATTGTAAATTATCATATGAATTTTATATCTCAATAGTTATATTTTTCCCTAATGACACAATAATAAGAACCTAGGAAAATTTCATATCAACTCTGTGACACTTAGTTAGTATGTTATCACTCTTGATTCATCTAAGGTATCGTCAAATTTATTTATATCATACTTCATAATCTATATAATTATGAAATAAATAAATCATAATGGAGTGAAAGTTAATTTGGTTAACCCAAGAATATCACATGGGAGTGTGAAACCTGGTGGGTAGTTAAACCTCTTTATGATCCACCAGCTGACAATAGAGATTATATCCAATCCACCCAATTTGAGGTTACTACCCAAAGTATCATCTATATCATACAAAATATTAATATATATTATCCATTAAGGGATATTTTTTCTAGGATAACTACACATTCTCAACATATCTAAAACATCATGATATTATCATATACATAGACTTATTTTTATATTTTTACTATATTTATCTTATCATATTCCTTAGATAAATTACGACCTATTAACTTTACACTAAACCATATATTACATAAAATTTATACTTATACCACTGAAATTATTACTAACCATATCATCCATATATTTTCATTATCCTTAAAAAACATCGTCATCTCTAAAGTTTTGTAAACCCTACCCTTATACAAAATATGGTTCTTAAAACCCACACTCCCATATCTTGAGCCATAAAAATATGTTTTGTATACTACAATAGATAAAAAAATTTATATTATTAGATAATAAATTCCCATAATAACATATCATAAATAAAATTATTATTACTAAAATTCCAAAAACCGTTAATGTTTTGATATTTAGTGAATTTGCACTAAACAAAAACCATCAAAACCAATGAATTTTTAATCTAAGATACATTTATTCCAATTATATAAGAAAATATTTAATCCACATTAATTCTTCAATATATGACAAAAATTTAATAAAAAATATACTCTGTTCAATATATCTTGATTAATACTTTACTTCATAACCAATGAAAATTGATATATATGAAGGGGTTATCTCAAATTATCATTTAGGAGAAACATAAAAATGAGGGAATAATTACATCTACATGGAATAAATATTGTTCATGGAATATATAATAATATATAATACAATTATATTATAAAAATAAGATTATAATACTATCATGGATAACAACGTAAAAAAATAAATCACATTGATATCAATTACAAGTTATATAGTGATAAAATAAACAGTCAATTGTAAAATTTTGTTTCCGGGATTCATGTACTCCTATAACCTCCCATTGATAATTAATTTCTTTTGTTTTTATTATATACAACATCAAGTAAATTTTGGAAAATATTATAGACTCTTTGGGCTATGCTTGTTTGCTTCATGGTTTTCCAAAACATTGCAGCCACCCAGTGGAAACGTTTAAACCTGGGGAGTTGGGGGATTGGACAGTAACCACAGGTTTTGAAACCATTCACACACAACTAGTAGATCTTTTTCACTTCACTGAAAGAGGTTATAGATGTTGGGGATGGTTTTTCTTTTAGTGATGTCATGTCCAGCTGCCCCTGTAGACTGTGTTTTTTTAGTTAGAAAATATTTTAAAAATTCATGAACCCTAATTTCTCCTCGCACGTGAACCTAAATTAGGATATCATGAATTTTTAGTTATTGGGGGATATTAGGAATTTTTTATTTCCTCAAACCTCATTCCTCAACGAATCGAAGCATATATGATTTTTTATGCCTCTCTAGTACGTGATTATCCACATATTCTTTATCTAAAAATATATCATTTATTTCTCCATATATATTGTCAGATAATATCATGTAAGATGTATCTAAACTCTATATATTTGGATCATGAATCTATGTTGGATTACATTATCTTTGTTTTCCATAACTCATTATTGGGAAATCTATTTGTGGGTGTAGTGATTTGATACAATCAATAAAGGTAGGTTGTTCAATTTTAGATTTCACATTACAAATAAACCTATATTTTAATTATTGTATTATATTAAATTCGATATCAAAATTAAATTTTAATTGGATGATAATTTTAATTGATTTGAAATGGAATTTTTATACAACCTATAATTTTATTATATTTTTAATTAGGGGCATATTTAAAAAATTATTAGAATTTTTAAATTTATTTGAGAATCAATTATTGAGAATGGATTAAATTGAATTGATAAAAACCTAATATTGGTTTTTTTTTATATGGTAATGTATTGATGAATAACATGTATTTTGTTTTTGAATGATAGTTGGCATTTGAAGATGAATTGTGGGAAACTGAATTGTGAATGATGATTGTAAATTTGAAAAAAAAATGATTATTCATTTTTCAATAGATTGATGGAGCACATGAGATCCAAGGTAGTTTTCTTGTTTTTTAAAAAGGTGTTTCCTCAGTCAAAAATTAAGACATCATTTATTAGGGGATGAAAAGAGAACAACATGAGTATGAAATAAGGGATCTTATTACAATATTTATCATAAAAAGGAAGAAGCTAAACAGGCAAGACATCCTTACAAGTAATGTTCGGGAATATTGTTTTACTAGAAAGACCATCAAAAACCATGTTCGCTTCCCGAAAGGTGTGTGTGGAAATGTAATTAGTCCCTGTAAGAAAATCCGGGCACTTCATCCATCGAGTGGTCAGAGGCCAGGAAAGATGCACCACACGCTCCCAAATAGCATGGAAAATAGTGGTTGAGTCACTTTCAATCCAAATGTTGTTCGAACCCCTTTGCATGTATAAGCTGACAGCATGTATTACAATCATCATTTTCTACCTCTAGAGACGAAGTAGAACCACAACTGCCATAGAAGAATCCCAGAAACTAACCAAGGTAGTATTTGAAAATAACACCACATCCTGCTGGTCCCAGATTGCCTTTAGAAGCACCATCCATGTATACTTTGTTCCATCCTGGAAGCGGAGCATGCCAATACACTTCAAAAGTGCGCTTTAGTTGTTTGTAGATATAATCAGTCTGAAGTATATGGAGAATCTCAAAATCACTAATAGTGTCATCACAATAAGTTATTTGTATCGGAGTAGCATCCCTAATGTAAATGAGAATTTTCATCTTACCAACATTGATATTGTAAGAGAAAATATTGTGAATAATATCATTTCTATCATACCAAATCACATGAATAAGTTCCAAAACCGCATTGAGGAATAGGATCTTGATTTTTTGAGAGAAATAAAGATCAACACAACTTTTTAATTACAAGATGAGAAAGTCAGTATGAATCCATCCGCAGCCAAAAATGTCAGAAGTATAATTCCATAGGGTAGAGGAAGTAGCACAAGATAGGAACATATGGTTAGTATCTTCTCTATGTTGGTTGTATAAAGGACCCATGGAGCCAAGTTGGACTTCAAAGGAATGAAGACACACCTTAGTGAGGATATGGTTATAAGAAAGTCTCCAAACCTGAGTAAGTCTTTGGGGTTTAATCCATGGTTTTTCAAAAAAATCAACCAATAAAAATAAAAATCATAATTAGTAACCCTATGTTTATAGAAATATTTTGAATCTTGAATACCATTTCGGGTAGGATCCCAAATGAGGAAATCATTGGAATTCACAAATACATAGCTATAAACAACATGAATAATGTTTTCAGGAAAATTGGATATACAATAATGAGTATCATCTTTCACAGTAGTGTTGGTATTTTTCGGATGATAATTAAGAGACCATGGAGATAACCAGGGTTCCAGTCCAATTATCTATCCAAAAGATCATGATAGATTCTATACTAACCATCCATCTAGAATTAGACATAATATCATCATTAGATTTCCTAATAGATGGACATATAGAGGAATTAATATTGCTCAATTTTTTTTACATTGAATGAAATCTTTTTTTCAGAAAGACAATAGATTCAGTGTTGGTATGGATAATCCTCTATGTGAGTCTGGCATGGAGGGAATCATTAAGAAGACATAGACTTTTTTTCCATGACCACATTTTTCAAGTGGTTTGCATCAATTGGTCCAGGGGATGGTAACATGTTTCCTTTCTATAATGTTGCCTGACCAAACAAAGTTCTGTATATAAGCATTGATTTTTTAAAAGACCAGCATGCCATTTTTAAACAATCAATAAATAGACCAACTTTGATATAATGGTGAATTTCACTAGACATATTCTTCCCTCCATTGAAAGGGACTTTCCCTTCCAGGAGGATAGCTGCTTTAGGATTTGGTCCATCATACCATAGGGTAGATGACCACAGTTCTTATTGTTACTATTTTGATATATATAAGTATATAATCAAATTATTTTAATATTGATTTACACAAGACTAGTTATTTTTATAATATTTCTTATAATTTTTTTCCTAAAATATTACATAGAACCTCTTTTGTTATGTGAAATGAAATCATCTTTGGGTTCATATTTTCAACAATATATCCATAGAAATTTCACTAATATTAAAACAAATGAAGGTCTCTCTTGCCTGTAATGTACACTATGTTAGTGTTGTGTTTATTGAAATCATACATTAGTGTTGTGTATAACATAATCCCAACATAGTTATTTTCTAAATTTAACAAAATCTATTCATAGTTTGTGTGATATGAATTCTATCTAATGAACCTAAAATTGTGGTTATCACAAGGCAAGAATAGTGATGTGTATATTTCTATATAATATGTTGTTGCGTATATCACAAGATGATATTGGTTTATCATAGAACACAATCCATAAAATAACATATAATTGGTTTATATCATAACATTTCTGGGTGGTACATGGATGGATATCAATAAAATTGACTTATTTATTCTAATATTATATTAGAATCCCGATTCTTTACATTATCCTAGTTAAAAATTAGAATGATAGAAATTATTATTTTTCAATATTTGATGAATATATGTCAGTTAATATTATGTCACAAACAATTTCCAGGGGCCCATATCGGGACTACCCCTTTCTTGGCTTCCATAGGCTAGGGGTTGGCAAAAAGCACCGGAAAGGCGTATCCCGAAAATAGGAAGGCATTGCCTTTAAACATGTTCAATCACACAAATTAGAATGAAACTAGATGAAACACCAAAGTAAAACTGTTGTAGAAGAAGTGTGTATTGAATGTAAGGGCCCGAAATACAATTCTAGATAGAATGATACAACTACATCTGAAAATAGAAAACAACTCCTGAGATCATCCACTGGGAATCCTACCGAATTGGTAGGAACATCTCATCTCCAAAAATCTCCATGTCAATCATCATGGAAATCCACCATTAGTTTCTAGCTCCATGAGTCCCAATCAAGGTTACCCATCATCTACATAAGACACAACATGTTTCGTGAAAAGACCGTCTAGTGGTTAATATAACAATACCCAGTAAGGACCCTGATACCCCTAATGGTCTCTCAGAATTCGACAAAGGAAAACTCAAATCATTATCTCAATCACAAAGCACAAAGAAAAATACCCATCTGAATCTAAATATACTCGTCTCATCCATAAATAAAGATAAGGCGCCGACCTCAATCAATTTCTTTCATGTCCATGGAAGGCTCAAAGCGTAACTCAGGGATCATGAGTACATGCTCTATGACCTAGCCATACCTAATGGAACTAGTATAAGAGATGTACTCCATCATGTACATCTCAACCACTCCTAATGGAATGTCTGAAAGGTCATTCCCCATCAGGAACTTTCATCTAGAATATAATCTAGTGCCCATCACTAGTGGTCTCGCAATAATAGTCTTGCACCCATGGAAAGACCAAGGGAATCCAAGTGAAGAGGCTTAGTCCTCCATATTGTGTCCTGCTGTCAAAAGAGCTCCAACTCCCCTAAAGGACCTGATCCTCATCACAACATGAAGATGAGGGAATACTACATCATAAGTGAGGAATTTCACCCTACCTAGCATGGGAGTACAACTCTAGTAATTTGTTTATGTGGGGTACCTGCGCAATAAAATGTAAAGGGAGTACAGACCCCAGAAAAGAGAACACACTTCCTGGAATGACAGGGGAGTACCTAATCTATGTGTGAGGACCCATAGCCTACTGGGTAGGGGAGTACAACTATGGTAGTTTTTTTTATGTGGGGGACCCACACCCTAGTACACCAGGAGAGTACTAACCCCATGCTAGAGGACATGCACCCGAGAACGGCTAGGGAGTACCAACTCTAATGTAGTACTATATAAGGTGGATCTGCACCATGGGTTGATTGGGGAGTACCTTCTCCTTACATAGAGGTCCTGTACCATACCTGTTAGGAGAGTATCCAACTCAATGTGAGTTACGTATAATATAACCACACCCTTATCCAATAGAGGAGTACTGACTCCAAAGATAGAAAAAAAATTTGAGGGAAACGAACCTGCACCCATGATGTGGGGAGTCCTCTCTCTACCAGGGCAGAGGAGTAATGAATACTCGTTCCTCGAGTTACCGTTTAGATGTTAATGTTTTGACAATAAAATAATTGTCCATTAATTATTTTATTTATGACCACAAACTAACATCCAGTAATGGAATTCACCGGCGAATGTTAGTATCTTCTTACGAAAGGCATACCCTCACAAGATCATAAGTGGTCTCATATTTGTAATTCGAGTCACCATTCATGAGTTATTAGCATCTGAAAAATAAAATAATTTCATTTTATTATTTTATTTACGGTTATTCCATTTCTATTTTTTTCACTAGAAGCGTGTTTCAACATAATATATGTTGCGCCTAGGGTAAACATGCCATCATGAAAGAAACAGTTCTCTCAGATTTTTGATCTGGGCACCCGATTAAGAGATATTCAATATTTTAAGAAAAACTACTCATGTGAGCTATTTTAATCTTTATACTTTTTCTAATGATCAATCCTGGCACTCCGGGCCTCAGAATAGCATGCCTTCAGATTTAACAGTCTTGTAAAAATTCCATATAATTAAAAATATTATACAGAAATCCTCAGTCTTTACATTCTCCCCAACCAAGGGCTTTTCGTCGTCAAATGAAAAAACAAAGTCAAATGAAACAAATTAGGGTAGTGAGCAGGAATCTGATCCTTCCCCTCCCATGTGCTCTCCATGGGGATTTCGTGATTCAATAGAACTCTCACCATAGGGATTGATCATCACCAAAGGACTTGATCATGTTGATCAGATGTCTTCATCGGGAACTCTTTAAAAGTCACCCCATCATCTAAGTCCAACTCGCCATAGTTGATAGCCTGCGATGGATAGTGCACGCATATCCTCAGCTGCGACATGTGGAAAACATTATTCTCCTGGTGTATCGGTTGGGTAAAATCAAGGTGGTAATGCACCTTGACATCTTTTTCAATAATTTGGAAATGTTTGATGAACTTTATAAATAGATTTTTCCCCAACTGAATCTCCCCAATCCTCGTTTGGGTCAGACCCATTGGAGGATATTGTCTCCCTCCATGAAACCTAAAGGTATCTATCATTTGTCAGCTTCTGACTTCTACCTAATTTTTTTAGCCTTCAACTCTAGCCACCAGTACTAACGTTAGAGGTCCTGGTACATCATCGCCACACTAGGATGAACCACCAAAAAGGGATCTATGGAACACCCACATCACCTTTTCTTGTAGCTGCACCGGATTCATGGTGCATCCTTTGAGAAGGATGGCATCATCCCCACCTTCAAATAATCCTTCAGGAGCTTGTGATGAGGATATCTGAGCAAGTCGGGCCATGTAGTTTATGTTCCAAACTTGTACCTCTCAAAATCACTAATGATGTGGGAAAGTGACTGTTAGAGACTAATGGTAATCTACTCCATCAGTATCCATGAAGGGTTTCTATAACATGACTATATTTTTTGTCGCCTAACTCAGCAGTTGTAAACCTAACCTACTGTTAATTGCATCTTCCATAGTGTCCCCCTTCTAACTCTAAACTCCTAGAGCTCTGTGAAATACAAACAATATGAAAATAATGATATTTGTGTCATCATTAGGTACAATCCAATGAATATGTACCTCTCCCGATGGGGAGGTAATTATGGAAATATCTTTTGAAAAGATGTTCCCACACTCTGCTAGTACTTTTGGGAACTGAATACTGAAAACTCCCCTTTCCATGATGGTAAGGCTATCTGAGTTAAGAGTGATTGGTTGCACCCTCCAATGCATGAGTATAGCCCGTGTTGCAAGTGATTAATTTTTGTCCAACCATGTAAAAACCCATTCCAACGCTAGAGATATACCAAAACACTTTTTTCATAAAAAATCCAATTTGAACAAGAACTATGGATAAATAGTCCATACCCAATCTAACATCATAATATATCTACTCTTCCACCAAGATATTTCTTCCGAAACTCTTGCCTTAAGGGTCAGATCACATCGTTAGCATAAGTGTGATTATCGAGTCTCGTCCCCATGTTATTTCAAGATGCAAGGGCCAATTCAACGGTTTAATCGGAAACTCTATGTCTTGAAATAGATTAGCATCAAGAAAGAATGATTAAATCCTATGTTTATTAATACAGAATCTAGTAATAGACACAAATAGTACCTTGAATCATTCTGATAGCCCTTTGGTCACACTCCTTGCCCACATGTAGCTACTACCTTCCCATATCCTCCATCTCCCTGAGCCTGATGAGGAACACATTGGGATGCTGGTTGTAACATGTCAAAATTTATACCACATCATGCTACTCTCCTTGCTCCTCATCCAAGTATACGGCCCTGTAGATTCATTTTTCCCTATCAGATCCTCTTCCAAGAACAGATTGACACATCCATGTCTCATATTCTAATGTCGGTTTCACCCTTTCCCACTACTGACATTTACTTGTTGTATCTACTCAGCCAATGAATTTTTCTACCACAAAGGTTTTCTCTAGCACCCTATCATCTGTAGGAATGCATAGATAAATATTACTATCATGGATTTCTGTAAACACATCTCACTCAGTGGTTAGTTCCCTGAAGCACTAGTCATATCATATTCATCGATCACCTGGAAGGGTCGGTATGCCTTGACAAATACTCAGTTACCGACATGTCGTCCTTCCAAAGCTATAGATGCTCTTGGGAACACATACCCCATACATTTTCTAGGATTAAAGAACCCTACTCAGATGAATGTTATCAAACTGTGTCCATGGAAAAGTATCCTCATCATAAGATAGAAGAAATATAAACCCTGCCACATCACTTCTGAGCCACATTGACTTCTCACTACCAGGACCACCATAAGATCTAATAGTTCCATGTCTAGATGGAAATATAGTCACCACCACAGGCTAGTCCATAGCTACCTATGAGCCAGGATTTCCTCGAAACATGATGGGTATCAGTCACTAAAACTCATGTAAGGCACTGAGCCTGTAAGTATCCTCAATCTGTACCGCCAATCATTACTGCTGACCAATGGGTAGTGGTATCACTGGGAAAACACCCCATGGTTATATCATGGGATACAGTCTTTGTAGTGATTCCTGATCACTCTATATACCATCCTCACGGCCACACACTGAAATTATAGCTTACTATTTGTTTGAAAAAATAATGAAAGAGAATCATGATGAACAATGATCAATAAGATATAGCTGGTGAGATGACTCAAAGGTGATTAAAACATTTCTAATGAAACCAAAATCTGTGTTTTCGTTCCATGAGTTGGGAATCATAATTTTTGGTCACAGTGTATGGATATAATGACCATCACACCAACAGTAGACTCCCTGAACTAAAAACCACATTCAAGACAGTTAACACTATTTCACCATTATAATGATCACATAATTAGATCTTCTCTAGAACACATTCCTCTGAAACCACTTTGTTACAAATTGTCCCTTGTGGCCCATGTCATGACTACCCGAAGCCCACCTTTCCTAGGCCAGAGGTTGATGACAAGCATTGGAAAGGTATATCCCTAAAATTAGAAGGCATTAACTTTAATCCTGTACAAAAAACACTAACTAGAACGCAACAAGATGAACCCAAAAAAGTAAAACTGGTATAGTAAAAGAGTGTACTGAAATAAAGAGGAGGGAATATAATCCCAAATAAAAAGATATAACTACAACAAAAAACAGAAAAAATGTCATGAGATCATCCACTGAGAATCCTACATGAAGTGTAGGTAGAGCTCGTCTCCACAGATCTCTATGTCAACTACCACCACTATCCAACGTTATGTCCTTGATCCTCGAGTCCTATTCAATGTTTCCCATCATCTGTAGAACACAAAACAAGGTGCGGGTGAAGCCTGTGCACGAGTGAGTTTAACAATACCTTGTAGGGACCAAAATTCCACCGAAGGTCTCTCAAAATTAAACAAAACAATACAACATGCATGGTCTCAATCACAAGGCACAATGTGGAAGACACAAATCAAACCAAATATACTTGTCTCATCAAAAAAGGAACAAAAGTCCCTGACCTCAATCCATTTTCAAGATTTCAAATGAAGGATCAAATGCAACTCAAGGATCAAGAGTACATGCTCCATGAACAAGCCATAGCTGATGGCACCTGTCTGAGAGATGTACTCCATCAGGTAAAACTCAACCATTCTAAATGGAACATCCGAATGGTCGTACTACATTTGGAAAATTCTTCAAGAACTGTATCTAGTGATCGAAACTAGAGGTATAATTGTCCCAGTCATGCACAAGAGGTGATACCAAAGGAATCCAAGTTAAGAGGCCCACTCCTCGACATTCTGTCTTGTAGTCAAGGGAGCTCCAACTACCCAGGAGGACTCTCTCCCTGTCGTTACATGGAGAAAGGGGACTACTAATCCATAATTGAGGACCCACACCCTAACCAATAGGGGAGTACTATTATCGTAGTTTGTATGTTGTGGGAGACCCACACCATATTATTTAATGGGAGTATCGATCCAGGTTAGGGTACTTACACCATGGCATGAAAAGGGAGTATTGTCTCTATATGTGAGGACATGAAACCTACCCGATAGGGGAGTACAAACCTGGTAGTTTGTTCATTATGGGGGAACCACACCTCAGTACGTCAGGGGAGTATATGAACCAAGGGTAGAGGACCTATACCCTGGCAGGGCAGGGGAGTACGGTCTCTCTTATTGTACTGCATATGGAGGAACTTCACCTTGGGTTAACAGGAGAGTACCTACTCATAACATAGATGAATCGCACCCTACCCGATAGGGGAGTACATGACTCTATGTGAGATATATAAGGAGTACATATTCCCTTGTCAAATAGGGGAGTACTGACTCCAAATATGAGAAACATTCAGAGGGAAATGAACTCACACCCCTGATTTGGGCTGACCCGTCTCTACCAGATTAGAAGAGTAAGGAATAAATGTGCCTCGAGTCATCAATATAATATCTTATCTAAATCTCACTACATGAAACACCCTAGTTCTAATCCTCTGGTTATTAGACATACCTCAACCTCCATGAAAATCGACAAAGAAGTAACCCAACAATCAGTCGTGACATAAGGGTTTCAATGCATGAGATGACGCATCAAACAGACCACTGGCTATAAGCCATTGGAATTTTAATGCTGAGGACCGGGTTGGATTTTAGTTCGATCCAACCTGGAAAAACTAAAACATTCTCCAAAATACATATGGAGTATCTCAAAATGATCGTCCCGCTCCAAGAATCATAGCACCTCAGATGGTTCGTCAAACAGACGTCTGGTTCGCATGGTACAATCATTTAAGTGTAACTCGGCCTGAATGGGTCCGAGTATGGTCGGCATGGTTGGACTGACCTGACCCGACCCGACCACAGTGGGATCAGCCAGTGGGGTCATGTATTGGCCTAGACTACCTGCTGGGCCCGACCCATCGGGCGATGCGTCTCGGTGCGCTGGTACGGCTCACCAATTGCGTGGTCGCTAGCTCCCCGAACAGATAAAGAAGAGTTGTACAGATCATCAAATTGTTGTACCACGTCATGCCACAATGTTGTGCTGGCAAATGGTCCACAATACATGGGGTGAGTGGGTCCCCTTCCTACCACGTCTTCGATGTCACGACTCCTTTTCCACGACGCATGATAGAGCGCCTCCTTGACAACGAGACCTACTGGTTTCCATCCAGCCCTACGGGTCATCATTGTGTCACCCTCTTCCTCAGCTAGAATGTGCCGGCAGCCACCTCTTCCACCGGCACCATTCGCCGGTGTGGCACTATAAAATCTTTTGCAGGCCACAAGGTGAGCTCCGGATGTCTGTTCATTCATCCAGGCGTGCCTACGATCCTCTTGGGATGGTGTCGTCATTACTCGACTATCAGTTTTATTTTATGTCATGTTGGAATAATCCTCATCCAAATAAAGCAATAAAAATCAAGGAGCATAGGGTTCAGGCCTTTTCCATTAGGAATTCACCCTTCACATTAGCATTATATGAATTGGGAGTAATTAATACATCATGTTAATATAATTATGAAAAACCATTCAAATCCACCACTATGAGAACATGAAAATTCCTGAATGATGAAAATAATTGTGTGATATCATGAATTTAAAAACAACCCCTACCACAAATTATTTTTAGTCATTATGGTGGTGGAAAGAGAATTTGAAATTTGAAAAAGATGTCGGCGTTCATACCTCCCTGTTCATTACTGCACGAGCTCCACTCTCCGTCAGTGGAAGGATTCACATCACATCACCATAGGTTCCTCTCTTGGAGAAGTCATGTCAAAAGCACTAACCTATTCCCCATTTATATAGATGGGGAAAAGGGTGAGTAACACACCGAGAAATTAATGATATTCATTAACTGATGAAATTAATATGACATATTAATTAAACAAGGGGTGGTTTCACAACCAAGGTTTAACGATGTAATTAATATCCCATATATAAAAGTCTAACCACCTCTATAGTCACCACGACCACCACTCAATAGGTGTTAGGAAAAAAATAAATAAAATAAAAATTCCTATGTTATTTTATTATTTTGTTAAAAAGGCGTAAAAAATAAATTTTTCAATTGAACAACTGCTATCGAAGTTTAGCAATTCTTAAGAGAATCCTAGAATTGTGGATTCTATGGTGCCCTCAACTTCTTAATCTGTGCAATGGTTCAAATTACAGAAAATTCCACCCTCACGTTTATTGAACATTCCTTTAAAAATAGTCAAAATTTATTAATAGTTACCCTAAACCCGCGCCAGTCTCGGATAGGATCCACCTAAGGGGACCACGCCCTCATAATCTCATTGGTACTCTCGGATTTTCAATCTAATTTACCATTTAGAGGTTATAAATTTTAAAATAAAATAATGGACAGTTAATTATTTTATTTATAGAAAAATACTAATTTCCACTAGTGGCCCGCCACAGCTAAAGATAATATCTTACTATAGAATCAATAACCTAACGAGATCTACGATGTCTCAAATATTTAATCTGACTCAACTTTCGTGAGTTATAAGTATTTTAAAAATAAACTAATTTTTTTTATTTATATTATTTATGGTTATGCTATTTTTGGGTTATCTTACTGGAAACATGTCTTGACTCAACATAAGTTGCACCAAGGGTAAACCTAAAATCCTAAACGCAACAGTTCCATCAGATTTCTAATCACGACAACCATTTAAGATATATTTTACATTTTCAAGAAAACTAATCACATGATCTATTTTAAGATTAATACTTTTTCAAATGATTATTCCAGGAACTCTAAGCCTTGGAATCACATGCTGTCATATTTAATAGTCTTGTAGAAATTCTATATAATTAAAAAAATTATACAGAAATCATAGGAATTTTCATTCTCCCCACCCTAGGACATTTCATCATCATATTCTAACACAAATAAAAATCAAACCACTATGGGTACTAAGAACAAATATGATCCTTCCTCTTACATGTGCTATATTATCGATTTTCATGATTCCACTGAACTCACTCAATAGATATCGACCATCCAGGAAGGACTCAATCATATCGATACTCTCTCTCTCTACTGGGAACTCAGTAAAAGACTCCCCATCATCAAATTAAAACTCGCCCAAGTCGTTAACTTGCGATTGATAATGAAGGCATCTTCTCAACTATGACACATGGAAAACAATATGCACCCATGGAATCAGTGGGGAAAAAACAAGGTGCTACTCCACCTTGCCATCTCTACAGATAATCTGAAATGTTTTGATGAACCTTTGAGATAGCTTGTTTCCCAAGAAGATTCTCTGCAATCCTTTTCAGGGTGAGACCAGCTGGAAGACATGGTCTCCCTCCATTAAACCTAAGTGTCTCTGTCTCTTGTCGGCATATGAATTCTACCAACTTTGTCCAGCCTTCATCACTGGACACTTGTACTGATGTCGGATATCCTGGTGCATCATCTCCACACCAGGATGTAAGTCCAAAAGGGGATGTGTGGAACTACCTCGACATATCTTCTTTGTAGAGTCGTCGGTACCATGGTGAATTTCTTTTGAGAATAATGACGTGATCCCATCCTACAAAAATCCTTTGAGAGCCTATCCTGAGGATATTTTATCAAGTCTGGCCTTGCAGTCTATGTAACAAAGTTGTGCCTCCCAAACTCATTAACGGTGTAGGGATGGGACAATAATACACTAGAGTTAAGCCACTCCACTATCCACGAAGGGTTTCTGTAACGTGACTAGATCATGTGTCTCCTTACTCCATAGTTGCGAACTAGAACTAAGGCTGAGTGCATCTGCCACCATGTCCCCCTTCTATCTCTCAGCTCTATGAGATCTACCAGAGCCACCCAATATGATGTTATTGATATTGGTGTCATCGCTGGGTAGAAGCCAATGCAGAAGACCCACTCCCGGTGGGGAGGTTATTCTAGATACATCTTCTGAAAATATATTCCTGCACCCTGCCACCACTGTTGGGAACTGAAAACTCTAAACTCCTCCATCCATGAAGGTAAGGCTAGCTGAGTCAAGAGTGATCTATTTCACCCTCCAATGCATGAGTTTTTTCCAAGCATCATGGGAATCCTTTTTCACCAACAAAGTAAAACCACATTCTAACACTATAGATATACCACAACACTTTATTCCTAAAACAACAAATTTGATCATGAAATGTGGATGAGCAGTCCATACCCCAACTAATGTAGTAAGGTCTTGACACTGCCTCAGTCATATTTCAACTAAAACTGTCACCTCAAGGGTTAGATCACATCATCGGAAAAAGTGCGATTTTCTAGTCTCCTCACAAAGTTATTTCCACATACAAGTGACAATTCAACAGTTTAACTGGAAACTCTAGGTCTAAAACAAAATTTGTGTCAAGAAGAACTGATTACTACCTAAGTCTATTAATACGGTAGCTTGTAATAGTCATTGATAGTTCGTTGAATCTTTCTTATATCCCTTGGGTCACACTACTTCACCTCATGATGCTAATCCCTTCGCTTTCCCTTCATATCCTTGAGCCTTATGGGGACCACATTGGGGTGGTGGTTGTAACATTTCAAAATTAATATCACATCATGCTACTCTCCTAGCTCCTCTTCCATATCTTTAGCCCAATAGATTCAACATTCCCTATCACATCCTCTTCCAAAAACTCTTTTACATATCCATGTCTTCATGATTGATGTCGGTTTTCTCCTATCCCACTGCTAACACTCACTTGTTGTATCTACTCTCCCAAATAATTTTTTAACCACAAATGTTATCCATAGCACACTAGCATATGTAAAAATTCATATAGAAATATTGTTATCTCTGATTTCCATTGACACATCTCGCTCATAGGTCCAAGCTATACAGCACTGGACGCATCATATTCATCGAGTACTGGGAATGGTCAGTACACCTCGATGAATACTCAGCTACCGACATGTCGTCCTGCCAAAACAAGTGAAGCTCTTGGGTGAAAATACCCATTAGATTTTTGTATGGAAAGAGACCACATCTCTTAGGAAGGTTCTCAAAATCTATCCATGGAAAATTCACCTAGTCATACGATAGGGGAAACATAATCCATGTCATCACCCCACTGAGCCACATTGAATTCTCACTACAAGGGCCACCATATGATCTAATGGTGCCATGGATAGATCGAAACTAAGTCACCACCTTAGTCTAGTCCATATCTGCATGTGAGTCTAGATTGAATAAAAACATGTTGGGTATATGTCATTGAAACTATATTAAGGTACCGAGCCTATAAGTGTCCTCTATTGTTAGTGCCAATAGTAACTGCTCACCCACGGGAAGTGGTATCACGGGGACAAAACCCGAAGGTACCATCTTAGAAAATGGACCATGTACCGAAGCCTCATCACTCTGCATACCATCCTCATGGTCACACAATGGAATACTGGCTTGCTATATGTGTAAAAAAATCTTGAATGAGAATAAAGATGAACCACATTTAATAAGATATACCTAGTGAGTTGACTCAAAAGAGATTAAAAATACAACATTTCCAAAACTCACACAATTAGAGTTTTCCTACCCAGAGTTGGGAATCAGAATTTAGGGTCATGGTCTATGGATATATCGGTCGTCGTACCCGCACTGGACTCTCCGAACTAAAACCCACATTTCATAAACCTAACACTATTTCTCCATTAGAATGATTAGAGTCTTAGTTCTTTGGTAGAACTCAATCCTCTGATAGCACTTTGTTATTACCCATCCCCCGGGGCCCATGTCGTGACAACCCCATGCCCGCCTTCCCTAGGCCAGGGGTTGGTGACGAGCACCAAAAAGGAATATACCTAAAATGAGAAGCCACATCCTTTAAACATGTACCAACACACTGACTAGAATGCAACTTGATTAAATCAAAAAGTAAAACTGATGTTGTAAAATAGTGTACAGAAAGATAGGTGTTGGAATATAATTCCAACTGAAAAGATACAAATACAACAAAAAATAGAAAACAGATCCTGAGATCTTCCACCGGGAATCCTACCTGATGGGTAGTTAGAGATCATCTCCATATCTCTCCACATCAAATATCACCACTGTCCACCATCAGGTTATTACTCTCCGAGTCCCGGTAAAGGATGCCCATCGTCTCCACAAGGCACAATAAGGTGCAGGCAAAGCCTGTGCTTGGGTGTGTATAACAATACCTTGTAGAGACCCCGAGACCCCAAAAGGTATTTAAGAATTCCAAAAAGGAAAAACAACAAGAAATATCTCAATCAAAAGGAACAAATTAAATGACATATCTCAAACTAGATATACTCATCTCATCCACAAAGAAACATAATTCTGCAACCTCAAGAATAATTGTGGATTTACAAAGAAGGCTCAAAGCGTAACTAATGGATCAGGAGTACACGATCAATGAACTGGCCATCCCCGACGACACCCGTCTGAGAGAAGTTCTGCATCAGGTAAAACTGTACCATTCCTCATGGATCATCCGAAGGTTCATGCATCATCGGGAACATTATTCTAGAAATATCTCTAGTGCCCGACACTAGGGGTATCACAGTCATAGTCTTTCCCTAGAGGCAAGATGAAGGGAATCTAAATGAAGAGGTACACTACATGATATTATTTCCTACAGTCGATGGAGCTCCATCTCCTCTAAAGGACATTATCCCCATCGTTACATGAATATGGGGTAGTACTTCTCCATAAGTGAGGACCTTCACCCTACCCGGAAGGGGAGTAAAACTATGGTAGTTTGTTTCTTGTGGGGGACCCGCGCACTAGTTTGTCATGGGAGTACCAAAACATGAAAGAGGACTTGAACCCAGGCACAGAAAGGTAGTACCGTCTCTATATGTGAAGACATGCACCCTATACAGTAGGGGAGTAAAACTCTGCAAGATTGTTTGTTGTGGCGGACCCACGCCATAGTACGTCGGGGGAATACCGACCCTAGTCTAAAATACCTATACCCTAGTAGGGAAGAGGAGTACCTACTCTATTTTAGTACTTCATATATAGGAACCCCACCCTTGGTTGATAGGTGAGTACATACTCATAACATGGAGGACCCACACACAACTCGGTAGGGGAGTAATTGACTCTATGTGATTTATGTATGGAGGACTTGTTCCCTAGTCCAATAGGGGAGTACCGACTCCAAATATAAAAAAATAAAACAGATGGAAACCAACAAGAACTCCTGATGTGGGGAGTCCCATCCCAACAAGAGTAGAGGAGTTAGTAGTAAATGCACCTCGATTTATCAAGGGTGTATCCATCCTAACCCTCACTACAAGAAACACCCTGGTTCTATTCCTCCAGTTATCGGATATACCCCAAACACCAAGAAGCTCCACAAGGAAGTCACCCAATGATCCGTCACTTCATAAGGGTATTAATGAAATAGATGGCGTATCAATTAGATTCCCTCTCAGTAAGCCATTAAAATTTTAATGACAAGGGACCGATTGGATTAGTGTTCAGTCCAACCCGGCCAAACTCCAACATTCTCCAAAAGTCTCGTGAAGTATCACAAAAAGAATATCTCGCTCCAAGGATCCCAATACCTTAAGTAGTTTGTCAAACAAGAATCTGGTTTTCATGGTATGGTCATTTAAGTGTAACTCGACCCAATGGGTCCATGTCCAGTCCGACCCGGTCGGACTGACCCTATCAGACACTACCATAGCAGGCTCGGCCAGCTGAGCCGTGGACAGGAACGAACGACCAATTGAGTGTGACTCATCGGGAGAAGCATCCTAGTGTGCTGGCATGGCATGCCAGTCTGATGGTCACCAACTACCAAAACAACTTAAGAATTATTGTACCAATCTTCAGATTGTAGCTCCATGTCGTGCTGCCAAGTTGCACATCCACGTTTTCCACATGACCTATGGGGTACAGGTCCCATTCCTACATCGTATTTAATGTCACGACTCCTTCTTCACAATGCCTGGTAGAGCACTGCCGTGACAACATGGTCAGCTGGTACCCAGTCACCCATTCGGGTCTGCCGTAGTGCCACACTCTTCTGTAGCCGGTGAGTGACGCTAGTCGCCTTCGCTGCTGGCAGCGATCACTGGTGCGGCACCAACAAATTTTCTGAAGGCCACTGGGTGAGATCTAGTGGTCCATTAATTCTTCTAGATGGGTATACAGTCCTCCCGAGATATCTCCATCATTGAGTGCCTCCTGGTTTCTAGGTTCTTTCATGTTGAACAATCCACCTCCAAAATAATGAAAATCATACGGTAGAGGGTTCGTGCCTTGTTTGTTTTGCCTGCACCATACACATTATCTTTATATGATGTCAGAGTAATTAATACATCACATTAAAATAACGATAAACCTTGTTCAATTGCCCTACAATGAGAATGCCAAATTCAAGGATAAGGAAAATAATTGTTGGAATTTCTTTAATTAGAAGACAACCCTTACCTCAAAATCGATGGAGGTGTCATGGTGGGGGATGAAGAATCTGTGCTTTGACAAAGTCGTCAGCGTTAATCACTCCCGATTCGTTGTTGCCCGAGTTCCCCTCTCTATTGGTGGAAGGAGTCGTGTCACATCCCCAGAGGTTCCTCTCTTGATAAAGTCTTGTCAAAAACACTACCCCGAGCCCCATTTTAAAAGATGTGGAAAATGGTCAATAACGCCCTCAGGAATTAATGAGATTCATTAATAAGTGTAATTAATGTGCCACATTTATAACACGAGGTGTGGTTTCATAACCTATGTTTAACTGGGAAATTTTTATCCCATATTTAAAATTCTTACCATCTCTATGGTCCCCACCAACGTTACTCAATAGGTTGTAGGAAAATAATGAAATAAAATAACATTTCAAATGTCATTTTATTATTTCATTAAAAATTCATAAAAACTATCTTTTTTAATTGACCAACTGCAATTGAAGATAATCCTAACATAAGGGAATCATAGTGTTGTGGATTCATTGGCTCCCATAGATTTTTAATCCATGAAATGGTTCAAAATATAGAAATTCTGCCATCGCCTTTAAACAAAGGTCAAAAATTATTAACAGTTACCCTCAACCCATGCCGGTCGAGGTTAGGCTCTGCCAAAGGGGAACACGCCCTCACGAGCTCAGCGGTACTCTTGGATTTTAAATTTTAGTTACCATTTATAGGTTAAGGTTTTTAAAATAAATTAATGGTCACTTAATTATTTTATTTACAGTCAAAAAATCATTACCACTTGTGGGCCATTCCGGCCAAGAAAGTATCTTCCTAAAGAAAGCATACCATCACAAGTTTAGCATTGTCTCAATTTTTTTATTCGAGTCACCATTAGTGAGTAATAATCATTTGAAAAATAAAATAAAATAATTTATTTATTTTATTTAGGGTTATGCCATTTTTGGGTTTTCACACTAGAGGCAGGCACCGACTAAATATAAGTCACTCCAAGGGTAATCCTGCCATCCTGAACGCAACGATGACCTCACATTTCTTATCTCGTCACCCGTTTAACATGTAATCCACTTTTCCTGGAAAACTACTCACACATGAAATTTTAAGAATAACCCTTTTTCAACTGACCATTCCTGCCACTCCGGGCCTCAGAATCACATGCCGTCAGATTTCACGGCCTTGTAAAAATTCTATATAATTAAAAAAGATTATATAAATTATGGGTCATTAAATATTAAAATATTCATAAATGGGGATTAAAAATATAGTACACTATATAAATTTATCACTAAGGATATATTTAGTTACTTATTTTTCATCCAATTTTTGTTACCATTCATAAAATTTTATACTCAAGTATGTATATAACATATCCATAATCTCTATAAAATATGTCTCTTATAAGGATATCTAAATATCCAAGACATTAAAATACATATAAATAAAATATTCATCCATAAAATAACTCTATATTTACACATGAAATCTTATAACTAGAAGTTAATATATTAACAAAATAGTAATGCAATCCCATAACTAAGGAAACATACCCCAAAATTATCATGAAATTTTATTGTCATTAAATAAATAATAAATTCATACATTTTTAGTACTATCTACATAACTTTTCGGAAAAACAATCATCATTTTAGACCTAAGGGTTATCCATCCTTGAATCACAAGTTCTTTAATTGCTATAAGAAATTAAGTATTATAATAAAATAAAATTCAGCGGTTATTGAAATTGTTTAATATATTGTTGAAAGAAAATTTAGAAAACAGTTATTAGATTATAATATTATATGGTTCATATATATATCATAACATTCATAATATCCCATCATTTCATATATAAATATCCATATGTTTTGAAATTTGGAAAAATAATCGAAAATTTATTTCAATTAAGATTTCATCCTAACTAACATATATAAAACTAGGACAATCAAATATTTTATCATAATTAGAGTATAAAAAAATTACTAACCATTTGAGTGTGCTCTATTATTCGATTGTATGATTAAGTGGTTAATAGATATTGGACATTCACAGCATCCACTTTAGGATACTATTTCCAAACAATACTAAAGTAAAAGTGGGAGTGATAATATCTAATATAGTCATTTTAAATTATCATATGAATTTTAAATCTCAATAGTAATATTTTTTCCCTAATGACACAATAATATGAACCTAGGATAATTTCATATCAACTCTGTGAAACTTAGTTAGTATTTTAACTCTCTTGGTTTATCTAAGGTATCATTAACTTGATTTATTTCATACTTAATAATATATATAACTAGGAAATAAATAAATCACAATGTAATGAAAGATAATTTGTTTAACCCAAGCATATCACATGGGAGTGTGAAACCTGGTGGGTAGTTAAACTCTTTTATGATCCACCAGCTGACAATTGAGTTTATATCCAATCCACCCAATTCGAGGTTACTACCAAAAGTATCATCTATATCATACACAACATTAATATATATTATCCATTAAGGGATGTTTTTTCTTGGATAACTACGCATTCTCAACATATCTAAAACATCATGATATTATCATATACATAGACTTATTTTTTTTATTTTTACATATTTATCTTATCATATTCCTTATATAAATTATGATCTATTAACTTTAAACTAAACCATATATTACATAAAATTGTTACTTATACCACTGAAATTATTACTAACCATAACATCCATATATTTTCATTATCAATAAAAAACATCGTAATATCTAATGTTTTGTAAACCCTCCCCTTATACAAAATATGGTTCTTCAAACCCACACTCCCATATCTTGAGCCATAAAAATACGTTTTGTATACTACATTTGATAAAAAAAATTTATTATTAGAGAATAAATTCCCATAATAACATATCATAAATAAAATTATTTTTTCATAATTTCCAACAACCATGAATGTTTTGATATTTAGTGAATTTGTACTAAAAAACCCATCAAAACCAATGTCTTTATAATATAAGATACATTTATTCCAATTATATAATAAAATATTTAATCCACATTAACTCTTCAATATATCCCACAAATTTAATGAAAAATATATACAGTTCAAAATATCTTGATTAACAGTTTACCTCAGAAACAAAGTAAATTGATATATATGAAGGGGTTATCTCAAATTATCATTTAGGAGAAACACAAAAATGAAGGAATAATTACATCGACATGAAATAAATATTATGGATGGAATATATAATAATATATAATACCATTATATTACAAAAATAAGATTATAATATAATCATGGATAACAATGTAAAAAAATAAATCACATTGATATCAATTACTAGTTATATAGTGATAAAATAAACAGTCTATTGTTAAATTTTCATTCTGGGATTCATGTACCCATAGACCCTCCCATTGATAATTTATTTTTTTGTTTTTATTATGGACAAAATCATGTATATTTTGGAAAATATTACAGCCTCTTTGGGCTATTCTTGTTTGCTTAATGGTTTTCCGAAACATTGCTGCCACCCAGTGGAAACATTTAACCCTGTGGAGTTGGGGGATTGGACAGTAACCATAGGTTTTGGAAACCATTCACACACAACTAGTAGATCCATTTCACCTCACTAAAAGAGGTTATAGATGTTGGGGATGGTTTTTCTTTTAGTTATGTCATGTCCAGCTATCCTTGTAGACATTGTTTTGTTATTTAAAAAATATTTTAAAAATTCATGATCCCCAATTTCTCCTCCCACGTGAACCTAAATTAGTATATCATGAATTTTTAGTTATTGGGGGATATTATGAATTTTTTATTTCCTCAAACCTCATTCCTCAACTAATTGAAGCATATATGATTTTTATGCCTCTCTAGTATGTGATTCTCCACATATTCTTTATCTACCAATATATCATTAATTTCTCCATATATATTGTTAGATAATATCATGTAAGATGTATCTAAACACTATTTATTTGGATTGTGAATCTATGTTGGATTTCATTATCTTTGTTTTCCATAACTCATTACTGGGAAATCTAGATGTGGGTGTAGTGATTTGATACAGTCAGTAAAGGTAGGTTGTTCCATTTTAGATTTCAACATACAAATAAACATATATTTTAATTATTGTTTTATATTAAATTCGATATCAAAATCAAATTTTAATTGAATTAAAATTTTAATTTATTTGGCATGAAATTTTTATACAACCTATAATTTTATTATATTTTTAATTTGGGGAATATTTTAAAAATTATTAGAATTTTTATATTTATTTGAGATTCAATTATAGAGAATGGATTAAATTGAATTGATAAAAACCTAATATTGGTTTTTCTTATATGGTAATGTATTGATGAAAAACATGTGTTTTGTTTTTGAATGATAATAATAATTTGAAGAAGAATTGTGGGAAAATGAATTGTGAATGATGATTGTGAATTTAAAATAAAATGATTATTGATTTTTCAACAGATTGATGGATCACATGAGATCAAAGGTAGTTTTTTTGTTTTTTTTAAAGGAGTTTCCTAAGTCAAAAACTAAGACATCATTTATTAGGTGATGAAAAGAGAACAACATGAGTCTGAAATAAGGGATCTTATTACAATATTTATCATAAAAAGGAAGAATCTCAACAGGCAAGACATCCTTACAAATAATGTCCTTGAATATTGTTCTACTAGAAAGACCATCAACAACCATGTTCGCTTCCCGAAAGGTGTGTGTGGCACTTTAATTAGTCCCTATAAGAAAATCCAGGTAGTTCATCCATCTAGTGGTCAGAGGCCAGGAAAGATGCACCACACGCTCCCAAATAGCATGGAAAATAGTGGTTGACTCACTTTCAATCCAAATGTTGTTCCAACCCCTTGGCATGGAAAAGATGACAACATGTATTACACGCATCATTTCTGCCTCTAGAGACAAAGTAGTGCCACAGCTGCCATAGAAGCATCCCAGACACTAGCCAAGGAAGTCTTTGAAAATAACACCACATCCCGCATGTCCCAGATTGCCATTAGAAGAACCATCCATGTTCACCTTGTTCCATCCTGGAAGCGGAGCTTGCCAAATCACTTCAAAAGTGCACTTCAGCTGTTTGTAGATATAATCAATCTGAAGTATATGGATAATCTCAAAATCACCAACAATGTCATCACAATAAGTGGTTTGTATCGGAGCACCATCCCTAATGGAAATGAGAATTCTCATCTTACCAGCATTGATATTGTAAAAGAAAATATTGTGAATAATATCATTTCTATCATACCAAATCACATGAAGGAGTTCCACAACCGCATTGAGGAAGAGGATCTTGATTTGTTGAGAGAAATAATGATCCACACAACTTTTTAATTACAATATGAGAAAGTCAGTAAGAATCCATCTCAGCCAAAAATGTTAGAAGTATAATTCCATAGGGCAGAGGAAGTAGCACAATATAGGAACATATGGTTAGTAACTTATCTATGTTGGTGGCAGAAAGGACCCATGGAGCCAAGTTGGACTTCAATGGACTGAAGACACACCTTAGTGGGTATATGGTTATAAGAAAGTATCCAAACCTGAGTAAATCATGAGGGTTTAATCCATGGTTTTTCAAAAAAATCCACCAATAAAAATAAATATCAAAATTAGTAACCCCTTGTTTATAGAAATATTTTGAATCTAGGATACCATTTTGGGTGGGATCCCAAATGATGAAATAATATGAATTTGGAAATACATATCTATCAACAACATGAATAATTTTCTCAGGATAATTGGATATAAAATAATGAGTAACATCTTTCACATTAGAGTTGGTATTTTCCAGATGATAATTAAGAGACCATGGAGATAAGTGGGGTTCCAGTCCAATTATCTAGCCAAAAGATCATGATAGATTCTATACTAACAAGCCGTCTAGAATTAGACATAATATTGGCATTAGATTTCCTAATCGAGGGCCATATAGAGGAATTGATGTAGATCAAATTTCATGTTTTTACATTGAAAGAATTATTTTTTTCGAAAGACAATAGATTCAGTGTTGGTATGGATAATCCTGTATGTGAGTCTGGCATGGAGGGAATCATTAATAAGACTTAGATTTTTTATGCCATCACAACATTTTTCAAATGGTTTGCATCAATTTGTCCCGGGGATGGTAACATGGTTCATTTCCAAAATGTTTCCTGACCAAACAAAGTTCTTGATATAATTATTGATTTTTTTAAAATACAAGAAGGCCACTTGTAAACCATCAACGAATCGGCCATATTTGATATAATGGTGGATTTCACTATACATATTTTTCCCTCCATTGAAAGCGATTTTCCCTTCCCGAAGAACATCTGCTTTATGATCTGGTCCATCATACAATAGGGTTGATCACCACAGTTCTTATTATTACTATTTTTATATATATAAGTATATATATTCAATTTATATTAATATTTATTTACACATTCCTCGTTATTTTTTTAATAATTCTTATAATTGTTTTCCTAGTATATTACATCAAACCGCTTTGGTTATGTGAAATGAAATTACCTTTGGGTTCATATTTTCAACAATATATCCATAGAAATTTCACTAATATTAAAACAAATGAATTTTTCTATTTTTATGGATTATTTTTATAGAAAACTTGGTGAGCCAATATTTGGAGTTTTATCTCAAACCCAACATTTTTCTATGGGTATTTTTCATTTTTATTCTTCCTATTGAATGTAAAGGGGATGAATCTCTGGGATGAGGTGGATATCCAAGAACCATTTCCTTAAAGATTTGTGACACTTGGGTTTTTTAACTTATTTTTCTTTTATGTAAATTTATAATTTACTATTTTTAGTTCTATATATACTTTTTTGGTTTCTAGTACATTATCCTTGATGATTTTTTGGAATAATGATATGTATCTATTATCTTCCAGTATTTATGTGGAATATTCATTCACATATATATATTGAATGACTCTAGGATTAAGTCACCAACCAATGGGGATCTTAAATTTTTCTAGGTCCATGAAAGGTTTTTCTCAGGATTCACTGTACTACGGTTTTTGTGATTCTTTTCGAAAATGTTGTACCAATGATAAAATGGTTTTCATCATTCCATGATTTCAGAATGTAGTTTGAGATCATTTTTTGACATAATATATAGTTTGGAATGAGTGTCTAGATATCAGTCATTGTAATGATAAATAATTCCCCATTGGAGGTATGGGAATTTCATGTTTATGAACTTTTATTTTCTTTTCCATGATTTATCTTTGGATATGCTATAATTCAAATCTAGATAACATATCCGATATGATTATGTTCTATATTTCTCTTGTTGAGATGTTGGTATAAGTAATCATTTTATTTCTTCAATGATTCTTGTCAATGTTTTGTAGAATCAATCCCCAATGTATAAATTTTAATATGATCCTGGGGAATGTTGTTGTTGAACTACGATGAGATAATCCATTATTTGATTTGAATCTCATCGAGACCATTTTTTGTTCCCTCCATATTATGGGACATGCACATACAACAATACCTTCTCATGCTCTAAAGGATTAACGTTATAGGAATAAATTTGAGAATCATGAATAGGAGTTCCTTAACCACAATCCATCCTTTTTCCATGGATATAATAATCATGAATAAGTTTATGATATTTTGAGTAAGATAGTAATTCTTGTTGAGTTCATGGAATCTCCCGATGCAATTGTGGTGAAATGTGAGAGCATCATGCATCATGGAATTAGATATAGATTATGGAACTCTATAGTGATAGTTAGGAATTACGAGGTATTATAGTGGAATAAAATTATTTTTTAGACTAACTAGATGTATTGATATCACATTGATCCTCATATGGCTATGTAGGTTTCTAAATATGAGAATGTTTATAAGGCTATGAAATAACTAGAAAACGACTTCAATGAGCTTGTTTAGTTTTCATATAATATTATATCAAATGTGAATATGTAGAATTAATTGTAAGATATAATATTTTTAAAAAAATATTTGTTTATAGGTATTCATGGTAATGCTCACCTCTTATGTTGATTTTCTAGATATGGATTCGATAGTTTGGGTCGATATAGCTTGAAAATCTTGGATGATAGGGGTTACTTTTTCTCCTAGTTGAATTGATTTGAGTTACTTCAATTTAAATTAAATTTGATATGAGTCTCATATTGATTCATGATTAAATGGTTCTTCTAGACCTCGTATAGTTTATCATAGATATTATTGGACTATATTCCAGTGTTTCATGCCATGGAATTTGAAATATATTTTCACTAAATAGCTTATGATATGAAGTTCATGTGCAGTCACATGCCACTTGAAGACAGTGTGTTATATCATCCATTCATCACATTGTTGCACAAGATCTTCAACAAAAAAACACTTCCGTGCAATCAGATATTTCAAAATAAATAGAGTTCTAGCTACATGAATCTGGTATGATGTTTTATCACATAGTGGGAGAGTCTCCAGGGGAAGAAAATATGGGTCCAATGACAATGATAGATTACATCACTATATCTTAAACATTAGTGAGTTATTTATTCGATACTATTGTATCTCATTCATTTATATCATCTGTAATTATAATATTTTTAAATCATTCTGTTGATATTAAATCATATGTTATTGATATTACTACCCCCTCGGAATAAAGAGAGTGTAGAGTCCTCATTTTTTTCTTGGGAATTATCCTTATTAGATATTATGATTACCTAGAGCTTTCTATTTCTAAAAATGAAAACTATTAAATAAATTCATAAAATGTATAGGTATAATTGTAATAAGGACTAAATTGATTTCTATCATCGATGGGTCTCTTATATTGAGTTTTAGGGGGTGACATGTGTTGTTATGGTGAATGATACATGAGTTCGAGAAGGTTCAGACAATATTATATGAGGTTGGTTATATTAATATAAATGATCTGTTTTTAATTAGATAGAGAATATTTAATTGTGGATCCCTCACTAGGATTTTTGAGTTTTTTTTATGATTTTTATTTGTACATTCTCTATTTTTTTCATTGGTAAGTGAGGTACAATATTATATTGATATAGAACCTTCTAATTAATCGATACATATTCATTATTACATTATGTAAATAGCTTAAATGAAATAGTTGATGTCTCAGTTTCCTGAAACTTTTGTGAAATTATTTATATGACTGAGTGTGGCTCATTGTGTGATGCTTGTTCTCTAATCAATGAAAATTAATGGAACACTTATCCTATGTGTGAATTACTGAATAATAAATTAGGTTTCTAAATGAACATGTATTTGTTTCCCAGGATTTGTTATTTATTTGAACTATTTGAACATGATATGTGGTTATCTGATATTGATATTTTATTTGGTTATCTCCAGTTGATAATGAAATAATATGAAGATCATAAAACATTCATTCCCAGAATATATGGAAATTATGAGTATATTTCCATGTTATTTGGTATAACTAATAACTCTTTGGTGATTATAAACTTGATAAATTGTAATATTCCATTACTATAGTGATATATTTTTGGGGGTCTTTGTGGAAGTCATCCTAGAATACTATACATATGAGGATAATTATATGTTTCATCTAATATGAGTTCTATAATTATTACGAATCAATAGACAATATTCCATGATATCAACATGAGAATTATAGAATCGTAATGTGATTTTCATGGGACTCATGGTCATAGAACATGGTATTATAGTAAATAGTAACATATATTATGAAATAAGTGAAACCATTGAATGTATTTGAGATTTTGGAGCTTCTATGGTCACGCTGGGTATTATCACTAGTTCCGAAAAGATATTTCAAAGTAGTTTTATCTAATAAAATGTATCACTTCGAAGCGAGTGTATTTCACTTGGGAGGAAAAATTCGATTGTTCTTTTGTATATCTAAAATTCCTTTTGAATTATTTGTCAGCGTTGAATTATCCAACAGTATGTCAGGGCTCTATGGTCATCTGTGATGAATATTGATGAGGTTTTATATTTTTTCATTTTTAGGGTGACCACATCATTGAATTTGTCTCTCGATAGCCTAGGACAAATTGGATGAAATATCCGACCCACATCATGGTACTCATGACCGTGATGCATTCTCTTAATAGTTGGAAATATTACACTTTTGGAAAAAGGATAATCATGTATTATTACAACCCGATATTAATTTATATATTCTCTCAAATAGATTTCAATCTCTACCAAAGGAATTGGGTGGATTACATGATTTATCTCATTATACAATTTCAAATATAAGATATTGAAATTAGGTATGAGGTTGTCTTGGCCAGTGTTTATTTATCCTCCAATCTTCTCATGATTATACTTCATAGGTAGAAGCATGTGGATTAGTTTCATAGAAATAGATACTCTCAGTAGGTGTTAAAGACTATTTCAGAGTGGTCTATCTACATATATGGTATTTCATTTTTTCATAATTTTTATTTAGTTATTTTCTCAATGACAAATGATATGGTTGAGGATTATATCATTTCATGTGGAAGATGATTCAAGGAACTACAAATATTTTTTATAAATTTTTTCCTTGACTCTTTTTTCTAGGTATGATATGGTATGTTTCTAATTATATCTCTCATTAATATATGTTTTAATAAGTGAATACGGAGTTTCAGTGACCCTCTGGTTATCTTCAATGACCTCCAATGCAAACATTGAAGTGGGATGATATGTCTATGTACTTTTTGGTTGGCCTACCATGTACCCAAATGATGAATAATTTTATGTGGTTGGTGGTTTATTGGATGACTATGTGTGCTCACATTTCACCCATTCATGATAAAAAATTTGAGGTGCGTTGAAATCATTATGTGAATGTGATTTTCCATCGGTATGGAGTTCCATCTACTGTTTTCTCGGATAGAGATCCTTGTATTACTACTAACTTTTGATATTCCTTCTAGTTAAATAGGGATCTTTTGTTCATTTGATCACGGTATACCATCTGTATATGGATGGTTATATAGTGATATATACACATATATGTGAGTAAATTACTCATACATGGGTCGTCGATATTAGTGTAGTATGTTAGGACCATTTGGAAGAGGTTGAGTTTCCATACAATAATAGTTACCATTCCATGATCAGAATGTATTCTTTTGAGGTTCTGTGTGGTCATCCATGAAAATATCCATTGTTTTGGTCATATATTGGTGAAACATTTTTTTTCTTTGAACTAGTTTGTTCCCAGATATGAAAAAACATATTCATTTTATTCATCCTTGAATTTTTATGACACAAGGCTAACATAAATCTTATATTATTCATCATTGTAGGTCATGGGTGATTTTAATTATTTAATAGGGGTTCTTTAATGTTTCATATCATTTATGAAATCGAAGGCTTGGAAGGGAAGGGAATCATGGTCCTCATTTTTTGGGACCATTTGATGATTATTAGAAGGTGATTAAAGTTTCATTCTATTTAGATCGTCCCCTATATTTGATTTTGATACGTAAAATGTTCCATGTCTCACTAAAATGAAATTATCTTATTTATCCATATTAAATTTTTAGATAGAGTGTTATTGATGTTGAGCATGATTTATCCTTCCTTGAGTGTCCATTCATGATTTATGATTAAGAGACTAAGCTACATAATTTGATGATGATACCTTTGGTTTGTGTGATATAATTGAATGGTTTTGATTAACATGAGATGTGGGAGAGGGAGGCACTTTTTGGAGAGTAGTGGCCTCACCATTTCAAAATGGTAATTTCTTGATAGGATTTCTAGGGTATAATTATTATATGGTTGGAAGGTTATAGAAACATACTATTGTATTTCACGTACTGCATGACCCTCATTTTTTCTATTCTTTGGATTGTCCTTTTCAGGGATCATTATGTGAATTTTTTAAAATTTTGTTGTCTATTTTGGTAGTTCCTGGTAGGAGCATACTTTTCCCTAGAGGTGACCCCACTCAATGATAACTGGGCAACCCTATAAAATTCCATTCATTATGGTTTGTTCATTGTTTTTAAACCCCTTGAAAAAACTATTAGAAACCATGAACCTCATTATATTTCCTTACGTCTTGTCACACAATGAATTTATTCCCTTCTAACTAGGAAGATAGTGTTTTTATTCATAAAAATATTTTAAATATTTATGATCCCTTATTTGACAACCTAATATATCTTAAATCTCAATATCATGAATTCTTAGGTATTTGGGGCCTTCAAGAACCCTCAATGGCTCCTCCAAACACATTCTTGTGTGGATTCAAGCATTGAAAATATTGTTTGATCCCTAACCGGTAATGGATTCTCCTCTCATTCATTCTCTCCCATTATATTTTTCATTCTTTAAATCGGTTTTTAGATTATCACCTCTTCAATGGATCTAAATCCCATTTATTTTACACTTGAATCATGTTAATCATTAATTATATATATTTCCAACATTTTTCATTAGAAACTCCCATTGTAGATATTGTGTTTCAATACTCTGAATAAATTATTGTGGTTCTATTTTAGACTCTTTCAATATAATTAATCCTAAATATTGATGATTTATTTAAATTGAATTAAATTGGGTTATAAAAATCCAATTTCATGCAAATTTTAATTGAATCCTTTTTAGTGAGGAATTATTTTAAAACAACCCAATTCCAATGGAATTGTAATGTGGTCATATTTTGTAAATTGATAGAATTTTTAAATTGATTTTAAAAATTATTTTATAAAATTTATTAAATTTAATTTATAAAAATATATAATTTTTTTGTTTTATTAATGCCTGAATTGGTGAAATACCCATTCATTGGTTTTATAAGTGTATTATTTAAGAACATGAAGGGTTTAAAATTGTATTTTTAATGGTGGTTGTTAATTTGAAATTAAATGGTTTCCCTTTTCAAAATTATTGATTGAGAACATGTGATGATAGGTATTAAGTATAAAATATGGGAAAAACTTGTTAGGATTTTAATTCCCCAGTAATGGATTGAAGATGGATAATTTAACAGAAACATGCTTAGGGAGATCTAATCCAAGATAAGATGTTGATGAGTCATATTCTATCTAATCCAATAGGATGTTTATTAAAATTTAAATGATTTGTGATTTCAGAGTGTGAAGTTCCTATAGGTGATAACTATAGTACCAAATAGAATATGGCTACGGTTCTTGCTATAAATATTTTTATATACATATTCCATTGGTTTTTCTGATTATTTATAAATTCCATGTGATTTAAATAAATTATTTTAAATTGAAAATTTATATTATCATTTATGTTAAATTTTTTCCTCCAATGAAAGTGAATGAATTTTTTGTTTTAGATATAGAGATATACTTCCATTATAATTTTACAAAATATGAAGGAATGGTTTGTTTTATTACTATATAATATATAAATGAAAGGAAAGTTGAGACCTAACTTTTCTTTTTAGATGACACCATGTATTTTCATTGGAGTCTTTTTACATTTTCTTCTAAAAAGTTCTGAGAAAACGAAATGGTACTTTAGGTGGAGGTGAATATTTTTTATCCTATATGTTGGAGTTTTTTGTCATTGAATTTCCTTTATTGTATTCTTTTTAGATTAATGATGATGAAATATTTTGTATTCATTTATATAATTGTGTTATTTTCAATAATTTCTCCCTAATGGGTTTTTGAGAGTAATGATATGTGTTGATTATCTTCTACTATTTTTTTTGAAATGACGTTTCCACTATTATCTTGTATGGTGTGAGGTGCTAGTTTTCAACCCGTGGGGATCTAGAATTCTCAATGGTCCATTTCTGTTCTGGATTTGGAATCTAGTCTCCTTGGTAACTGGGATAGATTTTGACATATTGGGTAGCTAATTGCATGCCTGCTGATAAGACATCATGATTTTAAAAATCATGATCCAACAATCTAGTTCATGAGTCTGGGAAATATCATATTCCAATTAGTAATACACCAAAATTCCCAATACATTATTGTATCATGAAACATACAAATTCACCTTGAGGTTATATAATGTTGGGAACCACCAATCACATTTTCATGTCCAGTGAATTTTTTATGATTGATATGGAATAATGAATAAAATTATTATTTTAAAATATAATCTTACATAATGAATTAAAAACTTACCAAAAATAGTACAATACCCATTTTTATAAAAGTGATAGAATAGTCCTAACATATTTAGTTAATGAAGGTTGATGGTTAAATAATAATTAATCAACATTCTTAGGTAAACAATAAATCATCGTTTAGAAATATGATGATTATATATTATCAATGATTCCCCAATAAATTAAAGTAAATATCATGTGGAAGAAAATTAATTGAAAGGATGTAAATAATGTGTTTTCATAGATTATGTTTTTTGGAATAAAATGATTCCAATAAAGAATGGATGATTATGAATTAAAAAATAGTTCATTGATCATTTCCCCAACATATAAGAATATTACAATACCATTTTGGAGAAATAAGGAGGATGGATTAAATTTAACACATCTCTAGTGTAATGATGGAAACAATTAAGGATTTAAACTGATATATAAAGCATCCCTTCAATATAATTCTGTGAATGGTAGGATAGAAAAAGGTTTTAGGAATCAAATTAATTAATATTGTGAAATTATAATTTAATATTATAAATATATATTTATTTATATAATATTAAATATATTATATATAACCAATTAGTGAAATAAATAGAATATTTTAAAATTAAATGGTGGTGAAAATATAAAAGATTATGCCGATAAATATTTTAAAACCCGTGTTAAATGAAAAAATATATGTAACTTTCAAATATAATTTTCAAAAATTTGATTAATTTTTTCTGAAAACAATTAATTTTGAAACTAGTATCTAACATAAGATCCTTAAAATAGAATAAATTTTTATATTTGCATTACGAATACAAAAATTAAACATTTTATTACGAAAGGAACTGTATCAATACATTGAAAATAATATTACTAAAATTAAAATTTGTAAAATGACTAATAATACCATTTTTAAGAAATAATCATGTTCAGATTTAAGATATTGAAATTTTATGTAATGAAATACTATGGTGGGATATCTAAAGAATATAAGTGCAACACTCATGATAAAATTATATAACTAAATGTAGGAGATTTTTATACCCATATCCCATATGGTCAATATATCCCTATGATTGAGAATGTTTTTTAAATTGTATGTGATCTAAAAATTTAAATACATAAAATATAATGAATGAATAGTAAATATTAAAATAAATGAGTAAAATGTAATGAACATCTATGGAATAAGTTTAGGAGAAATATAATAACTCTATGAATGAAGTTGAGTCACTAAAAACCCATTCTATAGGGGAAATGACTGAATCAATAACCACTTGAATAAGGAAGAAACATTTAGATATGTAATTCCATTAAATAAAAGATAATAAAAAAATACAGCCCTAATTATTAAATACACCATAATAAAAAATAAAAAATCACAAAATGTATTATGTCTCAATGAACATGAATTGAGGCCATAAAAACCCTTATATACATAAAAAATTCAATTCAAATTCCCTTCATTGGTATGATTTAAAATAAATAATTTTCTACTTTTATTAGTGGTAGAATTATAATAAATAATATTAGTTTGGTTGTGGATACACCATTTCATGGAAAACTTTGTGTACAATAAGATGTATGTTTCATTTAATTTAAAGGTAAGAGAGTAAATCCTTCTCTATTGTCCACACATCATTGTGTGTACTCATTTATTTAGTTAAAATAAAATTATATCTTAATAACCAATTCCACAACCATAAACATAATTTTTTCCTTTAATATAATTCATTTATAATCATCATTTCAATTAATTATATCTAGTTATTACCTTTTTAGAATTTGAGGGTACGAAATATGTATAATATTGAACTATTTTCTTATAAAATGATTTACAAGTTAATTATTTTTAGAATTTTACCATTAAAAAAGTATTTAATGTTTTAGAATAAATTTTAATTTATTTTTATAAACTTATTATTTTATTACAAGGTATTATTGGTTCCAAACCTGTAATATAAAATCAAGGATTGTTGGTTTCTGTAATTCGTAATGAATGAAAATTATTTTCTAATTAATTATTATAATAATAATTATAACATAGTATAACAAGAATAAATTCATAATTTACTTATATAAATTGTATTTTATCAGAAATATGATTCCAATATTCATCTTGGATAATAATTTTTACCACTATTCAAAAATGAGGTTAATCCCACCAAAACAGGAATATACAATGATTAATGGTTGAATATTTTTTTTTGTAGATGTAATATAAATGTACATAATGTATAATTTTATTATTTTTAGTTTATTACTATTTCATATAATATATTTATTTAATTATAGGAAGAATTAATGGATATGGAAAATATAATAAAATATGAATTAGAATTATTTCTGCTTGGTATAGTTTATTATACCATTACCTTATCATAGTTTCTTATTTCTCATATTTTTACTAGGTTTTCGAATTTTTCATTAATTTATAGTATTAGTTTTATTAAATTCATATTTATACATTTAAAACATTAAAATTATAAATTATAATATGTTAGAATAAATTTTTTTTAAATATTATTCTTATATATTAAGTTCAATATTATGACCATCCTTATATGGTGGTAAATAAAAATATAACATGTAGTGTCATTTATGTAATAGTCTGTACAACACATGAATGACAATTCAATTTTCCTTTAAAAAATTTATTAAGGGAAATAATTGATAAATATTTATAATAACAAAGTACTATAATAATGGTGTAGATATTATCGTCATAAATACATTAATGGAGTTTAATTATTTAGAAGAGTAAATATATAAATTTAAATGACACTAGATCTATTAGAAATTTAGAGGACAATTCATATAATATTATTGATGAAAATTGGATTATTCCATTTAGGGATGGAAACTTGAGAAAACGATAACCTCTTATAGGAGGATATGAATGTTTATAATAGGTTTAGGTATCATTTTTTATGAAATAACTAGGTTTTGGAATGACGTTATTTGAGAAATTGATTTTATCAATTATATGTGAATAGGGATGGTATGTTTTTATTTTATAGAAACATTTCTACAATGTTAAATCACTATATAGGTATGATGATACAAATTTATGGAAATAAGGGATATGGTAATGTATAACTTCTATAAAGTCATAAAACACCTAATCCCACACTTTTTGTAAATTCATTAGGGGAATTCCCCTCATGGTTAATCAATTTTTATTCCGTTTTATTTTTAACGGTGTAATATGTATCTACCAATGTTATAATTCCACATATATTTTAATTAAATTAATTCTTATTAAATAATTTATGTTTATTTATTCTAAATGGGAAATCAATTTTATTTTATTAATTTTATAACATTGATAAAAATAATTTTTAAATAGATAATTTTATAGTGTATTATAATCAATTTTAGTTATAATATAACAGATGTTATAAATAGAAAAACAATGGTTTAGAAATTAAAAAATATAGTTTTAAAATTATAAAGTTTCATATCAATTTCAAATTTTGACTTTGGAAATGGTTTCATGTTATTCCAATTAATACTAAAATACTAATAAAGTTATAAAATAATAATTATCTTTAAAAACATTATTTTTTCCCATTTAACAGGTAACAACCCCAACTCAAGTAACCCATATCCAGTGTTTAAATTGTTAAAAGTTTATTGGTAAATTTATTCTAATCCAAAAGGATCAGTATGTTTAGTAGTTATTAATGATCATATTCATACATTATCCTCATTTTTTATGGGTAATGAAATATAATCATAAAAAAGTATGTATTCTTTATCCTTGAAACTAACACAAATATTTGTTCATCATTATTTAGTGGAAAAAGAAAAATAATGGAGGAAATAATTGATCATAAAGAGATACAGTTAGATTAAACTATCTTGACTAAATAAGTAAAAATCAATATAGATATGTAAATAACAAAAAAACATTAAATAAAATATAATGGATGAAGTGAATCTACAGATAATTTAAATTTTAACTAATAATTTATTAAAACGATTTACTTATCAATGATGGAAATTCATACTATTGGATTTCATTATCTCATATAATATAATATATCTACCTTCATTTAATCTCTCAATGGTAGTTTAATATTATGGGTTGAAACAAATTGAATTTGGCCAGTTACTTTGTCTCATGAGAACTATCAACACATGAATGGGATATGTTATTCCTTGGATCCACCCTTCATTAAACAAACAAAAAAATGTTCATATATGTAATGTAAAACATAATTTATGTAAAATATGTCTTAAAAATATATAAATATATAGAGTAAATAATATATATTTGTCATGTTTTTTCCTAACCAATTAAAATACAATCAATGTAGGAAATTGTACGTACAAAGGTACATGATTTATGAAATAATCATATCAATGATAAAAAAAATCGGATATAAAGTAGCGGTATATTTTTAAATCTTCATGTGAAATGATATGGAAAAAATATCATTAATATATACAAAAATAATCAATAGATTAATGGTAACCATAATAAAAATATATTTTCCAATAAAATATTTCATATTAATGAATATAAGAAAATAGATAAAATATGTTTTCAAAATAATGTTTTATTTTCTAAATCATTGAAATCATACCAAGGATGTGAAAGTGTATAAAATAGAATTATGAATATCCATTAATTTCTTATAAGTAAAAAAACATTCCACGTGACTTTTTTAAATAAAAGAGGGAAATGAGCCCTTTAATGGATTCATATTAATGATTCCATTAAAACAATGAAAAACATTATGTATGAAATAAAATATAGTTTATAAATTATTTTTAAATGAATATTATTTCTCTTTAATATTTGTAAAAAATATGTATATATAAGAAAAATATACTCGATAAAGAAGAGAAATAATATCATCGTTTATTTTAAACACTCCTCATGAATGAGTTTCTAGAATTGAATTATTAATCAACATGAATAAATATATATTCACATTAAATAAAATAAAATTTGTTTAAAAATTCTACATAATGTATGTATGTGTATAATACCCAATGAGTCTTAATAGAGTGTATATTTTGATGAAAACCCTTACCTATCATTTTCTTATAGTTGAATGTGTTTTAGCCTACTATATAGTAAATTTATATTTCTTATGATTTCATAAGATAAACATATATATACATATATATATATATATATTCACAAATATGATCCATTTATAAAATTATATCATCTATTTATTGACAATATTTAATTATTTTAATTATTTTTTGTTTTAGACACAATGTCATAATGTTTTTTTTTGATCTGGTAATTCTAGAACATGAAATATTATTGTCTTACATCATTTACATTTTTTACATGGAATATATATTGTATATATAAACTAAATATATATTTAGATTCATCCAAAAATAATGGGGACATATAAATGAAGCACACTATTCATGGATATTGTAGTTCATATGTATACATGATTATTATTTTCACATTCTGAATAATGGAATGATATATAGTTAAATAACCATTTTTTATTTTAAAATTGTTTTTATATCTTATAAATCAAGTTGACATATTTTCTTCCATTTTATTCTTTGGAATATTTTTACCAATATTTCAAGTGATATGTGCTGAGACGACATGAAATTATCAGACCCGGTGTGCCTGGAATAAATTATAAAAAAAATTTAAGTATATTTTATAATATACACATGAATGAAGTGGGATAAATCAGAATAGGAATCTCATATTCAAAATTTAATCCCGAAGTTGTTTCTGGAACTTGTTGTTTACCATAGGATGGGGATAAAATTTGTTCGTCCCAGACATCTGTGAGAAATTTCATCTAGAGGGAAAAGTCAAAAATAAAATAATTCAGAATTAATATTTTATCTCGAACATAGAATCATATATATTTCAAAAGGGGACATGGATTGGATAAATAAGAAAACTATCGATTTCATAATAGGGTTTCCTGCCTATCCACGACATAAAAATAGAGGGCATGGAGGTTTTGGATTCTGCATCAAGCAAGGATCCCATAAATAGATGCTTGTGGAATTAGAATTAGTGGTAGACCATATATATATATATATATATATATCCTCTCTCCCCTCCCTCTCTCTTCATTCTTTAATGTATCATTGTTGTATCAGGAACGATGCTTAAGTAGATCAAAATGGAAGAACTGGTGAGTGAGTACATCAAAAAGTAAATAAATGAGGTATGATTGTTGTTATTTTTATCATATTTGATATAAATTTCTAGGTCTATCATAATTTTTTCTTCAATTTCATTATTTTGATCCTCAAGAAGATGGCTGAACGAACACTGCCATCATCCGATCTCTGTATCTAACCTCCTTTTTACTTTTTTTCGTATATTCTATGTGGATAACTATCTCATACATTTTAACAAATCATAACATCAACGGATCATGAAGATGAGGATGACGCTTTCAAGATCCCCTCATGAGGATTCTAATACAAACCTCAATTATCTTTTTTATTACAATTGTATGTAAATGGGATTAACAGTGCAAGGTCGGTCGATGCAAATGATTCATGACAACCATAGAGGGTGGTAGGTGAGGTCGAAGCAGGGTCACGTGTTGGTGCAGTGAGGTGGAGTTGGTAGGCTGCTGGTTGTGTGGACTCAGTGAGCAGGAGTGGTGGGCTGATGAGGCAGTTAGTGAGGATGGAACAACTATTCAGAGGATGCAGAATGGGGATCTGGTATTCGGATGATAGTGTGTTGGGAAAAAACATTGTGGGGTCATGGATCGCGACCTTGGGTGGAAGGGACTCGCGCAACGTGGGACACTATTTGATAAGTGGACAAGCTGTAGATGTCAATATTGAAAGGCAGGTGGGACACCCAAGAGAATGGGGATAGATGGTGGTAGGCAGGCCAGGATGATGGCAGAGCAGGCCAAGCCACATGGCTGGGGTGTGGTACTGAAGGACAGGACCAGGCTAACTAAAGTGGGCTGGCCCAGGTAGATCTGTCTGGCTAGAGGGGTCCAGACCAGTTCAAATCAGGCCACGAGGTTTTATAAAAGCAGTGTATCCAAAATTGCCTTTCTGATTGATGTTTTTTTTTGCAGCCATGCATCCCACTCCTTGGGATGGATCTTTTAGACCACGTAGGTACTTTGATGTCTTCTTATATTTTCTTGGATTCACGAAACTCCTAAGTCTTATAATAATAATTTAATTATTATTATTCAGAAATCATTTATTGGACCAAACTACTAAGTGGGACATATGTTTGACGTTCCATTGGTGGCATCTCTATCTTGGTTTTTTGGAGAAAATTTGAATATGAATTTCATATTTTTAAACTTATGTTGTGGTGCATAACCATGGGGATCTGTTCACATGCATTGTGATGAAATGAAAATTTTCACCAGGCATCAGTTTGGAATGAATGCGTAGTCCATCTCGATAGTTTTTTATGAGGATCACAATGGTGTGATCCATATAATTTGTTTTCGGATTGAGGTGTGGTACCCACAAGACATATTTTGAGAATAATGTGGAGACTTTTGAACTTTACATTTGATGTATGATTAGGGAGAATAAAAAGATGATCTTGCATGTATTTTTGCAATGATAAAAAAGATGGGATCCATTCAGATGTGAGGAGCCTTTTGGTGATTTCATTAATTATTTAAACATTAAAGGAATATTAGTGGAATATCATTCAAATGTATTTGATTTGAAACCACATATTAGGTCATGTTCGACTCTTATGAGACTGGACAAGATATTTAATGATATGTGGTCAAATTTTCTTGGCCCGTTTGAGGAGGTGTGTTAGGGAAATTACATTTTGGACCCTCTGTATCAACAAAAATCATTGTTCATACTTCGGACTTATAGATAGTCATTACAGGTACTCTTGTAGTTCAATGGCATGCCTAGTGATACATGATCATAGTATATTACATGATAATGGTTACGTACATGGCCGGTCAATATGGCGGGGTCAGATGATATGTGGGCCTAATACGAACTGTGTACCACTACAAATTCCTCTATCATTAATATCATATTGTCCTAGACTCATATATTCTATGTGAGTGACCAATCCTAAGTCATTTTTTGGGTAGAACATGATGGTTCCTTCTATAGTGGCTTTTGAGTTACGATGCGAGATTTAGGGGTGAGACTGTTATCCCGTGTGGCACCAGATGGCTGAAGCTATGATTTTCTAAGTGTTACCATCCAGCATGAGTGGTCATAGAATATACTAGTTTACCTTTTGTAAGTCTTGGAATTGGACCCCAGTGGTAGTTCTATGTTTACCTTCAACTGGACTAGGTTGTGGTCCCCAATGGATGTTCTAGGATTACCTCCAGCTATGTTGGGAAGTCGTCCCTGATGTCAGTTTTGGGTTTATCATCAGTCGGGCTAGGAAGTGGTCTTTTATGGTAGTTATAGGCTTCCCTCTAGTGTGTTTTGGCAGTATCTCTTCATAACGATGCTTTCTAAGTTTGATCATAAGCTGGGTTAGGAATTGGTTCCCCTTAAACTTCTGAATGGTGATCCACCTGATTTAATAGGGCATGGATACATGATGTCTATAGTGGGGAACTCTATGTGGTCTTGGCACGGATCCTCGACTTCGATACGAACTATCAACTGTCTGACAAAGTGAAGAGTTTTGATTTGATATACCTTTTTTCTCATGAGGAAGAGGATCAATTTTACTATGGAAATGTTCCATTATAACATGAAATAAAACCATGAGGGCGTGATTGTGCCACCTAATGTCGATAGTATAATGGTGTGGTAATTGATTCCCTTTTACTTGTAGTTTCGAGTATCCATGTGGGATGTTGGGCATTGATTGTGGTTACTTACGATATTGGTGGATACACTTTTCCTAGGATGAGTTGTGATATAGAGATCCCTTTACTCTCCCTTTTTTGGTTTCTTTTATAGTATATATATATATATATATTGTTTCATAACCCACTCCATGTGTGTTTTCTACTCTACTTCTAAGAGAGGAAAAGATGCATGGGGAATTCCATGTACATTTCTTGTCAAACATATAATGGTTGGAAGAGTCTACTCTCTAACTATAGGTAGCGATGACTCGATGATATGTTCATCTTGTCACCATTTTTAGATCTTTGTGTTCGGATGAGCTTACATCACTCTCTTGCTGGGTTGAGTTGAACTCCTTTTACTGCACCTTCTTCTATTTACTTCCCCCCCTTCAGTATATCATTTCATTCCCCATTGAGCCTCTGAAGAATCCTACTGAGAATTATTATACTCACCCCTACATGGGTTTTCCCACACATTTTGTGACCTGGAAGATGATGGAAATGTTTATCTTCACATCAGAGGAGTATAGGGACATGGGGGGCATCGACCTTGTGCGATGGTTGTTGCTTGGAATCTTGGGGTAGGGCTCTATAGCAATTTTATTTTTCTTCTTTTTTCCTTGTTGTGGAACTCTTATAGACGAGAATATTTTTTTACCCCATTTTCCTTTCAGTGTTCTCTACTATAATTATACTATTTAGTGGTTCAATAATGTTTAATTTATTTATTATAGTGTTTCATCATTTTTTTCTTTCCCTATACGTTTTTTCATTATGTTGGAAGCATGTGTGTGTACAGGTTCTTAGGAAATGTCCTCCACATTTTTTTGTTCCTTCGTTGCTTGTCTCCACCCTTGGGCTATGGTGGTAGGTTTTAGGTTTTTGCTATGTGAACCCTGTCATAGGGCAGGTCTTGAAAAAAGGGGTAACATAGGTGGTTATTGCCTTGGGACATTGTGAAGATATTTACCTAAAAATACGTAGGTGGTCTTTAGGTAAATAGTGTCAAAGGGTATCAAGAGAATCTCATAGGATAGGGAGTCATGTGATGGTATAAAGGGCATACTTATCCATTCAACAAGAAATTTGTTACCCACATGTTGACATGGAACCTTGAGACTCTTGTTGCAGCATACAATTGTACATACTTCATATAGGATTGAGTCTTTACCTATCCTTGTTGAGAAATTTATTCATTTTTTTGTTTATATATATGTATATATATTTATAATCATATGACCACGGTAGTCCTTGATAAATTTTACGTTGTAGCCATGATGAAATCCAGCTAGATTCTAGATCTGGTTCATAACGATGACCATGTGATAAATGAGGCCGTAGTTCAGGACCCATCATGTGATCCCCTTACTCCTGGTGGGAGGTAGAAGCACCCCCACCTATTGAGTAGAAGAAATCCATAGGAGAGTGGGATGAAGACATGTGATGGTTGAGCGCACATCACATGTTTCTGTACTAGATACCACTGAGGATATAGGGAGAGCCAGACCCACAGACATAAGTGGTTTTCCTAGACATGATGATCTAACTATTCATTCTTGTGTGACCACTCAAAATATTAAATGGGGACTTTGGAAGCCATTCCTTTCCATGGAGTAGGTGGGAAAGAGAGGATCTTTATTACTAATATACTTGATGAGTTACATAATTCTATGGATGACATCTAGTATCTATTTCTTGTGGATAAAAATCCCTCCTTCTTGTGATCTGTTCGACTTAGAGAGACAATTTTTTTTTTGATGGGAGAGATGTCATTAATAGAATATGAAACTATGTTCACTGGCCCTACATGCTACTATTTGGACATTGTCAATGAAGACTACATCCAAGAACATACACATGGGAAAGGGATCTGCAAAGGGATTTGTGATATCATAATACCCTTTACATCCCCACATATGTCAGGGTGATAATGTAGATGATAGTGATAGATAAAATTGTTTCCATAGATACAACATACAGCTAAATGTAGGAGTGGGCATAATATTTTTGCGATTTCATCCATATCTAGTTGTCATTGGATGATAAGTTCATGATGTAGGGGGCCTCACCATAAATTTCCTCAAGAATTTAGTTTTATAGGGAATAGGTAGCGCAAAGTGTGGGTACAAACTAGGGAGGGTCAATGTTAGGCTTGTGATGGGTGAGGTCTCATGGCACAAGACCGCCCGACCAGATGTGGTGAGAACTCTAGGAAGATAACTGATGGACCAACATGGTAGATACCACATCGTAGTCAAGGTGGCCCATGGGAGGTGGAGCTGTTAGATATGAAGGAGAAATTATAGGTGTGGGACGAAATTATGATGTATTTCCATCCCTAGTAGGTGGCCCAAGATAGGTTCATGAAGTTGGAAGCTGGGGGAATAGACTACCACAAGCTTTGTAAGTTTTGGAATCAGTGTAACCTAGTATTGCGGTTGTTCAACATTGCATAATATGCACAAGGATGAGGGTTCCTTCTGCCACCAAGACATTTTTTACAAAAAAAATCAAGATGGTGAGTCAGTTTGACCCAAAGAGTATACTATCGAGGAGTGGGAGAAGTGTCCTTCTGACTTCTGCATTCTAAGAAAGGATATGAGTTTGAGTGTTTGAGAAGGTCCTTCACATTGTAGTGGTGTTTTTATATGTCACCTCCATTTTTTGGGTATTCTATAGTTGGGTGTAGCCGACTACCTGGATTGGGTATTTCTATCATTCTAAGGGAATTTAAGACTTGTGTGGTATTCCATAAGCTCTTCATATCTGTATTGATGTGGTTGGAAGAGTTTACTCACATACTCTATTTATTGGTACCTTGAGTTCTCAACATCATATACTGATAATACTGATATCATGTAAATGTTGGGGTGATATAGACACCATGTAAAGAACTACATGACTAACATTGTGGGGTAGGTAGTAGTTGACTTTTCCTTGATCATGTGAACATAATTCCATCTTGGAGAGTTATTGGTGTATTGTTCTGACCACCACAGTGTCGGGTATGGCTTTATGCATAAGGACATGAACCTGAGGAAGTGATACTGGTTGAACATACAATAAGACTTGGTCTTTGAGATAGGAAATACACTGGGAAATGGAAACATTCTAGTAGAATCCCTTAGAAGGAATTCCTAGGCTCACCAAGTGCACAAAATCTTGAGTAGTTATCTTCCCAGTAGATTACCCTGGTGGAGAAGGATGATACACTTTTTTTCAGTTGACGTTGTTGACAAATTTTCTTCCTAAAAATGTAAGAGAGTATGGTTATGAAGAATCGACTGTGAAATATTCTATGACCATATATCATTGGGTGTTTTACGAGATTTACATTCTGATGTAGGGAATCATGATACATTGTTCCAGGGACAATCATTGGTTATAGTGATGACGTGGGATATAATCTTTCAGTCGGGGAGGAAAATTATCCCCCAAGATTTTTTAGGATGTTCAAGACTGTACAAAGAAATAGAAAGGTTACCTACTACCATTACCTACCCCCAATAGCTGGATTTTGTGAACAAAATATCCCACGTGTTGAAATTTTTGATATAATTATATGTTCATATATTCATCACTATCAGGAGAGGACTTTATGAGGATGTACCATCACTTTTCTTTGGGTGTTGTGCCAGCATATAAACGTGCATGTTTTCTCAGGAGGAGGAGAGCCATGTGTGAGATAAATTAACTGAGATGATTCCCCTGTTTTTCTTTTTAGGGATGAAAATATTTCTATAGGGAATTATGTATAGACCCATTATTTTCATTGTAAGACTTTGTACTACTTATATATATATTTCCAGAGTTAGGTGTTGAGATGACATGTAATTCTGATACTTGAGTTGGTCAAAATTGTTTATAAATAAATATTAGTTATTTTATATAGTATATACGAATAAATATGTATGGTAAATCTCAAATGGTAGATCAGATCAATTAACTGAATCCACGGTTGAGCGAAGAACATGGTGTTTACCCATGATAGGGAATAACTTTTGTCAGCGTACAACTCCTGTGAGAAAAGTCACCCATGGGAAAAATCATAAAATAAATAATTAAACATAGTTTTCTTATATCAAATGAAAAATAAAAGAACATTTTAACATGGATTCAGATTGGAATACATATACCACTATTGATATTATAAAGGGGTGTTGTTCCTAGGTATGATATTAAATTAGAGGGTGTAGAGGCTTTCGATTGTGGGTTGAGTAATGCTCTTGTAAAAAGAAGCATATGAAATTGGAATTATAGTAATTCCCTAATTATATCTTTCAATATATATATATACATAATTAATCTATCCCCGCTATATCTTATATTTTTTTGTCACATTGAGGAAGAATCAAGAATGATTCTTTGATAGTTTATAGCAGAACCACTGGTGGGTGTGTTCTTCAATGACCAATGAATCGAGGTTTTATTGTTGTTAATTTTCACTCTTCAAATTTGATTTTCTAAGTATTTCAACAATTTTTCTAAAATAGAATTTCATTTAACATATTGGAGATGAAAAAACATACACGAGCATCATCCTATCTCTGTTTTCAATAACATTTTCACTGGTTCTTTATCTGTTATATGTGGATAATTGTCTCTTATTTTTTGACACATCAAAAAATTCAAAAGATCATCAAGCGGAGAATGGTGATGTGCAGATCAATTCCCACGGATTTTGAAACCTATATTAGAATAATTTTAATGTATTAGTTTTTTTGTGGTGATCTGTTTATGGGAAAACCTAAGCAAGGTGACCCACGATGGCAACAGTTGGTGGTAGGAGTGGCTGAAGTAGGGTCCGGTGATGGTGCAGTGAGGCCGTCAGAGAGTCCCGCACAGATATTATGGGGTGATTGGATGGGGATCCAGTGTCAGGAATACAGTTTTCTAGGTGGAGCTCAAGGTGGGGTTACAAATCGCGATCCTGGGAGGTAGATTATTGGGCCACATCGGTTACTGTGTGGTTGAGAGGACCAGCCCGTATTGACCAGGTCGGGGGCGGGTGGGCCACCCCAGAAAATGATTCGGGCCATCTATTAGAGGCTAAGGATGGATGAAAAATGGTATGGGTCACATAGTTGGTCGATGGGTTAGTAGAACAGGATGGGGCCAACTATCTTGAGCTAGTCCAGGTTGATTGGTCCAGTTAGAGTGGGTCGGACCAGTTCAAATCGGGCCATAATGATTTTATTCCATGGTCAAAACTTTCAAGATGAAAATCAGTTTTTTAATATAATGTGTAAATGCAGGACCCCTGGGGTCCGGTTCGCATTCTTTTTGATGAAATGCATCCTTTTAACCAGTTATCCATTTTGGACAAATCTATAGTCCATCTTGTATATTTTTTTTGAGAGGATAAAAATGATCTGATCCATATAATTATATTAGGGATCCAGGCATGGGATCCACTATATTTATATTCATCAAATTATTGTTACAAACAACTTTTCCATTAGATTTCTATTTGGGTATAATAAATTTTTATTATTGCGTGTATTTTCTCAAGGATCACAAAGGTAAGATCCATTGCGATGTGTTGAACATTTTTCATGATCTCATTAATTGTGGATACATGAAAGGACTATTTCTATAAAATAATTATGATGTTTTTCAAGAAAACCGATATAATGGGACAGGTTCAACTTCATTGAGACTGGATAATATCTTTGAATAGACGTGGAAATTTTTCTGTGGCTATTTGAGGAGGTGTGTCAGCATAATTACATTTTGACCCTCAAGATCATTGATGAGAGTCGTTCACTCTTCTGATTTCTGACAACACGTAAAATGAACTATAAAAGTACCATGGATTGGATAGGGGTTTATTATCATAGTTTAGTAAATGAGAATGGTTGAGTACACTACTGGGTGATGAGGTAGTGTCACATGCAATGTGGTCCCCATATGCTCTTTGTACCACTATTAATTCTTTTATCTCATGTATAATCTTATTTTGTACTCATATTTTTTAATGTAAGTATATTATCTTCTGTTTTTTAATATATAATGTGACGGTTCCCTTTTAGTGGCATTTGATTTATCAAGCATGAATTTTTTGGTGTGACGCATATCTGAGGTGGTCTCTACTGAAAACAAAAGTTCTTTATTGAGAGGTACCATCCAACACAGATGGATAGAATAGTTCTGGGTTTACCCACATATTTCAAACAAATAGGTTCCTGAATCATGTTCTATGATTACCTACAGCTGGACTTGGAAGTCGTAACTGATAGAAGTTTTAGGTTTACCTCCATCTTGGATTGGATGTCGTCACCGATGGATTTTCTGTGTTTTCCTCCAGTTGGGTTGGGATTTGGTCCTTGATGGGTGTTTTGAGAATCCTTCAAGTGGGGCTGGTAAGTGGGTCTTGTCGAAGATAATTACCAAGAAATACCCTCTTGAAGGGCTTGGTATTGGGTCCCCATATAATTTTGGTTGGTGATCCCCCTTGACATAATAGGGAATGGATACCCAATGACAATAGTGGAACCCTCCATCTAGGCTCGGAATGGGTCCTTGACATTGATATGCCTTGTTGAATGGGTGACATGATGAAGAGTCATGAGTTTACATACCTTTGGACTCATGAGGAAGAGGGGAACATTTCCCACTGAGACGTGTCCTTGTGACATGACATAAAACCATGACTTGGAGAAAATGCCGCCTAATGTAGATAATATACTAGTGTGACTATTGAGTCCCTTTGACTTACAGCTCGGAGAAGACTTGTGGTATATGGGAATCAATGGTAGATACTTTTAGGATAATTGTCTACTCTTTTCCTGGGTTGAGTTGTGAGATGATAGTCCCCTTACTCCCTCATTTGGTTTTCTATTACATAATATATATATATATATCCTATTTTAGTACCCTCTCCTTGGGTTTTAGATACTTTCCATTTAGGAGAATAAAATATTAATGGGGTATTCCACATGCTTTCCTTGTCAAAATTCTTATACTTAAATGACTCTACTAGCCTACTATTTGTAGCATATACATGGTAAGTAGTAAATCTTCACACTATTTTAAACTCCCAATGTTTAGACGAGCTTACGTCAAACTTTTTTAGGTTGAGATGCACTACATTTACTATACATTGTTCTATATGCTCCTCTCCCATTTAATACATCTTTTGATGCTCAGTCGAGCCTTTCGGGCATCCTAGTGACTATTCTTATACATACCCATTCTTTGGATTTTCCTACACATGGTGTTCTCGTACAGTTGACAGATATGATGATCATGACAAAAGAGGTGCTTAGGGATGTGGGGTGAAAGGACTATGTGTAGTGTTCGTATCATGGGATACATGAGTTGGTCTCTCATACCAGTTTTACCTTTTAACTTGTTATTGGGTTGTGGCACTCTTCTGGTTGGATGTATATTTTTCTCCTTTTTCTAATAAGTTTTCTATACTATACATGTAATTTTTGGTTGTTCATTTATTTTTGGTTTATTAACAAAATTGATTCATCTTCTTTTAAATTGCCTCTATTGTTTACATAAATTTGGATGTGTGTTTCCGTGTGTCTGTTATTAAGAAAACTCCTCCCTAACTTTCTTATGCCTTTGGTGCTTGTCGTCAGTCCCTGGAATATGGAGGTGGGCTTGGGTTTGGGAGGATCAAGCCTCAACATGGGTCTGGTCATGAAGTATCACATGTGTTCCTTAAATATATCGTTTTTTGCATTACTGTAATACAAAAATTAAAAATGGATCACACCGATTTGTGGAGGTGGTACTCCACAAGTACACATGAGAGTTGTTATCATTTTGCAATAGATTGGAAGGTATGATTGTGTATATGATATTATAATTATAAAATAATATTTATCTCATAAATATTAATTATATTAATTATACTATTTTTTTGTAAACATCCGTGTAATGTAGTGATGAAATAATGAATGACACCTCTATATGTTAAATGTTAGCCATGTATACACATGGGTGATGTTTTCAATTTTTATGTGATGGAAAAGATATAGAATATGTTTTACCATAAACATAATAAAATCTCATTATATTAATGATATAATGGTTATTGTTTTATTACATGTATAAAACATTAATAGTAATTATAAAAATAAATAAACTTGAAAAGGTTGGTAAAGATGATTATATCTGCATCGATGGAATTCAATTAGATATCTTTAAAAGGGAACTAGGGTTGGAATAGTGGAACTCAAGGAACACCAATATCTTGTATAAGGTAATATAAAAAATTAATTGGTAGTTTTTGGTCGATCTATATTAGTCAAAGTGATGTAATTAATATAAATTAGATTTTTCTTTTATAATTGAATAGAGTGAAATTTATGAAATTTCATAATTTATCAAATTATTATACACAATTTCTCTTTCCTAAATGGATCTGAATTTATATTTTTATAATATTTAATTATGTTATGTTGAAATAATATCATAAAATAAATTTTCCAAATGATTGGATCACATTTCTAAAATTACATTTTAAACAACTATTTAAGACATTTAAATGATAATATAATATAATTATTTTAATCCGTTTATTGGTTAATAATTTTATTTTAAAACGAATAACACCAATTAATGGAACATAGTAAGTAATTAATACCATGAACCTTTAATATTTAATAGTTTAATATTATTATTTTTAAATCATTTAGTTGAATGTTCTTTATAATAAAATATCACTCATATCAATTTTCAAAGTATTCAACATATTTTGATTTTAAAACCCCGAAAAATTGAAATCAAATTACATTCATAAAAAACTATAATATTTCATGTGTATCTGAAATATTCTTCTAAAAATAATATTGAATCAAAAATTATAATTTTGAGAGTTTTCAAAGTTATTTTATTCATTTTGGTAGCACTTCCACATACAGTGTGCTACTCTTTCATAGTAATTTAATTATATTATAAATTCATTCAAATTGAATAAAAAATTAGAATAAAAAATCATTAATCTATCAAATTAATATTTATAACATAACATATCATCAATTTATCCTTTTTAAAAACATATAATGTTAATAAAATAATGTTAATTTCTTTATTTACTTTTCTTTATATAAAATTACATAAATGGTAAAAAGAAAATCCAAATAGATTAAAAAGGATATATATTTGACATCTATCTTGTTATGGATGAGATGTAACAATAAAATACAATTAATTCATGAGTTAGAGTAGTACATTATACATCATAATTTTGTTTTTAATCATAATTACTTGATAAACAATTTTTTTGTGGTATCAGTATTACTAGTCACTATAAGTTATTTTCAAGGGAAAGAGTAATATTTACTCTATTCATACATCCTTATTCCAAACATGGTGTCTAATTTTCTTTATTTTATTCACTTATGTATAATAATGTACATTTAATATAAATGCGTTAAATAAAATGGAAAATTGATTTTAGAAAAATACAAATTATTCTAGGAAATATACTAATATAAAAATAAGATATAAAGATAATTCAAATGGTTTTATTAGGATTATACATAATTTTATAATTATTTTGTTAGTTTAAGATATAATATAATTAATAATTATAATGTTTAGGGAAAATAAAATTAATTTTTTGTAAAAAAATTGTCAATTTTACCCAATTCAATGAAAAATCATTCGTATAAAAAAATACACAAATTTCACTAAATGATTATTATTATTTGATGATTTTGGAAATTAATTTAATTATTTGAAATTAAAAATATAATATTTCAAAACATAAATTTTAATATTTTTCTCAGTGAATGAAACTAAAACAATTATTTTGAAAAAAATGAGCTTTTAAAAAAAATTGGATTTAATAAAAAAATAGTTTTTATTTTATAAGAAATATTTAATAAAATTTTCTTCAGTGAATATATCGTATATATTATATAATTTATTTATTCATATTAATAAACAAAAAATCAAAAGCTATGATATAAATTGTTTTCTAAATGTAAAATAATTCTTGCTTCGTTTAGGATTTGTTTTGCATGTTATATACGATATCAAAATATGTGTTCCTAAAAACATTAGAAATAGTTAAAATAATAATCAATCCATTACAAAAACTAAATAAATTAAAATATTTTCTTTTTTTATATGATTAATTAAAAAATAATTATCTTTTAAAAACAATAATATTCTAAATTTATGCATTATAAATTTTTATTAATTAGTTGTGATTTTATGTAATCCTTTTATTTTAATAAATGAAAAATATTAACATATTAATCATAAACATTATTTATTCCAATCAATTCATAAATAAATTTTGATTACCCAATTATTTATAAAAAATATATTTTTCTCTTTAATAATTACACATTTTATAAAACATAAATTCATATTGAATAACAAAACATTGTTTATAATAATATTTTTTTGACCATAAAATTATTTTAATAGTTATTTAGAAATTTAAATTATATTTCATATGAATTAAAATAACCATTATATCCATATTATTATATAATATATAAATTTGATACTTCTATTTATTCATTCTAATTCAGGTACTTATTCAGTTTTTTTAATTTGAGATATTTAATCAATATATTTTTAATTCTTGTCATGGGAATTATGAAGATCATGTTTAAATATTGATACATTCAGTTGGTTGTTTTTCCATATGAGATATCCACCACATTATCCATAATAATGTGGCTAAATATTAATTAACTACCATCATGGCATTGTTGACATGTCTATAAGTATATAGTGTCTAGTTGAAGAAATATAGTAACACTTAATCAAAAAAAATATAATTCCATATCAGTCCCTAGACGTTCATTGTGTCCATAGGAGAATTCAGTGGAATTGGATTTGTTAGAGGACCAAAAAAACTAGTTTGATGATTAATATGGATAGTTATTTTGATTATGGGGAAATTAGGTAAGGTTGAATTATATGTTATTTGAGTGACTCTATAGTTACATATTCTAATTATTTATATGTTCTATGAAACTCTCATGTGGTGGATTCATGTGCTCTGCGTAGTTGGATTTGTATGAGTATTCATTCAAACATGGTATTTTTTATCTTAAAAAAATGATAAATATATGGTGTATAAATTATTACAAAATTAAATTTCATCATGATTTGTTTTCACATAATACATAAGGTCTTATAAATTTACAATGAGATGGGAATAAATGTTTTCCATACTTTATGTTAGATACAAATGGAAGTTTACATTTATTATTCCCTAGGTGATTCATGAAAATTTTGTATAATATTATAAATTATTAGATCCCATTCCATTGTTAGTAAGGATATTTTTCCTTAGAATGATATATATATTTAATATTATAGTCACCCATGAGATTTTTTTTGGAATTTGTAGTAGTTATAAAATATCTAAAATTTTATGTTAGTAATTAGAATACCAGTAATGAATTGGATTTAAAATATTGGCCCATAGCATGTGTAGTGAATAATAGTTACAAATATATGTATATAAGAATTTTAAAATAAAATAATAACTTAGTCTAGATGAATATATTTTCTTAAAACAAAAAATAATAATTATTCATGATTTATCTAGTCAATGATTTTAGTTTTATCTTTATTCATCCACCAATCATCATGGTCATCTAATATTCGATAATTTATCTTATTAAATGAAAGTGAAATATTATTTGTTAGAAGATAATTATATATTAAACCATAAATATTTTATATAGTATATGTTTAGTAAGAAATATCATTGACTAAAACAATCCTGAACACAATCTATTGAAATTAATAACATAAATAATGTAAAATGATACTCACTTATACATTGTATCTCCTTCCCTATCTCAATTTTCCGAATTTAATTTCATAGGTTGTTCATTATTTAATCATGATTAAATATCTAAGAAATTCAAACAATATAAAAGAAAGTAAAATAATATTTTAATTAAATCAAAAAAATATTTTTTATTTAAATTTATTTTAAAAAAAACTAATCAATATTTATAATCCTAAAATCTATTTTCTAAGAATGAATTAGAAAAATACATATTTATTATCATAATATTAGAGTTTTAATATATATTATCAATACATGGATTCACCATGCTAAAATATGGATGAATGTAATGAAGTTTCATGATATAAACCAATAATTGGATTACAATTATATTATACTACATGTATAGTTATTCATTTTCTTTCTATGATTTTGATTACTTCTTCATATGGTATAATAAAATAATCCTACTATGAATTACCTATGAACCCCCCTAACCCAATTCACCACTTGGAAAACATTGTGTTCCTGAGCCCCATGGTAAGGATAAATGTTCTCTATCATTGAGGAATTACACATAGGAAATATTACACCTCCTCATAAACAATCTATTCATCAAGAAATTACACATGAAAAATCCATAAATCTAAGGATCACATACACAATATGTATTAGAAACGTAATTATTATAACCAATATTTGAATAAAAAAATCCAATACACATAAAAATTAAATAAACTAGTCCTCCGAGCAGAAAATTCTCAAAACCAACAAAAAATATTAAAATTGAACATCTAAAAAATAAACAAGACTGAAGGGATGGTCTTGAATGTCCGAATGTGATGATAAAATAGGTATTAAAAATAAATCTAAAATAATTATAAATTAACAATGCATATCCATGTGTCATGTGAGTCACGTCACATGTCACAACCATTATTCCTATACCAAAATGCTGTATACAAACACAAAATACAACTAGAAAATACAATAAACTTATAAATATAGTCATGAGGAATATGGCATAGTTTTTATCCTCCCCACATACAATAAATAATATTTAAAGATAAAAAAATTAATGCTACTTTGAAATACTCTAATAAGTATAGGGAATATATATTATTCAAAAATAAGAAAAATTAAGTTATATATATTTAAATTTAAAATAATATATAACCTTATTAAAAGTAGAAGATCCATTAAAATTATAAAATCAAACACTAAAATGTTGATATAATAGTCAATGTAATTCATGATCATGGAATTCCATGATTGAAAAAAACACTTTTCCTTCTTTTGAAACTTTTCAAAAAAAAATTCAAACTAGTTTAAAAAATGTACATTGATCATAATGAAATAAATTGTATATGTGTTTATCCATAGATTTATAGTCATAATAAAAAATATATATAAATGATTCTGTTAATACAATCATGGATAAGATGACATATTTTTTTAATGAGAATCCTCTGAGAATATGATGATAAAAAAAATAGAACCATTGAAAACATGATGGGATATAGTTTAAAATGATAGTGGAAAATGCTAATGGAAGAACTATAATGGAATTATCTTACCATTGGGGGACATAAATGAACTAATCTAAAGATTACATAAATAAAGACATTGGTTGTAAGGCCATAATAGAACACTATCATACATATGGATTAAGATTGTTTGTATTATATTATAGTAAGTTTATTGTAAAATTATTATACCACGATTCTATGATCCCATAGCACATATTCGTGTATTTGAGATACAATAAATAATAATCACCTCACTCATCCATAATTTAAAACAATTAATCTCACCACACTGAGAACTAAAATTTTCAAAACAACCACTTCAAAATCATAGAAACAACGTGAAAACCCCAACATATTATAATGGGTAGTAATTCATCCATTGCATAATTAAATTGTATATGATAGGGTAATCCAAAATTCTTAGTATCTCACCCATTTGAATTTCCATATGACCCAAAATTAAAACTAAAATCTGATACCAAGACATGTTTTACTAATTTTTATATTCCATTTAGAAATATTATTTCAAATAATCATTAAAAACCACATGAGAATCCATTTAAACAATAAAATCATTTAATTAAAACCAATTAATAATCCAAATAATTTTAATACAATAAAATAAATCCATAAGAACTAAATTCTCCAACATTTCATGACCCAAGCAGGGTCAAAAACATTTATTCTATAAATTAATTTTTAAACATGTCACTTATGTATATAAATGAAAATATGAGATTATTTTTTAAAAAATGGGCATGAGAATACAAACATAAGAAATACAACTTTATATATATATTTAAAACAAAAACATTATTGTTTCTCAAATAATATGAAATATAAATCTTCACATTTAACATTAAATCGATCAAAAAACTATTAGAAACCAATATAAGATTAGTTTACTAAAATTTAAAATCACAGTTATGAACTAACCTTTTAGAAACATAATTATTTTAGAAAATATGATCATTTTAAACCTCGTAAATGACTTTAAATTAATAAATGAAATAAATACACACAAATAAAGATACCACCAAAATTATAAACATGAAATTAAAATCCACAATTTTTCATACTATACTATAGTTTGCAAAAAATGTATGAAAAGGGGAAACAATAGATTAGAATGTTTGTTAAAGATTTAGTTTAATAATAAAAATATAATTGCATATTAATCGCTTGGATAATAAATTAGGACGTGGGAAAATTAGGAGAGTGAGACACTATAATCAATTTCTTGGAATGTTAGTAAGATTTGATGCTATATTGTTGAATCTCGTAAGGAATTCTTATTATGTACAAAATTTTGGATATCCTGAGAAGAAAAAATGATTTTTATCACTATTTTTGTGAAACATAATATACGATTTTGGGGAGTGAACAATATATTTTGTTGAAAAAAAATAATCTTCAGTTTTTAATAATTGGGTGATTTGTTTCAATTTTTTATGGTGACTATAAATTTTGATCATCGTCTAAATAATATTAGATGGAAAATTTGAATTTTTCCAATTAATATATTATTTCATGAATAATATAAAAAGTTTTGTTTATATATTCTATGTTTTAATTATGATAAAAATTATTATTTGAGTAATTAAAAATTTATAGAAAAACTATTTCATAAAAATAGAAATATGATTGTTTTGGTTGTAAACGTGATATTTTTAGAAAACAATATTTTTTAATGGCATAATATCTTTCAATTTTCATTAGTTAAAATAATAAATAATGGAAAATTAATTAAATGAAATATATACATTATAAATATAAATATATTCATTTTAATCCAAATAATTTATGTTATCATACATGTGGTTTATGTAATATAATCTTATGCAAGAAAAGAACATTTATTTAAAAATATGTTTTTTCAAAAGATTTTGAATGTTTATTTTAAAATTGAATATATACAATTATATGAAATTAATTTTATAAAAAGTATTCCATTTTTGAAATAATTATAATTAAGATTGGTTAAAAATGTCAATTTAATTTTTGTTCATAAATTTAAATAAAAACAATATAAAATAATTTCATGTTGTTACTTTTTAAACGAGTTTACTAGGGGTTAACACTAATAATAAGAGTATGATTCAAAATAAACATGTATAAATGAAATTGGTTGTCCATGTTAAAAAAATATTTTTCCTGAAATTATAAATTTTTTTTTGATGAATAATTCATTTGAATGGATTTATAATTTTTTATATTTTTACAAAAATTTGAATGTTGTTTCCAATAAGGTATAGTTTCCCACTTATAAAAGGTAACATCCTCCCTTAAAATATTCATACATTTATAACTTAAAAAAACTAGAAAAATATCAACCTATAATACATATAAACCTTTTATATTTATTATTCATCCCATAAAACTCGTCATAGTGTTCTCGATTAGAGACCCAAATTAGGTTTCTTGATGTAATGGTATTTGTCTTCACCCAGCTCTCTCTTTTTAACATCATCATTAATAACATTAATTTTTGTATAAATATTATAATATTTTAAAAATATAATCTACCATATACTTATGGTTTTTTTTTTTAATAATATTAATCCATCTCATTCTCTATTAAATGTGAAATAAATATTTCTCCCATATGTATGGTGGACTACCACCTCGAGAACCGATGTAATTTACTTTTCCCTCACCGACTCACACAGAGATATATAATTATTGAAATAATAGATTTATATGATTAATATTAAATAATAATAATTTTATATATTCAATATATCTTTTAATCCCTTACCCTTACACCCATTAACAGAATGACATCATCACTTGTGTGTGTGTATGATTTTCCATCTCCATGAAGTGAAGCGATTCATTTTATTATTCCAGATTTCAAGAATCTTTATCAAAAGGTATATAATGAAAAAATTATTTTTATAACATTAATATAAATATATATATGATTAATATCTACCACATACACATGAATACAAACTTTAGTGAAAAACCTTTCTAGATTAAATGATTTAGTTAATACTTGAAACAATAGTAATAAAAATGTATTTTTAATAAATGGATAGTAAGAAGTTATTATAAAAAAATATATGATATTATAAATATATATATGCGTGTGTCTGATTTTGGAATAAATTAATAACATTTTTAAAATCTTTATACATAATGTTAATGCACATTCCTCTGAATGGAAGCGGGAGGTGAGTGATTTCATCTTAATTTACACCTTATTGATATATATTATGTAGTTTAATCATACTTTTTTATAAAAATTATATAATGCCCCTTTGTGTTATTTAAAATTTATATATATTTATTCATCATTATTAATTATTCAGTTTTATTTACTTTTTCAATAGTAATGACCAAAATAAAATATGATTTTATTTCTCTTCATGATCGTGTATATTTTAATTTCAGAAGAAAATTTATTTTCAAAATTTTCTTATGAAATTAATTTTCATTTAAAAAAATTGTAACCATTATTTTATGTTATCAATGAATTTGAAATTTCTAATAATGGAATAATTCCACTGATCTTCTGAATTGGGTCATTTTTAGCATGCTATACAAAAAGTAAATATTGATGGTTTTTAACATATATGAAACTAATGAAAATCACCACCACAACAAAAATATTACATGATGTAGCTTATTTTACACATTTCCAAGGTTTATAATGATTTTTTTAGAAAATTTATTTTATTATTTCTCATCAATTTTTTTAAATGAAAAAAATAAATTTATTTAAAATCAAATAATTTTGATGAATTAATGGTCGGATTTTATCTATTATTAATTTTTTCCTCTAGAAAATTATCTTACAAGATTATCATTTTTTTTAATACTTTTTATTCATCAATAGATATATACATGTGTAGAAAAAGAATATTTTAAATTACTAAAATTGTTAATAAAAAATATGAGTCTTACATGGGACATTCTATTATGTGTGGGTATAGAACTATTTATCCTGTAGATTAATCCACATGATAGATAAGACAAATTAGATGGATAAATTAAATGGTTTTAAACCCATAGTTTTAAACACTCTTAGTGAATGGTCTTGATGGTTGAGATATGTTGATTTTGTAGACCATGATGACTGTTTATATTCACTTCCATCATTTGTAATTATTAAAAATAATATTATAAATGATATTATTGAATTGATATTATATAAAGAGTCATTTCATGCCTATGTTATTGAATAAATTAAATGCTTTCCCATTTTTTTACCATTCAATATTTATTTTTTCCATATGTAATCATGACAAAATTTGTTGTACACTAACCGTTATAAGTGATTAACCTCACCATTAGTTTTATCTGTTCCCTATATTATGAAAAAACAAATATTTAAATGAGTTACAACGATAGAATAATGATCCCTTTTTTGGATTATATTTTTTTCCCAATGATAAATTACAAAGATATATGTATCTTGTTCTTCAAAACTACTAAAATGATCAGACCATTATGATTTGTTCCCTATTATATGTTCTATTGTTTTAGAGTTACCATTGTCTCTATGTTAAGACATTCAAGGATGTTTCATTTTTTTTCTATGAAATTTTAGTAGAAACCAAGGGAATTAGATATTAAAGTATATTATCTAACAAAATAATCTGGGTTATCCCTTATAGTATTGGTGGGAATTTATAGGTCTTTTTATTTTATTTAAAAATATCCATGATGATTGTTATCTAAATTGTTGTTTTATAATTTTTGGAAATGGAACCTGATAAAAAAATAAAATTCCACACCAGCTGTCAACCATAGGATTGAACGACATAAAAATCCCATAAAATTGGTGGTTGAAATTTGTAGGCCACTTTCATATTATATTAGATAAACCTTGTTATGTTTAAATAAATTGTATACATTGAGAAACATGGTTGACTATGGCATGATAAAGATATATTATATTGTTTCATTGGAATAAAGACTCCATCATTTAGTTTAACTAATAATACAGTGGTAGCCTAGTGATTAATCAAGTATCTCGAAATTAGAATTCTAAGAAAAATATGAAAAAATTAGAATTTTTAGGATGAGAGATTGTTATATTTGAGGATATACGAAAAATTTGTTCATGTTCAATTAGAATACTACAGGGGGGTAATGAAATAGAATGAATGGAATGTTTAGCTCTGAAATTACCATACATTGATAAAAATTATCTCATGGAAAATGAAATAAAATGAAGAAAAATTTCTCGAGGATAAAGATAATGTAGGATAAATGTGTTGTGGAGTATGATGCATTATCCAAAATTCAACGCATGTTAAATAAAAATAGTACATATAATCCAAAGAGAATTATTTACTATTTTTAACGGATTCATGAAATATCATTAAAGGGAACAGGTTTCTAAAAATATTTCATCATATGTTGAAATTTTATCATGTTCCCTCAAAGATGAATTGGGATTTCCTAGTTTCAATATATCCACTGGAAATAAAGAGATGTAGTAGTTGATAGATAACCACAAAATAGGTTATGAAATAATTATGAATTTAGGAATAAAAAAATTATCATGATATTAAAATTGTGCAGAGATAAATCATGGAAAATTTTTGAATGTTAAGGGAGCTGCAACACATGCCAAGATAATGGTTATTTTTCAAATTAATACATCAGAAAGACCCAAATAAATGATTTTTTATGATTTTAAATATAGATTAATGTTGATTTTTCACTCTAATTTCAAAATAATTATTGAAACATAACATAGAAGAGGAAAAATGGAATGTCAAACATATGATTTCACTACTACTGAGGAGGATGTTCCCAACGAACTGGGGGTATATACATTAATAATAACCTAATATTTAGAAAATACATTATTTGATTATATATCTTAAAATTTCCTTATATAATCAAGGATTTTAAAAGGAAATTTTATATATATCAAGCACCTTTACAAGAGAGTTATTAATTATGTCACATTGTAGAAGTCTTACTGGAACATGCATGTAGCAGGTATACCCCATTATGACACATAATTGTTCGACATTTTCATACATTATTATTATAACTATGGATGATTTTCATAAATTCATTGTTATGTTTTCAATGTGTAAATATGATGATAATATTTATATAAACTATAAATAAATTATGATTCATGATAAATAAGTAGAATTCCATATCTTTTGGGTGGATACTTCATCACCTAAGTCATGTCTAGAACCACCCCCAATAGATTTTCTAACTTAAATAATTTGGGTACAAATTTATAACCAAGGTATGAATAAAAAATAGTTATCATCAAATAGATGATGTAAATACAATGTAAAATTACAAATAAGTATTTTAATAGTAATTTAATAAATATCCATCGGAATCTAAAGTTTTTTTTTAAGTTATTTGATGAGATAACAATATCAAATTACTTATATAGAATGACCACTATGAAATCTGTGTAATTGAAGAAATTACTAGAGGAGTTATATATTTATGGATCTATACATTGTATTATTATGCTTGGGGATCCACCACTCTATTATTTAAGATGAAATATGAAAAATTTTGACTATAAATTTATTCTAGGGAAATCATTTCTATTTCAATAAATAAATTTTCATCTAAGTCACATTGATGAATTATTTGATCAAATTATTTGAGAAAAATATTTTTCAATTATTTACCTTCATAATAGGTGTCATATATATTGAGTAGAGAATTAATATATTGGGATGATATAATTACAAATGAGTTAAAGGCATTGATAATTTACAGTAATTCAATTTGATTGCATAAGGTGACATTAGTTTTTGTGGTTCGTCTGAATTTCTTATTGAAAGAATATCATAAAAATATTGTTTTTCTTCATTAATGTTATCGATGTGTAATATAAAATCTATGAGGTCCATGATAATAACTTCTAGCTAATTCCGTAGAATCTTAAATGAATATTGTCATATGGGAAATTTAAAAACAATATATTATGGATTCAAAAAAAAATTGTTGTTAGAAATGTTGTATTAATGGATAAAATATCAGTTGATATTATGAGGAAAAAGGCATATAATATTTTAATACACAGATTAATATTAAAAAATTAATTATTTTTATTAGTTTATATGATTTCTGTTTGGGATTCATTCAAAAAATTATTAATTAGATAACAATTTAACCAAAATTTCATAAAAAAAGTGTTATATTCATATAGACAAATTAATGTGAACAATGTTTTGAATAATTGAAGATTTTTTTTACAATTATCTAATTTTGAAATTAACATCTGGAAATAATGGATTTGATATATATAGTGATTCATCAAATATTGGACATGGTAGAGGGCACAAAAAAATGATAATTTTGAATAAAAATTCATCATGGCAGTTACAGACTTATGAATAGAACTATCTAACACAATATATTGATTGGGACACTATTATATCTTCATTGAAAATATAATAAAAATATCTCTATGGTAAGACAAGTGAGATACACATCGTTCACATTATTCTAAAATAAATACATTCACAAAAAAAGATCTCAATATGACAAAATTTTGATGGCTTTAGCTACATAAGGTTTATGATTTCACGAAGCACTACCAAATAAGAAAGTCAAATAGACATGTAGACATATTAATACAGAAGGATAAGGGTGTAATGAACCAAATTATGATTGAAAGGGATCAAATGATCATGGATCTAGTATAGCTAGATATGTGAAATTTTGGGGATTAGGAGGCATTACTCCTTCATAAAATGATTGTGATCCCATCTTAATTGGAAAATCTAATTTTTTTTCCCAATCTGATGATGATAATATAATATAAAATAAAATTTTATTATTAATTTGATGTTGTAAGAAATCATTTGTGAATATGGGGTTATGGAATTTAGAATTAAATTATGTTTTCCAAATATATATAGGATAAAATTGTAATTTTCATAAGATAATCATTGATTGAGTTTTTTCATACACCTTCGTATAATCATTATTTATATATAATTGAAGTATATTTATTATTGGTAAAATATATATAGGGAAATGGTATATTATGTATCAAAATGTCGTAATTTTCAATAGGTGAAGGTGGACAGACAAGATCATATATGATTCATCTATCCTCATATTATTGATTTTTGTAACTATTATGATATTATTATAGGAATTGTTACTAGACTACACAAGGATCATAGAAAAAATAATGAAATATGAGTTATTGTTGATTTCCTAACCAAATCTAAAAATTACAATTTTATAAGAGATGATTTTCCTCTTGAGGTACTCAAGAATATCAATATCAATTCTGTCAAAAGAATTCATGGAACACCACTTTTAGAAGAGTCTTAACAAGTATCATGCTACTACGGATCATGTGTACACATCTTACAATCATTAAAATGATAGATAGTCAAAAATGACTATTTAAATAATGGAAGCCATAATGAGGACATTCTAACTTATCATTCAAGCTATGTTGGATCATTATTTTTTTTTGGTACTGTTTTCTAAAAAATATATTTTCCCCTCATGTTTCTATATGGTGTTGTGTAATGTATTATGTGAAAATAGATTTTACAATCCACATTTTTTTGATCAATATTGTGAATGGAATATTATTGGAGAAATGCATATTTAGTGTGGAAAGAAAATGTTAATGAGTATTGAAGATAATATATTTTCAGATAAGGGTATGAAAAAGACATAATATGATAACTAAATGAATGTATTTTAATTTCATATGGAAGAACACATTATCTTGAATTTACCTTCATAATAGAGAGCCATATAGTTTGTTTATAAGTTAAAACTAATCCCTAGGTATACCAGAAACTATGAAATTTTTTAATGCATAGTATTTTTGAAATATTGATAGGTTATTATACCAATAATCTCAAATATATATGATGTTTTCGATACATCATTATTAACGATGTAATGACAAACCCAACACATGTTCTCTCACCTAAATAAATATAATTGGAATATTATCTATTATTCTATGAAGATACTATCTAGACATTACAATAGACAAATTGTGTTGAGGAATACTATCGCTCGATTGGTTATTTTTCTTTAGTAAAATCATGAAATTGATGAATAAATGTGGGAACCTCTGGAAGTTATAATTAATAACAACCCCCTTTTTTTGAAAGTAATATCCATGAAATATTCAAAGATGAATGTTCTATACGCGAAAAAACTCAAACACTCGAGCTTATATTATATTGAGTGTACATTTTATTTTGGTATAAAATATAATATAATTCGTTTATTAATATTTCAAAAAGTAATAATATGAAAATATGAATATCTATTTATAAAATACATTGTCAAAAATAATCCAAGAATGATTTTTTTTCAATTCTCCCATCACAATAAACATTTATGAATAGTTGAAAATGTAGTATTTAATTATTCCACTGTAAATTAAATAATAATAATTGTGATAAATTTAGTTAAAATTTTAATTAATATGAATTTTATGTATATTATGGTATGATCAATTGGAGGTAAATGGAATATTTTTTAGAATAATATTTTTTCTAATCCATAATTTCTGTAAATTTATAATAATTAAAATTATACATAATGAAGAAATATTTAATTTATATTTATAGATTATATAAATGTATATTTTAATAAAAATTTATATTATTATTTATATGTCATATTGTTTATATATGATAAACTTGTTCTTGAAAAATAATTTTTCACAAAAACTAATTTCAAAAAATATAGTATGATTATTTAAAAATAAATTCTTGATGATCTAGGAATATAATTTTAAAAAATGGATTCCATAATTTATATAAAAATAATTTTAAATATTTAATAATGAAAAAAATAAATTATTTATAATAACGAATAGTATAAATAGTAAAACATTAATTTTTCCTTATATGGTTAAAAAGGATTTCTCATAATTTAAACAACAATATAATTATTTGATTGAAAATTAATAATATATAAATATTATTATATTTCCATGTTTCTACATTATTATTTTTAAACATATTATATGAGGTCATTTAGAATCATTTTGTATGTTAATTATTTCTTCATTTTTTATTATTTGGGGAAATATCCATGTGGTTATAATGAAGTCCTCCACCCTCAAATATAAAAGCTAAAATCCTCCCCACACATAAAAGCAACTATTAATCCATTTATCTTAACTAAACTTTAAAAAAAATAACTACCCAACATCCTTATCCATATTCTGGAGGGTTCTTTTATTCCAATAGACCAATCATAGGGTTCTTAAGAAAATATCCAAATGAAGAGTCACTTAGTGAAGGTAATGTTCATCCTTATGCTCATTCAATTTACATATTAATCTTACATATTACTTTATGACCAAATTTGTACATATTATTTTATCACCATCAATTATATCATAAAAATTTATTTTAAATATAATTTTATTTCAAAATATTTATCCATATCATTCTCCATAAAATGGGATACAATGTTATCAAATGTGTCTATGGAGAACTACCAGCTTGTGAAATGATGTAATTTGATTTCCAAAACGGAATTTAATGGGTATTAATAATTATTTAAAAAATTAATATAAATATACATGTTACATATGAAACGATATTAATTATTTAAAATTTACATATCATCAACATCAATACATATTCACACATTATTTTAATGATATGATCACTCATGAGTATAAACGGTAAACCTTCTTGATGAAGTGATATAATTCATTTTCGATATAAAATATTCATAAAATGATTCTAAAAATGAATCCCTTGAAAATATTATATTTATAGCATTAATATCATTTAAAAATTATGTATTAATATATTATGTGTATAAACTAAATCTTCGATGAGGACACATGCATGGAAACAAAAAGTAGTTAACACCCCAAGCAATTGAATTAATGATTTATAATTAATAAACATATTGTAAAAAGTTATAAAATAAAAATATATTATATTATAAATATTATTAAATTTATATAATAAATTTATAAAATGTTTTAAACCACAATACATTATGTGAATTCATTTCCATGTAAAGGATGTCATGAGGTAATGGATTTGGGCTCAAATTCCACTCCACAAAGAAATATTGGTAAATAATAACCAGCTTACAAATATGTGGTATAAAAAATTCCCCATTAAATTATTTATAATTGATATATATTTATTAGTGTTAAAAAATTAAAAATTAATGTTAACATTTCTCGATGAGTGTTTAAAATAGATGTTAATCTTATTTATCTTCTTGGTCAGGATATTTTTTCTTCAAAATAATAATTTTTTAAATTGTTTTACTAATTATATTATTTTACACAAAAAAATTTAAACCATAATTTATGTTAGTCATGAATTATTATACGATATTAAAATAATATTTCAAATTTTCACCCAAATGGTGTAATTTGAAACATTCATTACAAAAAATGAAAAGGAATATTTTAAAATTATATAATTATCACAGACTTTCCTGGTGTTATAATAGTATTATGATGTTTATTTTCTACAATATGTCTTAACAGGTGATACAATCAGTAATCCTTTTTTTATAATTTTTTAATATTTCTCATCCATTTTAATTTATTATTTGGAATTTATTATTCTATTTCAAAACATATATTTTAGATGAATTAAATTTTATCATTAATACTTAGTTTATTGTGTGTTCATTACCATTGTCTTGAAACATACACTTTATTAAAAAAAACTATACATTACATTTCCATTAAATATCTATCATATATTAATATAGGAAATGAGAACTTACTAAACCTTATATAGTTTTAACATATTGTATTTTAATTTTAATATTATTTGATAAACTCAAGAATTATTGATAATCTATAATATTTGTTAAATAGATTCAATTATTGACAAAAATATTTCATAAAATAAGTTGATCATTTCATATAATAGGAATGAATTGTAAAAAAATAATTAGTTGGGACCATAATTATATAACTCATTTGAACCAATACGAGACATATGATACAAATTCGTATGCCAAATTAAATGGGGTTTACCCATAGTTTAAAATTTCCATATTTTACGGTATTAATGGTATAAATAAAATGATGTCTAATATCATAAAGGAAAATATTATGAATTCATTTCATTGAAAATTTATTTATTATTTTTATTTGTGGTATTATTTCATTGGTTCTATAAAGGTAATAATTATATTATCAAGCTATTTACTAAATGCCATGTTGTTCTAGTTATTTACCATTCCGTTTTTATTATTCCAAGATGAAGCCTCTCTACTTCTAGGATCACAATATGATTTGTAATTATTATAGGGAAATCAATAATCCAACATGGAAGATAGAAGTTTTAAAGTTATAGGTGGACTAGAATGATTATTTCATATTTTTCAATAACTATTTTTCAAAAAAAAAAGGAAAATATTATGGGTTTCCAAAAAAAATTTAAATTAAAAATACATGAGGAAAACCCTAACTATAAGACAAAATCATTTAATTAAGAAATCATTGGTTGATGGGTCATAAATCTCCCCAAAATATTGATTATTAATTCTAGTAATCATTTAGTAGATAATGTTAATTGATGAAAAAAGTTATGTTAAACTCATTCCTAAAAAATTATTTCTTAAACCAATGTAATTCATTATATTGAATCATGTACTAAAAAAACTATATTAATAAAATCATTATCCAATAATTATTTCCATAAATAAAAATTCAGCATCAAATAGATCACATCCTCTCCATATATGATCACCAATAAAGTATCTAAATTTCATATCCAATAAGACTCAATGTCATGACCCCCTCCCCACAAACTATACCCCTCTAGGACCAGTATTGTGAGAAGAGAGATAATTTCCTCCAAGTCCCACCACTAGTGGGCCCTAGAATGGAGACTAGCATCGAGGGTATATTAAACACATGGTTGGAAAGAATTACCCTCTAATAGAATTAAATTTGAAATAAGGAGAGATAATATATAAACCAACCAAATCATACTGAAAATAAAATATATATGAAATACCATATACAAATATATAATAACATGAAAAACTACTTTAACTAAAAGGGAAAATTACAATTACCAAAAGTGAGTAAAACGACAGTGACCAAAATGCCCAAATAGATCCTACCAAATCCCTAAGCTAATAGTAATATGAATAATCTAAAACATGCCCCAACTAACATGAAAAATAATTTATATAGATGTTTGGTTTTTATAACAGTATACTCTGTAGGATCATCCCCATAGCCTCTTGTGCAAATTCAATGAAATAATTCTAAAGCACATTGAACAACAAGTGAAACTAAGATTTCACATAAATATGTATACTATGTTCCCAGCCTCACCATGGATACTATTATAAAGTATTAAATACAATAATATATAATATAATGAAGAATCTAAAAGGTACCCCACTAACACTTCCCCAATGGGTTTTCACTTTTCCCCAACATTGCTCATCCTAAGCATCTCTCTCCAAAAATCATTTCCTGCGTATACCTAGGCGAAGAACCACAACATCCATCAAGTGCATGTTTGCACCACATCCACACAACCAAATATAACCATATTGTCTTTATAAGGCTCCACATCATTCATAGCAGGTATCATACATTGAGTATCATACCTCAATCAATTATAACCCATTCGTCAACAAAGGATCCTCATGCCATCACAACCTATATATTTTATACCTGTAGTAGTCCATATGAAACTATATCTAGAATATATGTGCATGAATAACCACAAGCCATTTCATCCCTCTAAAGGAATATATGGGGAGAACCATCCATTGTTCATAACATAAAAAGTAAACATTAAGAGAAGAATGTGGCGCCAAAGAGGGAAGTCATCCATCTATCCTCCCATCGATATGTTGGTGAGAACACCCTTAAAACCCAGAATCCCTTGGGTGTGAGTGAAATTAACTGACAGGGTGGGGTAGCATATAGAAAGACAACAATTTCAGGCTATAATATCTGTCACAACCACACTATAGACATAAACTAGTCTTTGAATAAAATATAGATAACACATCGTAGAATCACGTCTTCCACTACTTTGACTAAATATCATATAGGCACACAACCATTATATAGCTATATTATGTTACACTATCCATTTTTCATCATTTAAAATTTACGTTAATTAATTTTTTATCCATTAATTATGTAGTATCATTTTTTACATCGCATTGCATTATCATTCCACTGACATTCCATCAAAGATCCATTCCCTCTATGAAAAACCAAAACATAGTCCACTACTTTTCAGAATCAAGACCTATGCATTGAATCCCAGCAAGATCTAAACAAAAGGATTAAAAATCATTTATTAATTAATTTACCAAACCTCCCCATTATAATCATTCCAATGTATTACAGAAAATCATGCTTAGCTACCAAACATTATGGGCTCAACACGTTAAGCGAATGAGATACCCTTGACCCTTTTCAACCTATAGAAGGAGTGTAGTCCCATCCATACTCAAGAAGAATGGCATGGAAATCACATGGAATACCCCATGCATCTTCACATATTTCATAAGGAAGGTAAGCAAGACCATCATCCTCATGCACTATAGAAATTAATGCAGATAAAAAATATTAAATAGAAACCAACTTCTATCCAATAGTTATGCCTAGATCTTACCCGTTCTATAATCTATGGTGTCATCACTAACACCCACATGCATAATCTGATGCATCAATCCATTATATGCATCTACTAATAACACAAAAATAAGGCATCCCTACCCCATGTACCACAACATCCCTTGAGGATCATACATCCTAGACTCTCATCACATCTTGGCATCCTTACCCCCACATACTAAATTCACATATCCATAGCAGATCATAAGATGTATGAACATATATAAATAGGATATCAACACTAAAGCAAGTCATCTAACCTTAAAGCACAGTTGGACCTCATGGAAATAATTCACAAAGCAATTTTCCATTACAAGAAAATATGGAACTCAGACCTGAAAAAAGGCATGAACTTTATCTCACAACCATTTCATTATTCCATCATGAATTAATAGGTTCACTGTTCACAGATTCCAAATATGGAAAACCAATGAAACCAGCTATCATAAATTAATTAAATAACTAATTTAACATTTAATTAATACTTTTTAATAATAAGAAAAAATGGTATTCATGTTAAAGAGGTATTTAAATTTCATTAATAATAAATGTGGCTTTGGCCACAAACATTAAAAAATTATACCAATTCAATTAAACAGGACTACTTGCATCAATTAGATAATAATGAAGTTGGAAAATTAACAAACCAATTCATTAAACATTACTATTTATCTATTATCCAATTAATTATCAATTAATTATAGATTTATGTTATTTATCAATTTCCATAAATAATGACATTCTAAATCAGGAAATGCATAGATATCACACTATCTTGAAAACCAACAGACAAACAGTTATCATAGTTTAAAACAACTGCATCACTACAAGATCAATACCAATTTCATTAATCTGTTTCATAAAAGTTTCTGGTCAATTACATTTCGATCTAAGGGATATAAAATGATAACTATATGATTGCATGTAAATATAATATAGAAGCAGTGAATCCCCTACCACATAAGGTCATTGTTGTTTTTTTCACGAGAATAGATAAAAGAAACAGATCATGATAACCTCCCCCACAACAACTATATCCACCTAAAGACATCATGGAACAACTATAACAAAAAAACTATGAAAATTCCATTATATACATAGAGATCATTTTCCATTACATGTAAAGGTGAAATAAAAGGAAACTAATCTAACAAACCTCATGAAAGGTGGTAGATGATACCTTATATCGAAGGAAGATCACTATGACTTTAAGAAGGGAGTTAGGGATCGTTCCATGATGAAGGTAACCCCAAAACTATAAAGATATGTGTTTCCTGTCACTTAGGGATGAGGGATAGCTTCTATAGCTATAGGTTTTTTAAAAAAAATTAGTGGATGGACACCAATAAAAACATATACTATCAGGGTATTACCGGATGCATAATCCCCTTTCACTTCATGTAATGTATAAATGTCGAGTTCGACCAAAAAATCCATCGCCTCAACACATTATTAAATTTATAAAATGTATAAGTATTTCATGTTTTGAATCTATCTCTCAAAATGTGTAAAATTCTGCACATCATTAAGCATTCTAGGACAAATAGTGAAATATGTTTTCACATTTGGTAAAGATATTACCGGACATGAATTAATTGTAATCAAGAGTTCACATAACAGAACGTCTTCGAAGCAACCTCTATGCTCTTCAATATTTGACGAAAAATATGGTCAATCCATGTAGATCATAGACTATGCATTAGATACCTATCAATATGTTATCATCTTCATGAGTCCAAATCCATCACACAGAGGAAATATAAAGGGTCATATGAACATACAACCAATGAGATACCTCTCAAGTCACTTTCAACCACAAGATCTTAACCACATAAAAAACATAACAACACAAAACCAGGTGATAACCACAACCATCTCCTAATCACTCTCCCATGGGAGATACATCCCAATAGGGAACATGGGACAATAAGAAACAATAGAATGTTTTCTCATAAATAGAAAGGCTCTAGAACCACCAAATGATCGTCATTACAATATAATAGATAAAAATTAAATAACATGAGGTACTAAGAATGTATTTAAACTCACATTCCCAAGTACTATCATCCGCACTACCACCCCGCTACAAGACAAGAACAAAGAGGCTATCATGAATGCATAATACCTTCTCCTTATGGTTTAGAATATATGTAGGATGTTTTTCATTGGTCATATCATCTTCATCATCGATATATCCAATAAAAATTGATAATTGTCATGACTATAATGATAGAGCTATGATGCATAAAAAACATCATTTATCCTGCTAATCAGTGGAGGAAGTCTTGCAGGATACAACATGTCTTCAAAAATATCCATCACCACGAAAGGAAAAACAAAATGGGGGGAAAGCATACTCCCACAACCAAACATATAATGCTCATGATGTGAATTCACCTTTAGAAACACTGGATCCCTAATTAAAATATTTTGAGGTGTCCACCTATGATGGACATAGGACTTTTGATGAACTTATAATACCTTCATTTGCTAATGAATCACCTGAAACATCTTTGTCATATTTTGTACCAGTCCGGGTATGAGAATTGTTATATATCTGACCCCCGTCCCCACAACGGAGAATTGAATGGTCAGCCTTACGAGGCGTCAAAGAGATCCATAATGACGGTGGAGGGAAAAATATTTTTTAAGAAAAATCGTCCAAGTGTAACTTCCTCATTAATGAACCTCCGAAATCCTGAAAACCCAAGCTAAGTATGTCTTTATGAGTCTAGAAGGTCCCATATGTCTGGTCATCCATCTTCGGAGGAAAATTAGTGGAAAGTCATAGATAAAAACCAAAATCCTGATTCAGACCACTCCACACTGTGGAGTATAAATGAAGATCAGGATCATAAATTATTTCCTTTGGGACTCAGCGGAGTCTCACCACCTTCTCTAGAAATTGACCTAATAGAACCTACACAGAGCTCAAATCCTTGATTTCTATAAAGAGGAATGATTTTATTGAATAATATAATTCTACCCATATAGTGTCATATCCTCTCTATGATCGAGCTATATTAGTAAAAATTCAATCTATATCTCCTCCAATTTTTATTGAGGAACATCTAACGGCCGGATAAAAACCTCAACAACACAGTGTTCGGACACCACCTTTTGGAAGACCAAACATTCAGTCACACTCTCTAAAACTTTACTCTTCAACACATGCCACAAAAACTGGCTCATCAAAGTTTGATAAATATTTTTCATGATTAGATATAATGATGTGGGAGAACAATGGAAATCACTCATAAGCATCTCGTGAATCACCAATGGATCTAAAACACTTCCATGAAATAACTCTCTATTTTGTTCATCCCCTAACCAACCATCAAGGTCCTCACCATAAATAACTCTATATCTATAGTCCTCTAACTCAAGATCCTTAAATTGGGACTCATTCACAGGTGGTACCAAATAAGAATACACCATCATATGAAATATGCGAAATCTACCCCCAACATTCATCTATCTAGGTTTAATGATAAATGATCTTTAATTATTTTTTATGAATCACCCGATTCATACCCTACATAGCTATGCAACAACCTACTCAGTGCATCAGCTATGACATTTCCCTTTCTAGGTGTGTATAAAATTTTGATGTCTTAATACTAAAAGAACTCCTTCCACTAACAGATTATCCCATTCATATCACACTAGAAGAAGACATAATTCATGATTTTAGGATTAGTAAAGAACACAAGGCACTTTTCGATTAGGTAATGTCTTCAAAACATCAAGGAAAACAACACTACTACCAATTCAAGATTGTGGGTGGAATAGTTAATCTCATGGTGATGTAACTTATGGGACCCATAAGAAAACACTAATCACTACGGCTTAAAAACACATATGAACCCCAAATGTAAACCATCAATGAAAACCTCAGACACAACTCCTTCAATTGTAAGATAATGAATTGGAGCACTAACCAACATCTCCTTTATATAATCAGTAGATTCCTAACATTGATCAATTCAAATGACAACCTACTCCTTTCAGGTCAATGCTATCATAGGCTTCATAAACCAAGTGAAATAGTCTAGGAACTACATTTAATTTACCTCGTGATTAGGAAAAAAATTTACTTATGCAACCATCTTTGGGGTTTCCCATAACACAATTAATTATATCTTCAATGGATCCAGAACTAAACCCTAATGGTATAGAGCATTCCCCATGAAACAGACTTCTCAATCCCAAAACTCAGACTTCAAAAACATCACAAATAATTTTTTTCGATGAAGAGCCCCCAAATGGAATATAGATGCTCTTCATGCTTCTCCATATATGTGGAGTACGCAAGGACTTCATTGATGAAAACCCACACAAAAATATCTTGGAACACAAAAATGTAATATTCAATGAACCCAAGAACTGAGATGGGTAATTTATCACACTGAAAGGTATCACAATGAACTCGTATTTCCCATTATAAAAAAGGAAAAAAGTATTCAAAATATCTTCATCCTTCATTCACATCAATTGATTTCATAACTAAAAATAAATCATTGCGGACCTACATGAACCCTTCAGTTGATCGATTAAATAATAAATCTATAGAATAGGATTGTTATTCATCACTGTAAATTTATATAAGTGATGATAATCTACACAAAAAAATAAAAAAAAATTCATCTTTCCTTATGACGAAAATGGTGCCCCCCATAGTGACACACTCTGCTAAATGAAGCCAAACTATAATTGTCCATTGAGATATATACGAAGCTCCTACAACTCATAAGATGACATCCTATATAGAGACATTGTGATAAGAGACAAGCCTTGGTTTAGCTCGATCCTAAACTTGATCTCCCATCAAGGGGTTAATGCTACAACTACATTTGTAAAGACATGTGGGTACTCTTCCATTACCCAGGGAAATGTCGATGGTTGAACCCCTGTCGAGATCAACATAATCTCATCCATAATGGATGAAAATGAAGGAACATGCCCCAGACCCATACCAATATCTTTATCCCCTACAAACACTGATGGATCTCTATAATAATCGAAGAACCCCGCCTACCTCTTGAATAAAATAAATAATATCATAAACTGAATGAAACCAATCAATATTGTGGATGACATCATGTGGTTGAATTCATAAACATCGTAAAATTCCCCATGATTGATGTTTTCCAATCATTAGCTCACAATAACTACATACTTCAAGCAAGTCATCTCGACCTCCAACTATCATAGTCAACAATATAGTAATTGGAAACCTCTCTGACTCATGTCCTGTGGAATAGGCAAGGGAAGGTGATATGAAGGATTACATCGGTCTTAGATCAAATAAAGAATTCTGGAAATTATAAAACATGAAAAGGGTGCCACATATGACATATGGATCGCCTGACACATGAAACACTGACAAATGATGTTGACTAAAACTTGCCGCATGGCCTCCCTGACCCTAAAGGAAACCACCTCCACAACTGTACTCTGCTCTTTGAGGAAGAGAATAATTTTGGGGATTTCCTCTTCATGCACTATCTTCTCTATACTAAGCTAAAAGTGGTGAAATGAGCTGTTGATTCCTTGGTTTGTACATCCCCAATAATTGATCCTAAAAGGAACACCTAGAAAACTCTAACTACTTACAATGGACAGGCACTCAGGTCACTGATGTCCTTAGATTCTACAATAATAAAAGCTCTTTATCCCTTAGCATTGTCCTAAGGGACACTTCCTCCAATGAAATGAGATTCTGAGGGCAGTGACCTATCCCAGTCCGAACCAAAACCCATTCCCCCTAAAAACTGAGAACCCTGGACCATCACCTTGCATTCGTGGGAAATCCTGGAGACTCCCATATCGAAATGATCCAGTCTTAGTTAATGTCATCTCGATGACCCCTACCTTCTTAATCACTATAAGATATGTATTTAGGATAAATGGGATAACATGGTGCTGGATATCTAGATTCAACACCTCGTTGAAATACCTCTCTCTGACATCCTTATCTAGAAATCAGTCTAAATATTCTCGCAAATGGTTTGTGAAACAGATTCAAAACGCTCACACACTAGAGCTTCCTGAAAAAGGGTATGAATTTCCCAGAAACCAGCTTCCATTGTGGTCAAGGAATGTAACTCTTCTTGAAACAGCTCACAGAACTTCTCCCATGAAATTTTAAGCACCTCTTGATCCACAATTAAAAGGAACCACCACTGCCTCACTTCCCCATGCAACATCATAACAACGAAGGATACCCAAGGGTCTTTCCAATCACAAATTGAACAAAAAACTATATCAATCTCCTCTAACCAGTATTCAGTGAATATATATGATATAGTTCTCTCATACATCTACATATGTTGGAACTAAAAATCTAGGTGTGTCTTCCTCTAAGTTCCATCATCATCAACCTATACATTACGATGATCTTCTGGAGGAACATGCTAGAAATATTTTGCAAGAACCTATTGATTATGTCGAACTGGAGCCACAACTAAAAAATAAATAATATCTAGATCTCCTATAACTAGAATATGGAACAATTTAACATTAATTAATTTTTTTCTTTATTTCATTTTAGGTTAACCTATTCCGAGGTCTACTCATACAAATAGAGTCCCAATGAAGAATGATGCATGATCCTTCCCTAGTTCTATACCCATCAATGAATATCTACTTATTTTTTATCTGTCGTAAATATAATTGTAACACCCCAAGCTTCCACGGTTGGTTTCCCTTTGAATAATGTAATATCTTGCATTGTACGGAACTTCGAGATTCTGACACACCGCAACCAATCAAACTAGCTAATATGGATAGTAATACCAAATTTTTGAAATTTTATAAATTTTATCAATCATAATGGACTTCATTTTTGGGTTTGGAATATCAAAATTAGCTTAGGGTGATTTTTTGGTATTTTTCTGAAATCATTTAATTTATGATTAATAGTGAAAACACTCAGTTATAGTTTAAAACCGAATATTTTTTAAATAATAATTTATTTTATTTAAATTTACTTTAGGTCACAATAGATACATAATACCTATATAAGTTCTATGTAATTCATTGGTGTCAGTTTATAATAATTTCATATATATAAAAATTTTATTTAACTTTTTAACTGTGTTTTACCCACCCCCTGAGAGATTTTTCAAATTCACATATAACATATTGTAAACGCTTCTGTGAGTGGAATTTAAAATATCATAAAGAGATGATTAATATATGTTATTAAAATGTTGTTCAATAAGATAAATAGTTTTTGGTGAATAGTATCTTTTTACTTTTATTTACCACTCTTAAAAGTAAATAGGGTAATTAACGGTAAAAATGATATTATTATTACCTTAAAAAATGTTCTAATTATATTGTATAAATGTAATTCAACCAAAAAACATTTTGAATAAAATATGATCCTTTAGGTCCACTTAAATTAGATTTGGAAATTTATTATTATTTAATTCAAAGAAGAGTTAAAAGTGTTAAAATCAAAGTTTAATAACTAAACCATTTTAAATATAAGGTTACACATAAAATAAATTTGACTATAAATATTTATTAGAAATAAAAAACGATATCCAACATAATGATATTAATTATGTTTTTTATACATTAAATAATTTAATTTATTTATGAAAAAATAATGATGATGTAATTACCTAATTAATGAAATATTAAAATAATTTATATTATAAATATCCAAATAAATATAATTTGAGAGTTTTTATGATTTATACTAATTTTAAAGGTTAATATGTCATATTAGGGTTAGTTAGATTAATTTGTTTCATGTTAATAAGGTTTTTATGAATTTAGCAAAAACAAATTACCAAATAGTGTCAAAATTGACATAAATGGGTTTTCAAAACAAATAATATATTATTTATTGATAATCTATTCTAAAGAATATACGCATCGGCCAAAGGACCTATATAATGATAGGTGTATAATTAATGAACCACATGGGGTTCGTTCGGAAGTATATTGTATGTTTATTAACCTTATAATATTAAAATACAAAGAGACATTATAAATGTCAGTCTATTTAACTAAGAGTTAAATCTAAAAGATAAAGTTAATATAGTGACCCAAACCTATCTAAAACCTATTGGTTGAGTGGTTTTCGACTAATCCCCACATTATCCTTTAAAAAATTCATTTTTTAGCCATTGGAAACCGAAAATGATTTTATTATAAAATAATATTTCTATCTTTTCTTAAGGTGCCCCTCGCCCCTCTTACAAAAGTGCACTCCCACCTCTCTCTAATTCACACCTTTAATGCCATTTGGCTCAGCCAAACCCTGCCCAAATTCCCTATAAATTGCACTACCTTCATATTATAGGCCTTACATTAGTCATAAATCCAACATAAGGAGCCCTTTTTATTTAATCAAATTGAAGAACCTGAAGAAGACGTAAATATTTCATCACCTCTTAAAAGTTACTTTCTTATTCAACATTCTCTTTCTTTGTTGTATCCATTATAAAATAATAACTCCAATATCATATATATACAATGATTTTATTGTTAATAAGGTACAACCTTATTCATTATTCTATCCATCATTTGAATGACATGTCACCATACGTGCAAACTTACGGCTTACCGTCTCCACGTCGTGGTGAAATATTTATTCAATACATTATTATTTGTATGGGTATAATAATGATGTGTAATTGATGTAAGTAATAAATATAACATGATTATTATTCTTTATATATGATATACCACCCAATTATATATTATTTTAATATCAAAATAATGATATTGTTGCTCGTGCGTACTTACAGATTACCGTCTCCACGAACATGATGAGATTCACCCCCCATCATAATCCATTCAAGACTAATTTTAATTAGATGATTAAAAATAATGTTCAAATACTTAATATCACTCTTAATATGAATAAGATTCACTTTATCCATAACAAACATTACATACATAACAAAGCATACGAAGCAAAACAAATCAGTTAACACCCGAAATGACGATAATACTAAGATATTATTAACAATATAATGTTAAAATATTTAATATGATAACATATTAATGTATATTATTATTGAATAATTTAATAAAAATTATTTCAACATTATACAGAAGTTTAACCTACCCTCAACCAAGGAAAATTACTAAGTAAGGGGTTTCTTATCTCACTTTAAATTCCATGTGATTTCGATTGTTCGCCACTTGTTTATTAAATGTTGTGTATTGTGTATTGTAATTTGATATATATATTATCTTTATTATCATTATATTCATGGTATTTGGTTATCATTTTTGTTTTTGTTATCTTTTTTCCATACGAATTGATTGATTACAATGAAATATGTTATTTCATCTCACTTCTTATTTCCGTGAGATTCATGCCATACTACCACTATTTCCTTTTTTGAGGTGTATGTACTTCCCAATGATTATATTCCTTGTGTAATATAATTTAATTTATGAGAAATTACATAATAATTTTATGATCCTTTTTCAATGGGATGTATGTTTTGAAAGTTATCAAATTGGTTAGGGAATTTCAAATTTCAATTTCCACTCATTCGGCTTTACGTATACTTCATTGATTATTTTACTCCAGGATTATGTGTGGAATCAGTATTTATTATTTATGTTGTAATTTAAACTCCCATTTCTATGGATATACAATTTATATACATAATAAATCCATTGATTAATTCTCATGTCATCGATATGAACTTGATAAGAGTAATTTTACCTGAAACACTATTTATTGAGTTAATCATCCAATTCAATGGTGTTGTTTTTACAAGAATATATTCGAATGTACTCTAATTGTTTTACAATAAATATAAAATCAAATTGTGTTTATTTGGATTTTTCACACAAAATTAAGTCATTGGTTTATCCTTAACAAAAGGATACAGTCTTCATAAGAGATTTCATCTCAATTTAAATTCTATTGAGACTTATTTATGGTTATAAACCAATTCACTTTTATATGGTGTAAATAATGTACTTTTACATAGTATATCATGAATCCCTTTATTCTCGTGATATTATAAAGTTTTTATTACTTCAATTATTTTTATTCAAGTGTATCTCTTTTGGTTATGAAACCTAACTAAAATATCTTTTTAAATGTTTTAAAGATTTGTTATTATAAATCATTCGCATTAATTTCCATGTTTTAAAAATGGTTTGAAGGATTTATTTATATAAACATTAATGATTAAAAATAGAATTCCTTTTAAAAGTTTCAAATTATTATAGGACACTTTATTTCAACAACATATATTAAACGACTTCTTGATAATTAGTGTGACATTTAAATGTTTCCAAGAAAAAGGGGAAATTTTTCTCAAATAGTATTGATGATTATATTCATCTATGTCAATATCCATAATTATTCACAATTGAGGTTAATCTGTTACAATACAATCTTCCATATTGTATTGAATGAGTTATGTTTGACTGTGAATGTGATATTTTTATACCATTCATGATTTCTGGATAAAGTATTGACATTTCCTATGCTAGTTTTAATACAATTGATTATGATATGATTCAAAATATTCATATGAGGAATGCATTGGACATTGTAAGTGACGGGTGGGGACTGCTATAGCTCCTTGATTAATTGGTAGGTCTCATGAGACAAACTAGTTTCTTGGCACGAGGCCTTGAAAAAATATTATTTGTAGTCTTAGCACAAAGCCTTGACTATTTGGTTATGAAAGTTTGGGATTATGAATTCCAACATTATGAAAGTGGCTATTAATGTTGCATGTGATTATTCGACTAGTGGAATATCCATGTGAATTATTAAATGGAATTATTTGATTTTATCATTGATATATTATGCTGAATTTCATGTTTAAAGGTAATTTTATTAGTCTTATACATTGCTTAAAATGTTTATTCATATTTATGAAATGTTCTGCTATATTGTTATTCTTACTGAGCATCTGATCTTATAACTTTCTATGTTTTATATTTCCATGATGTGAAAAAGTATATTATGACTGACCTAAAGGGATTTTCTATGGGATCTCAGTGTTTTCTGTGGAAACAATGTTGTTTTAGTTTTCAATTTTATGATGTAATGTAATCCATATGAATGTATCTAGTTCTTCCAAGGCTACTAAACATGTCGGTCTTTCGAGATTAGATCTTTTATGATCATGCCAATGATACATAATATTGAACCAACACTGGGATTCTGGGGCCAGGGCATTACATTAATGGTTCGTTCATAGGATCGTAGGGGTCCCACAATACCTTTGTAATAGTTAGTATCTAATGATTACTACACTATCTAAACATTACTGGCCTTTTTCCCAACCAACCCATGGAACCTCACCTCTTCTGAACTCCAAACTCCATCGTATTCCACAAAATGACCTTTGAAACAACTCACCCCCACACAAAAGTTTACCCCAAAAATTCCGGTATTACGAGATGAGAGATAATGAACCCACAGTCCTATAACACCCCAGGATTTCATAGCATGTTATCTCTTTAAGTAAATCAATAGCTTGCACTACACGCAATACTGAGTGCGAGCGCACCATGACTTAATAACCAAGCTATTCAAAAATTGGTTATGAATATTATTATAAGAATTTTAAATTTTATACACTCCATATCATTTTAAAATTGATATTATGTGTTTCCTAGAAATAATAATAGAACAAATTAAATTTTTCAGATAAAAAAATAATTTATAAAACAGTACAATTTCCCGGACTTTTAATAGAGAACCCTTTTTTAAATCAAATCATTGATACTTGTATATATTAAATTTTACGAAATAAACATATTCTTTAGAATCTGGAAATAAAAATTTAGGTTTGATATATTTTGGGAGTTTTTCTGATCACATTCATATTTTGATGAATAGTGAAAAATACTTAATTTAAATTGAAAAAATATTTTTAATAAAAAATATTTTATAGTGATAAATTATAAATTTTAATGGGATTGAAATATAATTATGTTTTATTTTTATCATTTAATCCCATTTTTTTCATTGGATGTAATTTTACATTTAAATTGAACATAAACACCAAGCAATCTGTTGATAGTTTCTATTTCTTCAAAACCCGCATTTTTGGTTTGGACAATATGAATTTATTTTAAATTAAATAATGAAATTTATATATTTTGAATTTGGGAAAATAGACATAATTCGTGAATTTTTAATATAAAAAATAGCTTAGGGTGAGTTTTTTGTATTTTTTTTGTAAACATTCAATTATTTATGAATAGTGAAAACTGTGTTATTATATAAAACTGATTTTTATTAAATAATTTGTTATTTTAATTTAATTTACATTAAGATAAAATAGATACATAATACATATATAAGTTCAATGTAATTCATTGGAGTCCTTTTATAATAAAATTAGATGTATAAAATTTTATTGGAATTTTTAACGTCTTTTACCAACCTTCTAGGCGCATTTGCAAATTCACTTAAAACATAATTTTACCACTTCTGTGAATTGAATATCAAAAATCCTAAGGACACGATTAACATCTGTATGTAAATTTTAGTTCAATAGGATGAAAATAGTTTTTGATGAATAGTTACTTATTAATCTTATTTACCATGGTTAAAAATAAATAGGGTAATTAAAGGTAAAAATTATATTATAATTATCCTAACACATGTACTAATTCTATTTGATAGGAGTTTTTAGAAAATAATAATACTTAGAAATAAAATATGATCCTCTTTGATCCACATGGATTAGAATAGGACATTTATTATTATTTTATTTAACGAAAAGTTAAAAGTGTTAAATTTAAATGTTCATTACTACAACATTTGTAATATATGCTTATACATAAGATAGACTCAACTATAAATTTTCATTAGAAAGACAAAAATATTCCTTACATAATTTTATTTTATTTAAATTTTTAGACATTAAATTATAATGTTTATTTAATACACAATTAGGATGAAATAATTACCTTATTAATGAATGATTAAAATAATTGATATTGTAACTATCTATATAAATGTAAATTTACATTTTTGATGAATTTACTTAATTTTATAGGTTAACATGAAATATTATGGTTTATTTAATTTATTTTTTGGAAATAATCAGGTTTTTTTTAATTTCAAAATTACTGAGTACTAAATAGTGTTAAAATTAACATAATTGTGTTGTTAAAACAAATACTATATTATTGGATGATAAAATATTAAAAAAATATATAAGGTTCCACCAAAAGACTTATTTAATTATAGACATGTCATTAATGGACCACATGTGGTTTTCTTGGAATTTTTTAGTATGTTTATTAATAATATAATAAAAAAGTAAAGAAGTGATTGTTAAAGTTAAACAATTTAGCTAAGAGTAAAATCTAATAGATGTGGTTAATATGGTGATATAAACATGTCTAATACTATTAATTGAATGGTTTTCTACCCAGTCCCACCATATCCTCTAAATTAATCTTTTTGGAGAAATTACAAAACGAATACTATTATATAATAAAATAATATTCCAAACCATTCTTAAAGTGACCCTCACCTCTCTTATAAAGAGGTACTTCCCCTCCGCTCAAATTAAAACATCCAAATCCATTTGACTAGGCCAAAACCTACTAAAATATTCTCTCAACTACCCTCAATTCATCATAGAGGCCTTACATTGATCAAAAATAAATCGTAAGAAATAATTTTGTTCAAATCAAAAGGAAACACCTAAAGAAGAGGTAATTATTTCGTCACCTTTTCAAAGTTTGTTTCTTCTTCCACTTACCTTTATTTGTTGATTCCATAACAAAATAATAATTTCAGTTACTTATACATACTGTGACATTATTATGAATATGATACAACCATATTCATTATTATATCCATCCTATTAAAGATAAAGTCACCATACGTGTGTACGTACGGCTTACCATCTCCACGTCATGGCGTAGTTTGTTATTCAACACTAGATTTTTTGGATTTGAATAATAATGACAATAATTGATTAAAATAATTAATATAACATAGTAATTACTATTTATATATAATATACCATCCAATTAAACATGGATTTACCATCGACAGAATGATATTGTAGCTCGTGTGTACATACGACTTACCATCTCCATGACGCGATGAGATTCATCTTCAACGATCACCATTCAAGAATTTTATAAAATTATATATATTGATTATGTATGAGATATATGAAATAATATTGGTACTGGAATAATATATTTATTTTTTAGTTAAATAAATTCCTTTTACTTTCTTCTATATGATACAATAACAAAACAGAAACAATGTTCATGCATACGTATGGACTATCATCTCAATGAGCGGTGTTTCCATTTTATATAACTATCTATTATAAATATTTACATTCAGAATATATATTATATATAAGTATTATTTTTTATTCTGGAAGTATGTAAATCCCGATCTAAGTGATATGATGAGGAATAACAAGTTAAAAGATGTATGATAAAGAATATTATTATTTCCTGAAATGTTACTTTAGCATGGAAATTATTTTTAAATGGTTAGTATAAAGTCATAAATGAATCATATATTATATCATAAATATTAATATGGTTTTGGTATAATTTAATAAAATATTATGGTCATTATGCAGGAGGCTAAACACAATATCTACTAAATGAAAGTACAAGGTATGGGTTATTACCTCCATCTCAATACTATCTGTGATTGTGTATTTGTATGTATCTACTGGGACATATTTACCCTATATGTCCATGTTTCATTAAAATATTTTAAAAAGAATATTTTAATGCTTCCTAGAAGGTATTATTTAACTAGATCATCTAATAAATTTTTTTAAATGATTTATTTTTCTAAATATTTTTAATTAATGTCTATGATTTCAAAATGATATTATGGATTTATTAATGTGGAAATTATTTTTTTAAAGAGTTAATTTATTTAAAAAGTATTCATGTGGTATGGGAATCATTTATTCTAATATATTTTTTAAATGACTTGATTTATAACTTTTTTGACATTTAAAGTTTTTCACAAAAGGGATTTTTATCTCAAAGTGTTTTACTTATCATTTCCAACTAGGTCAACATCCTTTAATAGATAATAATTTTCATTGAGGTTGATTTATTACAATAAAATCTTCAATTTTTTATTGAATTGGTAATGCTATGTTGAATTGTGGATGTTCGATTTTTATAAAATTCATGGTTTATGGTTAAATTATTGACATTTAATATGCTTGTTTTAATATGAATGTTTATATTATGTTTCAAAAAATTTATATGAAGAATGAATTGGACTTAGTAAGTGAGGGGAAATGCCCACTATAGCCCCTCGATTCATTGGTATGTCTCCTGAGGCAAATTAGTGTCTTGGCATAAGGCCATGACAAAATTTTTATTTGTAGTCTTATCATGGGTACTTGACTATGTGGTTATGATTTCTACCATTATGCATTCCCTCATTATGATATTAGTTATTACATTGGATTATTAGACTAGTATGACATCCACGTGCATGTTTATATGGTAATGTTAGATTTATTTTTGCCATATTAGGTCCATATTAACGATTAAATGTATGTTGTTTTTATTACACATCTTTCCTTAATAGTTTATAGCTTCTAATAAATGATTTACCCTTATCGAGCATCTAAGAAACACATTTATTTTATTTTGTTTTCCCATGATTTGAAGAATTCAATTATGATTGATATGCAGAGTTAAGATTGGTGATTAATGGAATTCTAAAAAGAATATATATGTTGTATTTTATGTTTGAATTGGTAATGTAATTTTCAAATATTCAATCTATTTTCCAAGACTACTAAACTAATAGGTCCTTGGAGACTTGATCCCTTGTGATCATGAAAAATTATTAAAATAATGTACCGGCTCCAGGTTTCTAGAGTCAGGGAGTTATAGTTTGTATCAGAGGATGTTTAATAAAAACCTTGGAAACTATATTTAGAAAAACTCTAATTAGATAACATTACCCTAAAAGTTCATTTGAGGAATTATATAGAATAATATTCCAAAAAAAATTAATGTGTAAATTTCATGGGTTTTCCAAGAAATACATCCATGTCTGGATACTACAAGTTAATGTAGTTCTGGAAAGATGCACCTAGGAGTAAAAACTCTAACACTGAATGTTTTTGACATGACTCGGGGTATCCTGGTACAGGACAACAGGCATTGCAACACTCATTCTCATGAAAATCCCGTGGGATATGATTAGGATAATAACATTTTCATAACATACAATTTTGAAATATTTATGACTAAATATGTCAGCAAATAAACCATTTTTATAATTATGAGACTAGATGAGTGAAAATCATAAATTAATGTGGATAATATTTCCAGTTTTTTGACTATACATTATTATATGGATTAACCTTGTGTATTTCGACATTTTGAAATGGATCCTTGTAAATGGAATGACAACTACATCAATACGCATGATCCAAATTGTAAAAAGGATCCTAACAATCATTGTATTAAGCCCATATTTTTATGGTAAATAACCTCCCAAGTGTTCTCATCTTTTGAGGAAATAATATCATGTGTTAATAAGATCTGTAACGAATTATATGAATCATATGGTTTTGAAGGGAAGCCAAAGAAAAAAATAATGGAAAAGAGAAATGTGGATAAAGGGAAGACGGGAAAGAAGGGTTTTCCCATATCTGATAACTGTGGAAAGAATCACCCTTGGAAGTGCTTGAAAGGACTGGGTGTTTATTATAAGGGTGAAGAAAATGGTCATAATGGAAATGAAAAAATGGAACATAGAAAAGACTAATATATTGTGTTTTGATTTTAGTGAAATAAGGAAATACACAAATAAATGTCCTAAGCATCATGGAAATATATCTTAATGGAATAAAAGTGATCAAGGTCAAGCATAAGCTGTTACTACGGTCGACCTTGAATAAATAATGTATTTTTTTTCTGGATTGAATAATAATGTCATTTAAGTGTTGTATCAATGATTTACTGCTTATATGAATTATAGAAGTATATAATGATATTACTACAGTACTATTTCAATAAGGATTTTAGATTGTATCGTACCATGTAAAGTGACATAGTTTCAAGCTAAACAATTATGAAAAATATATGGTTGGGTGAAATAAAACCCTTAATATGATTATGGAACTAAGATAATGATTTTGGAATAAGATATGATTGATTTGGATAAATTATATTCAATATTCTTGAATACCTTGAAACTAATTAATTGTTTGTCTATTCCATCATTGTTGGAGTATACAATATTTTTGGGTATTAGGAGTATATGTAGTATTCTATAAGGAATATAGAAGCATGAATGTAATCAATAAGGTTTTATCATAATTTAGGGTGTTATAATGTTTTAATAGAATACATGATTATGGTATTCACAGGTTATTATGTGTGAAAATATATCTACATTATGTTTACATTACTTATAAATTTTGAACTATGAGTTTGGAAAGAAGTATTTTAGATATTTATAATGGTTGCAATGAATCATGTTAGAAATTGGATACTATGGTTTAAGGTTAAAACATTTCATAAGATTATTTTTGGATCGTAATAAAAATGATAACATGGAGGTCGGGCGATAACATGTCACATCCAGCAAGGCCGCGAGACCTGAACCCGCAACCGAAGGGCGACAAAGGTGCATCACCTACCACTGGCCTACATGCTGTCATGTTTTGTATAATGTATTTCTTTTAAAATGGGATGATAGATAAATTATAAATTCATTTTTTTTTGAAACCCTATATGATTGGGTTTTGTTTAATATTATTTAGTTCTATTTTCTTTTTCGGTCAAAGATTAGTCTATGATAGAAATTATTTAAAGGATGGTATAATACTTGTCAAATATGTTTTTCATATTCTATGTTGAAATAAATTAATAAATTATGGGGAAAGAACATAAAACAAAAAAAATTATACTAATACCTTATGTTTTGTAGAATAGATGATATTTTAAATAATCAATGGTTTATGGATTTGAGGACCTCAATTTTCAATTAATTGTTCACATGTTTGTGATTGATGACCTCAATCAATCCCTATAAATATTTACGGTTTACCTACAATTATGTGTCTCTATTTTCCACCAATGTTCTCCTATTCGAGATCATAATTTTTGGAGGACCTTTTCATTTCCCATTCCCACTTATTAAGACTAAATTTTATTAACACTATTTCCGAAGTGAATTTTCGACAATGGTATTTTCTATTTTTAACCTTTTTTTTCGAAGACAAATTTCAAATTCTGAGGGAGATATTTATTGAAGGAGGGGAGAATGTAACACTCCAAGATTTTATAGCACTCTATCACTCTAAAGTAATTCAATAGATTGCATGATACACAACATCGAGTTCGAGTGCACCACAACTTACAATACTTGCTGTTCAAAAAGTTTTTATGAATGGTATTATCAACATTTTGAATTTTATTTACTCCATGTAATTTTAAAATCCTTATTATGTGTTTCATAGACATAATATTAAAAAAATTGAATTTTCAAAACAAAATAAGTATTTTTTAAAAAAAAAATACTATGTTAGCGCCTTTTAAGGGTGATCCCTTTTTTTAATCCAATATTTGAAACTTTTATACATTAAATTTGTAAAAATAAACTTCTTCTACAGAATCTTGACATAAAAATTTGAGTTTTGATAAATTTGTGGTGTTTTTCTAATAACTATCATATTTAGATGAATAATGAAAAATACTAAACATTAATTGAAAATAACATTTTTTTAAAAAATAATTTATAATGTTAAATTAAACATTTGAATTATTTTGAATAATAATTAGATTAAATATTGATCATTCAATCCAAATTTGGTTATTTTATGTAATTTTCCATTTAAATTGAACATAAAAACATAACAATCGTTTGATAGTATTTTCATCTAAAAAAACTTTCTTTCTAGTTTTCACGACGAGAATTTATTTTTAATTAATTAATGAGACATATACGTTTTGAATTTGTTAAAATATACATCATTTTTGAATTTGGAATACAAAAATTATCTTATGGTGAATTTCTTGTATTATTTTGAATATATTCATTTTTTATGAATGAGGGGAAAACACTACATTATTGTGTAAAACAAACTTTTTATATAAATAATTATTTATTTTATTTAAATTTATTTTAAGTAAAAATATAAAAATAATACCTATATATGTTCAATGTAATTCATTGGAGTCATTTTATAATAAAATTAGATGTATAAAATTTTATTGAACTTTTAGACGTCTTTTTAGCACATTCTAAGCACATTTTCAAATTTTTAATAAAACATTATTTTTCCACTTCTTGGAATTGAATTTCAAACATCCTAGAGACATGGTTGAAATCAATTAGAAAAATTTGTTTCAATAGGATGAAATTTTTTAATTGAATAATAACTTTTGAATTTTATTTACCACGGTTAAAAGTTAATAGGGTAATTAATAGTAAAATGATATTATAATTACGCTAACACATGTACAAATATTATTAGAAAAGATATTTTCAACCAAAATAAACCTTATGTATACAATATGATCCACTTTGATTGACATGGATTATATTATAAAATTTATTATTATTTAATTCAAAGAAGAGTTAAATGTCTTAAATTCAAATTTTCTTAACTAAGAATTTTTTAATATGGGTTTATACATAATGTAAATTCATCTATATATATTTATTAGAAATATATTAATATTTACTAGATCATGTTATTCTATTTAAAATTTTATGACATTGAATAATTAAATTTATTTATAACATAATGATGATAGAATAATTACCTTATTAATGAATGATTAAAATAATTCATATGAAAAATATCCCAATAAATGTAAATTGATACTTTTGATTTATTCCACAAATATTTTAGGTTAATATGACATGTAAGGATTTATTTGAGTTTTTTTAAATTAATAATTTTTTTCTACTTTCACAAAAACCAAATACAAAATATTGTCAAAATTGGCATAAATGTGTTTTTAAAACAAATACGATATTATTAAATGATATAATATTCCTAAAAATATATGTTTCTTCCAAAAGACATATATAATGATAGATATGTTAGTACTGAACCCCTTTTGGATCTTATTAAATTTTACATTATGTTTTTTAACCATGTAATATAAAAATACAATAGAAAATTGAAAAAGTAAACTATGTAACTAAGAGTTAAATATAAAAGATAAGGTTAATATAGTGTCATAAACCTATCTAAAACCTAATTGTTGAGAGGTTTTATACACATCCATACCTTATCATCGAAATTAATCATTTTGGATCCACTGTTAAACTAATTTGTTTTTATAATGAAATAATATTTTATGCTCTTCCTAAAGTGACCCTCACCTCTCTTTTAATAGAGTGCATTCTCTTCTTTCAAATTCACACATCCAAATACATTTGGCTTGGCCAAAACCTAGTCAAATATTTTCTAAACTACAATAAATTTATCCTAGATTCCATAATTTTATAAAAAATCCAACCTAAGGAGTTGTTTTGTTCAAATAGAATGGAAACATCGGAAGAAGAGATAATTATTTCGTCACCATTTTCAATGATATTTTCTTCTTCCACTTCCGATTTCATTGCAGTTTATATTCAAAAATACAAACCCTAGTACTTTCTATATACTATTATGTTATTATAAATATTTTACAACCATATTCATTATTCTATCCATCCTATGAATGACAAAGTCACCATACGTGTGTATGTACGACTTAGCATGTACACATCATGGCGTAGTACTTTATTCCACACTACATTATTTTGAAGGGTATAATAATGATTATAATAAATTTAAATAATGAATATAACATGGTAATGATTCTTTATATATAACATACCTTCCAATTAAACATTGCTTTATAATTAATAGAATGATATTGCCTCTCGTGGGTACGTACGACTTACCATCTCCATGACCCAATGATATACATATTCAACAATCACCACTCTAGAATTTTCTTAAAAATTTACATACTGATTATGTATGAAATATATGAAATAATATTTACAAATTAGTAATATATATTTAGTTAGTTAAATATATGTTGTTTATTACTTTCATACAATACAATTTAAAAAAAACATTCATGCATCTGTATAGACTATCATCTCCATGAACGGTGCTCCTATTTCATATATATATATATATATTATAAATATTTATGTTCTGAATATATATGATATATAAATCAGATTTTTTATTATATAAGTATGTAAATCATTATCTAAGTGATATGATAAAGAATAACATCTTAAAAACATACTATAAAAATGTGATTTTTACCCGAAATGTTACTTTAACATTGAAATTATTATTAAATGGGTGGTATAAAGTAATTAATTAATCATATATGATATAATAAATATTAATATGATTTTTTTATAATTTAAAAACATACTATTTCCATTATAAAAGATGTTAAATATACCATCGACGAAAGGTAAGTAGAAGGTAATGATTATTTCCTTAATATCATTTTTATTTTAGATTGTTTATCTATATGTATCTACTAGGATAAATTTATCATCTATGACCATCTTTCATTAATTATTTTTAAAAAGGAATCATTTAATGATTTATGTAATGGAATCATTAACTAGATCATAATTTTAAAGGTTTTTAATGATTTATTTTTCTAAAAACTTTTAATTAATGTCCATGTTTTCTAACTAATATTAAGGATTTATTTACGCAAACAATATTGTCTAAAAGTGTAAAATTCATTAAAATGATTCTATGTGGTATGTGACCCTTTGATTGAAAAATATCTCTTAAATTTAGACCATTATAAAATTTGAGACTCTTAAATGATTTCACAAAAAGGTATATTTTTATCGAAGAGTTTTACTGATCACTTTCATCTATGTAAACATCCTTTACTGGATATTATTCTTGATTGATGATGATTTATTACAACATAATTTTCCATATTCTATTTAGTGGGTTATGATATGTTTGATTGTTGATGTTATATTTTTATACCAATCTTGGTTTATGGTTAAATTATTGACATTTCATATATTAGTTTAAATACGAATGTTTATGTTATGTTTCATCATTTTCACATGAGGAATGTGTTAGACATAATAAGTGACAAGTGGGCCCCCTATAGCACCTCTATGAATCTATAGGTCTCATGAGAATAATTAGTGCCTTGGTTAATGTCCATGAAAACAGTTTTTTTTGTAGGGTTTGCACGATTCCTTGACTATGTGGTTATGATGTCTTCCATTTTGCATTCCCTTATTATGAAATTAGTTATTAAATGTGAATATTCGACTTGTAAAATATCCATGTTCATGTTTATATAGAAATTATTGATTAATTGTTTCCATATTATGTTCGATTTTATGTTTAAAATGTTGATTCCTTCAATTACACATCATTCTATATTAGTTTATAACTTCCGCTAAATTATTTACCCTTACTGAGCATCTGATCTAACCCCTTTCATATGTTTTGTTTTCCCAGGATTCCAAGAAGAGTATTATAATTGATATGTAGGGTTAAGATAGGGGAATAATGGATTTATCATAGGATAGTCTATGTTGTATTATATGATTTAAATTGAAATGTAATGATCATGTATTTAATCTATTTTCTTTGACTACTAAACTGATCGGTCCTTAGAGACTTGATCCATTGATATATTTCCAATGTATTAAAATAATGGACCGACTCCAGGATCCTAGGGTCGGGGCGTTACAAGTCCCACCTCTAATAGACCCCACATTGTGTACATTCACCAAGGGTGTAGTAAACCCACCGATATGAGGAATTACCATTTAGAGAATAAATTAAAAATATTGAGATAAGGCTGAAAAAACCAACTCCTACTCAGATTAAAATATAATTGGAAAACCTATTACTCGTATGAAATGTCATGAATGACTACAACAACAAAAAAGAAAAAATGTGAGTATAAAAAAAGTAATATAGTAGAAACCACAAACCTCAAACAACTTCTTCAAAACCACCAAGATATTAGTAAACAACAAGATCTCCAACAAACTCTAATTGACCTAAAAAATAGTATATATATACATAGTGTGAGTATAATAGTATACTCATTTGGATCCTACTCAGAGCCTCTCCTGAAAAATAAAATATTGCATGGTAAAACACAGTGTACAGTATGTGAAACTAACCTTGTCACATAAATAGGTACATTATATTCCCAGCCACACCATGGATCCTCTAACCATATATCTCATACAATATATTTATATATTATAAACAATTTTTAAGGTACCCCACAACCAAATCCCAACTGGTTTTTCAATTTTCCACAATGTCGTACGTCCAAAGCATCTATCAAAAAAATGATTTCTGGCAGACACCTGGGTGAACAACCACAACTTGGATCTCATGAAACTCACCACAAAAACCAAATATCAAAATGTTACAATGTAGTTTCCTAGAGACTCATGAACTCACATTGTGTGTATCATCCATTGAATATTATACCTCAAGCTATTATAACCAATATAAAGAGTAAGAATCCTCAAGACATCAAAGCCTATACACATTATACATATAGTAGTCTCTATATAATATATCCAGAATATATGTGCGTGAATAACCACAAGTCATTATATCTATCTACACTCATATGTAGGGAAAACTAACATGTATTTTTACAAGTGCATGTTACCACCAAGCGAATAGGTCAGGGTTAAAGGGGGTAGTCCCCAATCAATCCTCCCATCATGATGTTGGTGAGAACACCCCTACATATTAAAAATCTCATGGTGTCAGTCCCCCAAACATATATAGTGGGGGTAGTGTATATAAAGACAAAAATTAAAGGATATAATATATTTCACAAAAAAAACTATGGGAATAACCTAGTCCTAGCCACAACTACAGCTAATGTCACCTACACTCCTGGCTCCCACTGCTAAGACAAGATATAATTTAGGAACATAACCATTTAATGAGATATATTAAGTCACATTATCTATATTTCAACACTTCCACGTTGTGTTAATTAATTTGTTTACCATTAATTAATGAATATAATTTTTACACATAATATTCCATAACCATTCCGACCAAAAATCCATGCCTTTTAGGAATAACCAATATCCACTCAAAGGCTTCTATGAATTACTACCTCATAATTGCATCCCAGTAAGCTCCATCAAAATGGATTAATCATAAATTATTCATTTATTTAAAAACATTTCCATTTTCCATATTCAATGAAATTATATAAAATCATTATAAGGTACCAAATTCATGGGGATAATCATGGTGAGTAGATGAAAACCCCATCGAGTCTTTTCAACCTTTTATAGTGGCATAGACCCAGCCATCCTCGAGAAGCTAAACATTGAATACACATGGAATGCCCCACATGTCTTCACATATTTTGAAATAAGGGTAATTAATACCATCTAACACCTGTAGTGTGGATTGTAATGAAGACAACCAAACAAATGATTCCATATTAACCACTTTCATATCAATGGGTAAGACCAACTATAATTCTTTCCATCATATTTGATGTACCCCTTTACACCAATATCAATACACTGATGCATCTCACCACTCTTGTCATCAACTGCAATAAAATAAATAGGAAATATCTACCCCACATGCCACAACATTTCTCTGAGCTCTCTTATCTCATTCACCCATCAAAATATGTCCGCGATACCCCGACAACCATATTTATCATATATAAATCTCATCAAAAGCAGCATAGATGTAACACCCCAGGTAAATAAAGAATATGTCATCTTTATATTTATCCATATTTGTGAATCAAATATTAATATTACTTTAAAGGGTATTCTATGCTCGATGGCGTACCCAACACGCAACAACGAGTTTCTTGGGAATCTTACGTTGCACTCTAATAATAAAATAATATTATTTTAAATGGTAGTTAACATGTAGCCGTTGTAATGGCGGGAATGGATAGAAATAACTAAAATATTATTATATATGTTTTTAAATGTTTTTACATTTATCCAATAAAGGATAGAGGCTTAAAATACGGAAAGAATTCAATTTTAGGCGTATATGCCCTAGTTTTCACTAATGGTTCACTTATCACCTTTTGATGGAGAACCATCATTAAATATAGTTTTGTTCACTCTTAAACATTCTTTTGGACCAAATAAAACTCTTATTAAGAATCGGGACATCAAAATTTACTTTGTGTAAATTTTTGGTATCTTTCCGATAAAGTTCATTTATTTAATGAATATTGTAAAATGTTGTATTTTAATTCAAAACCACTTTTTAGTCTAATTTCTTTATATTATTAGATTATATTTTGAATTGGTTTTAAAAAGAAATTAGAAAATATTTTTACCATTAAATCCAATAGTGGTCTTTGGAATCAATTTCACTTTGAAATCAGACTTAATCTAGTGTCAATCTTTTGATACTTATTGTTTCATAAAACACGCTATTTGTCATGACAGTGGGAATTAATTATTAAATTAACTAATGTGACTTATATGTTTTGAATTTTGTAAAACGGACTTCATTTTTGAATTCAGAATATCAAATATAGCTTAGGGTGAATTTTTGGGATTTTTCTGAAAAACTTCAATTTTTGATGAATAGTGAAACCACTAAGTGGTACTTATAAAAACTGATTTTCCGTTTCAATGAAATTTTGCCATCATTGTGTTTTGATTTTCAAAAATCCTACATACATGGTTGTCATTAAGAAGTAAAATGTGGTTCAATGAGATTAAAATAATTTTTGGTGAATAGTAACTTATTAAGTTTTTAATCGTGATTAGTGGTAATTAGTGTAGTTTAAGGTAAAAATGATATTATAAGAATGTGAAAACACCATGACACTTGTCCTACACCTATTGGGTGAGTCATGGCCGACCAAGACAAGCCATGGGCCAACTGGGGGACCCCATGGAGACACTTTGGTTGTGAAATGACATAAATAACTTTTTATTTAATGTAAAAGGAAAAATGACACAAACATGACATGTTTTACTAAAACAATTTTTAAGTGGGGTTATACAAGTCATATTTTTGATTATAAATAGTAATTGGAATGCTAAAAAGATTTCCTACATCATAGTATTTGTTTTATAATTTTTAGACATTAAATAAATTAAATTATTTATGACATAATAATGATGCAGCGATGACATCATTATTTGACGATTTAAATAAAATGGAAAGATAATGTAAAATCTATGAACTACACATTTCCAAAACCAATTGGATGAGTGGATTTCTAAGCCTTATCACCTTATCCACGAATTATATCAATTTGGGACCTTTTAAAACTGAAACACATTTTCAAATAAAGTAATATTTCTTACTTTCCAAAAGTACCCCTCCTCTCCTCTTATAAAAGGCCCCCACCTCTACCTCATTTAACACACTACTCAAGACTTTGTCTCGGCCAACCCCTGCCCATTTAATCTCTCCACATCCCTATACTCATCCTAGAGGATTACCTTTGGGCAGAATCCTTTCAAAGGAAGCCTTTAGGCTCAAATCAAAAGGAGTTACACTTTTAAAGGTAATTCACTCTCTCATGTTCATTTGTTTTATTTTGTTTCTCCAACCCCCTAAACTCTTTTTATTTACTTATTTTGTAACAACACCAGTATCTTCAATATACTAGGATGTTGTTATAAGATTTATTCGAGCTACACTCTCACACAACTACATAAAATGGTTAAAGAACATACGGTTTCTGTGGATGGTGAAATTCTGCCTCCCGAAACGATGATTGTTCAATACTCATTTAACACCTTCAAAGGTGGCCATTATGATGTCACTATTTTTATATATGATATATAATATGTTTATGTTTTATTTATGCTTCTGTATTTATCATTTTTGTCTTACCTTTATGGATTCCATTATGGGTATACGCGATATCTTCATTTAAGGAAGAGCGGACTACCGCCCCCTCAAAGTGAACTGATTCGTTAAATACCATATGTGGGATGTATAAAGGATGGAAATATGATATTATATATGATATTATACTGGAATTATAATATACCTTTATATCATTATTATTCCATTCTATAAAATACGAAATAGAAATGAAAGTAGCGTTCATGCGTACGTACGGCTTACCATCTCCATGAATAGTGCATTTCATTTCTTACCTCTAAATGATTATGTAATGTTATAAATGCATGCACGTACTGGATATATATGACATATATGATATCTACATAATGAATACAATTCTGGATATAATAAACATTTGGCCACACGAACAACATGTAATTGTAAGAAGTCCACTTTCGACTTAAGAACCAAATATCGGCAAAACAAATATTATTAACTTAAATAATTACATAATGTTTATGACATGTTAATAAGTGGTATAAAAGTAATAATGAACTTGAAAAATGTTCTTAAGGAATTAGAAATTAACTCAAGTTTATTATTCAGGAGATTAAATAAAGATCGAGTCAAGTCGGACCCGAGGTAAGGGATCCTACTCCTCTCTTTCTTTTTAAGTACACACTTTTATGTCATCCCTTTTAAAGCTCATATTTCTTGTTATTGGGATGATCCTTTATATTACACTTACTGTAATTTTTATTTTCATGTGATGAGAGACCCTATTCTCTCTCATCAATCCATTTTGGAAGTTTTGAGTGGCGCCGTTAGGCTGCCGAACATTCGTAAGAGATCTATCCTCTCTCTTTCTTTTTATGTACTCTCCTTTATGTCACTTCTTTTAAGATCCTCTTTGTAATGTTGGGGGATGTTATTATATATTCCTATTGCTGTAAATTTTATTTTAATGTGATGAGATACCCTATTTGATCTCATCAACCCATATTCAGAAGTTTTATGTGGCGCCGTTAGGCTGCCGAGTTTTTGTAAGGGATTTTTCATCTCACTTTTATTTCTGTGAGATTTATGCTACATTTGCCACAAATTCCATTGAGTGGTGTATGTACTGCCCATTATTATACTCTTTGTGTAATATACTTTCGTTTATGATTATTTACAACAATGATCTATTGTCCTTCTTTCATGGGGTGTATGTCTTGAAAGATACCCAAGTCGGTAAGGGAACCTTTCACCCTCCTTTTTTTTAAAAGACTTCTTTTGTTGGGTCTTTTAATCTACATATTGTTATGTTGGGATATGTTCTCATATATCCTTATTGATGAAAATTTTATGTCCATGTGATGAGATACACTTTTTATCTCTCATCAACTCATTTTGATGTGAGGCCGTTAGGCTATCAAGGGAACTTTTTAACCCAATTTCGATTTCTTTGGGTTCAACTTGTAGTCATTGAATATGTCATCCATTGAATATGTGTGAATGACATTTTATTGTTTTAAACTTAATATCCACTTATATTGGGTGTATATATATTTTTCACACATATGTTTGATATTTATTTGTCCTTAATTTAAGGACACCTTCTTTATAAGGGATTTCATCACATTTGACATTTCTATTGAGGGTTCATTGTTGTTATGCACCAATTCACTCTTATATGGTGTATATACTGTCCATTGGAGTATTATATCATGAATCCTTTTATTCTCATGATATTATAAAGTTCTTACTAAATGTTATTCCTCGATTATTGTATTCAAGTGTCTCTAATTTTGGTAAAACCCCTTTAACCAAAATATCATTTTAAATGTTTTAATTATTTGTTCTTATTAATATCCATGTTTTCAAAATGGTTTTAAGGATTTATTTATATGGAAATTAATGGTTTAAAATGTTAAAAGCTTCAAGGTGGTATGGGACACATCGATTCAAAAATCTCTTTATTAAATGTTTTAAATGGTTTTGGAAATGGTTTCTTTTTGAATGGATTCATTATTTCAATATCCTAAAATGTTATATTGTGATTGAAATGTGGAAATGTTTTGTTTCCTTTATTCATGTTTATGTGATACGATTATGTTATGGTTCTTGGGCATTGTTATGAAGAACGGGTGGTTCCGTGATAAACTAAGGGCGGGTGAGCCCGATATAGCTCTCCAATGCATTGGGTAACGTGATGGAGTGAAACGTTAAGGTTTCTCCGAAGAGATTTAGGGAATATACTGTGATGGGTATTCCAAACGTAACCAAGAGAGTTACTCCCTACGTAAGAATGTTATGAATGCCTCAAGTTACCTTTATGTCTTATGATTTCTATGATTTATTCATAGTTTGATGAGGTATGTTTAAGTGCCTTTGTTTTATGGGTAAAGTATGATTTCATTCTTATGTATATATGAACTCATGTTTCCTTTCCATATTTTTATAACTCTTACTGAGCTTTTTATGCTCATCCCATGTTTTTTAAATTTTTTTCACAGGTCAAGGGAAAGGTACATGATTTGATGATAGTGTCAAGGATGTGTCAAAAAAGAATCCGGGTTATATTTTAAATATGTTCCCGTTGATGGGAAGAATGGATACTGTCTTTTATGTAACCACTTTGTTTAAATGTGGAATGTAATGCAAGTTTCATGATCTAATTCTCTAAAACTCTAAACCTGAAAAGATCCTCAATGTGAATTACTCATTTAATTCAATATTAAGTAAGGTTTAAGGCTGGGGCCTTATAGTTGGTATCAGAGGTCGGTTTAGATAACTTTAGAGGTTAGGGTATCCTCTAAGCATAAGTGAAATTACCATAATGGTTAGGATTTCAGAAAGAGTCATAATTTTCGATAAAGTGAATGAGTAAGTGTATCTTAGTGTTTACCTTCCTCATTAGTACATGATAGTTTTTTTGATATACTCACAACTGACCTTTTTGGTTTTAGTTAATGGATGGATCTAGCAGGAACCAAAGTGACAATGGGTTTGAAGGAAAATGTGGTGGTTCTATGATTAAGATACTAGATAAAATGGGGGATTCAATGAGGAAACTCGTGGTTGTTCTAAACCAACTATCAAGGAGTCATGATCAACTACTTCAACCTTGGTGATTTCTCTAATGCATCATGTACGAAATGTCCAACTCAATGTGGAAATTCAGGTAATAATTATTAAGGTATCCGTTAGGGTTTATATGATACTTAATTTTTAGGTAATTATGGGTTACTCTATGATATGATGGAAAATGAAAGGAATGAGATAAACTTGAGGTTAAAATATGTTATGATTATTCATGAAAATTTAATCTCATTTTGGGGAATGTTTAAAGAATTATATAGTTTTGGAAAAAGGACAACACGCAGACCGTGTGACATTCCGTCGCGCCGGACAAAGCTGCGGGAATCGAACCCACAACCAAAGTGCGACTGGTATTTATCACCTACCACTGGACTACGTGAAGTCCCTGGTTAGTTTGACTGATTCATTCTAGTTATATGATTTTATGAATTAAGAGTATGTTGATTTTTTGTTATTTATGAAAATGATTAACCTATCATGGAGGATATGTGATTAGGTTAATTACTTTTCAATACGAGATAAATGTTATGATTTAACATGGAAGACTATGTGACTAAATCCTTCAAATGTTTGGGTTTAAATCTTATATTAGTTTACTTTGAGGTATTTTTATGGACAAATTGTTTATCTAATGGTCCTCGTTGAACTTTGGGTTTTGTTGGACAAATTTTGGAGATTAAGCATAGATTTTCTTTTTATAAAGGGTTATCCTTTTCTGGATTATCTGATCTTGTACTAGCCTTTTTGGTTTTGGTTTTGGTTTAAGCCTAAATACATGGGAAGTATAGAGTTCTCTTTTGTGGATTAGGTGATTCTCTAGGAGTTGATTATAGTACTCTTAATGGGAACAAGTCTTCCTAAATACTCGTCTTTTGGAGAAAATATGATTTTGTGTAAGGAATATAATAAAAGTTGAAAGTCAACATGATAAGTGATTATGTTTCCTTATGAATAAATTCCTAAATAAAAAGTAACTTAAAACAAAAATGTTGTCTATTATCTTTTCCTACTGGGGAATCGAATACCGTTTAACCCATCACAAGTTTGTGATTTTCTCATGGTTAACTTTCTCCTAAACAAGTTTTCTATCACTCTCCATGAGAACATGAACCTATGTTTTCTCCTCCATGTCCATATTTTCATACTTGTAATCCTAGTATGGGTTAACTCGGGTGACCTTTGTTCTTATTTTTCTTTATTTTAAAGTGTTTGTTTTACCGACTTTTGTTCCGATGTGGGACTTTCAAGGATGTTTCCAAGTGCAATTTTAAAATTGCGAGGATGCAATTCCCAAAAAGGAGGAAGGATGTAACACCCCAGGTAAATAAAGAATATGTCATCTTTATATTTATCCATATTTGTGAATCAAATATTAATATTACTTTAAAGGGGATGCTATGCTCGATGGCGTACCGAACACGCAACAACGAGTTTCTTGGGAATCTTACGTTGCACTCTAATAATAAAATAATATTATTTTAAATTGTAGTTAACATGTAGCCGTTGTAATGGCGGGAATGGATAGAAATAACTAAAATATTATTATATATGTTTTTAAATGTTTTTACATTTATCCAATAAAGGATAGAGGCTTAAAATACGGAAAGAATTCAATTTTAGGCGTATATGCCCTAGTTTTCACTAAAGGTTCACTTATCACCTTTTGATGGAGAACCATCATTAAATATAGTTTTGTTCACTCTTAAACATTCTTTTGGACCAAATAAAACTCTTATTAAGAATCGGGACATCAAAATTTACTTTGTGTAAATTTTTTGTATCTTTCCGATAAAGTTCATTTTTTTAATGAATAGTGTAAAATGTTGTATTTTAATTCAAAACCACTTTTTAATCTAATTTATTTATATGATTAGATTATATTTTGAATTGGTTTTAAAGAGAAATTAGAAAATATTTTTACCATTAAATCCAATAGTGGTCGTTGGAATCAATTTCACTTTGAAATCAGACTTAAACTAGTGTCAATATTTTGATACTTATTGTTTCATAAAACACTCTATTTGTCATGACAGCGGGAATTAATTATTAAATTAATTAATGTGACTTATATGTTTTAAATTTTGTAAAAAGGACTTCAGTTTTTAATTCAGAATATCAAATATAGCTTAGGGTGAATTTTTGGGATATTTCTGAAAAACTTCAATTTTTGATGAATAGTGAAACCACTAAGTGGTACTTATAAAAACTGATTTTCCGTTTAAATGAAATTTTTCCATCATTGTGTTTTGATTTTCAAAAATCCGACATACATGGTTGTCATTAAGAAGTAAAATGTGGTTCAATGAGATTAAAATAATTTTTGGTGAATAGTAACTTATTAAGTTTTTAATCGCGATTAGTGGTAATTAGTGTAGTTTAAGGTAAAAAAGATATTATAAGAATGTGAAAACACCATGAAACTTGTCCTAAACCTATTGGGTGAGTCATGGACGACCAATAAAAGCCATGGGCCAACTTGGGGACCCCATGGAGACACTTTGGTTGGGAAATGACATAAATAACTTTTTATTTAATGTAAAAGTAAAAATGACACAAACATGATATGTTTTACTAAAACAATTTTTAAGTGGGGTTATACAAGTAATATTTTTGATTATAAATAATCATTGGAAATCTAAAAAGATTTCCTACATCATAGTATTTTGTTTATAATTTTTAGACATTAAATAAATTAAATTATTTATGACATAATAATGACGCAGCGATGACATCATTATTTGACGATTTAAATAAAATGGAAAGATAATGTAAACTCTATGCACTACACATGTCCAAAACCAATTGGATGAGTGTATTTCGAAGCCTTATCACCTTATCCACTAAGTATATCAATGTGGGACCTTTTAAAACCGAAACACATTTTCAAATAAAGTAATAGTTCTTACTTTCCAAAAGTACCCCTCCTCTCCTCTTATAAAAGGCCCCCACATCTACCTCATTTAACACACTCCTCAAGCCTTTTGCTCGGCCAACCCCTGCCCATTTACTCTCTCCACATCCCTATCCTCATCCTAGAGGATTCACTTTGGGCATAATCCTTTCAAAGGAAGCCTTTAGGCTCAAATCAAATGGAGTTACACTTTTAAAGGTAATTCACTCTCTCATGTTCATTTGTATTATTTTGTTTCTCCAACCCCATAAACTCTTTTTATTTATTTATTTTGTAACAACACAAGTATCTTCAATATACTAGGATGTTGTTATAATATTTATTCGAGCTAAACTCTCACACAACTACATCAAATGGTTAAGGAACATACGGTTTCCGTGGATGGTGAAATTCTGCCTCCCGAAACGATGATTGTTCAATACTCATTTAACACCTTCAAAGGTGGCCATTATGATGTCACTATTTTTATATATGATATATAATATGTTTATGTTTTATTTATGCTTCTGTATTTATCATTTTTGTCTTACCTTTATGGATTTCATTATGGGTATACGCGATATCTTCATTTAAGGAAGTGCGGACTACCGCCCCCTCAAAGTGATCTGATTCGTTAAATACCATATGTGGGATGTATAAAGGATGGAAATATGATATTATATATGATATTATACTGGAATTATAATATAACTTTATATCATTATTATTCCATTCTATAAAATACGAAATAGAAATGAAAGTAGCGTTCATGCGTACGTACGGCTTACCGTCTCCATGAACGGTGCATTTCATTTCTTACCTCTAAATGATTATGTAATGTTATAAATGCATGAATGTACTGGATATATATGACATATATGATATCTACATAATGAATACAATTCTGGATATAATAAACATTTGGCCACACGAACAACATGTAATTGTAAGAAGTCCACTTTCGACTTAAGAACCAAATATCGGCAAAACAAATATTATTAACTTAAATGATTACATAATGTTTATGACATGGTAATAAGTGGTATAAAAGTAATAATGAACATGAAAAATATTATTAAGGAATTATAAATTAACTCAAGTTTATTATTCAGGATATTAAAGAACGATCGAGTCAAGTCGGATCGGAGGTAAGGGATCCTACTCCTCTCTTTCTTTTTAAGTACACACTTTTATGTCATTTCTTTTAAAGCTCATCTTTCTTGTTATTGGGATGATATTTTATATTAAACTTACTGTAATTTTTATGTTCATGTGATGAGAGACCCTATTCTCTCTCATCAATCCATTTTGGAAGTTTTGAGTGGCGCCGTTAGGCTACCGAACATTCGTAAGAGATCTATCCTCTCTCTTTCTTTTTAAGTACTCTCCTTTATGTCACTTCTTTTAAGCTCCTCTTTGTAATGTTGGAGGATGTTCTTTTATATTCCTATTTCTGTAAATTTTATTGTAATTTGATGAGATACCCTATTTTATCTCATCAACCCATATTCGGAAGTTTTATATGGCGCCGTTAGGCTGCCGAGTTTTTGTAAGGGATATTTCATCTCACTTTTATTTCTGTGAGATTTATGCTACATTTTCCACAAATTCCATTGAGTGGTGTATTTACATCCCATTATTATACTCTTTGTGTAATATAATTTTGTTTATGAGTATTTACAACAATGATCTATTGTCCTTCTTTCATGGGGTGTATGTCTTGAAAGATACCCAAGTCGGTAAGGGAACCTTTCACCCTCCTTTTTTTTAAAAGACTTCTTTTGTTGGGTCTTTTAATCTACATATTTTTATGTTGGGATATGTTCTCATATATCCTTATTGATATAAATTTTATGTCCAAGTGATGAGATACACTTTTTATCTCTCATCAACTAATTTTGATGTGATGCCGTTAGGCTATCAAGGGAACTTTTTAACCCAATTTCGATTTCTTTGGGTTCAACTTGTAGTCATTGAATATGTCATCCATTGAATATGTGTGAATGACATTTTATTGTTTTACACTTAAAATCCACTTATATTGGGTGTATATATATTTGTCACACATATTTTTGATATTTATTTGTCATTAATTTAAGGATACCTTCATTATAAGGGATTTCATCACATTTGACATTTCTATTGAGGGTTCATTGTTGTTATGAACCAATTCACTCTTATATGGTGTATATACTATCCTTTGGAGTATTATATCATGAATCCTTTTATTCTCATGATATTATAAAGTTCTGACTAAATGTTATTCCTCGATTATTGTATTCAAGTGTCTCTAATTTTGGTAAAACCCCTTTAACCAAAATATCGTTTTAAATGTTTTAATTATTTATTCTTATTAATATCCATGTTTTCAAAATGGTTTTAAGGATTTATTTATATGGATATTAATGGTTTAAAATGTTAAAAATTCAAGGTGGTATAGGACACTTCGATTCAAAAATCTCTTTATTAAATGTTTTAAATGGTTTTGGAAATGGTTTCTTTTTGAATGGATTCATTATTTCAATATCCTAAAATGTTATATTGTGATTGAAATGTGGAAATGTTATGTTTCCTTTATTCATGTTTATGTGATACGATTATGTTATGGTTCTTGGGCATTGTTATGAAGAACGGGTGGTTCCGTGATAAACTAAGGGCGGGTGAGCCCGATATAGCTCTCCAATGCATTGGGTAACGCGAAGGAGTGAAACGTTAAGGTTTCTCCGAAGAGATTTAGGGAATATACTGTGATGGGTATTCCAAACGTAACCAAGAGGGTTACTCCCTATGTAAGAATGTTATGAATGCCTCAAGTTACCTTTATGTCTTATGATTTCTATGATTTATTCATGGTTTGATGAGGTATGTTAAAGTGTCTTTGTTTTATGGGTAAAGAATGATTTCATTCTTATGTATATATGAACTCATGTTTCCTTTCCATATTTTTATAACTCTTACTGAGCTTTTTATGCTCATCCCATGTTTTTGAAATGTTTTTCACAGGTCAAGGAAAAGGTACATGATGTGATGATAGTGTCAAGGATGTGTCAAGAAAGAATCTGTGTTATATTTTAAATATGTTCCCGTTGATGGGAAGAATGAATACTGTCTTTTATGTAACCACTTTGTTTAAATGTGGAATGTAATGAAAGTTTCATGATCTAATTCTCTAAAACTCTAAACCTTAAAAGATCCCCAATGTGAATTACTCATTTAATTCAATATTAAGTAAGGTTTAAGGCTGGGGCCTTATAATAAACAAATAGAAATGGGATCTCAGTCTAACAAAAAAATCATTACTGAAAATTTCTCTTAGTCTATTTAAATGACTTCTTATGGTTATGTAAAACATAAACACTTATTTTATTTAATTATTTTGTTTATCAAATACCATTAAGAATTTTTTTCATTTCTAATATATATTTTGATCAGTGATCACATGATTAGAATAAATATAGGTCTGTATAAAATCCAATTTTCTCAAACAATGGAAGTGATGGCCTCATCTAGTAGGCATGGCCCATACGAAACCCATCTTTCAGAACTAGAAGAGGAGGTTGTGTCATTGTGAATCGCTCTGGACCAAAGAAATTCCGAGATTTAACATGTTAATCTTGAGTTGAACAGACTACAGGAGAAGTGAAAGATAATAAAGATTACCACCCAAGAGATGTTATCTGAGCAACCCCAAGAGTTTTTCACCATAGCAAACCATACCCATCAATCTTATGTGAGTGTTATGAGGGGATATGTAACAATAACCTATGATTATGATTATGTATATTATTTTTTATATAATAAGTAATTTACATTCATTTTATTATTGTTACTTTGTAAATAGTTTTTAAAGACCAAATAGCATTTTTAGTTAATATTCATCTAAGAAATATATTTTGATGAATTATAGGATTTTTAAATTAATTAATATTTTTATAAAATATTATTACTATTATTTTATTAATTTTTTATAAAATATAAATTATCATATAATTTTATAGAGGCAATTGTAATTTTTATTAAGGTTTGAAAGTTGTTTTTGTCGAAACCCTTGAAATTTTGATAAATGTCAGTCATTATAATAAATGTAATAATACACTTATTTATAAAATTATTTTATTAAAATTAATATTATTTTTGGAAATTTTACGTTGAAATTATCCAATGGAGATCTTTTCATAATTTTCTAAGACAATTGATTTTTTGGGTAAAAATTAAATTTCGTTTCAATAAATAATGTGTTTTATGACATCATAATGACAAAATAGTTATGTAATAAAATACTATAAAAATTATTTTCATACAATATATGTTTTAAAATTATAATAATTTGATTTTGGGTTTGTTTGATTTAATTTCAAAAGCATCATTGGACTCTTCAAGTCTTATATAACATTTTGCCTTTTTTAAATTGTTTTTCATTAAGAGTGTAACTCCCCTACCCATAATAAATCCTATTATTCTATGATGTTAGGAAATAGGAAATAGGAAATATTGTTTCTTACTACGCTTTATCAAAAACCATTGGAAAAAAATAGTGGAATTTTTTGTGGTTTCGATTAGATTAATGTGTGGTGTCCCAAACCTAAATAATAAAGAATTCCCTCTCCTTTCCAATATAAACCCACCCAAGCTCCAACTTCCTCTTCACACATAGCAATTGTAGTTTTTCTTACATATTCCCTCATCTCTATAAAATCCTCCAAAGGTTCCTTGTTCTCCCAAGAAGTCTCTCTCTATCCCCTTCCAATCAATTGGTATCACACATCCAAGTAAATGGTTCTAACATTCCTTATTTATGTCCATGTTTTCTTATAGTATTATGACATTTTAGTTTCCTTTATAAATGTTGGGGTATGATTTTTCTCCTCCAAAACACTGACCACTTTATGTGTGAATGATTAGAGACCCCATTCTCTCTCATCAAATTCCTCCAATGGAAACTCGTTACCATGCCGAAATTCCATAAGGAATTTCACTCTCCTTATTTACAATCAAGTAATGTTTTGTATCCTGAATATAAATTCCATTATAATTGTTTGTAATTTTATCTATATTAACCCTTTAATTTAAATTTATTTAAAATATTATAAGGCACCCCTTTCAATCTCATCAAACATTTTTATGACTTCTTATGTAACGTCGTTTTGCTGCTGAAATTGCATCACGAATTTCCAAACCAAGATCATTGTGTAGTGAATACCAGACCCATGTCTCTATCAATTGTATTCACCTTTATGCACATATACATATTGAATGGTAATTTCATCTATTTATTCCACATTACTTTATCATGAATTATCTTATGATGTCGATTTATTCAATGTTATATGATTCATGTGGAAAACTTATGCATGAAAGGAAATTTTTAAGAAGGGTGTGCCCTAATAATGCTTCAATTCATTGGTTAATGTATAGTATAATGATATGTCATGTAAAATGATCGTTGAATCATGCTAATTCAACTGATACAAGTGTTTACTCATTTTTCATGAGCAATGTGGGTTTACACATGCTCCATATGCAATGAGCCTTGTCTCATGAAAATATCATGTTAAATGATGTTACCACATCTCCATGTTATGATTATCTTTCTTTATCATACCTTTATGTTCATGATTCCCTTGTGCTCCATTTATATTACTATTTTCTAACATGTATTTTATTCTTTATGTTATTACATTTTTATTCCCTTAATGGGATTTATAGCTCACCATTTTCTTATTCATGTCCATAGGTTTTCAAATGTAATGCTAAGTACGAGGGAATGTAGTGGTCAGGTAAAAGAATTTTTCAATAAGATGTTTCATAATTATCGTATTCCATAAAGACAAATGTCCTCTTGATCATCAATGTTTTATCAACTGAAGAGTTTATGTATTAAATCATATTTATGTGTGTGATAAAAATCAGGGTTGGTACAGTTGGTATCAAAGGATATGTTTAGTTATTTTGGGAATAAGATTAGAGAAACCCAAGTGAATGCCTTAGATATAAGACTAAGTATAATAAAAACATCCCTATGTTTTTTTGAGTATTTTGTAAGTGGTTTATTAGTAAAATAGATCCCTATTTGGATATGAGCTGGTAGACGCTTCTCTGGCACATATGTACTTAAGCGTGAAAACACTGACAAGGATGTTCAGGATTGACCTATGGTATTTTACTACACGAAAATGGGCCTTGATGCACTCTTGGTTATGAAACTACTGGGGGATATGCTTTGGTAAATTAACAAGATTAGTATGAACCATTAATAATGTAATTTATAAAAAACCTCTAAGAATACAAGTTAGAAAGTAGATCACAGATAACATTGATTAAAGCTTATAGATACATATGTTAGGGAAATAAAAGTAATTTATAAGTCATATGTTTTTGCCTTTTGATTTCTCATTATGTTTTACCCCGAAAATTCCATTTATTCATAGTAATGGCTTGTAATATCATGACTCTGGCTAACAACCGATTGATGATCAATGTGATGATTGTTCTAATTAAATGCCCAATCCATTGGGAGCAGAAATCATGAACATTTTTAGGATTCTATATCAGTTAAATCAATATTTTAATAGAAATATGGGTCAAGAGGACCGTTCAACCCCCATAATAAAGAATAAGTCATTATCGAGAGCTTTATGAGACAAAGGCCTCTTAATTTTAATAGATAGTATGATCCCTCAATAAATGTACAATGGATCAACTCAATTTAAAATATCTTTTTCATCCTTCAATGTTGTGAACAAGATAAGGTTTTACGATCTACCTATCATATGGATGGTGAATCTGGTTAATGGTGGACATTGATCAAAAATATGAAGCCTGAGGATGACATAGAGGCGTTTGAATGGAAGTATTTCCAGAAGATATTTTTTTTATAAATATTTTCCATTAACCCTTCAGCTTAAGTCAGAAAGGGACTTCCCTACCCTCGTGAAAAAAGGAAAGGTATATGTCAAAGCGTAAGTGGAAACAATCTCATGGATTTTATGATATGCCTCTGACATTTGTCATTACCCCCGAATGTATGCAAGACTACTTCTTTGGTGGGATATAACCTAGCCTACATAAAGTAGTAGTGATCTGTGACCTTGATAGATATTAGGAAATTGTTCAATGTGCCCTCAAAGTCAAAATAGTGATCGACAAATCTCACGGGTATCATGGGGATAAGATGAATAAGGTGGATTTCAATTCTACCAGTCATATGAAAAAATATAACGTTTCTATGAAGATCCAACACCCGACATGCCAATGGATAAGAATGAAGCACAACAAAAATTTCTTAAAGGGGATGAAGAAATTTATTAGGTGTGGAAGAGAAGGACACCTAGCTGTTAACTACAGACAAAACAAACCCATAGCGGTGAATGAGGAGGGGAACACTCCATTCGACTATCAACACATTTTTCATTTCATCAATTGAAATGAACCATGGAATCATGGAAATCAGTTCTATAAGCCAAGGGTTTTTGGAGGCGCCCAACTACCTCTATGGAAACATGGGCATGCTTCTTCCCTCAAAACCACCGAAGTGAACCCTGAAAATGAAGTGGTCATAGTTATGCTAGTTATTCATTCAATAATAGATAAGGTCCTCTTTGATTTAGGTTTTAAACATTCTTTTATATCCCAAATGTGTAGTATAACAATCCCAACACCACCCCAAATCACTGTATTAAAAATGTCAGTGAGTACTGCAAATGAGGAAATCATTTCATTTCCTGAATATAACTTCTCCGTAGTCATATTTGGTGGATTGAACTTCCTGGTGAACCACATCATACTCCCTCTAGTAGAATTTGATAAAATTCTCATCATGTATTGGCTTTCCGTATATAAATCCACCATAATTTTTCTTGAGTGGGAAATCACTCTCCATGTAGAGAATTGACCCCTGATTCTATTCAAGTGCAAGGAGGAAGAAGAATCTTTTTAGCTCTATCATCTCAAGAGTGGATATTACTGCACTATACAAACACATATCTGGCTCATATGATTTAGTTTGAAGAAGAAACCGTCATCTAAGATGTACCAATTGTAAGGGAATTCGTTGAAGTGTTTCCTGAGGAATTACCTGGTCTTCTTCCTAGAAGAGATTTTGAATTCTTAGTTGACAATATGCAGAGGGTTTTTCTAGTATCAAAAACATCGTATAGAATGGATGTTGTGGAGCTTGGGGAGATGAAGAAAAAACTACATGAGAATTTGGATAAAGGTTTTCTATGCCCAAGTGCTTCACCATGGGGTGCAACAATCCTCATCATCAGGAAGAAGAATGGGTCAATGAGCCTTTTCCTCAATAATCACAAGCTTAAAAAATCATGATATTGAAAAAGTATCCACTACCCCGAATTGATGACTTTTTCAATCAGCTCTAAGGAGCATAATACTTTTCCAAGGTGGATTTTCGGTCAGTATATTATCAAGTAAAGGTGAAGAAGGAAGATATCCCCAAGACTGTTTTTATTAAAAGGCACTATCACTATGAATTCATAGTAATGCCTTTCAAACTCACTAAGGCTCTGGAAATATTCATGGATTTGATGAATAGAGTATTAGATAATACCTCTACAAATTTTTGGTAGTCTTTATAGATGATATTCCAATATACTCCAAAACCAAGGAGGATTCTGATGAGAATTTAAAAACTACACTAGATACCTTACAAAAAGAGAATCTCTATCAAAAGTACAACAAATATATGTTCTTGTTGATGGAGGTATCATTCATGGGTCATATCAGCACAACCAATGGGATATATTTAGATACCTTGAAGACAGCTTCAATATAGGGTTGTTTGAGGCCATCATCTATAACAAATATCCATAGCTTCTTGGGGTGATATGGATATTATAACTGATTTGTGAGAAATTTCTCATGATTTTCAAACCCTCTTACCAAGATAACTCAAAAGGGAGTCATGTTTTAATGGTGTGATGAATCTGAATAAATCATCTATGATTTTAAGAGGCTTATCAATGCACTCATATCCCCTTTACCCACTAGTAAATAAATTTTTGTGGCATTTAGTGGTGATTCAATGAATGGAATGTGCTATGTGTTGATGAAAAATGGAAATTTCATTACCGATGCATCAACACAATTGAATGTTCGTGTGCAGAATTATCCAAAAAATTATTTGGAGTTGGATACAATGATCACCACTATAAAAATTATGCATCATTATCTCTTTTGGTAGAATTGGTAAATATATTTGGACCACAAAAGCCTCAAGTATATATTAATGCAGAAAGAGTTGAACATGAGCCAATGAAGATAGTTATAGCTGATCAATGACTATGACTGCTCAATCCAGTACCACCCTAGCAAAGAGAACAAGTTGGCAGATTCTCTAAGTGGAAAGGACCCAGAGATTCTAAAATTGATGAAAATTGAGAATGATACAATCATATTAGATTTTATGAAAATTGGAATGGGAATCATAAAGAGGGGAACATCATAAATCCTTTCACAAATTATTCTGCAACTGTCTCTTTTGGAATGGTTAAAGGATGCTCAAAAGAATGATATCAGAATTCAGAAAAAAGTGGATTCTATTAGAAAAGGTAAATCTTCGGAGTTCAATGTCAATGAAGAAGAAATTGTGAGATTTGGGAATTGACTATATCTTTCATAATGTCTGGAGCTGAAGAAGAAACTTTTGGATGAATCACATTGTTCAAATTTCTCTATTCAACCAAGAAAAACAATGATTTATCAAGATCTCTGAGGTCATTATTAGTGGGATAATATGACGAAATAGATAGCTGAGTATTCATCAAAGTGCTTGATGTGCCAGCAAGTGAAGGTAGAGAGGAAGAAGTCATAGGGGATTATACAATCATTTCCTATACCAGCATAGAAATTGGAGAATATCACCGTGGACTTTTTCAGCAAACATATGATGAAATCTAAAGGCAACAATGCAATATGGGTTGTTATGGATCGTCTTACAAGGTCGACACACATCATTGCAATTCGGGATGAATTCTCATTTGATCAAATGGAACATATATACATCAGAAAAGTGGTAATGCTACATGTAGTACCACTATCTATTATATCAGATTGAGATCCTTGATTCACCCCTAAGTTGTTTAAGAGTCTTCAACATTATCTGAATACTGAGTTGAACTTTCATACGATCTATCATCCTCCAACCGATGTACAATCTAAGAAAACTATTCAGACACTAAAAGATATGTTTAGATCTTGATCAATGGACATCAATGGTGGATCTGGTCAATATCATCCTCTAGATGAATCCCCTGTAATATTTGTTTCCACTCAAGCATCTGAATTGAACCATATGAATCCCTATATGGGAAGAGGTTCAGAACACCAAAATATTGTGATGAAGATGGTGAGCGTAAGTTGCCGGGACCAGAAATGATCTGAAAAAATGGTGATGAAGGTGAAAACAATTCAGCAGCCTATCAGGGTAGCCGAAAATCATCATAATATTTATCCAGATAACCATTGATAAGACCTTTATTTTAAAGATTGAGACATGGTATTTCTATTCATATTTCCAGGGAAGTAGTTTTGGAGGTCTGGAAATAAGGGGAAGTTTATTCCTTGGTACATTGGCCCCTTCGAGTTTCGTGATCATGTAAAGGTTTTGGCCTATCGACTAGCTCTTCTACCTACCATGGCCATAATACATGATGTATTTCATGTATATATTTTAAGGATGTACATGACATACCCTTCACATGTACTATCATTATTGTTATTATAGCTAGAAGATGATCTTTCTTACAAGGAGCATCCATTGAAGATCTTAGATTTTAGATAAAAAGATCTATGAAATAAAACAATTCCACTCATCAAGTTGTTTTGGTGAAATGAAAAGTTTTAAAAAGAGATTTAGGAATTAGAGGAAGTGGTGTAGTAATGTTACCCACATCTATTTAAGTGTGGGAGAAAGAAATTTCGATGGTGAAATTTATAAAGGGGGGAATATTGTAACGACCGAAAAAGTTCATTAATGAAAATTCCTCTTAGTGTGTTTAAATGACTTCTTGTGTTTATGTAAAACATATGAACTTATTGGGTTTTAGGATTTTGTTTTTGAAATAATATTATGAATTGTGACTGTTGCTAATAAAGACTTTGAGTAGTAATCACATTATTAGTATAAAAATATGTGTTTATCAAATCCAGTTTACACAGACAATGAAAGCTATGGACTCATCCTGTAGACTTTCCCCATTCGATGCCCATTTGTCATAACACCGAAAGGATGTGGCGTCATTCAGCTATGCTCTTGACCAATCCCAAGATAATCTTGATCATGTTATTCTTGTGCGGAACCGCCTACAGGTTAAGTGGATGTAAATAGAGATTACCACCCAAGTGATGTTATCTGAGCCACCCCAAGAGTATGTCACCATCGCACACCATACCCTTCTGTCTTATGTCGGTGTTATAATAGTTAAGGTAACAAGTCCCTAGCATTATGATTTTGTACATTATTTTGTATATAATAAATAATATACTTTTATTTTATTATTGTAACATTGTAAATAGTTTTTAATGCACAAATAATAATTTTAGTTAATATTCAACTAAGATATATCTTTTGAAGAATTAATGGATTTTTGAATTAATAATATTTCAATAAAATATTATTTTATTTATTAATTTACTTTTTATTAAATATAAATTATAGTATAATTTTATGAATGCAATTATAATTTTTATTAAGGTTTGATGAATGTTATTGTCAAAACCCACGAATTTTTAATAAATGTCAGTTTTTATTTTAAATTAAAGATTTAAATATTTAGAAAAATAATTAGATAAAGTGATTATTATTTTTGGAATCGTGCTGTTTAAATTATCCAACTGTGAATTTTCCTTTTTTTCTAAGGCAGCCGAATTTTTGGGTAAAAATTAAATACCTTTTAAATATATAATTTGTTTTACGACATCATAATGGCCTAATAATGATGTAATAAAATAATATAAACATTATTTTAGGCCAATATATGTTTTACCATTAAAATAATGTGATATTTGGTCTGTTTTATTTATTTTCCTAGCATTAGTGGACCCTTCAAAGCTTATAAAACATTATGCCTTTTAAAACAAATTTCCTTAAGAGTGTGACTCACCACCACATAAACCAACTTTTTATTTTAAGATATTCAGACATTGGACATATGAAATATTTTTTACACTCCCCTATGGAAAAAACCATTGGAATAAACCATGGTCTTGTTTGTGGTTTTGATTAGTTTATTGTGAGGCTTCCAAAACCAAAATAATAAAAAATTCCCTCTCTTTTCTTATACAAACCCACCAAAGCTCCAACAACCACTTCACTGAAGGCCTTTGGATTTTGTCAAAACTATGACCTATTCTCTAAAAAATCCTTCCACAGTGGCCCATGATCCCACAAAATCTCTCTCAAGCGCCTCCAAAGACATTGCAATCACACATTCAAGTAATGGATTCTCACTTTCCTTATTTAAGTTAAAGTTTCATTATATAATTATGTCCTTTTATTTTTCAATTATAAATATTGAGGTATGATTTATCACCCCCAATACTTCCCTCTATAGGATTGAATTATGATAGACCACATTCTCTCTAATTAAATGCCTCCCATGAAAATTCATTACCATGTTTAAATTCCGTAAGTAATTTCTCTCTCCTCATTTACATTCAAGTAATTCTATAATATCATGAATATAAATTCAATAAAAATTGTTGGGAAATGTATATATATGACCCCCATAATGACTATTTCATGTAAATATTATGATGCACCACTTTATCTTTCATTAACCATGTTTTTGAGTTTCACATCAGACCGTTTTGCTGCCGAAATTGCACTGCGATTTTCCATACCAGGATCATTGTGTAGTGATTTCCACACTCATGTCTCTATCAATGGTATTCACCATTATGAACATATACATATTGAACATTAAATTTATGTATTTATTCCACATTACATAATGATTTAATACCTTATGATGATTATTGATTCCATGTTATATGATCTGTGTGACACACTTATGCATGAAATGAAATGATTAAGAAGGGTGTTACCCGATAGCACTCCAATGCATTGGGTAAAGTATGGTATCATGATACATAAAAATTAATGAGTGTTTACTCTTTATAATTCATGTTAAATTAGGGTTTACTCGTAATTCATTTGCAATAAGGTTTTACTCATTCTCTATGTGCAATGAGAAATGGCTCATGATAATATCATGTTAAATGTTGTTTCCATGTCTACTTTTTATGATTATCATGCTTTATCATGAATTTATGTTTTTGTTTCTCTTGTGCCCCATTGATATTCCTATTTTCTAACATATATTGTATTCCTTATTTTATTCCATGTTTATTCCATTATAGGTATTTATAGCTCACCCTTTTCACTTGCTTGTCCTCAGGTTATCCCGTGCAATACTAAGTACGAGGGAATATAGTCGTCATGTAAAGGAATTTTTCAATTAGTTGATGTGTAATGTTCCTAATAACCAAATACACTATTCCTATCAATCTTCCATGTTGTATCATGTGATGTGTTTTGGTAATAAATCATGTTTATGTGTGTAATAAAAAATAGTGTTGTTATAATCATCCCTAAAATGAGGTATCCATCCTTTATAAACAATGATCTCTCGTGTCTAAAAATCATAGGTGACTTAGTATTCACAAGAATGTGGGAAAATAATGACCGAAAATGGAATTAACTTTACCATACAATCAGTTTTTCCTTACATCTTGAATTAACCAATTCATTATTCAAAGGCTCCAACTATATGAAAACTAATAAACAAGATATCAAAAATTATCTAAATAAATAATTTTACAGGACTTTAATCAATTTAATAATAAGAGTCAACATGAATCACATTTTTCAAATAATTTAATTATACATGGTTACTTTCAAAAATATGATCATCATCATTTTGAAACAACATGAACTATATTCATTATACATTCCACCTTATCTTTTAGCCAATAAATAATCAATTAATTAAAATTTTATGTTCTTTACCAATTTCCTTCAATAATTACATGCTTAATCTAGAATGGCATTGATATCACACTATATAGTAAATCAAGAAGCAAATCATTATCACAGTATAAAACAATAACAGAACTATGTGATTGATAGCAATTTCATTAATCCATCTCATATATTTATAATTTTTATTTAATTTAGATCCTAGGGATACACCATGATAACATCATAATTTCATATAAATAAATAATGATGTTGTGAAAGCCCTACCACAAATGTTTTTTACATTATTTCCATAATAACAAATAAAAACAACAGATCTTGTTCTCTTATCCCAAAACAACTGCATCCACCTAAGGATGCCATGACAAAACCACCCCACCCAACAACCAAGTTAAATCAATTAGAAACATGTATATCACGCGCCATTACATGGAATGGTAAAATGGAAGTAAATGAATTGAAGAAACCTCAAGAATAGAGGTGGAACATACATTATATAAAAGAAGGATCAAAACGGATTGAATAAGGGAGAAGGGAATTATACCTTGACTATGGAATCCCCAAAACACTGAAGAGATGGTTGTCGAGTTTCCTACAGTCAAGGGAGATTCGTTACAGCCATTTGATTTGAAAAAAACTGAGCTGATGGGATACACAGAAAACATACATTGTTAGGCTATTACATGATGTGTATTCCCATTTCATTTCATGTAATCACTTAAGGCTGTGTTCTTCTAAAAAATACCTCACCTAAATGCTTTATTTGTTTTCAAAACCTTAAGTATTTCATGTTGTGAATCCCTCTTTGATTCCATGTTAATATTTTCACATCACGATGCCTTCCATGCTATCCCATTTAAAAAGATGTAACATCATGTAATGTTTTTACATGATGTATAATCCTGTCCACCCAAATTTTACTTAACCAAACATCTACAAACATCATAATATCCAACTCTATAACATGGAAAGGGACAATCCACATTGATACTTTATATTACACTCAATTCTAGTGCATATGAACCTAGAAAAAGGATGCATACATAATGGTCTCCATCCATTTACTAATTTTTCAAAACTCTCAAATTCTATATTGAAACCAACCACTTATAAAAAATATATATAACCTACTTTAACATATGAAGATACTAATAAATGTATATGGATGTGATGAAATGCACTATAATTTCTAAACATCCCAATAGGGATTAACCAAAAACATGACCAAAACATATCATTGGAGAATAATATAAAATGGCTCAATAACACCATGAAAAAAATAATAAAAAATAAATAGGAAGGATGTAATATACCATTTATAAAATCGCATATGGAATCATACCCTAGTATGGTCAACATGGATGTGGTATTGGGTGTTTATGGAGTTACCATTTATGATATTCCCATAACACTGACCCATTTTGAACCATTACAAATAAGTAGAACTGTAACTAATCATATTCTATGTTGGGTTTAACACTCATCCATGTTACCCAAACCCACATCCATTCCTCACAATGCACAACCCATCAATGGAAAACCAACTCAGTAGGATGAAATCACATGAAATAAAATGATACATTAAACACTAATTTTTAGAATTATCATAATAATTAATTCTCGATAACGAATAATCCAGGTAATGCCCACTTTGAAATAGTAAATATGATTATTACCATGAAATCCACCACACTAAATAGAAAAATATCAAAAACCTCATGATATGAAATAACCATCATTCAAAAATTAAAAAAAAATTAGTATTCTTTGTTATTATATTAATCCTATTATATTATGATTTTAAAGAATCACATGTGGGAAACAATACAAGAATCATCCTATGTACCTACCCAAGATTAAATTGGACATATTTAACCAATGATTTCTTGTGGGAATAATTGAAATTACATATAACATGAAAACTTCATGTTCATGTTTTTCAAATTTATATCAAACATTAAAAAAAAGAAATATTAAATATTAAATACATTTATCCAAAATATTTAATTCACTTCAAAAATCATTTTAACTCATGAAATCCGTCAATTTTTATACAACATATTTATTATATAAATCCACATCTAGAGGGCCAAAAATTAATGTTTTTATAAAAATTCCAAGATTAAAATTATATACCAAACACTTTGAAAACACCTAACCTAATTTAAAACATTAATCCAAATTGTTTTCTCAAAACTAATAGAAAAGTCTCTAAAATCACTATTATAGAACATCATATTATTATTCAAATTCACTATCATTTTGTTTGCAATAAATAGTATAGAATATATATTTTTATGTGTTTTTAAATGATAAATTTTAATGATAATAAATATTTTTTATAAAAATAATCATGAATGTTATTAAAATATTTCACATTACCTTTTTAAGGACATTTCATTAAAAAAATTAAAACAAATATATTGAAATTGTTTTATTAAAAAAACATTAAAACGCTCTAAAAGGGTAAATAATGTTATAAAATAACTCATTATTAAAATATTTATTAAAAAAACCTGGGATGCAGTATAAAATAACTATTTTCTATAAACAAACACAATTTACAAACATGCCTTAAGGACTTATATCAAAAACAAAAAATTCCCAAGAAATATATAATTAAAACTAAAAACAATCGTAAAAACATTTTAAAAATAAAAAACCCCCAATTATAATCAAACTCTATCCAAATAAGGACATCATAGTATAATTTCTACCATGTTTTTCAAATAATATCACAAATTACTCAAAAAACCCAATAATAAATGGTTATAAATAAAAGAAAAAAATATGGAAAATAATCATGATTTACTTTCCAAGTGGTCAAATGAGACTTGATCTAGTAGGGAAACATTTTAAAAAAATTCAATGATCCAACACAAAATAATTTCTTAGTTTCATAGGCCATTCAATACATCCCCATGCCTGGAATCCATTTTTTTTATTTTCATCCAAATATTATTGGAAGAGGCCCAAAGAATACTCAGGAAATTCTATTTCAAATCAAATGACTTTTTATATTTTTAACCTATAATAGGAATAAAATAATACCGGATCCAAAAACCCTTAGCAACTCATGTTTCATTATGGATAGTGGTGATCAAACACACACCGAAGAACAACCACCAGAATTATAATAGTAAAATCTATATATAACAAGATTTAACATGTAATAAATAGTTAATATTAAAAAAACTAGGCCCCCATTCCTGAATCAAGGAATTTATACCATTTGTAATGATCCCTCTCAGGATAACTTAAAATATTACATGAAAAAACTCTCCCTCGGTTTGGAATCATATTGTCGATCACAAATTGTTATAATATTGTTCATCATCCTTAAATAATTTAATATTTGATAGATCTCAAATAATAAAAAATATAAACCACCCATGTTTTGGTCTGAAAATATATAATTACCATTGTATTTGTTAAATTTATACATGAATAAGAAATAATAATAATAATAATAATAATAATAATAATAATAATTCCCAAACATCACATAAGAATAAATCCGTAACTTGTATTTAATAAATTAACTGGTTTGAACATAAATAATATCCTAAAACTGAATATAAATTTTAATAATTAAATAATTAAAATATAATCAAAAAATAATGATGGGTTCAAATTTGATATTTCATGATGGATGAAATAATGAAATGAAAACTATAAAAAAGTTTAAATAACCCATCTTTTTGAGTCAAGTGAATCAACCTTAGTTATTTAAACTAATTTCTCATGACTAAAACCATAAAGAAAAAAATTAATCCTAATTAAACATATTCTAAAATATAATTATAGGTGTATGAATGAAGACCTATTATATTACCACTTTAACACCTATTCCAATCCATTAATGTAAACAATTTAGTTAAAAGTTAATGTGTGAAAATATGGTTTACCGTTTATTTAAAAACAATTATCTTATCAATTAGATGATTTTCTATTTAAAATAATGTGATTCACCATGTATTGATACCATTATTATAGATGGGAGTAATATATCCCTTACAATAATAAAATTAATTTAAATATATTCATGATAGTGGACTTATATTTTTATGATGTCGAACCAATAAATTTTCATACATTGAAAAAACTCATTTAACAAATTTTCAAACTTATTTAAAAAATTTAATCAACCCACAAGCAAAGAGAATTTATATATTGGGATTGAAAATATCAAAATTCATAATAAAACAAAACTAATAAATGATAACACTAAACTAAAAAATGATAAAAGGATTCAATAAATGCAATGAATGAGAATCCACATTCAATATCATCATCAAAAAATAGGCATCATAGTTATCACAAAATTCTATAATATAAAATTTTATAAGACCCGGGTAAAAAAATACCTAATATAGAATAGACTGAACCGACGAGAACATAACTACACACAAACATTTCATACCATCTTGATCTCATAGTAATTGAACTCGTAATAGAACACAATCATCCCTAGTGAACATAGTGGTGTAAAAATTATTCAATCTAATCACTCATATAGATCATTAAAATGGGTTTTAGATTCCAATGACATATCTAAACTAATATTGAAATTATTAAGAAATAAAAATTGTATGCATAAAAAAACGGCAATCACATCCCCTTGAAAACCCTTATATAAAACAACTATATTATTGTGTATGACCTTCATGTAAAATTGAATATCTTATAAATGGCATATAATACAACCATTTCATATATAAGGGGAAATAAGGATATAATCACACATGCTAAGTACCACACCACATTATCATGAAAACATGGCCAGAGGTAAAACTAAAACAAAGATACCAGTTCTTTTTTATGACCATTTAAATTCAATTACCATTATTTATTTTCAGAAAATTTTGAAGACACATTAGGATATATTTTAAAATTAAATCCTTTCACATAATACAATTTATTAATCCAAATAATTTTATTTCATTGATAAAATTCCATAAATCCATATTTCCAACCATTTTGTGACCCATGGGTTGTCAAACTTGATTATTCATCAATTTTATTTATAAACAATACTTTTTGGAATTTAAATGATAATATTAGTATATTAATTTATATGAAATTTGGTTGGAGATTCAAAACATATGGTTTACCCCACCAATAAACCTTATGATAATGGATATCCATATTTTCAACTAAAAATAATTAAGAAACGTGATATTACTTTTATGGTTCTCAAAAATAAAATTTATAAAATAATAAAATTCAATTCCATTAAATTCAAAAGTTCAATGTATTCCAGCATACTAGAAACACATCACTTTTCTCAACCAAATATTTCTACAACACAACAATGCAAAGAAAGGCATATAAGAACAATAAAAACCCCGGTAATTTGAATCCTAAAATTAAATAAAATACATAAAAGACAATAGTATTTCACACACTTAAATGGCTAGTGAAATAAAAATATAATGGGAAGATGTTGGTAGATGATTATTATGACAAGATTTCTTAAAAAAATTCCACTAAAACAATCATAAATTCTTTAGAGAAGTCCCTTTACATAGTGAAAACTGAGAGGGGGTTCATTATCACTTAGGATGGAATGGGAAGTAGTTTTGAATCTAAAATATTACAACTAATGATGGTTTTTTGGTATAATCCCCATTTTTTGTAACTTGGGATGACCAAAAATTTTATATTCATTATCTTTCAAAACATGGACCAATCATATAGATGAAATTTTCAACACTATACAACACTACATATATTTTCATCACCATTCCAAATACAAATTTTCAACCATGTAAATATATTTGGTAATGTAAAAATAACACTAACATTTTTATCACATAGTTTTCATTAATTATATTCCAAAACTATCTGATAAAAAAATTAATACGGTTTTAAAAAAAATTAAATATTCAAGAGAATGAAATTAAAGGATAGAGAAAAATATAAATAAAAAAAATTTATTTAATAAATACAATGTTTTATAATCCCTTATAATCATCCCCACATCCATAAATATAGTCTACCAAGGCAGATATAACATGAAAATTTAAAAGGTTAATTTATGAACCTAAAATAACTTTTATAACTCATTAAACTCATCATCCAAAATATATTCACTAATATACTGAAAATATTTAATCCTCAATATTTTGTCATTATATATCTCAATTTCTATTATTTTATTCTTCATAATTGTATCTCTTCCATTCCTCACATTAATAATGTATTAACTCAAAATATATAATACTTTATCAAAATTGTTTTCCACTCATTGGGTATATAGCTTTATTCTATCCCAATAGACCTTCAATATGAACTACTCAAATAAATCATCTACTATGTCACTTATGATTACTAAAAATATCCTCTGAGGAATGTGAGGTGTTCTAACTTCAAACATATCAAGGAAAATATTTTCCAGGGGATTATAGATTTCATTCAATTTAGCAAAAATATAATTAAAAAACATCATGAATTTATAATAGGTGTGTCCACCAAATAAAAGTAATCATTTTTTGGATGAATATACAATAATATGAAACATTATAATTATTCGTAAGACATGATGTATCTTATTAATGTAATTGACTCCATGAGAAAAGATTTTATTATATATTTTATTGAAACCATGTTTTGAAGATTTATTTTATTTGAAACAATATGTTTCTTGAAAATTATATACTTTTAATTTTTCACTAACTATTATATGAAGAAATTTTTTAAAAATAACATCTTCTATGATTATATATAAAATATACTTTGATCTTTGATTATTTATTTCTTAATCATTTATAGAGTCATATATATCTATTTTATAGTTGTGGTCATTATTATCAAGGATATTTTTCTTATTTTACATCCATAAAAATCCAAAATTAAACCCTTTTCATCACATATCACACATTATTATAATATTGTATCATCTTTTTCATTGCACAATAAAATATGGTTCTTCTACTCCAAATAGTGATATAATTCACCTCTCTAGTTAGGTTCCACTTTTTTCACACAAAAGTATTTATTTTTTCTCCCCATAAAATATATTCTAATTTGTAGTTTATGAAATTCTATATTTCTTTAAAAATATGTCGTACTCATCATGTTTTTCATTAATATATAATATAATTTTTGTTTTCTAGATAGAAGTGACAATTATTTTTGTAGTATTTGGAACCATGATTCTATAACGCATTGTTCAAGTCCATGATTTTATTATTTCCTAAAATATCATAATTATTTCTTTGAATAAAAACTATATAGGTTGAATTTATGGTGTATGAACATCGGGTTGTGTTAATGGCCATTTTTTAACAATATTCCATATATATTATTTTAATTGTGTACCCATATAATAATCTGTATCATCTGCATAAATTAAATACATTTGAACACATTTGGTTTCATACACAAAATATAACATTTAACTTTATACATCACATTATAAATATTTCTTGATAAATTATTTTTAAAAAATAGTCTAATATAAATAAATAAAACTAAAATAATACATTGTGATAAGTCCGTAAAATTAATTTAATCAGTCACCACATTAGGAAACAAATATAGTGAAATGTAATATTATTCAATAATATTTTCTGAATAAGCATAGTTATATTCATCAGTAATAATATTATAATTTGAAATATCAAAATTAATGTTATATAATATTTAGGAAGATAAAATTAATGTAAATAATATAATTTCTATCCCATCCTATGTTATAATGATATTTTGATCCATTCCTTAAATCTATTTTATTTTATTTCCCCCTATAGACAATATATGCAACTTATTCCTTATAAAATTTTTATAAACATTTTGAACATTAATTTATGAATGAGGAAATGAAGATACAAATTTTGTTTTTGTATATTATTTAATCAATATTATTTAACCAAAAACAATAACCATAGAAAAACATTCATAATAGTGAAAATAAAAATAAATAATTCATGTAAATGAGTAAATAAATGTCATAATATAACAAACATTGTTTATTTGAAGTTACAAGTACCTACTAATAATTTCAATATTGTTTACTCATAATGGAATTATTAATTTGAATAAGGAATCATTTTTATTTAATATTAACTATTTCTAAAAAATTTACAATCATGTGTTGTATAACTAAATCATGATTTCAATCCAATAAAGGCTATTGATCCCTCACATAATGTTTCTAATTTAATATTTATGACAAAAATATGAATTGGTTTCTTGTATATCTAAATCTAATTTGAGGTCTATTGAGTATGTAAGAATACAATTATCTTATTAATGCTTTCTCATTATAAAATAAAAAATACAATTTTCAAAATGACTTATATTATTTCATTTTGAATTCAATTACAATAAAACATTGATATTGGAGGATATAATCTAATAATTAAAATGCTCGATTCGTATGGTAAATTATATTAAGTCATTTAATTTGTTGGTGATTCCAAACCATATTTCAACATAACAAATAATCTAAATCTTTGATAAAAATTTAATCATAGAACTACTTCCTCAATTTATGATAAATGTTTTAATGATTAGGTTTTAACCATTTATAAAGAAAGATGAATTGATTTTTAAAAAAAATTAAAAGATAAAATACAATAAAAATCTACATGAAAAACATCATAATACTAAAATTCAAAACCCCCACATTACAAAACAAAAAAAATGATATTTCAATCATGTTTTAAAAATAATTAAGTATGTCATCAATTATATACATGAGGGAATAAAAGAAAACTGTAAATTTATTTGGAAACTATTGGCTTTAAGACCATGGAACCTCTTGATGAAATCCATTAATTTGTGGGTTATGTTCTTAGATCAATATCTATTAAAATGTTATCATTTTATAAATATTAATGTATATTATTTATCGTTTTAAAAATCATGTATTTCTATACCACATTTATCTCATCTTCTATTATTATTTTCAAACTTCAACTAAAAATAGTCTTAAAAATCTATAAATTGTCGACCACATGTCACCCCATTGTGTTAGGCGATTATAATGTATTGGATAAATAGTTATATCACCAAATATTCTAATTAAAAATGTTTAATTCCACAAACCCCTTGATTTTTTCAAAAATATTCCATAAAAATGAGACAAAAGTAGCATAAATTCATAAAAAATCTCATATTAATAGTAACTGTGACCCATATTTCAATTGTATCATTTTAATGACCACAAAACTCTGATTTTTAATTTTTTTCAAATAATAAAAGAAAAAATATTCAATAATTGTTGTTTTATTATCGATGAATCCCATCATAATGGAATATTTCATCCCTTACGGGGTGTATCTCCTTCCTCGTAGTTATACTTTATCAAATTTGGTATCAGATAAATAAATTTTTAAAACAATATCTACCATTTTATCATTGTTAAATGCATGTGGTTGTGTTATGATCATTATATATTGTCACCTCTGTCATCAACAATCAATAATTCATATCACAACCATTAAAGACAATCGAATGGCATTTCCATCATAATCTATTCTTCAAAAATGTTCGAGAAATTTTTTGTTATTATAGTGAAACAATATGGTGTAACACATCCTATTATATAAAATACTCATTAAGAAAAAGAATCAATATAAGTATTTCTTTATTCATAATATAGTGAAACTTTATAACCATAAATATTGGATTATTTTCAATTTATGCATCACATAAAATCTCAATGAAAATATAATATACATGTACCCTATAATCTAAATAAACAATCGTACATTTTCGTTTTCCAGAATCAACCACTAGATATATAAAAGAGGATTCACTATTAATTACTTTGAAGTAATCTGTGTGTTTATGTAATTTATTCACCCTATATACTCATATTCCATATGCCTTTTTTTAGAACTAAACAATTTTCATAATCTCTATAACTACTCACAGAGACCATATACACGTGGTTAGTGTTTTTGGGTTGGGTTATTTTATCACAGTGATTTTTTTGGATCTAGTTGTTTGTTAAACAATGGATAACCCATATTCTTTATATATTTCTTATTTACCTTCATTTTCATCAAGGTGTATAGTAAAAGATTATGATGCATATTAATTTATTTTACTTTTCATCCAATGTACTTCAGAAACAATAGTAAAAAACCCATACTATCAAACATTATAGTAAAAAATAATTAGTAATATCAAAACATTAACTGTCATATATTCATGAAAAGAATATATTTAAACTTTTTCTACCAAATGTTATAAATAATATAGGTTTTTCTTAATAATTTCTTCTATGAGATGTTTTTAATAGAAATGCTTCTCATATTTGTACATGATATCATTAATAGAATAATCATTAATCTATAAATAATATTTTTTCCAATAATAATTAATTAAGAGCTCAATAATTACGTGATTCATGATATCAATTAGTTTTTTGGTTTTAAGTGAATCAAAATCGTTACCACATATTTATACCCCATAAGAAATATTAAAATAATATATATAAAATATTGAAAATGTAATAATAAAAATAATTTTAACCCCTTTCACTATTAAAATTTTTTTGAATTATAATGATTAGAATATGGTATATTTAATATTATATTGTAGAATGAATGGTGGAAGTTTTTTTGGATGGTTTCTTTATGAATGATAGAATTCTAAGAAACTGTACGTGAATTCCTAGAATACGATCTAAAGGAGGTTCCTATGTTGGTGGTTTAATCTTGCTATGTTTTTTTCATTTAGTTGTTTGAGAGGGTATGACATCAGCAATCAGATCATAAATGTGAATTGACAAATGAAACTTTCTTCTCGAAAAACCTTGCAATGGTAGAGAGCTTCATCGTGGTCAAATGCTAGGGAGGTGTAGCTTCATGTTGTCATTATAGTTTTACTTATTCTTGAAATGACTGTGATTTGTCCTATGTCCATGAATTCTGCTTGGATTTCCCCCACATAATCCATTAAGAGGGGGATTTATGATATACTTAAAAAATTGAAGGCCTTCGGGCCGTTGGATGGATGGTTTTTATACATTATTGGAAAAATTAAATAATATAATTTTATTAATATTAATAATTGTAATGTTTCAAATATAACTAAAAAAATTTTGTATCATTTTAGAATAATAATATAAAGTCATGTTCAAGGTGGAATTTATACTAGATTGAATTTTTCTATATAAATTTTAAAATAGTTGACTGATAATCATATGTTTATTTTGATGATGAAATTGTGGATACAAAATCCATTTTTAGAAAATTTATGTCTTCCTAAAAAAAATTAAATATATTAGCATAAATAAATATTGTATTTCTGTTTAAATATTTTATGTTTAATATATATCAAGAAATAAATTTACCCAACTAATTTTGATAGAGAAATAGTTGGATTACTGTATTGATGAATATCGACATACAATATTGATATTTTGTGGTGAAAAATGTTCAATAATTTTTATGGTGTTTAGAGTTCATAATTCATGCATAAGTAACATTGAGATTAAGTACCAATATATAATAATAAAATTGGATAATGAGTTATCTAACTGGATAACATTTTAATAGATCATCATTTTTTACAATCCTTATTTCCAAAAGGAAAACAATGGTAAAAGTAATGTACACCCTGAATACAATGAAAGAGAAGATATAAAAGGGATCCATGTAACATATTTAGAGAAATAAAAAATACCTACAAGGGGGATAATTTTATTTATTTATATGAATCATGATCTAAATTCAAGAATACAGATACCTATATAAGTTTAAGGCAGACCACATAGATATATGATTCAAACCTATGTAGAAGATTGGTGTTATCATCGTGTGTGATGGACTTTTATTTATTACCTTAATAACCCATGATCCATAGTTTTTCCTATAAATTCGTTCTTTGTGCTTATCATGTGACTTGACTTCAATATGAAGTGATCAATTGAAGCTCTTTTTTCCCATGACTCTAATCCATGTCCATCAAACCCATAGGTAGTTACCTATGATTACAAAATAATTTAGAATTTGAAACAATAAATTAATTGAGGACCCTGAGGTTGTAGAATAAAACAGACCCAAATATTAACCATTCCCCCTTGTCAAAACTACTAGGAATAAGGTCAATTATATAACTCCATACTTCAAAACTAGTTATCCAATGAAAACTAGGATACCATTTGAGATTAGACTAGGGCCTTTCCCAAAAATTGTTTACAAAATTTTTCACCATCGTAGAGGCATCTTTATCTCTCAGAGGTCCACCTTAGGAAAGGAATCCCCAGCTCACATAGGTCCTCCCTATATAAAGCACCTCTAGGTCACCCAGGTCCCACCTATGTAAACCACCTTATGATAACACTGGTACCACGCAATTAAAATAATCATTTTCATTCCTATGATTCACATAGTTGACCCAACAATTAATCCAACTTTTATACCAAAAATTATAGAGATTATCTAACTTGGGATCCATCATTTAATGGGTAAAAACCAAGCCCCCACCCCGCAGAGCCTCCACATGTTTATGTTTAAATAATAGGTTGAGACAGACATTCCTAATTAATATAAATTATTTTATTATTCGATGTCGTGTATTGATCTTACGTAATTAGAAGTATACTGATAATGTATTATATAATGCATTACAATTTTAATTATGATCACAATATTAAGTATTATGATTGATGGCTTCACAAGTTGGGAAAAAATATCTTCTACCTAAAATGTGAAATGAATCAAGCTACATCACTATGTAAAAATAAGCCTAAAAAATATAGTTTGAATGAAAGAGATGAGATAGTCACACATTATCCACATCCCCTTCCTAAAAACCCCTCTTCAACATCATGAGCATCTACCAATAGTTAAGGAAAAAATTCGTCCTTTGAGAACCCCTCATCTAGTAATCCTTAAAACATGATTGTGTGGAATTCTTCTACCTTCCATATCATCACTCTTTTCCACCAGAAGATGAAGAATATTGTTCATATTTATAGATCACCGAGTTCCTCTTCTTTATAACACTATCAATGACTCACATTGCCCTAGATTTTAGTGGTGATAATGTAATTATACTTTTAAAATATTCACCACATGGGCCTTTAATTTATTATACCCCCACCATGGTATTATAGCCTCAACAATACCATTCATAGTAAGGAAACTCTTTCCGCCTCCCCCATAGGTATATTAACAAACCATTTAAACTTTGGGGTCATATATTCATATCCAAATAGGATACCTTGGAATCATCCTTGATATTTAAACCCAAAACCTCAAACTCATCCTAATATTGTCATGTCCATATTCCTTGTAGAGTTATATTCAAAATGGTTGGTGATATCCCTTCCATGTAATTTTTTACATTTCAGCATAGTCCATACTCCATCCTTTTTAAGACAACATCCACCTAGACTACCTTATCGTGTGATGTTATACAATATGGTCTATTCCACTTCATATCACATAATCATGTCTGATTTGTGCCAGTAAGTGGCATAGAACTACATGGGTTCTGATTCCATTCAAAAGGATATGTAGAAAGACATTCTTAGGGTATTTATCTCGATATTAAAATAGCTCTGTTCATTCATGATTATGATATATTCTATATAACTGTAATATGTGGCCGAAAATTAGTATCATGATATTAAAGGAGATACAAATCTCTACTCCATAATAATGATATCATTGATGGATAACCTCAAACACATAAAAATTTCTACATTGATGATTAATTTTGGTTATATATATATATATGATTTTAAATACAATACATGATATAAAATAATTTTTAATATTATAGAGACACATTGTATATTTCGTATTTTAAAAAGGTATTAATAATATGTCCAAAATATATAAGAGTGCCCCAAAGTAAGAAAGAATTCAACCCCATTAAGAAGTATTATTATTCAAAACCCACTTCCTCTCAGCCGGTGTGAGTTCCCATGTCATGTTGGAACCATTTTATAATGGCTACCACTATTTGGAATGTATGTTTTTGAAACATCACAAATAAGGGAACCGTTTGGTGTTTCTAGATCTATAAATAACCCCTATTAGAACCCACCATTTTTTGGATGAGAAGCAAAATAATGGTATAGCTAATGTGAATATTATAAAAACTCACTATATGTCCCACATGACATGCCTCATTCATGTTCTTATAATAGAAAATAAGTCCAATTGTATATTTAAAAAATAATTCTGCATGTATTTATTAAACGATATATTTCTTTGATGAATTTTTATGTTTATATTCATTGTCTATACCCAGTAACTCTAATCATAGATCAATTCCTTAAAAATGGATTCCATAAAAAAGTTCCAGAATTATGCATTCACTATGTCATAATCAAGATCCCCATCACATTAGTGGATACAGGGACTTACTAAGCATCTTTAGCATTGGGTATCAAATTCACTTATTCGGGAGTACCATAAAAATGATATCGTAATGACCATGGATTTCACACATTAATATCTCTTATGAATCAAATCCCATTATTCATCCACCAAACATGGACTGTGAATATATATTTGTTTCAGCTACTTATGAAACTCAACATACATTGAAAATAATTAATGGGAAGATGAAAATCCATACCCACATCCCAAAAATGTATCAAGATAAAATGATTGTGGTGGTTGTGGTTGATTTTAATGTAAAAAAACATACCCCTGTAATTGGGTTAACTAATAAAAATTATGTGATGGTCATTCCAGACTGGATGCAAATCCCTACTCTTACCCAAGTGGTTCTTTAGTAATATCTGATGATACATTAACAATTGAACAAGGGTCATATCTCTGTTCCAACTATAGTTAATTGGTGCATCCTAATGGCCACTCTATGGTTGTCATATATCACTAAATGATTACCCTAGAGATATTGGAAATATTCTGTAGAAACTTGAGAGATGTTAAAATAGGCACCAATATATGAAAGCCTATATCGAAAGATGGAGGATCCAGTCACCCGCAATCTAGAATCTAAATATTGGCCTCGCCAAAGGTGATTGGAAAATGAAGAGGTGGTATATTATCCCACTTTTCATAGTGGAAGTGTACTTGAATCCCTTAAATGTCTATCTATGGTTTCTTAGGGATCTACTCATCAATGAGAAAATTATTGATATTCTACATAAAATTGTGAATTTCATACCCATATCTTTTTTCAAATGGTTATAAAGGTCCTCCCCTGACATTTTTCCATTAAGGTTTACACTAATCCCACTATCCGATCAATCATGATATCCCATATCATAATGAGGGTCATGAAAACCCTATATGTGGCTGGATGATCAAAAATCAAGAATGCATTCCCATTGATATTTTCTACCCCAATGTCCATCTAAATTGTATGTACTCTAGAAATTAACCTTTTAGTTCGATGTCTAGACCTAATTGTATTACTTTATATAACATAATTAACAACTAAGGGACTCTCCCTAGTGAAACTCTATTATTTATGAAGGTACATTACTTGATGTGTAAACTATCTTATGTCCTTCATATCAAGAGGTTATTTAGAAAATTAGGTCAATATTGTGTGATGAATCATCAATAACAAGTGATATTATTTTTCGTCTAAATGGAAACCCAAGGAAATGGTCTTTCTCCCAACCACCCATTGATTTCATACCATCCAATACAATAGTGGAAATCCCTAAAAACCATTTTATTTAAAATAAGGAAATTGGAAAACTCCCACATCATCCAAATAATGTTGAGGAAACTCTCAAAATGTATTAAAAATATAGTTATTTTTTATGGTAATGTTCTCTAAAGACAATATAGTAGTATTTTGGTAGAATTTATCCTCTCCACAATATAGAATCTATGAAGCATTTTCAGATAACTATCTGAATGACATCCAAATAAATTTATAGTATATTATTTATCACATACCAATAGTATTTACTTATTAAAATCATATAATTCATGTCAATATAATATAATAGATACATCATCAAATATAATTGGTTTATCATTTAACAATGTGACACATACAATTTGAAGAAAAATAGAATATCACTTCATCATTTATGTCTCAATAAATTAATAGGGTTTTGTAATATGATAACTAACACCCCATCTGGTTTTCATATCATGGGATGGGGTGAACATGGGTTTTTTAAAACCACCATACCCCTTGATCAGAAAATCACACCTTCGGTTACATCATGTAACATCAGGACCATGATCCGACATAAAGAAACATTCTCCACTCATAAAAAATAGTATGATAAAAAGTGTCACTGAAAAATAGTTAAAGTCATCATCCCAGTAGATATGTATTTATCAGAAGACTTTCCCATAAACTGACTGTGCATTTTGAGAAAGCCTCCCACATAATATAATCCAATTATCAAGAAGATCCAATATCATCAGAAGAATAAAGATCATGTCAATATAATACAACACACCTAAACCATGTTCTAATTGAGATCTATAAAATCAAGAGAAAATATTTAGTATCTACCTCGAAGAAAACATAAGAAAAACCCTATCACATTTGGATGGGGGGTGTTTTAAAAAACATTGAGTCTAAATAACCATGCATTGAATATTTTTAAGATTAAATTGAAGAATCCCTATCCATATAGGGTCAGGAATTTTTTCCGCATCCTCTTCCTTAATGGATTTCATTCTTTTACCATTTATAGTGATCACCACAGAATGAATCCTCCTAGTTCTTCATATCTCAAAAGTTGACTTCCTAAATAAGAACAGACACATGAAAATTTCAAAATAATCCCATCAAATCACCCTTCATCAAAGAATTCCTAGAGGACCATTAAATGACATCATGAGGCCCTGTATAGGGAAAAAATAAAATAAAATTATCAAGGGTATGACCACCCATACAGATCCCATTTTTTTGGTACGTATATCCAAAACAATCTTATATATTATAAATTTGTATGTAATGTGATACCTTGATGTAATTTTTCAATTGTGTCCATTATTTGAACCACCCCTAAAAATTCTAGAAATCATGAGGTTGTTATAATGGAACTAGAAAATAAGGTATCTATTAATAATAAAATCCATTATTAAGTGACTTTTAAATTTATTTGTACCCAAAACCATAATATTGATATAAATATGAACCATCCCTCAATTTCCACAATTCTACATCATCGATGAACTTCTACTAAGGAAAAGGGTTAAGGTGTGGCCACTTATCACCCACTGTATAAAGTGGTTGAACCAATCATATATGAATAATGATTTCCTCAGTGTGATAATGAGTTAATATTGTTGAAAAAAAAGATAATCGAAAATACTCTAGGGAAACATTCCCAATTCTTATGTTTTACAATAATAGCATCAATTCATGATCTAAGTTGAATTATCTCAACAAAAATATTTCATTAAAGCAACTGAAATAGAGTAAAATCCTTCACTCAAGGTATGGTATTAATATTTAATATACATATAACAATGGTATAAATATATTAGAAGCTCCCTCCATTAAATATATGAACAAATATAGGTCATATTCATCTTCAAATTCTATTCATTATAGGCTACCCATGGAACGTAATAGAATATCCACAAAAGCTAGCCCAATATTTTTCCCCTTGATCATGATCCTTATCATATTATTATTCCTTCCCATATCATAAAAAAATTCAAAATCAAGAGGATCATATAAAATTTGTGGATGGATGATGTACACTAATACAAGTAAAGAGGAATACTTTCCCTGAATTGATGCATGAAAGTCTTCCTCCAACAAATCATTTGGAATCCTATTTTCCAATAATTCAATGGTTTTGGGGATCAAGTATAGATATTGATGAACTTTATTTCTTGGTGCATCCCAATCATGGGGACCCTCAAGCAGTAATAGGTGGATAAGAACAAATGTTTTTTATAGACTATTGAAGGAGAATCTTTCATCTGTTATACAAGTATAATACCTAAATGGATCATGTGATGCGAATATCTTTTCTGAAATTTAACAATGAAATTCTACTATTTATTATAGAAGACAAGAATCATTTATCTCTCAAAATGTGTAAAATGAGATTATGATAGGGTTTCATATTTCACTATTAGGTGTAAGAGTTTTATTTATTCCCTAAACTTATATCTTCCATATGAATATTTAATAGGTAGTTACATTTAGAATATTTTTTTATAAATACGAAACAACAAATTTCATTAATTTATTTCACTATTTGTTGGAATCATGTTGATGTATCACAATTTTTTGAGGATTGTACATTTTGAACCAAGGATGAATCTCATCGCTTGATGGTAGATCAAAGAAGGAGGATGGGTAGAGTGGAGATAGAAATAAACACATTAAAATTATCCTCCATTCTAGTTCCAAATACAAATCACACACCTCATTGTATAGATACAACTCATGGGTAGAAAATAGAAGGAAAAATAAAATCATGTAAAAATCATATTATTGGAATTACACTAATTTAGATATTATAAGAACCAAAAATATCTCTTCATTGTTAATTAGGTTCTTTTATCCATCTTAGAGTCCTTGGAAAAAGTCTATTAACACTTCCTAATCCAGTGATACCAAAATAATATAGTCTTTAAGACAACCCAAATTGCTTCCCATTTAATAAAATATCGAGGCACACCATCTATAAATTTTTCAATTTCATGTATTTATTAAGAAAGTTGATTAATTCTAGGAAAGTGAATCTTGTAAAATTTCCATCAAAGGTAGATGTTGTTACTTAAGCCACTACATATAAATATGTTAAATTATAAGAAGTCACCTACAAGAATACACAAATTTTTAGTGTGTATATCTCTATAAAAACAATCAAACAAACACATCCTACCCTGATAGAATAGTTTAAAAAACCAATTGACCCCTCAATCAGATCATCTTTGGAAAATTAGACTATGTAAATAGCATATAACATAAAATTCCCATATTATAATAAATAATATGGATTGAAGACCAACAAAAAATACATAAATATGAACCTAGTACAAGGTTAAATTTTTCACTGACTCTCTCAAAATTAATTCTTTACGCACTAATAAAATGGTCGTCGTCCCAAAAAAATTGAAAAAAGGATCCATCCCAATAAATGGTTCTAACTAAATCATCCCTCTAGAAACCATAATAATCAGATGTGTAATTAATTTTTTTATATGTAAATTTTATTCAATTAATTGATATATTTTCTAATGAAGAAGAGTCTGACAAACCTTAACTCACCATAATAAATTGGGAAGTCCTGTGTTGTGGTCGTAAAATCCTGTGATATAGTTGAAAAATATTTTTTGCTAGAATCAATACACTAAACACAACTACTTCATAGCCATTTATGATATAGGGACTCCTTAATGATCCCATCAGTTAGCTTGGGAAGAGTCGTGAAACATTCCCACCATCACAGTGAGACTTCCAGTCCTGATAATTAAAGGATAAAGACTAGAAGGGATGAATATTTATTTTCATACTTGATAGGTATGGAGACAAAATTTTCCAATCCATCTACTTATATGCATCTAATATATATATAAGCACCTGAATGATCTACCCAAGTAAGGAAGGTCCGTACATTTTCAATTAAGGAGTTGATCTACAAATGTTTTCATATCCTATTAACTCTAAATTAATACATCTTCAATCAATTTTCATTGGTTCTTTTGATACATTAAATTCTAGATTCTCTCGGTATGAAAAATGGACTACAATATGAACTTTTAGAGGCTTCGTTAAGTGTTCGAAGATGACTTTAATACCACTTATTTATATAATGTTTATATTGACCCAATATAATTTCATGATGTTAAATGTATCTAGAATAAGATAGGGATTCTAATATATATGGGAAAATATATACCTTATACATATATTGAAGATTAAATTTCATTGGAATATTTTGGAGTTTCAATAAAAATGTCTTAGGATTCAACCTCATTCCAATCAAAATAATCCATTGATCAAGATACACTAAAAAAATATATAAGATTTAACTCAAATGCTTAAAGGGAATGGTAAAATAATATAGAAACCCCACACCCACAGTTATTTCATATCACTTTATAGATATATGTGGTCTAATTCTGAAATATTATCCATTTTATAATATTTTTCTTTTAATGTCTTTCGGAGAAGGCCATGGATTTGCCAGCATACAGTGATCCCTTCAACATATCATCAATGCCTAACATACTATAAAATTGACAGATTGGGAAAATTCATAGAGATAAATCATAATTTCAATCTTGTAAATCTCAATATATTGATATAGAATTCAATTATAAAGAATGGAAACGTAACATAATTAATGGTTTTTCATAGGTTTCCTTACTAAGTGGCATAGAAAGGACTTCATCTAATCCATTAAATTATAATAGTGGTAAATATGTACTTTCCATCATTCAGTTCAATAAAATAATATAATATTCATATATTTACACATTGGTTTTCATGATAGCATCCACATCAGTTAATTATAAGGGCACTGTAGAGGTCATTGATTTTCCTATTAGTGGTGATACCTCAAATGAAAATGCATCAACGTCATTCCTAGAACATCAGTAGGTCTCCACATCCTTTGAAAAATTTGAGGAGTTCATTATATCAAAATTATAAAATTGATTTGAAAAAACGTACTACCCCTATTACCAAAATAATTCCAATTTTCATACCATCCATCCTCATATAGACAATGATAAATTTGTGGAGGAATAAAAAGAGGAAGTGGCCGAAAAAACGTAACCTTATATATTATTCTCTAGTAATAGATTAAGGATTCTTCTCTACTATAAATGTACATTGATAGATAAATTTGTGTGTATAGGATGATCCTTGGATGAAAAAGATCTATACATTTATTCCACTTCATGAAAATCAAATTTAAACGTATTTTCTTAATCTGCACTAAGTCGTGTTTTAATATTTTTATAATGAAATTATTGGCCTTGATACTAATGTGTCTACCCATCACCTAGTCTACCATAAATACACTATTCCTAAATAAAAGTAGCATGATGGACACATATGACTCATTTTATCAATTTTAAAGTTGAAAATGAAAATATTTCAAGGTCAACATCATTTTTGAAAAACAATAACCAAAATGTGTTGCTGATAATGTTTCCAGGATGAAAAATTATGGGATGATATAGGTTTGCATCAATTTTAGAGTCCTTAATTTGAAATATATGAAATATGAATTTATAGTTCCAATTATTGTTCTTCTATTTAATAAATTATATTTCAATCAATATGTATCTTTCATTAATATCTATTCTGGATATAAATAAACCCAAATATTATAGAATATGATGAAGAAACATTGTTTAGTTCCACCCAATGAATATTATTCTGCCATATGATTCTTTTTTAATTTAAAAATAATGGAACAACAAATAAAAATTTCTTAAATCACATCTCCAAACCCTTACTAGGGAAATCAGTATAGTGTTATGTTGATGATTCGGTAATGAAAACACTACAATTTTCTTATCACCTCACTCGTTTGGAAATCATTTTTGAGAAATTGAAATAAAAAAATATGTAAATGAACCCCCTAAAAAGAACATTCAGCATTACAATAGTAAATATTTATTGAATTGTAGTATAAAATCATGGCCTATATGATGAACGTGAATGTAAGAGGGAAATCCTTGTTATTTACCCCCTCTAAAAAATAATGAGTAAAGAGGACTTAAAGAACATTGTTTAAACAGCTGATGATTTATAGAAAAAATTGATTCCAATTATTTTTCTATATCTATGTAAATGAATAATGGGGGTCTCAATTCAATGGATATAATGTTACACAATTAAATTTTTTGAATTAATTTTTTAAAATTGATATAATCTTTTTCATATTGCTCATTTCATGCAACAATGAATTTATCTTTGGTTATAAGAAATAACTATGTTTGACTTGTGTTTCATGAAAGAAATTAAATATTCAGCTAAATGAAACAATTATATTACTTTTTAGTACACCCACCACTATGCTTAGCTTGGGTCACACATAATAAAGGGTTCCATCGATAGCTTCCATTAAATGTAAGACTAAGATTTACTTAACTACTATATAATTGAAATATGATTATTAAAAGATTGTCATAGTTGTCACCTAAGTGTCGGAATTGAATTTATGAATAATAATAAAAAAATTATGAAAATATAGTTGACATATGTAAATAAAATGATATATTTGGTTACAATTTAATATGAAATTTGGGCAAGAATAATTTAAAAATAATGAAATACATTTTCTAAAAAGGTATTTTCTATTAACAAACATTTCTTATCACAATAAAATAAAAAAATAGTTTTGATGAATGAATTTTTCTGAAAATATTTAATATATATTAAATCAACTATTTAACAATAATACTACTTTTTCTAGATAATATATAAATGTAATTCCAATATTACACATCAAAGATATATTCTTCTAAAAATCTGTTTTCCTCCATTCAATGGCGCACCAATTTTAACTCTATTTATTTAATCCTTTATAAAATTTATTTGGTCAAATTAATTCTGAATGTTGGAAATCAAAAATAGAATAAAGTGAATTTTTTGTATTTTTCTTTGAATATTCTTTATTTATTAATTGTTAATAATATTTATTTTAAAATTAAAGATGATTTTTTTGTTTTATTTATATTATGAAATAAATATTTTATTTATTTTGAAAGTATATATTGATCAATAATACATATATTTATCCAATTTGTGTCATTATAATCAATTTAAAAGTAAAATTACATATTTAATCGTATAATCGTTTTGAAAATTATCACTTTAAAAACAAATAGCCTTGTCCTGTCAGTGATATAAGTTCTAAATTAATTTGTTACACTTATAATTTAAAATTTTTATAAAACGGATTTATTATTTCCATTAGTATTAAATTAGAATTTTTTAATATGTACAAAATAATTTAAAAAAAAATATTTGAGAAAGTATTTAAATTCTTTACAATGATTAAGAGAAAAACGATTTTACACAGTGGGTAAAAATAAACATTAAGGAGAAAAACGTCCTAGATAGATGTAATAAATCCATTTTATAACCATATATCAACTATATGTCCTGATTTATAGAAACGTTTATATTATTGGAAGAACTTTTTGTAAGGTATAACTATCAACAAAGTTTATGTTTTTGTATTTACAAGAACACCACTCCTCCTCCAATATAAAATGGAATGCACCGCAACAATTTTTCACACTAGTAAAAAAATTTATTATCCAATACAAAAATATTTTAGATCAAAAATTGCCCCTATCAACCAATAGTCATATGTTTTGGCATAAATCCATCTTTGTGTTCCCACTGGTGAAATCTGAAATGCGTTACTTGAAGAAGATGTAACGTTCTTCAAAGATAAATTTTTTAATTTATTTGTCCACCCATTAAATTCTTATTATATAAATATTATATAATATCATATGTATCATAAATATAACGACATGTTTTTTTGTTAATTTTATGACCAAAATATCAACAATATTCCCTCAAATGGGATACACAATCATCATTCATGTATATGATGGACAATCGCCTTGTGAGGAGATGACATTAATTCTTCAATTCCCACCTCAAAAAGTTGGGAATAATGATGTAAAAACTACTTTTATATGATATTTATTAAATTTATGATTTATTTATTCTTCAATAATTATTTCATAACACATACCTCCGTGATATAATTTTTTTGGGGATTTCAATAACATAATTTGTGGGCATGTGGACTATAGCCTCCTCAATGTGATGTAATTTATGCACACATTACATGGAATGTATTATGGATGAGTTTAATACAAATATGAGATATAAATACAATAATTATTCTACTATAACTTATATATATATATATCATTTACTTATCTTTATTAATAATACGATAAGAAAATTAAAAAATGTTTGTGCGTATGAACAACATACCTTCAACATGAATGATTTATTTCATTTTTTATTATTATATAGAATATAAAAATAAATATATATAAGAAATATATTATATTTATATAATAATTTAAATTGTGTTAATAATTAATTCATTATCAAAGTAATACGATCATGAATAATAGTTAAAACATATATAAAAATAAAGAAAATATTACGAGAAATGTGACTTTAACATAGAATTGTTAATAAATGGGTATTATAAATTCACAACCAAAATATATATTAGATGATATAGAAAATGGTTTTAGGTTTTAAAGTTTCACTAACCTTATATTTTTATAAATGATGGTAGAATGTGTGAGATGAAATTCAAGAATTATTTTATGGGAATTTCACCACACTTTTTATAATTATGAGATATATGATATATTTAAAATATAATATTATTTTATGGGTTATATACTAACATATGAAATATTATTTCATTAATTTACTTTAGTCTATTATATTAAAAATTTTAATTTATGTTCTTATTTTTGGAATCTTATGATTCAAAAGTTACGCATGTAGTGAAGGGATATCTAGTCTCATTTTTCTCATGTTACATCTATCATATTCTCCACTACTTTCTTTTGGGTGTTGTATATACATCCCTTGAATGTATTATATTATTACTATCCACAATTTTTGGGATATCTACATATCACTTTTATAACATAACTTTCATGGGGTTGATTGGTCAAAAGTTACAAATTTTTTAAAGTAATGTTTTCTCAATTTTGCTTCTTTTTGACACATGTTATGTTATGCACCTATATTATTTAATGAGGTGTATATACTTACCATTGACATGTAAGATCATATTTCTACATATATTTATGATAATTTTATATTTAAATAATTATTTTCCCTCATGGGGATTTTCATTCAATTTTAGCTATGTGTTTAATGATCTTGGCTACAATCACATCATCTATCGAGCTTCTTTATGATTATACTTGCACTGAAGAAATATTGTTTTCCATATGTAATAAAGTCTCCTGAATTTTATTATCCTCAATTAATCCATTATATATTTATTTATTAGTTCCTTTTCCAAATAATTGGTACTTATAATGATTAATGAAATATTTTTATGAAAACCAAACTTTATCCCTCTTTTTAGTCCAAAATATATATTTTTATCAAAATACATGTTTTCAAAAAAATGTTTTCAAAAATGTTTTTAATGATATTTTAAGATATTTTTCAATTATTTTTATAAAATGTATTATTTTTTAGAAAAAAAAAATTGATTCTATTTTCAAATACTAAATTATATGTTTTGAATGTTTTTTTTCAAAATAAAAATGTTTTGAAAATGTTTTATGATTTAAAAAACATTATACGCAGTTGAAAGGTATTTTCCTAAAGAAATGTTCAAAAAATATTTTCAAAATTATTTTATATATGCGGTGATATCTGTTAGTGTTACCTTTTCCCACCCAGTGAGATGATCCATTTAACTCATGTCTATTTTTATTTTCATGAGAAGGTGGTGTACTGTTATATTGCCTTAAGCGCCATCAACAAGATTCCAAAGGATGGAAAAAAATGCCGAAGGGAATCCATTCATGTGGTGGATGATTTTCCATTTAAGAATATAAATAATAATAAATAATTTATAATGAAACAAACCTCTATTTTATGCATGATAACATTGAAAGGAAACTAAACATTTCATTTTTCAAAATCAATCTAAAAATATGCACTACAGTTGATGACTATAATATCAAGGTACAAAACAAAAGACAAGACTAAAATACTCTAATGAAAAATCCATGATAAAATTTACTTCATAATCCTACATCGTAAAACAACAAAAGAATCATGAAAAACCACATGAAAAGTCTGATGCATTACCTATTCATATGTCATGATAAACGATATCTACAAAATCACTAATGTTCCAATGTAGGGTTGAGTAATGAAACTCATAATGTTTTCCCCGAATGAATTCCTACAGCCATCACTAGAGTATAATATGTTATAAAATTTATATAAGAAGATTTATATAAATTATTTATAATATATTTAATATCAAAATATAAACAAGTACCATAGAAAAAATTATTTCTCAAGATAACAACTAGTTCCATTAAAATAAACAATACAATAATTAAAAACCATTTCACTAGTTCCATTATAGAGTGAAAAATCCTTGAACCATATCACTCAAAAAAATTAGGGGATATAATTATTTTCTGTAAATATTTTTATGGGAGAAATCCTTCACCCTTATCCATCGAAAAAATGATTGGGGAAACATTACACACTGGTTCGGCCGAAATGTACATGATCACACACAACAAAAAGAACCTGTTTTGAATGGAGCGATCCCTGGTCCATATAAATCCTATAATGATGGGGGGAGAATAATTAACCTTATCTATCCAAAATTACAATGATCACCAATAATGCTTTATGCCAATTCCCAAATCAATAGAAATAATTTCAACCATTTTAATAAAAAAATAATTTTATTGAATCCCTTTCAAACAAAATAATTCAATTATATTTTAGTAATACCATCATTTTATTGAAAATATTTTTGGGAAACCATTTACCATAATTATATTTTTTATATATAAAAACATAAAATCATGACACCAAATCACTTTCACAATCAATTCATACAAAACTGTCAAATACGCAAACAATCACTAAAGGGGGTTTCAACCATGAATTACACAAAAATTACACAACCAAAATTTATAAAATTAACAAATATTAAACTAATACATCATGTTATAAATATTTTATTTGATAGTGAAGAAAAAAACATTATTAAATTGGATAAAATGATATATCGAATTAAAAAAGCCTAAACACCTGGTTAAATCTACCAAAACCACCTTACATATCTTAACCTATCATAAATCAAGATAGATCATATATTATTTGACTTCAAAAATCATATTTCAAACAATAGTTTGTGTTGGTTTACGACACCAAGAGATTTAGATAATTATATCTGAGAAAAATCATCAAGGAATACCAAGAATAAAGGATTACCATATGAATGTGCCTTAAATTCACCAAGAGGAGAATTTGGATCACCTTCAATTTAATGGGAGAGGCTTTCTTATTCTTATGGAAAAGATAATGCAGATTTAGGGATGCATATGATGAAAATAAAGGATTTAATGATAAAAACATGTCAGATCCTCAATTTTATGAGCTTACTTTTAACCCACGAACGCTTAGTCGCACAATTTGGAAAAGTGTTCCCTAACAATGAACATGATATTAACTCTAATGTCTAATCTCTCTTGGTTAGATAGCATAACTTCCAAATAATTCTATAACCATTGCAAATCCCACATCCCAAAAAATAACATTTTCACTTTTCCTTCCATACGTTTTTAACAAATCATGTGCAGCTCATGCACCATCCCTTTAGCATATGTCTCGTTGTAACAATTACCATTAGGTGTTACATGATTTTATTAAACATTTAACCAAACAAAAACCAATAGATAAGCCCGAAAAGCATTCAAATATTTTTCAAAACACTCCTAAAATTACACCATATACATTACATCAATAAAATGAATAATTAAATTGATATATACATGAAATTGGGTGTGTAACAAGCTCTACAACATTGGTCTTTCCATCCCAAAAATATAGAAAACCAACATCATTATTATATAGTTTTTTTTCATTTATCATTAATTCCATTATCATGTTCCCAATTCACATCCAAAATCTGAACATATATCCAGAAAACCCACACTAAATGGCTTCTTTTCGCATGCAATACATTCTCTTTCATATACACAATAGGCACCATGATATTTACCAAAAAAGCCTTCAAATATAATTCTACATAATCCAATTGAATCATATAGTCAAGATCAGCTTATCGTTTCTAAGTAGATATAAAAGAGACACATTATGCACCATACAGAACTGTTGTTAAAAATGATACCAATATGCCACCTGACAAAACCTTCATGTTTCTTATAAGGGATTACGTACCATAGTGACAAATGACCCTTCCTTAGAAAATGATAATGTCTATTACTTGTAGAGATCCTCAAGACAACATGATTAGCCATCGTAAAGGACAACAACCGTCAATGATGAACCTAACATGATTTTTCACAACTCATTGTTGAAACCATCTATTTTCTTAACAACATTATCTTCTCTATTGTTTCACTAGAATGTCTTGGTCCAACTACTGATATCTCACATGTTTTCACACAAAAAAATTTTGAAAGTCAGGGATACCAACACAATGCGACAAATTGAGTAATTTTTATCTAGTAATGATAAATATTGTTATATTAAAACTCTAATAATGGAACATGATCTTCCCATGAGAAACAAAAATATAATAAAAATCCGTAAACATGTTTTCCAATTTATTTAGTATCCATTTGGATTTCCCATTTATCTGAGGATGATATTCTATTCTCATAATCTGCTAGGTCATAAGGGTTTTTAGTATGGATGTTCAATATCAAGAGCTAAAAATTATATCTCTATTTAACAATATAGAAAATGGTTAATCGTTCATCCTTAACAATTACCATATATATATATATATATTTGAAACGTCATTCACTATATGGGTATCATGAATAGGAATGGAATGAGATGAATGTATGATTCGTAATAATATCACCCATATGGAATCATATTTATAAAAAAAATTCAGATACATGTTACAAAATCAATAGTATTATTTCCCATATATGAATAGGTATAGGTAATGAGTATAGTATCCTTGTTGGTCATTGATGAACTAACTTAACATGATTAATATTTATGAATCAATAAATAAATTCATCCACTAACCTTTTCATACTACTCCACTATACTATGTTTTCAAAGCATTATCATTCTTATGTATTCCATGATGAACAACCCATATCTAATGGGGATAAGAATGAATAATTTCTTCTTGACAATCCATAGTTTTGATTGTATAATTTCTAAAACAAAACAATAAATTTTAATTCATCTTACATCCCTTGATGGTCTCACCACCTTTGATATTTGATCTCATATCCACCAATTTTGAATAAGACTATTATACCACTATCACAATTTTGACCAAATTGCAAAAAAAGGAAGATTGAAGAAAGCATCTACATCACCTTGGTCACAACATTCCTACTTCATGTTAGATATCACTAGCATCATATTCAACATATATCATGAAACATTCTCTAAATGAGTATAATAATTTCTTCCAAATTAATATGACAATAAAGTATCCTTAACTAGTGTATACATCAAGTAAATGTTGGTAAATTGGAGATACTCCATTCATCTATGCCACCCATTGTATAAAACTGATGATCCCTTAAGATTCCCAACACTGTAACCAAGTGTTCTTTATGATCAGCCCCTGTCTTTTAATACAACAATATGTAATCCACAAAAAACAAAAAATAATCAACATAAATCTAAAAATCAAAATTATCAAAACCATAAATACTATTGGTTTCTTCGTATAACCCAAATTAATATACACATATTCTAATGGAAATATTTATTTCTGATTGCTATTTTTAGAATATCATCCTTTCGAATGTGTAATTATTGATATCCTGATTGTAGGATAATCCTAAATAACCTCTATGATCCCATAGTTGATCAAACAAGTGCTAAATTTGTTAAATTGGGTACCATTTATTTAACATAACATAATTAATATTACATTAATACACACACTTCGTTGGTGTTCCATTCTACCTTTTCAAAAATATGATCGGCGCAGCCCAGATAGATATAATAGGTTGAATGAAAATTCTCTTTCTAGATCTTATAACTACCCATCCAATTACCTTAACTCTCTTGGATTCATCTAGTAAGATATATGGAAAACCGCAATATTACCCATAAATTAATCAATTTTAAACTATATATCTCTCATGAGTGGTAACCCAGAGATATTTTTTTGAACCACCTGTAGAAACTATTCCACCACTACAACAAAAAAAATTATTCAAAACCTCATTCATCCAAGTCAAGGACCAAATTTATAACTGGTAAGAGATCATTCCAACAGCTAGTTCCAATAAGAATGTTTCACTCGCCATTACATTCTGGTCTCCTCATAAAAGATGTTCACTGTTATCATCAGTTGTAAAACATATATCTATAGTATAAAATGATATTTCATCCTTGTCTGTTGATAGTAATATATACAATTGATTGTAACAAGAAATTTATCTCATGAATAGTAAAACACCACTTCATTTCAGATCTATCAATAGTTATAGAATATTCTCAATAAAAAAGGCTTGATATTCTCTTTGACCTAGATGATATTGATGTTTTAACAAATAAGGTATCATCTGTACTCTTATATTCATTGAATCAACAACATGAGAATAAATAAAGGAATGGGATACACTCATATCAAACAACACCTACATAAGGGTAGAATTCAAAAGATTCATACCTCTCACTTTCGATGGTCTAGAATGATCCTCCCAAATGACATGCTCAACTATATGTAATTTATTTGTCACGACACTCTACTCTTTGATCCCCTGTTGAGATTTCCCTTAGTGATGAGTTATGGTGTCCCTAAAATCACCATGGTTAGCTCTATTATAGTGATGAGGATTGTTCTCCCTCCCATATTCCAACAAGGTATATGAAATTTATGATATATGGGGAGTGTCCTGAACAACCTTCCATGTAGAATTGTGAATATAACACTGATGATTCCCCATCATGTTGCAATTTTTACATTCACATATTTTTTCCATACACATTCACATCATGTGACTCTATGAACCAGATTGAAAACTTCTTTCCATTATCTTTGGGGTTAACCAAAGGATAATTTATTATGTGTAATGATTATGATATATTCCCCCTACTTAAGAATATGTGTTCGTCTTCCACATTATTTTATTATTATTATTATCATTCTGACCTGCTGTCATAAAAAACCATACTACTTCTACATGAATTTCTAGTAGTGACAGATATCATAAAATGAGTATATGTTTGTTATCATGATTCAATGGTTTGGAAATATTGAGTGATCCATTGAAAAAATTAGTTGTTTACCTATGTCTCATGAGCAACAAATTCTCAATGTCCTCTTCTGACTGCATCCAATGACACCTATCAAGTAACAGGTTCTACACAAACAAAAAACCCCATTAGTCTCACTATCTATTAAATGAAATCTTACCATTTCAAATTATACAACATCATTCTATTATAACAAATATATCAAAAAACAATTTTTATATTGTTTAGTTATATTTTAAATGTTTCAACTCACTTTTTGAAAATCAAACAATTTTAAATTACCACAACTATGCTCTTTTTTGATTCCTTTCATTTGAAAACAATCTCATCATTTTCCAAAACTACACACATTACAAAAAATTATTTATCATTACACAAAATTATATATGCAACCCTATTAGGAAATCAATCCTCTAATCTATGTCATGATATTATCATTGGATAAACAGATGAAACTGATATTCCAAGTCCGTTAAGTGTCTACAAAACATTTATTTACCGAAATCTATGGTAACTAAAAGTTCACAATAAAAATGTTATCCACATCTTTGTTTAATCTACATTTCATTTCCCTACAATCCTACTCATCTCTTAGAATCCCACTCATGAATATCCACAATGAATTTCATCCCCAAGACCAAAAACCAATAACAAATCAAAGACCAATTATTCCAAAAATATATTCAGATCGTCCATGGTTAAACCACATGTAATATCCCTCCCAACCCCGTTGGGTTGATTTGATATTTGAATGTTACTTGGTTTTGTGAAATATATCAAAGATGCCAAGGGCTAGAAATAAATGTCAAAGGGATTGAACAAATGTGAGAGATATTTCACATTAATAATTAAACAACTAACCAACACTCCATAACCAAAGAAACAACTAAATGATGCATGATAACAATGAAAGACAATATAATAGTTAATTTATCAAAATCATACAAGAACCAAGTTTTATAGTAGATGATTATAATATCAATGTACACAATAAAAGATATGAATCACTGACTCCAACAAAAATACCATGCTCCAATCATAACAAATGATATAATACCATGAAATTCCCAAAAAAACACGAAATACCACTAGAGAATTATGATAATTTACCTTTTCTATGTCCCAACGCCCGATATCTGCAAAAGTAGAAATGTTCCATAGAATGTGTTTGTAATTAATTTTTGTAGGTTTTTTAAGATTACTTCTCTACACATGCCACTATGTTAAATCATGTTATCCCATTTGTATAAAATATTTTATACAAAAAAAATTCTAAAATAGTTTATATATAAACCTAAAAAAGTGCCACATAAATATTTTTTCTCAATATAATAAATTATAGCCTTTAATGAAACCAAACAGTTAATTAAATTAATTTAAATAATTCCTTTTTTGTGAGGGAAATCTCTAAATCACATCCATCCTAGAAATGATGGTAGTGACTGCACATGTTTTTCAAGTCTTAATGAACATGAATAAACTCAACTAAATGAACCAATTTTGATGGGGAAGAGCCCCAACTCTTATCCATACCTAAATGATGGGGAGACTCATTACCCTTATCTGTCATGATTCCATCTGAACACACAAAACCCTCTATGCCTATTCCAAATACCTAAATAATCATTTCAAATATTTAAATTAAATTGTATATTAATTAAAAAACATTCAAATATATCATTTTAAATATACATCAATAAAAACATCATTCGATTGAAAAAATTCAATGAAACCATTTTCCATAATTCCATTTAATATACATTTTATAATTTAAAATCCATGTCACTTGAACAACCAATTTACATAAAACCCCCAAATTCAAAAACCAACCTTGATGAGGGATTCAACCATGGTTTGCCCAAAAATTTTACAGATAAATTAAGATAAATATCCATTATAAAACTAAGACATCGGGTTCTAAATATAGGATTCTTTAGTGAGGGAAACTACCTCATGAAATTGGTGAAAATGATAAAAGGATGGAAAAGTGACAATGAGACTGGGTTAAATATCAAGAAACCCACCTTAGATCTCTTCTCCTATAATAAACCTATATAGATCAAATAATATATGTAATTAAAAATATTTGATCTTACTAGAGTGGTTGTATATCTATGAAACATACAGATATAAAAATTTAGATCTATAAAAAAAATATGCATGGACAACAACAAATGATGGCTTACCGTAATAATCCAACATCAAATCACCATGACAGGCTTTTAGATCACCTCCGGATTGATGGGAGAATATTCCATTGCTTTTTATAAGATATATTATTAGAGTTATGTTTAAATATGAAGAAAAATGAGGTAGTTAAATATTAAAATATATGATATCCATAGTTTTAGGATTTTTCAACCAACATATGAACGTTTATTAACATGGTGAGGTCAATGGTGTGGTAATTGTGCACAAGCTACTGTATTAAGGGTTTAACCAGACATGGATGGCTCACAAAATATCCAAACCATGAACCAATTATGCCAAATCCCATAACCATAAAACATATGGCTTCTCCTAGGCTTCTTCATGGTTTTGACAATCCCTGAGAACCCCATGGTCCTTCCCTTTAGGCCATGTCTCACTGTGAATGGTTTCTCGTAGTTGGTTCATGGTTTTCTAAAACTGTGTAGTAACTGTTCACCTAATAAAATATCTAAAAACACTCCAAAAGTTCTAAAAAATCTTCCAAACTACACCCATATAATTCGCTTACTTTAGACGAATAAATAAAGGGCCATATAATTGAATCCATGGGTGATAAAATCCATTAATCCCATTCATATTCTTTCATTGAATGGTTTATTTTTTGGTGGTATAATGTTTATGACACATGTTTCTCTTCTATGAGTTGTTTCGTGATAAAATTATTTTGATATCCACTTCATTTAAAGGGTTATTATCTATGTAAATGATTAGGAATCTTTCTCTTTTCCAAAAGATATTATATTATGACTGTTTATGAAACCCATTTAATTTCATGGGTTATGATGTGATTAATGTTTATAATATTTGGTTACACTTTTGTATGTTTTTATTATTTAATGGTAAGAACTTATATCTTCCTCCAATTAATTGGGTAATGATTTATATATCATGCGATAAAATGGGAATTAAGTCAAAGGGCTTTATCCAAATAAAGGCATAGGTTTGTCCAAATCCAGAATGGGATGTTGGTGTGTCTTCGTACATAGTTGGAAATATGTGTGTCCTGATCAAAAATTGGAAAAATTCAATCTTGATCTTAAATTATAAATAGGTGTGTCTGATCCACAATCATAAACAGCTATATCCATATCCACAATGGGAAATATGTTAATCAAGATCCAAAATGGAGAATATGTGTTTCTTAATCCACCAGAAGAAATTGGTTCATCCTGATCCATTTAGAGAAATATGTATGTACTGAGCAACTATGATGATGGTCCTGGTAGTTATCAATGAAACATTATACAATATTCTATATTTATATGTATCCACACATATATTACATTATATTATGGATATCTATTTATTTATCATCATTTATCACCCTTGGGATTCATGCCTTATGAACATCCATTCTTTATTACATGACTCATTAATATAATATTTTATATGAAGTGTATGATGTTAAAATTTTATGATCAAGTTATCATCTGATAATGTTGATATTTTGATTATATGACTAATTGTTTTACCCTTAATAAGCATATGATCTCTCAATTTCTTATGTTTCAATTCCTCTGGTAATGATGTAATGTTTTATGTAATATACAAAATGTAAGATCTTTGTGGCAAACATTTAATATATTTTACCATTTTAACGGGATTGAGTTCAATTTTTCGAAAGACAATAATGTTCTATGGTCATTCGGAATTTTCTTTTGTAATGTGATAAATATACATAAAAATGATGTCATGTCACATTATGTTAATCCCGGATTACTGATGTAGGCAAAATATAAATTTATTTTCAACATATTTTTTTAAGTATTAAATTTATAATCGATTATTCATTTTTTTAATAAATATTAATTTATTAATTTTATTGTATATTGTATTAATATACCTTTTTAGGTATAATTTTTGTAATTTTTGATTCTAAAATCAATATTTTTTGTTATATTTTTTTTTATTTTATAGTTTTTCTAAATATTTTTTATGTTTTTTTTCATTGAAATATTAATATTATTTTTTATGAATGAATCATTTACTCTTTATATATATTATTTTTATTAACATATTAATTATTTATGTTTTTAATATATTGTGTTTTTTATTATTAATATAATTTAACATAAATTTGATATTTTATTCTATTTAATGTAATTAATTTTCTGGATTTAAAACTTTCATGTTAAGCATTTTATATCAATTTAATATTTGATAAAAAATATTTTATTGACCTATAATATAATTTTATATAGTTTTAATTTATGTTATTGTATTAGTATTTAGTATTTATTCTGATTTCCGAAATATGAAATTAATTTAAAATGGTATTAGTTTGAACTTCTTATTAATTTTTCATTTATTACATTAATTGAATTTGTTATTAGTTTGTAGTTTCGTTATTTTTATTTGATTTAATTTTATTTATAATTTTTTTTTTATTTTGTAGATGACATCTAACTCACGGTTAGTTTTTCACACTACCCACCGATGTCATTCCAATCATGAATCCCATTATTGGAAAACAAATTTTTTTTTCTACCACCAGCCTCCTATAATTTGTTTGGAAAACTCTCACATTATCCACCTTTTGGAAGAACCCAACTGTGAGTCCCATGACCCATCGTCACTTGAAACTACAGTTCTCCATGACTCACTACTACTCAACACATCCCCTCGTCAACCACCACCGCTATCACGACTCACCGCCATCAAGGAATCATTCTATCATTGACACCTCTCCTCCTCCATAATAGTCTCTGTCAACAAAAATTACTCTGCACCACAGATCGAGTCACTATTGATGAGCTTCCAGTAAAATAATAAACCATTAGAGAACTCACTTCCACTTTTTGAAATAGAATAATATCAACACCACCATATATATGAACATAGAACCTAATATTACATAGTTTTCTCAGCTCAATAGATCCCAGGAAAACAATGTGTGTCATCCGATCACTGAATCTTTGTCGATTTTCTATGAGAATATTCTGACATAACGACATCCCTCCGATCTCGAAAAACCTTCCAAAGGAATATCTATCTTTCATCATCCACACCAACCAAAAAATATACACACTATAATTAGATATGATGAATCTAGGAATAACCACTTCAGAAAAAAAAACCTCTAAAGATATAAGGACTTTTAGTCATCAGATCATGACTGAATCGTATAATACAAACATGAAAAAGGCAAATGATGTGGATATCATCATGCCAAGAAAAACCACTGAGTCACTACTAAGACAAGTCCCTAATTTCCATGTACATTTGTCACATATTGATGCTTGAAACCCAAACAATGTTTTTCCCCAAAATTTTCTCATATCAAATCATTCAAGATTCATAGAAAAGTGGATGATTCCCCTTTTTATCACTTTATGGAGGAAGAAGAAATCATGGATGAGCCACCATGGGAGTGGAGAACTCACCCTATGGACATGATCTCTAATCAACTGAGAAGAAAAATCAATACAAAAATATTTTCATGACCCATCCCATCGGGTCCCATGTCGTGATTACCCCAAGCCCACCTTACATAGGCCAGGGGTTGGTGACTAGCAACAGAAATGAATATCACAAATAAGGAATGCATTGCCTTTAATCCTGTACACACACATATAGGAAAAACTGCACAAATATTACCATGAAGAAAAGAAATCGAATACAACCACTACAAAGTACCTCCATTGATAGTAATGTTTGTAAACTAAAATAAAAGGGGTCATAAAAAAATCCCAACTAAATGAAAAGTACATCAAAATAAGTACAAGCTCCATATGTCTTCCACCATGGATCCTACATTAAGGGTTGGTACAACTCTCCATCTGATGTCACTACAAGACACATTGTCTATAAATCCACCTCAGACCATCGTATTGTCCTAGATCCCCAAATTCCTAGTTATAGTATTATGTATTCTGCACAAGACACAAAAGGTGGGGTGAATCCTGTGTAGGGGTGAGTATAATAATACTCAGTAGAGACGCTGAGACCACTAAAGGACTCTCCAAAATCCACAAAGTGAAACACCAGGAAGGAAAATACCAAAAAGTTAATACCACCAAGATAGACATCAAACACATAACACAAACACTCTGCTCACACCAAGTATAACATTAGTATATAAGTGAAGATGATTAGTTGTAATTATAGATAAAATTATTCAATTTAGCTGCTCTGATGCTGACCTGCACATGGGTGGCAAGATTATGTACCACAAAGGATCATTATATTCTGACCCACAGAGGATCGCTAATTACTGACCCAAAGAGGATCACAAGGTGTTGATCCATAGAGGATCACTAGGTGCTCACCCACTCAAAATGTCTAGTTTCCACTACTACAAAATAAATCTATAGAAATGGTTCTATACAGTGGATATAGCAAAAAACCCCATGGATATACTATATATCCATGGTTTACTCAACTATGGATGGTATTGGTATGGAAATATGGTAACTCATATATCAATGGTTCAAACTGTGGCATATTCTAAAATCAAAAATCATCTATATCCACGGTTCCCACCCGTGGTTATATATTTATATACACAGTTTGAATCTGTGGCTATAGGCCTTCACATTTCATAAACAAATCAGCATCGTTGAACCGGTAATGGCCCCTTACACATCCACGCACACCCATGCCCCCATGCCTCCCCATGCATAGCCCCCCTTGTACCCCATTACACCCCTCCCCCCATGTCACCTTGCTCACACCCCCTTAAACACCTGTACACCCCTTGCGCCAGACCGGCTGCAAAACCCCACTTCACCCCACCACCCTCCTGGACACCCCTCCCTCTTGGACACCCCCTAGATAGACCCCCACCCCCCCACCCCCATGAAAAACACCCCCAGTCTCCTTGGACACACCCCTTGCACCCCATTTCACATTTTCACACCCCCACTGCACACCCCTACTACCCCCACCCCACCACCACCACCACACCCCTGGATAGACAACCCTAGGATAGCACCCCCCCCCCCAGACAGACACCCCCCTGGACAGCACCCCCACCCCCTAGACAGCAGCCCCCCCTTGACATACACCCCTAGACAGTAGAACCCCTGTACATACACCCTCCTACACACACTTACCCCTTTCACCCCCCCCCCCCCCCCCCCCGCACCCCCTGTCCCCTTCCACAGACCCCTACACACCCCTTATGGACACCCCCTGCATAGCTATACCCTATGCACTACCCCCCTTTACTCCCTACACAGCCCCCCTTGTACCCCCTTAAACATCCCCGTCACCCCCTGCACATGCATGTCCCCTTAAACACACCCCCTTGAACACACCCCCTTTCACACACCCCCTTGCACACACCCCCTGGAACACCCCCTACACTCCCCCCGTGTGGGGGTTCACTTATACGACATGAAATAAAGAACATAAATTTGGTGGAGTATCCCTTACATGGAGCAACAATCCTAGTAAATAGTGTACAAAAGATCTATTTATGGAAGAAGCAATCACTAGTGGGATAAGTCTCACTATTATAGAGAACTCTAAGTGAAAAAGAAATGATGGATTATAAAAAATTAATCAGAAAAACTTGTTTAAATAGATGTATTTGGAAAAAACTCAACTACAATGTTTTCATCAACAATAAAAAACCACAATCCTCACCATAAGGTGTATGGAGGTAAAAATATCCCATTTTTAAATATCTTGAATCTAATAAATTTATTGATGTAGTGATAGGAATGTGGGGCTGAGTTACATCTTTGGAGAGTAGTGTTGCGTGGTGTTGTGTAAGGGGTAGGGTGCGACTCTAATAACTATGGGGGGAAATATTATAAATGGTATTATAATGTTTTTGGGTTCGTAAATGGGAGTTGGTTGGGGATTATGTTGAGAAATTAAATAAGTGGTTTTTTAGGTGTAAAGGGGATACAGGAATTGTTTTTAATGGTTTTTGGGACTCAGGGGGTTATGCCTTAGCCTCTTGGTGTGGTGTCGCTTGGTGAAGTCTTTATCTTCCATGTCATTATACATTATAGTCCCATTCTTCTATCATGTTATGTAATTCATGTAAATAGTCCATACTGCATATAAATGTGTCCATTGTTTCTCAGTCTCTATCTTTTGGATACTAATAATATTATTTTCTATTTGAATGGTTTTAGATAGGGAGGTCGAATTTTGATTGAATAATGATAACAGAAGAAATATAAAAAACTGTGGATAACATATTATATTTAGTCTATTATCCTTATAGTATTGAAGTAGAATTAACAATGGAACAATGGAATTAATAGTTGGAATAGTTATCTTCTCACAGAATAGATGAAATAAACACAAAAACTATCCATTCAAAAATGGTATCTGGAGTGTTTCTACCCGTGATTGTATGAACAAAGTAAAATTTATCAAAATGAAGAACACTGTAACTGAAGAACTTATTTATGGATGAATTAATTATGCATGGAATTCCATGGGTTTTTTATTTGATTTTTGAACTGAAAATGAATGGGACTACCTAAATTCACCTTAAATTAGTGTCGATTAATAGATTTGTAGGTGTGGTTGTTGAATAATTACAGCCTATTACTACTCAAACAAAAGAAGAACTTAAAACTACCAAGGAAACATAAAATGTGGGTTCTATGGGGAATTTATATCCTATAAAGATGCTGTGAAGAGAGTAGAAAGAGGTGGTCAAACTAGCACATGATCCCGCTGAACTGACTAGTCATGAATATCTATATTTTTCTTCAACATTGATGTACGAGATGAAAAATGATGAGAAAGAGTAGATTAATATTGCTACATAAATGCTGGTTAGTACTATTTTCTATTATAATCATGTATATATTGGATTATTTCTATGTGTTGTGGGGAAAATGACAGTCATTTCAAGTGTGACATTGCAATAGGATCATGTGGAGTTTCCATTCAACAATTCAAAACCACAGAGACACATAAAATTCTTGGAAATTACAGATATAATATGCCTCACTAGGAATTATATTTTGGAAAATAACATGGTGTATACATATTGGAAATCTTTAATAGTTTATGAGATACCTCACTTCCTGAATAAAATAATAGAAATATTCATGGAAGATTACTTCAGATGCTAATAAGTTGATAAATTTTGGAATGAATCCACAATTTATGATGAGGAGAATATACAATTTAAACATGTATGTTATGGTTTCTCTATGAATTATAGGTATAATAACTCCAAATGTTTTTAATCCTTTTATCTATTTCAAATACAAAATCGGATTTAATTATATGTTTTCTTTTGTTTTTCCTATAATAACACTACTAGAGGTTCATGTTTGGTTGTGGGACTGGATCAGATATCAAGGGGAAATTAGAAATGAAATCCAAATGGGGGTATTTTGGGGTACTTGATGATGTTTTAAAAGAAAGTGGAGAATAATTCAATTATAAGTAGACAAGATATCATCTAAAATAACTGATTAAAAACAACATATCCAATGTTAGGATTTAATAGGTATGAAAAATAAAACATTTTGTAAATTTAATATTCTCATTCAGTACTTTTTTCCTCTATATTGGAATTAAATTAGAAGATGAATACCATAAATTTGAAATATCATTAACAAATCAATATAAGAGGTCATGTTCTGTGATGTTCTAAAGTAAAAGATTGAATTATATCAAAAAAATTATAATCTATAACTATTTGGGAGTTCTATTTGAATTATATATCATTTCCACATTGAGTAAAAGTAATAATTTCAAGAGACTGGTGATTATGGTAACATGGGATAGGGTTGTATATTTAGGGAATAGTGTGGGGTGGTGTTGCATTGGGGGGAAGGTCAGTGTCTAATAACAGCTATGAAATTATTCTAAATTTTATTTGAATGTTTTTTTCCAACTTGATGATAGTTGGTTGGGGATGAAGAAGTGTCTCTATTAGAACATTGAAATTCCATATTATCCATTATCTACTAATGATATTTCTCCTATCAAACATTTATTTGAAACATCATATCTATCAATGAACACAACAATGTTGATAGAAAAATTGGTTAAACAATATTTCCAAGAAGCATTTAATTTCAATTGGTACAATCATGTATTTGATATCACGATTTCGGTATGTTAAATCCATTCAAAATAACTAAAAAAATTATTTTCTCTAGATAAATATTAGGAGAGTAGAGAATAAGAATATAACTCTCATGGTCATATCTATGGAGCCTTATCAACTAAAACCAGAATTGGGTGGTTAATGAGGAATATAATGCTTGTAAAAATTTGTTCTTTGATGGGGAAATAAGAACTTAGTGTGAGGTGGAACCAAGTAGAACTCATGAAATAGAGGTTTTTGTATAGGTTACTACCACATGACATCAATGGTGGTATATGTATCATATTGTGTGATGAAATATTTTATGTCTTAACTAAAGTCTAACGTGGGATCAAAAATATATTGTCAAAAAACAAGTGGAAGACCATCCCATTGAGGATATATTACATTCTCATAGTGGATTGAAAATGGATATTATATTTTCACCATGTCATGGTAAAACTCATGGATATAATGTTTTATTTAAATGATTTATACTAAAGTGGAATCATGATCATTTCAGAGTCTATAGTCGAAGGAATAACAATTAATAGAATATTCCTAAATTTCATAGATGGCTTAAAGATACCAAAATGATCATCTATAGGAGAACCTTCTATGGAGAACACTATAGTAATTTTCTAAAATACATATAAAAAATAAGGAGTCCAACATTGGGAATTTTTTTCCCCATAGTATACTCTTGTAAGGTGTGTTAAAGAGAGATGTTGGAAGAACCATGCATCATGGCGTTCAGTGTGTTTGGTGTTAGATGTTTTGGATCTACATCCAAAACCACCTATTGAGTGTGGTGGTTGGAATTTCAATATGAATTTTTCTGGAAAGAGTGGTATGTTGTGATAAGGGAAGCACCATTCCATACTCAGATATTAATGTAACAATGTTGAAATTTTTGTGGGAAATAAATATGATTATTAACCAAATTTCATGGATTTTGTTATTGAAAAAACACCTTCCATGGATATTGAATATATGTCCACAATTATAGATATTATAAATTTATTAAATAAAGAATAAAGGGATTGATGTTCAAGGTGTCAACCTAAACCATTATTGTAATATGAAAAAAGAAATACCATCACAATATAGAGGTAAAAGTATCTCTTTCTGGAGAAATATTTAAAGAATTTATGTGAATTAATGGAATAATATTTACGATACTATAAAAATGTTAAATGCGAAGAATTATTTTGAATAATCTAGAGAAGGTGAATTGATGACCTCTCTCAGATAAAAGGGGTTGGATTCTTGAATCTATATAAAATGATAATGTAGATAAAGATATTATAAATTAGATAGATCAAGTTATATATCTTAATCAGAAGAAGTTAAATGACCAAATAATTACATTACTAGATCAGATTAAATTCTATAAGTAGTAACTTCAGATAAAAATTCTTGCACAACATTTTCAAAAAATAATGACAAATACTACAATGAAATTCCATCTTGGAATTATCTAAATCTAGAGAAGGGGAGTTTTTCTTCAATGATTTTCTGGGATACATAAATTCAACCATCGTACTATAGAGTAGTTGTCAACTATATTAGAATAAAAAATGTATATTAATGTGAATGGAAAAAAATAATCTAATAAAAACCATGATGAAAGTTAAGTCTCATGCTGATTAGAGATAGATCTTCATGTCACTAAACTATTAATAAAGACCCAGAAGTGTATAAACATTCCATCATTATATTAAAATAGTGGGTTAGTTGACAAGAAGTTGGTGAGACCCATGATTGGAAATGTGCATTCCCAAACAAATTATAACACATAAATTGATTAGTTTTACAATATGTTATACAGAAACAATGTCATCTGTATGCCTAAAATTTGAGAATTGCATTTTCACACCTTTTAATGCACACACCCCTCCTCCCCCAGATCCCTCCAATGCACACCCCTAAGACCATGCCACACATTTAACACCCTCTTACCCACTATAACACCCCAATATTCCATGATACATTTCCCTTTGAATAATGTAATAGCTTGCATTGTACGCCACATCGAGATTCTAACACAGCGCGACCAATAAAACTAGTCTTTATGAATACTAATACCAACTTTTTAAAATTTAATAAATTTTATCATTCAAATTGAACTTCATTTTTGGATTCAGAATATCGAAATTAGCTTAGGGTGAATTTTTTTTATTTTTCTGAAAACATTCATTTTTTTATGAGTAGTGAAAACACTAAGTTATTGTTTGAAACCGAATTTTTATTTAAATAATTATTTATTTTATTGAAATTTATTTTAGGTCAAAATAGATACATAATACCTATATATGTTCAATGTAATTCAATGGAGTCAGTTTATAATAATTTTAGACATATACAAATTTTATTGAACTTTTTACCATCTTTTACCCAACTCTTAGGAGCATTTGAAAATTTGCATAAAACATAATTTTACTGCTTCTGTGAGTTTAAATTCAAAAATCCTAGAGACACGGTTGATATCAGTAAGTAATATGTGGTTTAATAAGATGAAAATAATTTTTGGTGAATTGTAACTTTTTACTTTTATTTACCACTTTTATGAGTAAATATGGTAAGTATGGGTAAAAATGATATTATTATTACCCTAACACATGTCCAAATTTTATTGGATAAGTGGAATTCGACCAAAAGCAACCTTAAAAATAAAATATGAACCTCTTTGGTATACTTGGATTAGATCAGGACCATTATTATTATTTAATTCAAAGAAGTGTTAAAAGTGTTAAAATCAAAGTTTAATGACTAAATGATTTTTAATATATCATTACACATAATACAAATTCGAATATAAATATTCAATAGAAATATAAAATTATTTTCTATATAATTGTATTTTATTTATATTTTTTATACATTACATAATTTAATTTTTTGATGACACAATGATGATAGATTTATTACCTAATTAATAAAAGATTAAAATAATTGACATTAAAAATATCCAAATAAATCTAATTTGAGACTTTATATAAATTACACTAATTTTTTTTAATATGACATATTAGGGTTGGTTTGATGAAATATTTTAGATGTAATAATGCTGTTATTAATTTAACAAAAACAAAATTCCAAATAGTGTCAAAATTGACATAAAAGAGATTCTAAAACAAATATTATATTATTAATTGAAATTATATTCCTAAAAATATAAGGATAAGCCAAAAAAACTTGTATAATTATAATTGTATCATTAATTAACCACTTTTTATTCTTTTGGAAGTGTATTGTATTCTTATTAACCATATAATACAAAAATACAAAAATACATGTTAAATGTCAAACTATTTAACTAAGAGTTAAACTTAAAAGATAATGTGAATATAGTTACCCAAACCTATCTAAAAACTATTTTTGAGTGGTTTTCTACCCATTCCCACCTTATTTTTTAAATAATTCCTTTTTTAACCATTACAAATAGAAAATGATTTTATTATAAAATAATATTTCTATCATTTCCTAAGGTGCCCCTCACCAACTTATAAAAGGTCACTCCTCCTTCCCTCTAATTTACACATTAAAATCCATTTTGCTCGGCCAAACCCTGCCCAAATACCCTCTCCATTTGCTTCCCTTTGTCCTAGAGGCCTTCCTTTAGTCAGAAAGCCAACCTATGGAGCCCTTTTGATCAAATCAAAAAGAAGAACTCGAGGAAGAGGTAAATATTTCATCACCTCTTTCATGTTCCTTTATTTTTCCACTTCTGCTTTATATGTTGTTTCAATTATATAATAATAACTCCATTATCTTATATAAACTATGATTTTAGTATAAATATAGTACAACCATATTCATTATTCTATCCATCCTTTGAATGACATGTCACCTTACGCGCATACGTACGACTTACCGTCTCCACGTCGTGGTGTAATTGTTATTCAATACATTATTATTTGGATGGGTATAATACTGATGTTTAATTAATGTAAATAATAAATAAAACATTATAATTATTCTATATATATGATATAACATCAAATTATATATTTTTTAATATCAAAAGAATGATATTGTCGCTCGTGCATACGTTTGGATTACAGTCTCCATGAACACGATGAGATTCATTCCTCATCGTAATCCATTCAAGTATAATTTTCACTAGATGATTACAAATAATGATTAAAGACTTAATATCATTCTGAATATAAATAAGATACATCCTATAAATATCAAACATTACTTACAATACAAGGCATATGAAGTAAAATGAATCAGTGAACACCCGAAACGACTATAACACTAAAATATTATTAACGAAGAAATATTAAAAGATCATATATGATATCATATTAATGTATATGATTCTTGTATAATTTAATAAAAATTATTTATCCATTATACATGAGGTTAACCTACCCATTACCAAGGAAAATTACAAATTAAGGGGTTTCTTATCTCACTTTTAATTCCGTGAGATTTCCATTGATCGCCAGTTATTTATTAAATGTGGTTTATTGTGTACTGTCATTTGATATATATATATATATATATATATATTGTCATGATTATCATTATATTAATTGTATCTTGGGATTCATTTTTTTGTTATTAACGTTTGTCCAAACTACTTTATTGATTTCAACGAATTAAGGGTTTTCATCCCACTTCCTATTTTCGTGAGATTAATGCCATACTGCCACTATTTCTTTTTGTGTGGTGTATGTACTGCCCAATTATTGTATTATTTGTGTAATATACTTTAATTTATGAGTAATTACATCTTCATTTTATGATCCATCTTTCATGGGATGTATGTTTCGTAAGTTACCAAATTGGTAAGGGAATTTAAAATATCAATTTCCACTCATTCTGCTTTACGCATACTCTATTGATTGTTTTACTCTATGATTATGTGTGGAATCACTATTTATTATTTGTGTAGTAATTTCCACTCCAATTTCTGTGGATAGACTTTTGATACACATAATCACTCCATTGATAAATTCTTAAGTCATCGATATGAACCCGATAAGAGTAACTTTAACTCAATATCTATTGAGTGAGTTAAACAAACAATTCATTGGTGTTGTTTTTACAATAATTTGTGTGAACATTATAGGATTTATTTACTCTGAATATACAATAATAATGAGTGTAATGATATTTTCCACACATAATTATGTCATTTATTTATCCTTAACCTAAGCATACATTCTTTATAAGGGATTTCTTCTCAACTTACATTCTATTGAGTCTTCTTTGTTGTTATGTGCTAATTCACCTTTATTTGGATTATATTATGTACAATGACATAGTATATCACGAATCCCTTTATTCTAATGATATTATAATGTTTTTATTACCTCAATTATTTGTATTCAAGTGTCTCTCATTTGGATAGGAACTCTATCTAAAATATCATTTTAAATGTTTTAAAGATTTATTCTTCTAAACATTTATCAATAATGACCATGTTTTAAAAAAAGGTTTTAAGGATTTATTTATATGGACATTAATGTTTTAAAATAAAAATTCTTTTTAAATGTATCAATGTGGTATGGGACTCTTTTATTCAAAAATCTATTTTAAACAGCTTCTTGATAAATAGTCATACTTTTAAATGTTTTCATGAAAAAGGGAGATATTTCTCTAAAATAGTTTTGATTATTATTTTCATCTATGTCAATATCATTAATTATTCTCCACTGAGGTTGATCTATTATAATACAATCTTTTCTATTGTATTTAATTAGTTATGTTTGACTATGGATGTGTTTTTTATAATATTAATGGTTTTTGGTTAAAACATTTCCAATTCGTATGCTTGTTTTAATACGAATGTTCAGATTATTTTTCAACAATTTCATATGAGGAATGCACTAGACTTAGTAAGTGACGGGTAGAGCCCGCTATAGCACCTCGTTACTTAGATAGGTCTCATGAGACAAACTAGTGTCTTGGCACAGGACTTTGACAAAATCTTATTTGTAGTCTTGGTACAAGGCCTTGACTACATGGTTATGAATGTCTGGAATTATGCATTCCATCATTATGAAAGTGGTTGCTGATATTGTGTGTGATTATTAGTCTAGTAGAATAATCATGTGAATAAGTAAATGGAATTATTTGATTTTATCTTTTCCATATTATGCTGAAGTTAATGTTTAAATGATTTTCTTAGTCTTATACATTGCCTTAAATGTTTATGCTTTTTTTTTTGAAAGTTTCCGATATATTGTTATCCTTCCTGAGTATCTGAGCTCACCACTTTATATGTTTTATTTTTCCCAGTATGTGAAAATTATATTATGACTAACCTACAGGGATAGTCTATGGCATCTTAGCTTTTTATACGGGAACAATTTTGTTGTAGTTTTTCATTTTATGATGTAATTTAACCTTATGAATATATATAGTACTTCCAAGGATACTAAACTAATCGGTCCTTCGAGACTTCATCTTTTGTGATCATGCCAAGGATATGTAATAATGCATCGGCTCTCACCTTCTTGGGTGGAGGTATTATAGTTGGTATCATAGGATATTTAGTACCAACCTTGGAAACTAGATTTAGATATACATTGATTAGAGAACATAGCCCTAAGATAGTATTTGATGATTAGTATAGAAAAAAATCCTAAAATTTTGGTATTCTAGTGATTTTGGGACTTTTTCAAGAAATATATCTCTGTCTAGATACGAGCATGTTGAGTCGACTCAGGCACATTTGTACATAGAGGTAAAACACAAAAACACCACATTATGCTAGACTCGAATGGGGGCAGGTGCACGACAACGGGCCTTGCTTCACTCTTGGTTACGACGCACCTCAGGGATATTCTTAGGATAATTTCTATTTTAATTACAAACTTATTTGAATAAATTTAGTATAATATGAGAATAAATGACCTTGATTAATCCTAAGGTGTTTCAAATTGAAAATATGGTGTCATGATATTCTATAAATGATATTATGACTGCTGTTACTGACACAATTCATTATTGTTTTAGTCAATGTCTGGATTCTAAGGAAGTCATAATAACATTGAGCATGATGTACATGGTGGGAACAATGGTGGAAATGAGCATCAAAATGGAATGTTGATAGGCGTAAAAGATATCATGTTTATTCCTAATCATTTTTCCAAACATACGATCAATATCATATATATTAACTATCTCCTAGACTCAATAAGGAAGAGAAAGATGTTGAATGATAATAGATACATCAGTGGAGACCATGGAGAAACGAATCCACATTTTCCATCATGAAGTAAATGTAGAAGGAGACACATAGGAAAGTGTCTCAAAGGAACAAAGAAACACTTTACATGTGGTAAAGAAGGACATAGAGTAATGAATTTTCAAGGAAAAACGAAGAGTACTATGGAAGAAAATAAAAATGGATGGAGAAATGTTTAAATGTATTAGTGATCCTTGTTGATGGGATTATATTGGAATAATTTTCTCTTGTAACCATGCTGTTTTTCATGTGAAAATGGTATTTGAGGAAGAATTATCAATTCTCTTGTGGATATAGTTATAAATAACCATTTGGTTTTATATGATCATTGGGTTTGAGGGAATTACAAGTTATTATATTTTTGGTTGAAAATGCATGGTATGAGATAACATTTGTGGTCAAATAATGTTATGGTTATTTTGAAGAATTTATCTCATTTTGGTAATGTTAAAAAATATAGTTTTTGAAAAAGGAAAACACGCAGACCGTGTGACAACACGTCGCATCGGACAAAGCTGTTGGAATCGAACCCACAACCAGAGTGCAATTGAGATTTATCACCTACCACCAGATTACGTGAAGTCCCTGGTTAGTGTGACTAATTATTTTTAGTTAAATAATTATATTGATCAATTATAAGTATATTTTGGATCTTATGTCTTATCAAATGAATACCCTTAGTATAGAAATATGATTTTGTGATTAAGTGACATATGTTATTTTCGAAGACGTTTTCTCTGTTGGGAACTCTACATGCCTAAGGAAAATATAATACTATGGGATTTCATTTTAGGAGTAATGGTGAATATTTATCTATGTTTTCATGGTGTAATTAATGTGATTTGAGTTATTTATGGAAATAATTAACCTATAATAGCGAATTTGTGATTAGGAAAATTACGTTTAAAGATGTGACTTTAAGAGTAGTCGATGTCATTTGAGATACAATTTAAATTAGAAGACTACATAACCACATTCTTCTATGTTTTGGGTTTCAATATTAGTTTGAATTATATTGAAGGATTTAAAGGACAATTTTTTATTTAATGGTATTTATTTACCTTTGAGGTATTGTTGGTTTAATTTTAGACATTAAGATTATTGTTTCTTTCTCTAATGGCATATCCTTTTCGAGGATTATCTGATCATGTACTAACAATTTTGTTTTTGATTAATCTCTAAAGGCAAGGTAAATATATATTTTATCCTTTTTGGATCATTTAATTGTCTATAAGTTTATTCTAGATCATCCGGGGTGACCAAGTCATCTTGAATACTCATCATTTAAAAAAAGGAGTTAGTCCTAGAAATTTATTAAATAATGAAACTCTAATTAAAAAGTAATTATATCTCTTTATTTTGTTATTCAATCTCATAAATAGATTCATCATCTTTATGAATTGTAAATGAAAACAAAAAAACTTTTTCCATTTACTTTTCATACTAAGAAACTAATTATTGTTTGTCCCATCACATGTTTATGGCTTTCTTGTTGCTAACTTTCTCCTGATCATGTTTTCTATCCCTGTCCATAAAAAAATGAAACTATTTTTATCTTCCGTATCCATGTTTTCATACATGGAATCCTAGTATGGGTTATTTTGGGTGACCATTGTACATCTCTTTCTTCCTTTTAAAGTGATAGTTTTGTGGACTCTTTTTCCGATGTGGGACTTTCAATTATGTTCCAAATCCCAAATTTAAAAATTGTGAGGTCTCAATTTCCAAAAGGGGGGAAGAATGTAACACCCCAAGCTTCCAAGGTACATTTCCCTTTGAATAATGTAATTGCTTGCATTGTACGAATCATTGAGATTCCGACACACTGCGACCAATCAAACTAACCGTTATAAATAGTAATACTCACTTTTAGAAATTAAAGAAATTTTATTTTTCAAAATGGACTTAATTTTTGGATTCATAATATGGAAATTATATTAGGGTTAATTTTTTTTATATTTATGAAAACATTAAATTTCTAATGAATAGTGAAAAACACTGAGATATTGTTTAAAATAGAATTTTTTTAAATATTTATTTATTTTATTTAGTTAATTTAAGAAATAAATAGATACATAATACCTATATATGTTCAATGTAATTCAATGGAGTTAGTTTATAATAATTTTAGATATACTAAACATTCATTGATATTTTTACCTACTTTTACCCACCTCTTATGAGCATTCAAAATTTACATAAAACATAATTTTACAGCTTCCATGAGTTGAATTTCAAATATCTGAGAGACACGGTTGATATGAGTAAGTTAAATGTGTTTTAATAAGATGAAAATAAATTTTTTTTGAATAGTAACTTTTTACTTTTATTTAACAAGGATAAAAGTAAATAGGGTAATTAAGGGTAAAAATGATATTATTATTACCCTAATAGAAGTCCTAATTCTATTTTATAAAAATATTTCAACCAAAAACAACCTTAGGAATAAAATATGTACCTATTTAATCCCCATGGATTAGATTAGGCCATTTATTATTATTTAATTCAAAGAAGAGTTAAACGAGTTAAAATCAATGTTTAACAACAAAAACATTTTTAATACAGGGATACACATTAGATAAATTCAACTATAAGTATCCATTATAATGATGATAACATTTTCTAAATAATGGTATTTTATTTATATTTTTTAGACATTAAATAATTAAATTTATTTATGACACAATGATGATGCATTAATTACCTAATTTATGAATGATTAAAATAATTGACATTATAAATATCCAAATAAATGTAATTTGAGACTTTTTATGAATTAAACTAATTTTCAATATTAATATGACATATTAAAGGTGGTTAGATGTATTGGATTAAAATTAATAATGCTGTTATATATTTATCAAAAACAAAATACCAAATAGAGTCAAAATTGACATAACATAGTTTTTAAAACAAATATTATATTATTAATTAATTTTCTACTAATAAAAATCTAAGGATCAGACAAAAGGAATATATAATGATAGGTTTATCATTAATTAACAACATGTGGTTTTCGTGGTATGTTTATTATTCATATAATAGAAAAATACAAATAGACATGGTAAATGTCAAACTATTTAACGAAAAGTTAAATATAAATGGTAAAGTTAATATAGTGACCCAAACCTGTCTAAAAACTATTGGTTGAGTGTTTTGCGAACCATCCCTACCGTATCCTTTAAATAATCAACTTTTAATCCATTATATATCGAAATGTATTTTATAATAAAATAATATTTGTAGCTTTTCCTGAGATGTCCCTCACCCCTCTTATAAAAGTGAACTCCACCTTCTCTCTAATTAACACATTAAAATCCATTTTTCACGGCCAACCCCTACCCAAATACTCTCTAAAATGTCCTCCATTCATCCTATATTCATTCCTTTAGTCATAAAGGCAACCTATGGAGCCATTTTGGTCAAATCAAATGGAAGACCCTGAAGAAGAGGTAAATATTTCATCACCTCTTTCATGTTCCTTTCTTCTTCCACTTCCTCTTTCGTTGTGGTTTCCATTATAAAAAAATAACTCCAATATCATCTATATACTGTGATGTTATTATAAATAGGCTACAACCAAATTCATTATTCTATCCATCCTTTGAATAACATGCCACCATACGTCTGTACGTACGACTTACCGTCTCCACGTTGTTGTGAAATTGTTATTCAATACATTATTATTTGGATGGGTATAAGAATGATGCGTAATTTATTTAAATAAATAATATAACATGGTAATGATCCTGTATATATTATATAAAATCCCATTATATATTATTTTAATATCAAAATAATGATATTATCGTTTGTTCGTGCATACAGATTGCCATCATCAAGAACATGATGAGATTCATTCGCTATCGTAATCCATTCAAGACTAAGATTTATTAGATGATTAAAAATAATATTTAAATACTTAATATCATTCTGAATATGAATATGATACACGTTATCCATAACAAACATTACTTACCTAACAAAGAATATGAAGTAAAATGAGTCGGTTAACACCTGAAATGACGATAATACTAAAATATTATTAACAATTAAATATTAAAAGATCATATATGATATCATATTAATGTATACAATTCGTGAATAATTTAACAAAAATTATTTCAGCATTATACTGGGGGTTAACCTACACTTGATAAAAAAAATTAAAAGTAAGGGGTTTCTTATCTCACATTTAATTACGTGATATTTCTATTCATTGCCACTTATTTGTTAAATAAGGTGTATTGTGTACATTAATTTGATATATATTATCACTATTATCATTCTATTCATGGAATTATGTGATTAATTTGGTTGTTATTAAATTTTGTCCATACGACTTGATTGATTACAATGATGTAAGGGTTTTTATCTCACTTCCTATTTCTGTGAGATTCATGCCATACTACCACTATTTCATTTTGTGTGATGTATGTAATGACCAATGATTGTATTCTTGGTATAATATACTTTAATTTATGAGTAATTACATCTTCAATTTATGATCCATCTTTCATGTTATGTATGTTTTGTATGTAACCAAATTGGTAAGGGAATTTCAACATTCAAATTCCACTCATTCGGCTTTACGCATACTTCATTGATTATTTTACTCAATGCTTATGTGTGGAATCACTATAAATTATTGTGTAGTAATATCCAATCCCTTTTATTTGAATATAATTTTGATACACATAATCTCTCCACTGATAAATTCTCAAGTCATCGATATTAACCCGATAAGTGTAATTTTAACTCAATCTCTTTTTAGTGAATTAAACATCCAATTCATTGGTGTTGTTTTTACAAGAATATGTGTGAACCTTATCTAATTGATTTACAGTGAATATAAAATCATACTGAGTGTATTTATATTTGTTACACATAATTATTTCATTGATTTATCCTTAACCTAAGGATACAATCTTTATAAGGGATTTCATCTCAACATACATTCCATTTAGTATTTTTTTGTTGTGATGTGCCAATTCACTTTATTTGGTGTATATAATTTACTTTAACATTGTATATCATGAATCCTATTATTCTCATGATATTATAAAGTTTTTATTAACTCAATTATTTGTAATCAAGTGTCTCTCATTTGGTTAGGACCTCAAAATAAAATATCATTTTAAATGTATTAATGATTTATTCTTGTAAATATTTCTCATTAATGTCCATGTTTTAAAAATGTTTTTAATGATTTATTTATTTGAACTATAATGTTTTAAAATTAAAATTCATTTAAAAAAAATCAAAGTTGTATCAGACACTTTCATTCAAAAATCTATTTTTAAAGGATTCTTGTCAAACAATGATAGTTTTAAATGTTTTCATGAAAAGGGGGGATATTTCTATAAAACAATTTTGATGATTATATTCATCTCTGTCAATATCGTTCATTATTCTCTATTGAGGTTGATCTATTATAATACAATATTTCATATTGTATTGAATGGGTTCTGTTTGACCGTGGTTGTGCTTTTTTTATACCATTCAGGGTTTGTGGTTAAAATATTGACATTTCGTCTGCTAGTTTTAATACGAATGTGCAGATTATGTTTCATCCTTTATATATGAGGAATGAATTGGACTTAGTATGTGACGGTTAGTGCCCGCTATAGCTCCTCGATGCATCGGTAGGTCTCATGAGACAAACTAGTGTCTATGCACAAGGCCTTATAAAAATCATATTTTTAGTCTTGGCACAAGGCCCTGACTATGTGGTAATGAAATAATGGAATTATGAATTCCATCATTATGAATGTGGCTATTGATATTGTATGTTATTATTCTACTAGTATAATATAATGTCAATTTGTAAATGGAATTATTTGATTTTATCTTTTGCATATTATGCTCAAAATCATGTTCAAAAGGCTTTTTTAGTCTTATACATTTCCTTACATGTTTATGCTTATTTATGAATGATTCTGCTATATTGTTATCCTTACTGAGCATCTGAGCTCACCCCTTTCTATGTTTTATTTTTTCCAGGCTGTGAATATTTATATTATGAGTAACCTACTAGGATAGTCTATGGGATCTAAGTGTTGTATGTGCCAATAATGTTGTTGTAGTTTTTCATTTTATGGTGTAATGTAAACCTTATGAAATTATCTAGTACTTATAAGGAAACAAAACTAATCGGCCTTTCGAGACATGATCTTTTGTGATCATACCAATTATATGTAATAATGCATTGACTCTAGGCTTCTGTGGTCAGGGCATTATAACCACCCCCAATACACACCCCTACCCACCCCATACACCCCCTACACAACCCACTTTCACACACCCAGCACACCCAGCACACATGTCCCCCTACCCCCAACACACCCCCTTTCCCCCTGTCTCATGCCCCCTCCCCTACACACTCCTACCAACACCCTTTCCCTCCCATATAATGTCTAGGACAGTGACTCATTAAGTATTTTTCCAAAAACTCTATTCCATCAAACTGTTCCATCGAAACTGTGGAACCAGTCATGGTGGCACTGTGACTGTGGCACAACTCATGGTCGCACACTAAGATGGTGGCACTGCTAACGATGTTATACCGAACTGGTGGCACCGTGAATGTGTCACCGTAGCGGTGGCACTATCACAGTCGCACACCGAAATGGTGTTAATGCATACAGTGTTCCACTTAACCGGTGTTGTTATGATGGTGGCACCGTAGTGGTCACACCATCATGGTCACACACCATGAAGGTGGAATTGTGAGGGTGGTTCTGTCATGGTGTCTCACTAAACGATGTCCCACCCTTCATTTTTTCCAGTTTCTGAATTTTTCTAGTTCTAGACCCACAATGTATCTTTTTTACATAATGTTTTTTATAGCCCAATATAAGTCATTAAAAACCTATCAATGAAATCTGAAATTCCCCAAGATCTGGGCGAACCTTGACTTACCAAAACATGCATCTTTTTCCTCATTTTTTCACTGTTTTCTCGTATTTTTTAGTTCCACCCCTATTAAGTGTTTTCCATGGTTTAATGTAAATTAGTTAACTCAAATTCGTTCTGTAGACCGATTCGATGTGAATTATTAACTTAAAATTAATTCCATCGTGTGGAACCACCAAAACAAATGGAGAATCCATGATCCACCATTAATGAAGTCCAAGAATTAATATCATGTAACTACATGATCTCACCTTTTATCGTATGGGTATTCTTCCTTCTTATTGTCTGGTCTCTTTGCTTTACTTGTTTCTTTCTGATCCCCCTTCCCATGACTAGTGTTATGCATATGCTAAAGCTTTTCCTGCTCACTCTTAGAGTCCTCAGAGTTCCTCCCCTGGAAGTATTTCATCCCCAGTTCATGATGCAGGGAGAAAACATTCAATCGTTGATCATAAAGCTAGGGGTTTTCCTTCATCACTCATTATTTTGTATCATTCTGGATGGGTATGATAATGTTGGTACATGGATAGATGAAACCATACATTAAAAAATATAAAAAAAGGTTTTTAAAGAATGAAGTGGTGTGTTTAAGGATGCAGATGTAACCATTTACCTTTGTTTATATATTGTGAATTATATGGGATTATGTCCATTGAAAATCATGGACATTGATGGTCCTTTAAATCGTACTAATTAACCTATGTTTTCTGGATAAATATATGATTGAATGGATTTAATATAGAAACCACTTAAAGATGTAAAATCGATTGATTAAATGGATTCCCAATGAATAAGAATACTCGTGTAGTCGCCCCGGTTCAACCAATGAACTGATTGAACTAAAGGAATGGTGCGTTTAAATTTGAGAACTCCCTTGCTCTGTTTTGGTAATATGTGTCGTTGCACTTCTTGATGCTTGTGGGGTGACATGGATGGGGATGGGTTCCCCTGTTGTGAAATTGTTGGTTATTGGTCTGAGGCCTTGTGAAGCCATATGTTGGGGCTTGTTTTGGTTCCATTACTTTGAGGGATCTCACAAATACCTGTTATGGATGTGACTATACAAGAGAAAAAGTTGTGAATGCATAAATTGTTGCATGATAGTTTTTACTTCCTTGAATTGTGGTTATGTCTATTATATTCCCAATAGTGTAGAATTATTCATATTAAATCACATGAACATGAAAACAAGAATAGGTTTAATGTCGAATTGTTTTCTAGGAATGAGTGTGGCAGGGATGTGGTTGTTTTTATTTTAATAAATGAATAGTAATGAGGGTGTTAGTGTATTTGCTGGTTTTGGAAACCCTAGGTTGGGATTAGTGGTTTTTTAAATATATGAATAATTTAGTTCTTATGTTTCTAATTCGAACCCCACCCAAGTAGAGCACTTCGTGCCGAACACCCCCACTCATGGGGGAGGTTTTTTCCCAAATACTAAAATGATTGTCCGGTTATTAACTCTTTTTATCCTCCCTTTCCAAAGTATCCCATCACTCTTTGGAAATTTTTTGATATCCTCAAGTCCATTTTAGCCAAATGTTATTTGGGTAGGTTAGTTTTGGTGGTTGGAACAGGAGTGTGTGGGAAGTTTGTTTCCCAAGTGTCTTTTGGATGAGGCACAGGTGTCTTTGGGTGTGGTGATAGTTGTTTTGTCCTTGCTGTCTTTGAGAATGGTAGTAGTTGTTGTGGCCCAGGTGTCTACAGGTGGGGATGTGTGTGGTTGATGAGGCCCAGGTGTCTGCGGGCGGGATGTGTGGTCATGGTGGCCCCAAAGATTCTTATTGGGGAAGCAGTGAGACTTTAGTGAAAATGGAGGGGGTAGTATGATGTGTAGGATTCCTTCAATAATTAGTGGTAAAGTGGTGTGGGGTTCCCAATCATCGATGTGTTATTAATATTACATTACATGACTTGTGTTATTTTGGGAGCGTGACTTGGTGTGGTTTGGGTGGATAGTTTCCTTTCTTGGTGCTATGGTTATCTTCTTTTCCTCACAGAGCATTAGATTTCCTCTTCAACTTCTGCACAAGAGTTTTTCATTTTCACGACTGAGTATAACTATATACTAACCCTACATATTTAAAACTGTTTTCCTGATTCTAGTAGGTTTCTAGGGTCAGTGTGGGACTATACTAGTTCAGACATTGGGACAATTATTGTTGTTGTTTTAATTTTCTTTGCATCTTCCCTTTAGAGTTTTTCTGGTTCGTGTAGCACTTATTATTGGAACATATAGTAGCTGAGGCCACTTCAATCCTTGTTGGTATGATGCTCGATGTGGATCAGGGTTGGGTTGATATCAAACATGAGTCTTACCGCCTCACTGAAATCGATGCAATTAATCATCACGATGGAGAACTCCAGTCATTTGGCCTCATCATCCGAAGAATTATCTCACTTCTCTAATGCTTCTCATTATGCACCTTCTCCTTCACAAAAAGGGAAGGAAACAATGCGGCCCATCAACTGGAAACCTCAGGACCATTCGATACAAACCATCTCTGGCTAGAAAATTTTCCCTCATGGCTTTGCACTTGTGTGACTTCTGACCTTCGTCATTAATGATATTTGTCTACATTAAAACATGCATATGTGAATGGAATTTTTTGGATTTACTTTTGCTTCAAATTTTGGGGTTTTTTGGGATTTAATATTTTATCTCCTATTTTAATTAAATAAAATATGTAATGCCTTCCATATTACATGAGTTTATTTTCCCTTGGTGCAAGCCTCTACTCTAAGGCCTAATGAAGACGAGTCTCAGGGGGAAATATCTCTCCTTCAACTTGAGGAAAGAAGGTTATGGAAATCAGTTATACCATTCTTCATCTTGGTGAAGGTGGGTCATGAAATAATGGTTTCAAAGGCAATGGATGATAGATAGTGTGACATATATGGTTAGTCATATTGGGGATTGCATGGGATAGTAGTGAAACTGTGTTAGGAAATCATGGTGTGTAAAATTGTCCAGGGAATACTGGCAAGGAAACAAGATTTTAGGGTACTCCATGATCCGATGTAAGGACTCTGGACATACTGAACGGCCAAATGAGGCTAGAAAGATAACTGGGTAGATACTTTTGGAATGGTATATGCATCATAATCACTTTTCTTTTTATGTGTATTTTGTATTTGGGGGATTTAAAATAAATAAAAATTCTAATCAGAATTTAAAATCAATCTTCTAAACAACTCAAGAATAGGGATTCATTTCTTACCATGCAGCTATGTCACCTGTATGACAACCACAGGTATTGTAGGTGATTGAGGCCTAGGAGGCTAATTTGTATTATCAGTAGAGGGATGATCTAGATGACGAGAATGACCATTGGCATAAGATGCTTCATGAATTTAAGTAGCCAACCCTCGGGAAGTACGAGGGAAGCATCTTTGACATAGAGATAGAGAGTTGGCTTGATGAGCTGGTAATAGCCTTAAATATGATATGGGCTCTAAATAAGCACTAGTTTCTTCTGGTTGTAACCCATATGTATGGAGCACCACGTTAGTGGTGGACGCACTCTCTTGGATAGAATAGAGAGGCTAAGTTTTCATGGACTGACTTCGAGAGGGAGTTCAGGGTGGAATTCCTCACTTCTACAATGACGGTGGAGAACAAGAAATAGATACTCTCCCTTCATTTGAGGATCTCGTCAGAGAGGAAGTTGGGGATGATGTTTAAGGATCACCTTCTATTTTATCTATAACTTTTTCCGGATGAGTAGTCTCAGGATAGATGTTTAGAGGAGGCCCTCTAACCTTTTCTTCAGTATGATGTTAATCCCTTCACTCTACTGACATTCTTGGACGTCCATAATAAGGCCAAAGTGGTGTAGAGGATACAAATGCTGGGAGGTGTGCCCCGAGAGGGGAGTAAGTTGAGCTTATAAAAGGGGAAGTTCGTCACCAACATGCCTCTAGTATCAGGGACTTCCATGTTTATACTAGTGGGGAGGAGGCCCTAGACACTCCAGTTTCGATCTCCTGATCCTCACCACTTCTTTGCGGGCCCAGGACAGAGATTCATCATTTGTGGTAGTCAAGGCCATATTCGGAATCATTCCTCATAACTGGTACAATACAGTGTGGGTGGGTAGGTTCAACGCCCACCTCATTAGAAGTAGTTTCTAGCCATCCCCTTTCAGCATCAACATCAAGGACAGTGATCTCCAACTCCTTTGAGAGAAGATGTTTCTAGAGGAGTTCGTCCTCAAGACACTACTCAGGGGCTTGACTAGGGCGTGGCTAAATTGGCGGCTGACTGTCGTGGGGCAGTGGAGCTGGGCATGGGCAGTTGCATGATGTTGAGGCCACAGTTCTAGCTGGGTGAGAAGTCATTGGTGGTATGATATGATTTTTTCACTCTTTCCTATGCCTTTAATTATTCTACAGTGTTACAATCCTTTGATTCACACAGTATAGGCCATGCTTTGGATCTAGACATAGAGATACATTCTGTGTCATTGGTTTTGAGTACGCCGGTCAGAGGTAATACAAGTTTGTCTAATGTTTTCCGGGGTTAAAAACTTATTTTGGGGCCACATAAGTTGTTAGGGTATCTTATTTTGCTGAAGATGTAGCCATATCATGTCATTTTAGGCATCGACTGGCTATTCCCAGTTGTTTCTATTATCGACTACTTCTTGAGAAGGGTCATGTTTTGATATACGGGTGGCCAGTGTGTAGCTTTTGTCGGTCCGTGGGGTTTTCAAGAGGGCAGCTGGCGAGTGGAGCCCCTCCTTTCCTTCTTAGTTGATCTATCAGTGGAGTTAGAATATAAACAGATGGTGTAAGTCATGGTGATGATCAGTGAGATCAGGTACATCTTCCCTGGAGAGGTGGTTACTCGACCCTCTCGACGTGATGTTGTGTTCAGGATACACTTGCAACCTGGTGCCCATCTGATTTCTGTGGGTCCATATCAGATGAAACCTTATGGGTTGCAGGAGTTACTAATTTATATTGATGAACATATGAAGAAGTGTTCTTTTCAACCAAGTGTGTCGCTATGGGGTGCTCTAGTCTTGTTAGCATTGAAGGCAGATGGTGGTATCAGGCTGTGTATTGACTACCGGACGCCAAACCAGGTGACGTTCAAGAACTGTTACCCCTACCGAGGATCGACAACCATTTTCATTAGTTTACGGGGGAAGGATGATTCTCCAAGATTGATCTACGATCCGGATATCACCAGTTGATGGTGAAAGAGGTTGAAATCTCGAATACTACCTTCAAGGGCCTACATGGGCACGTTGAGTACATGTTAATGTCGTTTGGTGTTATAAATGTACCAACCATGTTCATGGGGCTCATGAACACCGTATTATAGGAATATTAATACCAATTCATAGAAATTTCATTAAATACATCCTAATCTACTCAAGATCAGAGTAGGATCACACCTAGAATTTGAGAATGGTTTTAGATGTCCTCTCACAGCACCAGCCCTATGGGATGTTGCCCAAGTGTATGTTTAGGACATAATAAATGAACTTCCTTGGACACCTGGTGTTCGAGTAGGGGATACCATTGGACCCATAAAAAGTCGAGGCGGTTGTTTCTTGGGCAGCACCCAAGAACGTGGAAAAGGATCATAGTTTCAAGGGTCTGATAGGTTAATACAAGAAATTCGTTCCCGAATTCCATCACGTTTAAACTCCCTAGACATCCTTGACCATGAAACGCCAGACATTTGTATGGACTGAGTAGTTCCCGGAAGCCTTTGGTTTTCTAATGGGTAATTTCTTTATTTTTCCAGTGTTGTGGTTTTTAGAAGAAGGGATGATGTTTTAGGTGTTCTGTGATGATTTAGACCAAGGATTGGGGTGTGTGCCGATGCAACAACAAGTGGTGATATCTTATGGGTCTAGGAAGTTATTTACCCATGAGATTAAATATGACACCCTCAATCTAGATCTTGCAATGTTAGTGTTCTCAATAAAGTTGTGGAGGCATTACATCATTAGGGAATGCTTCATGGACTTCACAGATCACAAAATCATGAGGTATATCATCTCCCTGTGAGACATGAACATGTGTTAGTGGAGGTGGATGGAGTTTCTTCTAGACTAAGACTTCAAAATTTCCTACACCTCGGGAAAGGGGAATGTGGTGGCTGATACCTTGAGAAGGAATTCGTGGAAGGATATGGTTTGACAATCAGCAGATGCTTGGAAGGCGATGGGGGATTTGAATGCCCTCCACCTAGAAAAAAGGGTAGAAAATTGAAGAGGCTTTCTATTCTAGATGACAGTGTAACACTTCATGTTGAAACAGTGGGAGGAGTCTCAGGGAGGAAATTAGAGGATGAAGTGATGCAAAATCATGTTAGCCAGGGTGATGCTCTAGGAGGGCGGTTGGAAGACGGGTAGAATCAGATGTTTTTTCATGGAATTTTGTTCAGCCCGGTGGAAGTTCGCCATAGATTTCATGGGGAGTTCAAAAAATCAACCATTTTTATAGACCCAAATGTTTCTAAGATGTACTGGGTTGAGGGGTCATTTTTAGTTCCTCAGGTTGAAGTGGGTTGTGGACGAGTTTATGGAAAAGTGCCTCATGTGTCAGCAGGTGAAGGCTAAACACAGCATCCCAAAAAGTCTATTACAACCTATAGATGTCCCCAAGTGGAAGTGGTAAAAAATATTGATGGATTTCACCACGTGACTTCCTAGAGTTCAAGGGGTAGAGATGGTATCTGGATAGTGGTGGACCGGCTGACGAAGTCAGGTCACTTCCTGGCAATGAAGGATTCGAGTGTGGTGGATGCCTCAGGATATAGGTACGTGGAAGAGGTGGTGTATTTTCATGGAGTTCTGAGGACTATAGTCTCCAATCAGGATACCTGGTTTACCTCATAGGTTAGTAAAGTATTGCAACAGGATTTTGGCACCTAATTATGACTATGCACTTCTTTCCACCCCCAAATAGATGTGCAGATAGAGCATACCATCCATACGTTGGAGGATATACTATGACAATGTGTTTTGGACTTTGGGGAATCGTGGGTATGATACTTTCCTCTAGTTTATTTTTCCTACATCAATAGCTATCAAACTACCATCAGTATGGATCCATTCGGAGCCATATATGAGAGGATGTGTCGCTCACCTGTGTGATGGGAAAAGGTTGGGGGAGCATATGTTCTTGGCCCAGAGCTGGTGTAGAAAATGAAGGTTAAGTTTCAACTCATATGCGAGCGGATGAAGGTGAATAAGAACTATAAAAAGTCATATTTTGATAATAGGAGGAGACCCTTGGTGTATGAGGTCGGGGACCACATTTTCTTGATGGTCTCCCCTCAGCGTGGGCAGCGGAGGTTCGGTAGGCGAAGTAATATTTCTCCCATTTTAGACGGACCCTTCTTGTTGATGTTGCAGTTCTGCGATGTGGCTAATAAAATGACGTTACCACCACCTCTACCGAGGCTTCGCAACTTATTTTATATGTCTTAGCTCCATCAGTATCTACATGAATATTCAAACATCCTCAACTTGGGGAGCTGGATATTGAGGTTGACGTGTCGTTCATAGAGAGAACAACGATGATCGGGCATTGGGAGAAGAAGGTGCTTCATGGATGAAACATTCCAATGGTTCATGTGTTATGGAGGCATGGTATCCTCGAGGAGAGAACATTGGAATGAGAGACACATATGAACAACCTGTATCTATAACGTTTTTGGGTTTGGTTGTATTTTGATTTGTACATGATTGTGTTGTAGTGTATGACCTTGTTAACTATGAAATGTGATTTCTTCCTAGTTATTTGAATGTGTGTGAAGAGTCCGGACTGTGGGGAGGGGAGGACCTGATCCCTAATAAGGACACATTAATTTTGATTCAATTAAAACTATATGGGAGAGTCAGTGCCACCCAAATCAGATAGTATCTTGACATGGAGAAAACAACTCCCTAATCCATATGACTGGATGGTATGACCATTACATGTTTGTGTGTTTATTTGGGTGAGAGTAGCGGTAGTATATCTGTGGTTGTTCAGATGATAAATGAGGAAGAGGTGTTCTTAGATGTCGAGGGGGATTACTCCAGAGATGTATCATTCGAGGTGGTTGTTTGGACCCCTCTTTCTTCTGGTCTTGCTTTGATTATCAGGGGAGAGAATAGTTTGAGATGTATCTAATGTAATGGACCTGATGGGGAATCGTTAAAGAGTTTTCCAAAAATATGGTTCCATCAAACGGTTCAATCAAAACGTTTCCACCAATCACAGTAGTACTGTGACAGTGACACCGGTCATGGTCGTACACCAAAACGGTCGAACCACATTCGATGTTCTACGAAACCATTTTCACCATAGTGGTACCACGCTCATGGTCGCACACTTTAATAGTGGAACCGCTTATAGTGTTTCACCAAAACGATGGCACCATGATGGTGTCACCACTAATGGTGTTCCACTAAATCGGTGGCCCCGTGATTGTGGCACCATAGCAGTCGCACCATCACTAACGCACATCGAAATAAAGGCACTGCTTATGGTGCACCGTGAATGTGGCACCATTACAATGTCACAACATTTCGTGTCCCACCCTTTGTTTTTTTTCAGTATCTACCTTATTCTAGATCAACCCCTGAAAGATATATTTTGACATAAATGTGTTTTAATATACCATTTAAAGCCATTAAAATATTATAAATGACATATAAATTTTCGCAAGAGCTGGGTGACCCTTGACATACCAAAATGTGTGGCTTTTTCATTGGTGTCAAACCCTTTTCCCATACGTTCATGTTCCTCCCATGTTACGTTTTTTCCTCTGTTTAATGGAAATCCTTTAACTCATAACCATTTTCACCACCATTCCAAATATAATTATTAAATAATTATTAATTCAATCATGTGTAACCACCGAACCGTTGGAGAAACCATGATCTTCCATTAAATAAGATCAAAAATTTGTATCCCATAACTCTACGATATCACCTTTTATCAAACATGGATTTATCCTTATTCTTGGCTTGACTCTTTTCATTCCATGGTGCATCTAGAGCAACCCTTCCAGAGGAAAGTGGTGCACCTTTAATGGAGACTTTCATTCTCACTATTGGAGACCTCGGGGTTCCTACCCTACAAGTCATGCATCCATATTTCATGGAACGTGGAGAAGAACATTGGTCATTAATCATCTTTGTAGGGTTTTTCCATCATATCTCTTTACTGTGTATCAGGCTTGATGGGTATGATAATGTTCCAAAGGGGATTGATTAATCTAAACCTCAACAAAGATAATAAATGGATTTTAATGAATGAAGGGGAGTGTTTGATGATTTTATTGTACTCTTTTACCATTTCTTATATGTCATGAATTTTATGGGCTTATGTACATTTAAAATCATGGTCGTTGGTGGTACATTCTTGAACACTAATTAACCACACTTTTGAAGATAATTATATGATTGAAAGGATGTAACATGGAAAATTGTTAACCACGTAAACTCTGTTGATTAAATGGTTTCACAATGAATAATAATCCTTGGGTTGTCAACACAGTTAACCAAATGAAAATACAAAACTAATGGAATGGTGCGTTTAAATCTGAAAACTCTCTTTCTCAATCTTCGTAATATGTGTGGTTGTTCAACTTGAAGGTTATGGGGTGAGGTGGATGGTGATGGGATCCCTTGTTGTGCAGTTATTGGTTTTTGGATCTGAGGTCATGTGGGGTCATATGTTGCGTCTTCTTTTGGTTCTAGTACATCGAGGTATCTCAAAAATACCATTTTTGTTTTGAGTTTATAGGTGAACTGGGTGTGAATTCCTAAATTGCCGCTTGAATTTTTTTCCTTCCTTGGTTTGTGGTTATGTCTGTCAGTTTCCTGGTAGTGAAGAATTATTTAAATGAAATCACATGAATATGATAGTAAGAATGGGTTGATTGTGGTATTTTTTTCTAGGAATGAGTGTGATAGGGTTGTGGATATTGTGGTTTTTACGAATGAATTGTAATGAGGATGATTTTGTATGGGATGGTTATTGAACCCCTAGGATGGGATGTGTGCTTATTTACCTATATGTATAATTTAGTTCTTATGTATCTTATTCCCACCCCACCCTAGTTGAGAAAATTAGGCCAAACACCCCCATTTCATGTGGAAGGGTGTTTTTCCCAACACTCATATGGGTGGCTAGTTATTATCTCCTTTTCTACTCCCTTTCTCGAGTAACACAAGACTCTTCGGGAAGGTTGTGATGGCCAGAGGTCCATTTCAGCCCAAGATTATTTTGGTATGGTAGTTTTGGTGGTTTGACCAGGTGTTTGCGGGTTGATTGTTTCCCGTGTGTCTTTAGGATGAGGACCTAGTGACTTTGGGTTTGGAAGTAGTAATTCTGGCTCAGTTGTCTTCGAACGTGGCGGTATTTATTGTGGCCTTGCTGTATGGAAGAGATGATGTTTTTGGTTGTTGTAGCCCGGGTGTTTGTGGGCAGGATTCATGGTTGTGGTGGCCCAAAAGGTTGATGTTAGGGCGGCGATAACACTTTAGTGAAAATGGCGGTGGAGGTCTGATGCCTAGGATGCCATCAATAACTAGTGGAAAAGTGGTGCGGGGTACCTAAATATCGATGTGTTATTAATATTACATTACTTGAATTCATTATTTGGGAAGTGTTCCTTGGTTAGGATTGGGTGGATAGTTTCCTAGTAAGGTTCTTTGCTTATCTCATTATTTACTGAGGTATTATAATACATCCCGCACTAGTGTATGGGATTTTTTGGTTTTCCCTACTCTGTATACTTGTATAACCACCCTATGTATTTAATGTTGTTTCCATGTTCCCTATAGGACTTTGGGGACTATATGGGAACATACTAGTTCAGATGTTTTGATAGTTGTCATTGATGTTTTTATATTCTTTGGTACTTACCTTTGGAGTTTTTCTTGTACTTATACCACTTATTATTGAAACATGCATACAAGAATGTATTTTTTTCTTTACATTTACTTCTAGTTTTGGTGTTATTTATGATTTACTATCTTATATCCCGATCCTACTAAATAAAAAGGTTAATGCATCTGTATGACATGTGATTCTATACCCTTTGTGAAAATCACCACTATTTGGCCTATTGAATGTGGGTATCAAGAGTCATTATCTTTCCTTCAACATGAGGAAGGAAACGTCTAGAAATATGTAGTCCATTCCCTCATCTTGGTGATTTTGGGTCATGACAATCACACTCCCCCTACCCACCCCATGAACCCCCTGTGCCACCCTCCAAATTTCATTCTACATAAACAAATTAATGCAAGGCAAAGCATAAAAAAACTCTCCAAGACATGTCACTTAATACTATCATAACTATAAATATTATTCTAACATGGTCCTCTAAATCTAAACTCTCAATGAAATGATTTTTTCCATGACAAGTCATTCAATCCAAATCATTTTTTCACTTAATGCTTACTTGTTCATCACCACACTTGACTTATTTGAAAATTATGTATTAATTTTAAAACAACACATAAAGGGTGTTTTGTTTCAAACAACTCATTTAATATAAACAGGGTAACCCCTATTGGTAAATAAAATGTGTCATGTATGATGTGTGCTTTATGACTATCAATAAAATCATGTATATGGAAAACATCAATGCAATAATTCCATGCAAGGTATGCCACTATGAGTTTTTTCAGATAGTGCACCCCCATAGAAGGGGTTTTATTATAGAACCATGACTTGTATATCAAACAAAACCATTATCTTCAATAACACTCATTCATGAATTTCAATTGAATAATAACATGAAGAATAATTAATGAAACTAAAGGCAATTTAAAACATTCTCTGATTAAAGAAACTAAATTCAATTTAAAACATTCCCGGATTCATATTTTTGTTTGATTTTGATAATAACAACTCAAATTATCCTTTATTCAGCTAGCACACATATGAAAATTTATATATATATATAAGGACACCTATCCCATGTATACATATTTTAATGGCTAAATATACATAACAAGGTACTCAGATATATGTTTATATTTTCATTTATACCTTTTAACATAGACATGTATGATTTTTTCATATCTATATATTTGCACACCTAGCCCCAATATATATATTCATACTTCAATGAGTGAATATATATAAATTTGTAACATATTTATATATATATCTACCTACACATACACATGTAAGCCTTCATCAACGATGACTCAAATCCACCTCAATGAAATCCATTAAAAACTACATCAATCAATTTATCCTTTTATCATACTTTCATTTAATTTAAAATAGAAAAAAATAAGAAATAACATATTCATTCCATATTTCCATCTAACAAGTTTATTTCAAACTTTCTTTGATTCATGAAAAATGGTAGGTGAACCAAATACTTCCACAACAATAAATAATTTCTATATATCAGAAACTTCAATCAATAATCATATACATATATCAATACCATGAATTCTTGTTTTTCTCTTATGATTCACCTATTTTAAATTAAATTAATTTGGTTTAATTAGTTATTTTGACTATGTTGATCAATATGATACTCATAATAAAGGAAAATTATTACTAATTACACAATTTAATATAATAATAATGAGTGTGTTTTGAATCCCTTACCTCAAATGATGCTTTCAAAAATCATAGCATGAGGGCAAGGAATAAAGAATGGGTACACTGTGAAGAACATTAAGATCCTTATCATATATAAAAACAAATTCATTGACAACAAAACCTAAACCCACGAAATAATATGGACAACTACAAAAATATACTCCCTAAGAAGATAAAATAAAAATGAATAGAGAATGAAAGTAGAGGGAATCACCTTGGATCTCTCTGAGATTGATCACTTAAAGAAGAAAAATAAAAAGGACGGTGGCAGATCCTGGGAGGATAGAGTGGGAGGGTGCCAATATGAGAGAAGGGTCATAGATTAAGAGGAGGGTTGCTATGAGAGGAGTTTCTTCGTGAGATTTTAAGGGAAGTGGGTCGATCGGGGGAGGATGGCTAATGGGCCCAATGAGGTTTGAGGGTCGACCAGGGAAGAATGTGGGGAGCCTGGAAGGTTTTTTAAAAAATGAGGACACATTTTATCCATGGTTTTTTAATTAAATTGTTTCTAAAAATAGGATATATCTATGGTCCAATAAAACCATGGATATAAGTCTTTCACTATAGACTAAATTTGTTTTAGTGTGTAGATTCGTATAGGATCGCTCGGTGCTAACCCACTCAGAATTATTGGGAGCTGACATATGTTGTATCACTACTCTTTATTCATGTAATAGTGATTCACTCGATTGTCATACATAGCACACTTGATTATGGGAGATACATCTCCTCAGGCCATCGGTCATACCTAAACCTCCACATAGTCTCATATAGAGAAAACCCAAATTACCTCTTGTCCTATGGGTTCCAACACAACAGCCAACACATCATTCAGATGCCCGTTCTGTAAATTTTAGGTTTTTTAGAAAAAAGGGCCCCGATGGATTTAAGTCTCATCAAACCCAGTCATACCTTAAATTATGATAACACTCACGTAGAGTATATCCTAAGAATAACTCCATTTCACATGTCCCAATTCCACTAATAGTGTGTCAATTGGATTGCTGGCCTGAGAGATATTGGTGTTTTAGTAAATTGGGGTCGGTTGCATCAGGGAACAATCCAACATAGTTAGACCGACCCGTCCATCCAAGCCCAGGGGTCCCATATACCCCGGTTTAGCTAGACATACTCGACCTGAAACGATTCGGGTCTGGGTCAATTCAGTCTGACCTAGAAAGTTGGTCAGGCCCTATTGGGCCTCACTAGTCCTGACCCGTTTTGGCCAAGGGTCTAGTCCCCCCAATCCCTGGAGACCCTTTCTAGTCCAACCCGACCCGGAGGGCACGTGTATGGCCTGTTGGAGAAGGTCTGTCTCACTGGGTCAAAGAGTGGACCTGTTATTGCAGGTCCAACATGATGGGTGGTTTGCACACCGCCCGTTCCGCCAGAGGTGAATTGGTCCTCCCTTTAGGGACACGAAGGGGTGTAGAGACTGGTTCACCACTATCACCCGTTGGGTCTTCACAGGGTGGCCTCCTCTACCGCGGTCAAGTAACCACATCCCACCATGTGTGACATGATATGGTGCCGCATCTACAGCCCTATGATGCAGTTGTACGACTTCATCTATCACTTCCATTCAGTGGATCCTCTCGTTACATCGCAGCCATATCCGGCCACGACCCTTCCCCCATCATGTGGTAATGGCATGCCACCACCCGCTAGTGGTATCTTCGATGAGCCACTAAAATTTCTCCGGTGCTCCGTTTTCGGATCTTTCTGCACCTATGTGCCTCCCCAATCACCTTCATCCCTACCATGGCCCTATATTATTCTTGTCCCTACATTGTGTATACAACCACATTGAACACACAAAACAAAAGTTCTCAGGCCTTGTTCGCATAACCCCGCAACATCTGCATTAAGAGTTAATAATCCTGGGAGGTGTGGGGATTCCACGTTTTATCGAGAAATTATAATTCCAAATCATGAATAATTAAATCCCTAAAAGAAAGGTACCCACCCTCATAAACGCATAAATTTCAGATCAGCCTATTAATGGATTGGTTTGGGTTCATCAATTCTTGAATGAAAACTTGGATAAACCTGCACAAATTAAACCCCTACCTCTTTGAAGTTTGATTCCAAAGTGCTCATCCTTGAGGTATCAATAATTCAATGTCGCTCCTATCTTTATTCTTCAAGGAATATTGAAGACAATTATGTCTTGGCAAAGTTCATCGCTTCGTTCTTCCATTTACATTTGGGAGGGATTCTTCCAGCGGTTCGCTATATCTTTCCCCACATTTTCTTATTTCTAAAACTAATACCCATTTTATTATTAATAGAAATAAAAAGTTCAGTGACATTGCAAACATTAATGATGCTCATTAAATTATCCGTATTTAATGATCCATTAAGATAACTATGTCATGGTTATGAACATACCATTATTGACCCTCCATTAATGCAAATCATCATCACCTCATCATTACACCACAGCATCTCTATCCTCCACTCAATGGTGAGAAAATAAATAAAATAATTCTTTTAAATTATTTTATTAATTTTCTCAAAAAGTATGAAAAAAAAATTTCTTCTCATCCCTTGACCTCAAAGGATAAGTAATTTTTATGTGAATCCTAGCATTTTGAGTTCAACGATGCCAACAAATTATTGATCAGAGCAGATATTCAAAAGTTAGAAAAACTCACTTACATGTTGACTGAACGTAGGAAAAAAAAAATTTAACATTCTCCATCAACATGTGATAGTCTACATTAGGCTCCACCTAAGGGGAACATGACCTCATGATCTCAATGGTTACCTCATGTTTTCAATATAAAACAACATTTAAGAGTTATAAGGATTTGAAAATAAAATTATTATCAATCAATTAATTTATTGATGGCCAAAAACAAACATTACACATTGGACCACACTATCTAATGTTAGTATCTTCCTAATAAAACAATCCCTCATGAACTCAGTGGTGATCTCGAATTTTTAGTTTGTGTCACCGTTCATGACTTATAAGAATTTGAAAAATAATATTATTTTATTTTATTATTTTATGTATAGTTTTGTCATTTTTTGGGTTTCTCACAATGAGGTTGTTCCAACTAAACTTATGTCCACCCAGGGAGAACCCCCCATCCTGAATGTAATGTTACACTCACATTTTTGGTCTGGGAACCCTTTTAATATTTATTCAACTTTTTATGTAAAACCACTCATGCACACTATTCAAAACTTAACAATTTTCGACGGATCATTCTAGGAACTTTGGGCATCAGAATAACATGTCGTCAAAGTGTGATATCTTGAAGTATTCTATGTAATTAAAAAAATACACATAAATTATGAGAAATTACCTTCTGCGCGCCTTAGGGATTTATTTCCTCGAAAGCCAAAGCAAAACAAATAAAAAAGTTGGGGCTGTTGTGCCTGAATATGAGACACTAGCTCCCAAGTGCTCTCCAAAATATTCCCATGATTCAATTGAACTCTCACAGGAGGAATCAACTACCCACATAGGACCCGCTTCTGTCTATCCTCTATCCCCACTATGAACTCTGCAAACGTCACCCCATCTTCAATGTCCACCATGCCTCAGTCGATGATGTGTGATGGATCATGCACGTATATCCCTAGATATGACCCGTGGAAAATATTTTTCATCAGGTGAATCTGTGTGGGAAGAACAAGGTTGTACGCCACCTCACCAACATAGAACAGGATCTAAAAAGGACATATAAATCTTGGAGGAAGCTCTTTTCCACATCCAATGATCACAATCCTCATTGGGGTGAGACCCAAAGAAAAAATGGTTGCCCTATTCTAACCCAAAGAGTCTCCACATTCTGTTGGAATTAGTGATATGTTGGATTAGTTTAGTTCTCATCCATTCTAAGATGATTTTTTTCATTCGTAATGGTAGCCAGTACTGACTCTGGACCCACGACTGCAAACTCCCCTCGGTATGTCCATCATAGAGGAAACCTTTAGGGATACCCTTAAAGGCCTCATCCACTGGCATGATAATGGTGGAGTGAGAGATATTGTTGTATGAAATCTCCACCAGTAATATGTGGTCCTCCAAACTACGACAAATAAACGAGGACCCAAGAATAAAGAATATACTCCAATGTCTGTATGGCCTGCTCCGTCTTACCATAAGTCTGGGGGTGGAAATTTTTTCTCAAGTGTAGTTGGGTCCCGAATTCTTCCTATGACCTCCTTACCGACTAGGATACAAATTTTTCATCACGATCGAAGACGATCATCAAATGAACTTTGTGAAGAAACACTATCATCTAAACATAGAAATTCCCCCAAGCCACCAACCGAACCCTACTCCCAAATATGTAGAAAGTGATTCAACTTGGTCTGTTGGTCAATGATCACATAGATTGTATCATGTCACATGATTGTGCATGGAAAACCCATCACCAATTCCATGAATATACCGTCCTACTTCAACTATGGTCCCTCTATTGGATGTGTCAACAATATGGGGACCTAACGCTCAACCTTCACTTATTGTCAAGTGGGGGATTGAGAAATGAACTCTGCACCCACATTCATCATCTCGTTCCACTAGTAATGACATCAGATGTCCTAGTACAGCTTTTCCACTCTAATATGTACCACCAAAGGGGAATTATGGAACTCCCTCATCAATTTCCTCGAAAATCATCACAGGTACTAAGGTGATTCCTCTAAAAAAGATGATTTCCTCACAATCTATAGAAGATAAATTATGAGTACGTAATAATAATATCTGAGAATTATAGGCCTCACAGTATATATCCCCAAGTTGTCCCATCCTAACTTTATGTAAGATTGGTGGAGTGAAATTCATAGATTGGAGGAAATCCGATCCATCACTATCCACAAATGATATCTGCATCATGGGTAGCTGCTCTGTCACCTCACTCTGCAACATCAAACCAGACCTCCTGATAAGATTTTTGGACACCACATTTCCCCTTTCGAGGAGTAAAGAATATATCAATGTCATATTCATGGAGGAACTCCTGCCATCACTGTTTCCTCAACTACATAAAATCCTACAGGAACCTTTCCATCCACGTGAATGTCATACCCTTTTTGCTGATTGTTTTTCCCATTGGACCTTTGGTATTGGGTACTAAATATATATGGCCACATGGTTAGAGGATCGGTAATCCCTCCATAACATCGAACACTAGGTATTTTTAAGCCCTTACTCTGCAAGTCCCCCACCTACGCCCCCTACTTTCCAAGCTCTACGAAATCCCTCCTATATCCTGATGTGGATATCCTAGACATATCGGGGTGTATAATGATTCGGAAGTCCCTCTCCCTATGGGGAGGTAAATCCTAGAAAATTCATTTGAATGACCATTCCAACACTCCACCACTACATTTCGGAACTAAAAATTCCAAACATCCTCTTCCACGTGGGTAAGGCTGGCTGACTCAAGATTGATCGACTCCACCCACATATGCATGAATTTATCCCATACTACATGGGTTTACTTTTTCTCCAACCAAGGAAAACCCCAATCTAATGCTGTAGATATATCACATCCTTTTCCTAAAAAATTCAATCTGAGCATGAACTTTGGATGACCAGTCAATATCTAATCTTAGGTCGTAAGGCCTCAATCCTGCCACCAAGAGGTTCAAAATGAAACTCTCACTTCAAGGGTCAGATCACACTATTGTAATATGTGTGATTATAGAGATTCCTCCCGTAGGTTTCTCTATATGCAAGGAGACTATACCATGAATCATTCCTGGAGCTCTTGGGTGATTATCCATGACCACATGAAGCTACTACATTACCTTCTCATCCAGCTCCCTAAGCATAGTGGGGACCACATTGGGGTGGTGTTTATAAAGTGTCAAAATGTATTCCACCTCTTGTTGATCTCCTATCTCCTCTTCCAGGCCTTCTACCCTATAGATTCATCTATCCATATCACATCCTCTTCCTAAAACATTTTAAACTTCCATGTCTCTAAGACTGAATTCACCTTCCCACTTTTCCACTACAAACATTCACTGGTTGTATCTGCTCTTCTAAAAAAGATTCGACCACAAAAGTTCTCTCTAGTATCCAAAAATATTATGGAATGCACAAATGAATATTGATGGCTTGGATGTCCTTAAACACCTATTTCTTGGAGGCTCGAGTCCTGCAACACAGGTCATATAATATTCATCAAGTACCAGGAATGGTGTAGAATGCCTTGATGAATAATTATCTACCGACATGTAATATTGTCAAACCTATATAATATCTTGGGAACACATACCCCATAACTTTTTATGTCAAGAGACCCCTAAATGTTTTTTTTTATATATCCTTAGAGATGCCAAATAATTATCATATAGGGGTAATATAAACCCTATCATCACCCTCATGAGCCATGTTTAAGGATCCCTGCCAAGACCTCCATCGAACCTAATGGTGCCTGGATAGATGGAAACTCTATCACCACCTCATGCCAGTTCATATCAGCCTTTGATTCGAGCTCACATCAGAACATGAGGGGTATCTATCATTGAAACTCTTGTAAGGAAATGTGCCTACACGTGTCCTCTACCGATAGTGCAAGCAATAACTAATGACCAACGGTTAGTGGTATTTCTAGGACACAGCTTGAATTTTCCATCTTGGGAAACAATCCATGTAACAAAGCCCCATTACCATGTGAACAATACTCAAGGTCATGCACTAGAATCTTTATTGGATGTCTGTGTGGAGGAATCCTGAAATATAATTAAGATAAACCAAATTTAACAGGTTATAAATGGTAAGATGACTAAAAAGGATCAAGGGAAAAGAATTTCCAAAACACAAGAAATTAGTGTTTTCGTGTACCGAGTCGAAAAACAGAATTTAGGGTCCTTGTGTATCAGTATGTCGGTCGCCATACCAACACTGGATTCCTCATAATTAAATAAGAACTCAAGACACATAAAACTATTTCCCCCATAAAAAATAAGGACTCTTAGTTCTTTTGGTAGAACAGGCCATGCTCCGATACCGATTTGTCTAGAACCGTCCCCCGGGGCCCGTGTCGTGACTACCCCAATCCAGACATCTGTAGGCCAGAGGCTGGTGACTAGCAACAAAAAGACATATCTCAAATAGGTAAGGCTTTTAATTTACACCAGTACACACAAAGATTGGGAATACTCAAAAATTATAACCACAATGGAATGAAATGTAATAAAACCACCACAAAGTAGTGTCACTAAGAGTACAATGTGTAATATAAATGTAAAGGGGAAAAAATAAAACCCAACTAAAAGGAATGTCAGATATAAAGTGCATGTTTAGTAGGTCTTCTTCTTATGATCCTTCCTAAATGATATGTACAACTCTCTGTTAGATGTCACTGTAGCACATTGGGTTTATCGATTCACCTCTTAGCACAATCTAGTCCTAGATCCCCAATTTCCCACTTAGAATTTTCTGTCATATGCACAAGACACAATAGGTGTGTGTGAAGCATATGCTGGGGTGAGTACAACAATAATCCGTAGAGACCTTGAGACCCTTAATAGTCTCTCAATAATAAAATAAGGTAAACACCAAAATGAAAAATCCATATAGGTAATACCCCTAAGAATGACTAAGAAAATATACCTCAAAGACTCAACTCACACCAGGTATACCTTAAGTACAACACTAAAGATTATTATCTGTAATGATAGATCAAATTATTCTATCGAGAGGCTCTACTGCTGACCCACACATTGTCACTAGGTGCTGACCCGCAAAGGCTCGCTAGGTGTTGACCGCCAAGGATCGCTAGGTGCTAACCCACAAAGGATTGCTTGATACTGACCAACCGATGATCGTTAGGTGCTGACCATCTCAGGATGGCTATGTGTTGATTCATAGAAGATTGCTTTGTGCTGCCCCACTTCAGGTCGGTAGGTGTTGACCAACACAAGATCGTTATTATCTCTTCGCATAATAGCGAGCCACTAGATTCAAGCACATAGGATGCTTGATTATAGGATGATCCATTCCTCAAGTAATTGGTCAATCATAAAACACCATGAATTCCTAAATAGTGTTACCCCAAGGACCATCTCATCATAAGGGTCCCATGGAAAAAACGGGACGTCCTTTGGAAGCCTGATCAGTATGTTATGGTCTTTTTAGTAAAATGGGACCAGATGGAGTTGAGTATAATACAACCAAATCATACCCCATATTCAACCAAAACTCTTGATTATTATATCATAAATATCACTATGTTCAAGATTCCAATCTCCACATATGTCAGTTCAATCGGAGGCCTGGTCTGAGAGATATGGGCACTTTAGTAAATAGGTTTCTGTGGAATCTGGGCCCGGTCCATCCCGGTCTGACCTATTGGACAAACTCGCCATGGGGGTCCCTCATACCCTAGTTTAACTCGACCCACTCGACCTTACCCAGCTTGGTTCTGGTTCATTCTTTTCTAGTTTGCCCAGTGTGTCATGCATAATGGGCCTCACTGGACCCGGCCATGTTTGGCCGAGGGTCCAGTCCACCTTGTTAACCAGTGACCCAGTCTAGTCCAACCCATCCCATTGATCATGTGTTTTCCTTATCAGATGCTACATTCGGTCACCACCATCGCCTCGTGGGTGCCTTAGGGAAGCCTCCTCTGCCGCTTGGGAGACTGAATGATGTCATGTATGCGGCCCTCCGACACAGTTCAGCGACCACGTGAGCTACCGTCAGTTTCCGTCCCCACCGGTGGCTCCTCTTGTTATGGAAAGACACGAGCCAGCCACGACCCTTCCCCTGGCACAAAAAAATTGAACACTGCTGTTTCCTTCGATTGGCCACCATAATTCCTCCAGTGGTTCGTTTTCCGATATGCCTACACCAGGGGCCACTTAAGTTGTCATTGTCCCTAACTTGCCCTGTAATTTCACTAATTGACACTTTGAGGATACAACCACATATAACTCACACAAAATAGGGGATCTTGCCTTGTTTGAGTGGGCCACCACCCTCGGCGTTAAGTGATTATAATAATAGGAGATCTATAGATTCAAATTAAAATAAACAAATGATAATTTCAAATCCAGATTAAAAAAATCCCCCAATAAAAGTTACCCTCCCTCATAAGCACATGATCCGCGGATCAACCAATTCGTTGGTTGTCCACATTTTGGTTTCGAGAATAAGAGTAGTAAAAAACATTAAAAAATTATACTCTTACATTGTTTAGTTTTGATGTCGAAGCGTTCATCCTAGAGAATTTAAGAAGTTGATGTCACTTCTGTCTCTGTTCTTCGATGCACATCGAAGACGATGAATTCTTTTCAGTGTTCATCACTTCGATCTTAATTCTTCATTAGGGAGGGATTTCATCGGTGGTTTATCAGTGATTTCCCTACATTTGTTTATTTCCCAATCTCCAACACATTGGATGATAAAATGAAATAAAAAACGTAGTGACGTTATGACCACTATCGATGCTCATTAAATGAGTAGCATTTATTTAGCAGTTAAGATATCCACGTCATGGTTTTGAACGAGCCATTATTAATCCTCCATTAATGTTCCTCTTCTCTACTTCATCGTTGCACTGCAATGTTTCTGTATGCAACTCAACGGTGAGAATATAAATAAAATAATTTCTTTAAATTATTTTATAAATTTTCATGAAATGTATGAAAAATAACATTTCCATTCAGCCCTTCCCGGCAGAGGTGATGTCATTTCATGAAGAAACTCATCATTAAAAGTTCAACAGTGCCCTCATATTTTCTATACGAGGACTGGTTCCAATTTTTTTAAAACTTGGTCACATATTGAATGTATCTTTAAATAGTTAAAAAAAAATTACATTCACCCTCGACCTGCACCAGACGAGGTTAGGCTATGCCTATGGGGAACACGCCCAAAAAGCTCAATGGAACTCTTGGATTTCCAATACGAGTTTTAGTTAAGGATTTATAAGGATTTAAAAATTTAATAACTGTTACATAATTATTTTATTTGTGGGAGAAAAACATCCACCGTTGGCCCACGCTGGCCAACGTTACGATCTGCCTATGGAAAGAATGCAATCGTGAGCTCAGTGGTGGTCACTGATTTTTAATATGAGTCACCGTTCGTGAGTTATAATAATTTGAAAAAAATAAAAATTAATTTTTTTATTTTTTTATGATTATGTCATTTTCGGGTTTTCTCACTGGTGGGTTGTACCAACATTACCTATGCCGCGCCTAGTGTAAACCTGCCACCCCAAATGATATAGTGCCCTGTAATTTTTCTTCCAAGAATCCATTTAATATTTATTCCATTTTCTCATGAAAACCTCTCATGTGAACTACATAAAGCATAACATTATTTGATTGATCATCCAGGCACTTTGAGCCTCGAAATAATGTGTCGTCAAAGAATGGAGTCTCAAAATAATTCCATGTAATTAAAATAAATTACACTAAAATTCTAATAAATTACACAAACACAAAATAATCAAGCAATATAATAAAAAAATATTAAATAATATTTAATATTTATAAATAAATTAATAAAATAAAAACATTTAATAATATTTACAAAAAATAAAATTATTTTTCTGTATATAAAGATTTTAAAAAATTAACAATAATAATATTTAATATTAATGTAAAATTACATAATTAATAAATATGTTTTTGAAATAAATTAATATATTTAATAATAATAAAAGGAATAAAATTTATTTTTTTATGACTAATCATAGTAGTAGTTTAATGTAATAAATTTAATAACGATTTTAATAATTAATTCTTACATAATTAATTAATTAAATTATAAATGTAGTTATATTTTTTATAGATTAATTTCAATTTATATATCCTATGTTTTTAACTTGCAGAACCCACCTTGTATCACTTCCATGAACATATTCAGAATCTTCCTGTATAATTCAATTTTAAGTAGAATTCTAACTTGAAAAAAATGATCGAGGAAGAATCCATGTGTTTCTTGACGTTGGGAAAACCAAATAAGTTAGAAATCACCATTGGGGACTAATAAAGAAACATGGGATGATTAAAATAATAGAGCACATAGTAGAAAGAAGAATTAATGACATTATTCAATCATTTATAATTGGACTTCTTAGAGACTCAGAGGGTCAGAGATGGACATAGAGACTATAAATAATTGAGGAACAAGAAGCATCACTTCACCGTTGATATTGATGGATATCAAATATAATTTTTATTTTTCTTTGATATATTTTGTATTTTAACAATTTATATAAACTATATATGATTGATTGATAGACATCTTAGGATCTTGGATTTTTATTTCAACTTTTTAAATCTTTTATATATTCCAATAATTTTTATCAGTGAATAAAAAAATATCAATGATATATATTTAAAAATCATTGTTATAAATTCACTATTATTGTTCAAAAATTCAAAACGACATAATTTTTAATTGAGATTGATATTGAATTCCTATATTCAAGCATTATTTTTAAAACATAGGAATATTATAGTTAGTTTTATTCTATTGAAATTTTTAAAATTCCATTGATTTATTAATATTTATGTAGAGAAGAACTCCATGGATGAATATTATATGTGATTAATTTTATAGAGATGTATATTAATCAAAATGTTCCAAGTACATTGAAAATTTAGTGTCTATGATGAAAACATCACTTTGGAGTAGTAGAGTTAAAATTCATGGGAATCAACCATGATCCATTTTACTCGGTCTTTCTTCTTATGTTCTATTCATTATTTTACCTAATTCATCAGATCTCCATTTTATCCTAGTTCACAAACAAATTAGTGCCTCATAATTAATTATTACATAAAAATATAATAATTGTATAATTTAATTTTGTATACTGTTTACTGTGGAGATGTTTTTGAATCATTGGTTATACAAATTCATCTTTATCATTACGTTAGGTTTGACAATAATTTCCATTATATTGTAGTTAGTATGAGTTTATAAATAAATAAATAATGGCTCATTTCAGGTAGGAAAATGTCAATTTGTTGTGATGTTTTTTGGGAATGCTTCATGAAATCTAGTTTTCAAACCTACAAAAATAAAAAAATAATTCAATAATATAAAGAGACATTTTTTGTGGCTAATGAAAAGAAATTATATAATTTTTACATGAATATGACGATAAAGAGGGTTATGGATAAAAAATTTGTTTTATTTTCAACCATCAAAATGTTTTATTACTTTAATCTCAATTTGATAAATTTGATCAAGAAAATGTATACTCGATAGATTCTCGAATGTTGTGTTAGTATAAAAAAATCAAAATTGATAGAATAAGACAGTTTTTTGTAGAATTTAAATTATCTCACTTTCTCAATATAATTTTACAGATATTTAATTAATAGATTTAAAATTGAGGGATTTTGGTAACTTTATTAAAATCCTGATGTTTCATCCAGAATTATTTTAGGACGATGAAACATTCACAATAACAGTGGCTAAAAAAGTTGTTTTTGATTTGCTATTTGAGGAATTTTTTTAATTGATTTTGATCTAGATGTCTTATATTATATATAAAAAACTCATATAATTACTAAATCCTAAATATGTTTTGTCAATATTATTTCCGCATTTAGATTACAGAGGAATGGGGATATGAACTAATTTGAAACACCCACGAATCATCTCAAATTATACCTAATAGATGAATTTCAAAATTATTATTTAAAAAATAAGGTCATTAGATCAATTTTTATGATGACTAATATTTTTTTGTGGAGATAAAAACCACAAGGACTTAGTCACACCCCATAGGTCACCCCATTTCATGGATATACTTTTTAAGGATTTAAAAATTTAAAAATATAGAATAGTTCCAAAATTGGAAAACTACATGTCCACAACTGTTATTGGGTGGTTTCAAGGGATCCCTATAGCTTTGAAGGGATCGAATTTTACCCTTAGTAGTTTTGGTTATAGTATATTTCATTTTTCACCTTAAAATAATTATGAAAAAGAGATATAGTGGTTTATAAAAATGAAACCACACCTGCCCAGTGACTTTGGATAGTTTATAGGGGAGTCTAGTAGGGGAATTTAAAATAAACGCTACATGGTTGGGAACCCTGGATTTTATTTATTTCAAAAAAACCATTTTTTAATCAAATATTATTATTAGTATGATTATTTTAAGAATATGTAAAAATATAACCTAAGACTTAATATACAGTTACTCATGGGAGTCACCTCATGGACTTTTTGTGTTCTTGAATTGGTTTTTTATTAATAATAAAATGATTCTTCTTTTATTTCATTTTTCTGGGTTCCAGTTGGTTTTATTTTATTTCTCTTTAAGTAGATTTTTTAAAAAGTTTAATTGTGCGAGGATTAACAGAGGTTAAGATTTATCTTTTATCATCAAATCACATGCAGATACTTGGTGGAGCATCACTGGACAAAATTCAATTTATGATGTTCCTTATTTTAATATCTATATTTTTTCTGTATTGTTATTTTATGTTCGTTACATATGGTATAATATTTGTTTCCTATGCATTTCTATTAAAAAACTATATATTTCATATAAATATTTTCATTGCTTGAAATTTTTGGAGGTTTATTTACTCCTTATTTGTTGTCTTTAAATAGATATGTTTTAATTTTTTGGGTGTTTGCCGTACATTTCTATACTCTATTGTTAATATAATTTTAAAACATGTTAAAATAGTCTTACACCTAATTCACTATACCCAATTTATTCACATTTCATTGTATGAACTTAATTTAAAATTCTTATCACTATCTTTTATGAAAACTCATGTAAATCAATTATAAAATATTTATTGTAGAAAAAAAATATTATTTGAACATCCATATGACCCTTGTTTATGTCACATATTTTATGAATTGAGAAATCTATTTTTGAGTTTTAAAAGTCTAATATTTTCTCTCTACATTTGAATTAAACATTTCAAAAAATGTTTTGTTTTAGGTGTGGGATAAATAAAATTCTTATTATAAGCTAATATATGCGTTATTGTAATCCCATAAAATCCTATAAATGTTTTAGTTTAAAATGGAAAAATATTTTTTCAATTTTTTTCACAATATGAGGTTCTTTAGGCTTCATTATATATATAAATTAAGACATTCCTAAAGGAAAATAACTGAATTGTATATAAGGTTTTTTTATTCTGAGTTTTTTAGGATATATGATTGTATAATAAGGTACATACATCTTCTATGATTATTCAATTTATGAACTAAGAATGACTATGATAAAGGATATATGTGTCTGTAAATATAATCCTGACTATAGGAAACTGGAAGCATGAAGTTGAACCCATGGTAATCATTCTTATTTAATAATAATATAAACATCACTTTATTTTTGATAACATAAATTGTAGTTCAATAAATATTTTCAATACATAGTAAATGGGAACCCACATTGATCCTCTGAGACACATGGTTCAATGTGTGTGTAATCCCTATATACATTTCAAATAAGTGAATCTACATAATGTTTTACACAGGTTAAATGGATTTGTAAGTTTCTAGTTATCATAATTGAGTTAACTAAGGTGAGGGGAATTTTTAACACCATTTTATGTATTTGATAGTTTACTTTTATGAAAATTCTTTTTCCATGTATCAATAAACTGGTCATAAAAATTAAATTGAAAAATTTTATTCATTGTATCCAAGGGGAAATTGAAAGTAGATGGGGCATGTTGATTGGATTTTATTTTCACTTTTAGGTAACATGTTATCACTACTAGAATTACGAAATGGACTTCAAATGATGTAAGTCATTAAGTGGCTTCATTTATGAGGCATGACATCTTCAATATTTAATGATTATTTGTTCCCTTCATCTCTTAATGAGCATTTAAATTTTATCGAGACACATTTTGAACATTTCTATTGAAGAGCCTAGAACATATGTTTTTAACACTTCTCTAAAATGGCTTTACAATCATCATTTTCATCATTATGAAAAAAAAATTAGTTTTATAAAAAGATAACAATCATGGAATAGATTGAGGACAATCAAGGATTATATGTGGGGGGATTTTTTGTGGGTTTAAAATCATGTGATTTTACACTTGTTTTTGTTTAGTTATTAATTATCAAATAAATTATTTATTACTATATTAATCAAAAAAATTAAATTAATAAATTTATAGTATTTTATTAGTTAACCATTTTTGGTTTTATTTTTTTAATGCACCTAAAATCTTTGTGTATGATTATACTTATTTTTCAATTTGATTATTTGTCTAAATAGTTTTTATGTTTTATATATCCTTTAAATATTATTTTTATTTTTATATTATTCAATAATTTTTTGGTTATATATATTATTTTTATTAACATCAACTTTATCTTAATTTTAAATAATTTAGGTTTTCTACTCGTAATGTAATTTTCTACAATTTTCAATTTTATTATTTTTAATTTTATTTATTTTAATGATTTTACTATATAATGATTAGTTTTTTATTTCAATTTAATATTTTAGTATTAAAATATTTGATTTCATTTTTTTTAATTTTCATTATTTTTAATATAATATGTTTTTACTATTTAGATTTCAAAATTTGATATTATTAATTATTTAATTTTTTTAATGTTTTATTATTTTATAAATTTAATTATCCTATCTTTCTAATAATTATTTATTATTGGTTATTTATTTTAACTCTTGTGTCTTCAACATCGACACATTTTCACAGTACCCATTATTGGCATGATATTGTTGATTCAGAAAAATGGAAAAACTCCAAAAAATTTCTACAGACATAGTCCAATGTTTTTTGGAAAACTCTCTCAGTGCACATCATGGGAAAACCCCATTGGTGACTCCCATGACCAACCTTCACTTAATCCAATAGGTGGAGGTGACTTATCGCAGGTCAACCCATTCTCTCATTACCCACCACCACTATCAAGACTCACTGCCATGTTGAATCACTGCCTTCAACAAAACCATCACCTCCATCCAACTATGATATATCGTTGTGGCCTCCCCCAAATACATTACTCACCTCTACAAAGAGAAATGAAAATAGAAGTTCCACCAAAAGATGTATGAATTCCAAACCCAAACATACCAAATTTTATCATATCTGGATATCCCAAACAAATTATTCAATCCATACAGAAATCGAACCTATGTTGAGTCTCGTTGAGAATAATCTAACCCACAGTCATCGCTTGGATCTAGAATAGCCCCCTAGCATCACATCAAACGTCCATCCGCTACACCGACCTGAATATTTAGCCACCACAATAATATCATAAAAAATCTGAAAACCAATGATAGTGAAAAATGAATACCTCCAGTGACATTTAGATATTCAACCTTATATTTTTGACTGAATCGAATGATCCCACCTTGAAAAATGGAAAAAAATCCATTTTTGTCAAGATGAGCCACTCCACTGAGTCTATGCGAAGCCGATTCCGAACATGTCATCACATTTAGACACCATTCTAATTGAGGACCTGAGACAATACATTCCACCAATAATTTTAATAAAAGATAATCTTAGAGGTTTCATTTAGTTGATAAAATTCCTTCATCTCACTTTTTGGAGGAAGAACCACCCACAGATGGGTCATCATGGGAGTGAATTACTAACCTGGTAGTCATGATTTCCCTTCACTGGACAAGAAAACCCACTGCATGCGGCTATATATATACACGGGGAAATGAATAAATAAAATATTAACAAAATAAATAATTGTAAAATAATTAATAATATAATATATTTAAATAATCATTCAAAAATAGAAAATATAGTTTAATATTTTTTAATGATATAAATTTTTTACAATATTAATGAAAAATGGATAATATAATGACTAATAATATTTAATAATTATTTTATATATGATAATATTAACGATAATACACTCAACTAAATAATTTTAAAAATGACTAAATAAAATATTCCTTTAATCTAATAATTTATTTGTCGATTTTAACAATTAATTCTGTTATAATAATTTTATTTAATTATAAAAATTATTTTATTTATAACACATTAATTTCAATGTATAGAACTCTATTTTTTATCCTAAAAAACCCATTTTGAATCCATACATGTTTATTTTCACTAAATAAATGTAGCAACCAGTTAAAAGGGTGTTGCTTACTTGACAAGGATGGAAGAGAAAGAATCCCCATTTTTGTTGTCTTTGAGAGAATAAAAAAATAAATATTCTCTGTTGGCGAATAAAATAGAAATGAAGGAGATTTAAAACATTTGGGTAAGAATATAAGTTGGGGTGGTAGAAATTATTCAATAGTTAACATTTGAACTTCTTGGAGACATAGAGAATATAAATCATACATGTATACAAAAAACTGAGAAACAATTTAGAGCATAAATGTTCAATTTTTCTTGAGGGTGATCACTTCTCCTTGTTAGGTTTATTTGATATTTTTCATATTTTAACAATTTCATTAATCTAAAGATGATTGTTTACTAAAAATCATAAACTTGGGGATTTTTATTTCTAATGGTTAAATATTTTATTTATTCACATCATTTTTAATTACGAATTCAATTTTTTTTTTCAAAGATAAATTTAAAAATAATTAATATTACTACCCTATTATTGTTTGAAACATTAAAAATATCAAGATCCATCAGGGTGATCCATCTTGAATACCATTCATCGAGAATAATTTTAAAACATTTCAAATGTCACAAACAGTTTTATCCCACTGAAAATATCTTCTAATTTTATTTTTGTGATTCTGGGTTTGGAGAACTCCAACAATCAAACATTAGTTTGGATAATTTCCTAGATATGGAGAATAATAAATCTTTTACCAATGTGTGGTAAATTTAATTTATGAAAATAAAACAACCATTTTATATAATACAATTATATTTCACTATAATCTACATTGATACATTTTACTCATTATCTATTATTATTTTTCATACATAATTTTACCTAATTCATCATATATCAATTTTAAAACTATTTCATTTAAAAATAATTATCCCATCATAAATTCATCCATCAGAATTTAATAAAGAAGAAAACATGTTGTACACAAGTTTATGTGTACTTTTTTTTGAATAATTGTTTACACAATCACTTCTTTAATTGTTTTGGTTTGAACCATTATTCCACTATATTTTATTTAGTATGATTATATAAATAACTAATTTTCTTCCTGATTTGATCATGAATATTTAAGTAGGTTTAGTTGGTGTCAGAGAAGAGGTTTATTTATCCTTTGAATAGAAGGATGAGAAAATATTAGTGAGATCATTAGTGATATTTCTAAGTATATTCCTAGGTATTTTTCAGAGGATAATTATATAGATCAATTAATGTTTACCAATATTTCTAGTATATTTGGTAGGGTATTGAGTGAGTGATTTACAAGGAACATTATCCCTATCTATATACTAAATGTGGATGTATTATAAGAAAAAGAATATGTTATGAATATAGAAAATAAGGACACAAATGATGTTACTAAAAAGGGAAAATGAAAAATTTTCTATTAATGACATGGATTATAATAATGGAAATCCAATGGTATAATCAAAAATCAAATGACTTAAATGTAGAATGTATGGGTACAATGAAACACAATTTATTAAAGGGATGTATCATAAAGGAAATCTGTAACGATATAAGAGTTATGGTCTTAATGCTCATGTTGAAGAGACAATGAGTGCAAAAATTAAAGGTTTGTTATATCCATATAATATTTTTATAAGACAAATTTAATTTATTATGATGAATATTAAGAATTGATTGATATTTTCTCTTTAGAAAAGTGGAATTAAGGTAATTAATGATAAATACATGTTAATGGCTGGATAAAAAACTGGGATGACTAAAGTGTATATATATTGGAATTCAAGAATTTATTATATGAATCATAAAGCATATGTTTTTAATTTAATATTTTAAAAATGATATTTTGTGGTGCTGATGACCAATATGAGTTATTTAATATAATTTTAGTATTTTGATAAATGGATGTCAACCCTTAATGTGTTAATAATATTGAGAAAATTTTGTTAACATGGATAAATTGATGACTTATATGGAAAATATAAATTGGACAGTATTTATGACTTATAAATTGATAAAAAAATGAACCCAATATGGTTTATTCAATCATTGACGATGTTTACATGATTTTTGGTTTTACGGAATTTATCTAATAATTTTTGGAATAAGAATGCATCAATGTTTTCAATAAGTATTTATCATAATTTAGTTTGTTACCATTTTTTAAGAGAGTGTATGATTTAGGTATTCTCCTTTTTTATATGAAAAACAAGAGATAATTTATGCTATATTGGGGATCATTTTTTTGTTAATTTTGAGAAATTTAGTAGCCTTATTTCAATTTTTAGGATTATTATATATTGGATGGGTTACATATTTTTTTATTTAAATAATGGTTTATGTTAAACATAAAATGGATTTTTACAGATTAATGTAACATCATGAAATATGAGGATTCATAAATATTGGATATCATGTCCTACCATTTTTTATGATAACTATACGTAGACTGAATGACATGTAACTCTATCTATGTTATTACCATCCATTTAAGATTCACACATAAAAATATCACCTTCTTATATTAGAGAAAGAGATGATTTGTAAATTGATCCAGGGACCCCTAAACTTAGAGATTGTGAATATGAAATGAAATGAAATCTTTTATGTATCACTCCTTGTGAAAATTACTAATCTTTATGGAAAGGATATTAATTTAAATATTGACGGGTTATCATCATTTTGATGATATCAATGGATTTTTCACTACTATATAGATTATTGTTTTGTTGTTGTTATGTTTATTTGGATCTCCCACATTCATGAGATCAATGGTCTATTTCACTCTCTAAAATTACATTGTCATTTCTTCTATGTCCATGTAAAATTACATTCCACTAATTTTACCTATGTGGAAACCTAGTTATGAGTTACTTGGTGTAATTTTTATGTTTCCAACATTCCTCTTTAAAGGATGTTTTAAAATTCAATGTTTTGATGTTGGTTTCTCTAAATGGAATACTCATGTATTAAACCATTAATGGAACATATGAATTTTGATGAAAAAATTAACTTTATTGGGTGTAGACTTTGACACACCATGATTTTTGGAATTATTATTATTGAATTAATTTAATCTTTCTGATGATTCTCAATTCAAACCCACTGAATATAGGTTTTGTAATATTAATGAATAATGTTTCGATTAAATTATATGAAAAAAAAGTTAATATTATGTTACGAATAACCCTTAGAGTATCTTATGGTATGTGAAACAATATGTTTAGAATTTTTTACTCACAATACCGAGATCTTTTGATATATTGTGTTACACGAATGACTAAGTTTAACTGAACTAGAACATATTATTAATATTATTTTTAAATTTTTAAAATAGTTATAACCTATCCTTTTGAATGGATTTTATTAATAAAATCATCAATATTATGAAAATATATTTTAAACATTTATATAAAATTAATTCTTTGGTTACAAATTAATTATAAAAAAATTGCATTTCTCAATAACTATTTTCAGTGCATAAATATGGTCTGTCTCTATAAATTTTAAATACCACATAATGTTAATGAATTTAAGTATATTTTTTTATATTATATTCAATCATCTATTTAAACATATCTTGTTTTTTTCTACACAATAGATAAAAAATACAATTTTATGCACAAAAATATATATTATTCTAAAATGTAGTTTTACCATATTTTAATAGAATAACTACGTTAAATCTAATTTTTGACACAATTCTAAATTATATTTGAAAAAATAAACATTAGTTTTTAATGTGGACTATTTACACTATCTTAGGGTGAATTTTACATAATTTTATAAGATGTTTTATTTTTGGATGAATAATGAAAAGTGAAGAATTTTAATTAATAAAATATATTGATTTTATTTTATTTATATTTATATATTATTTTTTATTTTTTATGTTATTTGGATAAATTATAAATATATTATTCAAATTTAGGACATTTGAATAAGTTTCAAATTGAACTTGAATATAAAAACATTTCATGGTTTTTGACCATTTTCATATTACAATCATGTTCTCTCATCCCATATACATGATTAATTTTAAATTAACGTAGTTTAGTAATTTGATTGTAAATTGAGAAAATGGATTCAATATTTGGAATCAGAATAATTTATAATTTCCAATGTGGTTTACGTAGTTTTTTTCCATAAATATTAGTGAATACATTAAAAATGAGTAACAATGATAAAGGGAAAATGAGTTTACATAGTAGTTAAATGATAAACATTTTAAGAACAATGACAAATATATATTTAAATTACTCAATTATATATACATATTTTGACCATTTAGCCTCTAATATTTAATATGGACTATTATTGGAGGCACATGATATATGGTAAAAATCTCAATAGTGTTAACAATTTTTTATTTATATGAATGAAACACCTCCTCAACTATAAAAGGGATCTCACCCCTAGATACACGAATCCTCTAAAAGCATAATTATCATCCAAACCCTATATATATAGAGACCCTAAAGCTTGATGTACATTGACATTGCATTACTTTTGCGGAATACTTAGTACATAACAAAAAAAGACACACAAGGACCATAATAGTTTAGTGTCTTTGGAAACTTGGAACGTAATCTTCTAATCATGGTGAATGATATTCAACATCTCCCATAAAGATCTTCCCCTTTTTTTCTTACCAAAAACCATTCGTTATATACTGGGGAAAAGAAAACATAAAAAGGTTGAGCTCAAATGCTCTGTAAGGGTAAGAATGGATAAAATAAAACATTCCATATACATTTGAACTTAAAAACATGTACACAATGTTTAAACATTAAAATCTTGAGCAACGAAATAAAACATGGAAGTACATAAGGAATAGATCATATTGGAATGTAAACCATGATAAAATAACATGGGAATAAAACAAGTAATTATGGAATCCATTAAGCACATGTAATGATTTCCATAATAGCCAAGGAATTGCTGCCAAGACCATCTTAGTGGACAATGTAGAGACCCTAATCTTGACGTACATAGACATTGAATTACTTTTTCGGAATACTTAGTACATAACAAACACACACACAAAAGGATCGTAATAGTCTAGTGTCTTTGAAACTCGGAACGTAATCTTCTAATCGTGGTGAAAGATCTTCAACATCTCCCATAAAGGTCTTCCTTTTTTTAACCAAAAACCATTCATTATATCCTAGGGAAAAGAAAAAACATAATAAGGTGATCTCAAATGCTCAGTAAAGGTAAACAAAAGAAATATCTATCACATCATATTCATAAGAACATAAAATTTTGGAAATCTTAACCTGCAGAAGAGATCATAATATCATAACATGGGATAAATCATAGTAGTGAAATGTAATCCCAATAATCATTACATAAAACATGAAACATTGTGGCATACACACATAATCATATATAATTATTTCTTATTAGTCCAGACTCATTGCCAAGACTATCTTAGTGGACAAAGTCCATTTATGAACCGAGTTCACTCCTCATTTCAGTCCTGTTTCACTAAACTGGTTTAACCTGCCATTCCAGCCATGTCTATCTCATGAGATATGAAATATTTACCCAATGAATTGGAGTGAGATATATGTCCCACCCATCTCATAATGATACAATTCTTATATGTGCCACAAAATCATAAATCATACATCATTGCATAACCCATGTAATAAAAATGGGAATCTTAAACATCATGACATCATAAAACAATTAATATAAGATAAAGGAATTCATAAATATAATTACATCACAACATAATCAAAAAAATTTAATAATAGGGATAGAAACATAACCCTTTATTATCTTAGATGGAAAATAATTTTGATAGAACACTTGAACTCCATACTTGAGGAAAATATCCTTTCTACTTTAAAAACACTTTTCCTTTCTTAACATGTTATAAAATTCTAAACTAAAATTAGTTGATTAAAAATAAACTTTAATACTTGTAAAGGAATATTCTTGGAAATAATGTTTTAAAAATCCATTCATGCTGTATAAGTTAAAAAACATTCTTCTCGTACTTTTTTCAGAAAAGTCAAAAAGTACCTCGTACGAAAAACGACAAAAGATTCCTTTCATATCTTTTACTAAAAACTCACCTAAGGGTAAAAATGGATTTATACAATTGTATGTGGATGGAAATAATATTACATATTGAGAAAACATGGATGTGGATGATAAAATACACCCCAGTAAATACCGATGTATAAAAAATCTCGGATAAAAGTGATATTGTGATATTTCCCTTACCTTAGGTCCTATTTTCTTCGTAAGTGTCCGAAACTCCTGTATAATGATTTAAATAGTGTCATTGACTTATTCCAGAATCATACACATTGTTATTATATCATATATGGTTCACTTATGACTTTATTTTATCCGTTCTTTTGTAAATTCCATGTTAAAGAGCGTTTTGGGTAAAATCGTTTTATTTGTCGTCCGTGTTTTGACTTGTAATTATTCATATGATTACATAGATCACGATTACTTAATTCCAGAATATAAAACATGATTTATATATAATATATATTCAGAATATACATATATATAATAGATCATTAAATGGAAAGAAATACACCGTTCGTGGAGACGGTAGGCCGTACGTACGCATGGACGCTGTTTTCGTTTCCTTATTGAGTTTAATGGAATTAAGTAGATGACAAACATATATATAAAAATAAATCCAGTATCATTATTATGTCATATATTTCATGATTACATATTATATATACTTTATAATTTCATGAATGTTTAACGTGGAGAATGAATCTCATCGCGTCGTGGAGACGGTAGTCCGTACGTACGCACGAGCGATGATATCATTATCATGATCGTGGAATTTTATTGTAGTGTATGAATACTATTTCAGAATTAATGACACTTTATAATAATCATATATAGTTGTTTATTTTCACCATTATACCCATCCATGTAAGGTGGTGGTGGAAAATAGATTACACCATGGCGTGGAGACTGTATTCCGTACGTACGCACTCGCGGTGATTTCGTTTTCCGTAGGATGGATAGATGGTGAAATAGTGTTGTTTAATACATATAATAACATATTAGTATATTATTGATACTGATTTTATTACTTAAAAATGAAACAACCAAAGAAGAAGAAGTGAAAGAACAATTAAAGTTGAAAGAATCGGTAACGGACATTACCTCTTCTTTGAAGCGCCTCTTTGAGATCTCCTTTTAGGGCACTAAAATTGGTCTTTGAGGAAGACCAGAACCTCTAGGATGTTTCTATGGAATTGGAGAAGATAATTTGGCAGGGTTTGTCCGAGCATGAAGTCTCAAAGTGGTGTGAGGAAGAGAGGGAGGAGGTTCCCTTTTATAGAGGAGGAGAGGGACTCCTTTGGAAAAACTAAAAATATTATTTTATTATATAGTCATGATCGGTTTGGAATAGATCCAAATTGATTTATTTATAATTTAAAGTGGGTATGGGTAGAAATCCTCTCATAAAATAGAATTTAGGCAAGTTTAGGTTCCTATTTTAACCATATCATTTAGATTTAACATTAAGTTAAATAATTTTACTTTTATCGTGTCTTCTTGTGTTCTTATACTATAAGGTTAATAAACATGATATAACAAGGAAAAAGAACCCCAAGTTGTTTATTATTAATATATATAACCTTATCTAAGTCATTTGGACGAACCTTATATTTTTAGCAATAAAATAACAATTAATAATATAATATTTGTTTTATAAACTATTTTATGTCAATTTTGACACTATTTTGTAATTTATTTTTGTAAAAATAATAACAGAATTATTAGTTCCATAAAAGTTAATTAAATCAATAATAACATGTCATATTAACCTATAAAATTAGTTTAATGCATAAAAATTCTCAAATTACATTTATTTGGATATTTATAACATCAATTATGTCAATATTTCATTAATAAGATAATTACTGCATCATCATTGTGTCATAAATAAAATAAATTATATTAAGTATAAAAATTACAAATAAAATACCATTATGTTGGAACTCGTTTTATATTTCTAATGAATATTTATAGTCGAATTTATCTTATGTATAACCCTATTTAAAAAATGATTTAGTTATTAAACTTTGATTTTAACTATTTTAACCCTTCTTTAAATAAATTGATAATAAATGTCCTAATCTAATCCAAATGGGCCTAAGTGGTAATATATTATTCCTAAGGTTGTTTTGGGTCGAATTACACTTATCCAATAGAATTAGTACATGTGTTAGGGTAATAATAATATCATTTTTACCCGTAATTACCCTATTTACTTTTAACCGTGGTAAAAAAAGTAAAAAGTTACTATTCAGAAAAAATTATTTTCATCTCATTGAATCACATTTTACTTACTGACATCAACCGTGTCTCTTGGATTTTTGAAATTCCAATCACAGAAGCGGTAAAATTAAGTATTATGAAAAATTCATTTTTCTTAACTACCTCTTAGTGGTTTCACTATTCATCGAAAAATGAATGTTTCCAGAAAAATACCAAAAATTAGGCCTAAGATATATTTGATATTATGAACTCAAAAATGATATCTATTTTACCAAATTCAAAACATATCAATTTCATTAATTAATTTAAAAATTAATTCTCGTCGTCAAAACAAATAGCGTGTTCTTAAGAGATAATGACTATCAAAAGATTGGCACTTGTTTATGTCTGGTTTAAATGTGAAATTATATCCAATGAACAAAATTGTATTAAATTGTAAAAATATATTCTAAATATACATTAAAACCACTCAAATTAATAATTTATCACTATTAATTTTTTTGATTAAAAAGATTTTTTTAAATTAAAATTTAGTAATTTTCAGTATTCATCAGAAAATGAAAGTTATCCGAAAAGTACCAAAATTTCACCCTCAGCTAATTTTTATATTCCGAATCCAAAAATGATGTATATTTTGAAAACTAAAAATTAAAAAATTTCAAAAATTGGTTATTACTATTCATAACGGCTAGTTTTAGTAATATTTTAATAGCATATCATTGTTTAGTGAAACTCGTTATTGCGTACTACACACGCTATCGAGGAAGGTCGTGATTGCGTGTAATGCATGGAAAGTCAAGGATGCATGTTGTGCATGATCCTTTTGGTGTAGAGTACAACACAAGACATTAATGAAATTAAAAATAATATTTTTCATAAAATCTCGGGGTGTTACATTCTACCACCCTTAAAATGAATTTTTCCCTCGAAATTCGTCGGGCTTATAAATGGTTTACTACTTGAAAGTTTTTTTAATAGAAACCCATATAGTAAAAAGGAATACCAAAACCAATCTTTAAAAAAAGTATGAATCACAACAGTTACCCAAATAAACTAATCCCTGGGTTTGCACCTATGAGATAATATGGATATGGAAGAGAAATCTAATCATCATGTTCTGATGGAGAGTGGTAGAGAACATGGATATAGAAATGTCAGCAATCACAAAGCCATAAATTTGTGACGTTCTAAGGTACCATATGATTCATCAGATATAAGAGCACTAGGACAACATTTTTGGTTTTCAAGATCATTTCCCTAAAGTTGATGAAATTGGAATTAGAAGAAATACTTTTGTGATTTTGGTATAGTCTCACTGTTGGTCGTTCTTTGGACAATTTCCACTTCATCTCTTAATTAAATGAAGTTGAATTTTCCATTCGTGATGTGTTAGCAGATCATGTGATAGAATGATGGGTCATTCCATCTTTCTCAAACAAAAGGTTAGAAAAGTTAATAAAAAATACATAAGTACATCTATAGTGAGATTAATCATATATGGTTCAAAAAATGGACTTATACTTCATATATCATACTGCTTAATATAATAAAACTAATTTCTACTAAACATGGACATCCTGTAGGCCAGTGGTAGGCGTTAAAGGCCAGTCTCACATCGGTTGTGGGTTTGATTCCCACAGCCTTGTCCGACGCGATGGGCTGTCGCCAATCCTGCAAGTTGTCGTTTCTCTAAAACAAAATTACTATAACATCCCATAAATAATATCGAAAAAAATTCTATCCTTAAACAATACTAACTTATGTCCAAAATAATCTATCCCAATCTTTAGGCTTCTCCAAAATAATGCTGTCTAATCTCATATTATAGTGAAAACGATTACCAAATAGTTTGTACAACTAGCATGTTAATACCATTGTTGATCCCCATATATCATGAGATATGTCTTTTTTGTCACATTCCAAACATTCAAAGGCCTTAATCATGTATTCTCTTGAAAAAAAATTGAATACCCATGGAACCTTATTGAAAACATGAATGCTGTTAAAAGTTAACTCTTTCCACATACCAAAATCTTCAAAATTCTATATACTCAAACCATGATATCACATAGTCCTTATATCAATCATGAGCTCATGAATACAATCAAACATCTCATTATCTTCTTATCCCTTCATTATGCGCATATCATCTGCTTACCAAAAATATCTCAATCACTTTCCATGGTTATCGGTACCATAAAATTAATGAAAGCCACAATAGACCAATACATAAATATTCCAATATTCCATGTTACTATATACAACATTATTTTGGAATCCCATTACATAAACACTTAATCATTCCACCACATCGTTGTCATATTCAACATCTCCAATAGTGATTGCATGTGACTTCCCTTTGTCCTTTTCCTTAAGTGGTTTCTCATGTCGATCATCACTAACCCTTGGATTAGGGAATTTATTAGCATAATGCCCCATTTACATGCACTTGAAGCATTGAAGTGTTGGTGGTTCGTTCTCTGCAGTCTTTTCTTTATTCACATCATTAGAAACCCTTTTTCCATTACTTCGACACTCAGCTGCTCGATGACCTTCTTTTCCCCACTTAAAACTTTTTCTAGTCCCTTTAAGAAAATCTCCACCATGCTTCTTTCCACACTTTGAGCATAAGAAGACATTCATCTTTTTTTCACCATTATTCTGAGATTTCTCTTTGAACTACATCTTTCATTTCTTGTCAAAACTATGAGATGGATAAGTAACACCAAGTTCCATTTCTACCTTCATAGCACAACACACAATTTCTTCATAGCTACTGAAGCCTCTTATAGCTAATGCCCTTCGAAGATTTGGTTTTAAGCCACTGAAGAATCGGTCAACTTTACTTTCAGGTTGGATGATAAGGCCAGATTCATACCTCGCAAGCCTTGTAAAATTCGCTTCGTATACACCCACATATTCATCATCCTTTTTCTTTAGTTCAAGAAACTCCTTCTCCATCTTTGTTCGAAGTATACGAGGGAAGTACTTATTGAAAAATATGTTCTTGAACTCATCCCATTTAATGGACTCAATTTCATCTCTTGGCCTCGTATTCTTGATAAGATTCCACCATTGATAAGCTTCACCATCCATACGATATACTGCTAAGATGACTTTATCATGTTCCGAACATTGATGAACTGAAAATATCTTTTCAGTGGTAATGATCCATTGTTCAGCAACAAGTGGATCCGAAGACCCACTGAAAGAAGGTGGGTGTTGCCTCATGAAGGACTCAATAGAATATTGTTCCCTTCTCTGCTCATTTGGAAGTCCAGAATGATTCATAGCTTGTGTAAGTATAGCAATGATATTTTTCACTCCATATCCCATAACATTTGTTTGTTCATGAGGACAATCATTGCATTGTCCATTGCATTGATCAACACGGTTCCTTCAGGTTCCAGCCATCGTCTAAAACCCAAAAAGAATAGTGTGAGAGATAAAAATAATGCTAGGGAAAGCAAAATAATAAAGGGGGAGTACCTTAAATATCTAACATCTTAGGTTACCGTAATTCTAGTACTATAACCTATACATATACTTATGCTTAGGGACATCCCTATACATACCATAGAAATTTCTATAGGGATCTCACTAATGATCTCACATCCTAGTTTCCAAAGGTTGACTAAACTTTCCCTCTGATACCAAATATAGAGACCCTAAGATTGACGTACATGGACATTACATTACTTTTGCGGAATACTTAGTACATAACAAAAACACACACACAAGGACCGTAATAGTTTAGTGTCTTTGGAAACTCGGAACGTAATCTTCTAATCATGGTGAAAGATCTTCAACATCTCCCATAAATATCTTCCTTTTTTTAACCTAAAACCTTTCTTTATATACTGTGGAAAAGTAAACATAAAAGGGTGAGCTCAAATGCTCAGTAAGGGTAAACAAAAGAAATATCTATCACATCATATTCATAAGAACATAACATATTGGAAATCTTAAGCTGCAGAAGAGATCATAATATCATAACTTGGGATAAATCATAGTATTAAAATTTAATCCCAATAATCATAACATAAAACATTAAACTTTTTGGCATACACACATAATCATAGAGAATCATTTCTTATTAGTCAATACTCATTGCCGACTATCTTACTGGACAAAGTCCATTTCTGAACCGAGTTCACTCCTCGTTTCAGTCCTGTTTCACTAAACCGGTATAACCTGCCATTCTAGCCATGTCTATCTCATGAGATATAAAATCTATACCCAATGCATTGGAGGGAGATATAGGTCCCACCCATCTCATAATGATACCATTCTTATGTGTTCCACAAGTCATAAATCATACATCATTGCATAACCCATGTAATAAAAATGGGAATCTTAAACATCGTGACATCATAAAACAATTAATATAAGATAAAGGAATTCATAAATATAATTACATCACAACATAATCAAATCAAGGTAACAATAGTGATAGAAAGAAAACCCTTTATTATCTTAGATGGAAAATAATTTTGATAAAACACTTGAACTCCATTCTTGAGGAAAATATCCTTTCTACTTTAAAAACACTTTTCCTTTCTTAACATGTCATAGAATTCTAAACTAAAATAAGTTGATTAAAAATAAACTTGAAAAATTGTAAAGGAAAATTCTTGGAAATATTTTTTTAAAAATCCATTCATGCCGTATAAGTTAAAAAAACATTTTTCTCGTACTTCTGTCGGAAAAGTCAAAATGTACCTCGTACAAAAAACGACAAAAGATTCCTTTCATATATTTTACTAAAAACTAAAATAAGGGTTAAAATGTATTTAAACAACTGTAGGTGGATGTAAATAATATTACATATTGAGGAAACATGGATGTGGATGATAAAATACACCCTAGTAAATACCGAAGTATAAACAATCTCGGATAAAAATGAGATTGTGATATTTCCCTTACCTTAGGTCTGATTTGCTTCGTAAGTGTCCGAACCTCCTGTATAATGAAATACATAATGTCATTTACTTATTCCAGAATCATACTCACTGTTATGATATCATATATGATTCACTTATGACTTTATTTTATCCGTTCTTTTGTAAATTCCATGTTAAAGAGTGTTTTGGGTAAAATCGTTTTATTTGTCATCCGTGTTTTGACTTGTAATTATTCATATGATTAATTAGATCATGATTACTTAATTCAAGAATATAAATCATGATTTATATATAATATATATTCATAATATACATATATACAATAGATCAGTAAATGGAATGAAATACACCGTTCATGGAGACGGTAGGTCGTACGTACGCATGAACGATGTTTTCGTTTCCTTATTGAGTTGAATGGAATTAAGTAGATGACATAAATATATATACACATAAATCCAGTATCATTATTATGTCATATATTTCATGATTACTTATTATACATACTTTATAATCATTCATTAATTGTTAACGTGGAGAATGAATCTCATCGTGTCGTGGAGACGGTAGTCCGTACGTACGCATGAGCGATGCAATCGTTCTCATGATCGTGAAATTGTATTGGAGTGTATGAATACTATTTCATAATTAATACCACTTTAAAATAATCATATATAGTTGTTTATTTGCACCATTATACCCATCCATGTAAGGTGGTGGTGGAAAATAGATTACACCACGGCGTGGAGACGGTATTCGGTACGTACGCACGTGCGGTGATTTCGTTTTCCATAGGATGGATAGATGGTGAAATATGGTTGTTTCATACTTATAATAACATATCAGTATATTAGTTATACTGCTGTTATTACTTCAAAATGAAACAACCTAAGAAGAAGTGGAAGAAGAAATAAAGTTGAAAGAATCGTTAACTGACATTACCTCTTCTTTGAAGCGCCTCTTTGAGATCTTCTTTTTTGGCACTACAATTGGTCTTTGAGGAAGACCAGAACCTCTAAGATGTTTCTATGGAAGTGGAGAAGAGAATTTGTCAGGTATTGGCCGATCATGAAGGCTCAATGTGGTGTGAGGAAGAGAGGGAGGAGGTGCCCTTTTATAAGGGAGGAGAGGGGCTCCTTTGGAAAAACTAAAAATATTATTTTATTATAAAGTCAAGTTCGGTTTTAAATAGCTCCAAATTGATTTATTTAGAAGCTAAGGTGGTGGTGGGTAGAAAGACTCTCATCCAATAGAATTTAGACATGTTTAGGTTCCTATTTTAACCTTATCATTTAGATTTAACAATAAGATAAATAATTTTACTTTTACCGTGTCTTCTTGTGTTCTTAAACTATAAGGTTAACAAACATACTATAACAAGCCAAACGAACCCAAAGTTGTTTATAATTAATATATATAACCTATTCTATGTCATTTGGCCGAACCTTATATTTTTAGGAATAAAATAACAATTAATAATATAATATTTGATTTATAAACTATTTTATGTCAATTTTGACACTATTTTGTAATTGATTTTTGTAAAAATAATAATAGAATGATTAGTTCAAACAATGTTAATTAAATCAATAATAACATGTCATATTAACCTATTATATTATTTTAATTCATAAAAAGTCTCAAATTACATTTCGTTGGGTATTTATAACATCAATTATGTCAATATTTCATTAATAAGATAATTACTGGATCATCGTTGGGTCATAAATAAATTAAATTATTTTAAGTCTAAAAATTACAAATAAAATACCATTATGTTGGATATCGTTTTATCTTTCTAATGAATAATTATAGTCGAATTTATCTTATATATAACCCTATATTATAAATTATTATTTATTAAACGTTGATTTTAACTATTTTAACCCTTCATTAAATAAATTGATAATAAATGTCCTAATCTAATCCAAGTGGGCCTAAATGGAAATATTATATACCTAAGGATGTTTTTGGTCGAATTAAACTTATCCAATATAATTATGACATGTTTTAGGGTAATAATAATATCATTTCTACCCGTAATTACCGTATTTACTTTTAATCGTGGTAAAAAAAAGTAAAAAGTTACTATTCACCAAAAATTATTTTCATCTCATTGAATCAAATTTTACTTACTGACATCAACCATGTCTCTCAGATTTTTGAAATTCCACTCACAGAAGCGGTAAAATTATGTTTTATGAAAAATTCATTTTTCTTAACTACCACTTAGTGGTTTCACTACTCATGAAAAAATGAATGTTTCCAGAAAAATACCAAAAATTAGGCCTAAGATATATTCGATATTATGAACTCAAAAATGATGTATATTTTACCAAATTCAAAACATATTAGTTGAATTAATTAATTTAAAAATTAATTCCCATCGTCAAATCAAATAGCGTGTTCTTAAGAGATAATAACTATCAAATGATTAACACTTGTTTATGTCTGGTTTAAATGTGAAATTACATCCAATGAACAACATTGTGTTAAATTGTAAAAATATATTCTAAATATACATTATAACCACTCAAATTAATAATTTATCACTATTAATTATTTTGATTAAAAAGGTTGTTTTTAATTTAAATTTATTAATTTTCACTATTCATCAGAAAATGAACGTTATCCGAAAAGTACCAAAATTTCACCCTAAGCTAATTTCGATATTCCGAATCCAAAAAATGAAGTCCATTTTGAAAACTAAAATTTTAAAAATTTCAAATAGTGGTTATTACTATTCATAATGGCTTGTTTTAATAATATTTTAATAGCATATCATTGTTTAGTGAAACTCGTTATTACGTACTACACACGCTATTGAGGAAGGTCGTGATTACGTGTAATGAAAGGCAAGTCAAGGATGCATGTTGTGCAAGATCCTTTTGGTGTAGCATACTACAGACGACATTAATGAAATTAAAAAGAATATTTTTCAAAATATCTCGGGGTGTTACAGACAAAGTCCCTTTCTGAATCGAGTTCACTCCTCGTTTCAGTCATGTAACACTGAACCAGATTAACTTACCGTTCCAGCCATGTCTATCTCATGAGATATAAATCTTTACCCAATGCATTGGATGGAGATATAGGTCCCACCCATCTCATAATAAAATCATTCTTACTTGTGCCACAAAATTGACATACATCATTCATAATAACCCATTGAATAAAATGGGTTTCATAAACATCATCCCATCAGCACATAATCCATATAAAAGAAATGGATATCATTTCATAATAAGAAAAGTGAAACCATTTAAATCATAGAGACATTATACTTGAAACATACACATATGAAATAATTTCATCTTAGATGGAAAAATGATTTTGATAAAACACTTGAAATGAATTCTTGAGGAAAATATCCTTTCTTCTTCAAAATCAATTTCTTTTCAAAAAACCTCATAAATTTTTTTAAAAAAAGAGATTTTGTTGAAAATAGTCATGAAATATTTTGGAGAAGGAACCATGAAAATAATTCTTTATAAAACCCTAATAATCCATTCACGCCGTATAAGTTAAAAATAACATTTTTCTCATACTTTTGTCGGAAAAGTCAAAATGTACCTCGTGTGGTAAACAAAAGAAAGACTCCTTCCATACGATGTGGTAAAAGTTGAAAAGGGTAAAAATTTCTTTAAACATACATGGAAGTAAAGTAAACATTTTATGAAAACATTTTGAGAACATATGGACAAGGATAATAAACATAACCCCCAGTAAATACTTACGAATAAACAATCTCGGATAAGAATGAGATTGGAATAATTATCCTTTAGCTTAGGTCTGATTTGCTTCGTATGTATCCGAACGTCCTGTATAATGATTTAAATAATTTTATTCACTTATTAAAGAATCATATTAATTTTTATGATATCATATATGGTTCACTTATTACTTTATATTACCCGTTCTTTTATAAATTCCATGTTAAAGAGAGTTTTGGGTAAAATCGTTACATTTGTCGTACATGTTTTGACGTGTAATTATTCATATGATTACATAGATCATGATTACTTACATCCAGAATGTAAAACATAATTTATATATAATATATATTCAGAATATACAAATATATAATAGATCGATAAATTGAAAGAAATACACCGTTCATGGAGACTGTAGGTCGTTCGTACGCATGAACGTTGTTTTTGTTTCCTCATTGAATTGAATGGAATTAATTGGATGACATACATATATATATACATAAATCTAGTATCTTTATTATTCCATATATTTCATGATTACTTATTATATATACTTTATAATCATTTATGAATGGTTAATCATTGAGAATGAATCTCATCGCGTCGTGGAGACGGTATTCCGTACGTACGCATGAGGGATGATATCATTCAAATGATCGTTGAATTTTATTGGAGTGTATGTATACTATTACAGAATCAATATCAATTTACAACAATCATATATAGTTATTATTTACACCATTATACCCATCCAAGTAAGGTGGTGGTGGAAAATAGATTACACCACGGCGTGGAGACGGTATTCCGTATGTACGCACGCGCAGTGATTTCGTTTTCCGTAGGATGGATAGATGGTGAAATAGGGTTGTTTCATACTTATAATAACATATCAGTATTTGAGTGATACTTATGTTATTACTTAATAATGAAACAACCTAAGAAAATGAAGTGGAAGAAGAAATAAAGGTGAAAGAATCGGTAACGGAAATTACCTCTTCTTTGAAGCGCCTCTTTGAGACCTCCTCTTAAGGCACTAAAATTGGTCTTTGAAGAAGACCAGGACCTCTTGGATGTTTCTAGGGAAGTGTAGAGTATAATTGGGAAGGGGTGGGCCGAGCTGGAAGGCTCAAAGTGGTGTGTGGAAGAGAGGGAGGAGGTTCCCTTTTATAAGGGAGGAGAGGGGCACCTTTGGAATTCTTAAAAATATTAATTTATAATAAATCTAACCCCACATAAAAACCATCAAAAATGACTCATATTCGAAGATTCAATGAGATAGGGTTGTAATCTCATCAACCAATCAAATTTCTACATGTTTGGATCTTATTTTAAACCTTATCATTCTGATTTATCCTTATTTAATCTATTTAAGATTATTTGTGGTAATAAAAATCTAAACTTTAATTTATAACAAATAATTACTTATTTGTTGTTAATTTTCCATAATTTTTTTACTTTATAAAATATAAATTTTTAATTTTTAATTTTTAAATTTTTTTGTGATTTTTAAACAATTTTATAATATGTTATTTTTATAAAATAACAATAGTGTCAATTTTAACACTATTCATTTATTTGAATTTAAATAAAAAATATACAGATTATATGTTCAAAATAAAAGCTTTAATAGATTCATAAAAGGTCATATGTATCTATAAAATTAATGGATCACATTAAAAAGTTCATATAATATTTATTTTATTATTTTTAAAACCATTTATTTGGTTTATCTCTTAATAAAATAATTACTACAACATTTTTGTATAATTATTTAATATACTTATTTGTTGCATAAAAATTAAAACTAAAATCATATGATGAAGATAAATCTATTACCTTTCACAATAATACTTTTAATCTAATTTATAATCTTAAAATAACAATATTTAAATTGTTATATTTATTAAATTATGAATGTGACAACTTTGGTATCATTTAAAATAATATAGTATAAGTGTCATAATCAATTTTATAAGGCTCAAAACGGTTATCTATTAGGTAATTGGTTGATTAAGGTGTAGATATACACTAAAAATAAGTTTTGTTCAGGTTTGTGGGCCTTTTAATGGGTATTATTATTTCAATAAAAACTATATTACTTATTTTCCACTTAATAAATAATTTCTGTATCATTAATGTATCACCATTAATGAAAATTATTTAATCCCTAAAAATTCTAAATAAATTATCATGATGTAGATAATTTTATCAGATTTCTAGAGACAATTCATGTTCGAAGTTGTATGATGTTTATCACTAAATTAAAATTATTATACTTATAATATTTAAGAGAGTGACATGTTGTCACTTTCTTTGGTTTTAATAATAATTAAATTATTTTCAGGGTCAAAAGACTATAAAATTAATCTAATCCGACCCTTAGGTAATATGGGTCTACTTTTAGCCAACCAATAGTATTTTCTCATGTGTTAGGGTAATTTTATAATATTATATGTTCCCATAATTACCCGATTTACCTTTAACTATGGTAAATAAAATTTACCGTAGTTACTATTCATAATTCCCAAAAATAAAAAGTAGCTTATTAACATAATTTGGACCCACTGATTCCAAATATGGAATCCATTTTTCCAAATTCAATACACAAAAGTTTCAGAAATTAAATTAAAATCAATCCCATTGTTGAAAGAAAACGGGTTTTTCTTTAAAACATTGCAAAAGATTGAATTAAGTTAACCTATTAATTTATTATAAAATCAATGATAATGACATAAATTATATTAAATGGTAAAAATATATTCTATTTATACTTTAAAACCATTAAATATTATAATTTAACCATATAAATTATTGCGATTAAAATTTATTTTTTAAATAAAATATAGCGTGTTTTTACTATTCATCAAAACATGAAAGTTACCAGAATAATATGAAAATTTTATCCAAAGTAAATTTTTATTTTTTTATTCCAAAGAAGAATTATATTTTGTCAAATTTAACTTATAAACATTTCAAAAACTAGATTTAATGTGGGTGCGCCATCAAAAGGCGGCAAAACTGCATTTTTTAAAAAAAATTTATTTTACCCGAAAAATTTATTTTGTTCATATACCATGTTCTAGAAAATGTGTAAGATGAATAAAAATATTACAAAATTCAAATTTTAGTTAATACTATTCATAACGGCTAGTTTATAATAATATTATAGTTATATATCGTTGTTTAGTAAAACCCGGTATTGCGTACAACACACGCTATCGAGGAAGGTCGCAATTGCGTGTAATGCAAGCCAAGTCAGGGTTGCGTATTGTGCAATAATCCTTCGTTGATTCATATAACATAATTCAACCATATTTCATTTATACATTGAATATATATATATATATAAATACTCAATGTTGCGTAGAATAACTATTATCAAAATTGTGTGTAACACGATCCAAGAATAGTGTTGCGTATACTGCAAGCTAATACAGTGTTGAGTATAGCGCAAGGTAATCATGGTGTAGCATACAACACAAGACATTAATGAAATTAAAATAATATTTTCCATAAAATATTGGGGTGTTACATTCTACCCCCATAAAATGAATTTCTCCCTCGAAATTCGTCGGGGTTATAAATGGTTTACTAATCGAATTTTTTTTAATAGAAACCCACATCATAAAAAGTAATACCAAAACATGGATTTAAATACTAAAGTATGAAATGAAACGGTTACCCAAATTAACTCATCCCTGGGTTACCACGTAGGAGAACATAGGTGAAAATATGGATATGGAAGAAAAATCTAACCATCAAGTTCTGATGGAGAGTGGTAGAGAACATGGCTATGAAAAAGCCAACAATCACAATGCTATTGATTTGTGATGATCTAAGGTACCATCTGATTCATCGGATATAAGGGAAATAGGACAACAATTTTGGTTTTCAAGATCATTTCCCTAAAGTTGATGAATTAAAAGAAATACTTGCATGATTTTGGTACAATCTCACTATTGTTCGTGAATTGAACAACTTCCACTTCATCCATTAAAGAAATGAAGTTGAATTTGTTATTCATGATGTGTTAGCAGATCATGTGACAGAATGTTGGGTCATTCCATCTCTTTCAAACAAAAGGTTAGAAAAAGTTATAAGTCTATCGTATGGTTAGATTAATCATATATGGTTCCAAAAATGATCTTATACTTCATATATCATACCGCTTAATAAAATAAAACTAGTTTTTACTAACCAGGGACTTCCTATAGGCCAGTGGTAGGCGATAAAGGCCAGTCGCACTTCGGTTGTGGGGTCGATTCCCACAGCCTTGTCTGACGTGATGGGATGTCGCCCGTCTTGCAGGTTGTCCTTTTTCTAAAGCTATATTAATATAACATCCCATCAATAATATCGAAAAAAGTTTTATCCTTAAACAATAATAACTTATGTCCAACATAATCCATTGCAATCTTTAGGCTTATCTAAAATACTTCGGTCCAAGCTCATAGTATAAAGGAAATGATTACTTGAAATGTCACATAACAATCACGTGAATGCCATCATTTATCCCCCATATATCATAAGATATATCTTGTTGGTCAAATTACAATCATGTAAATACCTTAATAATGTATTCTCTTGAAGAATGAATTATCATTAATTGAACCATTGTGAAAACATGAATGCAGTTAAAAGTTAACACTTTCCACATACCAAAATCCTAAAAATTCTTTATACTCAAACCATGATATCACTTAGTCCTTATATAAATCATGAGCTCATGAATACAATCAAACATCTCATTATCTTCTTATTCCTTCATTATGCGCATATCATCTACTTTACAAAAATATCCAAATAACCTTCCACGGTTAGTGGTACCATTCAACATATACTTTCAAATACATTTAGGAAAAAAATAGTGTAACAATCCTTAGATGATTCTTTATTCCATAGTACCATTAACTATACAATATAACTCTTGATAAACATACAATCATTCCACTACCTTCTAAAACAACCGACTGAGCTTCAACACTTCTTTCAGCTCATATATCATTTGTAGTCTCCTCATCATCATACTCATAAATACTACCCATATGACCATGCTGATTCTCTTCATGAGATTTTCCATTAGGGCATTGGTTTGCATAATTCCCGTACATTCCACATTTAAAACATCTAATCATTGTTGATGTCGTAGAAATACCATTATCCTTTTCCATGCTGTTAACTGAACCTTTTCCTTTGCACTTACTGGCTTTGTGTCCTTGTTTTCCACACCCAATGCATCCTCCAGTTCCTTTGAAACTATCTCCCTGATGCCTCTTCCCACATGATTTACATAAGGGAAATGGAAATTTCTTTCCTCTATGATCATCATGAAACTCCATCTTTCTCTTATTATCTGTGTCGGGAAACTTACCAAAGTTGAGATTATTGATCATATTATTAGATTTCTAATTAAGCATAATAACTATGCTTGGACATCCAAATCCCGTTTCATTTGGTTTCTCATGAAGAAAATCATTCCATTGTCTATCATATTCTCCATTATCGTGAATCTTCCTATTTCCAGCCATTTTCTAAAACCCAAAAAGAATAGCGTGAGAGGAAAAAATCATGCTTGGGAAAACAACATAGTAAAGGGTGAGTATCTTCAATATCTAACATCTTCGGTTAAATTCTATGATCATTACCGTAGTTCTAGGACTGTATCCTATACGTATACTTATCCTTAGGGACATCCCTAGACATACCTTAGAAAAATCTCTAGGGATCTCACTAACATTTTCGCATCCTAGTTTCCAAAGGTTGACTAAACTGTTCCTCTGATACCAACTGTAGAGACCCTAATGCTTGACGTACATTGAAATTGCATTACTTTTGCGGAATACTTAGTACATAACAAAAAAAGACACACAAGGACCATAATAGTTTAGTGTCTTTGGAAACATGGAACGTAATCTTCTAATCATGGTAAAAGATTTTAAACAACTCCCATAAAGATCTTCCCCTTTTTTTCTTACCTAAAACCTTTCTTTATATCCTGGGGAAAAGAAAACATAAAAAGAGTGAGCTCAAATGCTCAGTAAGGGTAAGCATGGATAATAAAAAAACATACCATATACATTTGAACTTAAAAACATGAACACAATGTTTAAACATCAAAATCATGAGCAACGACATAAAACATGGAAGTACATATGGAATAGATTATATTTGAACGTAAACCATGATAAAATAGCATGGGAATAAAACATGTAATTTTGGAATCCATTAAGCAAATGTAATGATTTCCATAGTAGCCAAGGCATTTCTACCAAGACCATCTTAGTGGACAAAGTCCCTTTCTGAATCGAGTTCACTCCTCGTTTCAGTCCTTTAACACTGAACTGGATTAACTTACCGTTCCAGCCATGTCTATATCATTAGATATAAATTTTTACCCAATGCATTGGAGGGAGATATAGGTCCCACCCATCTCATAAAGAAATCATTCTTACTTGTGCCACAAAATAAACATACATCATTCATAATAACCCAATGAATAAAATGGGTTTCATAAACATCATCCCATCAGCACATAATCCATATAAAAGAAATGGATATCATTTCATAATAAGAAAAGTGAATCCATGTAAATCATAGAGACATTATACTTGAAACATACACATATGAAATAATGTCATCTTAGATGGAAAAATGGTTTTGATAAAACACTTGAAATGAATTTTTGAGGAAAATATCCTTTCTTCTTCAAAATCAATTTCTTTCCACAAAATGTCATGAAATTTTAAAAAAATAGATTTTTTTGAAAATAGTCATGAAATCTTTTGGATGAAGCACCATGAAAATATGGCTTTATAAAACCCTAATATTACGTTCACGCCATAAATGTTAAAAATAAAATTTTTCTCGTACTTTTGTCGGAAAAGTCAAAAAGTACCTCGTATGGTAAAAAAAATAAAGATTCCTTCCATAAGATGTGGTAAAAGTAGAAAAGGGTAAAAATGTCTTTAAACATACATGGAAGTAAAGTATACATTTTATGAAAACATTTTGAGAACATATGGTCATGGATAATAAACATAACCCCCAGTAAATACTTATGAATAAACAATCTCGGATAAGAATGAGATTGGAATAATTATCCCTTACCTTAGGTCCGATATGCTTCGTACATATCCGAAAATCCTGTATAATGATTTAAATAATGTTATTGACTTATTACAGAATCATATTAATTGTTATGATATCATATATGGTTCACTTATGACTTTATATTACCCGTTCTTTTGTAAATTCCATGTTCAAGAGCATTTTGTGTAAAATCGTTTCATTTGTCGTCCGTGTTTTGACTTGTAATTATTCATATGATTACTTAGATCATGATTACATACATATAGAATTTAAAACATTATTTATATATAATATATATTCAGAATATACCAATATATAATAGATCGATAAATGGAAAGAAATACACCGTTCAGGGAGACGGTAGGTCATAGGTATGCATGAGCATTGTTTTCGTTTCTTCATTAAATTGAATGGAATTAATTGTACGACATACATATATATATATACATGAATACAGTATCATTATTATGCCATATATTTCATGATTACTTATTATATAAACTTTATAATCATTTATGAATGGTTAATCATTGAGAATGAATCTCATCGCATCGTGGAGACGGTATTCCGTACGTACGCACGAGCGATGATATTGTTCCCATGATCGTGGAATTTTTTTGGAGTGTATGTATACTATTACATAATCAATATCACTTTTAAATAATAATATATAGTTATTATTTACACCATTATACCCATCCATGTAAGGTGGTGGTGGAAAATAGATTACACCACGTCGGGGAGACGATATTCCGTACGTACGCACGCGTGGTGATTTTGTTTTCCATAGGATGGATAGATGGTGAAATAGGGTTGTTTCATACATATAATAACATATAATTATATGAGTGATACTTATGTTGTTACTTAATAATGAAACAACCTAAGTAGAGGAAGTGGAAAAAGAAATAAAGGTGAAATAATCGGTAACGGAAATTACCTCTTCTTTGAAGCGCCTCTTTGAGACCTCCTATTAGGGCACTATAATTGGTCTTTGAAGAAGGCCAGGACCTCTTGGAGGTTTCTAGGAAAGTGGAGAAGATAATTGGGATGGGGTTGGCCGAGCTGGAAGGCTCAAAGTGGTGTGTGGAAGAGAGGGAGGAGGTGCCCTTTTATAAGGGGGGAGAGGGGCACCTTTGGAATTCTTAAAAATATTAATTTTTAATAAATCTAACCCCACTTAAAAACCTCCACAAATGACTCATATTTGAAGATTAGATGAGATAGGGTTTGTCACGACCCGCCCTCGGGGTCCGTGCCGTGACTACCCCAAGCCCGCCTTCCATAGGCCAGGGGCTGGCGACTAGCACCAAGGCGTAAATCCCGGAAAAAAGGGAAGGCATTGCCTTTGAAAAGTAACACACACCACAGAGTAAACAAGCGGAAGGTAAACACTAAGCAAGCAGAGTACGACTGAAAGTGCGGAAAGGTAAATGGGCCAGTATACAAACCCAAACTGAAAGTAAAGTACAACTCGAAAAGGAAAAAAAAGCAACTGTAAAGTAAAGGCCGCTACTCCGAGCTGTCCACTGGAAATCCCACCTGAAGGGTGGGTACAGATAGCTCCTCTGCTCTACGGGTCCCGCCGTCTGCTCCGTGCACGTCCCGCCCAGTGGTCCACCTCCGGGTACCGTCCCGCTGTGCAAGCCTTAGCTAAGGTCAACGCTGTCCGTCGTCTGCAACCAACACAACGTAGTGCGGGCGAAGCCCGTGCAGGGGTGAGTATAAGCTACTCAGTAGGGACCCCGAGACCCCTGAAGGTCTCTCAAATCCACAAAGGATAAACCACGAAGAAAAGTACAAACACGAAGTAACAACTGACACAGCTTAGGTATATGCCCATACATATACCTAAGTCATCAATTAAAATACACTCCAACCTCCGAGCCCAAGTACAACTCAGTCCACGCAGGAAAGTATACGTATTCCACATAGGAAAGCAAAATATAATCCACACAGGATTGCACAACACAATCCACACAGGAAAACAACAGGATTCAGCTCACACAGGTATACTTCTTCAAGGACGATAAAGATGATCACTGATCCATCTAAGTCGTCGGACCCACGAAGGATCGATAGGTAACTAACCCCCGCAGAAGACCCACACAGGATCGGGCTCACACAGAACCTGTAGGCGCTGGCTCACACAGAACCGCTGAGCGCAAGGACCCACACAGGATCGGGCTCACACAGAACCTGTAGCACTGATCCACGTAGGATCGCTGAGTGCTGTAGTCGTCGTCGTCGAATCCACACAGGATCTCTGTACTGTCGTCGTCAAATCCACACAGGATCTCTGTACTGTCGTCGTCAAATCCACACAGGATCTCTGTACTGTCGTCGTCAAATCCACACAGGATCTCTGTACTGTCGTCGTCGCAGTCACAGTAGCAGTCGTAGCAGTAGAACAGTCGCAGCCAGTACTAGGGTTCCCGCACACAGCAAGCTCGTTCGGAGGGTCCGCTCCACGAGCCGAGAGGCTGATACATCAACGGTCACGAAGACCGAAGTTGATGTATCCAAAAGTTCTGTATCGTCAACAGGAACTCAACGCAACAGACGGCGCGTCGATCGGACGCCCGGTCTGAGAGTTATTGGCATTTTCGTCTCCGGGGCCCGGTTGGTTTTTAAGGCAAAACCAACCCGACCGTACTCCACCTGCGTCCAAACCTCGGGCGGAGTATGCCAAAAGATCCGTCTCACTAAGAGGAACACTACGCGACTGACGGCACGTCAATCGGACGTCCGTAGCTCAAGATATGAGCGTTTCCGCTCCGAAGGCCCGGTTGGTTTCGTGAACGAACCAACCCGGCCGAACTCAAAGTAAACCGAAACCTTGAGTGCGATATACCGAAACGACCGTCTCGATCCAAGGATCGCGTTGCCGCAGACGGTTCGTCATTCGGAGGTCCGAGGCTCAAGTTATGAGCCAAAAACCGAAACTGGTCCGTAACGGGGGGGTCCGGGTCCGGGCCGACCCGGCCCGACCCCCCCCCCCCCCCCCCCCCCCCCCCCCCCCGGGGCGGCGCGGCGGCCGGCGGCGGCGGCGGACGGCGGCGGACGGCGACGACGGGCGGCGGCGGCGGGCGGCGCGGCGGCGGCGGCGGGCCGCGGTGGCGGCGGCGGCGGTGCTGGGCGCCGCACGTGGTTGGCACGCGGGGCTATGCCCCGCGTTTTTCTTCAAGGCGGCACGGCCTTGAGCTGTGCCTTTGCCAAAAAAAAACGGCCCCCGCAAGTGGGGGCCGGCTTGATAAAACCGGGGGGCTGTTGCCCCCCCTCTTTAATTGAACACCCCCCCCCTCATTAAGAGGGGGGTTTGTTGAACCGGCCGGGGGATTTATTCCCCCGGTTTTTATGACATCCGGCCGGCCCGCTGGCCGGCCGGTTTTTACCAACGGGACCGGAAATTCCGGTCCCGCCCTCGACTTCCGACGCCGGCGGCCCGGCCGCCGGTTTCCTCTTCCGCCGCGGCCCGGAACCGGCCGCGGTCTTCTCATCCCGCCGCGGCCCGGAACCGGCCGCGGTCTTCTCGTCCCGCCGCGGCCCGGAACCGGCCGCGGTGTTCGTCGTCCGGCGCGGGTCGACGGCACCGCGCCCCTTTCGCCGTGCCATGAATCCTTCCAATGCGGCGCGACGGCGTCGCGTTCTTGAAGACTCTCCTCGGCGAAGCGCGACGGCGTTGCGCAAAAAAATAAGCATGTTCATCCGCGTGGTGCGACGGCACCACGCCACTTGCTTCCACCCGCATGAATAAAACGAGAACTAAGGAGGGGGGGTTCGGCCGTGTTCATGCGGTCCGACCCCCCTCACGTTAAATAATAACATAACTAAAGAAAATCCAAAAGCCTCACGTTTAGTCATGCTAAAATCCATGATTCAAGAATGGAATAAAATAATCAATAAATAACATCCCCTACCTCTGGTTTGAGATTCAAAGAATCTTCTACGTTCCGCGGAAGACGGCGTCGCGGAAGTCGGGCGTCGCGGTCGTCGTTCGTCAAATCCGTTGACGAAGAGTTACGTCTGATGCGACACGTTGTTGGCGGATCTTCGTTTGCCGACGAAGAAGGCCCGAGGAGGATGCGGCGTTCCCTCTTGTTGACACCGAGGACGAAGAAGAGAGGCGTCGTTCTTCGTCGGAGTTTGAGCGTTCTTCGTCAAGATGAACGTTCTTCGTCAAGATGAAGAAGATGGAGGAGGAGCTCTCAAATGAAATCCACACAAGTTGGCTAACAAAATAAAATAAGGTCTCTCCTTATTTTATTTACCAAGCCTAGGAATTCAAAACTTCAAAATTCAAACATAACACTTAATTAATTAACATGTCATGTGTAATTAATTTGATGTTAAGTTTACAAACAATTAAGAGGGAGAGAGGGGAGTTTAAGGGGGAAGTTGAGAGGTTTAGGTTCGTGTGGGTCCCACCACACTTAATCCTCTCAAAGTAGGTTAAGTGGGTGTGGGTCCCACCCCCAACTCCTTTTGAGAGGAGTTAACCTACAAAAGTGAAATAAAAAGAATCCACATTTTTTTATTCAACTTTTTATAATTCTCCCAAAAACTAACTTTCGTCCCGCAACAAACGCAACTCCCGAAAGGGTCTCTTTAAGCGAATATCGGCGCTGCGAGTTCATCGGTGCCCTCAGATTTCAATTCCGAGCACCGGATCAAAAGTTAGGAATTCCCGCTCGTTCGTTCACTGAACGTACCCGAGCCAAACTTCGTAAATTAATTCCGGGCACTCCGGGCCTCGGAATCATGTGCCGTCTGAAACCGCGCTCTTGTAAAATTCTAAAGAAAATTAAGAAAAAATTTTCCTTGAATTTTACGGGTCTTTACATTACTCCCACCTCAGGGATTTACGTCCCCGTAAAGCTACAACAAAAACTAGGGAAACAAATGAGGGTACTGAGCACGCATCTGAGCCTCCCGCTCCCCTGTGCCCTCCTGGAGATTCCCGTGCTGCCATCAGATGCGCACAAGAGGAATCGATCGCCCATGCAGGACCCGCTCCTGTCGATCCTCTATCTCCACCGGGACCTCCGTAAAAGTCGCCCCATCGTCAACGTCAAGCTCCCCATGGTCAATAATGTGCGTCGGGTCGTGCACGTATCTTCTCAGCTGGGATACATGGAAGACGTCGTGCACCCGGTGCAACTGAGGTGGTAGAGCCAGGCGATAAGCCACCTCACCAATCCTGCTGAGAATCTGGAAAGGTCCGATGAAGCGTGGAGATAACTTGCCGCCTCGGCCAAATCTCTGAATACCATGTCGAGGTGAGACCCGCAAGAAGACGTGGTCACCATCCTCGAACTCTAGTGGCCTCCGCCTCCTGTCAGTGTATGACTTCTGCCGGCTCTGTGTTGTCCTCATCCGCTCCTGGATGACATGGACCTCCTCTGACGTGGCCCGGACCATCTCTGGTCCCACAAGAGCTGCGAGATTTCTTCTTTTCCGATAAGAGAAACCTGGTCTCATCCCCTGGATGAACCACATTCTTTGCCTAAAACAGTCATTCCTAACATAGATGATACTAATCCATACTAAGGATAACGTCGTAAGGCCTCGACGCTACTACTAAGAGATTCAACCGTTACTCTCGCCTCCAAGGGTCGAGTCACACTGTCGGCATCAGTGTGTGGTAACTGGGTCTCCTCCAGTAGATGTCTCACAAGTGAGGGTCAAGTCAACAGCCAAAACTGGAACCTCTTAGTAACATTACGATAGAGGACATGAACGAAAACATCACAAGGTATGCGTCTTTTATTAATGCAGCTCGTAATACAAGACGCTACACAAAAGCAACAAGGAACCAGAAGTACAAAGGATGTATCCACTAGTTCTGCTCCTGTCCGTCGGCTGCCTGAAGCTGAGCTCTCCCCTGCGGTCGGGGTGGACCTCCTGGTGGTGGTGGTGGTAGAGCCTCAAAGCGTCGGCCACCACCAGCTGCTCGTCCAGCTCCTCTGCCTCGTCCGCCTCCTCCCTGCGGACCGCCACGGTCGAACCTCTGCCTCTGCCTAGGTGGTTCCTCAACCGTCTGCTGTTCCTCCGCATGGCGGGTCGGGCAGTCACGAGCCATGTGGCCTCGGCCGCCGCATGCATAGCACTGTCTTCCACTCGAAAGACTGGCTCCGCGTTGTGTGCCCTGCACTGCTGAGCCAGTGCCCTGAGGTCTGGTCTGTCTGGACCCCTGAGTCATTCGTCGACTGCCAGCTGCAGATGACTCTGCCACGTGCCGTCCTGCGGTGGGTCTCTGTGCTGGTGTAGACTCAGCAAGGAAGCTCTCGATCAGAAGGGCCCGCTCCAGTACTCCTGTCTGAGTCGGTATGCTGAGGGAGATCAGCGATGCCCTGATCTCGTGTCTTAAACCCTGCTCGAAGGTCCGGGCCCGGAAGAATGGGTCCCGTACCATGTCGGTCGAGTAGCGCGAGAGATCGGTAAATCTCGCCGAGTACTGAGCGACCGTCATGCTGCCCTGCCGCAGCTGTAGAAGCTCCTGGATGCGCACCGCATGAAGGGTGGCTGGGAAGAACTCCGAGCGGAAGATGCTCTCAAAGTCCGTCCAAAGAAGAGATGCCTCATCGTGCACCTGGAGCATCAAGCTCCACCATCGTCCTGCTGCTGCGTGTAGTAGGCTCGCAGCGAGGATCACCATGAGGTCTGCTGGTGTCCTCACTAGCCTAAACACTCGAACCACTGCCTCCAGCCAGTCCTCTGCTGCCTGGGGATCCGTCTCCCCGCGAAACCTGGGCGGTCGCTGGCGCTGAAACTCATGCAGTGCGCTGAGGCGACGTGCATCGTCAGCGGCTGCTGCTGGAAGCATCGGGGAATCGGCGGGTAAAGCTACCGCCGGTGCCACTGCTGACAAAGGGCCCTGCACCGAAGCCTCGTCGCTCGGTGGGCTGTCGTCTCGCTCGACTCTCGGAACCCTAGCTGGCTGCCGTCGTGGGGCCATCCTGAAAAGGAAACAGGTGCGCCACGGTTAGAACAGTATACCTGGTGAGCTGAAATAAGTAATCACAAAGAAAACTTGAAACACACACGCAATCAATGTTTTCGTGCATTAAGTCGGAAATCAGAAGTCAGGGTCCTGGTGTACGGATACGTCGGCCGCCGCACCAACACTGGACTCCCTGGACTGATATCCACACTCAATACGCTAAACATTATTGCTTCACATAGAAAAGATCAGAGTTCGCGGTAGAACCGACTCCTTTGATACCAATTTGTCACGACCCGCCCTCGGGGTCCGTGCCGTGACTACCCCAAGCCCGCCTTCCATAGGCCAGGGGCTGGCGACTAGCACCAAGGCGTAAATCCCGGAAAAAAGGGAAGGCATTGCCTTTGAAAAGTAACACACACCACAGAGTAAACAAGCGGAAGGTAAACACTAAGCAAGCAGAGTACGACTGAAAGTGCGGAAAGGTAAATGGGCCAGTATACAAACCCAAACTGAAAGTAAAGTACAACTCGAAAAGGAAAAAAAAGCAACTGTAAAGTAAAGGCCGCTACTCCGAGCTGTCCACTGGAAATCCCACCTGAAGGGTGGGTACAGATAGCTCCTCTGCTCTACGGGTCCCGCCGTCTGCTCCGTGCACGTCCCGCCCAGTGGTCCACCTCCGGGTACCGTCCCGCTGTGCAAGCCTCAGCTAAGGTCAACGCTATCCGTCGTCTGCAACCAACACAACGTAGTGCGGGCGAAGCCCGTGCAGGGGTGAGTATAAGCTACTCAGTAGGGACCCCGAGACCCCTGAAGGTCTCTCAAATCCACAAAGGATAAACCACGAAGAAAAGTACAAACACGAAGTAACAACTGACACAGCTTAGGTATATGCCCATACATATACCTAAGTCATCAATTAAAATACACTCCAACCTCCGAGCCCAAGTACAACTCAGTCCACGCAGGAAAGTATACGTATTCCACATAGGAAAGCAAAATATAATCCACACAGGATTGCACAACACAATCCACACAGGAAAACAACAGGATTCAGCTCACACAGGTATACTTCTTCAAGGACGATACAGATGATCACTGATCCATCTAAGTCGTCGGACCCACGAAGGATCGATAGGTAACTAACCCCCGCAGAAGACCCACACAGGATCGGGCTCACACAGAACCTGTAGGCGCTGGCTCACACAGAACCGCTGAGCGCAAGGACCCACACAGGATCGGGCTCACACAGAACCTGTAGCACTGATCCACGTAGGATCGCTGAGTGCTGTAGTCGTCGTCGTCGAATCCACACAGGATCTCTGTACTGTCGTCGTCAAATCCACACAGGATCTCTGTACTGTCGTCGTCAAATCCACACAGGATCTCTGTACTGTCCTCGTCAAATCCACACAGGATCTCTGTACTGTCGTCGTCGCAGTCACAGTAGCAGTTGTAGCAGTAGAACAGTCGCAGCCAGTACTAGGGTTCCCGCACACAGCAAGCTCGTTCGGAGGGTCCGCTCCACGAGCCGAGAGGCTGATACATCAACGGTCACGAAGACCGAAGTTGATGTATCCAAAAGTTCCGTATCGTCAACAGGAACTCAACGCAACAGACGGCGCGTCGATCGGACGCCCGGTCTGAGAGTTATTGGCATTTTCGTCTCCGGGGCCCGGTTGGTTTTTAAGGCAAAACCAACCCGACCGTACTCCACCTGCGTCCAAACCTCGGGCGGAGTATGCCAAAAGATCCGTCTCACTAAGAGAAACACTACGCGACTGACGGCACGTCAATCGGACGTCCGTAGCTCAAGATATGAGCGTTTCCGCTCCGAAGGCCCGGTTGGTTTCGTGAACGAACCAACCCGGCCGAACTCAAAGTAAACCGAAACCTTGAGTGCGATATACCGAAACGACCGTCTCGATCCAAGGATCGTGTTGCCGCAGACGGTTCGTCATTCGGAGGTCCGAGGCTCAAGTTATGAGCCAAAAACCGAAACTGGTCCGTAACGGGGGGGTCCGGGTCCGGGCCGACCCGGCCCGACCCCCCCCCCCCCCCCCCCCCCCCCCCGGGGCGGCGCGGCGGTCGGCGGCGGCGGACGGCGGCGGCGGGCGGCGGCGGCGGGCGGCGCGGCGGCGGCGGCGGGCCGCGCGGCGGCGGCGGCGGGCCGCGGTGGCGGCGGCGGCGGGCCGCGGCGGCGGAGCTGGGCGCCGCACGTGGTTGGCACGCGGGGCTATGCCCCGCGTTTTTCTTCAAGGCGGCACGGCCTTGAGCCGTGCCTTTGCCAAAAAAAACTGCCCCCGCAAGTGGGGGCCGGCTTGATAAAACCGGGGGGCTGTTTCCCCCCCTCTTTAATTGAACCGCCCCCCCCCCCTCATTAAGAGGGGGGTTTGTTGAACCGGCCGGGGGATTTATTCCCCCGGTTTTTATGACATCCGGCCGGCCCGCTGGCCGGCCGGTTTTTACCAACGGGACCGGAAATTCCGGTCCCGCCCTCGACTTCCGACGCCGGCGGCCCGGCCGCCGGTTTCCTCTTCCGCCGCGGCCCGGAACCGGCCGCGGTCTTCTCATCCCGCCGCGGCCCGGAACCGGCCGCGGTCTTCTCGTCCCGCCGCGGCCCGGAACCGGCCGCGGTGTTCGTCGTCCGGCGCGGTGCGACGGCACCGCGCCCCTTTCGTCGTGCCATGAATCCTTCCAACGCGGCGCGACGGCGTCGCGTTCTTGAAGACTCTCCTCGGCGAAGCGCGACGGCGTTGCGCAAAAAAATAAGCATGTTCATCCGCGTGGTGCGACGACACCACGCCACTTGCTTCCACCCGCATGAATAAAACGAGAACTAAGGAGGGGGGGGTTCAGCCGTGTTCATGCGGTCCGACCCCCCTCACGTTAAATAATAACATAACTAAAGAAAATCCAAAAGCCTCACGTTTAGTCATGCTAAAATCCATGATTCAAGAATGGAATAAAATAATCAATAAATAACATCCCCTACCTCTGGTTTGAGACTCAAAGAATCTTCTACGTTCCGCGGAAGACGGCGTCGCGGAAGTCGGGCGTCGCGGTCGTCGTTCGTCAAATCCGTTGACGAAGAGTTACGTCCGATGCGACACGTTGTTGGCGGATCTTCGTTTGCCGACGAAGAAGGCCCGAGGAGGATGCGGCGTTCCCTCTTGTTGACACCGAGGACGAAGAAGAGAGGCGTCGTTCTTCGTCGGAGTTTGAGCGTTCTTCGTCAAGATGAACGTTCTTCGTCAAGATGAAGAAGATGGAGGAGGAGCTCTCAAATGAAATCCACACAAGTTGGCTAACAAAATAAAATAAGGTCTCTCCTTATTTTATTTACCAAGCCTAGGAATTCAAAACTTCAAAATTCAAACATAACACTTAATTAATTAACATGTCATGTGTAATTAATTTGATGTTAAGTTTACAAACAATTAAGAGGGAGAGAGGGGAGTTTAAGGGGGAAGTTGAGAGGTTTAGGTTCGTGTGGGTCCCAACACACTTAATCCTCTCAAAGTAGGTTAAGTGGGTGTGGGTCCCACCCCCAACTCCTTTTGAGAGGAGTTAACCTACAAAAGTGAAATAAAAAGAATCCACATTTTTTTATTCAACTTTTTATAATTCTCCCAAAAACTAACTTTCGTCCCGCAACAAACGCAACTCCCGAAAGGGTCTCTTTAAGCGAATATCGGCGCTGCGAGTTCATTGGTGCCCTCGGATTTCAATTCCGAGCACCGGATCAAAAGTTAGGAATTCCCGCTCGTTCGTTCACTGAACGTACCCGAGCCAAACTTCGGAAATTAATTCTGGGCACTCCAGGCCTCGGAATCAGGTGTCGTCTGATACCGCGCTCTTGTAAAATTCTAAAGAAAATTAAGAAAAAATTTTCCTTGAATTTTACGGGTCTTTACAGGGTTGTAATCTCATCAACTAATCAAATTTATACATGTTTGGATCTTATCTTAAACCTTATCATTTTGATTTATCCTTATTTAATCTATTTATGTTTATTTGTGGTAATAAAATTCTAAATTTTAAATTATAAAAAATAATTAATTATTTGTTGTGAATTTTCCATAATGTTTTACTTTATAAAATAAAAATAAAAATATACAATTTTTAAATATTTTTGTGATTTTTATGAAATTTTATAATATGTTATTTTTATAAAATAACAATAGTTTAAATTTTGACACTATTAATTTATTTGAATTTAAATAAACTATATACAGAAGATATGTTCAAAAAAAAGATTTAATAGATTCATTAAATTTCATATGTATCTATAAAATTATTGGATCACATTAAATATTTCATATAGTATTTATTTTATTATTTTTAAATCCATTTATTTGATTTATCTCTTAATAAAATAATTACTACAAATTTTTTGTATAATTATTTAATATACTAATTTCTTGCATAAAAATTAAAAATAAAATCCTATGATGAATATAAATCCATTACCTTTCACAATAATACTTTTACTCGAATTTAGCATCTTAAAATCACAATATTTAAATTGTTATATTTATTAAATTATGAATGTGGCAACTTTGGCGTCATTTAAAATAAAATAATATAAGTGTCATAATCACTTTTATAAGGCTCAAAATGGTTATATATTAGGTCATTGGATGATTAAGGTGTAGAGATACACTACCAATAAGTTTTGGTCAGGTTTGTGGGCCTTTTAATGGGTATTATTATTTCAATAAAAACTATATTACTTGTTTTCCACTTAATAAATAATTTCTGTATCAATAATGTATCACCATTAATGACAATTATTTAATCCCTAAAAATTATAAATAAATTCTCATGATGTAGATAATTTTATTAGATTTCTGGAGACAATTCATGTTCAATGTTCTATGATGTTTATCACTAAATTAGAATTATTATACTTATAAGATTTAAGAGAGTGACATGTTGTCACTTTCTTTGGTTTTAATAATAAATAAATTATTTTCAAGGTCAAAAGTCCATAAAATGAATCTAATCAGACCATTAGGATATATGGGTCTACTTTTAGCCATCCAATAGAATTTTGGTATGTTTTAGGGTAATTTTATAATATTTTATTTACCCTTAATTACCTGATTTACCTTTAACCATGGTAAATAAAATTTACCATAGTTACTATTCATAATTCCCAAAAATAAAAAGTATATTATTAACATAATTTGGACCCAATTATTCCAAATATGGAATCCATTTTTCCAAATTCAATACACAGAAGTTGCAGAAATTAAATTAAAATTAATCCCATTGTCGAAAGAAAACGGGTATTTCTTTAAAACATTGCAAAAGATTGAATTGATTTAACCTATGAATTTAATGTAAAATCATTTCTAATGACATACATTATATTAAATAGTAAAAATATATTCTATTTATGCATTAAAACCGTTTAATATTATAATTTAACCATATAAATTATTGCGATGAAAAAAGTTGGTTTTAAATAAAATATAGCGTGTTTTTACTATTCATCAAAATATGAAAGTTACCTGAATAATATGAAAAATTTATCCAAAGTAAATTTTTATTTCATGATTCCAAAGAAGAATTTTATTTTGTCAAATTGAACTTATAAACGTGTCAAAAACTAGATTTAATGTGGGTGCACCATCAAAAGGCGGCAAAACTGCATTTTTTTAAAAATACTTATTTTACCCGAAAAATTTATTTTGTTCTTATACCATGTTCTAGAAAATGTGTAAGATGAATAATAATGTTATAAAATTCATAATTTAGTTAATACTATTCATAACGACTAGTTCATAATAATATTATAATAATATATCGTTGTTTAGTAAAACCCGGTATTGCGTACAACACACGCTATCGAGGAAGGTCGTGATTGAGTGTAATGCAAGCCATGTCAGGGTTGCGTGTTGTGCAATAATCCTTCGTTGTTTCTTATAACAGAATCCATAAATATTTCATTTATACATTGAATATATATATATATTCTTCATGTTGCGTAGAATAACTATTATCAAAATTGTGTGTAACACGATCCAAGAATAGTGTTGCGTATACTGCATGCTAATACGGTGTTGCGTATAGTGCAAGGTAATCATGGTGTAGCATACAACACAAGACATTAATGAAATTAAAATAATATTTTTCATAAAATCTTGGGGTGTTACAATATTAGTGGGAAAATAAATTGTAACAATCCTGGTTGGCCTAAATCCAAAAAACTCAACCACTCCTGAGCCAAACCCTCTGGTAGATAGCAGGCCCCCTCCTAGTAACATGCCCCTAGCTCAGACTGGCCTAGATAACATGTGGCAAGAACATTCCCATGACTGACGATGATTTAAATCACCTCCCCTGCAACTCGATCCTCTGAAAACATGCATAATAACCATCTAGGAAGCATTATGAGTACCAACTAGGCTTGTCACGAACCAAGTTGGGTTTCCATATAAACGGACACCTAACCTAGTTCATGGAAATTCCCAATAGAAATTCCAGATCCCCAAAGGCTGGAACACGTTCTCGGGTAGCACAGTAACATGTGGGAACGATTTACCTGAATAAACAAAGATAATGTAACCAACAAAAAAACCAAACCAAAAGTAAAATTCACAGCCAAAGTGGCCATTAAACAAAACCATATTTTGAGTCACATGTAAAACCATAAACCCAAAAACTCTAAAAAAGATATTGGGATCAAAAAACATCCCAAAAATTACTGCCCGATAAGAGGACACCACCCCCAATCCATCACCACAATGCCACATCAAGAGGTCTGCTAACCACCTAAACCACCACTACCAAACGCTAGACCATTTTATGTATCAGACATAAACAAGTATACTTAAACACCAAGGTGTATGTAGTGTGTGACCAATAACCCAATAGGATGCCACCATGAAAATATTCCATGCAGTAGAATTAAAAGACAATTACATTTTCAATGATAATAAAAGGAAATAAAAAAATACATAACAATGTTGATGAAAACGGATTTCATGATACAACTTTAGAAAAATTTGTTTATAGAAGAGACATGTTTGTGTAGTAACTCAAGAGGAATATCATGTGTCATCAGTGTCCGCAAAGTAACTAGGATCACCAAACTATTGGATAGTCCATATGGGTAGTATTAATGAGTCCGACCCTAGAACATCGTGTCTCGGTGAAACGTGGCTTAGAAACCACAACACTAAAAAAGGTGTCTTAAAAGACCATTACCCTCATAAAATGTGGCTTAGAAGACCAAAACCCTCTTTCATCATATATTTAGTTAGTTTTGTAATCGCCAATCCTACTAGTGAAATTTGGCCATGCCATCTTCAGAACTCTAGCTCACTAGTCCTAGTCCCCCCACCTAATACCCCTGGCTTCCCACTTTGTGCTCATTTACATTCAATGTTCACATCACACGTCAAATTATTACATATGAGCCAAACAGTGTGCTTGAACACAAAAACACACCTTTTTCACACCACAATACTCTTTTAAAACCCTATGCACCCCAAAATCATTTTAAAACTTAATCTACAATTATTACACATTTAATTAAACTAGATGAATTGTTTAAAAAAACACTTTGATAATTATGTAAACCATTAACAGAATTTGATATACTAATTCCAAACAAGACACATGATTTTTAATGTCCACAGTATTCTCAAGACCTTTTTCATGGATAAATGCATTTTTACACCAAACCAGAACCTAAAATGCATCATTTTCACTTCATAATACACTAACAACACAGTTCACAAAACACAAATTAATTATTAAATAAAGGATTTCAAAATAAAAATGGAATAATTATCTTAGAAACACTTCTAAAGAATTAAATGAACATTTAAAATGTAATCATAATTAATTTTTCAGAATGGAAACTAATTAACAAGGCACTGGAATAATTAAAAAAATATGAAAATTATCATCAGATAATAATTGTGTGCGGAATCACCTACTGGTGCTTCACTTACTTCAAAAAATTGGTGTCAAAAATCCACTACACAAAAACGGAGCTCAAACATGTCAAAACACACCCTAAAATCAAATCACAATGAAAACACCTCAAAATTGGATCAATCACATACTAAAGACTATTCACACCACCACCAATTTGGTGTAATTTGAAACTAAAGTCTTCCACACCTACAAAATGTGGTTATAATGGATGGCCGGATGAATTTGGGTTGCTGAAAAAGGTTTCACCGGTTGGAGCCTCACCGGAAGGAGGTTTGGCCAACGGGGGGGGGGGGGGGGGGGAGTGGTCGGGAGGCTATCCGAAGGAGGGAGGAGGTGTGTGTCCTTGTTCGAGGTATGAAGAAGAAGGGGAGGTGTGTGGGTGGCTGTCTGAAAGAGGATGGTTTGAAACATCGATTGGGAAATCCAGAGGGCAGTTGGGGGAGACTAGGCCGACTGTTTTGGGCATCAGGAGGTAGTGGTTGCAGTTGTAGAGGAGATCAAAAATAGGGAGGTGCACAGCTGGGTGCAAGAAATGTTTGGTCAGGAGTTGTGTGACGCCATCTCAAGGAACTAGAGAAGGTGGATATGGTTTGTACAGGCCAGGGAAGCAGCACCGGGGATGGAGTGAATGGGGGAGATAAAATTAAAAAAAGAATAAGAAAAAGAAAAGGTAAAAATAAAGAGGATGAAAACATGAAAGAAAAAAATGTGTTAATGTAACCTAGAATAAAAATAATATTTAAACTAATATATAATAATATTTAAAATATAATAGAAATATTAATAAGGAATGTTAAAAATGATTATATTTTCATGTTACCCAGATTAAAATATTAATTACAATAGTCTTTATTATAATAGTAGTAATAATAATGACCAAAATAATTATAACTATAATATTTTATTTTTATTAGGTTAGTTAATCATACACGCACTAGGAATACCACACATTAAACTTGAGAAGCCACACAGCTTCACCCATGACCTGCCCGCGTGTAGAGTGATGTCAATCCAACACTCACATCTCAGTGAAAAACCAAAAAACTCACAATAGTTATGGCCCGTCCATTAACCACACAATTTAAATAAAGGAAAATAAAATTATGTAATAAATTTAAAATTAAAAACATACCTCAAAAAAAGTTCTTCGGTGAAAATTCTCCCAACCATGGAAACATTCCGCCCTTGAAAAGTAAATTCAAATCCTGAACAAGAAAATATTGATGGGTACTCCTGCTTAACACAAGACTTTCACTCCCATGACTCTTGCTCATCATTCCCAGGATTACTCAAAATATGAACCAATGAAATGGACTTTCCACCAAGAACCTCTTCTAATGAATCCACTGTCTGCACTGGCCGCTCAATTACTAATAAGTCTGGCTCAATCTCCAACTCCTCCAAAATCAACACATGTGACAGATCGAGATTATACTTTTTCAGTTGGGATACATATAATACATCATCAATCAACATCAACTGAGAAGGAAATGCTAACCTATATTCCTCATTGCAAATTCGCTGGGTAATCGTGAAAGGCCCAACAATCCTCAGTGGCAGCCTTCACTTATTTCTCAAGCGGTGGTGACAGAAGCGAGGAGCCACTTTCAGGAACAATTTTTCTCCCACAAAAAACTAAAGATCCCACTACCGCTTATCTGAATAATATTTGTGGTCTCTCTAAGCTATCAAAAAACACCGCCTAATCAACTTGACCTTCTTTTATTTCTCCTAAAGAAGGCTTAGTTCCAAGAGTGAGGTCTTTTCTACCACAACCAAACACAAGAAGACCAAAAAATCCGATAGTAGTGAGCCTCAAAGGGTGACATTATAATAGGGTATTAGTAACTGTTATTATAAGAAATCTAGACTAATACTAAATTGTTATCCTATGAACCTCCTAAATCTAACACACATGCCCGAAGCATGTCCTCCAGATTCTGATTCTCCCGCTCCATCTAGTCATCTGTCTGTGGATGGCATGTCATTCTCATCATAATATCCGACCCCAAAGCCTTTTGGAGGCCACCCCAAAACCAAATGGCGAAGAAGGGGTCCCTATCAAAAACAACCACTAACAGAACACCATGATGTTTGACCACCTCCTGAACATACAAACGACCCAACTCAGCCCCTTCTCTATATCTTAGATCGGGACAAATTGAGCTGACCTAGTAAAACAATCAATCACTACCCAAATAGAATTCCTCCCCCGAGGTGTATGAGGAAATCCAAAAATTAATTCCATGGATACCTCGTCCCACTTCCAGGTAGTAATGGTCAATGGATGAAGCAGGCCAGATTGCCTCTATTGCTATGATTTCACCTGCTGACAAGTGTTGCATCTCGATACAATGTCGGCTATGTCTGGTCTCATACCTGGCCACCAGAATAAGAGAAAAACATCATAATAAATCTTTATAGTACCAGGATGGACAACCCACCAAAACCGGTGGATCTCTTGCATCACCACCTTCCGCAGAGACAACTGCACCACTACACGGCCCTTGAGGCACAAGATCCTCTTGGGAGACAATAACCTATCAGAAGGGGTCTCCCCACCATGAAGAAAATACATTGATTGCTGACACAACTCATCATCGGGCTTCTCCTGGTAAATCAAATCTAGAAGAGTGAGAGTAAACTGAATGCTAGCAATGAAAGTACCCCCATTATGCTCCCTGATCTCCAAGTGCATATAGGTGAAGAGCCCGATCAAAGTCCACTCATCAATGGAATTCATCAATGCCTACACTGATACCTTTCTACTCAATGCATCAACCACCACATTACCCTTTCCCTGGGTATAGACAATGTCAAAGAAAAACCCCTGTAGATACTCGATTAAGTGGTATTGCCTTAGATTGTGATCATTATGAGAGAAAATGTAAGCTAGGATCTTATGGTCAGAATAGACCAGAACTTTTTCTCCAAAGCGGTTGTGATGCCATGTCTTTAAGGTGTGCATCACTGCTACCAACTCCACGTCATGAATCAGATAATATTTCTAATGCTGCTAGAGCTAGCGAGAACCAGAAGCCAACAAATGTTTATCCAGAATGAGTACACATGCAAGGCCCATACCTAAAGAATCACAATAAACCATATATCCCTTTCTAGACATTGTTAATATCAACACAGTTGTGGCGGTCATCTACGACTTCAAATTTTAAATGGATTCCTAGGACTATGTGATCCATTTAAAGATCACTCTTTTCTGGGTGAGGGCAGTCATGGAGGAGGCAATCCACAAGAAATACTGAGCTAAACGCCTGTAGTAACCTTCTAGGACAAGAAAAAACCTAATTTCAAACACATTCTTCGATTGTTCCCACTATATAACTACACTGATCTTATCAAGATCTACTGAAACCCCTTGTTTAGAGTTGACATTCCCCAGAAACATCACTTCCCGGATCCAGAATGTGCACTTTGGGAGTTTGTCACATCGGTGGTGGTCCCACAACATGACCAAAACAATAAGCAGGTGAGGCTCATGATCCTCCTCAGATCCAGAATAAACGTTGATGTCATCAACAAATATTATGAAAAATGAGTCAAGATATTTTTGGAACACCCTCATGATTCTCATTCCCAGTTGGTGACGAAGAAATCCAAAGCTCCGGATCTTCCCCCCATAGCGGGGGAGGGGGCTTCGTCATCCCTCAAGAGAGCGGGGTTTCCTTTCCAACCTTTCACAAACCCCAATTTACTTCCACCATTCTTGAATGATTCAGTAATCCCTAAAGTCCTGAATCTTCTCGATGGAAACCATAATCTTCATATTTCCACCTCTGAGTTCACAGAGACTTCAACGCTTCTGAACCTCACCCTGATCACTTGTTTCATTCAAAGGATACCCTTTTTTGATTCTTTTGACAGATTCTATTCCGCCCCATGGGACCTTCAAGAATGGGCGATGGTTGGATTAATTGACAACCACCATATTATGATCTTCCTTGAAACAGAGGAGGACCTCATCCAAGCCTAGTCGAGGTCCCCTCATACATGCAACACGATTCACTTTTTCCTATTGTACTGGTCCTTCTACATTCATATGGGACGTGATTTTCCCTCGACGGTAGTTTGGGTATGCTTCCCCAAACTTCCTCTTCCTTTTCAATATCCATATGTAAATAATTATTGGGTATCCTCATCGGGAGGTTCTTATGTGATGATAGTCGTACTGAGGCCGTGTTTCATCCAGTCAATCACCGAGTTTGTGTTGAAGTGTATGCATCTCGGTCCCCTTTTGATTTTGTTTGGATCACTATCGGCGTGGAATACAGATGAAAAAACGGGTGGTTTATGAGTATTGGACTAACTTTTTTCCATCCTAAAATCACCTGGGAAACTCTATAAATGTTTGAGGAAGAAGACCCTCATCTAAAGAGGTGGTGACATGTCATTAGGTTTTTTAGGCCTGGCAAGAAGGGAGGAATTACTAAATAGAAAAACTCCGATGGTCCACGGGGGATCTGTTCTGGATGAGGGGGTTCTTGGTTCTATTGGAAGTGGTGGGGATCTTTAGTCACCGCAACCTTTGGAACAAGGAGTATTGGAGGGTTCTCACATGGTTATTGAGTGGGGTGCTCTTGGTCCTAGATCGAGGGATGCTACGATTATCAAAGACAAACCAATGGTGTCCGAAGTGTTTAAGAGGATGAGGCAGGATTTGGAGGGTCCTCCTAGTTCGTGTTTACGGAAGGATACTGACCTGATCGTTGTGGAGGATCTGGTGGGACAGCATAGGAATGGTGTTGCGGAGGCTAGAGAGCTTCTGGAGGAAGGAGAATGGGTTTTTTCTGACTTGGTTGTGGATAGTCCCACCAGAACTAAGAAGGATGGGGACCTCACCCTTTAGGACAGGTCCTTGCTTCAGCTGAGTGATATGTTAAATGGACATTCAGTAGCAGGATTGAATAATGATCCAACAGAAACTAGATAAGTTGTTGGGGGATACTAGGGGAAGCATCTTGATCTAGATGTTGGACACGAGGAGACATATATGGTTGTGGAGGTTCCTCCTAACCCGAATTCCAATAATCATCAAGGAAAATATGAGGAACTAAGGATAGCGGTTGAGGTAGAGGAGGAAGAACGATTTGAAGGCAATGATACTGCGGTTAAATTCCATTCGGTGATTGATTGTAACACACATGAACAGTGTATAAGAAATGTAAAGTGGTTCAAGGAAACTGTTTCAGCAAACTGCCTCGAAAAGAGGGGGTATATTCTTGGTGATGATAAAGAAAACTATTGTGGCTTGGCCATTCGGTCCTATAGTGATATTGTACAAGGTGGGGAAAAGATGAGTATTGAGGATGAAGGAATGTTTTCAGCTACCCCATGATGAAAAACAAGGAAGGATTATTCCTATCTTCCACATCTGGCAGTTACCAGAGCTGCATTGAAGTGGACCAACAGGGTGATCCATGGTTTTAAAAAATATAGGTTGTTTAAGAAATCTTGTCCAGGGTAGCTTCCATTGGATCAAATGAAGAGTTTGGGCCAAGGTGATAATCTCTTGAGTCCATATAAGCCAGATTCTGAAAGAGAATTATCCACTGCATAGGAGGCCTCCTATATTGGATGTGGTGATGAGTATAGATATTACAATTGGTAGTGTTTTTCTAATATGAGTTTATCATATGTTTCCATGTTCTTGGTTCATGGTTGATGTGGGTGGTGCTTTTTTTTTGTTTTTACCTTTCCCTCTATGTGTCACATGGTTTCTCAATTTTCTTAAATGTGTTTGAAATAAAAATAAATAAATTTCAGTCAGAATGTCTATTTCTCTCACCCTGTGTTGGTGGTAACCTGACCGCATGTCAATTTTAGAGAACCACTTTTCCCCCTATAACAGGTCGAACAAATCATCAATCTGAGGTAAAGGGTAATTAATATAGATGTTTACATTATTAAATGGTTAGTAATCAATAAAAAAACAAAGGGTTCCATCATCCTTCTTCACGAATAAAACTGGGGAGGACCAAGGAGCGACGCTCGGGTGAATGAATCATTTGGATTCCAATTTTTTTTCTAAATCTCTAATTCCCTCAATTCAGTGGGGGAAATGTGAAATGAGGGAAGAGATATAGGCTGTGTTCCCGGTGCCATACCAATTGAGAACTCTACATCCCACTGCAGAGGTAAGCCTGAAAAATCACCTAGGAAGGCCTCTGGGAACACATCCTCTACACGAGGTAACCAGCCCAGAGAAATGCCACTGTCATCCTCCAGTGCTGGTGATGAAAAATGATAAGAATTATTTCCCAATATAGAATGTGGAGCTCCCGTTCCACCTGACCGCGGATCCAATTCTCTATGAAATAACTAAGTACTCCCATCTGGTTCTATATAGCTGAAATGGCGCCGATATCAGTCAATAGGTGCTTGAAATTGCAACAACCAGTCCATGCCGAGGATCACATCAAATAGGTCCATATTAAGGACCAAGAAAGCCCACTCTATCTTGACTCCTGACATAGTGAGTGAGCACGATAGACACCTAAGGCCTTGATCCCATTTTTTTTCCAATGGTGTTACCAACACCATTGAAAAGGATAACTGTTTGGTTGGTAGGTTTATCAGATTCACAAGAGAGACAGATAAAATGTGAACAGAAGAACCAGTGTAAAAAAATTGTAGCTATAGAAGGTGAAATCAGAATTGTACCTCCAACAGAAAAAGGTCCTCCATCAGATCCCGTTTGTGCATGATCCACAGCATGAAGAAGCCTGGTCCCTACTAGAGAACAACCACTCGCATGAGGCTCTACCTTGATCTGGCTCTTCCTCGAAGATGATCTGGTCCTACCACCATGGCCACTGAATCGCAATCTGGTCATCCTGGTCGGCTCATACCGAACTGATATTCCTCTAGACCCCACAAATCCAGTCCCACTCTAGTAAGGGTGTACAGTCTTATAAAATCATTGTATATGTCCCTCAACTCCACACCCATTACAATGTTTGGGAGGGTTTGGACACGCAGGTTGGATGTTCCGTACCATTCAACACAGATGCCGCACCACAAACACAACACCAGAAACCCCAATTGAAACCTGCCTGGGAGGATGACCTGGGCTGCCACCACTCTTCTTCTATTCCTCATCATGCTTCCTCTTTTTCTCGGATGAACTGCTGCTACTAAACCCTAAAATTGATCTAGAGAACCCCAACACTCTTCATTGTTCAATCTAAACCAATAAACCATGATTGATCACCTCTACATAAGTTCCCATCTCGAACAAGAAACCCCAATAGTAGATTTCTTGTCGAATTCCATTCTTGAACATCCAATCATTCATAGATTTACTTGAAACCATCTAAGGATTGTACCGAAAAAGCTCAGGAACGTATTTCTCATACTCCATTAATGTTTGATCCCATTTGGAAAGACCCAAAAATTCCCAAGATCTGGAATAGGCTATGAAATCGGGACAGTACTGCTCATTAAAGATATCTTTGAAATCCTTCAAACTCATCTGATCATGTTTCCCAACCTGAATCACTTATTCCCACCACTTGTGACTAGAACCCTTTAGAAGGAATGATGCACACATTACCCTGACATCCTCGGGCATGTCAAGGAATTAAAACATACACTATATCTTTTCAATCCATTCCTCTTCCCCTTGATGTTTTGAGCTAACTCAGAATGAAAGATGATTATTCTTTAAAAATTCTTGAGCTTTATCCTCCTTGGAGACAAACACATATCCTCTAGCTAGAATAGGGGATGGCACAAAATTTTTCCCTTATTCAAAATCCTGAACAGCTCGGACCACATCTTCTACCAATATATGATCAAGTAGTGAGGGGGAACTTTCTCTATCTTCCTCACATGGGTGCATGTAAGATCTCTGGGGAGGCATCTTGAAACAAAGAGAAATAGTCAAAAAATAACATCATCAATATATCTTATCTGAAGAAAAATCAAATTTCTATCATGATAAGTAATCATCAGTAAACCAAATCTGAAAAGTAACATCGATTCCAAACTCTTATTCTCCACCTGATGTCCATGCGCAGTCTATAGCCTCCACGTCACACCAAGAATAGAATTCAAACAATTATCCTAATATCCCATGGCGATTTAGGGTCTGTCATGAGGTGTTCTAGCTAGTCACCGTACTAAAGAACTTGAATCTTGAGCCTCGACAATCCTAGCGCATATCTACCCAAACTCATCCCCAATAAAATATACCCAAAAACAAAACCACCTCTGATTCTATTTTGGCATGATCCAAGTCACGTCACCGTCCAAACCAACACCCGACCCAGTCGGCAGCGTAGACTGAATGGCATTCCTGATCCCCAAGAGTTGGCACATGTTCCTGGGCACCACAATAAAACATGGTAATGATTTACCAGGATAAATAAAGATGAAGCAAAAAACAAAATAAACTTAACAAAAAGTAAATTTCATAGAAAAACAAGCCATTAACCAAAACCATATTTTCAGTCACATGTAAAACCAAAACTCAAATAACACTAATAAAAGTATGGGGACTAAAAACTAACCAAAAAACGGATTCCCAGTGAGAGGACACCACCTTAAAGCCATCACCACAATGACACGTCAAAAGAAATGCTAACAACCTTAACCACCACTTTCAATCCTCGTACCCTTACCAGTATTAGACATAAACAAGTATACTTACACCCAAAGGTGTTTGTAGGGTGTGAGAAATCACCTATCCGGATACCACCAAGATATGTTTCCATGCACAAGCATTAAAAGACAATTACATTTCTAATGATAAAAAAAGGTATGTAAGAAATTATTAACTACATTAATGAAAAACATTCTCATGAAACGAGTTTAATGAAGAGAATTTTAATATAGAAACATATTTTTGTAGTAAATCAAGAGACATATCATGTATCATCGATGTGCAGAATGTAATTGGGAGCACCAAAAGATATGAGAGGCCTTGTGGGTATTAGTAACGAGTGGGACCCTAGAACATCGTGTATCAGTGAAACGTGGATTAGAAACCACGACCCTTAAGATACATGGCTTAGAAGACCACGACCATCATAAAATGTGGCTTAGAATACCATGTCCCTCAGTCATCATAAATTTAGTTAGTGTTGAAATCATCAATCTTTCCACTGAAACCGGTCCATGATATCTCCAGAACACTAGCTCATTAGTCCTAGACTCCCCACCTAATACCCCAGGCTTCCCTCTTTGTGCTCATTTTAATGAAAATTTCACATCACAAATAACATTATTATATAAGAGACATGCATGGTTCTTGCATAGAAAAACACACCTTTTAAACACCTCAATACTCTTTTAAAACCATACGCTTACCAAAATCTTTTTTAAACTTAATCTGCACTGCTTACACATTAAATTAAACTAGATGTGTTATTTAAAAAAACAATTTGATAATTAATAAAACCACTAAGATAATTTATTAAATAGTTTCTAAACATGACACATTATTTTTAATGTCAAAATTTCACTCAAAACCTTTTTCATGGAAAAATTCATTTTTACAGCATGCCAATAAATAAACTACATCATTTGCACTTTCTAAAACAATAACTACATAGTTTACAAAATAGTGATAAAAAGTTCAACGTGGGATTTAAAAATAAAAATTCACTAATCCATTTAGACAGACTTTTAAATTATAAAATTCACATTAAATCATAATCAAAATTAAAATTTTAGCATGTAAACTAATTAAATAGGTTATCAATTAATTAAACAATCATGAAAATGATCATCACATAATAATTGTATGCATAATCACCAACTGGTGTGTCTCAATATTTTCAAGATTAGTGTGTAAAATCCACTACATGGCACCATAGCTCAAAAAAAACAAAAACATGCCCTAAAAATAAAGCACAACACAAACAGATCAAAATTTTATCAATCACAACCTAAAACCAATTTGCAACACCACCAATGTAAATGAAAATGAAAATGAAAATGAATTATTCCTCACCTACTAAAAGGGATTTGAAATTTAACACCCGATAATTTTATGAGAAATATTTTGTTTTTATGTTATATAAATCATCAAAGGAATCTTTCGATGCACACAATCGCGACCTTCCTCGATAACGTGTGTAGTATGCAATACCGAGTTCCACTAAACAACGATATATTATTATAATATTATTAACTAGACATTATGAATAGTATTAACTGAATTTTAAATTTTCTAACATTAATATTCATCTTATACATTTTCTAGAACATGGTATGAGAACAAAATAATTTTTTTGGGTAAAATAAATATTTTTCAAAAAATGCAGTTTTGCCGCCTTTTAATAGCGCACCCACATTAAATCTAGTTATTGAAAAATTTTAAGTTAAATTTGACAAAATAAAATTCTTCTTTTGAATCAGGATATAAAAATTTACTATGGATAAATTTTTGATATTTTTCTGATAACTTTCATATTTTGATGAATAGTAAATATACGCTAATTTTTAATTAAAAACAACTTTTTTCATTGAGATAATTTATATGGTTAAATTATAATATTGAATGGTTTTAAAGTATATATAGAATATATTTTTACCATTTAATATAATGTATGTAATTAGAATTAATTTAACATTGAATTCATAGGTAAAAACATTTCAATCTTTGGCAATGTTTTACCTTCTAAAACTCGTTTTCTTAACAACGAGATTTATTTTAAATTATTTACTGCAACTTATATGTTTTGAATTTTGAAAAATTGATTCCATATTCAGAATCAGTGGGTTCAAACTATTTTAATAGGCTACTTGTTATTTTTGGGCATTATGAATAGTAACTACGGTAAATTTTATTCAACATAGTTGAATGTAAATCGGGTAATTAAGGGTAAATATAAGATTATAAAATTACCCTAACACCATCAAAAATCCTATTTGATGACTAAAGGACAACCCATATCACCTAAGGGTCGGATTAAATTCATTTAATAGACTTATTTCTTTGAAAATTATTTAATTATTATTAAAACCAAAGAATGTGACAACATGTGACTTTCTTAAATCTTATAAGTATAATAATTTTAATGTGGTGATAAACTTAATGAAACTTCGAAAATGAATAGTCTCCAGAAAGCTACTACAATTATCTACATCATAGGAATTTATTTAGAATTTTTAGGGATTAAAGAATTATCATTAATTATGACACAATAGTGATGTTGAAATTATTTTATTAATTAAAATATCAAATAAATGGTTTTAAAATATTAAAATAATTATTATATGCACTATTTAATGTGCTCCAGTAATTTTCTAGATACATATGACATTTTATTAATCTATTAAAGCTTTTATTTTGAACATATCCTCTGTATATATTTTATTTAAATTCAAATAAATTAATAGTGTCAAAATTGACACTATTGTTATTTTATAAAAATAACATATTATAAAATTGTTTGAAAATCACAAAAATATTTAAAAATTATAAATTAAAATTTATATGGTCCAAAATGTCATAAAGTGTCAAATTATGGAAAATTCACAACACATATGTAATTATTAATAATAATTTAAAATTTAGAATATTATTACCACAAATAAAATTAAATTGATAAATAAGGATAAATCAAGTTGATAATGTTTAAAATAAATTCCTAACATGTATAAATTTTATTGGTTGATGAGATTAAAACCCTATCTCATCTAATATTTGTATATGAGTCATTTTGGGAGTTTTTAAGTGGGGTTGGGATTTAATATAAACAAATATTTCTTATATTTCCAAAGGTGCCCCTCTCCTCCCTTATAAAAGGGAACCTCCTCCCTCTCCTCCTATCACCAATTTGAGCCTTCAACCTCTACCAAACCCTTCCAATTTTACTTCCACACTTCCCTAGAATCATCCTAGAGGTTCTGGTCTTCTTCAAAGACCAACCCTAGTGCCCTAAGAGGAGGTTAAGAAGAGGCGCGTCAAAAAGAGGTAATATCCATTACCGATCCTTTCCAAATTATTTCTTCTTCAACATCTTATTCTTTAGTTGTTTCATTATGAAGTAATAACATCAGTATCAATCATATACTGATATGTTATTATATGTATGAAACAACCCTATTTCAATATCTATCCATCCTATGGAAACCGAAATCACCGCGCATGCGTACGTACGGAATACCGTCTTCAAGCCGTGGTGTAATCTATTTTCCCCCACCACCATACTTGGATGGGTATAATGATGTAAATAATTACTATATATGATTATTTTAATTTGAAATTGATTATGAAATAGTATACATACACTCTAATACAATTCCACGATCATGGGAACGATATAATCGCTCGTGCATACGTACGGAATACCGTCTCCACGATGTGATGTGATTCGTTCTACATGATCTTCATTGAATAATGATTATATAAATGAATTGAATGAATAAATATGATATATAGTACATTAATACCATAATGGAAATGATTTACCTATAACCTAAATAGAAGAATACGAATTTATTCAACAAAACACGCATAAGAACAAAAAGTTATAAACACCCGAATAACAAGTAGAAATGAAATATTACTACTAAGAAGCTAAGAATATGACCATATATGATATAATAACAATAATTATGATTCTGGGATAAGTCAATAACATTATTTAAATCATTATATAGGAGGTTTGGACACTTACGAGGTAAATCAGACCTAAGGTAAGGGAAATATCACAATCTCATTTTTATCCGAGATTGTTTATACATTAGTATTTAATAGGATGTATTTTATCATCCAAATCCAAGTTTCCTCAATATGTAATATCATTTACATCCACCTAAAATTTTTTAAATCCAATTTTACCCTTATGTGAGTTTTTAGTAAAGGATATGAAAGGAACCTTTTGTCGTTTTTCGTACGAGGTACTTTTTGACTTTTCCAACAAAAGTACGAAGAATGTTTTTTTAACTTATATGGCATGGATGGATTTTTAAAACATTATTTACAAGAAGCTTCCTTTACATGTTTTCAAGTTTATTTTTAATCAACTTCTTTCAGTTTACAATTGTACGACATGTTAAGAATGTAAAATTGTTTTTGAAGCAGAAAGGATTTTTTCCTCAAGAATGGAGTTCAAGTGTTTTATCAAAAATATTTTTCCATATAAGATAATAATGGGTTCTGTTTCTATCCCTATTATTACATTGTTTTTATTATTTAGTGATGGAATTATATTTTTATGAATTCCTTTATCTTATATGAATTGTTTTATGATGTCATGATGTTTAAGATTCCTATTTTTATTACATGGGTTATGCTATGATGTATGGTTTAAGATTTTGTGGCACACATAAGAATGGTATCATTATTAGATGGGTGGGACCTATATCTCCCACCAATGAATTGGGTAAAATTTTATATCTCATGAGATAGACATGGATGGAACGATAGGTTAAACCAGTTCAGTGAAACAGGACTGAAACGAGGAGTGAACTCGGTTCAGAAATGGATGTTGTCCACTAAGATAGTCATGGCAATGAGTCTTGACTAACAAGAAATGATTCTCTATGATTATGTGTGTATGCCAAAAAGTTTCATGTTTTATGTTATGATTATTGGGATTACATTTCACTACTATGATTTATCCCATGTTATGAAATTATGATTTCTTTTGCAGGTTAAGATTTACAAAAGCTATGTTCTTATGTATATGATGTGATTGATATTTCTTTTGTTTACCCTTGCTGAGCATTTGAGCTCACCCTTTTGTATGTTTTATTTCCCCAGGTTAGGAATAAGGTTATTAAGTAGGATAGGCCAAAAAGGGGCTCTAGATATGATGAAATAAATGGGAGGCCAAGTAGATGCTGTATGAACCAGTTGTTTATGTTCACCAGTTTCTAAAGACTCTATACCTATATGGTCCTTTCCTGGTTTTGTTATATGTTGTAATAAGCATGCTTAAATTTTGATGTAATGACAATGTATGTAAAGTATGGGTCGTTATAGTTGGTATTAGAGGAAAGGTATAGTTAACCTTTGGAAACTAGGATGTGAAAGCCTTAGTAAGAATCCTAAGGATAAGTCTAAGCATAGAACACAATCATAGTTTTTTAGAAATGGCCATGAACAACCTATGATAAGACCTTAAGTGTGAAATGTTATTCTTGATTATGTGGTTTTCCTATAATAATTATTGTTGCTCACACTATTCTTCTTGGTTTTATTCACTGGCTGGAACCCGAAAGAACCGTGTTAATGCGGAATGCGACAGGAAATGCAATGATTGTACCCCTGAGCAACCAAACGTTATGAGAGTTGGAATGAAAAATATTGTAGCCATTCTCACAGAACATTCTCAAGCTATGAATCATGCATGAATTCCATACGAGCAAAGGAAGGAGCAACATTCTATTGAATCCTTCATGAGGCAGTGTCCACCTTCTTTTAGTGGGTCTACTGATCCATTAGTTGCTGAACAATGGATTAGTACTGTAGAAAAGATATTTTCAGTTATTCAATGTTCTGAACATGATAAAGTCATCCTAGCAGTGTATCATTTGGAAAGAGATGTTGATCAATGGTTGAATATTATTAAGAATATGAGGAAAAGGGATGAAATTGAGTCCATGTAATGAGACAAGTTCAAGAAATTATTTTTCAATAAGTACTTCCATCGTATTCTCCGAACAAAGATGGAGAAAGAGTTTCATGAACTGAAGAAAAAGGATGATGAATCTGTTGGTACATATGAAGCAAATTTTACAAGACATGCAAGGTACGCTTATGTTATTATTATCCAACTTGAAAGTAAGATCGATTGATTCTTTAGTGGCTTAAATCCAAGTATTCGAAGGTCGTTAGCCATAACGGACTTCAATAGCTACGAGGAAATTGTTCGATGTGCTTTCAAAGTCGAGATGGAGATTGGAGTAACCCATAAGTCATATGGGTTTGATAAGAAGAGGAAAATGGAATTCATTGGAAAATATAAAGAGCACACTGAAAAGAAGATGATCTTTCCCTTATTCTCAAAGTGTGGAAAGAAACATGGGGGAGTTGTCTTAAAGGGACAAGTAAATGTTTCAAATGTGGAATGGAAGGGCATCAGGCATTTGATTTCCGCAATGATGGGAAGAAGATGTCTAATGATGCAAACAAAGGAAGGGACACACAAAATGAACCTACTACACTTCAATGTTTTAAGTGCAAGGAGATGGGGAATTATTCCAATCAATACCCAAATCCAAGGGTTGATGATGATCGTCGACGTCAACAAACCCTTAAGGCTAAAGGCAAAGAAAAGTCACATGCAATTTCTTTCAGCGATGTGGAGTACGATAACGATGTGGTGAAAGGTACACTTTCCATCTAATCTAAAGTAGAAAATGTTTTATTTGATTATGGATCCACCCACTCCTTTATTTCTGAAGAATTTTCTAAGTATATCACCGTATTACCTTAACAGTTAGATGTTGAGTTAGCTGTGACAACCCCTAATGGCACAATAGTCGCATCAAAAGTTTATAATTATTCTCCGATTGAAGTTTCTGGGAAATTTCTTCATACAAATCTTGTGAACCTTCCTATAGTGGAATTTTATGTGATTCATGGCATGGATTGTCTTTCTATACATGGAGCTCATATCAATTTCCAAAAAAGGGAAGTCACATTGCATATTTCAGATCAATCTATGATCGTCTATCGATGCTAGGATGAACATAACCTTCTAGTGGAAATTTATTCCATTTTATGGGTATTGATTCCACTAAATGACGGTTATTTATCTCAAATGGTTGGTGAGAAACTCACGATTAATAATATTCCCATTGTATGGGAGTTTTATGATATCTTTCCAGAGGAATTACTGGGTCTCCCACCAGATCGTGAAGTTGAGTTTTCAATAGAACTCGTACCAGGTGCATTGCCTATTTTAAAGACACCTTATAGAATAGCCCCAATTGAGTTGCTGGAATTGAAGAAGCAACTCAAAGAGAATCTTGATATGGGTTTCATACGCCCTAGTGCGTCACCATGGGGATCACCTGTTCTGTTTGTTAATAAGAAAGATGGATCAATGAGACTCTGCATTGATTATCGAGAACATAACAAGATCACTATCAAGAAAAAATATCCTCTCCTACGGATTGATGAATTATTTAACAACTACGAGGAGCTCAATACTTTTCCAAGATTGATCTTCATTCAGGTTATCACCAATTAAGGGTCAAAAGGGAGGATATACCAAAGACGACTTTTCGTACAAGGTATGGACACTATGAATTTATAGTTATGCCATTTGGTCTTACTAATACCCCTACTATCTTCATGGATCTGATTAATAGAGTCTTTAGAGACTATCATGATCAGTTTGTGGTAGTCTTTATAGATGATATTATTGTATATTCAAAGAGAAAGGAATAACATGAAGATCACTTGAGAATTATATTGAAGACCCTGAGAAAGGAGAATATTTATGCCAAATTTACCAAGTGTGAATTTTGGCTTCAAAGAGTTTCATTTTTGGGTCACATAATCTCAAAAGAGGGGATATCTGTGGATCCAGCAAAAACAGAGGTTATCGAAAGATGGTCGAGACCAGCAACAGTGGCTGAGATCTGAAGTTTTCATAGTTTGGCTGGATATTATCGACGTTCTGTGAACGATTTTTCACGATTATGTAATCCACTCACCAAGATGACTCGGAAAGGAGTTAAGTTTGTTTGGACGGAGGAATGTGAAGAGAATTTCAAGGAGTTGAAAAGATGGTTATCCAGTGCACCTGTGCTCACACATCCTTGTAGTGGAGAATGGTTTTTGATCTACAGTGATGCATCCAAGAAGGGATTGGGGTGTGTTCTTATGCAAAATGATATGGTGATAGCTTATGCCTCATGACAGTTGAAAATACATGAGTAAAATTACCCAACTCATGATTTGGAGTTAGTTGCGGTAATATTTGCATTAATGATTTAGATGCATTACCTTTATGGTCAAAGGAATAATATTTATACTGATCATATAAGGTTAAAGTTTATTTTCACACTACAGGAGCTGAATATGCACCAAAGAAGATGGTTGGAGCTGATTAAGGATTACGACTGCTCAATTTATTACCACCCTGGGAAAGAAAACAAGGTGGCAGATGCATTAAGTCGTCAAGACCATGCCATTTTATCCATGATGAGGATCACAAAAGATCCAATATTTAAGGATTTACCAAGGATGGATCATGAAACTATAATGAAAGCGGAATATCATATCTTTCTCAAATGAATGTTCAACCATCTATACATGTGAAGATTAAAGAGGCACAAAAAGAAGATGTCGAGTTACAAAAGAAGGTGAGAAATGTTCCTAAATTCAACCTTGATTGTAATGGGATAATAAAGTTTAGGAATCGGGTTTGTGTTCCTCCCATCCCCGAATTAAAGAAGGAGCTGCAGGATGAGGCTCATAGTTCTGCATTCTATATTCATCCTGGAAGCATGAAGATGTATAGGGACCTGAAAGAGTACATCTGGTGGGATGACATGAAAAGAGATGTTGCTGAATATGTCTCTCGGTGCTTGGTTTATCAGCAAGTTAAAGCTGAGAGACAGAAGTCTAAGGGGATGTTACAACCATTACCCATACACGAATGGAAATGGGAAAACATCACTATGGACTTTGTCATAGGAATTCCTAAAACATCCAAAGGCAATAATGCTATCTGGGTCATAGTTGATCGTCTTACAAAGTCTGCACACTTCATCGCTATTAGAGAGGATTTCTCTCTAGATTAGATTTCCAAGATATATGTGAAGGAAGTGGTAAGATTGCATGGAGTACCACTTTCTATTATATATGATAGGGATCCGAGGTTTACCTCAAGGTTAGGGCGAAGTCTTCAGCATACTCTGGATACAGAGTTGAGTTTCATCACTGCTTATCATCCTCATACAGACGGTCAGTCTGAGAGAACAATTCAAACTATAGAAGATATATTGAGAGCTTGCTCTATAGATTTCAAATGTGGTTAGGATAAACACCTACCTTTGGAGGAATTTTCTTATAATAATAGCTTTCACTCCAGTATTCATATGGCTCCTTATGAATCTCTCTATGGAAAGAAATGAAGGACTCTAACTTGTTGGGATGAAGATGGAGAAAGAAAGCTATTAGGACCTGATATTATTGAAGAGATGGTATAAAAGGTCCGATCTATTCAGCAATAATTAAGAGCAGCTTAGAGTCGACAGAAAAGTTATGCCGACAACTGATGAAAAGACCTAGAGTTTGAAGTGGGTGATAAAGCGTTCTTATGAATATCTCCCTAGAAGAGGGTCGTGAGATTTGGAAATTAGGGGAAGTTGAGCCCTAGATATATCGGTCTTTTCGAAATACTAGATCATGTTGGGAAGGTAGCTTACCGATTAGTTATTCCACTGAATCTCTATCAAGTTCACGATCGGTTCCATGTATCTCTCCTGAGAAAGTACATACCTGATCCTTCACATGTACTCAGCTCAGAAGTTGTACCACTGGAGAAAGATCTTTCTTATGAAGAACAACTGATAGATATTCTAGATCGTAGTGAAAAAGTCCTATTAAACAAGACCACTCGCTTGGTGAATTTTTATGGAGAAACCACCAATTGGAAGAAGCTACATGGGAACTTGAGGATATGATGAGGGAGAGGTATCCTCATCTGTTTGTTACAAAGTGACTAATTTCGAGGGAGAAATTCATTTTAAGGGTGGTAGAATGTAACACCTGAGACTTTTATGAGAAATATTTTGTTTTTATGTTATATAAATCATCAAAGTAATCTTTCGCTGCACGCAATCGCGACCTTCCTCGATAGCGTGTGTAGTACGCAATACCGAGTTCCACTAAACAAAGATATATTATTATAATTTTATAAACTAGCCGTTATGAATAGTATTAACTGAATATTAAATTTTATAACATTATTATTCTTCTTACAAATTTTCTAGAACATGGTAAGAGAACAAAATAAATTTTTTTGGGTAAAAGAAGTATTTATCAAAAAATCCAGTTTTGCCGCCTTTTGATGGCACACCCACATTAAATATTGTTTTTGACACATTTATAAGTTCAGTTGGACAAAATAAAAATCTTCTTTTGAATCAGGATATAAAAATTTACTTTGGATTAATTTTTTATATTTTTCTGATAACTTTCATATTTTGATGAATAGTAAAAATACGCTAATTTTTAATTAAAAACAACATTTTTCATTGAGATAATTTATATGGTTAAATTATAATATTGAATGGTTTTAAAGTATAGATAGAATATATTTTTACCATTTAATATAATGTATGTCATTAGCATTAATTTCACATTGAATTCATAGGTAAAAACATTTCAATCTTTGGCAATGTTTTAACTTCTAAAACCCATTTTCTTAACAACGAGATTTATTTTAAATTAATTACTGCAACATATATGTTTTAAATTTTGAAAAATGGATTCCATATTCAGAATCCATGGTTCCAAATTATGTTAATATGCTACGTTTTTATTTTTGGGCATTATGAATAGTAACTACGGTAAATTTTATTTACCATAGTTGAAGGTAAATCAGGTAATTAAGGGTAAATATAAGATTATAAAATTAACCTAACACCTAACAAAATCCTATTTGATTACTAAAAGTCGACCCATATCACCTAAGGGTAGGATTAGATTAATTTAATAGACTTTTGTCCATGAAAATAATTTAATTATTATTAAAACCAGAGAATGTGACAACATGTCACTTTCTTAAATCTTATAAGTATAATAATTTTAATTTGGTGATAAAATTAATGAAACTTCAATAATAAATAGTATCCATAAAGCTAATACGAATATCTACATCATAGGAATTTATTTTGAATTTTTAGGGATTAAATAAGTTTCATTAATTATGACACAATAGAGATGTTGAAATTATTTTATTAATTAAAATATCAAATAAATGGTATTAAAATATTAAAATAATTATTATATTCACTATTTAATGTGGTCAACTAATTTTCTAGATACATATGACATTTTATTAATCTATTAAATCTTTTAGTTCGAACATATCCTCTGTATATATTTTATTTAAATTCAAATAATGAATACTGTCAAAATTGACACTATTGTTATTTAATAAAAATAACATATTATAAAATTGTTTAAAAATCAAAAAAATATTTAAAAATTATAAATTAAAATTTATATGGTCTAAAATTTCACAACGTGTCATATTATGGAAAATTCACAACACATATATAATTATTAGTAATATTTTATAATTTAGAATATTATTTCCACAAATAAAATTAAATTGATAAATAAGGATAAATCAAGTTGATAATGTTTAAAATAAATTCCTAACATTTCTAAATTTTATTGGTTGATGATATTACAATCCTATCTCATATAATATTCGGATATGAGTCATTTTGGAAGTTTTTAAGTGGGGTTGGGATTTAATATAAACTAATATTTCTTATATTTCCAAAGGTGCCCCTCTCCTCCCTTATAAAAGGGAACCTCCTCCCTCTCCTCCTCTCACCAATTTGTGTCTTCAAGATCGGAAAAACCCATCCCATTTCACTTCCCCACTTCCCTATAATCATCCTAGAGGTTCTGGTCTTCTTTAAAGGACAACCCTAGTGCCCTAAGAGGAGGTCAAGAAGATGCGCGTCAAAAAGAGGTAATATCCATTACCGATCCTTTCCAAATTCTTTCTTCTTCAACATCTTCTTCTTTAGTTATTTCATTATTAAGTAATAACATCAGTATCACTCATATACTGATATGTTATTATTAGTATGAAACAACCCTATTTCAACATCTATCCATCCTATGCAAAACGAAATCACCGTGCGTGTGTATGTACGGAATACCGTCTCCACGCCGTGGTGTAATCTATTTTCCCCCACCACCTTACTTGGATGGGTATAATTATGTAAATAATTACTATATATGATTATTGTAAAGTGATATTGATTCTGAAATAGTATACATACACTCCAATACAATTCCACGATCTTGGTAACGATATCATCGCTCGTGCGTACGTACGGAATACCGTCTCCACGATGTGATGAGATTCGTTCTACATGATCTTCATTGCATAATGATTATATAAATGAATTGAATAAATAAATATGATATATAGTACAATAATACTATTTAGGAAATGATGAATCTATAACCTAAAGAGAAGAATATGAATTTATTTGACAAAACACACATAAGAACAAAAAGTTATAAACACCCGAATAACAAGTAGAAATGATATATTACTACTAAGAAGATAATAATATGACCATATATGATATCATAACAATAATTATTATTCTGGGATAAGTCAATAACATTATTTAAATCATTATACAGGAGGTTTGGACACTTACGAGGCAAATCAGACCTAAGGTAAGGGAAATATCACAATCTCATTTTTATCCGAGATTGTTTATACTGTAGTATTTACTGGGGTGTATTTTATCATCCACATCCATGTTTCCTCAATATGTAATATTATTTCCATCCACCTACAATTGTTTAAATCCAATTTTACCCTTCGTTGAGTTTTTAGTAAAGGATATGAAATGAATCTTTTTTCATTTTTCGTACGAGGTACTTTTTTGACTTTTCCGAAAAAAGTACGAAGAATGTATTTTTTTAACTTATACGACATGAATGGATTTTTAAAACATTACTTCCAAGAAGATTACTTTACAAGTTTTCAAGTTTATTTTTAATCAACTTCATTTAGTTTAGAATTTTACAACATGTTAAGAAAGGAAAGGTGTTTTTGAAGCAGAAAGGATATTTTCCTCAAGAATGGAGTTCAAGTGTTTTATCAAAATTATTTTTCCATCTAAGATAATAAAGGGTTCTGTTTATATCCCTATTATTACATTGACTTGATTATGTTGTGATGGAATTATATTTGTATTAATTCCTTTATCTTATATGAATTGTTTTATGATGTCACGATGTTTAAGATTCCCATTTTTATTACATGGGTTATGTTATGATGTATGGTTTCTGATTTTGTGGCACAAATAAGAATGGTATAATTATGAGATGGGTGGGACCTATATCTCCATGAAATTTATTGGGTAAAGATTTTATATCTCATGAGATAGACATGACTGGAACGGCAGGTTAAACCGGTTCAGTGAAACAGGACTGAAACGAGGAGTGAACTCGGTTCAGAAATGGACTTTGTCCAATAAGATAGTCTTGGCAATGAGTATTGACTAACAAGAAATGATTCTATATAATTATGTGTGTATGCCACAAGGTTTCATGTTTTATGTAATTATTATTGGGATTACATTTCACTACTATGATTTATACCATGTTATGAAATTATGATTTCTTTTGCAGGTTAAGATTTCCAAAAGTTATGTTCTTATGTATATGATGTGATTTATATTTCTTTTGTTTACCCTTACTGTGCATTTGATCTCACCCTTTTGTATGTTTTATTTCCCCATGTCAGGAATAATTTTATTATGTAGGATATTCCAAAAAGGGACTCTAGATATGATGAAATAAATGGGAGACAAAGTAGATGCTTTATGAACCAGTTGTTTATGTTTCCTAGTTTCTAAAAACTCTATACCTATACGGTCCTTTCCTGGTTTTGTTATATGTTGTAATAAGTGTGCTTAAATTCTGATGCAATGATAATGTATGTAATGTATGGGTCGTTATATGAATGGTTGGATAGTTAAAATTGGGGTGCCGGAAAAAGGTTATATTGGTTTGTTCCTCAATAGAAGGACGTGCAGCTGAAAAGGGGTGTGGTCGGGAGGCTGTCTGAAGGAGGGAGGTGGAGTGCGGCTTTGTGCGAGGTAGGATGAAGATGAGGAGGTGTGTAGTGTGGATATCTAAAATAGGAGTGTTCCACGATGTCGGCTGGTAAATCTGAAGGGCAGTAGGGGGAGTCCATGTCCAGCGGGAGGGTATCTGGAGGTAGCTGGGGCGGCCGTAGAGAAGGCCGATAATAGGGAGGTGTGCAGTTGGGTGCAAGGAAGGTCTGGAGAGCAGTTGTGTGGCATTGACTCAAGGAAATAGGGAGGGAGGCTAGGGATTGTGCATTTGTGGGAATTCACGACACGAAGGGGAAGATTGAGTGAGAGGAAACGAAAAAAGAAGAAAATGAAAAGATAAAAATAATGTTGTAGAAAAACATGAAAGAAAAAAAAATAATTTCACTAACCTTAAATAAAAAGAATATTTAAACTAATCTAAATTAATAAATAAAATATAATAGAAATATTAAAAAGTAATGTTAAAAACGTTATGATTTTAATATTACCCAAGTTAAAATATTAATTATAATATTGTTAATAATAATAGTAATAATAATAATTTTAATATTGAAAATAATTATAACTATAAAATTTTATTTTTTTTAGTTTAGTTATTAATTTGTGCACTGGTTAGACCGCACATTAAACTTGAGAAGAAACAGAGCCTCACCTGTGCCCTACCCACGTGTCGAGTGATGTCACGACAACACTCACTTATATGCACAAAAGCAAAAAACTCATATCGGGTTCAGCCAACCCTTCAACCAAACAATTTAAATAAAGGAAAATATAATTATAGGACAAAAAAAATAAAAAGATACCTCAAGCAAAGTCCAGGTGTGAAATGAATTATAACATCTAAACCTATAATCATCAAATTAGTCATAAATCCAAGCAATGAAACTCTTTGCTACAATCCAAATGGTGTTACAGGAAGAAGAGGTAAATGTTTTCAGTGAATTGGCTTGTTTGTTTATTTACACACCATTTTAATTCATATTAAATAATGTTTATACAATAAAATTAGTCTCTTAAATATAATTAGATGTTTTAATTTTAGGGGAATTACCCAATATTATATAAACATCAATCAAATAGTATAATAAATTTTCATTTGTGTATATGGTGGACTACCACATCATGTATAGATATCGTTAGTTCTTCCATTACCAACTCTTAGAGATTATAATAATGATGGAAATACTAATTTTATATGATATATATGATTTTTGTTATATTTTTATTCCTTCTGAGTTATTAGATAACACATACCTTCATGCTTACCATTTAGTGGGAATATGATAACTTCGTTTGTGGATGTGTGGACTATCCCCTCGTCAAAGATATGTGATTCTTCTGCAGTTTACATGGAATGTATAAGGGTTAGTTTTATAAATGTATGTGATGTATATAATATATTAATTATACTGGATATATAAGACATATATATCATTTATTTTTATTTCCTTAAAAATATGAGTGGAGATTTTAAATAATGTGCTTTCCTACGTACGAACTACCGTCTCTATAAATGATATCATTAATTTCTTATTTATAAATTTTACAATTATAATTAACAAATATATATAGAATATTAATCATATTTATATAATTTTTTAAAAATATGAAATAATTATAACATTATATATGTATGTGTATCAACATTAACAGGTTAAAACATATAAAAAAAAGACATCTCTTATTTTAAAAATTGTTACATAAAAATGATATTATTAATATATGGGTAATATAAATGCATTATAATAAAATTTATTTTATATTATATATGAAAATTATCTTTTGGTACATTTATAAAATATTATGTTTACAATTTAGAAGTTTTAAACATATACCAAAAATTTCAGGAGTTATGGTATGGAAATTTTATCTCACTTTTTTATATCCACGAGATTATGACATATTCAAGACTTATTCTTTTTATATGGTGTATATGTTTCATTATTAATCGTTATATCTCGAATTATATTGATTTGATGTAATTTAATGTTTTAATTTATTTTATTATTTCATAGATCCGATGATATAGATTTTACTTAAGTAGAAAAGGAATTTATACCCTCACATTAATTTCTACAAGATATATGCCATATTTTGCACTCAATTATTTTTTGTGGGGTATATAATTCAAAATAATTAATCAAATCATTATTATTAATAATTTTCAGTGTTTTTACATATATATTTTATGATCTCTCTTTCATGGGTTTTACGATCTAATTATTTTGAAATATGTATTGTCAATTTTTTTCTACTTTCCTTCTTTTCGACACATGTTCTCTTATGAAAAAATATTCTTTTACATGGTGTATATACATCCCATTGTAATGTTATATCATCAATCACATTATTTTAATGATATTTTAATATTAAATTAATAATATTTCTTCATGTGTATTATGATTCATATTTATTAGTTGTACAAGTTCATTGATATTATCACTTGGTTTATTTTTATTTTTTACCATTATGTTTCAGTTAAGGAAATATTACAGTACATATCTAAATAAATCATAAAAATTTTATTATCATTTGTGTATTGATGATATCTTCATTTATTAGTTCCATTATTGGACGATTTTTTACATTAGATTATTAAAAAAATGTTTTTATGAAAATTCATTTTTATCTATCTACTCAGTTAGAAATCAGTTTATTAAAAATCCATTTATTCTGAAAAAATATTTTATAAAATATTTTTATCCTAAAATTAAAGATCTTTTTTAGGGAATCTTTTTAAAATTTATTATTTCAGAAAATGTTTTTTAAATATTTTTCAATTTTTATTTGTAATTTATCAATATTATTTTAAAAATAAATATTATTTCAAAATATTTTATGTTTTAAAAATTAATTTTTAAATTAGAAATGATATTTTCATAATGAAATGTTTTTAGAAGATCATTCAAAATTATTTTACATATAATTAAAAATTTAATTTGGTGTTACCTATTCTTTACTAGAGATATGTTCATTGTATATCATTCGTATTATTTCTAGGAATAGTTTTTATTTTTATGGCATAATATTTATGAAACCAATTTCTCTTCAATAGGTTATACCATGAAAAAAATCTTCTAAACCCCTCTTCATTCCATGTGTTATTATTTTCTTAATGTTTATGATATTATAGAACATATATGTATGTGTTTATTATGTGATTAGTGGAACCTATATCTCCCTTTAATTCACTATGTAATTATTTATATCTTATTAGTTAAAATGGAAAATAACTCTATAATCTTGGTAAATAATGGAAAAAATGTGTTTCCTGATCCACGATGGTAAATAGATGTGTCCTGATATATAATGGGAAAAGGGTGGTTCATTATCTAGAATAAGAAAAAGGTATGTCTTGATATATAATGGGAAACATGTTGGTCCTTATGCACAATAAAGAAATACAATTTTCTTTGTATTTAATATGAAATAGGTGTATTCTACTCATTAATGAGAAACTAGTGCATCCTCATCCACAATGGGAAATAGGTGTGTCATAATCCACTATGGGAGTCATGAGTGTCATGATCTACTTTGTTCATGGTTTTAGATGTTAAACTTGACACATGAAATGGTTTCTGATATTTATGATAGTATAATACTTATATGAAAATACATTATGTTTCATGATTGAATTATGATGATTTATCCAAAAATTAAATTTCATTATTAAATATTTTAAATACACTTTTAACTAATCCAAAAGCCCAAAAAGTGTCAAAAGTATAGCTTTTTGTGTCTAAAAAATCTATGATGTTAATGAGGTGATCAAATAAATCTGTATAAATTAAATGTGATATTAAATTTTCATAATTAATATTTATTTTTAAAACTATTTACCTAAATGAAATGATATGTTAACCCAGATATCAGGTAGGCCAGTGGTAGGGAAAAACACATATTTGGTCCTCCAGTCATGGGTTTATTCTTTGTAGCCTATCTGAAATTGATGGGGATTCAAATGGAATACATGTAATAATTTTCTAAAAACATATTAATATAATTTAAAAAATAATTATGATGGATATCCTTGAATCTGAATCATCAAATCTACTGTTAACTAAGTATTTCAATACAACAGTAATAAATAAACACTTAATTCATTTACATCCACAAGGGTCCTATGTCTTATACATTATCCATTATTAGAGGACATTTCCCAAAATATAAGACCATATTGTTAGCAACAATTATAAAATAGGAAAAACTATATAATATTTTTTAGGATGTCTAAATATTGAAAGATTATTTTTAATCTGTGACACATAAGGTTTAACCCAAATCATTCATTATCATTATCTATTTGAATCCATCCAAATTGTTTTTAAACCGAATGGGAATTATAAAAATCATATCCCCTCGGAGTGTCACGAAATGTGTATAGTTTAAACCATTTTTGTAGACCATGTCATAATCAAGTCAATTTTTTTGAACATTTTCATAGTTTTTTAACCATAGTAACATCAGTTCCAGAGCCACGTCATGTTATTTCATCCAAAAAGTATACATGGATAAGAAATAACCACATAATATCTATATTTACAAAACTATTGGACGATATTAAAAAAATAACCTCAAATTATATATTGGGTTTATATTCCCCAATATATGTTTTTTAAATATAGTTTCCATAATTTTTTACTAAACTTTCTCTAATACCAACATCAGGGACCTGACCCTAGAAAGCCTAACTCAACTATTTTTCTACCATTTTTTGCCTAATATACAGGAAAATAATATCCCAAATGTCATCACAAGAAATTTTATTGGTAAAAAATATACATAAATGTTTATTTTAAGTCAAATTATAAAAAATTACAACATTTTTTTTATTCGAGGATAATACATTTATTCCATCCTCCGTATCCTAGAATAAAATTCTTTGTATAATTCATGGTATCATGGAGAAATGAAACACAATAAGGTTAAACTCAAATTCTCTTTAAGACTATATAAAATCTTTACAATAATTAATCAATGAGAATAAATCAACATTGGAAGGTAAATAACTTGACACACATGTCTTGTTTGTAATAAATTGATAGGGAGTGGTAAAAAAGGAGATGTTAAGAAACTGAGGATATAGATGCGATATATCTTTAAATATTATTATTACATTATAATTGAGATATAAATTTTAAATTACAAAAATATATTCATGATTAACATATTTGTCTACATCCTTCAGAGACATGGGAACATAAACACTAGAATATAATTTAGAAACATTATCTTCAACTACATTCTTCAAACCTATCACCATTCTTATACTCATCATACAAAAAAATATCTTCAAAACCTATATTAATGAAAAATAATAATGGGAGTCATAAAATAATAAATATGTGTAAAAAAGGGTGATATGTATGCATAATCATGAAAATAAGGATATGAGATCATGATCATGAAAATAGTAAATCATACACATATTATCAAATATCATAAACATGAATCATGGTGTAATGATTGTCAGTTCATAAGACATGAATCATAAGGATATAGAAAACAATATACATAAACTCTAAAATAGCAATAATAAAATTGCATTGGCCAAATAAAGTTATACTATCATTTATATAATAGATAACGAATCATTACAATGAACTTATTAGTAGTGTTGGTTAACTCCCATTGCCATCTTGGTTTCCAAGGTTTTCTCCCATGACCACCTTAGTTGTCAAGGTTCACTCCTAAGACCATCTTAGTAGAAAATTACTTTATTGAACCATGCTCAATCCCAATTTCAACCATTCATATCAAGTATGATATAAATCAATTACTAATTCATTTGAGGGAGATGTTGGTCCCACCAATCTCATAATGAAAGAATATATTCTTTTTCGATATGAATATAAAAAATCATATCATAACCCTTGAAAAGAAATAGTTATCATTAACATATAATTATATCACAGCCATTAAAAATTTTAACATGTTTCATATTGATTTCCTCAAATTATAACCCATGAATGGAAGTGGGTTTCATAGGCATATAACACGTTACTGGAAAACTAGCTTCACAACCAATATTTCATCAAAAACAAAACTATCCAGAGAAAGAGTTTGAATAAAAAATTTGGATCATTTCTAAGAAATGCTTATGTAACACCAACAGATGTCATATTAGATGGAAAATAGTTTAAAAATAATTTTTAAAAACATTTCAAGATTAAAATATCAATAATTCATTGAAAACCCATTTTTAAAAACAAAATTCCTTTTTATCACATTTTTCACTGTAAACATGTTAAGGAATCATGAATACACGAGGAAGCCCATTTTATTATAAAATAAATTTTTTAACATATAAAATTATTTTATATCCTTTTTCATTTTAAAATTATATTTATATATAATTTTAAAAACATGTTTTAAAAAAATTATTTAAAAATTATATTTGAAGTGAACATATTTCTAATGAAAAAGAAAAATGCGATTGTATTGTCATATAAACAATGTTTAAGTTATATTAATTACAAAATTGTAAAAAAATAGAACCAATACTTTAATAAATAATGTATTACCATTAGATAAGAAAATTATTGAGATTTCATGTGTTATTGATCATAGTATTTCAATAATGGAAGCTTAATTAAAAAGAATATTGACCAGGGATTAGATTGTTTCTATAGACTCATTGGATTTTATAACATTGAATCATACACTCCTTATAATAAAATGAAATTACATGAATCCTAAAATACAATGAAAATATTTATATTAATGATAAAACATGTTAATTTTTTTATATACACCTAGTAAAATAACATTGGTGTATAACAAATCATGTTTCTAAAAGAAAGAAAATTGCGGAAAAAAATACATTACCGATTTAGTTACTTTTGAAATATAAAAACCCTAATATTATGATATATAAAGGGATATGTAAATAAAAATAAATTTTGTTATATGAATCTTATAATACATCATTGGACATGATAAACATCATATTTAATAAGTAAAAGGTTAACCTGACATCTGTTTAATAGCAAATAATAGCGAGACAAAAAACATTTACATTTTGTATTGACCTCATGGTACTCTTTTTATCATCCTGTATAATTAATATACGATTATTATAAATCTAACATATAATAATAGTCCTATATATTATACCATATATGTAATTATATTACCTTCTTATTTACAATTATATGTTAATGATATGCTTCAGGTAATATCTGGTTTGTTCTTCATACAGGTTTTGGCTTATTGTTCATGATCATATTGCATGCATAATGATTTGACGATTAAAATAATGTAAAAAGAGATATAAATATCATATATATTTAGTATATAAATATTTAAAATAATCCAAAATCAATTTAAATTTTAAATTGAAAACATTTTTCATAGAGATGGTGGGTAGAGTGTATTCATGAATGATGTTTCCGTATAATTATCATTTTAAAGATTAAAAGTAAATGAAATATCTATATATGTTATAATTAAATTAAAATTATAATTTCATGTATATCATATATTTTTACTACACTATTCCTTTATACATTCCATTTAATGTGGGAATCAATTGCATCACTTTAAGGAGGCTATAGTCCACACACCCATAAACGTAGTTATCATATTTTCCCAAAATGGAAATCATGAATTCATGTTTTATATAATAATTACAATAGATTATATATGTCATAAATATATTATATGTAATATAAAAACAATGTGTTTTTCATAATAACCATCCATGAGTTGTGGTAAATGAAAGGCAAACAACATCGTTTGGTGAGTTTGTACTTCGACAAACATAAGAAAAAATAGTTTGTTAAATATTATATGGTAGTGTGTGTATGTGTTGGGATAAAACTTATAATAACTACATCATAGTATATCAATGAAATGTTGTTTATTATAAAATAATTGAATAAATAGTGTTTAGGGTTGGTTAATGAAAATAAAACAATATGGCATGAGGAAGGATCTAACACATTCTTTGGGTTACACATTTTGATTTTCAGTAAATGGATTACATGAATGGATTTATGACTAAAGGAATTCTTCAAGAATTAATTTTTTGATTTATGAAAGAGATTTAGATTCTATTTATCTGATCAAATTGGCATTAGATATGTGAATTAGAGGGAGTGGTGACATCCTTTTTATAGTGGAGGTATAGTGGTATTATTGTAAATTTTTTAATGCGAATTCCACCCACAATTCTCCCATTAAAATTGGCCGCCATAATGATAAATAACTAATCCAAGTGTGTATTGGGTTGAAATATGGATATAAATTGTATTTTAGATAATTTTATATTTCATTATGGGCATTAATTTTATTATTAAGTCCATTGTTAATAAAAAATTTCCCTTATTTTTTTCAAGTAATTGTAATCAACATCACATATATTTTTGGTAATTTTTTTTCTTTTTAGAAATTATATATTATAGAGATTCAAAATATAGAATCGTTATTTTTAAATTTTAATCATATATGTAGTGTAAATTAATTTAAATTTATCCCCATATACATGATGATTAAATAAGGGATTAATGTTAAAAAAGTCTATAATTTAAATTGCTTTTATATCCAATTTCAATGTGAAATTGGTTCCAATGGCCAAAATTGGATTAAATTAATTTATGTAAATATAATTACTCATTAAAACCAAACTAAAATTTAATTTTACTATAGAAATATATTTTTTGAAAAAGTATATTTCAATTGAAATTCATTATTTTCACTATTGATCTAAAAATTGACCATTTTCATAAGAATCAAATAAATTTTCCTGAAGCTAATTCTGATATTATGAATTATAAATTATATTTATTTTATAAAATTCATTTGATAATAGATTCTATTATTAATTTTATTACTGATCAGAAAAGGGAATAAAAAATAATTTTTTTAGGAAATAGTATTTTTAGACATATAAACACTACGTAAAATTATATTTATTATTATCAATATGTTTAATTTATATAAGACCAATATAAGTAATATATAAATTTTTTATTTGACATCATTTTATTAAGTTAAAAAGATAGGTATATCTCTCTCCTTAAATAATTTTAATAATAAAATGATGTTTCATAGAAACTTAGTGTGTGTGTGTTACTAATTCTATGATAGTGTTGCGTGTATCGCAAACATAAATAATTGGAATTTATAAAGAATGATTCATTTGTTGTAGTGTGAAACACATTAAATGAATGAAAATTAATTTATTTTAAAATAGGTTAACAATAACTCTGAGTGTTACACTCTACCCCACATAAAATGAATTACTCCCAAAAATTTCCTCATTCTGATATGAAAAATGAGGATAATTATTTTCCATTATATCCTCAAGTTCCCATGTATCTCCTTTTAACTAATGTTTCCCAAACAAAACATTGAATAGTTTAGTGGTATTGTTTCATAAAAAATATTTTTATTACCCACAATTAAAATTGTTTGTTCCTTGTAATATAGATCATACCCAATGGTATGACATATGAGTTTAGTACATGTGAAGAGTTACCTATTTAATTCCTTGCGAGAGATACATTGTAGATATATTTTAACTAGAGAGATTTTTTGTAAATTCTAAGAGGTATGTTGTCTTCCGGATATGATCGATAATCTCAAGGGGACTGATATACATATGAATTAGATTCCTTTTCTTCTAGAATACCATATCCTTATTTTATAATGATATTTATAGAGAAAAAATATCAATAAATTTAAATTCTACATCATTCTGTTCTTATTAACATAAATTTTCCACTGACATTGAACATCCTTTATATGATTCTGAATGGATCTCACATTCTCTCCCATTTCTCCAACTATCTCAATTCCTAATAAATAAGTTTCTTAAAAATCATCAAGACATATTGGAGCCCTAAATTTCTTCTCATATAGTGCTTCATAAGTATCTATTTTAATTTATGAGTGAAATATATTATTGTAAGATAACAAAAATTGGGGAACATGTTGATTCAATCACCATAAATTTGAGATAAACTTCAGATCTTGATTGTATATAATAGAGTGTGTTCCTCCATGGAACCATACAACTTCCGTAATGTATTCTTAGAAATATGATCTAGTGGGATGTATTATTATACATAAATTTAGTGTGATTACATAGTAAGATGATCCACTATCACCCATATTGCATTAAACCTTTATAGATGTTTTGGGGAGTCCAACAACAATGTCCATGGTGATGTTATCTCATTTATATTACTGTATGGGAAAAAGATGGGATAACCCATTAGAATTTTGAATTATAACCATAACTTTTTTGAAATACCATGACCTAATATATAAACACTGATATGTACATATTAATTCAACTCCACCATATGTATTATCTCATGTATCTATGAAACATCTTAATTCCAAGATGAATAGCGATTGAAGAAATATGATCTTCCCCTAATATATTATTCTTTAAATACAGTATTAATTGAACTCATCCACGATTCCTTAACTATATAATTCTATAATGATCATGTATTAACTCTGAAATATTTCTAACATTATTTTTCAAATCTACTTCATCCTACACCTCTTTAATTTTATCTTAGGTAAAGTGTTTATCATTCCATTGACAAAGATAATAATTTCCCCCCTATATCTAAATTTATAGATGCATCCTTTCCAAATCCATATATATTGGATCCTTTTTTATCCTCAATAAGGATAGGATATCATTATCCTTTACAACCAAAGCATTGTCCACCTTTTTTGAATTCCCATGGTGGTATTTTATAGAGAAGTCATAATTCATTATTTGTTCTAACAATATTATCCAGTGTTTGTTCTGCTCCTTCAAAGAGAATATATGTTCAGACGTTTTTGATCAATATGAATATATATATTATAGTATTATCTATATATATATTTCCTCAATATTTTTATTGAAAAAATTACAAATTCTAACTCAATATCATGAGATGGGTAAATTTTCTTATGAATCATCACCTGTTGTGTGCAATATGCCATAATCATGTTTTTTTATCAGAACACATCCCAATACCATCATGGATGTATCAAAATATAATAAAAATGCTTATCCACTATTCAGCACTGTAAGAACAAGGGGATTGACTAAGATTCTCTTCTGTTCCTTCAAATTTTCATCATATTTATCAATCCAAATTAATAGGACACCCCTCCATGTTAACATGGTCTTAGGATTAGATATTAATGATAAATTATCTTCAAACCATCAATAATATCCTACTATACCAAAACAATAAAGAACTCAATCACTGTGCTTGATCAAGGACAACATTAAATAGCCTCTATTGTTTATGGAAGTATTTTTATAGATTTTTTTATGATTATGTGACTCAAAAAAGGATCTGTCTACTACCAAAACTTACACATTGTAAATTTTTCACCTAATTTATCTTTACTTTCTGTCTTCATAAAAAGTTTTATGTGTTATTCATTCTCCTCCTTAAAATATTAATATATATGAATATTATTTATAAATACTACCACAAACTGATCAATGTAATTTCTAATGTCTATATTTATCTCATCCTGAATGATAGTAGGGAAATTATTAACAATTAAAGGAATCTCTATATATTCATAGTGATTATTCCATATATTAAATTTTTTCTTAGTTATATAATATTCCATGAACATCAATTTATTATATTCATAATTAAGGTCAATCTAGGAAATGTATGGATCTTGGCATATTTTATCAAACAAGCCATCAATATAGGGAAGATGATAGTTGTTATTGATCAGGATCATATTCAAATCTCAATTATCAATACAATGTCAAATTGATACATCTTTTTTTATGAAAAGATTTAGTGAACCCCAAGGTACAAAACTTGGTAGAATTAATCCCTTATCTTTGTTTTCTTGTACTTGCTTCTTTAGTACATAAAATGGAATTGGTTCCTTTCTATTTAGAGACCCTAAAATTGGTGTATAAGTAGTTATGAACTCCTTCGATAAATCAAAATCATATTTTGGTGGAATTCTATGAAACTATTCTAGAAATACATCCACATGATCATTAAAAATAAAAATATCATATATGATTATTTTCCCCAACCATTTTAGATAAGAAGACATTCTAATTCGGAAGGAAGATCCACACACTAGATGAATTCTCCATAGGAAGTTTATACTTATCATCATGTTGATAGATGATCATATGTTTGATTGACATATCAAATATAACTTCCCATATGATACAATTCATATAGTATTTATGAACTGAAATCCAATCCAGGCATATGGTGAAATAAAATTCAACCAATGGTATAAATAAAGTATTTATAAGAATAAAACTCCAACTAATTTCTACCAGAGAGGAATCATATACAAGATAATAAATCATCATACAATTATGGGCTTTCACTAATAATATGATATATACTCAATTTTTTTGGAATATTAATACCCTTATAAATTTATTTTTAAATTTAATAGTTGGAAGATCTGGAATAAAAAAGTCATTAGTAGTTCTAGAGTAGATGTTAAGTATACCTTTCACCAGATCATTATCAAACCCCACCTATAATAAATTGACTGCATGTGATTTCCCCTTGTCTCATGTTTAAAAATGTTTCTAACACTGATAATTATCACCTACCCTAGTGTTTTGGAATATGGTATAATAATTACCATTATCCTAACACTTGTACCACTGAAGAAAAGTAATTTCATTCTGAACAGTTTTATCTCCATTCCCATTGTTAGCAAGACTCTTCACATAATATTGGAAATACATTTTTTTTTATCATCCCTTTCACACTAAAATAATTTATAATATGCATTATGAAAACTTCCTCCAAGATTATTTCCATATATAACGAATAAATGATATATCATATTTTTCTTTTCATGGTTTTTATATTTTACATTGTCCTTTATCTTCAAATTATTCAAAAACCAATAGATTGTCATGTAACTCCAACATAAATTTCAACCATGTTTTCCTAACACACATTCATATATACTAATGTATCTTACCTCCAATTAACTTTTGAACTTTTCTTAAATAAATTGATTAATTTTTCATCCTTACCTTCTTTTTGGATGATAATACCATAAGTTTACAACAAATATCTTCTTAATATAGCCTCATCGGTACCTACATCTTCATAGTACCAATGGTTAATCTCAAGGAACTCATTCTCCATGTTATTATGAAGAATTTTGGGAAAGTAATTATTGAAAAAAAGTTCATTAACATGTACCAATAAATGGATTCAATTTATTCTTAATATATCGTATTCTTGATTATATTCCCCTACTGATCTACTTCGACTTCTAGATGATAAACATCTAGAATGTCTTTCTCATGTTCTGAACTCTACATAGTGGAGAATATCTTTTTAGTGGCCTGGATCCATTGTTTAGAAAAAAGTGGACTAGATTACCCATTAAATGAATGTGGATGTTTAATCATAATGAATTTAATTGAATGTTGTTCCCCATTTATATCATTTAGAGGTCTAATATGATTAATAGATTTAAGAAACATATGTGAGTCTAGAAATAATGTTTTTCAGTCTAGATGCCATGGAATTCAAATTCTTAGCAGATCAAGAATATTATTTCATATCACATTCATCATTGATCTAATTCCTTTGGTCTCCATCCTTTTAATATAACTAAATAGCATAGATTAAGAAACACGTATCCCAATGAGGAACCCGATAATCATGAAACAACGCATGTAGGTTTATAAATTAAGAATACTTATTTAATATATGATACATTATGTATATCCAATTTTATTTATATCCAACTCTTATTTAAATCATTCATGATGGACCGTGAAGTGATTTTTAATTTAAAAAGCATATCCCATGGGAGTGTCAAAATAGGTGTACAGTATGGCCCATTATCATCTATCTAGTTACTCCTAAGTCATGCTTGAACCACCTTTTAATAGTTATTACCACTAGGTAAACCTATTTTAGATACCCATACACATATAGAATATATATAGTAATGTTTTACTAGTAGACCACTAAATTTATCATTTATCCAAATCCATGAAATTTTACTATATTTTTCTTTATCTGCATACATATCCTTATACGTGTTCATAGGGTTCTTACAATGGTTTTATCATCATAGTTTCTAAATGAAAAAAAATTTATAATACAAACTAAATATAATATTACATTTCAAAAATTAACATTACATCATTTCTATATAAAATATAATACAATACATGATATGATTCCCAAAGTCAATATTAGTAAAGTTCTTTTGAAAAAATTGGATCATAAACACTAGTACATAAGTGACATACATTATTAACCACTAGGTTCTTCATGAATAACTCTCTTTAATGACACTTCATCTATAATACATATAATCACAACCATGGGGATGAAATCATAAAAAGTGGTCAGTGAAGATACTTATTAAGAATAATAATGTGAGATATGTATACATAATAATGAGAATACAGGTTTGAGAACATGGTCCTGAAAATTGAAGATCTCTACCGACATATCAATGATCATAAAAATGATTCATGGAAAATGTATTTATAGTTCAAAATAAATGAACATTATGTAAATAAATAACATAATTCCGGAAACCCATAACATAGGAATAATACATATAATTTTTGGGAGACAAATAAGTATATAAAATGATTTCCACAGAAGTAAATACCTCACTACCGAGGCCATATTAGTATTATGTTTTTAATACTAATAAAAGTTTTCAGTCCTATTTCACTCCCATGTATATCTCATTAGTCAATGTTAACTTCCATGCCCATCATAGAGGACAATGTATTTTATTGAACTGATCGAAATCCCCATTCCCTCCTTGTCTACCGAATGAGATATAAATACATATCCAGCTCATTGAAGTTAGATATAGTTCCCACCAATCCTTAATGAATCATTTGTATGTGTTCCACATGATCATACACCATTATATCATTACCCATTAAATGAAATGTGTATCATTAAAATTAAATTATATCATAATCTTTGTAAAAAGATATATGTTTTATAATCATTAAATCAAAGCATAACCCATCTATGAAATATGTTTTTAAAAGTATATAACTCGTAAAATGGAGACAATTTTCATAAACATCATGCACTATGGACATATAAAATTTAAAATAATAATACTAATGGATCATTTTGAACATTCACCTAAAAGGAATGAGTAACACTAAAGAATTTAACATTATATAAAAAATAATTTTAAATGATCAACTTAATATATTTATTGAGGAAAATATCATTTATTCCTTGAAAATTTATTTTTTTAAAATAATTACTTTTGAACGTATTTTTCTTTTAAAATAAATTATGAAATATTTAAAATATTTTGAAAATAATTTTCATTGAAAACATATTTGAGAACATATAAGACATTTAACAACACCTAAATTCCTTGAAAATGAGAGTAAGTGATTTTTTATATTTATTTTTTGAAAATAATTTAGAAAACATAGTTTTTGAAAAAAAATAGATTTTTGTTCGAAAAGAGAAATGGTATCATATTTATATGAAAACATTTTCTTAATTATTTTATGTTGAATATAATAGATAAATTGTGTCAATACATGAATATATCTTGAACTGTAAGACAATAATAAAATTCAGTTGTTTTTGGGATAGATGGATCAAAATATTTCAGCCATGGAAGAATAATAATAAATTTTTTTGATAACAATTAATATAGTTTATATAGAATAACAACACTTGATAACATTCAATTATACTCCACATCATTGAAAATAAAATTAAATGATGATTAAAATATAATTTAATCAAGTATATTCATGTTACAAAATGTTAAATTGATGTATATAAACCTCATAAAATAATATAGGCGCATGAAAACATGTGTCTCGAAGAAGGAAAATTATATAAAATTACATTACTAATTTGGTAACGTTTGGAAAATAAACCCCAAAAAGAAAATAAAATAAAATGAATATTTAAATACAACTAAATTTTAGTAGAAGAGTCTTATAATACATCTATGTGTTGTATACACATCACATATAATAAATAAATGGTGAATATGGCTTGTCACTCACAGAAAAACCAGAGACAATAAAACCCTTAACATATATTTTAAATTTATTCATAATTTTAGAAAATAAAGTGTTAATAATATACTTTTATTACATATATTAGGCATTATGAGGAAAAATCAAAATTAAACACACACAAGCCGAAAATGTAGGTCATATCCCCTAAACCCCAAAATAAATGTAACCCATAAAATCATATTAATTCAATACAGGGAATTTAGGCCATAGGGGAATAAATACCATTACATGGACCATATTAAAATAGGACATGGAATCTCACTACATGGTTGGGAACACTGATCTTTTTGACCCAAAGGCCTTCTTATGGATAGTGTTGCTACAATACCTGAGGTGAAATAGAGCATAGTATAGTGTCTTCAACACTAAAATTCCTTCATTAGTTACCACCACCACCATTGGGTCACTGGTATACTATTACACTACTACTATATTATGCTATTGTACTGTAATAAAAACTTATGCCCAGTGAGGGGTTGACCCCCTTTTTGATGTAGTATTACTAGGTGTTTACCACTAAGGAAAAATACTACTACAAAATAAAATTTTATTATACATATATATATTAGGGAACTATATTATTATATATAATTCTATATATATCTCTATATTACCAACATATTAAAAATCCAATGTTAATGTTATACTTCAAGTGATACTCACTTTTTTCATACATGTTGTGCCTTATTTATTCATCCTCTAATGGAGATCATGATTGAATTATTTATAGAATGTAATAAATTATACACATATCCTATAATTTATGTATATAAATATTTAAATCATATATAAAATATGTAAATATGAAATAGAACACACAGTCATGGAGACAGTGTTCCATACGTACGCTCGAATGATGTTTTCGTTTAATAATTTCTTTGATAAAAACAATTTAAATGACATATATATATATGTATATTATTTTTACATTTGAATTATTATATCATTATATCATATAAATTTACTAAATTAATCTTTAATACATTCCTTGTAATAAGTGAATGAATCACATCGCTTTAAAGAGGCGGCGGCCCATACATTCCCATATGAAGATATCATATCTACAAAAAGTTGAAAGCATGAAGGTATGTTTTATATAATAATTATAAATTAATTAATTAATTTTATATATAATATAGATAATATAAAAACTTTTTATCCCTCATAATTACCAGCCTTTAATGGTTTTAATGGAAAATTGAAATACATCGTTTAAAGAGGTGGTAGATCAAGGTACAAAAATATGGTATGTTCATTACCCCTTATATAGAAGTGTGTGTATGTCTAGGTAAACCCCATAGAATAATAAAACAGATAATATTTAAGACATTTATTTTTATTGATAATAATGGAATAATTAGATTTAATTAGGTGGAAAAGTAAAATAAAAAAAATAGAGTTTGAGGATGATGTTACCTCTTCGTTGGGTATCTTCATTTGGTATGCACCAAAGGGATTCATTTTATGGATTTCTACCCAAAATGTGGATTCTAGGATCAAGGTAAGGATTTTTTCAGGAACATTTGGTAAAAATTTTAAAAACCAATGTCCTAAAGATGAATAAATATGTTGGAGGGGTGATTTTCTTTTTTGTGGATGAGGAGTGAGATTAAATTATATTTTTTAAAAGTTAATTCCACCAACATTTTTCCATTAAAAATGGAATAAATAATCATCTCAAATAGATAATAGGGATTATAAGATCTAATGTTTCATATGAAATGGATTTTGGGTATGTGTCTAGGTCATTTTGAGCATTAATATTATAACTTATTCCATTGTTAATCTAACTTTTTCATTAATCATTGTAAATAATTTAAATAACTTTCATAACTAATTTTGGTAAAAAAGTTTAACTAGATATTATTAGAAAGTATAAAATATTATTAAAGAAGTATGGAATCCACCTTTTCAAATTTTAGTCACCTATGAGGTTGAAATTAATTTAATTTAATGTCATATATGGGATGAAAAATAACGTTTTTATTATAAAAAAATTGAGAAGTTAGAAATGTTTTTATATCCAATTAAAATGATAAATTAGTCCAATGATAGAATTGGATTAATTGATGTAAAATTCATGAAAATTCACTTTAAAAACAAATTAATATTTAATTTAACTATATGAAAAAATAGATGTAAAAGAAGTTTTGAATTAATATTTTATATTTTTCCATATTCATTCCAAATTTGATGATTTTCAGAAAATTGGCCGAAAAATACATGAAGATAATTTTGAAATTCTAAAGTCAAAAATGATGTTTATATTTTCAGATTTATCCCCAAAAGTTATCAAATGTTATGTTTTTTTATGTATCCTAAAAGTACATAAAAAGTAGACCTTTTAGGAAAATATTATTCTAAAACATATAAAAACTGTAAAATAAATTGAATGTCTTATTGTCAATATATTTTTTATATAAAACCTTTACAAATAATATATAAAAATTATTTATATAAATTCATATTATACTGTTTAATACCTAGGTAATGACTGTCTCACCAAAATAATTACAATAATAAAATGTTGTTTCATAGAAAATAAGTCTTGAATGTAACACAAGCTAAGTTAGTGTTGTGTGTAAGGAATGATTAAATCATGTCTGTGTATAATGAAATATTAAAATTGTGTAAAATTGAAGGTAAGACATCAAATATGATTTAATTATTTGAAAAAATATTTATGAAAACATGGTGGTGTCACCGAAAACACATTTCATTTTGTCAATAAAATGAAAATTAAATGCATAAATATATTTTTTTCATAGTTAAATCTAATATAAAAGAAATAATGAATCTAAATCAACAAGGTCATTAATAATTTTATATCATTTATTAGCCATTTGAAATCTTCTACATTCAAGATTGATCCTCCAGACAGTTTTAAACCACATGTAGAAGCTTGTTTAATTTTCCATATTGATTTACCTAATGATAACCTATTGAGGAATCAATGGGCTATATAAAATCAGGGTCCCACCCCACATTAACTGTCTAGATAATTCTTTATATCGAGTAATCAATTTAATTAATAGAAAATATTTCTTAACAAATATCATTATTGACTAAATAATACGGATTTATCATTATTTTCATATATTTTTAAATAATTATCACTATAAATAACATATTTAAATATTATATATAGTTATGGAATATAAACATACCCCTAAAAAATTATATGGATATATAAGCGATTTTTAATGATCAATTATCATTTTATGTTGATTAAATCAAGAGAACTAAAAATTTAATAATGACAGTAAATGTCAACACTTTCCTTGTTCAAATGAATTACAAACCATCAAAGGGAAGGATAAGGGTTGTATAAATAAAATTTCAAATGTGGAGTAAAAATAAAAGGACAATGTAATTTATGAATGGATATATTATTAAAATATATTTAAAAAATACATTCTTGAGGAAAATAAAAAATTTATCTTGAAAAAAACAATCGGAAAAAATTTTCACTGAAATTTGATTTTTAAAATTGTTTCCCAAAAATTTATCCTTTAAAATTTGAAAAGGATAAATAGAATAATTGACAATGGGTATATATATACATGTTGTACAATGTAAAAATGGAAATTCTTATTTCATGGAAAAATGGATATAGAAATTACTTAATTGTATAGGGAAAATAAAATTACATTGGAAACATTTATAAAATAAAAAAATGGGAAATTTTTTATAATTTGACCATTTTTAAATTATAAATAAAAATTGAACACATTTTAAAAAAACATGGGTTTTTTTAATTAAATATGTTATTTGACTAATGTGATAAATGATACAAGGTTTTTTGAAAACATAGTCCAAAAAAGATTGAGTATGAAAGAGTATTAAATAGGTACTATTATTTGAAATAGATTACTAATAAACAGGTGAAAAAATGAAAGGTTTTATTTAAAAATTTTCTAATAATTACCTCTAATGAAAATACAAGTGTAATCAATCCCAAACAAAATGAGATTGTAAAGTAAACACTTGAAATACCATAATTTTGATGTGAGAATCGGTCGAAAAATATATTATGTGTTTCAAATTTAAATCCATATAAAACGAGTATAAATAAAAAAATAGATATTAAAATTTTATTATACACATAATCATGGAATATTAATGACAATGAGGAAGTAATATAACTCAAAGAAATGAAATTGGGTAATAATCTTCTTTTCACCTGGTAATGCTTAATTTTAAATCATCTTTAAGAAATCAAATCATTTTTGACCAAAATATATCTTGAATAATTATATAATCATGTTATTATATTATAAATTAGTATTATATACTCAATTTATAAGAATTTAGGTGCACAACAAAATAAACATGCCTCAAATAATGGAAATCAAGATGAAATCCCTTACTACATGGTAACCATTAAATTATAATCCCCATAAAAGAAAAAAATCAATTGAAACTCTAAATTCATTTACGATATATTTTTTCAGGATATAAAATAAAATATGTGAAATATATAGAATAGTCCAAAAAAATTTGGTGAAGATGGTGTATACCCCATAGAATGAAAATTGAGACAAGAATCTCGTTCATTTTGTTTCCTTTTGTGTAAACATCCATTAACATAATGTATATGGGTTTTCAAATTGTTACAAATTATTCAATAAACATAATACAACCAATATTACCATATATATAATTATTACAATATCATATTACCCAATTGTTAGTAATGTTTCATCATTTTAACTATTTCGATTGTTAATTGCTTGGTTTTTTGAGTATGGTCTGACATGTTACTTATTTCTCCTATTAATTAGATCAGGATTTCATCATATACCTACTATATATCATGGTTTAATTATAATATTTATTTATTATATAATTATTTATTATAATTGATAATATTTTGATATAGTAAATAAAAATCCATATCCAAAGAGATTTTAGGTCGTATGTACGCTGGAACACTATTTCATTTTTTTTCATATTAAAATAATAGAACATAAATAAAATATATTTATATATGTATATTATAATTCCATGATCATTTTTATGTCATATATTTCACAAAAAATTAAAACATCTGTCCTTTATATGTTCCAATTATTTTTTGAATGAGTCCCATCACTTTGGCGATGTTGCGGTCCACACATCCACAAACGTTGTTATCATATTCTAAAAAAATAGAAAACAAATAATTATGTGTTATATAAACATTATTTACGAATAAATACATTATCAATATCATATTTATAATATATAAATATATTTTTCTTCATTATTCCTAATCATGAGTTGTATTAATAGAAAATGAACAACATCGTTTCGTGAGGCAATTATTTCTTATACATGAACGATATGTTCATTGTCTATTTAATTGGTATATGTATTGTTGTAGGTATAAAACATTTAATAAATGAATATAAATCTATAGAGAATATTTTAATTATATATTTATGGAATACGATTTTTTTGAGGGGGATGGAGAATGACATGACGAGAAACTGATCATTAAACAATGTTACATCATTTTCATGTAACTTATTTTTATTTCTACAATATGATTTTATCAGATAAATTTATGAAAAATTCTATGATTATCGGTTTATAGGATGGATTTTAATATATTACCTTTACAGATTTTCTGTGATCCAATGTTATTTAATGAAATGAATAAGTGGGATAAGTGAGTTCCTTTTTATATAGCAGGAGGAGTGGCATTATTGTAAATTTTGAAATAATATTTCGACCAATTTTTTTTATGATAACTATATAAAAAAATTGAAAAAACATCTATATGATTCTTTAGGTTTTAAAAATTAACATTTAATTTATTTTGGAAAAGTTTCTATGTCATTTTGGCACATAAGAGTGCAGTTTAAATCCTTTTTTCTCTTAATCAATGTAATTAATTTTAATCACATAAATATTTATTTTTTGTAAAAAAATATGTAGAAATTATTTTATATAATTATTTATTCTAATTTTAATATGAAATCTATTTTTCAAAATTCCAATCAAATATTTTTCAAAAAAAATTAATTTAATCCAAACGAAATGAGGACAATGTGGGGATATGAACTAAATAAATTCAAAATATTTACTATGATTTTAACTCAATTTCATAGTAAAATTTATTATAATGAACTAAATTAGATTAATATATGTTGAATTTTTCTAATAAAAATTTAATATAAATAAAAAATACTTATCTGTGAAAATAATTTTGACGAAAAAGTAGTTCTGAATTATTATTTAGTATTTTTCAATATTTATAAAAAATTGTAACTTCTCCGAGAAAGACCCAAAATTTAATATAATATAATTTGGATGTCTTGATTCAAAATATGATGTCATTTTTTACACATAAAATTTATCAAATTTTCAAAATTTTATTTCTTATAGGCACTCTATTAGTAGGCATTAAAAAATATTAGAAAAATATAGGTTTTAATTCAAAGAATTGGGTTTGTTCTTATCTTATTCCTAATATATCATTTTCAGGAATATAACAAATTTTGGAATCAGTATATGATATGTATATATTTATTAATTATAATTAAATTATGTTTGTTAATTTAATTTATTTGGATAAAACACTTTGGGGTCATTAAAATAATATATTTTCTTTTATATTCAATTTCTTTATATTTTCATTTCTATCTACATCGCAACAACATAATTCATCTAATATTTATGTAAACCATATATTTTCATAATAAACACAATACCATTTATAACCTCTAGTTTTTGGGTTGATTATATCTTATTATCTTAAATAATAATATTTTAATAATGCATTGTTGTTCTGTAAAACTCGATCTTGCATGTATCCCAAGTTATCGGAGAATGTCACTAATGCGTACCACCCAAGAAGACATATTATTATTTAAATTTTAAGATATATAATAGATTAATTTATTTAAAATATAAATTCTATTGTAATGTAGCAAGATATTATATTCCCTTACAAATTTGGTGTTGTGTTTCATAATCTCTATCGAGTAAAAATATACTCTTCTAGAATTCTTAGGGTGTTACAAAATCAGCCAATGATAATATTAATAGGAAGGTTTATAAGAATAGTTTATTTTATCAAATTTAATTTCTTAATATGGAATAAATTAAATACAACATTCTATTAAAAAATTCAATGAAAATAATTTTGGATGTAATCAAAATTTTAATCCATAAAATTACAATAATGACAATGGGAACTGTATTTATAATTATCTGATAAATTAATTTTATTCAATTTATTCTTAAATTTATAATTTTCATAATATTATTATTTCTATTCATACCATTATTTTTTTTCTAGGTAATAAAAAATGGTTATATTTTAGATCATTTATAATTGTGGTTGTGTGTTAGGTATGATATCATATAATATAAGTTTATTTTAATGGAGATACATATCAAATATAGGGGTTCCACATAAAACCACCGCATAAATTAATTTCTCCACCAAAATATAAAAATTCCAAAATAAAAAAAATGATGTAAACATTGATTAATCAGATCCTCAAGTTCCCCATAATGAATCATCGTATTTTTAAAACCTCTAAGGAACAATAAATAGGTTGTTAGTCTTCATCTATTGAATTTTATCTCCATCATATAATGTTTCTATAAGTTATTCATTGTATAGAATATCATTATAAAATGGTAAAACATATATGTTTAGTACATGCGAAGGATCATGTATGTAATTATTCAAAACAGATAGATAGAACAAAAAATTTACAAGAAAAATCATTGTAGAATGATCTACTAGATAATAAACTATTACAATTTCAACCATGAATCATGAATGGGAAAATATACATTAGGATAAAATTTTTATTCTTTCTAAATATCATAACCTTTTCTCATGGTGAATCTCAAGTGAATACCGTAAGATAAAATTCAAATTCTAGATATCGATGGAGACAGTTTTTTTAACACTTTTTTCAAATATATGTTTTTTATCTGTTGTAGAATAGATTTAATGTTATATACCATTTTCTCATTTTTCTCATGTGAACAAATATTTATTTTCCCTTGTTAATCAACTATTTCATAGTTCTTCACTTCTTGTGATAGTGGGATTAATAAAGAGTCATATGGATACACATGTGAGAGATATTGTTCAATAGAAAACTGACCTTATTTTTTTGGTCCCAACTGTATTTGAAATATTGAGAAAAAATACCTCAAAATATAACCCAGTTTTTAGATAATCATCTCAAACTAACTATTTGTCAGATGATGATAAGAATCAATAAAACAAAACATTATATCCCAGTAATCTTGAAAATATCTCTATAATATATGGATCAGTATAATATAATGTTGTAATCATTGAAACCATATCACTTCCACAATATACATCAAGGAAATAAGACACATATAGAAATATTGGATACTAGTAGTGAATTGTGATGACTTTATAATGTGAATGACTACAACATAAATAAATTTATAACCATTATAATTTTTTTTGGAGTCTGATGATGAAATCTATACATATAATTTCCAATTTATATTCTCATTATTATACTAGTTTTAATATAACCTTATAATATTATATCTTATCTGTATCATTCATGAATAGCAAGCGCTATAATACATACTTTTCAGTGTCTGTCTAGACGGTGTCCCACAATAAATACTTTTTCAAATATCTATACATACTGATAATAGCGTTATGAGTAAAAAACAATAACCAATGGTCCAATTCTAATATATTATTCTAAAACTATAGTATTTATGTGAAAAAACCACATTCTTATACCCTATAATTTCCAAGAAATCAATGTTATAATGAGGAACATTTCTTAGTCAATTTTATTTCACTACATACTTCTATTATCTCGATTTAATGATCAACTGGATAGATATTGGAAATGTCATTTTTGAAAGATATATTTTTCACCTTCCCAAAATATTTCATGTTACATCTTCTTTAAACCCAAAAAAATTTGATATATTTTGAACTTTATCAAAGATATCATATTGTGATAATTTTGATTCAAATCATTTGAAACCCAGTTTATTTTCCTTGGTTGGGTATTATGTTGAGAATTAATAATTTTTAATAAAACATAACCATAATATCTAAATTTTTATCTATAAATTCTTAGTGAATATAAAAATTAAAATTCATTACACATTCTTTATGTAACAGCTTTATCTTTAGGGATAATTTTTCATTATATTTATTATAATGATTACTAAAGAAAAATCTAAATAATGATTCCAGATATTTTTTTTATAAAAAATCAATTAGTGTCAGGACTTTGATATCACAATATCATTATATATAATTACCCATTATATCCACTTCTTTGATATATCAACAGAAATAATAAAAAATTCTTTTTCAGTTTAGTGTGGTCACTTCTTTAACATCAAATCATCTTATATATCCCATGAAATTTTCATTACATTCATAATTACAATGGAATTTTACTGCCTTTCAAGTTTATATTTTTTTATTAGTTAATCATTACTAAAAGTTCATAAATAATCACAAATTTATCTCCAATAAATTAAAACATCAAATTTCATTTACTAAGTTTCATCTCATATAATGTTCAATCAAATTTTATTTCAACTGATCCACCCATATAATCATTAGTGATATTATATAAACTAAAAATTATGTTTTATATTTAAAAGATTAATTGATGGATAATTATCATATTAATGTTTTTTACATAGGACCCCCAATGGATTCCTTGGGTTATCATCATGATCATTCTCTATCTTACAATATATAAGAATGTCAACTAAAATTACATCACGAAACATGTAACACTTAAAACTAAAGATATTATTAAATAATTCAATGATGGTAGAGGAAGAATTAATATCACCAAATGTCATCACTATAAATTTATAGTGTCCATATCTCTAATAGAAGGACATCTTGGGTATGTGAATATGTTTAACCCTTCACTAATAGTATCCGGATAAATGGTCAAGATTGGAAAAATATTGATCATCTCGTAATTTATCAAAAAAACATCAATATGGTTTATGGGATACATATTAATGAATGTGAAATTGATATGATTAAAATAATAAATTTATTGTTGTGTTAATACATATATTATTTGATAAAAATATAGCTACACACCATGGTGATAATAAACAAGGCTGAAAAAAGCATATATCAAAATTCACATGGTGTTTCTTCTTTAATTCCTCAAATAGAATATATTCAACATCATACAGATTATTATAAATATGTTTGGAATAATATATGATTTATATTAAAAACAAAAAATCATTTTTTAGAGTACAACTTTGAAAATCATCCTAAATGTTATCAGCACACACCCATAAAATAGAGATATCATCAATATTGAGCTAATTCCCAACCATATGAGGTAAATAATCCTTTTAGTTAGTAGTGAAGGAAAAATAAAGTGGATATAATTTCTATTTGTAAGTTATTATTTTTTCTCACATTTATATATGATTTTATATTCATTTGGAGAGTCAATTATAGCATCCCTACCACAACAATTGTTATAGTATTTATATTAATAAAATCAATCTGAGCATTAAAAAATTTAATTAGTAGTTGAATAATTATATGTTTTTGAATTACATTCACACCTACTTCAATTGTGTAAGATTTATATACATGAAATGTCATCACCAAACCATTGGGATTATTCTAATGTAATTAAACATATAACCATTTCATATATGAATTTTTATTCCTAGAGGTTGTGAATAATATTATAAATTAATATGATTGTGTTTATAAAATATAAATAAATATATGGGTATACCTATCGTCATGTCAACATGATCATTACATATTCAATACCTTACAAAAACCAAGTTAGATATAATGACCCAAAAATATAATTAATTACATTAGTGATTCTCTAAAAAACAATCCTAGGATATGTACATCTTGACTAATTTTTTACATCATATGACACCATATGTTTAACCTACTACACGAATGGTTCTAATCTATTAAATTCATAAAAAAAAATTTCACAATGAAATTATGAATTTTGTCAAGAATAACATCAAATGAAATTATTATTTTTTGTTTGATGTAATTGGACCACTCATCACACACCAGTGATGAGAAAGTTTATATCAATGATTTTTAATTAAGATTTTTTACCCATATACCCTCATTTAAGCATCATACTACCTCTCATGTACCCACTTTTGGAAATTGGATTACTTATAATGTGGCCATTTATCTCATAAAACATTAATATTAATCCAATTAATTGAATGTCAGTCGATACCCACACAATATATAATCATTGTTAATTTATTTCAATCTTAGAAGACTATGATAAAATATCTCTTCTAATAATACATTAATCAATTTAAAAGAAAAAATATTTCATAATACTTGTTCATCCCATTCATAATCCATATAAATAAATAATAAATATGAAAAAATTATATTATATCATTTTTTAAATATAATAAAATTCAATGTAATTTATTATAAATTAAAAACTATTAAAATATCAATTGAATTTTTCATGGGGAAGATAACCTTTTAAATTTTAACTTAATTACATAAAATATGAATATATTAAAAATATCGAGGAAAATATTTTTTTCATAACAACCATTGAAACTAATAATTTATTATGAAAATAATTAAATCATTCATGATTTATGTAAGATAAATTTATGTGGTATATGGTAGAAAAATATTTTATTTAAATATTTTGTAAAAATTTAAAAGAAAGCCATTGATAAAATGGATGGAGTCTCCTTTAAAAAATTTTATAGTGTAAAATGTGAAAATAAAATCATTAATTGATATGATAATAATATTAAAAACATTTTTCCAAATTTTTTAAATAATATATGATCGCATAAGAAAATATTTTCTTCCAATGATAGAAAAAAATGATTATTTTCCATAAAAACATTTCATCGGTCTCTTGAGTATTAGAAAAGTGGAAAATGATGGGGAATCATTTAATATATAAAAATAAAATGAGTAGTAAAAATAAATAAAATTTTGGATAGATAGATCATATAAATCATCATTAAAATTTTAATCATAAAAAATACCTAAATAGTTGATATTATTGAACAAAACCCCAACCCGAAGACTATATTTCTTCTTAATAACTATTAAATTGTTTTCATTGGGAGACCTATATTATTTTACCCATTATTCAATGAAATTTTCTCGGAAGGGAAGATGATAAGAACTATTATTAAATGATAGAATCAGTGAATTATTTTGGGTATAGATGTGTAGATGTGGGTTTCTAAATGATTGTGAATATAACAGGAGAAGATGAACCCTTTAATAATTTATAGGATTGATTCACAAATAATTACATGAAATATTTCAATAATATATTGTATAATTTATTCAAAAGTGGCACTAAATGGAATTATTAATTAAATTAGTAAATTATAATTTGGAAATGTATTCAACGAATATGATGTAGACATGTTTATGTGGAATTCATATCCTTATCTCTCAGTTCAACCCCTACCCGATTAACCCATTTTTACCTTTCCCATGGTATCCAAAAAATAGAAATTTTAATATTAATTTGGATGAAATTAATTTTAATAATATTAAATAATATATAAAATATTTATTAAAAATATTGAATTAATATCCCTAATTTTTTATATGATGTGGAAATACATTTTAAATAACATCTTACAATGAAACAAAATCCCTTTCTTAAAAAGTATATTTCAAGAATAAAACATACTTTATATCCATTTATTTCATTGTAAAACCATAAATGAATATTAAAATATATTATTGATTATAAAATATAAAAATATAATTTAAACCATAAATCAATATATACAAACATAATTTACTATGATAAAAAAAACTCATTCATAAAAAATACATTTATGAAAACATGGTTTGAGGCCCAAAAGATTTCATATAAAAAAATTAGTATGTATTAGTCAATTGTAAATGATATTATATATAAATAATGGAAACTTTGGTTAAAGAATTTAAAATTCCTAACCTAATTTCTCTTGTTAAATATCATTATTTAACGAAAATAAATACATGTTTATATAAAATTGGTATTTTTTTCATTTCACAAAAAAAATTAACAATTTTTAAAAATCCTTAATATTCACCAACAGAAAATATTGAAATTATTATTTCAAAAGATTTTTTATTATGCAAATTAAATTTATAAAATTATAATAAATTGTTTATATTGTATTTCTAAAACATTAAATTAAAAGCAATTTGGAAAAAAAATATTTTTGATGTGTAAAATGATATTACTATAGAATGAGTATTTACTTATTTTGAACTAATCAATATATATGAATTATTTTAAAATTTTAATGATATTTTTATTATGTGGTTATTAATATTTATAGAAGCCAACTGAACAAGATAGTTATAATATATTACTATAAATGGTTAATACTCAGGGTTGTGTGTTAAGAAAGATATCAAATACATGATATTTATTTCGAAGGAAATACATATAAAATAATTGGGTGTCACAATACACATGATTTTTTAAAAACAATTATTGATTTTTATTCAAATATTGTGATTGATAATTCACATTGTAATCTATATGGATCTCAATAATCCTCCCAGTGTGCCAAAAAAACATTGAACCTGAATCCTTGAGTCATGCAATGATAAAATAAATAATTATCTCAAAATAAAAATTTGAATCCATAATATTCACAAAAATACCTATTATTTTGAGTAAAATCAAGTAAATTCAATGGATTGTGGTATTTTTCATGTTTCTCAAATCTATAAACACATATGTAACTTGGTAGGTTTATTAAAAAATTATGACTACTACGTGTCTCAATTCCTTTCCCAACATTTTAATATCAAAAAATATATAATATATATGTAGGATTAAATATTCAATATTCCATGATTCAGGGGAAATAAAAATGGTATTTATCTACTCAATAATCATACATATAAGAAATATGTTTCCCCTTTCCACATTACATTGCTCTAATATATATTATTTATCCATTAAAATTATAATGATTCATGTGAGAAATATTCCTTTTTTATTTAATAAAGATTAAATGTATAATATATTATGAATACACATGTATATTCTATGCATAACTATTAATCAATTGCATCTAAAAAATTTGAATATACCCAAATTATATTATCTTTGGATAAAAATATTATTATAAATCACCAATACTTGATAAGATTCTGTGAACTGAAATAATAATATCTTAAGAACCATTATAAATATGTTATTAATCATTATGAACTGTGGGATATTGTCTTCTTCGTAAATAATAGATATACATAATTTATTGAAGCAACATTGGGACTTTTCCACTTCTGCTCCACCTAAATATGATATTTCCTTATGGACATTAATAAATTGTAAAATAGGTTTCTACATAACATTTCATGGGATCAATTAAAAAAATAAAATTTTAAAATATACTTCTCTAAAATATCTTACATTGTTGGTAAACATCCATACATTTTAAAATATTAATAAATATTCTCAAATTACATTCTATTATATTTCCTCACTATAACTATAAAATAATTCCTTCTATATCAAATAGTAATAAAACACCTAGTAACTAATAATACTATTTATAAATCCACTGATTCTTTGATATATAATTCAATAAATTGATTATAATCCATTACATTAAAGAATTATAATACGTTCAATTAATAAAAAAATCCAAAAATATAAGTTAATTTGGTAATAATATACAATTAAGATTTTGTTTTCAATTTTATGTTGTGTTTTTCTGGGTGTCACAAGATCCTCAAGAGATGCATCTTTGCTCAACCAATATTTTTTCTCTCCTAGTTCAATCATTCTACCCATATGGTAATAAAAATATAATCGGTATCTCTCTTCCAGGCCGAACCACAATCACGATTATAAAACCATTTCCATAAAAAATGATAATATCTATAAAAAACTATCTAAACCTACATTAAATAATGATTAATATATTAAAAATAGAGATAAATCAATTTATATAATTCAATACATATAATCATTATCAATGTTATAATATTACATTTTCATTATCTGGGGATAATATCCAATCCTTACTCATAAAATTCATATAATTTATATACCTACATTAAATACAAAAAAATTTAAGCATTACAATTCATAGGTATATGTAAACATTTATGTATCCAAATGGTAACTGTGTTCCTTAAGCACCATGTATAATCTTGAGATTCAAAAATGATAATGTGGAAATGTTTAATCTTGATGGCTTACTCATAATAAATTATTGAATAATGTTCCATCGAAATATCTCCTTACTCTATAATTTTCATTGATAATAGGACCCCTAATTTCATACTAATTTGTATGAGATTATTTTGATGTATTTTTCTGTTATTTAAATATCACTCTTCTTAGAAAAAAATATAACTATTTTTTTCTCCACTTTTCAACAATATCTTATAGAAATATCTTCATCCGTATTATTTCAGATCATTCTTTTTTTGATGATCTAAATTATTATACTATCATACTCAAGGTCATGCTTTATTTTTTATAGATAATAAAAATTGAACATCAACTACTAATGAAAAATTCACCACTACAAGTGGAATTTTGTTCCATCATGTCACATTGTCAAGACATATTAGAAAAATATTATATTTATTTTCACATTCATGGTCAAAATATCAATACAAAAACAAGGTTACCTCAGACATACCTCACAAACCCATTCACTAATACCATATGTAATTCCTTTTGATTACATTAGAAGTGAGTAGTTATGAACATGGAAAATGAAATAACATGTCATTATGTTGTCAAATAGAATAATCTCCTCATTATTATTTAATACATGATATGATAAATAGATCTTTCTTCAACATCATTCCAAAGATTGATTTTAATTATTATTGGGGTTTTGTAGGTCAGTATTCTTGCATATCAAACTTCATCAATATTTAATATTCGTACAGATTTTAAAAAAAGAATATTAATCATTAAAAACCACATTCATCCTTAATTATTCCATATTCCCCATATCATTAAATTGTCAAATTAAAATATCATGATATTTGCAAACTCCTCTCTATATTTATTCATTCTCCCAGAAAAATATACCATAAAAATTTAATTGAATGATTAATGGTTCATCATTGGATGTTTTAATAGGAAAATATATGTGGAAAACCTCATATTTAATATTTTATCTAAAATAACTAAAATTCCAATCATGAATAGCATGTTCACTATGCTATATTTTTTCATGTATTCCCTTTATCAATACATACACATTAAATTTATCATTTTTTACCATGAAACCCACCAGCTACTGAATTTAATATTCTTTCAAAATAATGTTATTCAATATTATTTTTTATTTATCAGTATGAATTATATTAAACAATTTGTGAAAAAATAACCCAAAGAAGAATCTAAATCACTCTATTTAGAAAATAGTTTTAATTATTTCTTCTATATCAAGTCCATCAATCTACGAATATCCAATTCATAATGGATGATCCTTATTTCAAACCATATATCATTATTTATAAAAATTTTCTTTCAAGTCCCACTTTGATCAAATTATTTTTTCTGGGTGTCTCAATAAGATCCCATATCATATTATTAAAAATAAAATATTCGAATTAATTTATTTCGTGAATCCCAAATAAATATTTTTTTGCTTCTTCAAAATATTTTTACTATACTATATAATGTAGTGTGACTTTTTCTATAGCCCAATTTCATAATTATTGGGATCTAGTTGTTTTACCTCTGATAATATGGAATTTATCAACTTATATTATTCAATAGTTTTCTTTATAATGTATGTTGACCCCATTTATTATTTATTTACACCTCCAACTCGATCTCAAAATATTTTTTTTAATGACAATTATAGAAACATTTAAGTTGTATCAACTTCATCCACCAATTTATATAATTCATATATGTATTTATTTTCATAACTATATTATTTTTTATCCTCAATAACCATAAAATAATTTCCCTCCACTATTTTATTTAATCTTCTATTATTCCATTTATAAGACTTACTATTTATTAAAGTGCCTAATAAAACCCCTTTTCTATGGAATCCACATAATTTATATATTTACCATTCTTATTTTTTATATAAAGAATATTTTCTGTAAAGACCTGGAAATTCCGTGGAAATGTTTTTCATAAATACATGGGATTTTTACATGTCTGTGAAAATTTACGACTCTTCATTCTGAGGCCCGGTGTGCCCGAAATAAAATTATAATGTTTTTTTCGTGTACGTTCAGTAAATGGATGAGCAGTATTTTATTACTTTTGAACCGGTTCTCATAATTGAAATCTGAGGGCATCGTTCAACTCACAGTGCTAGTATTTGCTTAAGAAGACTTTCCCTATGACAACAGCTGGTCGGGAATAATATATTGTTTTTGGATTTTTTTAAAAAAATAAAAAAATAAAGTGTACAACACATTATTTTATTCTAAGCTTCCATGTCTGTGATTGTTTGATAAAACCTCTACATTGGAGTTTGAGGTCAGACCACCACAACCAATCCTCTCATGAGATGTTATGGTGGTGGGGACCACCTGAATTTAACCACATGTGAGAGGTTATGTTGTCGGGACCAGACGAAAATAAACCCCCCAGTTAATGAGAGGGTGGAAAATCTCCCAACTCTCCTCATTAAAGGGGGGGGGGGGGTCCCTTGACCTCCCCTTCCATTAATTGGTGTGCCCTTCACCTTTTAATTAATTGTGCCAACAATAGTTGTTTAATTATGGGGTAGCCTATGTAATTTAATTCTCCATTTTGAATTATGTGCCAACATTAAAATGATAGAAAATCTATTATTATAATTTGGGTTGGCATTCTCTTTTGGTGGAATTTGGGAGAAGTGAGAAAATATCCCAACGAAGAATGAAGAATGGCTGTGAGGATTCATCTTCGACTTCTTCCTTGGTCTTCTACCCCTAACACCTACTGACATACCCTCTACAATGTCATCAAAGAACTGATGCAACTCGGGGTTGGAGACGTGTGTCATGAATGCGGCGAATGAAGAACTTCATCGACATCAATCCGAGACTCCGTCAACGAACGATGAACAAGAGGTAGTGGGTTTACTGCTTGTTGATGTTGTACCTTTTTTCTTACCTACTTCAAAAGATAAAATGTGATTGTTGCAGACGTATTAATGATCATCTTATTCACATGATGAGCCAAATGATACCTCCCTAAAGGAGGATGGTGCGGGCCAACCTAACATGGCCCGACATCCTCCTTCATTTTCTCTTTTCATATGGAGTTCTATGGCATGGAGATGAGGCGACGGTGACGAAGGAAGAAATGAAGAAGGTTGCGCTAACTGCGCCCTCCACGAATCGCACCACCCCCATGGTGCAACGAAGGTCCTAGATGAACACTGTCGGTGACCTGCCCCGGTGTGCGGTCTGCCTACCCGTGGCCTACCGGTGCCCCCATGGCCTGCCCAAGCCCTACCGAGCCCCGCCCAGCTCCGCCGCGGCCTCCGAGATCCCTGTCGCGCCCTTGCCGACACTCATACAGCCTGCCCGCCCCTGTCGCTCCCTGCCTGACGCCCCTGTAGCGAGCCTGGAGCACTTCCGGGGGACCGACGACCTGTTCGGTGCCCTGCTGACGCCCCTGCGGCCTGCATGGCGCCCTGCTAGCACCCCCACGGCCTGCTCGGTTCCATGCTGCAGCCGGCTAGGCCTCCCCCAAGATGTCCTCTGGATGCGCCACCTAGAATCGGCGACCCCCGAGCAGGCCCCTGCGCGACCCGCGCGTTCCAGGCTGAGCCGGCATCCCGGCTCCCTCGTGCCTTCCGGGTCGAGCTGCGCAGGGCCACCCCCTGTAGTACGCTAGGTCAGGCCCAGTGGGCCAAGCCAAACGTAGAAGGTTGACCCACCCAATGGGCCGGGACAGACCCAGCGGGTCTGGCCGTGTCGACCAAGTCTAGGATGGGCCTAGATGGTCCGACAGTGTCGGATCCGGCCTAGTCCCATTACCGACCCCATTACCTTCTTGGGCACCAGACATATATTTTATGTACCATAATTAGCGCCTGTATTCTTGTAGAAATACCATGCCTTTGAGAATACCCCACTTGTGTTTGGGTTATAGTTGAAATACGGTCCGGTTTGATTGTACACGAATCCAACCGGGCCCCCAGGACAAAAAAGGCTAATAACTAATAGACCAGGCGTCTGATGACGCGTCTTCTATTGCGTTGAGACCCTTATGATGTGGCGGACCATTGAGATACTTCTCTATGGAACAACATGACAGTTGGAGTATCGTCCAGAAGCTAATGGAGCGGATCCTTCCAGAGGAGAGTAGACAGAGTACGGAGACCCAGTAGCTGGCTGAGACCTGATGTCTTCTTGACTGATTTGACTCAGAGTGCCTCAACTATCCCAGTGGGAAGCACCTCTCTGTGATGCAGCATACCCACATTGGGAAGTGCCTCTATGTGATCATGGAAGACCCATATTACTCAACCAGAGAAGTACCTCTGCAAGCTACAATGGGGAGAACCTATGTGTGAGCGCAACATACCTGTGGTGGGGAGCGCCTCTGTGTGAGCCCAACAGACCCACGATACTCAACAGGAGTACCTCAGTAGTCCAAGGTGAGTGGGAAGTGCCTCTGTGTGACACGGAAGGCCCACTATACTCTATAGAGGAGGAGAACACCACCGACAGTGCTTTGGATAATAACAATACCAGTTTTTGCTGAGTCAATGACTTATGTGTTTTCCTCATGATTCAGATGGGATACAAGATAACTTAGTTATATGTATGGGAATATACCTAAGTAATGGTTATATGTTGTTTTCATACTGTGTGGTTTATCCTTGTTGGATTTAGTGAGACCATGATGGTCTCGGTGTCCCTAATGAGTATCGTTATACTCACCCCTGCACCGGCTTTGCCCGCTCTTTGTTGTGTTGGATGCAGACGACAGACAACACTGATTGAGGAAAAGAGTAGCAGGACTGGATGATACCCTGAGGTGGACCACTCGGTGTGATGGTACATAGGGGAGACAGACAGATGTAGAGTGGTGAGGAGGCCATATGAACCTACCCTTCAAGTAGAAATACTAGAGGATGACCCAATAGCTGCTTTACTTTCTGTCAGTTGTAAATTTTCTTTCCTACTGGTCTTGTATTTTCGTCTCCTTTTACTTTCTAGAAATTATTTTGTATACTGTATTTAATAGTGTTTTTCTTCCAGTTGTGTCCTCTGGTGTGTCTTTTTATAGTTATAAAGGCAATGCCTTACCAATTTATGGATTTACACCTTTGGTTCTAGTCGCCATCCCCTGGCCTATGGAAGGCGGGGTTGGGGTAGTCACGATACAGACACCAGGGGATGGGTCATGAAAAATTGGAATCAGAGCATTTGGTTCTACTGCTGAACATAGAATGCTGATCTTTCTTTTATGTGAAGTAATAGTGTTAAGGGTACTAAGTGTGGTTTTCAGTTCAGGGAGTCTAGTGTTGGTGCGGGTGGACAACGTATCCATACACCAAGACCCTGACTTCTGATTTCCGACTCTGTACATGAAAACACGGATTACGTGCGTGTTTCCAAATGTTTTCATTAAGTCATATCAACCAGGTCAGCTCACCAGGTATAATCTTTTGACCATATCACATCTATTTCCTTCAGGATGCCTCCCTGCAGATGACATGTTAGAGCACCGAGTGTCGTACATACTGGCATCCCACCGATAAATGAATCCTTGTTGTAGTGGCCTTTACCAGCAGAGGCACCAGCAGTACTACTTCCCATTGGGTCACCGATTCCACTAGCCCCAATAGCAGATGATGCACGCCACTTGAGCGAGTTGCACGAGTTCTAATGCCAGAGGCCACCCAGGTTTAGGGGACAGATGGACCCACATGTGACTGAGGATTGGAACGAGGATATGGTGAGAGTCTTAATGCTAGTAGGGACACCAGAAGACTTCATGGCGATCCTTCCCACGAGTCTCCTTTAGGAAGTAGCAGGGAGATGGTGGATCCTGATGCTCCAGGTGCATGATGAGGTGATGCTACTCTGAGCAGACTTCGAAAGCCTATTTCAGGAAGATTTTGTCCAAGACACTCTTTGCACAGTGCAGATACATGAGCTACTTCATGTGTACCAGGGCATCATGACAATAACACAATACTAAGCTAGGTTCACCGACCTCTCTTGTTACTCCACATATGTGGTGCGGGTCCTATTCCTCATGGCCCAGACCATTGAGGAAGGGCTCAATAGAGAGATTAGAGTTTTGGTGATCTCCCTCAGCATCCCAAAACAGGAGGGGTCTTAGAGAGATCACTCTTAGTGGAGAGTTTCTTTATTGAGCAGTCACCAGCAGTGAGACCCACTACTAGCTAACACATAGTGGAGTCTTCTGCAGTTGGAAGTAGATAGATGTCACAGAGGTCTAAGAGTACAAGACCTATAGGTGGTCAATCGCATGACCCAGGATCGGTTATGCAGGGCACACAGATTAGAGACAGACATTCAAGTAGCTAGTAGTGTGACTCATGTGGCGGGCATGGTCACATGGCTCATGACTCTTAGACCCGCCGTTTAGATGATCACTAGGCAGTTGAGGGACCTCCCAGGAAGAAGTAGAGGTTCGAATGAGGAGGTCCACAGGGAGGATGCAGATGTGGAAATAGTTGGACGTGCAACTGTTGGTGGACGACCTTACGAGGGGTTACCAGCACCACCACTAGGAGTCCCACCACGACCATAGAGAGAGGGTGGACAGAGAAGAGATCAGCTTCAGGCAGCTGAGGCCTATGATCACGGTGCTCCAGATATGATTTGAAGTAGGATATTTGTCTACTCCAACATATCTTCAGTCTTATAGACACAAGTTCTAGTCACTCTTTCATTTCCACTACCCTCGTTCGTAGCTCGGAGATTCAAACAGAGACGTTGGCTCAATACTTACATCTAGATACTCCGTCCGGAGCTGATTAGATGATTAAGAACTGGTTCTGGCAGTGCAATATTACTCTAGGAGGTGATATCTTCAGCTCAGATCACCTAGTAGTTGTGTCGAGGCCTTACGATGTAAGCATGGGTATGGACTGGTTATCTACATTCCATGCTCAGATTGAATGTATTAGGTGAAAAGTGAGGTGTGTCCACACGGATGGGTCAATTTATACCTTCACCGGTGAGAAGGGAACCTTTGCAACACATGACAGACATACTCAAAGGACGGTGTAGCCGATCACTCACATGTTGGCTTGCCTTACCCTCAGAGCAGTTGATGTGGAGAGTCCATCATATCCTGTAGTGGTGGACCCGTATGTGGATTTTTTCCCTGATGATGTTCCAAGACAACCTCCTCATTGAGAGGTGAACTTATACATTTACCACTACCCAAGGATTGCACCAATATCTACCCCAGCATATCGGATGGATCCCGCTGAGCTTCGTGAGCTACGGGTATAGCTGGAGGACTTGCAAGGGAAGGGATTCATTCGGCCCTGTGTTTCTCCCTGGGGAGCCACAATTCTGTTCTCCAAGAAGGCAGATGGGATCTTGAGGCATTGTGTTGATTACCATCACCTGAACCGGGTGACCATGAAGAACAAGTACCCACTCTCGAGGATTGACAACCTCTTTGATCTACTGAAGGGAGCACGGTGGTTCTCATGGATAGACCTTATATCAGGTTATCACCACCTCAGATTTTGAGACGAGGATGTGCAAAATATGGCATTCAGGTGTCATTATGGCCACTACGTGTTCTTGGTTATGCCTTTCGGTGTAACCAATGCTCCAGAATTGTTCATGGGACTCATGAACATGATCTTTAAGCCATACCTTGATCTCTTTGTCACAGTCGTCATTGATGACATTCTGATCTACTCAACTAATGAGGAGGAACATGCCTACCATTTGTGGGTAGTACTGGACACACTCCGAGAGCACCAGCTTTATTCGAAGCTCTCAATGTGCCTGTTTTGGATTCATGAGGTTCACTTCTTGGGACATGTCATCTCAGAGGCTGGAGTTGCAGTGGACCATGAGAAGATTGAGGCGGTACATGCTTGGGAGCCACCCAAGAGTGTGACAGAGGTACAGAGTTTCCTGGGTTTGGCTGGATAATATTGGAGGTTCATTACAGATCTATCTAGAGATGCAGTACCACTATCATCCATGAAAACGAAGGGGAAACCCTTTGTGTGGTCGGAGAGATGCTAGCAGAGCTCTCAAGAGCTGAGGCTAAGGCTGAATACTGCCCCCATCTCGAGGCTTCCTGAAGAGGGCGTAGGTTATGTAGTTTACTATGACACATCAGGGACCGGACTTGATTGTGTCCTAATGCAGGAGAGATCATTGATTGCTTATGGTTCACGATAGGTGAGATAGCATGAACAGAACTACGCTACCCATTACGTGGAGTTAGCTGCAGTGGTCATCGCCTTGAAGATGAGGAGACACTATCTGATGGGTGAGAATTTTATTGTTTACTCTTATCACAAGAGACTCAAGTAAATATTTTATCAGAAGGACATCAACCTGAGACAAGAACGATGGATTGAGTTTCTCCGGGACTATGAATTCGAGATAGTCTATACTTCTAGGAAGGGGAATGTTGTTGCTGATGCAATCAGCAGGAGATCTGGTATACAACTTCTAGGAAATGTGACAAAGATACATGATGCCAAACAAATATCATTTGTGGATAGGGACAGAGCATACTTTCTATAGTCTCTTATAGTCACTCCCCCACTTCTTCAGTGAGTCAGGGAGGCACAACATGAGGATGCTGACTATGAGACACGACTTTCTCAGATATCTACAGGACATGCACCTGATTGTTTTTCTGAATGTGGGCAGCATGTCATCCTCTTCAGAAGACGTACCATGGTAACAGTGGCCCATCAGGAGGAAGTGTTTAGGGAGTTACACACATCCTCTCTAATGGTACATCCAAGAGTGGCGAAGATGTACCATGAAATTTAATAATAGCACTAGAGTCCAGGTATTGAGAAGGATGTAACGGAGTTTGTCTCACCGTGCCTCACTTGTCATCAAGTGAAGGTGAAGCGCTAGGTACCAGCAGGGTTGGTTCAACCCTTAGAGGTCTCATAGGGGATGTGGGATGTGATATCCATGGACATAGTGATGGGTCATCCACATACATCCAGGGGTCACGACTCGATTTGGGTGATCGTCGACCGACTCACCAAGTTGGCCCACTTCCTACCGATCAAACAGTAGGGTTCAATAGAGAGAATTGGAAGCCACTTTGTGTAAGATATTGTGCAACTACATAGAGTAAATTCCTCTATTTTCTCTGACCGTGACGTGTGATTTTACATCCTGGCTATGTAAGGGGTTGCATAATGCTTTCAGGACACACCTTCGCTTGAGCACCGCCTTCCACCCTAAGATGGATGGTCAGACCGAGCAGAACATTCATACCCTCGAGGACATGTTACATGCATGTCTCCTCGACTTAGGTCTCATATGGGAGGATCAATTGTCTTTGTTGGAGATCTCATACAACAACATCCACTATAGGGATGGAACCTTTTAAATCCTTGTATGGGCATCCTTGTAGATCACCCTTGTGCTGGACTTACCCTGGGGAGTTAGTACTATTGGGACAAGAGATGGTATGAGCTACTATAGAGAAGGTTCAGATCATCCAGGAGAAGATGAAGACTGCACAGAGCAGGCAGAAGTCGTATGCTGACAAGAGATGGAGATGTCTGGAGCTCGGGAATGGTGACCACATCTTTCAACAGGTCTCACCCTGACGAGGTCTACAGGGATTTGGTCGTGGCGGAAAGTTATCTCCTTGGTTAATCGGAACTTTCTAGGTCCTAAGCAGAGTTGGAAAGGTGTCTTACCACTTAACTCTTCCACCTCAGTTGCACCGGGTGCATGACGTCTTCCACGTATCTCAGTTGAGGAGATATGTGCACGACCCTTCCCATATCATCGACCATAGAGAGCTGGATATCAATGATAAGGAGAATTTTATAGAGGTTCTAGTGGAGATTGAGGATCGACAAAAGAGGGTCCTATGTTGATGTTCGATACCTCTGGTGTGCATACGCTGGCAGCACAGGAACCTCCAGGAGAGCAAATGGGAGTAGGAGACTTATATGTGTGCTTAGTACCCCCATTTGTTTCCATAGTTCAAGTTGTAGCTTACAGGGACATAAATCCATGAGGTGGGGAGAATTTAAAGACTTGGAAATTTTGTGGAAATTCTTTTCTTAAATAGATGGTATTTTTACGAGTCTGGAAAAATTTATGGCGCATGATTCTGAGGCCCGGTGTGCCCGGAATGAATTTATGTTGTTTTCTTCGGGTAAGTTCAGTAAACATATGAGTGGGATTTTATAACTTTTGAACCGTTGCTCAGAATTGAAATCTTAGGGTACAGTTGAACTCGCAGCGGCAGTATTCTCTTGATAAGACTTTCACAATGATGGTACATAGTCAAGAATAAAATTTAGTTTTTATCTTTTTATAAAAAATAATAAAATATAGTGTATAACACTTTATTTTATTTTAAGCTTCAATGTGTGTGATTGTTGGTTAAAACCTACACATGGGAGTTGGAGGTGGGATCTCCACACCCAAACACCCCATGAGTGGTTATGGTGGTGGGGCCCACCAAAATTTAACCTTCTTCTAGAGGTTACGGTGTGGGGAACACACGAGACTAAAACCCCCCAATTAATGAGAGGGTGGAAAATCTCCCAACTCCCCTCATTAATGAGGGGTGGGGGGGGGGGGGGTCCCTTGACCTCCTCTATCATTAATTGGTGCCGCCATCCCCTTTTAATTAATTGTCTCAACACTAGTGGTTTAATTAAGGGGGATCCCATATAATTTAATTCTCCATTTTGAATTACGTGCCAAAATTAAAATAATAGACAATCTATTGTTATTATATGGGTTGGCATTCTCTTTTGGTGGAATTTGGGAGAATGGAGAAAATATCCCAACGAATAATGAAGAGCGTCAGCGACAATTATTCTTCAACTTCTTCCTCAGTCTTCTACCCCGGACACCTACCGACCTACCCTCCGCATCGTCATAAATGAACCGATGCCACTCGGGTTTGGAGATGTCTGTGACAAACATGGAGAACGAAGATCTTCATCAACTAATTTTCATGACTCCGTCAACAAACATCGAAAACGAGGTAGGGGTTTATTACTTATTGATGTTGTACCATTTTTCTTACCTTCTTAAAATGTTAAAATGAGATTGTTGTGGACGTATTAATGATCACCTTCTTCACATGATAATCCAAATGATACCCCCATAAACGCAAAGGCTGCGGGCCAACCTAACATGGCCGAACAACCTCTGTAATTTTCTCTTTTCTTGTGGCGTTCTAGGACATGGCGATGAGGAGACGACGAGGAAGGCTGAAACGATGAAGGTTGTGCTACTCGCATCCTCCGCGAATCACGCCACCCCCACGGCGCACTGAAGCTCCTCGCCGAACACCGTCGGCGACCTGCCCGACATATGGCCCGCCTACCAGCGCCCTCCCGGCTCCCTGCCGGCGACCCCACCGTGTCACGGCACCCTGCCACACCCTTCAGGTTTCCCCCTAGCCCTGCCCTACCCCGGTCGCGCCTTGACCGGTGCCCCCACGACCTTCTCGGTCCCTACTGAGGCCTCCCGATGCCCTGTCATGCCCTGCCCGGTGCCCCCGCGACCTGCCTGGCCCATACAGGGCCCTACCCGGTACCCCCACGGCCTGCCCGATTCCCTGTCGGCGCCCCCGTGGCCGGCTTGACACCTATTCGGCACCCTCGCAGATTGCCTGACGTCCTTCCACAACCTTCCTCACCGACCTCGTGCCGGCCTCCGCACGCGCCAACCCTGATCCGGCCTCGGCGTGACCCACACACTCCCAGCACCCTCACGCCCCCCGGGCCTAGCCACACCAGACCAACCCCCCCCCCCCCTCGTTGTCCTCTAAGTCGAGCCCAGCAGACTAGGCCATACAAAGCGGGCTGACCAGGTCAACCCTGACCGGGTCATCCCAGTCTGGGTTATGCCGAGACGGTCCGACTGGGTTGGATTGGGCCCAGACCCATTACCGACCACATTACCTTATTGGGCCATATATTGGGCACGAGACGTCCATTTAACGAACCGTCAGTGTCATCGGTATTCTTGAAGTGAAGACGTCCCTTTGAGAATACCCCACTAGAGTTCATCTTATATTTGAGATACGGTCAGGTTGGATTGTACACGAATCCAACCCGGCCCCCGTGATAAAAATTCTAATAACTAATAGATTGGGCGTCCGATGGACGTGCCTTCTATTGAGATCAGACCCATATGACATGGCATACCATTGAGATTATTCTTAATGGAACTTCGTGATAGATGGAGTATTGACCAGTAGCTCGTGGAGAAGATCTTCACAACGGCGTGCAGACAGAGTACGAAGACACTATAGCTGGCTGAGACCTGACGACTGCTTGACCGATTCAACTTGGAGTGACTCGAATAGAATAGTGGGGTGCTCCATTGTGTAACGCGATAGACCCACGGTGGGGATCACCTCTGTGTGAGCATGACAGACCCAGGATACTCCACCGGAAGAGTACCTCTACATTCTACGAGCGGGAGCGCCTCTATGTGAGCGCGGCAGACCCGAGGTGGGAAGCGTCTCTGTGTGAGGATAGTCGACCCATGATACTCGATAGGAGGAGTACCTCAGCAGTCCACAGTTAGTGGTAACTGCCTCTGTGTGATGCGGAAGGCCCATTGTACTTGATAGAAGAGGATTATTCCACCAGCCATGGTTTTGATAATAAAAATCCAGGTTTGAGCTAAGTCAATGACTTTTCTGTTTTCTTCAAGATTGATATGGGTTACTAGATAACTTAGTTATATATACAGGAATATAACTATTTTATACTTATCTGTTGTTTTAATACTATGTGGTTTATACTTGTTGGATTTATTGAGACCTTGAGGGTCTCGGGGTCCTTACTGAGTATCGTTATACTCACCCCTGCACGGGCTATGCCCGCACCTTGTTATGTTGGTTGCAGACGATAGATATCACTGACTGTGGCAGAGTAGAAGGACTAGATGGTACGCCGAATTTTACCACTCGGTGTGACCGTAAACGGGGGAGACGGACAAACATGGAGTGCTAAGGAGGCCATCTGTACCAACCCTTCAAGTAGGAAACCCAGTGGATGACCCATTAGATTCTTTACTTTCTTTAAGTTGTACTTGTACTTTCCTGTTGAGCTTGTATTTCGGGCCCCTTTTACATTCCATCACATCATTTCAATACAGTTTTACATAGTGTTTTTCTTCCATTTGTGTACTCTGATGAGTTTGTTTACAGTTATAAAGGAAATGTCTTCCCAGTTTACGGATTTATGCCATTGGTTCTAGTTGCCATCCCCTAGCCTATGGAAGGCGGGTATGGGGTAGTCACGATACAGGCCCCGAGGGATGGTTCGTGACATTTCCTATGACATAGAAGTGTTTTACTAACGTATTTGATAAATCAAACATCTAATCGGATGTCTATTTATCTTCATCTCATTGAAATTAACTATTTTGAGTGTACATAACTATGTGATATTCTTCTTTCAAATATTGATTAAATATACAACTCTCAATAATAAGCATCTCAGAAATATTAATAACTCAATTATTTCTTCATAAAAAACATCATTATAATATAGAGTCCTTAATATATAACATTGTTTATTAAATTCTTCAAGATATAATCTTATACCTAAATGTATATTATTTCCATTCCATTATTTGACAAAAATATATTTATTGAACATCATGTCTCTCTAAAAACTCTCAATAACTCTTCTGGACCTCCATTTCATCAATTATTCTTCTCATCAACATAAATTTGATATTCCAAAAATAGTTATCTAAAAATGAGTTAATTACCTTCCTTTACATGAATATAGTTGTCTCATTGGACCACACACATTAGTATGGGAAAGATCATGTAGATTAAATTATCATTTCTTATTTTCTTTATAAGTTTTCTAATTTGTTTTCAATAACATACATGCATCAAATGTTTTTAAATAATCTCACCTATAGTTAGGTATATCCACCATGTATTTCTTCATGGATATATTTTACATAATAATTATTAAATGTTTTATAATATTCGATTCAATAAATTAATCTCATTTTCTACTATCATTAATATTATTATTTCCTTACAATCCACCATGTTAGGGATTCCTAATTTTTACATACCGTCCTGGGTGGCGTTGAAATCACATCATTTATCTTACAACTCTTCTAGTAAAATATATCCTAAATAGAAGAATAATACAAATAACTTAATAATAAAATAGTTTATCACATGTTATCCTTATTGAGTAATTCTATGTAATTGAGTTCAATTCCTATTAACGCATTATTCCCAAACACTTTGGTTTTTGGTTAACCATAATTTCAAAAATATATTTTATAGTAAAGTCTCAACTTCTAATATTTTATGAAATTATTATTTCATGATATGTGCTTTGAACAACAGTTTTTAGGGATTTATTTGTTTATGTTCATTATTTCATTATTAGAAACCTCATTCATGTTCAAATTATGTCCCATCATTTTTTTCAAGGAGTATAGTCTGATAGGGGTTGATGAATTAAATGACATATCCACACATTTTTCATCATATGAGATTTAATATGTATCCTTATCTATTTTTAATGTAAGAATTTTATTTTTTAATGAAATTGTGTTAGAGTTTTTATTTTTATATGTTTTTTAATTTCATTATAGTTAAATGTACTTGATCAAGTACATCCCTCAATTATCATATCCCAAAAATTAAAATAATGATATTAGTAACCAAAATGAATTTATTCTCTTCATGATAGGATAATAACCCATTATTCTATGAATTGTTCTCATTGTTTCTCCATTCAAGTAACACTTATCGTTACCATAATAGGACATGGTTATAAAATGAGGAAACATAACTAGATCATAATGTAATAAAACATCATTCCTTCATCACCTATATATTTATATCTAGGTTTTTGATACATAATTAGATGATAATTAATCCCCAATGAAAATGGATTTTCAGCATCCCCATCCCTTCCTATATGTTAAACTATTCTAGTTCGCACTTTTTAAGACATAGTATCATTATTAATATTTTATATTTCATATTATTAAAATATATTTTTCACATATTCTTATTGTCAATGTACCACAACAAACTGATGTTTTATTCATGTATCTGATTGTCTATTGATGTATAATGTTATAAATTACCCCAAAAACATTATTTATCAATTTTAAATGTTACACATATGAGAACCTACCAAAATAAACCCTTCTCTTTAGATTCATATGATTTATTAATGTCTAAATAATAATTAAAAATATTACAAACTATAATTCAAACGATTCAACTATCTTAGTTCATTCGAACACGAATGAATTAATTTCATTGATCACATTATGTTCTTCTATGATCTTATTAATAAACTATATTTATTCTTATTTTATTTTTTCATAAAAAATGGGTTAAAATAAAACTCATACTATATTATATTTATCTTAGCTACAGGTTTATCCACATATTTATATACTGATAATTGTTTCAATAACACACCATTTTCCCTCATTTTCATCCCCATATATTGACATCATTTCAAAATCATTCAGGTTAATCCATCATTTCTGTAATCTAGTTAGGTTTACAATCATTATTATTTTTATTTTATTTTTCTATGACACATTAGATAAAGGAATATTCATTATTAGATTTTTACCCTTCTTATATTTCATCTATGTGTTCCCTATCAAATTAAGCATCCTTGCATATAAAAATCACCAGAATATCATGTCTGATGAAAATCCTGGATTAATGTATCTTTTTGTAGGAAACATCATTCACTATTTTTCAACAATTTATTACTCACATTCATTATAGTTGATTTTTTTTGTGAAACATTTCTACATTGTATCCTAAGTTTCCACACCCTATAAATCTATTTTATTTCATATCCAAACCATTATTTACAATTATGGAATTACTATGATATAATATATATAAATTCATCACCCACATCCTTTTCTTCATATTAATCATTACTGATGTTTACTACCTCTATGGATTTAAATTTTCTATCATTTTGGATTGATTTTTTATTCTTTCCATCAGAACATGTATTTCATTTGAACCCATGTTATCGTGTAAATTATTCAATGATAAATCATCTATATATCCCTCCTCCTATATTGAATCGTTACAATTATATAGAGGAAGAAAGATATTTGGGATCTACAAAACAACATCAAAATCCATTATCTCAAACCCAAGATTTCTAATTCTGTTATATACTTCAAATATATTCTTGAAGTACCTAGAAATGTTTTCATCTGAATAAATCATTCAATTATAAACAATATTATGAAAAACAGAAATTGTTACCTCTTTTCTAGTTATATAACCCTCATATATGTTACCGATTTATCTCAAATAGCTTAAGAATTAGATCAACCCATCATGATCATATATATATATATATATATGTTTTTATGTGTTATAGGAAATGAATTATAATATTATTTATCATAAAAAAGTATCAAATTTTTTTATTCATCCTATCAAAATTCATACACATTATGTATAAATATAATATCTATACTGGTGAAAAAACATCAGTCTAGAAATATATTGAATATGATCTCATTATATTCTTCCAAATTTGTTTTTTAAACCACTAAATAAATGAATCTCTTTTTCATTCACTGTTATCTCTATTACATCCTTAATATGGTGATATATTAACTTCGTAGACCTAGTGGATATATTAAAACGTGAATAAACTAGATTTTAAAACCACCAATGAGGGAAGAGAATTATGGGGTCAATTTATTTTTTATTTTTGAGATTTATACATTAGGATAAGAAGATAAGAAGTTAATTTTATTCTTTTTCAGGACAATATGGTCAAAATATAGTAAAATAAACTACGATAAATGTGTTTTATAATTAATGTACACTTAATGGATAAAACAAGAATCAAACACTAATTGTATGGCAACATACTAGTAGGTAACACTATACACTATAGATTTTACTAAATTTTTGGAATGAGATAATGTATATTATAGAAAAAATTCATCTTCATGATTCTTGATGAATTTCTTTGAATCAAGGTTTTCATAAACAATAATTATAGACATGCTAGTTATAGTCATTTTTAAAATTGAGAAATAGAAACCAAAAACCTTCTTTGGTGATATTTTTTTTTCTATCACCCCATATTCTATATAATCATGATCTTACAACTTTTATTCAATTAAACTTATATTAACACAAGTGGACACTTATATAGAATATCTCATATTTCATTCATATTCATAAAATTATTTGTAAAAATTTTCATATATATTTTTAATGTGGAGAGATCCCAAAATTTATGCGAAACAATCAACCTATTTAATTCTTCATGATCATCATGATATCATTCAGAATAAATACTCACTATTTCCCTATAAAATCTATTATTTTATAAAACCATTTTTGAATGAATTATAAGTAATAGATTTTCATTTATAATATAACTTTTAATCAACTTGAATGTCTAAAGTCCCCCTTGCATGCCTGCTGACATTACAACACAAATCCTCGATTAATGAGATTAAATTTTATATTATTCTCCTAAAACAACAGTCTAAAACCCTAATCACCATAATAAAACATCATCATGGGAATAAAATCAAAATAGTTATATAATATTTTTCTACCATTCCATTTTAGTCAAATGTGTAAAACCATATGAATCATGGGTTTATTTTTAAATAACCATAAGAATGTAGTGTTGTCCTTAGATATTGAATTTTATGATCTATGAACCAAATATAGTCAATATTCAAAATACTTTCTTCCCCTTACCACATTTCAGGCCTAATGAATTTTTACCCATATAATAGAGAATCATGTATATTTAGTTAAAACTATTACTTTGACTAGTTCCATCACTAGATTTAATTTTATATAATAAATAATTATATAATGCATCATATTATATTAACATCATTGTATGATTTTTTGAATTCATGATAAAATATCTTAAGAATCTTCTTGAATATTTTATTCATCACCATGAATCTCATTACATTCCCAAATTTAATTGTTCCAAATTATATGACAAATGAAGACTTGTGATAGTAAAAATTACCATTATTTTATTTATTTACATGATATATTGATATTATATGTTACAAACAATTAAAAATATTTCATGTATCATATTTACAAACAATATGTTATTATTTTTAAAATTTCAAAAATCTTTTAAGTATTCAGGGAACCATGTGACATTTTCACTTCGGTTCCTCTTGAATATTTTAAATACTCCAAGAAAATAAAAAAGATTCAAAGATACACATTTTTTATATCTTATTTACTCAGGGAACATCAAAAAATTGTCAAATATGCCCCTCCGAGTTTTCCTACATTCTAAAATAAGGTTTGCACTTTATCAAATTATTTAAAATCTTCATATCAAATGTTCTTTAAGATTTCATTAGAACATTATCAAAAGCATTTCAAATTAATCTGAATGACCACTATAACTATACTAAATAGAAATAAATATAATTAGTTACATGATTATTCTATATCTATTTTGTAAGTCATATAGACCTCTAATCCAGTTTAAAAGAAAAATTATTTCAATTGACAAAAAAGACAATAACATAAGCTATAGTTTTAATAAATACCCACTAATTAATTATTATAAAATATGAATGTTGATGTTATGTGACTAAAAAATACACAAAAACTTAATTTTCTAGAATTTTTCTTCAATAAGTGCTCAAGATAAAGTTACATGATTTTTTATTTGGTTATAAATTAGTTTCCTAATTTTTTCTTATTTTTTAGAATACCACTATATTTTTAATATTCAACATGGTAATATATTTTTCAATAGAAATTAAATAGTGACCCTATTAATTAACTTATATAATGTGATTCTAAATTTTGAATCCATTAAATTAAATTTAATAATGAAATATGAGTTATTTATCATTTAAATGAAAGCATATGATAAATAAAAATAATAATTCATTTATAATACAAACTACTATTTTTTAGTTTAATGACCATATATTTTTCATTTCATAATTATTATGTATATATGAACTTTTAAAATCTAAATTAATCATGTTCTTTTAAATATATTAAACTTTTTAACATATGTATTATAAGATAAATATGAAAATGTTTATGTTATAATCATATATACATATACGTAATGACTATATAACACTTTTTAAATATAAATATTTAATTACCCTTTTCAATTCCAATATAGTATTTTAAATACAATAAAAAAATTCATTATGTTGATTTTTTTCAAATTCTACCTAATTTCAATTATTTTTCATTCGTTCTCGAATTATACTCCTAGGTGAAATTTGTATGCATGAGAGTATAGATAAATATTTGATGCATTCCATATTTTCAATTATTTTCAATTTATATCATACTTTTTATTTTAATAATAACAATACAGATATAATTATTGGAATAACATTTCTATTATTTTATAGTGTAATATTCTATATTATGGAAATAAATAATTTTAGTCTTTTAAATTTCTATTATATGAATAACATGGAATTTAGAATATCAACTTTAATGAAATAGGATTCAAAATAAAAAATAAGGTTTAATAATAACTAATATCCATGAAATAATCATAATATATATTGAATATGATCACATAATGGATGTAATAATAAAGGATGTATTAATTTTTTTAATCTTTATCACCATTAGTGTATTTTTTTCTTCTTATATAATATTACATGATTATTACCTAATTTCATATTTATATGAGTTAACAAATATGTCTTCCTATTTAAACAGATTATCCCCAATCAATCAAACTAGTTGAATATCATTTATAAGATAGTGGCTGACGAAATGGAACTGGTATTGAATTAAACAAACTACTGAAATATTGTCCTATTATACTATGATATACATCCACAAACATGAGACACTATATCAACCATTGTATGTATCTATGGTGGTTTTTAACTTCGATGCTTAGTTTCCCTAACTATAAATAACTATTTTTAATATATATAATTGAAGATGAATTCTTTTAAATTTTTTTATGTAAGAAAAAAACATAGAGATATATTAATTTTTCTATTAAATTACATAAAACAGTATCAAAACTATTTCAACCATGAATTCAATGAGTTTTCTAATGATCCTGAAAAAAATTTCTCGATGCTACTGCCATACATTTTTTTGTATAATAAATATAGAAGTTTCATCCTGAAAGAACAAATAATTTTTTATTTTTTGAAACCAACATACAAAAATAAGTTTTTCATTACAACATTAAATGCTTAACAATATATAATCTCTAATTAAAACATCAACAACTCAATATTTATCCCTTCAATGCATTCATAATATACATAATCACATCTTAGGAAAAATAAAATATAAGAGAGGGGAAATATCAAATGCTTAGTAAGGGTATTTAGTATAGTGTAATATAATATAAACAATAATTCATAATGAAAAAATAAAATGAAAGTCATTATAGAATTATATTTTGAATAATAAGATGAATAAATAAAACTATATAAATAATCACATGAGAATGAAGCCTAACCAAGGATACTATGCTAGTCAAATAATAACATGGATTGTGAATTACTAATATAATAATGATATAATACATAATGTTAGACATCATTAAAATACAGATGAGGGCTTGACCATGACATCTGAAAATAAATGGTTAAGGCCTCAGCCAAATCCATGTATATTTTGTGTCATGAGAGCAACCGATGTATCGAGGGGCTATAGTATTACTAAACTACAACATTCTAATTACAATTTATTACACATATGAATGGGTTTAAACATAAGGAATATATAAATATTAAGTGTAAATAACTTTTCCTAGTATGTAAACAAAATAACTAACCATTCTGTGTAGTATGGTGTATAGTATCAGGATATCACATCCATAAAAAAATTGAACAAAAAAATTTAGTAAAATATGCTAAATGGTAATAATAATAAGAAATATCTATATAAATAAAGAATAATATTCAGTATTTGGGTTGAAATAGATAAAATTACTCTAATAAAATCATCGATTAACTCTTGAGAAAAATACACTTTTTTGCATCCCAACAAATATTTCCATTGTGAATTTTTTTTTCAAAATTGTTTAAAAAAATACAAAAATTACCAAATTTAGTTATTCATGAAAAAATGATTTTTTTATTTAAAAGTTATGGTATATAAATATTCACGAAACTCAATAGAAAATATGTAATAAATAGAGAGATTACCTTTCTTCTGACCTGCATATCATTATAAATTGAGAATAGAAACATGTAAAATATTAATTTCATCATAATAGAAAGAAAAAATAATATAGATACATGTTTGGGAATATATACACAATATTTAGGAGAGTTATAAAAATAATGAATAATTATATTTTTTAAAGAGGGAGAAAACACAACCCGAATGAAATTAGAGGTTTAAGAAGAAACCATTACTTTAGGTCTGAACATTTTTTTCACTTGTATTTAATGTATTGAATAAAGAGAATAAATTATTTAAAAAATTAATTAATAACCACTAATACATCTATTTTATATTTTATGATTTTATTTTGTTCATTTATATCCTTTCTAATAAGTTATGAGATGTAATTTCTTCATTTGAGAGTTTCATTTTCCTTGGGTTTCATAATGTGCTTAATTTTAAATGTATAAGGAAGATCATGTAAAATGAAAATAATTTTTGAGAATTAAAATCATAAAATATAAACTAACATTAAAATAAATTGACAATTAAATATATTATTCTGTTTTCAAATATGATGGTGATTATTTATATAGGACTTTATTGATAGCCGTTTGGTCATGTTGGCGGTTTTTTGATTGTCAATATTTATTTTGGTCTTATTAATTAATATCATATATATATACTAGATCAATATTAATAAATAAATTATAATATATATATATATAAGGATTAACTGTAGTTATGGTATTATAACCATTCTTTAAGGCGTTAGTGGAAAAAATAAGTCACTTCATCCATGATGGTGGTAAATTGGCACATCACAAATTATGTTTTCATTTCTAGAAAAAAAAGGGGGGATAAGGGTGTGATCATGGATCTTATATCAACATAATAAATTTCCAATATATATAATATAATGGAGTTTTCATTCATGGTTTGATTGAATAGGTAATTATAGAATATGAAGGAATGAAATTCAACAAAATTGAATGTGAACAAAAGAGGATTTACATCATGAATTATTCTCCTTAAGAACCTCTATACAGAACATTGAAATGTTATATTGGTGATAATGGAATTTTCAGAACCAAATGGAGAGGATTTATATAGTAAATGGGAAGAATATAGAGATTATAAATGTCTTTGGATTTGTGATGAGAAGAGTTTTTGATGGGAGACATTTATAGTGGGAAGAGATGAGTGTTTTGAATATTTTATACAATTGTTTATTATTTTGTATTATGTATGTTAATAATTTTAGAATTATAATTTAATTTATTAAAAAATTGAATTATAGTTTTATAATATGGGATTGCATCAGCCATACATTTTTTATGACTCACTAAATAATTTTTATAAACATCATAAATTACATTAATTCATTCTTCATTAAAAATTATTCTAGTTTTGAAAAATCTAAAAAAAATCACCATAAAAATGTTTCCCATGGAGATTTTAAAAATGAGCTCCATTTTATCAAAATAATTCAATAAATAAGAGAAATTGAATTTCCAATGAAAATCAACATTTACTCGAAAAATATAGATTTTAATATTATTACTGTTTTTACGACACTTTAAAAAATTAATAAATGTATCATAAAATTATATTGTAATCCAAAGAAAAAAAATATTAATTATGACTCTATTTTATTAAAATATATTTTTCATTAAATCATTATATTAATTAAAATAATATTACTAAATATTTTTTAATTTTATTTATACAAACACAGAATTTGTCATTTTTAATACATTTATTTAATTATTCTATGATATAGATATTAAATATTATCATTTAAATTATATTTAAATATTACTTATACATTAATTTTTCATTTTATTAATCTATTTTTCATGTTATTATTATTAATGGATGAACTAGTATTTCAACAGGTATACTTAATAATATATTAGGGTGTTAAAATATGTGTTCATATAACGGTTAAATATCAAGATTGTAAAATTTTAAAAGGGACACACCATATGATATTGTGGTGTCACATTATCCCCACTTATAAATATGTTTTTCATAAAAACATTTGAATTTCACTAACTAAATTTATTTTGGTACTTTTTCATCTTAAATTCCTCTTTTTCACACATCACCCCATCAATTTTATGAATTATCTAAAATACCATTACCCGCCATGTCATCCAATTCCTCAACATATGGAATATAGTGTATTGAATCTAGATAATACTATTGTCACAAGATAAACAAGGATTCATTTCTAGTCCATCAGATGTTAGTACATTCATTGGTTTTGGCATGTACTTCCTGACAAAAAGATGTACAACACATTGTGTACTTTAGAAAGACACGACATCATTTCCAAATGATAAGCCACATCTCCAATAATCTCTAGGATTTCAAAAGGTCTAATGTACCAAAGGAATTGTATCCCTTCATTTCCAAATATTATAACACCCTTCCATTGATATACTTTTAGAAAAATATGATAATCTATTTGAAAATCCAAATCCATTCATTTATTATCAATAATGGTTTTTTTGATTACATTAATTTACATTGATATGGGTTTGAATACACTTTATATTTTCTATTTTTCACATGTTTTTTTGGCTTATAACTTTTCTTTTAGAAACTTCATCTCGAAATGTTGGTATACAATATATCTTTTTATAAAATGCATTATATGGTTAAATTAAAATACATGAAGGGAATATATTATTTTATGAAAACACTAACACAGGGATATACTACTCTCACATACCATTAATTTCATTTGACCAAGATATTAATATCTCTTCTAATGTTTGGTTTATCCTTTCTGAATACTTTTCAATTTAAGGGTGCTAAGAAATACTCATATCAACCACAATATCAAAATATTTTTGAATAACGTTCAAAATATTTAATTTAAATCATGGATCACATAAAGATGTAGTCGAAATATGTTCATAATGAAGTCTTACAACATAATTAATATAGATTCATTCAATTTGATCTAGTGTAAAATCCTCCCTTATACTGACAAAATGTGAAGATTTTGTATGTTGAGACATAATTACAAATATTTCATCATTATTTCTTCGAGTTTTGGTTAATCCAGTTACAAAATCTATATAAATTTCATCAAAATTTCCATGTGTGAATATGAATTAGATTTATAAGTCCTCTATGATTTTATATTTCACCATTCACCTATTAATAGACTAAACATTTCGATACATTATCTGCAATTTCCCACTTCTTTTTATCCCACCATAAATGTTTTTCAAATATCTATACATATTTTTCCCACTAGGGTGTATAGGGAAATTAGAGCTATGACATTATCTAATAATTTCCATTAAAGCGTGATTATAGAGGGAAGAATATTTTCTCTTCCCAAATTTGATAATTCTATCATTATACATGAATTTTCTCAACTTCCCATGATTTAAATCATTTATTTTCCATTTAAAATTTTCATCCTCAGTCAGAGAACATTTAATCCTTTAAAATAAGTGTCTTTGGGAAACCAATTTATAAATTTATGATGTTTCATCTTCTTTAATAATTTCCTTAACGATGTATTAAATATCAATAAAAAATAGTCCACATCAATCCTTATCTTGTTCAAAACGCCATAATTCTTCCTGTTAAATGCATATGCAACCTTATTTTCATTCCATGGGTGGTAGTGTGTTGAAAAATGATAATCTATTAGTATTTATATCCATTTCATATTCCTCAAATTGAGTGATTTTCGGGATATTATATATTTGAAACTCAAGTGATCTTTATATATCTCATATCTTTTTCCACAGGGAGTGTGTGTGAATATGTTCAGAGAAAATATTACATCAACTAACTCAAGATAATGATTTGGATTATTCTATTCCTATGTTTTAGATTTCCCTGATGAAAATAAAATAACTATATAATTCTTTATAAGGACACATCAAATTAGTTTAATTGATGAAAACTATAAGTAAAAAATTATCCATTTCTCTAAGGAAGAGTGATGATCATAGATTTTCCTAGTCCAATATTTAATTACCTAAAATGTTCTTTTGATTATTCTATCCATATGAATATAACCAATTTATGAGTAGTATTAGTTAACAAGTTAACTAATGTATATTTATTTAATGAAATAAAAATAGTAACCATCTAATCCATTTAAACTATGCATCTTTTATATATTCATTGTTTGAGGACATTCCTACACTTCATTTTTCATTTTAGAAATATCTGAGATTCAATCCTTAGAAACAATATAGCTAATAAAAGAAACATTTTGATGCTATAATTAACACTTATTAAACAAACCATATTACTCTTTTCTTATACGAGTCTTTAGGAAAACCCAAAACTACTTTTTAGTGTCCAAATAAAAGTTTAATATATCAATATATCATTAATAAATACCCCAAGAAAACCATCAAGATAGAAATTGAAAAAGTTTTTCATTACATCCATAAAAAATCAAGGGATTATTTGTCAGTCCTTAAGTAATTAATAAAATCTTTAAATTTCAATACCAGGTTCAAATTGTTGTCTTTGATATATATTCCTTCCTCAAAATAAATTGATGATTTAGATATTGAAGTCTAAACATTGAAAAATATTTAGATTCGTCAATTGGATCAAATAATTCATGAACTATATGTAAAATATGTGTTTTCTTCATTGTAATAACATTAATTTCTCTCTAATCAATACACAACCTCATGAATATGACATTCTTATAATAATTAAAATAGGGTCTTTTATGTAGAAACACTATGAAAAATAAACCCATTATCACTCAATTCCTATAGTTAGTGATTTCTAATTCCACAATAGTTATTTTATATGGATTATTTTAAAGTGGTATTTCACCTGGTATTAAATAAATATAGATCCCGACATCCCACTCTGAATGATGTTCATGTAAATACACTAGGAATAATAAATGTATTCTTATAAAATAGGTACATCGTCAATTTGAATATTTCATTCCTCATGAATATATGTAGTTTTATCTACCCCTATAATTTAATTTAGATGATATACATGAGGTGGACAAGGATATGAACTAGATGATAGAGTTTCTTCTCTAAACATTTGGGATTCTAAATCATCCGCACAAATTGTAACTTCATTCTTCATGAAATTGTTTTTGAAAAAATATTTTTAAATCCATTCTTTAACAAGAATTATTTCAAAATTAACATTTTCATTAATGATAAGGTTTGATCCTAAATTGTGTTTATGTGTCATAAATGGGGATTGACCAACACATCTTTTTTAAATGATAATTCTCTTATGAGTCTTACAGATAATTTCTTTATTTCATGAAAATGGAAATATCTAAATTTCATAGAAAACTCATAAAGTATAAATGAATGTGATGATATATAATCAAATATAAGTTTAATTAAGATTGGGTAACTGATTAATGTGCATATCACCACAACATTAAGAACCTCAACCTCGAATGTTTTTATCGCACAAGCTTATCCTTACTCCTATATAATTTTCTAGGGAATTTTTTGATCAACTAATAAGAAAATATTTTTCACAATGTCCCATTTCTCTATAATTTTAGCATTGAACGTTGGTAGCTTCATTCATTCCCCTTAAATCATGGTATTTTGGTTGTCTTTTCCACACTTGTAATAGACTACTTTTCCTTTTCAGTGGGAACCAGGGTAGGTTCCGTCAAAAAGAATAAAATTTTTTATAATTACCCTTTATATTCAAAACATTACATATTCCCTTGTCCACCACCATTTTCTAAAATATTTTTCCTTAATTTCATAAGGCATAATGAAGTCATTATTTGTTACGATATATCATGAGACTATATATTTGTATGATGAGAAATTTTTGGAGACCCATTACTTTCAGAGGATATATTTTATACCATTAAAAAATCAATAAATTAGGATACTTGGATAAAATATGTAATCCGTGATATGCCCTAAAAACCTTGTAATGATGGTTTCAAATTGCACCAGATTTTCATCCACTTTTTGTTTCAGATTCAATATTTGCCTCACTATATCCATTAGCTATTCAAAAGGGAAATATTTTTCAGGGAAAATTTCATGAAAATATTTTTATTACATAATATAAATTCCATCCACCTTATTTTAATATCGAATCAATGACTAACCCTAATCATCATCTCCTGAGAGATGATAAACATCCATGATTAACTTCACCCTTTCATTAAATCCCAATGTGAGGAATATATATTCTAAGGAACATATCCTATGCCCTACAACAAATCAGGTAGTAGTCTAATTGATTGGTGGAGGCTGTTTTCAAATAAAGATATCTAAAATTTATCCTCCAGGGTATGGATAATTATTCTCCATAAGGGTTGGGTAATAGTTCATAACACATGTCCATTTTCCAATATAGTCATAATTTTATTAGAAGTAGTCAGAGCACTAGTAACATCATCATAATATATCATAGGTTAGAAATATCTACATGGGATAACCACATTTATATGGTTTCCATTCCATAAAATTGGCACCATTTTTAAATAATGGAATACACATAAATACGTTATGAATCATAATTCCTAATTTTGAAATAGAAAAACACTAAACATAAATTGGAAGTTTATGAATATATAATCTCATAAATAAAATCATAGTTTTTATGGGGAAATATTTAATATTAATTCATTCATAATGTGTTTTAAAGAAAATATGAATTATCAAAATCATAACCCCCCGATTAGAGTTGTTATCCCTAGGTATATAAATGCTAAAACCATATCCACGTGTAGTATCCAGACATATATTTATTTCAATAAATACCCATATAATATCCACCTTCCAAAATTATAGGATGTTCTTATATACTTATCCTCGAAGTCAATCTCATTGTTATGTTCCCAAATATTTGTTTTCTAAATATTGTTTCATTGGTTTCTACTAAACATCATTTGATTCTATCTATAAAATACCGAACCCCAGTAACTTGGAAAAGTGGGATAATTTATTACATTAGTATAATAAACAATGAATTCAAATCCTAGATGACATAATAGTTTAGTATATTGTTATACCAGATACAAACATATGTTTTATATTATAACTTCAAAGGAAACCAAACATAGGTACTCTGTTGGAATCATTTGTATCTCTTATATTATCCTTTCAAGTCATTCATAATATCCCTATTTTCATTATAGGGAAAAATAACACAAAAGAAAGGGGTGACACCGATGCTTAGTAATGTTATATAATATAGGGCCAGTTGATATACATAATAATTTATAGTGAAGGGCTTAAAAGATATGTCATTGGAATGTATTCTTGATTATAATATGATTTATAAATAATAACATATAAATAATAAAAATAGAATAAATCTAACCATATCTAATATACTAGTATAATAATCACATGGATTGGCAATTTATAATATCACAATGAAGGAGTCAGTTATTTTTTATATCATATTAATATAATGTAGGCCCCAACCAAGACATCCAAAAATAAATGATTGAGGTCACCATCATATTCATTTCTATTTTGTCTCATGAGAACTAATGATTAATCAGGGGGATATAGAGGGCCCAAACTATCACATACAATGTCCAATGAATTACTAATTTGAATGGAGTTAATCATATGAAATATATTCATATGAAATTTATATAATTTTACCCAACATATAGACATAATAATTTACTATTTTGAGTAATACATTTATTTATATCCTAATAGCACATCCAAAGTAAATTTGATCATAATCCATTTATTAAAATATTGTAGCTGGTTATCATAAGAAATAAACCTCAATAAACAATAATATTAAACATAGCTGTTGAAATATACAAAATATTCTAATAAAAGCATCAAATATTTCGGGAGGTAAATAAACATTATTAAATTGCAAAGAATAAATCTTTCATATAAGTTAATTTTATTTCTCATAATTGTTTTAGTAAATATATCAATAAAAAATTACTTTTTTCAAGAATTTTTTTTTATTTTATAAAAATAATGGTGTATAAAAATTTATTATTCCTCGTATAACAACCCATACATTACATAAATTTTCAATACTTCAAAATTTAAGCACACTTATTACAACATATAACAAAACCAGGAAAGGACCGTATAGGTATAGTGTCTCTAGAAACTGGGAAACATAAACAACTGGTTCATAAAGCGTCTACACTATATCCCATTTATTTCATCATATCTATAGTCCCTTTTGGAATATCTTAATTAATAACCTTATTCCGAACCTGGGGAAAGAAAACAGACAAAAGGGTGATCTCAAATGCTCAGTAAGGGTAAACAAAAGAAATATCAATCACATCATATTCATAAGGACATAACATTTTGGAAATCTTACCCTACAAAAGAGATCAAAATTTCATAACATGGGATAAATGAGGGTAGTGAAATGTAATCACAATAATCATAATATAAAACATGAAGCTTTGTGGCATAAACACATAATCATAGAGAATCATTTCTTATTAGTCAAGACTCATTGCCAAGACTATCTTAGTGGACAAAGTCCATTTCTGAATCGAGTTCATTCCTCGTCTCAGTCATGTTTCACTAAACCGGTTTAACCTGCTGTTCCAGCCATGTATATCTGATGAGATATAAAATCATTACCCAATGCATTGGAGAGAGATGTATGTCCCACCCATATCATTATGATACCATTCTTATGTGTTCCACAAAATCATAAACCATACATCATAGAATAACCCATGTAATAAAAATGGGATTCTTAAACATCGTGACATCATAAAACAATTCATATAAGATAAAGGAAATCATAAAAATAATTCCATCACAATATAATCAAATCAATGTAATAATAGGGATAGAAACAGAACCCTTTGTTATCTTAGATGGAAAATAATTATGATAAAACACTTGAACTCCATTCATGAGGAAAATATCCTTTCTACTTGAAAAACATTTTTCATTCTTAACATGTCATATAATTTTAAACTAAAATAAGTTGATTAAAAATAAACATGAAAACTTTTAAAGGAAACTTCATGGAAATAATGTTCTAAAAACCTATTCATGCCGTATAAGTTAAAAAATATTCTTCTCGTACTTTTGTCGGAAAAGTCAAAAAGTACCTTGTACGAAAAACGACAAAAGATTCATTTCATATCTTCTACTAAAAACTAACCGAAGGGTAAAATTTTATTTAAAGAATTATAGGTGGATGGAAATAATATTACATATTGAGTAATGATGGATGTGGATAATAAAATACACCCCAGTAAATTCCAAAGTATAAACAATCTCGGATAAAAATAAGATTGTGATATTTCCCTTACCTTAGGTCTGATTTGCTTCGCAAGTGTCCGAACCTCCTGTATAATGATTTAAATAAGGTCATTTAATTATTCCAGAATCATACTCATTGTTATTATATCATATATGGTCATATTCGTAGCTTATTATTAGTAATATTTCATTGTTACTTGTTGTTCAGTTGTTTATTACATTTTGTTCTTATGCGTGTTTTGTCTAATAAATTATTATTCTTCTTTTTAGGTTATAGATACCTCATTTACAAAATGGTATTAGTGTAATATATTTCATATTTATTCACTCAATTCATTTATGTAATCATTATTCAATGAAAATCATGTAGAACGAGTCACATCACATCGTGGAGACGGTATTTCATACGTACGCACGAGCGATGATATCATTCCCATGATCGTGGAATTGTATTGGAGTGTATGTATACTATTTCAGAATCAATATAACTTTACAATAATCATATATATTCATTCTTTACACCATTATACCTATCCATGTATGGTGGTTGTGGAAAATAGATTACACCACGGCGTGGAGACGATATTCCGTACGTACGCACCCGCGGTGATTTAATTTTCCATAGGATGGATAGATAGTGAAATAGGGTTGTTTCATAATTATAATAACATATCAGTATATTATTGATACTGATGTTATTAATTCATAATTAAACAACTAATGAAGAAGAAGTGGAAGAACAAATAATGTTGAAAGAATCGGTAACGGACATTACCTCTTCATTGAGGCGCTTCTTTGAGACCTCCATTTAGGGTACTAAAATTGGTCTTTGAAGAAGACCAGGACCTCTAGTATGTTTCTAGGGAAGTGGAGAGGAGCAATTGGTAGGGTTTGGCTGAGCTTGAAGTCTCAAAGTGGTCTGAGGATGAGAGGGAGGAGGTGCCCTTTTATAAGGGAGGAGAGGGGTACCTTTGGAAAAACTGAAAATATTATTTTATTATAAAGCCATATTCGGTTTTAAATAGCTCCAAATTGATTTATTTAGAAACTAAGGTGGGTATGGGTCTATATACTCTAATCCATTAGAATTTGGACAAGTTTAGTTTACTATTTTAACCTTATCATAGAGATTTAACATTAACTTAGATAATTTTACTTTTACCGTGTCTTTTTGTGTTCTTACATTATAAGGTTAATAAACCTACTATAACAAACCAAAAGAACCCCAAGTTGTTTACTATTAATATATATAACCTTATCAAAGTCATTTGGAATAACCTTAGATTTTTATGAACAAAATAACAATTAATAATATAATATTTGTTTTAAGAACTATTTTATGTCAATTTTGACACTATTTAGTAATTGATTTTTTTGAATATCATAATAGAATGATTAGTTCGAAAAAGGTTAATTAAATCAATACTAACATGTCATATTAACCTATAAAATTATTTTAATTCATAAAAAGTCTCAAATTACATTTATTTGGGTATTTATATGAACATTTATGTCACTATTTCACTAATAAGATAATTACTACATCATCTTTGGGTCATAAATAAATTAAATTATTTAATGTCTAAAAATTAAAAATAAAATACCATTGTGTAATAATTATTTTTATATTTCTAATTAATTTCTATAGTCGAATATATCTTATGTATAACCCTATATTAATAATTATTTACTTATTAAACATTGATTTTAACTATTTTAACCCTTCTTTAAATAAATTAATAATAAATGTCATAATCTAATCCATGTTGGGCCTAAATGGTCATATTTTATTCCTAAGGTTTTTTTGGCCTAATTACACTTATCAAATAGAATTAAAAATTGTGTTTGGGTTATAATATCATTTTTACCATTAATTACCCTATTTACTTTTAACCGTGGTAAATAAAAGTAAAAAGTTACTATTCACCAAAAAATATTTTCATCTCATTGAACCACATTTTACTTACTGACATCAACCGTGTGCCTTGGATTTTTGAAATACCTCTCACCGAAGCGGTAAAATTATGTTTTATGTAAATTTTAAAATTCTCCTAGGAGGTGGGTAAAAGATGGTGAAAAGTTCAATAAAATGTTTATATATCTAAAATTATTATAAAATGACTCCAATGAATTGCATTGAACTTATATAGGTATTATCTATCAATTTTGACCTAAAATAAATTTAAATAAAATAAATAATTATTTTAATAAAAAGTCGGTTTTTAAATAGTAACCCAGTGTTTTCACTATTCATCCAAAATTGATAGTTTTTAGAAAAATACCAAAATTTTACCCTAGGAAAATTTCGATATTCCAAATACAAAAACAATGTCCATTTTGAAAAATAAAATTTACAATATTTTAAAATTTTGTTATTACTATTCATAACGGCTACTTTTAATAATATTTTAATAGCATATCGTTGTTTAGTGAATCTCGGTATTGTGTACGACGCAAGCTATTAAGGAAGGTCGCAATTGCGTGTGAAGAAAGCCAAGCTAGTGTTGTGTGTAGTGAAAGATTCCATTGATGATTTAGAAAATAAAAAAAAAATATTTCTTATAAAAGTCTCGGGTGTTACATTCTACCCCCCTTAAAATGAATTTCGCCCTCGAAATTCATCACTTGTAACAAACAGATGAGGATACATCTCCCTCATCATATCCTCAAGCTCCCATGTAGCTTCTTCTAATTGGTGGTTCCTCCATAAATCGTTCTCCAAGAATGTTCTTTTGTTACGTATGACGTTTTCACTACGATCAATAATCTCTATCGGCTGTTCTTCATAAGAATGATCTTGTTCCAGCAGTACAACTTCTGAGCTGAGTACATGTGAAGGATCAGGTATGTACTTTCTCAGGAGAGATACATGGAACACATCGTGAACTTGAGAGAGATTTGGTGGAAACACCAATCGGTAAGCTACCTTCCCAACACGATCCTGTATTTCGAAAGGACTGATATACCTAGGGCTCATCTTTCCCTTCTTTCCAAATCTCATTACTCTCTTCCAAGGAGATATTCATAAGAACACTTTATCACCCACTTCAAACTCTAAGTCTTTTCTTCGGTTGTCGGCATAACTTTTTTGTTGACTCTGAGCTGGTCTTATGTGTTGTTGAATAGATTGGACCCTTTCTTCCATCTCATCAACAAGATCATGTCCTAATAGCTTTCTTTCCCCAACTTCATCATAGCAAGTTAGAGTCCTGCATTTATTTCCAAAGAGAGATTCATAAGGATCCATCTGAATACTGGAGTGAAAGCTATTATTATAAGAAAATTCCACCAAAGTTAGGTGTTGATCCCAACCACCTTTGAAATCCATAGAGTAAGTTCTCAACATATCTTCTAGAGTTTAAATTGTCCTCTCAGACTGACCGTCCATCTGAGGATGATAAGCAGTGCTGAAACTCAACTCTGTATCAAGAGTATGCTGAAGACTTCGCCAGAACTTTGAGGTAAACCTCGGATCCCGATCAGATATAATAGAAAGTGGTACTCCATGAAATCATACAACTTCCTTTACATATATCTTGGCAAGCTGATACAGAGGGAAATCCTCTCACATAACAATGAAGTGTGAAGACTTTTTAAGACGATCAACTATGACCCAGATAGTAATATTGCCTTCGGATGTTTTAAGAAGTCCTGTGATAATGTCCATTGTGATGTTTTCTCATTTCCATTCTGGTATGGGTAATGGTTGTAACATCCCCTTAGACTTCCGTCTCTCAACTTTAACTTGCTGACAAACCAAACATCGAGAGGCATATTCAGCAACATCTCTCTTCATTCCATCCCACCAGATGTACTCTTTCAGGTCCCTATACATCTTCATGCTTCTAGGATGAATAGATAATGAAGAACTATGAGCCTCATCTAGCAGCTCCTTCTTTAATTCTGGGATTGGAGGAGCACAAACCCGATTCCTGAACTTTATTATCCCATCACAATCAAGGTTGAATTCAGGAACATTTCTCACATTCTTTTGTAACTCTACATCTTCTTTATGTGCCTCTTTAATATTAACATGTATTGATGGTTGAACATTTATTTGAAATAGATACGATTTTCCCCTTTCATTATAATTCCAAGATCCATCCTTTTTAAATCCATAAATATTGGATCTTTTGTGATCCTCATCATGGATAAAATGGCATGGTCTTGTCAACTTAATGCATCTACCACCTTGTTTGCTTTCCCAGGGTGGTAATGAATTTAGCAGTCTTAATCCTTAATCAGCTCCATCCATCTTATCTGGCACATATTCAGATCCTTTTGTGTGAAAATAAACTTTAAACTTTTATGATCATTATAAATGTCACACCTTTCTCCATAAAGATAATGCCTCCAAATCTTTAAATAAAAGATTACTACAGCTAACTCCAAATCATGTGTTGGGTAATTTTGCTCATGGATTTTCAACTGTTGTGAGGCATAAGCTATCACCATATCATTTTGCATAAGAACACACCCCAATCCCTTCTTGGTTGCATCACTATAGATCACAAACCATTCTGCACTATAAGGTAGTGTGAGCACAAGTGCACTGGAAAACCTTCTTTTCAACTCCTTGAAATTCTCTTCACATTCGTCCATCCAAACAAACGTAACTCCTTTCTGAGTCCACCTGGTGAGTGGAATAGATAATTGTGAAAAATCTTTCACAAAACGTCGATAATATCCAGCCAAACCAAGAAAACTTCGGATCTCAGTTACTGTTGTTGGTCTCGACAATCTTTTGATATCCTCTGTTTTTGCTGGATCCACAGATATCCCTTCTTTTGATATTATGTGACCCAAAAATGAAACTTTTTGATGCCAAAATTCACACTTGGTAAATTTGGCATAAAGCTTCTCCTTTCTCAGGGTCTTAAATATAATTCTCAAGTGATCTTCATGTTCTTAAATTCTCTTTGAATATACACGAATACCGTCTATAAAGACTACCAGAAACTGATCAAGATAGTCTCTAAAGACTCTATTCATCAGAACCATGATGATAGCATGGGAATTAGTAAGACCAAATGGCATCACTATAAATTCATAGTGTCCATACCATATACGGAAAGCCATCTTTGGTATATCCTCCCTTTTGACCCTTAATTGATGATGCCCTGAATGAAGATCAATCTTGGAAAAGTATTTAGCTCCGCTTAGTTGATCGAATAAGTCATCAATGCATGGGAGAGGATATTTGTTCTTGATAGTTATCTTATTAAGTTCCCGATAATCAATGCAGAGTCTCATTGATCCATCTTTCCTCATAACAAAAAGAAAAGGTTCTCCCCGAGGTGATGCACTAGGGCGTCTGAACCAGTTATCAATATTCTCTTGGAGTTGCTTCTTCAATTCCTACAACTCAATTGGGGCCATTCTATAAGGTGTCTATGAAATAGGTAAAGAACCCGGTACGAGTTCTATTGAAAACTCAACTTCACGATTTGGTGGAAGTCCAGGAAATTCCTCCGGAAAGTCATCATCAAACTCCCGTACAATGGGAATATTCTTAATCGTGAGTTTCTCACCAACCATTTGAGATAAATAACCTTCATTTAGTGGAATCAATACCCATAAGATGGATGAAATTTCCACTTGAAGGTTATGTTCATCCTTGCATTGATAGACGATCAACGATTGATCTGGAATATGAAATGTGAATTCCCTTCATTGGAAATTGATATGGGATCCATATAGAGAAATCCAATCCATTCCAAGAATCACATCAAATTCCACTATAGGGAGGATCACCAGATTTGCAGGAAGCACATTCCCACAAACTTCAATCGGAGAAGAATTATAAACTTTTGATGCGACTTTTGTGCCATTAGGGGTTGTCATAGCTAACTCAACATCTAATTATTGAGTTAATATGGTGATACCCTTAGAAGATTATTTAGAAATAAAAGAGTGTATGTATCTAGAATCAAATAAAACATTTTCTACTTTAGATTGGATGGTAAGTGTACCTTTCACCACATCATCAACGTACTCCACATCGCTGATAGAAATTTCATGTGACTTTCCTTTGCCTTTATCCATAAGTGTTTGTTGATGTCGATCATCATCAACAACCCTTGTATTAGGGAATTTATTGGAATAATTCCCCATTTCCTTGCACTTGAAACATTGAAGTGTAGGAGGTGTACTCTGTGTAGCCTTTTCATTGTTCATATCACTAGGCATCTTCTTCCCATCATTGCAGAATTCAAATGCATGATGACATTCCTTTACACATTTGAAACATTTACTTCTCCCTTTAAGACTACTCCCTCCATGTTTCTTTCCACACATTGAGCATAATAGAAAACACATCTTCTTTTCAGTGTGCCCCTAAGATTTTCCTTTGAATTCCATTTTCCTCTTCTTATAAAACCCATATGACTGATGGGTTACTCCAATCTCCATCTCAACTTTGAGAGCACATCGAACGATTTCCTCGTAGATATTGAAGTCCCTTATGGCTAACGTCCTTCGAAGACTTGGTTTTAAGCCACTAAAGAATCGATCGATCTTATTCTCAGGTTGGATAATAATACCAGAAGCGTACCTTGCATGTCTTGTAAAATTTTCTTCATAGGTACCAACAGATTTATCATCCTTTTGATTTAGTTCATGAAACTCCTTCTCCATCTTTGTTCGGAGAATATGAGGGAATTACTTATTGAAAAATATGTTCTTGAACTCTTCCCATTCCATGGAATCAATTTCATCTCTTGGCCTCGTATTCTTGATAAGATTCCACCATTGTTTAACATCAAATTCCAAACGATACACTGATAAGATGACTTTATCATGTTCAGAACATTGAAGAACTGAAAATATTTTTTCAGTAGTACTGATCCATTGTTCAGAACCTGATGGATCAGTAGACCCGCTGAATGAAGGTGGACGCTGTCTCATGAAGGATTCAACAGAATGTTGCTCCTTCCTTTGCTCGTTTGAATGTCCTGCATGATTCATAGCTTGATAAAGTTGTGTGAGCGTGTCTAAAAGATTTTTCATTCCAGCTCCCATAACATTTGGTTGCTCATGGGGACAATCATTGCATTGCCCGTCGCATTCCGCATTAACACGGTTCCTTCAGGTTCCATCCATTGACTAAAACCAAGATGAATAGTGTGACCAACACTAATTATAATAGGAAAACCACATAATCAAGAATAAAATTTTACACTTAAGGTCTTATCCTAGGTTATTCATGGACATTTCTAAAACACTAAGATTGTGTTCTATGCTTAGACTTATCCTTACGATTCTTACTAAAGATTTCACATCCTAGTTTCCAAAGGTTGACTATACCTTTCCTCTGATACCAACTATAACGTCCCATACTTTACATACATTGTTAATACATCAAAATTAAAGTACACTTATTACAACATATAACAAAACCAGGAAAGGACCGTATAGGTATAGTGTCTATAGAAACTAGGAAACAAAAACAACCGGTTCATAAAGCGTCTACATTGTCTCCCATTTATTTCATCATATCTATAGTAACTTTTGGAATATCTTACTTAATAACCTTCTTCCTGACCTGGGGAAAGAAAACATTCAAAATGGTGAACTCAAATCCTCAGTAAGGGTAAACAAAAGAAATATCAATCACATCATATTCATAAGAACATAACATTTTGGAAATCTTACCCTGCAAAAGATATCAAAATTTCATAACAAGGGATAAATCATGGTAGTGAAATGTAATCACAATAATAATAACATAATATATGAAGCCTTGTTGAATACACACATAATTATAGAGAATAATTTCTTATTAGTCAAGACTCATTTCCAAGACTATCTTAGTGGACAAAGTCCATTTCTGAACTGAGTTCATTCCTCGTTTCAGTCCAGTTTCACTGAACCGGTTTAAGCTGTCGTTCCGGCCATGTCTATCTCCTGAGATATAAAATCTATACCCAATTCATTGGATGGAGATATAGGTCCCACCCATCTCATAATGATACCATTCGTATGTGTGCCACAAAATCATAAACCATACATCATAGCATAACACATGTAATAAAAATGGGATTCTTAAACATCGTGACATCATAAAACAATTCATATAAGATAAAGGAAATCATAAAAATAATTACATCACAACATAATAAAATCAATGTAATAATAGGGATAGAAAAAGAACCCTTAATTATCTTAGATGGAAAATAATTTTGATAAAACACTTGAACTCTATTTTTGAGGAAAATATCCTTTCTTCTTAAAAAGTATTTTTCTTTCTTAACATGTCATATAATTTAGAACTAAAAGAAGTTGATTAAAAATAATCTTGAAAACTTGTAAAGGAAGCCTCATGGAAATAATGTTCTAAAAATCCATTCATGCCGTATAAGTTAAAAAAACATTCTTCTCATACTTTTGTCGGAAAAGTCAAAAACTACCTCGTACGAAATACGACAAAAGATTCCTTTAATATCTTTTACTAAAAACTCAGAGAAGGGTAAAATTGGATTTAGAAAATGGTAGATGGATGGAAATAATATTACATATTGTGGAAACATTGATGTGGATGATAAAATACACCCCAGTAAATTCAAAAGTATAAACAATCTCAGATAAAAATGAGATTGTGATATTTCCCTTACCTTAGGTCCAATTTTCATCGTAAGTGTCTGAACTTCCTATATAATGATTTAAATAATGTAATTGACTTATTCCAGAAACATACTCATTGTTATGATAACATATATGGTCATATTCTTAGCTTATTATTAGTAATATTTCATTGCAACTTGTTATTCGGGTGTTTATTACTTTTTGTTCTTATGCATGTTTTGTCGAATAAATTCTTATTATTCTCATTAGGTTATAGATACCTCATTTACAAAATTGTATAAGTGTAATATATATCATATTTATTCACTCAATTCATTTATGTAATCATTATGCAATGAAAATCATGTATAACGAATTGCATCACATCATGGGGACGGTATTCCGTACGCACGCACAAGCAATGATATCGTTCCCATGATCGTGGAATTGTATTGGAGTGTATGTATACTATTTCCGAATCAATATCACTTTAAAATAATCATATATATTCATTCTTTACACCATTATACTCATCCAAGTAAGGTGGTGGTGGAAAATAGATTACACCACGGCGTAGTGACGGTATTCCGTACGTACGCACGCCCGGTGATTTCATTTTCCAAAGGATATATAAATGGTGAAATAGGGTTGTTTAATACTTATAATAACATATCAGTATATGAGTGATACTGATGTTATTTATTCATAATGAAACAACTAAATAAGAAGAAGTGGAAGAAGAAATAAATTTGAAAGAATCGGTAACGAACATCACCTCTTCTTTGAAGCGCTTATTTGAGACCTCCTTTTAGGGTACTGAAATTGGTCTTTAAAGAAGACCAGGACCTCTAGGATGTTTCTAGGGAAGTGGAGAGGAGAAATAGGTAGGGGTTGGCCGAGCCTGAAAGCTCAATGTGGTGTGCGGAAGAGAGGGAGGAGGTTCCCTTTTATAAGGGAGGAGAGGGGCACCTTTGGAAAAACAAAAAATATTATTTTATTATAAAGCCATAATCGGTTTTAAATAGCTCCAAAATTGATTTATTTAGAATATAAGGTGGGTATGGGTAGAAAGCCTCTCATCCAATAGAATTTGGACAAGTTTAGTTTACTAATTTAACCTTATCATTTATATTTAACTTTATGTTAGATAATTTTACTTTTACTGTGTCTTTTTGTGTTCTTACACTATAAGGTGAATAAAATTACTATAACAAGCCAAAATAATCCCAAGCTATTTATTATTAATATATATAACCTTATCTTTGTCATTTGGCCGAACCTTATTTTTTTAGGTATAAAATAACAATTAATAATATAGTATTTGTTTTAAATGCTATTTTATGTCAATTTTGACACTATTTAGTAATTGATTTTTGTGAAAATAATAACAGAATGATTAGGTCTAAAAAAGTTAATTAAATCAATAATAGCATGTCATATGAACCTATAAAATTAGTGGAATTCATAAAAGGTCTCAAATTACATTTATTTGGGTATTTATAACATCGGTTATGTTAATATTTCATTAATAAGATAATTACTGCATCATCTTTGGGTCATAAATAAATTAACTTATTTAATGTCTAAAAATTAAAAATAAAATACCATTATGTAGGAACTAGTTTTAGATTTCTAATTAATATTTATAGTGGAATATATCTTATGTATAACCCTATATTAAAAATTATTTACTTATTAAACTTTGATTTTAACTATTTTAACCTTTCTGAAATAAATTAATAATAAATGTCCGAATCTAATACAAGTGGGCCTAAATGGTCATATTTTATTCCTAAAGTTGTTTTTGGTCTAATTACACTTATCTAATAGAATTAATACATGTGTTAGGGTAATAATATCATTTTTACCCTTAATTACCCTATTTAATTTTAATCGTGGTAAATAAAAGTAAAAAGTTACTATTCACCAAAAATTATTTTCATCTCATTGAACCACATTTTACTTACTGACATCAAATGTGTCTCTTGTATTTTTGAAATTCCACTCACATAAGTGGTAAAATTATGTTTTATGTAAATTTGAGAATTCTCCTATGAGGTGGATAAAAGACGGTGAAAAGTTCAATAAAATTTTTATATATCTAAAATTATTATAAAATGAATCCAATGAATTGCATTGAAAATATATAGGTATTCTGTATAAATTTTGACCTAAAATAAATTTAAATAAATTAAATAATTATTTAAATAAAAATTTTGTTTTTAAGTAGTAACTTAGTGTTTTCACTATTCATCCAAAATGGAATGTTTTCAGAAAAATACCAAAATTTCACCCGAGGCTAATTTCGATATTCCAAATCCAAAAACGAATTCCATTTTGAAAAATAATATTTACAAAATTTCAAAAAGTGGTTATTACTATTCATAAGAGCTGGTCTGAATAATATTTTAATAGCATATCGTTGTTTAGTGAAACTCGGTATTGCGTACGACGTAAGATATCAAGGAAGGACGCAATTGCGTGTAATGTAAGCAAAGCTAGTGTTGTGTGTTGTGAAAAATTTCATTGATGATTTATAAAATAAAAACAAAATATTTCTTATAAAAGTCTTGGGTGTTACACCTGGTATATGATAATCGGTAAAAAATAAAGTTGTTTCTTTGAATTGGGATTGTGTATCATGAAGAATTTAGAATGGAACATTGTAAAATATATATTTTCCCGTAAACAAAAGATAAACTAATATAAATAAATGATTTTATAATATATTATAATAATTCATAATAATTTATAAAACAATGAATAAATAAATTTTCTAAATAATGATAAATCATTAAACGAATGGAAATAGAGGTTCAAGGAGAAGCCCTTACCTTATGTCAGAATGTGTTCTTCACTTGTTGTCAATGTAATGGATAATGGATTTATATTTATTAATAAATTATTTCGTAATATATAAAACATGAATTTTATATGTTATAATTTTATTGTGTTAATTTATGGTCTTTTTAATGAGTTAAGAGATCAATTTTTTTGTTGGGGAGTGTTATTTTTCTTCATTTTCATAATCCTTTTAATTTTAAATGTACGTTGATGATCATGTAAAACGTAAATAAAATTAAAAAATTAAAATTTTATGTTATAAATTAATAAAAAAAACTATTACGATATTATATATTCTTTTCCTTCTAGGTATGAGGATAATTTTTTAGATAGAACATAATGATAATAGTTTAGTACATTTTGGTGCTTTTTCAATCATAATGAACTAGTTTTTTCATATTAATTAATATCACGTATATAGGGTGGTTATAGAATAATATATAAATTCAAATATGTATAATGAAATTTTTTAATCATAATTACTAATTTATAAAAGTTATTTAATGCAGTAATGGAAAATGAAGTCACATCATCAACAATGGATTTAAATCGGCACATCACTGACAACGATTTAATTTTTAGAATAAAAGATTATAGTATAAGGGGTTAGATGATTGATCTAAAACTGAAATTATATCATCATAGTATATATAAGATAATATAGTTATCATGAATGTTTTAAGAGTCATGTTAATGAATTAATAATAAGATAATAAATTAAATGAAATTGAAATAGAACAAAAAATGATTTACCTCTTGAATAATTCTCCTTGTGAACATTCTCAAGGTACATTGAAATATTATGTTGGGGAGAAAAGTGAGACTATAATGTGGGTGACATGTATGACAGAAGAGAATATAAGAGAATAATAAATATAAATTTTTTTTTGAGATTAAGTGGAGGTGAGGGTGGTTTTTATAGTGGGAGGAGAATAGTGTGTTTGAATATTTTATTCATTTGTTTATTATTTTCTCTTATGATTTTAAATATTATGAAAATTATCCCAAAATATTTCAAAATAATGAATGATAGTTCTATATTAAGGTCTTATAATATCCATTCATTTATATGGAAAAATAATTCGTTTATCTATTAAATATGATAAATTAATGAATTTCACTATTTATAAAAAATTAAACTATTTCCAGAGAAATCCAAAAAATAAACCATAAAATTTTATTACCTGTAGAATTAAAAATACAATGAATTTTATGGACATAATTTCTTAAATATGAGAAATTCCATTTTTAAATTAAAACATCATTTACTTGAAAAATAAATATTTTATTATTAAAACTATTTTTAATACACTTTAAAAATAAATTAAGGTCTCATAAAATTAAATCATAATTATTAGAAAACAAAATATTAATTTATGAATCTATTTTATAAAAATATTTTTTATATTATGTAATTATATTAATTAAAAAATTTTAATTAAATAGTTATGACTTACAGAAAATACAAACACATAAATTATCATTTTATGGTAAATTATATAATTATTTCATGATATAAATATTCAATATTTTCATTTATTAAATTCTAAAATTTTATTTATATTCTAAATATTTATTTTAAGAATCTATGGGTCATATTATTATTCCTAAAGATCACATTAGTATTCCAACGATCATATTTAGTATTATATAGTGGTTTTAAAATGGTTGTCACGTGAAGAATAAACTATAAAGGTTGCTAACATTTAATGGGACATACCATAATATATTGGTTTGTAACATGTTTTATAAACAAATATTTTTATTATTATTATGGGTAGTGTTGTCAGAAGTGTAAAATCTATTGGTATAGGAAGTGCAACAACATAACCCACGAAGCCTAGAGCATGATACCCATATTTCATTGGGACGTAAAAAAATAGCTTATCTGTTTCGGAAAGCCAATTTACATCCATGATACCCATATTTCATTGGGAAGTAAAAAAATAAAACATGATACATAATTAAATTCAATGAAAAACACACTTGAAAGATCATTCAATTATTGTTTTCTTTATATCATAGGGATATGGAACAAAATAAGGGTGACCTCAAATGCTCAATAAGGGTAAGTATAGAATAATATGTAATGATTTAGTGAGAATAATCAATTTTTTATGATATATAATTTTTAAAAAATTAAATTTATGTAATTCAATATGGAAAAATCAATTTATAGAGGTATGTAACTGAAACTCATGTAATTAAATAAATAAACTAATAATATAATATATTTATAGATACTGTCAAATTGAAAATATAATGGTTAATTAATTACTTAATCTCAATGATGGAAATTATGAATTGTTGGGCATGATTTTTCCTTGGAATAAAGGTATATTTACCATCATGACATTAAAAATGATGTTTTATAACATATTGGGTGCCATCCCATATGATTAGAAAAATGATTTTTCTCATGAGACTACTGATGCGTTAATGGGATATATATAACTAGGACCCAAACTTGTTGTATATATCAAAATAATTCATCATATGTTGTATAATTTATTTAATCCACGATTAATATACCTTATAAAATGTCACCTTTGTGTTAAATAAATGAGTTTATCAAATATTTCCCCAGTTATTTATATAACATTCAAGTATAATCCGTAGGTTAAAAGAGAATAAAATTTATGAAATATCTATACCCATCACATAATATTATGGATATGAAAAATAAATTTAATTTGTAATGGAAATGGTTCATAAGGCTGTGATTATTTTAATATAATGAATATAATCAAAAAACAATGTTTAATTGCAAAGATAACTTTTACAACTTGGTAATTTTAAATAAAACCCCTTTGGATGAGATAATAAAAAGTAATAAGATAAAATATAATAAATATAAATGTATTAATGATGTAATATATATAAGGTTTCATTAGATACACTAGACAAAATAATGAATTATTGAACATTACATTTATCTCGCTGATATAAAAAATTATTTGAAAATACATTACATTATTATACCTTTTAGTTTAAATCCCATTAAAATAAACTATAATATTTTAATAATTTTATTAACATATAAAATTAGTATCCTCATATTTATAATAACATATATGACCTTATTATTATATCACAGATCATGTTTGAAAATAATCATTCATTGATTTAATCACTTATACTGTTAATTGTCTCATTTTTAGAGTATGTTTAGACATGTTATCTTATTTATTCATACATAGATCATGATTTAAATAACTATAAGAAATTTAAAATGTTGTAGATATGATATATATAAACTCTATATGTAATTATAATAATCCAAAAAAATTATTGACAGGAATTGAAATTAACTATACATTGAGATAGTTGGATGTATGTATGCGTGAACGATACTTTATTTTCTTTTTCATATTTATAATGTATATTATATATATATATATATTTATGATATCATTATACTATCATATTTATCACATATTTTTAACATATTTTTTTTAAAACATTAAAAAATTCTATGTATAGTGTGAATTAATCACATCGCTACGAGTATGCGGTAGTCCACGCACCCATAAATGATGTGGTCATTTTCCCACAAAATATAAATCTTGAAAAAATATATTAAAAAATATTTACAAAATAGAAAATAATTTATTAATAAATTATATGAACTATATTAACTATATATTCATGATTATTCACATACATATTATGTGTCAATTGATGAAATAACATCATCGATTCATGAGGTGGTTGTATACTGTACACACAAACAATGATTGTGTATCCCGTTTGATGGAATTTTGTGTGACAATCCATCATAAAATTGAAACAATAATAATTCTTATTTATGATACTAATTTTTTTACATATTATGCATATAATTATTATATAATGGATAGATAATGAAATGAAATAAAAGTTATTGATGAAAAACATTAACTATTACTCAGGTAACTCATTTGGGTTTATTCGAATTTAAATTATCAAATAGATTCATGGTTCATGGTACCACATCCTTCTCTTGATGATGTCAGCTCCAACTATGAAGGCTTTTTTGTTTAAATTCTGGAATGGATTTTCCATCCATAGTACATGAATTTCATTTTTTGTGAAGCCTTGTATTGATTAATGTGGGGAAGTGGAGAAGTGGTGAAATGGTGAAGTGGTGAAATGGTGATGTCAAGTATGGTTTTTTACTTTTTCCTCAAAAGTGTTTGCATAATAATAAAAAACAATTTTCAGTCAGTCATATAGATTCATGATAGAAATGAGACTTATATAGGGATGGAATGGGTTTCAGTATCTTATTTTTGGGGAGGATTTATGATTCAATGTTCATGAGTATTATAAATTAATTGAAGGGGTTTGTTGCTTTTTGTAGTGGAGGAGTGACATTCAAGTAAATATAAAAAGGTAAACACTATTGTGATTAATCCCTTACATCATGTGCCACCAATAATGAACTGAATTCTATATAATGTGGGATATGGTCTATATGTCACCATAAAATGGGATTTAAACATCATTATTTTTTATTTTGGATCATATATTTACTATTTAGTTCCTCTATAAGCTTTAATTTTTCTTAACCAATGTAATTATTATTAATTAATTTTACTAATAATTTTTGTCAAAAACTAATTTGAACTTAATTAATATTATAAAATATTCTGATTTAAATTACATTATTAAGTGTTCAAAATTCCAATCATATAAGAGGTAAAAATTAATTTCAAATTAATCTAGAAAATGCAATGATGATGAGGGTTTATATGGTACAAATTCTCTAATGTATGAATTTTTTCTATCCAATATCAATTATAAATTGACTACGACAACCTAAATTCAATTAATTGTTGTATAATTTGTATATCTAAACATTATAAAATCCAAAAATATTACCATAAATAATAAACTAGAATAAAAACTACATTTCAACTAAAATTTAGTGTTTTTAACTATTTATAATAAATTTATATATATCTCATAAAAACAATTCACCTTATTTTAGTTTTGACATTCCATTTTCGAAGAAATAATTATACACTGTTATAAAATTTTGTTAACCTTTTTGAAAAATTATTTTAAAATCGGTGCTCCATTTAAATGCAACAATATTTTCTTTAAGAAAATATAGCATTTTATGCATAAAATTTCACAAGTTTGTCTCCTATTCCAAAAAGCAATGTTGTATGAATGATATAATTTTATTGTTTAATATAATATATATATATATATATGATAAATAACATGTAATAATCTTAATTAATAAAATTTATTAATTTTACACACCTTAGTGGGCATAAAATAGTTTTTCATAAAAACAAATCCTTTATATTAAACTAGTTTCTATATTAATTTACAAACCATAGAATTATATTAAAACATGTAAAAGATATTTTAAATATTTATAAAATCCATTTCATATGTGTAATACCAAAGGGTAGGTTATAAATATAATATTAAATATTAATTTTAGAAGTATATTGTAGTTTGGTAAAACTGGGTCTTGTTTGTACCACATGTTAACATTGATGTTATGTATCTAGAATGATATGAATAATATATTGTATAATTCAAAATAAAAAAGATTTTGTGTGTAGTGTTAGATTAAAAAAGAGTTGGGTATAATGAATTAAATAAAAAAATTTAATATATTCTAAAAGGAATGTATTTTAATTTTATTTGGTGTTATAGGGAATCCAATATGCTAAAATTGGATCCCAAATCAAAGTACATTTCATTGAATATAGTGATTACTCTAATGGTTCACAATAGTTAATAACCATTGTGATATAACTAATATAATCACCTATAAATGTAATATTACTTTCTAATTATATCCCATTATAATTAATATAATAAATATCATCTTTACCACATCATAATATACAGTATGTGATGTCATCCAAACTATATGACAATTAACTAAACATAATGTTTCGTTGACATGTCGCCTTATAGTTATATGTAGTAATTATTATCATATAGAAAATATATTGTTAAAAATAAATTTTTCATCATTGAAACATTATGGTATGTAAATGAGTATTTTTTTCTAATCTAATAACATGAAAGTAAATATTATTTAAGAATAATATTCTTTTCAAACAATGTATTACAATAAATTATTCCATTTGACCTTATCATTTGATGGAAGATAGTATGAAATAAATAACATTCACCATTTTAAATTAATCTAAATATACCTATTCATTTTTTATATGTTAAACTAATTATTATTCTATAATGAAATGTTTTTTATTGAAATAGAAATTAGTAACTTGATCATGTTTTGTGGACATGAACTCTAAACCATTATATAGTAATATAGACTAAAATCCTAAGGTTCAAAACTATTAAATGATCTTTTGACAAATATTAATATTATTCTTGATGTGGTCTCATTTTACCACTAAAAATTTCTTTCTAAAACCCTAAATAAATTTATTATTATATTAATGTGGGAAAAACTATAGAGGAAGAATATAATTAAATATATGAATTAAAAAACAAAACAAACAATCCAAAAAAATTTATCAAAATGGTTTGGAAAGTAATATGTGAAAAAATAATGTGTGTCAACAAATATTAAAAAAATATGGGAAAAATGAAAAGGGGTGAAACAACTATGAAATAGAGTTATCATGGATGAAATAATGATGAATTATGTAGCTAGATTTATTTTATTTAATGAAAATATATTTATTCAAAATTTTCAGGAAAATTATTATTATTAGGTAATATTTTAAATGATTTTATTGAATCATCTCACTACTATATTAACTACATATGTATCTATAAATATAAACTGTATGGTTTCACATGTCAACTAAGAACTTAGATAAATTGTTTTTCAGTACATTAAAATTAAATCCTAGTCCATTTATAATTAGGTGCATCAGTAGAAGATTTTATGGAAAAGGTACCATTTTTTACATCTTTTTGTATATAGAATAGTTTAAAATAATTAATCACGGTTATTAATATGTAATTATATTAGATGAAACTCACATTGATTCCATTTTTTAACACCCCATATCGATATTTTTATTTATCAAAGTATATATGTCAGATGACATTGAATTATCTCAAGAAGTAATATACCGAACGTAAAAAAATTGGAATTAATATTATAATTTAATTAAATTCATCTCATTGAAATTCCTAAATTAAATTTAGTTACACATGTTTAATTAAACAATTAAAATACAGAAATATATCATCTAAAAACAAGTAATGAATAGAGTAAAAACGGAATTAATGTTATTTTCTATTGTGATAATTCACCATTCAATCTCTATTTTCTCTTGAAAAGATGCTATTAGTGATGCCACTAATATTTGGTGGGGTCCAAATCCTAGTCAAATGAATCATAATAATGTATTTGAGTTGATAATAATTAATTATCTATAATATACTACATATTTTTGTAACTCTTTTCTGAAATATTTAGTCCCCCAATAGATCTGGTCAGAATTTATCTTCTCATATATTTCAAATTTAGTAAATAACACCAAATAAAAATTTCTCAACTTGATATTTATTTTTCTTCTTGTTTCTATTAAATATTTGATTATTTTACAGTTTATTTTATTTTTATTTCTGATATAATTTTCACATCTTTTTAAATTATGAAATTAATTTTTTTTGGATAGAATGGAAATTTAAAATTCATAATAGTAGAACAAAAAAATTAACAAAATATGGGAACCCTAGGTAGATATATATTTACACTATGATTTAGAATATTTAATATATTATGTTGTTTTGTTTTTTATTTTCAAAAAGGGTGAGAACAGAAAAATATCTCCCATAAATATTTGGTGAAACTTTTTAAGAAGGAATGTGATCCATATAAGGGATCATTATGAAGATTTCCATGGAACCCTAAAAAGGTAACCGTTAAAATCGAACCATAATAGGGGAACCCTTCTACATATAGTGTTTATTTTCACTAATGAAATAAGTGGATTTTATAAAAATCCATGAATGAAATGTATTTTCAATTGAAATCCATTCAAAATTTAAAAAACCATTCACCTATATATAACTAGAAACCATCATATCACCAAACTATTTTTACTAAAACATGTTATCAATATAAAAATAAAAATTTTGATTCCCCATTTATCAAATGTAAAAATAGATTAAATTTTACACCCCATGGTAATAGATATATCTTGAATCATTAGAAAACAATTTAACCTATGAAAATGTTAAATAAATATTTTCTAAAATATCTTTTTCAATAATTAAATGGAAATTTAGAAATGTACTTCAATAAATATAGATCATCTTGATTTAAATTCACTCCATCTACATAAATATAAACATTTTATCTATATTTTAACATCATATTGGTAGGTGAAATTAAAATTTGTTAAGTAGAAATATAATTTTAATTAACAAGTCTTGGAAGATGTTCAATGGTCACAATGAATTTCAAAAATTCAAAATGTCAAAAAAATAAAAATATTTTCCCCTTGTATTGGATTAATATTTTTGTGTGGTGAAAGTGATAAAAACAAAACAAAAGTAAAAATTGTACAAAAACATTTCTGTATTAGGAAAATAATAACAATATAGAAGAAAAATAGTTAAATCCGTGATAAAAAAACAATAAAACAATATTCAAATTTTAATCAAACTGTTTGGAATTTAATAAGTGAAAACATAAAGTTTGAAACAAAGATAAAAAATATAATATTTTTATGGAAATTGTGGGAAAAGTATGAAGGTTATTTAGATACGGTGAATAATATTAGAATAAATAATATGGAATAAATTGAATTGATAATATGGATTTTTTTTTCATCCATCATTATAAACCTAATATTTATTTAGTTCATGAAAAGATAGATTTTAAACACTTCCCTATTGGTTGGATAGTAAGTGAGTTCGAAATAATTACATGATTATGGACTTATGAAATGAAATCCTAGTAAAATAATGAATAATTATATGAAAAATATAATCCTCAACATTTTCAAATTGAGTATCTCAAATTTTTTTATTAAATATAACCAAAATATTATTTTAATTGTAATTTATGTCTCTATTTCATAGAATATAGTTTTTGAAAATAACAAATTTCCATTACTACACCTCATAGTCAGCAACACCAGTCTCAAGTCACCAGTATTGATATAGAGTTGGTCACTATTCATAATCGCATTCATCAAATCATGAGTAGATCACCCTTGAAAATTTTGAAACAACTAATTTGTATTTATTATTCATAAGGAATCCTCATAATGGTTTATTAAATTACATTTTATGTTCCACTTCCCAAGATCGAGCTCGAGCACTCTTATTATTCTATTTTCTTATAGATAAATTTAGAGATCATATTAAATATAAATCACATAGCATTAGATGTAAAAAAATTGGATTTCATTTTATATTTTTTTTGTTTCAATTTTTTAATATATTGTGGACCACATAAAACATCGAGCATAAATGAGTTGAAATATTATTATTTATAATTGTTTGTTTTAACCTATCAATTTCATTTTTTATTATGAATAAGTCAACCAGATTATGATGTACATTAAAAAAATATTACAAAAAATATTAATATATTCTATATAAAATGTACCTAATTTTTAATGATAAGTGTTACATCTGATAGGGTATATAATATAGAACCTTTAAATTGGTATTTTGATAAATTTAAATTTCAATTATAATGTATATGTTTCATTTTAATGATAAAATTTCATAATTTATATTCACATATTTTAATAAGAAAATATTTGTTATACATAAAACCTATTTCATAATTCTATGTGTTTTGATAGTCAATTTTTTTATAAATGAGGCTAATATCGTTTGATAGTGAAAATATATATTTTAATAAAACCATTATAATGAAAATAATGTATATGTATGATAATAAATTATATTAATCCAATTTCAATTATTATTTTAAATTAAATTAATTATTAATATATTGAAATAATAAAATTAACAATCATCTTATAGTATGTACTTGTAAAGGAATAAATATAACATAATTTTATGCATTAAAAAAATATATTATTTAAAAATTTCCCATGTGTGATTTGTGTGTGGATCTTATAATTACATTATAAATATTTTAGAAACAATATTTTTTTTAAATAAACACATTTTTTATTAAATAGTGTCCAATTTATATTATGGTGAATTTTTTTAATTTTTCTAAAATATAGTTTTTTGTGATCATAACGATCGACGAGTTCAATTTTTAGATATACTATAATTTTTATGAATTCCTCATAATGAAATTTATAATTTAAACTTCATAAAGACATTATATAATTAATATATGTTTTATTAATAAAAAATTCATTTGAAGAGTTTTATTTCAATTTTGGAACCCATGATAGACTTTTTGTAATAGAAGTCAAATTGTTTTCTAATAAAAAACTATTTTTTTATTTATGTATTAAATTTTTTGGGTTAAAAATTACATTTCCTTTTTCATTTTATAAATATCATCTAGTATTAGTTTTATAATTATAATCTAATAAATTACATGAAAATAAATAAAATTCTTAAGTTCTTTGTGAAATCATATTTACGATTAAGATGAACGTTTTTCTAAAAATGTTTTTATTATTTTTATAATTTATATTAAATGTTATGAAAAATTTATAAGTTAATTATGATCAAAGGTATTCAATATCTATAGTTACCAGGGTTTAATTTGGTTTAAAAATTTTCTGTTTTTTTATCATATTAATTATTTACCAAGTTAAAATGTTTTCACATCGGTGTACACTAAAATAGGTAAAAAAGGCTAAAATAATCGAATAAATATTCAACAAAATAGAAATTTTTTTCCTGAATATCTTTATATCAATGTATTTCCAGTTCCACATAATTATATATTATAATTTATTATTTTGGATTCATTTTCCAAGATATTTATATATATTATATTTACACTTTTTATGAAAATAAAAGAGTACAGAGCCCTTATCATATATTGGGGGATAACATTCCACACATATCAACTCATTTTGAGAACTATATCTCAACGAATATCTAAAATAATATATAGACATGTTTTATAGGCCTCTTATCTAAAAAAACCTATCCAATAGGGCTTAAAGTGTAATCTAAAGAGGATATCCAATGAGGAAGTACTAGTCTTAACCAAATCCTTTCATATTTATTTATTTTCATACCTCATTATTAATATATTAAATCAATTATTAACTAATTAAATATGTATACTAAATATATATAAATTTTTCATTTTTGATCTATCATCCTTTTTAGACCAACAAATCTTTTTGTGGGATATGAAAACATCATTCGTGAATAATTGTAAACCCCAAACAATGGAAATTGATGTGTTTTTTTACCCATTCCTTACATAAATTGACAAAAATGTGGATAATGATAATATAAATTATATTTATTAAACAATTATGATTTAGTAAATATTTTTTATTACTTACATGGTTACCCACATGTGGGTTATAAAATGATAATATCCCTCATGTGAAAAATAGGATTACCACCTCCAACAAGCGTTGTGTTTCATTTTTTAATAATCAATCACATGTTAGTTCATATGCGTCTTTTTAATGAATAAAAAAACATTTAGAACCTATTTATGTTTTTTGAAAATATTAACTTTCATAAAATTTATTTCACTACCACAGAGATGAAAAATAATAAATGTCACTCGTGTGTACTTTTAGAAAACCACCTTCTTAAAAAAATTTTGTTCATTTGTCATGAATTCATTCAAATCGTGTTTTTAGAAGTATATTTAATATATGAAAAAATAACCTCATGCATAGTATTCTATTTATATTTCATCCATAACACCCTTTTACATAGACAATACACCAATGTTATTTTGAAATTATTAACCAAAGGATTAATAAATGTCTAACATAAATTTAACTAATTTAGTAGCTAAATAATAGAATTAAATAAATTTTTAAAAAATAATAATTATTTAGTAAACAGGAAAAATTTCAAATTAATGTAAATATAATATATTGTTTTATTATTATAGATTTATGAAATGCATGAATTAATAAACGACTTATGGAAAAGAATTTATTTTCCAAACATTGTTCTAACATTTTACTTTAATCAATTATTCATTATTTACCATATTTGATTAGGGGTTTAAAGAATATATTAAATTATAATACTATTATTTTTTATCTTATTTATAAAAAATAATTATACATTTTGAAATGTTATAAAAATAATTAATTCTTCTATTTTTTCCACATAAACTTTATGAATCAATATATGAAATTGAAAAGGAATAAATTTTATTAATTACCACATAACCTATTTCTCCCATAGTCATGGAAACTATTTGTTGTTAGGATTTATCTACCTTATTTCATGATTCTTCACCAAAAAATAATTTCCAATTTTCCAAGTAACTTTTAAATTTATAATGTCTTTAATATAAATGGATATTTTTTATCATTTTTTTGACATAACATACAATAGTCTTTCTTATTAGTCAAAATGAGCATTAAATTGTTTTTATGATGAAAAATTGAAATATTAGAATTATTTTTATATGAAATCTTAATAGGGAATTATATATGATGACAGTGATCATGATATCACATTACGATTCATTGTTTAGTTATTTTATCTCTAAAGTATATAAATGGGGGAGATAACCTCTTAGGAAACTCTTATTGAATTCAGTATGAATCCATTATTTCAACATGGGATAAACACTTGTGAACATGGGTCATGCATATATTCATATAATATAATTTTTTTTCATTTGAAGTGATTTTTATAGAATTATTTATATTTCATAAATAAATGAATGTTTATAAATATTTAAATTTAAAAAGTCCTTTTCAATAAAATATTTTCATGAGTTTTTATGTACCTTATGATGACTTCATTTGTTCTCATTTCTTATTGTGGATTTTAGAGGATTTTATTTAGTAATGGTTTACTTCACCATTTTAATAGGTTTTATTTATCTTCTCAATGTTATATAATGAAAAGGAACATAGTTTCATTGTTTTTAATGTTTTTGAGGACTCTCAATAGTCCTTAATTTTTAATACACTTTCATATTTTTTGTGATAAAACAATATTTTAAAATTTCCATCCAAGTGTCTAGGGATGTGGAGAAATTTTATAATGATCAATCATTGACCAATGATAACTCATATTAAATGAGTATAAAGGTACGTTAATGATATAAGTTTTAAAACATGAATCCTATTTTTTATTGGAACAAATATCATCATTTGGAAGTATCCTCTTTTTAGATAATTATTGTAAAAAAAGTTTAAATTAGTAATAGAGAAAATATCAAATGTGTATAAAATTAATAACCTTATTATAAATAATATAAATATCTAATTTTTAAAATAAATCTTTTAATAGTTAGAATCATTATAAAAAATTAGATATAATTTATTTATTATATGTAATTTGATGATAATATTTTAAAATACAAATCAAAATTTAAGGGATAATAGGGTTGTTTGGGATTGTAAGTTAAAATTATAATATAATGTAAATTTCTATTATTATATAAAAGATCATATTTGTTTATTAATCTATTAATAAATTTGAATAAAATATGATAAATTTAATGATATATAAGTCTTTGTTCTTCAAGAAATATGATGCATTATTATTTTATTTATCATACTCACACTAACCATTTTTGTTTCAGTAAATTTCAAGAATGAGTAAGAACTATTCTAATAATAGATGTCCATAACAATGCAGTAGTTTTATAAGTCAAAAACCAAATAGTATAGGATATTTTGTAATAAATCTTCCTAATATTCCGAACAAATTGTCGCGAGTTATTATTAATAATTATATAACATTTTATTTACTTAATTAATCAAATAAGAGAAAAATGTTGTTCAACTGATGTTTCGGTGATGGTTATCATGCTGATAAAAAGATTCAACTTTCTAAATTCCCTGAATAATGGAAAAGTCATTCAAAAAAATGTCTCAATAGATTCATAAAATGTATCATATATGGTGATTGATAAAATATAGGTATAAACCATAGGGGTAAAATAATGATTTCAATTTACAAAATGGAATGAAATAAAGTTAGTATAATATTTCCACTAAATGTTTAATATTTTGTGAATATTTTATTATTAAAATGGATTACCCGTGAGAATTGATCATGAATAGGATCAGAAATATCATATAAATAAATTTCATTTAAGGATATAAATAGTCGATAAGGAAAATATGAACAAAATTCCAAATTTATATATTATTTTAATATTTTTCCTTATGTTTATGGTATGAAACATGATTAGATTTTTATTAGTGATTCTTATGACATGATTCATATTTTTATTATTATACAGGATTATTATTGAAGAAGATAAAAAATTATATTTTTTAAAAAAATATGATAATAGATAATATTATATATATTAATTTATATGTTTTCAAGATGTATAATTCAGTTTTATTTTATATAAGGTATTATTTAACATTGATTATATGCTCTACGTTATAAATACCCCTTTTATGTCTTATGATATAGTATTCAATAGATATTATTGATATTTTGTTAGATTTTTATTGATTTTTAGGAATAATTATTGATTGATGAATATATTTTGGTGTAATATGCTATTCTTTAATCTGGTAACTTTGGATAAATGGTAAGTCTATTTTAGAAATACTAATTATATTTAAAAAAACTATGGGATTAAAAATAAATTTTGTAATGAAGTGATTAAGGTTATTTTTAATATTGTTAATTATAGAGGGAATGATATATGATTATGTTAAATTCAATATTATTGTCTATGATATAATTTTTTTCTAAGAAGAAATCTAAATTAATCACTTTGAAGAACATATTATTTTTTTTAATTTTAATGTGGTTTGTGTTATTTTGGGGAGAGTAGTATGTTTTGGAAAAATATGTGGCTAAATAATTCTATACTATGTGTTTAGAATTTTGGCTTTCAATTTTTCTAATATTTTTAATTTCAGTTATTCATGTAATGATTAGCATTGAAATTTTTGTCTTATTGTTGCGGTTTTTGGTTATTGGTTTATTGAGTTTTTAAATGGTATATTATTTACCCTAATCATAAAAATTTAGGATGTGGAAAATTTTTATACGCATGAATATTTCCTTTTTAGAATTTTGGATATGTTATATTTCATCAATTGATAAATTTACTGCTTTATTGATGAAATATTTTTCAAAGAAATTTATCACGTTGAATATGAGATAAAGAAATTATGAATGCTTTCTCTAGTCACAGTGAAAGGAAGAAATTATTATTAGGGAATGGAATTAAGTCATTTAAATATATAATCACTTATTATATATAATAATAGATATAGAATTTCCTAACCTTGTAAATAATAAGATAATTATATTGAGTCTTATAAGAAAATTATCACTCTATTTTCATGATATGATTTTTCGAACACATTCACTAATATGAGTGTCATTATTTTAAATTTGTTGTTTTATAAATGTTTTATAATTGATAAGTTACATTGATTATACCTAGAAATTATTTTTCCTCTAAAAAATAAACATAATCCCTATATTATTCATCTTATGCATGTTTATTTTCTAATATATGTAATTAATTCTAGATGTATTTTATAGAATTCTTTCATCAAATGCATGATAAAATTGTCAAAAAACAATTTTATGTATAGGTGAGAATGTCAGAAATTTTTTATATATTCTATATTCTCTTTAATGAATTATATTATTGATAGAGTCTATAACATTAAAGATCTATGAAAAATAGACCACACCATTTTTTTAAAATATGATTTTTATAACATATTCATAGGGTTATAGAATTTGAATTAGTTTAACCATGTTATGAAGAATAAGTTTAAATTGAATCCTAAGTAAATTATTTCTAAATTTGGATGAAATATGTTCTCAATTTTTAATTATAAGGGTGATATCATAGATTATTTGGGGCAGTTAATGTTTAAATGATTAAAATTTTTATAAAAGTGGGATTTAATTATATTTTATACGATTCAGTGGATGATAAATTTCACTTATTTTGTGTTTTAAATCAGTGTTTAAAAACTTATACATGTAATATAATTAATATTATGTCATGTATTGATAATTAATTTGTATAAATGAAGAAAATATCAAATTATGATGAAATGATATATTTTTTGGATGAGGGTTTTAAAATGAAAAATTAATTTTAACAAGAATAAATTTAAATAATAACAATTTACTAATTATTTTAATGAAAATTATCCTTCAAATATTCAATCATATAAATTAACATTCATATAATGGTCATTTTTAGAATGGTAATGAGAAAAAATTCATTTCAAGCTCCAAATATTTATTTTTTAAATGGGGTTTCCATATTTTATGAACTGATATTAAAATTATTTTCCTCTACTTTTAGAATCTAAATTTTAAAAAAAGATATTTACGTTTTAATTACAAATTTTAGTTTTATCTTACAATTATTTTTTCATATTTTTTAATAATGATTAAATTTTGAGTGATAATTGAAAAAAGTCGTGTTTAAAATGATCTATATTTTATTACATCTTCATGAAGTATGATTGAAGATATTTTTATAAAATAATTCTTAATTACAAAAGCGTTATAAATATTAAAATAAATACTCTCTATGATTTTTTTTGAATTTGTAAACTCATTCTTAACTTTTTTTTAACTAAATTTATATTTTTTTAATTAATAATGATTTTTTGATATTTGAAATTAATAGTGTATCTAGCAGTTTTGATTTGTTTCTTTCATCATATAAATGTTTTGTAACATTTATTTATAAAATAATTATAAATTTAGTTCTTGAAAATAGTTATTATGATTAATTTTTAAGTAAAATCAATTTGTAACTTAAAATATGATTTTTTAAAGAAAAATACAACATTTATTAATAATTATATTAAAAAATATTTCTTCCATTATTATAAACCAAAAAAAAATAAATGGATTCAATATATAGAATCATTATTTTGAATTTTTTCAATATATAGCCTTTTATTTCTGTAAATGAAAATAAATTACCTATTTAAACCTATTTCATCTTAATTAAGGATTATATAGGTTACAAGTGTAAAAACTACTAGATATGGTAGCAATATAAGTCAAAATAATAGACTAAATCTATTATTTTAAATTTCAAATTTACCAAACCATCATTTTCAGTGATAATTGAGTGTTTCATTATAATTTTTCTAAGGAATGAAATATATTATATTTAATACTTTTTAATTACTTATAATTGTGTTACTCCCTTCACTAATAAATTTTATCATTTATACTAAATTATATAATCAATTAGAGTAATTTAACTCAACCCTTATCATCCAAAATACATCCCAGTGTCTATTTTCTAAGTATTGTCTTCCATGTTCTCACCAAAATACCCATCCCATAAAGCTAAAGGTTCAATACAGAGGTGTTATCCAAGGAATTGGTATAATACCCAAAAATTCCATTCATCATTATTTCCTCTTATGACTCTTTCTAAATATATTCAATAAATTCTAACATAATTAAGTAATTATAATAACTAAAATAAAACAAATTTTTTTATGGGACATCTATTTTATTCCAAATTTCTATCCTATGAAAAATTAAATATTCACTAATATGTACGTGTAGACTACCGTATCCTGAAATTGATGTGTTTCTGTTATCATCACCACCTAGTTTGGATGGTAAATATTAATGTTCAATGAATATTTATGTAATTTATGATATAATAATTATTAATTAAATATTAAAATTTACATAACTTTTTACCCTCTCATCCATTGATAATTGATAACACCCCTTGTGCTTACGTGTGGAAAACCTCATCAACAAATAGATGACATAATTTTTTCATTAATATCTCACACGTTTTCTCCAAATATTGGAACTAATGACAAAATATTTTATTTTTTACATATTTAAGTCTTTTAAAAATAAAAAATATCCTTTAAATTAGTTTTTCAACAATTTATAGAAATCAAAACTCTGCTCGTGTGTACATGTGGTCTATCCCCTTCACGGAACGATGTGTTCCATTTTTGATGTCCACATTTGATTGATATTTATGAATTAGTATTTAATATAATGAAATTCTAATTTAAGAAAAATACATAGAAAATTGAACAATGACCCATTTGGACATGATTTACACACAAATTTTATTTATTGATAATGAAACAAATGGATACTAAACATCTAACATAAATTTAATAAACAGAGAAACTAAACTGAAAAAGAACTTAATTGATATTATAATAGACAACGATTCAATAGGATGCCCGATCTGTAAGTTATTGGCATTTTAGTACTGAGGTCACAGTTAGATTCGAGTATGATCCAACCTGTTCATACTACAACACTCTCCAAAACTCATGTGATGTATCACAAAATTATTTCCTAATCATAAGGGTTCAAACTTCTACCATGATTTTCTAAACAAACTTATGGTTTAGAAGATATCACCATTTTAGTGAAACTATGATGTGAAGGGTCTGAATCCCATCTATCATGGTCATACCAACCCGACCCGACCCATTGGGCATAGCCTGGTCTGGCCCACCAGCTGGGCATGGTGGTATGCACCTCTTTTGAATGGACTGTAGTCAGTTTGGTTCTTCAAATATGTGGCACCTAGATCTTGCCACCCCCTCTAGGTGACTGGTCTGTTGGACCGGTCTAGGCGGCGACCCACGATCTGGGTTTACCTCCTCCGCTGCGTAAGCTGCAACACTACCTCTGTGGATGCCATTTTCCTACTTCCTCTTCAACAGTAATGCGATTTCCACTTACAATGCGTCTATCATCAGCTGACCACAACTGTCAGCAGCAACGCCTTTGGGTGCCACCACCTATTCATGGTCGGCAAGAGTCGGGTGCCGCCTCCTATGGTGTCTGGCACTGCCACACTAACAGAGCTTTCGTGGGCTTCCTGTGAAGCTCTGGAGGTTCATTTTCTTTTTTATTGGGCCTACATGCCTCCTTGACATTGCCTTCAATACGTGCCCCCCCAAATTTTTCTTGTCTTTATATTGATCGGTCACCCACGAAGAACACAATTACTACTGAGATTGATGGAGGGTCTGGTCCTTCATCGGTTTGTCCCACACCCTCTATTTTAGAATTATATTATGTGAAGAGTTCAACATCATCAAGAGTAGAAGAAATATAAAGCACTTAAACCAAACCCCTTCCTAGAACTCATTGAAATACGCTTCGGATGAGGTAGATGAACACACGTTCGATGGTTTTCATCGTCGCCCGTCGTTGTCCGGTTTGAATCCTCTGAAGGCCATCAAAGCTTCATTCTATATTGGTGGATAACATCATCTTCACTTTTTTATTGGTTCCTCTCATGAGTGTCCAAATCGCATTCCCATTCATTGTTTATATATATGATAGGAAACAACCCACATTGAATTTCATAAATGTGGTTCATTAATGAAATGAAATTAATGTTCCACTATATTAATGAACATTGTGGTTACGTAACCCCAAGGTAATGTTATTTAATGAATTCCACTCAATCAGTATGATATATGTTGGTCCTGCCATCGTCTATCAATGATTAAAAGAAAGAATAAAATATATTTGGAGTTATATTATAATTTTTTTTGTAAATTCCAAAAATTAATTATTTCGTCTTACTTTTTAATAAAAAAATGTAGCCTCCCTTAATAAAATCACGTCATTATGAGTCTAACAGTTCCCTCGGTTTTTTAATACAAGAACTGGTTCAAAATATAAAAATTTGTGCTCATACGTTTACAGGACGTACCTTAAAAAAACATCAAAAATTATTTGTTTCGGGCTCCCCGTTCCTCAGAATCACATTCTGTAAATTTTCGTAGAATTATAATAAATCCATATATTTAAAAAAAATTGAATTTTCGGGTTTTACATTTTCCACACCTTAGGTCCTTTTAACCCAAAAAGACACAACAAGACCTAGGAAAACCAATGGGGTAGTGAGAACGAATCTGATCGTCCCGCTCATATGTGCTCTCTCAGAGGTTCCCATGCTGCCACCAAACTCATAGTAGACAGATCGACCATCCTTGAAGGACCCTCTCCTTTCGATTCTCTATCTCCACTAGGTAATCCAAGAATATCTCCCAATCATCAATGTCTATCTTTCCCTAGTTGATGATGTGCGATGTATTATGCATGTATCTCCTCTGATATGACACATGGAAAATGTTAAGCACCTGGTGCATCTATGGGGGAAGAGCTAGGTGGTATTCCACCGCTCCAACTCTACAATGAATCTAGATAGGTATGATTAACCTCAAATATATCTTGACACCCCGGCCAAATCTCCACAATCCTTGTCGAGGTGGGACCTGTATAGAGGCATGGTCTCTATTCGTGAACTCCATGGGCATTGCCTCCTGTCAGCATATGAATTCTTCCAGATATGTGTAGTATTCATCTTCTCCTAGACAATCAACACCTTTTATGTGGTATCATGTACCAACTTTGGAACCATAAGTTTTAACTCCCCTCGGTCTTTCCATTATAGAGGTGATCTGCATATTCTCCCGTAAAAGGCCCCAAACATAGCCATGCAAATGGTGGAGTGATAACAGTAGATGTATGTGAACTCCACCAGTGATAGGTGGTCCTCCAAACTGCGGCCAAATTCTAGGATGAAAGCATATAGAATGTCCTCTACTATTTGTATGGTCTGATCCTTTTGACCATCTATCTGAGGATGAAAGGCGGTGCTCAAGTAAAGTTGAGTCCCGAATGACTCCTATAATCAATTCCACAATCAGGATTTAAATGTTAATATCAATATGAAACAATTTTCGATGGAACCACATTATTTTTTACAATACCTTAAAATTAGAGGTGTTACATTCTCTCTACTGATCCCTACTCTCCGATGGGTAGTAAGTGGGCTAACTTGTTGAGACGGTCAATGATCACCCAGATCGGATCCTAGCCCAAGAAACATAGCTGGAATTTTTCAATCCACAAGAAATGATGACATTTATTAAAATATTAATGGAGTAATGATGCATTGGAAATGTTAGGTACGAATTTCTAATAATATCTAGTCAACCCTAGGAAAACATGTACCTCGGTCAAACTCTTGGTTGGATCCCAAGCTTGCACTACCACTATTTTCATTCGATCTACCGCAACTCCAGCCTCCGTGATAACGTGTTCCATAAAGTTGACCACTCGTATCCAAAACAGGCACTTTGAGAGCTTACCATATATCTTCTAATCTTAGAGTGTGTCTAGAATGATCTATAGATGAGTGGCATACTCCTCCACCGATGCTGAGTATGCCAAGATGTTGTCAATTATGACCACAATGAAGCGATCAAGGTAAGGTTGGACGATATTTTTCATGAGTCCCATGAACACTACCAAAGCATTGGTCATGCCAAAAGGCATCACCAAGAACTCATAATGGTTATACCAACACCAGATGGCCGCCTTCTGTATATCATCATCTCGTACCCTGAGCGGGTTATAGCTCGATATGGGTTCTATATTTGACAACCACGGAGCACCCTTTAGCAGATCGAAGAAATCATCAATCCTCATGAGAGGATTTGTATTCTTCACGGTAACCTAGTTTAGGCACCGATTTTCCACACTAAGCCACAAAATCCAATCCACCTTCACAAAAAACAAAATCGTGGATGCCCATGTAGAAACACAAGTACTTAATGACCCCTTACCCAGCAATTTCTCCTGCGGTACCCTCATCTAACAATGATATGTGGGAGCCATCTGATGTAATGGTTTATATATATTTGTCATCCCTGGGTACAGGAAAATGTAGAAGAGTTCTTCTATGAAAGTAGGTAGTCTTGGAACAACATCAGGAATAACTTTGACATACTTTTCCCCCACAATTAGATGACTTGGACTCAACTCATCCTCTACACCGAGGGTGAGGCTAGCCCATATATGATTGATCTGCAACACCCTACTTTGAGAAACTGAATCCTATGCTAGAAAGGTTCACTTCATGATGGTGAATGAAAACCTAGTTTGATCCTCATGAAAAAACAACACATTGTACGTAAAATATTAGATATTAACATGGACTGTGGATTGCTAGCCTATACCCAAGATGACAATGTATATCCTCGACACTACTACTATGGGATCCATCGAGAAAATATAACCACCTAGAGTAAGCTCATACTTCTTGCACAAGTGTTTAATCACTAAATACTCTCTTATTGGAGTCCTTAAATGTATGTACCGATCTAAAGAACCCATTAGAATCTCCAAAATTCGAACATGTGTTGTGGAGATGAATGTGTTATTGGTAACTATGTCTATAAGAACTACAGCTATGGTGGAGTAGGCACAAGTCATACGAATAATCATCTTCTTGAGTTCTATGGTCATAGGCTGCAAATTCCTAATGAAGAACTCATCCCTGACCACCTACTCCCTATGGTCGGGGTGGAAAACCAGAGGGTGGTGGAGGTAGTACCTAAAATCTCTAAATACCGTCTAATGCATTACCATCTTCGCTTCCCCCTCCACCTCCTAGAGGACCTTCTTGCATGATCCTCGGTCATTGTCTTGGTGGTCTCTCGACCATCATTTAATTGTCCACATGGGGAGTCATTCATTCACAATCCATGTGCTCCTATCCTCTACAAGAGAAATAGACATTAGTAATAGAATGGCCTCCTTGGCCTCACGAGCTCCGCACATCCGACCCAGTGTCCTAGGATCGTCCTCCGGATGGTCTGGACTTCATGGTCCTCTGTGTCATCTTCCTATTGCAAGCTAGAGAGGACTCAGCCACCTGTCATCCGGTTATGACTCTCACCGTTGATGTATTCTTAGCTAGGAAGCTCTCCAGTAATAGTGATTTCTCAAGCACACCAGCTTGCATCAGGATTTTGAGTTATATCATTGACACTTTGATATCCTGTCAATGACCCTGATAAAATGATTGGTCCCTAAAGATAGGGTCTTGTACCATGGTAGTGGAGTAGCGAGAGAGGCCAATGAAACTTGCTGAGTACTAGGCCATAGTCAGGCTAACATGTTGTAAGTGTAGTAGCTCCTGAATATGAAATAAGCATAATGTCATTGGTATGAACCCCGCCCTGAAAAGGATATTGAAGTCTAACAAGGAGAGTGTCAGATCCTCGTTTCTCTAGAACGTTAGGCTCCACCATATCCCTATTGTTCTCTTTAAAAAGCTAGAAGCTAAAATCACCATCTGGTCTTCTGGTATCTCAACCAAGAAGAAAACCCACGACATAGTCTCCAAACAGTCCTCAACATCCTGGGGATCCGTCTCTCCTCGAATCCATATAGGCCTCCGTCTTTCTAAATCATGAAACATGATTAGTCGGCGTGCATCGTCCACTGGTGGGGATAGTTGGAACTGTTTTCTTACTGGTGGTGGTGTTGATGGTACACCACCCGGAGGTACTATTCCTGAATGAGGGCCCTACACTGAAGCCTCATCGCTCGGTGGGGCGTTATCGTAAAGTCCCTCCATAATCTGAGATGTAAATCTATGCAGAGACATCATTAAATAGATAGAGACACTAAATTCAATATGTTATATATGTTGAGTTGAATCAAAATAAATTAAAAGAAAAAAATTCAAAAACACACGCAATCTGTGTTCTCTTATACCGAGTCGAAAATCAGAATTCAGGGTCCTGGTATTAGGATACGTCGGCCGCCACACCAACACTAAAATATATGGAATGAAATCCAAATTAAGGACATCTAACACTATTTCTCTTTTGAAAAGATCATTATTTTATTTATTCGGTATAACCAATCATCCATTGATTCCATATGGTCACAACCCATCCCTCAAGGCCTGTGTTGTGACTACCCCAAGACTGCCATCCATAGACCAGGGGTTGGTGACTATAACCTAAAAGGAATATCCATAAAATGGGAAGGAATTTTTTCAATACCTACACACACACAGACTAGGTACACAACTAAAACAAATATAGTATAACTGCTTAATGTAAAAGTACGTACTCAATGTAAGAGATCCAGTATACAAGCCCAACTGGGAAGAAAGTATAGTAAAAAGGTCAAAATGCTATTGAGTTCATCTTCCAAGTATCATACTTGAAGGACAAGTACAATTTTTCTCTATGTCCCACCATGACAATCGGTCACCTCAGTACACCATCTAGTGCTGGCTCCCATGTCTTAGCCAAAGCTGCCCATCTGCTGCACAATACACACCGAGGTGTGGGAGAAGACCCTACAAGGGAGAGTATAAAAATACTCAATAGGGACCATGAAAATGATGAAGGTCTCTCATAATTTCACAAAGAAAAAAAATCAAATGTCAAGATCTAAACAATAATGCACAAAGTAATAGATAAATAACACTAGGTATATAACATAACAGTCAAGAATAAAGATGATTAGCCATAAATCGAGATCATCTTATTCTGTTGAGAGAATTTTGTAGCTAAACTGCATAAGTTTTCCTAGTGCAGACCCATAGAGGATCACTAGGTGATGACCCAGTGTGGATCTCTAGGTTATGACACATAGAGGATCCATAGGTGCTGAACCATATAGAGTATTTAGGTGTTTACCCACAAAGAATTGCTAACTCCTAACTCATGATTGATCGCTAAGTGCTGACCAATAGAGGATCTCTAGGTGTTGACCCATAGAGGATCACTAAATGATGACCCATATAGGATCACAATGTACATACCCAAAAAGGATTGAATGTTTTTGACCCACATTGGATCTCTAATTGATGACCCACAAATAATCGTTATTCCTTCATCTTGTCACAGCTTTCCACTGGATTCCCGCGCATAGAATGCTTGATTCAGGGAAAGTCCACTCCTCAAGAGATTGGTCATAACTCAATACCCTTGATGTCCCACGATGAAGTAACCCAATAAACATCCATGTCATAAGGGTTCCAAAAAATAGACGGCGCGTCAATCGGACAACAAGTTTGTATATTATAGGCATTTTAGTGCTAAAGGACTGGTGGGATTCAGTTTCAATCCATCCGGGCCATACTCCCACATTCTCCAAAATTCATGCGAACTACAAGAAAAGGACTGTCTCCTCATAATGGATCCATTTATTTATTGGGGTTTTCAAATATATGGTTGGTTTAGAATATATTCCCATTTAAGTGAAATTGGGTAGTGAATGATCCGGATCAGGTCCGAACAGATCGGACCATCCCAACCCGTCCCACTAATCCCAGCCCGAAATTATTGGGCCCGGTCTTGCTAGATGGGTCGGGGTCTTGGCCCGTTGTGCTGCTCGACCGATGAGGCCATGCTGGCTCAGTGCCTACCACCAGCTAGGTGCGGGGGTCCGCTTTACATCCAATCGGTCTGTAGTCTATTCGGTTCTTGAAACAGGTGGTGCCAGGATAGCACTACCCCCCTCCAGCTGACCAGCCTCGGGGAATGGTCTAGGGTTGGACCTATGCTCTGGGTCCACCTCCCCCATGGCCGGTGTAATGACACATTACCCACGACATCCCTTTTTCTAACACCGCTTCAAACATGGTGTGCCACTGTGGAACGCCATCCGCTATCATCGTGGACGGCGTTGGCCGACTACCCCATGTTCGTCACACCAGTAGAGCTTCTATGGGCCTCCAATGAATCTCTGAAGGTCTATTTTCTTTTTAGAATGTGCCTATAGGCCTCCCGGGATACTTCCATCAATGTGTGGCCCTCCGGTTTCATCTTTCTTCCTTATGTCGGACACCCATGAAGACCATGATTAATACCAAGATCAGCAAAGGGTCTAATCCTTTTTTGTTTGGCCCACGCCCTCTTCATTAGTGTTATAGCATGGAAAGAGTTCAACATCATTTATAGTGTATGAAATATAAAACTCTTAAAAACAACCCATAACTAGAACTCATTAGAAGATGCTACAAATGAGGATGATGTACTTGTATTTAAAGGTGTTTGTCATTACCTTTCTTTTTCCAGTTCGAATACTAAAATGGTCATCAAAGCTCTATTATACATTGGTAGAAGACGTCACTGACACATCTTCAGAGGTTCCTATCATGAGTGACCAAACACCATGTCCATGAATTGTTCAAATAGAAGAGATGGAACCACCCATGTTGCAATTCATTAATGCAGCTCATTAAAGAACCGGAATTAATTTGCCACTAAATCAACAAAATTCATGGTTACACAACCCAAGGGTCTCGTCATTAAATCACTTCCATTCATGATTGATGTTACACTACAGACCCACCACTATCGTTCAATGGTTACAAGGAATGAATAAATAAAATTTGGAGTTATTTTATTATCTTTCTTGTAAACTCCAAAAATTTACTTTTATTTTCTGAATTGTTTGAAATAAAGTTAAGATTTCCATAAATGAATCCCGACACTGAGAGTCTAATAGGGTCCTCATATTTTTTATCTAAGAACGAGTTCAAAATATTTAAATTCATGCCCACACCTTAATAGAACGTACCTTAAAAATATCTCAAATTTTTTTGGCATGATATATGGGACTCGGAATCAACTGCCATCAATTTTCATAGACTCATAATAATTCAATTTAATTTTAAAAAATATTACATGGAATTTATGGTACATCACATGTCATTTTTACCTATTTTTATGGAAGTTTAAATAAATGTTTTTAATCATTTTCCACATGGACATTTATTTCTGACATAAGATATATTATTTTTTATTTAGATTAAGAAAAATTTGTTAATTATTTATCAGATAATATAAATTTCCTGTTTTATGGGACTTTTTGGCCTAAAATGTTTTTATGAGAATATTATATTTATTGAAATTTTGATAAGATAAGTGATATAACTTTTTCTCATTTGTAAAAATGATTTTTAAAAGTTTTTATGATGAAAATGATATGAATATAAAAAAAATTAGTAATAGAATATTAAATTTAAATAATACATGATTATATAGGAGATTTTTATAAATTAGTAATACATTTGGTGATGATTTATTGTTTTGAGGTGAAAAATATTCATGAAAATATTTTAGGTCAATCTTATAGATTAAAATAGATTTCAGTTATTCTGATATAGGTTAAACATAGTTGAAAGTGAGTTATGAATAATATTCTCTATGATACCTATTATAGTATTTTATGGAATTATTTATTCTAATTTAAGGTGTATGATTTGTTTGAACATTTGAATTGAAACAATAATTTTCAATGAAATTTTTTCTTGAGTTCCCTTATTCCCCATGATTCGTTAGGTATTTCTTTTGTTTTCTTGTGGATTTTAATGATTTTTTTGTGAAATTTACTATTTTATGATTTGGATATGATATATTTTTTTGATTAAAATTTTATTGAGAAAAAGGAAAATATTTTCATGGGCCTTTATATTTTTTGTTGAATAATGAGATACAATAATTTTCATATCCCCTACTTTGTTTTTTGGTTTACAAAAATTTTCAGTTGACTTTCACTATATTTAAGGATAAATATACATTTTATCATGGTAAATTTTTTTCAATGTTTATTATAATTCATTGAATCTATGGTTGATTTAATGAAACAATGGAGTAAACAAGAAGCCCTATTTGTGTGGGGAAAATGTTAAATGTGTGAAAGTGTCAAATCCTTTTTGTAAGGATTTTGTAGATTATCAATTACTCTAAACCTATAGGGCCATTAATGTTTAATAATGTGTAACATGTGTTACAATTGATTAAATTATAGGATATTTAGGATATTGGGTGTTATATAAGAACTTTATATTTCACAATGTGTGTGATCCCAGTGAATACATATGTGTAACATATGTTTATAACATTGTACTATGTGATGATGGTTATAACCAAATTTCATTATGTGTGTGAATTATAAAAATTAACCCATCAAATTTGAATGACCATTATAATGGTTTTTACGTAACAATATGATGGTCAAATTACAAATATATCCTTCGAAAATTGTGAAGTTAACCATATAAATCGAATCTTATTTAAAGATCCCTATGATGGTAAACCTATCAATGAAAACCTATGAATTCTACGCAATGGAGGGATCTTATTATGGAAACCTGATATAGAAATTATTTTACTCTATGAACTCTTGTACACATCACTATGAAAATTCTATCTATATATAAAGAAAACAGGATTGTAAAATCTTTAAAAATTCATCGATGAACGTTAAACATCAATTAATTTAACACCTAAATCTATTAATTATATATTTTTACAAAAAATTAATAATACATTAATAATAAAATAATTATGAACATATTACATCATATATTTAAATTATATTAAATAAAATTTCCAAAAAAATATTTCATATAAATTCTCACTAAATGTATACAAATTATTTTACGAGAAAATATATATTAAAGAAAATAAAATGATTTCAATTCTAAATTATTTAAAAAAACATTTCATTTAATTAAAATATTTATTGAACAATATTTGATACTAAAAAATTATTGAAACTCAATATATTTCAAATTGGAAATCATTCATAATAAAAACACAATATTTTCTTAAAATAGATGTAGAAAACGTGAATTTAAAATATTACCATCGGTTGTAATTAAATATATTCTATATGAATTTTGGATAAATTGGGAAACAAAAAAATTCAATATTCATAAAAAATCTTCAAAGTTAAAATCGTTAAAATGGATTTTTAAAAAAATTCATATCATGGATGTTAATAATCATCTACATGGGTTATTTAAAATACTATATAAAAAAGTCACTATGATTTTTGGACCACAATATAACGCTAATAATTTCAAGATATTTTCTTGGGATTGTCAAATGTTGGAAATGTCAAAAGCAATCCTCTATTTCACTATTCAATCTTTAATAAGCAATCAAATGTTTTGTTTTTTGGAACACACACGTTCCCACAATAGGAATTTATAAATTCTATTAATCCTCCATTTGAAAAAATAAAATCCACATTTATAATCACAATAATGGATAATATTTAATATAATAAAATTAATTTTTTTTCTACTCTGAATATAATAAATAGAGAAATTTTTACCACATTTATAGTAAAAATTGGTTTTATAGGGGTTAAACTAAGAATATATAATTTTTAATTGATCAAAAAATTTTCCAAAAATAATTTTATAAACATCATAAGATCTTATCACCAATAAGGGTTTTGAATATACAATATTTTCATCTCTTTGAAATTGAAAAAACGTGTGTGTAACTTTATGTTTTAAAAAAATCACATGTTTGTCCTCTCAACATGTTATAATCAGATACCCTAGATCCTACCCTCATAAAACATCCAACACAATTTTTATCATCCAATACCAACTCATATATATTATTTAAATCCCTAACACCATCCTTGAGGAATTATTTATATTAGGAATCCAACTTAATAGGGTTGAAAATATTAACCTAAAGAGATTCTATAAGGAAGAGATAAAATTATTATACTTGTCTATTAGTTATATTTCTTCTTCCACCTAAATAAAATATAATTAAATTAAGAAAATTAATAATACCAATATTTAATATTCATGCATATATTTATTCTGTTAGTGTAATAATCCATATCAGTTTTTACTTCCATCAATTTTAAAATAAAACTATTTATTTAATGTACGGTGGACAACCGCATCACGAACAGAGATAATTTATTTTCAATTGTTTCCTTTCATGTTTTTATATAACAATTGATTTCAAATATTCCTAAATATTTTTGAAATTATTATACAACTAAAATTATGATATCCCACATACCTTCTCAATTTACATTCCATGTGGGATATGATAATGACTCTCATGTGTATGTTGGAATACCGACTCTTGAAGGGATGTGGGTAATTTTTAACTTAAGATTTACAAGGAATATTTTATGGGTAAAATAAACTAATATATGTGATTTTCATAACAGAAAATAACTTTGGTAATATAATACAACATATATCTGTTTACCTTCCAATCCATTTGAGAATAATAATGTTTCTCGTGTGTACATCTTGAAATCGACCTCCAGGGAGTGATGCGATTTATTTTCATTTTTATAAATGGATGTTAATAAAGATTTATTTTTATAATTTAAATGATATATAATAACTAAAGTAAAGTATATAAACATTAATTAATATTCATTATCCTTTCGTTTCAACTGTATTAACAACGGAAACAATGTTCATGCGTAGATATGAAATAACAGCTCCCTAAATAGTATAATACATTTTATATATCTAAATTATATAGATTAATATAAATAAATGTTTAATGAAAATATATTTAATGTTTATTGTTGTTAAAATTATGGATATCATCGAACCATGCTTATCCTTAGAGGAACAAAAATATAAAATCGAAATATACATGATATACAAATATGTTATTACCTAAAAGGGAGACTTTATCAATGAATTATTAATGATAGGATATAAATAAATATTAGTAAGTAATACATGGTATGAAATATATAATCATATTTCTATTATTGATATATGAAAAACCTATTTGTATTATTTTGGATGTTTGGATACAAATGCAGGAAGTCTAACCTGGGGTAAGGGTTTCCAATGTCAGTTTTACTTCCACGAGATGTATTCCATATTCACCACATTGTAATTTTGTGTGGTGTGTATACTAACCCAATGATATGTTATATAATTAATACTTTTATATTAATTTAATCTATTATTTCATTTGACTTTATATATTATATAGGTATTACGATTCAAAAGTTTCCAATGTGGTAATTGTTTATTTTTATCGAATCGTTGCTTATTAGTGCTGTTTATTATTGAATTTAACATGATGAAATATTATGATCTAGAGGTCAATTTACTCATGAATTTTCATCTTTTATATTTATTTTTGAATATTTAAATTAATTTTACCATTTATAAAATGTTTATTTAAAATGAATGTGATTTTTTTAATCAAATATGTCTTTATTTCAGTTTTGTTCAAAAGTACATCTTCTATTAATGCAATTTTTTCAAAAAAAGAAATAAAAAATATTATTAGTAGTATAAAAATGAATTAAAAACAAATCTACACCCATATATTAAAATATAAAATATTTTTCAAATAAAATCGTCACATCGTTTTTCAAATATGGCTTGTTTGGATTTTATGGAAAATGTAAAAGGAATATTTTTTAAACATGTAGAAAATATATTTAAATTAGGACATGTTGAACACATAATGTTTTAAATATTCCAATATACGTTTAAAAGCCTATTATAAATAAAAGTTATATTCAAAATGTTTTTTTTCTTTTTTATTAAAAATTGTTTTCAATTTTAAATGGTTATGTTACTCAATATATTTTTAATGAAATATTTAAATTATTTTTTATGTAAAAAACATCAACCCATTACTATAATTATGATACAAAATGGTAATATTTTAGTGATATCGTCTTTATTATTATTTTTGATGATTTATGATTAGTTTTATAGGGGATGTAGCAGTTCGATACCGTTCAAATTTGTCTAGATGGTTTAAGAATATTTTTATTGATAGAGATAGTTGATAAAATTACGTTTTATATTTCTTGAATAAGATTTTTTTTGTTTCTTATAGTATACCCCTTCAATAAGATAAATTAATTGTACACAATATGTAATCTAAGGGGCCCACTATTTTCCCCTCAATGAATTAGAATGTCTAATTAGATAGACAAGGCTTGGTTTTTTCGATGAGGTCTTTCTAATTTTTTTATGATATCATAAAAAGTGGAATATCTTATATGGTTATAATGTCCAACAATATGCATTCCCTCATTATTTTATTATTTATTTAATTATACATGTAAAAAATGGTTTCTTGTAGAGGCCATAACCATATATTTACAATGATAATGAAAGAGGTGTTGTATGTATGGTTATCATAAAAGTTACATGATAACTTTAGTATATTAATTAGACACAAATGTAATTATGTTAATAGAATATACATCTTCAAACCTCTCTTTTTCTCCTCTTATTCTCATAAATTAGAAACGAATTCCTTAATTTTTGGATTTTCCATCATTGTGTATGATGTATTTTCATGTTGTTTCATATCCTTCAATGATGTTAATAAAACCATTATTATTGGTAAATATGATTTTATTATACATATAATAAATTTTATATTGTTTAAGAATGAATATATAATCATTATTTTAAATGTGTTGATATATGTTCAAGATGGTTGTCAAAATATAAAAAACAAATTAAATCATTTTCATTAAAATATTATCTATTGAATTGTCCTCATATCAAAAAATAATAATATATGGTATGATTTATAATTATTGAAAAATATTAATACCATTTCAAACCGCAAATATATTTTTTCTAACATTTGACATGAAAACACATAATGAACCAACCATGGAAACGATGAAATAAAAAATATAAAACAATTAAACAACAAATTATTATTAATAAATGGGTGGAAATTTATTAAATAAATATCACATATGGTAATATAAATTTTAAAATAATTCTATAAAAATTAATTACACTATTTAAACCTTTATATAGGAGTATTGAACACGTTTAAATAATGCCAAACCCATGGTTAGTAAAATTCTTTTTAAAAATTATATTTAATGTCTCTATTAAAAAAATTAAAAAAAAAGATAGTTTCTTATCTCTTTATATAGAAGAGTGACATATCCCATTTTCATAAAGTATTAATGTTTTGATGTTTTCTATAATGACCCTTACATTTATGATTAATATTCCACTGTTTGATTTAATTAAATGTCTTGTGGTTATAGAAAAAAATACACTTCTTTTGTTATATCCAATAGAATTTTAAATGATCATTAAATATATTTATCATTCATAATAAGTCCATTGAATAGTAATAACACGACTAGTATAAATATAGGGTTTTAATGAATCCAATCTTTATATAAAAATAGAGTTATAGATACATATAGTATGTGTTGAGATAAAAGTTTCTTTATAACTTTTCTCGTGACATTGTGTTTTGGAAATCAAAAAAATATTTTCCGAGTAATAATTTTTATCTATAAGAATTTGTTATACATTTACTTGATAATCTATTCAGTATATAAGTAAATATATATGCTTGTAATTTAATCTTTTTATAACAATGTCCAACATTATTTTTTCTTGAAAACAGTAGTTACTGGAACAAATCTGATCCAAACTAAAACTTTGAATTATTCATCTTTCAAAATTATGAATCATCCTAAAAATCAAATCTGATTTATCTTTTCAAATTCAAAATCACACAAAAAATTGAATATCATTCATCATTATCAGTTATGTATCATCCATAACTGCGATTCTAATACTCTTAGTTTATTTATTATTATTCTCTCAATTTTGGGAATTTGATTCATCTTTCGCGATTCTAAATCATCCAAAATTTTGTATTCGTTTTACACTTACATAATTTATGATATACTCAAAAATTTAATTCCCATTCCCAGTTTCAATATTCCAAAATTTAAAACTGTTGGAATCTAGTTCTCATTTACACAATAAAAATTCCCAATTATTTCCAAATATGATTTTATATATTTCATAATTTTTCCCATGTTTTTAAAAAACTTTTTTTATGTTTCTTAACCTTACTATTTTTCCTTAACATAATGTATTATATAATCCGATTCATATATTCTTAATATTTCTAATGATACATTCTATACTAAGTAATTTCATCAAATCAGTTATTATATGACCATTATATGTGCTAGCTATACAGGTCCCTCTATAATTTCGTGAAACATATGAACGTTGGAGGAAATTTAGACCATTGGAGAACTCAACTATTAATATAAAATAATTTGAATGTGTTTAGTTCTGTGAACTTTTGGGTGAATTGAAACTCTTTGAAAGATATATAAAACATTCCTGTTGTGAAATCATCAAAGAGTTTAAGTTGTGAACAACTTGTTCCACATACATAAATCATCAACATGGTTTTTTTCATTTAGTGATTCTGATTTTCTCTATATAAAATCAAGGGATTCATTATTTAGGTAATTCAAAGGATTTTATTACCTACACAATTGAGGGATTCCAATTTGAAGGAAGACAAAGGTACTTTTCACCTTACAGATCGAGGGATTGTGCAGATAATAATACGGATACTGATCTTTGTATTGAGTGATTTCCCTAGTGTGTGTAAGACAAAGATTCTTGAAAGTATAAGTCCAGAACCTTTATCCGCAGTGTTTTAGATAACATACTATTTGAGTTATAATATTTGTACACTTTTATAGGTAATTTTAATTTCTATTGTAAATTTTACCAATAATAAATGGTTTCTTATACTTTTTTTTGTAAATATGATATACATTTATATATGCTTTATGGTATAATATTACCTTAGTATACATGTGTTCTTATTTCCCATCAATAATAATCTTTATCAGGCCCAAATAATATTTCCAAATCTTATAGTATAGGGTTTATGTAAACCTATTTTGTTTATTTTTGTTTTAAAAAATGTATATATATGGTTATAAATGAAGGTTTTTATACATAAAATTCATTTCACTCTTTTAAATTATTATATATGTCTACATTTGGACCTTATTATTGATATTAGAGGACCTTTGTGATATATTTTTGCTTACACATAGTATCAAAAGTGTATTTTTACTCATTACTGGACTTACTCTTTGTTTACTTCTTTATAATGTTAATATATTATTTTATAATGTTTTTTATTTTTTAATATATTCTCCAATAACATGTGGTGTGGAATAATATTTATTTTATTACATTAAATATAGAATGATTGAATATTGGATCCTTAGATAATCTAAACCCTATAATACCACCTATATTTGATGGGAATGATTGTGGATATTCTAGATGTAAAATGAAGACTTTTTTATCATCATTTTTGAGGAGAACTCTAATATGATTACTAGAGATTATAAGATAAATGGAAAAAAATTCATAACTTTTACTAATAAATAAATGAAAGAAAATCATGTGATATATAAGGTAAAGAATAATTTTATTTACTCTATAACGAGTAATATATATAGCGAACACTCTTTTTATGAATCAGATTATCGCATATGGAAGAAACTAAATGTTATACATTTTGGTACTTCTATTGTTATTGAAATTATAAGAGACATTCTTAGAGATTATTATCATGGTTTTATCATTTTATAGAACATATAGTTAAAGTAAAATAGATACATATGAATGTAGTAAATAGCCTAAATTAATTGCATGAAAATGTTATAAAGATGAGATTATTGTAGATAATATTATTAACATCATGCATATAGAATATGAATTTAAGTGAACCATTATTTAGGAGTCATAGAATGTCACAACTTTTACCCTTGGAAAATTATTTTGAACTCTTTTAAAAGATGAAAACAGATTAAATAGAGATGAAGAGAATATAAGGAAGAATAATGGGGGTGTTTCTTTCAGAATTACTTCGAATAAGACAAATGAACTGACACCTGAAAAAGGTTTATTGAAATAAATATCTAAAATTGTTATTATTCAATCTGACTGAAATGAATCTAAATAGTCAAAGAATGAGTTATCAAAACTTTCTTGAAGATAATAAAATATATTTCATGCCGATTTTCAATATAGATATAAAAAAATGTAAACAAAGGACAAGAATGATTATGATGTCACATGTTATGAGTGTAATAAAGAAGGACATATCTGACTAGATTATTTGTAACACCCCAAGATTTTATGAATTTTTTTTAATTTCATTAATGTCTTGTGTTGTACGCTACACCAAAAGGAGATTTCACGACACATATCCTTGACTTGCCTTGCATTACACGCAATTGAGACCTTCCACGACAGCGTGTGTAGTACGCAATACCGAGTTTCACTAAATGAGACTTTATTATAATATTATTATGTACTAGCCGTTATGAATAGTAATACCAACTTTTTGAAATTTTATAAATTTTATCTTTCAAAACGGACTTCATTTCTGGATTCGAAATATCGAAATTAGCTTAGGGAGAAATTTTGGTACTTTTCGGATAACTTTCATTTTATGATGAATAGTGAAAATTACTAAATTTTAATTAAAAACAATCTTTTTGATCGAAATAATTAATAGTGATAAATTATTAATTTTAGTGTTTTTAAAGTATATTTAGAATATATTTTTACAATTTAATTTAATTTTGGTCATTGGATGTAATTTCACATTTAAACCAGACATAAACAAGTGTCAATCTTTTGATATTTATTATCTCTTAAGAACACGCTATTTGTTTTGACGACGAGAATTAATTTTTAAATTAGTTAATGTAACTGATATGTTTTGAATTTGGTAAAATAGACATCATTTTTTAGTTCATAATATCAAATATAGATTAAACCTAATTTTTGGTATTTTTCTGGAAACTTTCATTTTTTGATGAATAGTGATACCACTAAGTGGTAGTAAAAAAATGAATTTTTCATAAAACATAATTTTACTGCTTCTGTGAGTGGAATTTCAAAAATCCGAGAGACACGGTTGATGTCAGTAAGTAAAATTTGGGCCAGTGAGATGAGAATAATTTTTTGGTGAATAGTAAATTTTTTATATTTTTACCACGGTTAAATGTAAATAGGGTAATTAAGGATAAAAATGATATTATTATTACCCTAAAACATGTCCTAATTCTATTGGACAAGTGTAATTCGACCAAAAACAATCTTAGGAATAAACTATGACCATTTAGGACCACTTGGATTAGATTAAGACATTTATTATTAATTTATTTAAAGAAGGTTTAAAATAGTTAAAATCAAAGTTTAATAAGTAAATCATTTTTAATATGGGGTTATAAATAAGATAAATTCGACTATAAATATTCATTAGAAAGATAAAACTATTTCCTACATAATGGTATTTTATTTTTAATTTTTAAACATCAAATAATTTAATTTATGTATGACACAATGATGATGCAGTAATTACCATAATAGTGGAAAATTAGAATAATTGATATTATAAATACCCAAATATATATAATTTGAACTTTTCATGAATTACAATAATTTTCTAGGTTAATATGACATGTTAGTATTGCTTTAATTATCTGTTTTCGAACTAATCATTCTGTTATGATTTTTACAAAAATCAATTACCAAATAGTTTCAAAATTGACATAAAATAGTTTTTAAAACAAATATTATATTATTAATTGTTTTTTTATTCCTAAAAATCTAAGGTTCGGCCAAATGACTTATATATGTTTATATATATTAATAATAAACAACTTGGGGTTTTTTGGCTTGTTATAGTAAGTTTATTAACCTTATAGTGTAAGAACACAAGAAGACACGGTAAAAGTAAAATTATTTAACTTAATGTTAAATCTAAATGATAAGGTTAAAATAGGAACCTAAACTTGTCTATATTATATTGGATGATAGTATTTCGATCCATCCCCACCTTAACTTGGAAATAAATCAAATTAGAGCTATTTAAATCTGAATATGACTTTATAATAAAATAATATTTTTAGTTTTCCAAAGGAGCCCCTCTCCACCCTTATAAAAGGGAACCTCCTCCCTCTCTTACTCACACAACATTGAGCCTTCAAGCTCGGCCAACCCCTGAAAAATTCTCATCTCCACTTCCCTAGCAACATCATAGAGGTTCTAGTCTTCCCCAAAGACCAAATTTAGTGCCCTAAAAGGAGATCTCAAAAAGGAGCTTCAAAGAAGAGGTAATTTCCGTTACCGATTCTTTCAACTTTATTTCCTCTTCCACTTCTTCTTCTTAGGTTGTTTCATTATGAAGTAATAACATCAGTATCAATCATATACAGATATGTTATTATAAGTATGAAACAACCCTATTTCACCATCTATCCAACCTACGGAAAACGAAATCACGGCGCGTGCGTACGTACGAAATACCATCTCCACGCCGTGGTGAAATCTATTTTACACCACCACCTTACATGGATGGGTATAATGGTGTAAATAATATCTATATATGATTATTTTAAAGTGATATTGTTTCTGAAATAGTATACATACACTCCAATACAGTCCCACGATCATGAGAACGATATCATCGCTCGTGCATATGTACGGACTATCGTCTCCACGACGTGATGAGATTCATTCTCAACTTTAACCATTAATGAATGATTATAAAGTACATATAATTATTAATCATGAAATATATGACATAATAATGATACTGGATTTATGTGTATATATATGTATGTTATCTACTTAATTCCGTTCAACTCAATAAGGAAACAAAAAACAGCTTTCATGCGTACGTACGGCCTACCGTCTCCATGAACGGTGAATTTCTTTCCATTTACTGATCTATTATATATATGTATATTCTGAATATATATTATATATAAATCATGTTATGTATTCTATAATTATGTAATCATGATCTAAGTAATCATATGAAAAATTACAAGTCAAAACACGGACGACAAATGAAATGATTTTACCCAAAACGCTCTTTAACATGGAATTTACAAAAGAACGGGTAAAATAAAGTCATAAGTGAACCATATATGATATCATAACAATGAGTATGATTCTGGAATAAGTCAATGAAATTATTTAAATCATTATACAGGAGGTTCGGACACTTACGAAGCAAATCAGACCTAAGGTAAGGGAAATATCACAATCTCATTTGTATCCTAAATTGTTTATACTTTGGTATTTACTTGGGTGTATTTTATCATCCACATCCATGTTTCCTCAATATGTAATGTTATTTACATCCACCTACAATTGTTTAAATCCAAATTTACCCTTCGGTGAGTTTTTAGTAAAAGATATGAAAGGAATCTTTTGTCGTTTTTCATACGAGGTACTTTTTGACTTTTCGGACAAAAGTATGAGAAGAATATTCTTTTTAACTTATACGGCATGAATGGATTTTTAAAAAACTATTTCCAAGAATATTCCTTTAAATGTTTCCAAGTTTATTTTTAATCAACATCTTTTATTTTAAAATTGTATGACATGTTAAGAAAGGAAAATGTTTTTGAAGTAGAAAGGATATTTTTCTCAAGAATGGAGTTCAAGTGTTTTATCAAAATTATTTTCCATCTAAGATAATATAGGGTTCTGTTTCTATCCCTATTATTATAATGATTTGATTATTTTGTGATGGAAATATTTTTATGAATTCCTTTATCTTATATGAAATTTTTTATGAAGTTATGATGTTTAAGATTCCCATTTTTATTACATGGGTTACGCTATGATGTATGGTTTATGATTTTGTGGCCCACATAAGAATGGTATCATTATGAGATTGTGGGACCTATATATCCCTCCAATAAATTGGTTAAAGATTTTATATCTCATGATATAGACATGGATGGAACGGTAGGTTATACCGGTTCAGTGAAACAGGACTAAAACGAGGATTGAACTTGGTTCAGAAAGGGACTTTGTCCACTAAGATAGTCTTGGCAATGAGTCTTGACTAATAAGAAATGATTCTCTATTATTATGTGTGTATTCCACAAAGCTTCATGTTTTAAGTTATGATTATTGGGATTACATTTCACTATTATGATTTATCCCATGTTATGATATTATGATCTCTTTTTCAGGTTAAGATTTCCAAAATGTTATGTTCTTATGAATATGATGTGATTAATATTTATTTTGTTTACCCTTACTGAGCATTTGAGCTCACCCTTTTATGTTTTCTTTTCCCCCGGATATAAAGAACGGTTTTATGTATAAAAAATGAAGATCTTTATGGGAGATGTTGAAGATCATTCACCATGATTAGAAGATTATATTTCGAGTTTCCAAAGACACTAAACTATTACGGTCCTTGTGTGTGTGTTTTTGTTATGTACTAAGTAGTCCGAAAAAGTAATGTAACGTCAATGTACGTCAAGATTCGGGTCCCTACTGTCGGTATCAGAGGAAAGGTTTAGTCATCCTTTGGAAAATAGGATGCGAAAACGTTAGTGATATCCCTAGAGATATTTCTAAGGTATGTCTAGGGATGCCCCTAAGGATAAGTATACGTATAGGATATAGTCCTAGAACTACGGTAACGATCTTAGAATTTAACCTAAGATGTTAGATATTTATGTTACTCCCCCTTTATTATGATTTTTGCCTCTAACACTATATTTTTTTGGGTTTTAGAAAATGGCTGGAAACAAGATGATTCAGGATAATGGAGGATATTATGGACAATGGAATGATATTATTCATCAATAACCAAATGAAATGAGATTTTGATTTCCAACCATCGTTATTATTCCGAATCATCAATCTCATAATATGATCAATAAACTCAAATTTGGTAAGTTTCCTGACTCGACTAATAAGAGAAAGTTGGAGTTTCATGATGATCATTGAGGAAAGAAAGTTCAATTTCCCCTATGTAAATCATGTGGGAAGAGGCATCAAGGAGAATGTATCAAAGGAACTAGAAGATGCTTTGGGTGTGGAAAAGAAGGACGCAAAGCCAGTAATTGCAAAGGAAAAGGTTCAGTTAACACCATGGATGAGAATAATGGTATTTCTACGACATCAAAAATGGTTAAATGTTTTAAATTTTAAAATTACGGGCATTATGCAAACCAATTCCCTAAGGAAAAGTCTCGTGAAGAGAATTAGTACGGTCGTATGGGTAGTATTTATGTTGATGATGATGAAGAGACTACAAATGAAATGTGAGTTGAAAAAATTGTTGAAGCTCGGTCAATGGTTTAAGAAGGTAGTGGAATGATTACATGTTTATCAAGTGTAATGTTGTATATGTAATCTCATGGTACTATGGAATAAAGAGACATCTAAGGATTGTTACACTATTTTCCTTCCTTGAGTTTTGAAAGTGTATGATTAATGGTACCAGTATCCATTAAATGATATTCAGATATTTTTGGAATATAGATGATATGCTCATAATGAAGGTATAAGGAGAAAATTAAATGTTTGATAGTATTCATGAGCTCATGACTGATATAAGGAGAATGTTATGTAATGGATTGAGTATATAGAATTTTGGGATTTTGGTATGTGGAAAGAGTTAACTTTTGATAACATTCATGTTTTCACTAAGGTTTAATGGGTATTTATTTTTTAAGAGAATACATGATTAAGGCCTTTGAATGTTTGGAATGTGACCAAAAGGACATATCTTATGATATATGGGGATCAACGATGGTATTAAACCTCTGGTAATCGTTTTCACTATATTATGAGAGTGGACTGCAGTATTATTGGAATGTATTATGTTGGACATAAGTTAGAATTGTGTAAGGATAGAAGTTTTTTAGATATTATTTAGGGGATGTTATAGTAATTTAGTTTTAGAAAAAGGAAAACCTGTAGGATGGGCGACATGCCATCACGTCGGAAACGGCTGTGGGAATCGAACCCACAACAAAAGTGCGACCGGCCTTTATCTCCTACCACTGGCCTACAAGAAGTCCCTATTTAGTAGAAAATAGTTTTATTATATTAAGCAGTATGATATATGAAGTATAAGTCCATTTTAGAAACCATATATCATTAATCTCACTATAGATGGACTTATGTATTTTTTGATAACTTTTCTAACCTTTTGTTTGAGACAGATGGAATGACCCATCATTCTATCACATGATCTGCTAACACATCATGAATGACAAATTAAACTTCATTTCATTAAGAGATGAAGTGGAAATTGTCCAAAGAATGACCAACGGTGAGACTATACCAAAATCACGAAAGTATTTCTTCTAATTCCAATTTCATCTACTTTTGGGAAACGATCATGAAGACCAAAAATGATGTCCTAGTGCTCTTATATCTGATGAATCAGATGGTACCTTAGATCATCACAAATTTATGGCTTTGTGATTGCTTGTTTTTCCATATCCATGTTCTCTACCACCCTCCATCAGAACATGATGGTTAGATTTCTCATCCATATCCATATTGTCACCTATGTGGAAACCCAGTGATTAGTTTATTTGGGTAACCATTACGTTTCATACTTTTGTTTTTAAATATTTTTTTGTATTCCTTTTTAGGATGTGGGATTTTATTAAAGAAACTTTCGAGTAGTAAACTATTTATAACCCCGACGAATTTCGAGGTCGAAATTCATCTTAAGGGGGGTAGAATGTAACACCCTAAGATTTTATGAAAAATATTTTTTTAATTTCATTAATGTCTTGTGTTGTACGCTACACCAAAATGAGATTTCACAACACATATCCATGACATGCCTTGCATTACACGCAATTGCGACCTTCCACAGTAGCGTGTGTAGTACGCAATACCGAGTTTCATTAAATGAGATATTATTATAATATTATTATGAACTAGCCGTTATGAATAGTAATACCCACTTTTTGAAATTTTATAAATTTTATCCTTCAAAATGGACTTCATTTTTGGATTCGAAATATCGAAATTAGATTAGGGTGAAATTTTGGTACTTTTCGGATAACTTTCATTTTCTGATGAATAGTGAAAATTACTAAATTTTAATTAAAAACAACCTTTTTAATCGAAATAATTAATAGTGATAAATTATTAATTTTAGTGGTTTTAAAGTATATTTAGAATATATTTTTACAATTTAATACAATGTTGGTCATTGGATGTAATTTCACATTTAAACCAGACATAAACAAGTGTCAATCTTTTGATAGTTATTATCTCTTACGAACACGCTATTTGTTTTGAAGACGGGAATTAATTTTTAAATTAGTTAATGTAACTGATATGTTTTGAATTTGGTAAAATAGACATCATTTTTGAATTCATAATATAAAATATAGCTTAGGCCTAATTTTTGGTATTTTTCTAAAACATTCTTTTTTTGATGAATAGTGAAACCACTAAGTGGTAGTAAAAAAAATTAATTTTTCATAAAACATAATTTTACCTCTTCTATGAGTGGAATTTCCAAAATCCAGGAGGCACGGTTGAGGTCAGTATGTAAAATGTGGTCCAATGAGATGAAAATAATTTTTTGGTGAATAGTAACTTTTTAATTTTTTTACCACGATTAAAAGTAAATAGGGTAATTAAGGATACAAATGATATTATTATTACCCTAACACATGTCCTAATTCTATTGGACATGTGTAATTCGACCAAAAACAATCTTAGGAATAAAATATGACCATTTAGGCCAACTTGGATTAGATTAAGACATTTATTATTAATTTATTTAAAGAAGGGTTAAAATAGTTAAAATCAATGTTTAATAAGTAAATAATTTTTAATATGAGGTTATACATAATATAAATTCGACTATAAATATTCATTAGAAATCTAGAAAGATTTCCTACATAATGGTATTTTATTTGTAATTTTTAGACATTAAATAATTTAATTTATTTATGACACAATTATGATGCAGTAATTACCATAATAGTGAAAAATTAGAAAAATTGATATTATAAATACCCAAATAAATATAATTTGAGACTTTTTATGAATTCCACTAATTTTATAGGTTACTATGACATCGTATTATTGATTAAATTAACTGTTTTAGAACTAATCATTCTGTTATGATTTTCACAAAAATCAATTACCAAATAGTTTCAAAATTGACATAAAATAGTTTTTAAAACAAATATTAAATTATTAATTGTTATTTTATTCCTAAAACTCTATGGTTTGGCCAAATGACTTAGATAGGTTTATATATATTAATAATAAACAAATTGGGGTTCGTTTGGCTTGTTATAGTATGTTTATTAACCTTATAGTGTATGAACTCAAGAAGACACAGTAAATGTAAAATTATTTAACTTAATGTTAAATCTAAATGATAAGGTTAAAATATGAACCTAAACTTTTCTAAATTATATTGGATGATAGTATTGCGTTCCATCCCCACCTTAGCTTTAAAATAAATCAATTTAGAGCTATTTATATCCGAATATGACTTTATAATAAAATAATATTTTTAGTTTTCCAAAGGAGCCCCTCTCCTCCCTTATAAAAGGGAACCTCCTCCCTCTCTTCCTCACACAACTTTGAGCCTTCATGCTCGGCCAACCCCTGAAAAATTCTCTTCTCCACTTCCATAGAAACATACTAGAGGTTCGGGTCTTCCTCAAAGACCAAATTTAGTGCCCTAAAAGGAGATCTCAAAGAGGCTCTTCAAAGAAGAGGTAATTTCCGTTACCGATTCTTTCAACTTTATTTCCTCTTCCACTTATTTTTCTTAGGTTGTTTCGTTATGAAGTAATAAAATCAGTATCAATAATATACTGATATGTTATTATAAGTATTAAACAACCCTATTTCACCATTTATCCATCCTACGGAATACGAAATCACCGCGCGTGAAAACGTACGGAATACCGTCTCCACGCCGTGGTGAAATCTATTTTCCACCACCACCTTACTTGGATGGGTATAATGGTGTAAATAATAACTATATATGATTATTTTAAAATTATATTGATTCTGAAATAGTATACATAAACTCCAATACAGTCCCACGATCATGGGAACGATATCATCGCTCGTGCGTACGTACGGACTACCGTCTCCATGACGCGATGAGATTCATTATCCACGTTAACCACTCATGAATGATTATAAAGTACAAATAATAAGTAATAATGAAATATATGACATAATAATGATACTGGATTTATGTGTATATATATGTATGTCATCTACTTAATTCCTTTCAACTCAATAATGAAACGAAAACAGCGTTCATGCGTATGTACGACGTATCGTCTCCATGAACGGTGTATTTCATTCCATTTACTGATCTATTATACATATGTATATTCTGAATATATATTATATATACATCATGTTATATATTCTGTAATTATGTAATCATGATCTAAGTAATCATATGAATAGTTACAAGTCAAAACACGGAAGACAAATGACACAATTTTACCCAAAACGCTCTTTAACATGGAATTTACAAAAGAACAGGTAAAATAATGTCATTAGTGAACCATATATGATATCATAACAATGCGTATGATTCTAGAATAAGTAAATGACATTATTTAAATCATTATACAGCAGGTTCGGGCACTTACGAAGCAAATCGGACCTAAGGTAAGGGAAATATCACAATCTCATTTTTATCCGAGATTGTTTATACTTTGGTTTTTACTGGGGTGTATTTTATCATCCACATCCATGTTTCCTAAATATGTAATGTTATTTCCATCCACCTACAATTGTTTAAATCCAAATTTACCCTTCGGTGAGTTTTTAGTAAAAGATATTAATGGAATCTTTTGTCGTTTTTCGTACAAGGTACTTTTTGACTCTTCCGACAAAAGTACGAGAAGAATATTCTTTTTAACTTATATGGAATGATTGGATTTTTAAAACATTATTTCCAAAAAGCATATTTTAAAAGTTTTCAAGTTTATTTTTAATCAACTTCTTTTATTTTAAAATTGTAAGACATGTTAATAAAGGAAAATGTTTTTGAAGTATAAAGGATATTTTCCTCAAGAATGGAGTTCAAGTGTTTTATCAAAATTATTTTCCATTAAGATAATATAGGGTTCTGTTTCTATCCCTATTATTATATTTATTTGATTATTTTGTGATGGAAATATTTTTATGAATTCCTTTATCTTATATGAATTGTTTTATGAAGTCATGATGTTTAAGATTCCCATTTTTATTACATGTGTTATGCTATGATGTATGGTTTATGATTTTGTGGCACACATAAGAATGGTATCATTATGAGATGTGTGGGACCTATATATCCCTCCAATGCATTGTGTAATGATTTTATATCTCATGAGATAGACATGGCTGGAACGGTAGGTTATACCGGTTCAGTGAAACAGGACTAAAACGAGGAGTGAACTCGGTTCAGAAAGGGACTTTGTCCACTAAGATAGTCTTTCCAACGAGTCTTGACTAATAAGAAATGATTATCTATGATTATGTGTGTATGCCACAAAGCTTCCTGTTTTATGTTATGATTATTGGGATTACATTTCACTACTATGATTTATCCCATGTTATGATATTATGATCACTATTGCAGGTTAAGATTTTACAAATGTTATGTTATTATGAATATGATGTGATTGATATTTCTATTGTTTACCCTTACTGAGCATTTGAGCTCACCCTTTTATGATTTCTTTTCCCCAGGATATAAATAAAGGTTTTAGGTATAAAAAATGAAGATTTTTATGGGAGATGGTGAAGATCTTTCACCACGATTAGAAGATTATATTCCGAGTTTCCAAAGACACTGAACTATTACGGTCCATGTGTGTGTGTTTTTGTTATATACTAAGTATTCCGCAAAAGTAATGTAATGTCAATGTACATCAAGCTTCAGGTCTCTACATTATTCAAGGATTCAAATAAAGGAGAATAAAGATACATTCTGATAGGAATCTGAAAAGATATTTCAATCCAAATGCAATGAACGTATTGAAGGTAAAAGATTATTGGAGTGAATTTGGTGAGGACTAGTATGACGTATTATAAGTTATTGAATCATTTATATAGAAATTGTTAGTCATATTTTTATAATTCCAATTAAAAACTAATGATTCCTAGATAATGTAATCACTAATTATTCCTTAACTATCATATCTTTATGCGATAATTGTCATGAAAAATAACATTCTATATATTCGGATGAAGAATCATCCCCATCCCAATATAATTCGTTACCTTATTTTGAATAAGTATTTAGGTTTTCAATGTTACATAAAAATAAAAATTGTAAAATCAAAAGGAAACTTTATAAGAGAAATTATAGAATCAATATTTTATACTAATAAGTTTCATATTATTATAAATATCTTCATTCAAATTGATTTTAAATTGTTTTTATTTTAGAAACATTGAGTATGTTATTTCTGAGAAGGATTAACATTATAAGAATATTAAGAATTTTATTTCTATGAAAATTTTTTCTGAAGAAAACTTAAATCCTAAGATTAAAAAATATTAGGATAATAATTTAGTCATTAGACTTAAATTTGAGACACATTCCTTAATTGAAATTTAGTCACTCATACATCTATTAAGGAAGGTTTTGATAAAATTTATTCACAACTTTACCATCATTATAATAGTTCAGGAATGGGTTGTACTCAATATAAACCTATTTTCAATTAGTAATATTTTTGCCTCAAAATTCCATTTTTAACTACATTTTAATGTAGTGCGCATTGGGGGAAAAATTGTTCTCAAAAAAGTTATTATAATTAATTTTATCATAAATCTCACTTTTCAATGTAAATATGGATTCAATTGATTTTTTATTCCAAAAGTTATCGATCCAAAAAATTTTGGATTTTGAAAATATAATTATTTTTTATTTAGGATACTAAATGATGTACCAACCACAATATATGGTACATTGATAATGGTTGTTCCCAACATATGATTGGAAACAAAAACTTCTTTGAAAATATTATTACGATAAAAGGTGAAAAAGAATATTTTGACGAAACATATTTGGGAGAAATTGTTGTTATATGTATCATTTTTCTTCTTTGAAAATCCTAATTTCAAATATTTTATTTGTTAAATGTCTTAATCACAACCGTATATGTATAAGTAAATTATGAGATGTAGGTTACCATGTGAATTTTATTAATGAAAAATACATAGTACACAATTCCAAGGATGAGTAAATTCTTTCTCCCCATTAGCATGAGAATATTTATACACATAATAAAGATGACCTTAAAAGATAAGAATTTCCAAGACCAAGTGTAAAAAAAGTCCAATATGGGATATTGAATAGAAAGATATGGTAATGAATCCTTAGGGTCTTATGTAAACTATCCATACTAACTAGATAATGATCTATGAGAACATAGATTTTATTCTTCCAAAGTCTGTAAACCTTGTAAATTTTTAATAAACAAAAGTAAATCACAGTCTATTAGTGAAGTTTCATCATCTAAGGAATTAGAGTTAGGGCACATAGAGTTGTTTCACTATTATGAAACATGATGTATTAGAGGAAAAAATATGTATTTGTTTTAGTTGATAATTATACCCAATTTACATGGGTCCATATTCTACAAAAGAAATCTGAAACCTTTTCTAATTTCTAATCCATTTCATCCAAAGTTCAAAATTAGAAAAACCTCCCATTGATAACTATATATAGTGATCAAGGAGAAGAATTTGAAAATTTAGATGTTGAATTTTTTTATAGTATGAAAATAAGTATTGATAACTTCTCTTCTCCTATAACTCCTTAGGAAAATTATTTTTTTGAATGAATTAATTTAATTCTTCAAGGGTTTACAAGAACCTTGGGCATTTAATACTCAATTAATAAAAAAATTTAGGCTAAAGTTGTAAGTTAATATTTTATAATATTAATTGTGATTTAATCTAGCCATTTCTTAATAAAACACCTTAAGAGTAATGGATTGGCTTAAAACCTAATGATTCAAACATCATGTTATTTAGATTAAAAGAATTCATTTTGAATACAATATATATCTTTCATAAAGTCACACCCAAATATGTTGAAGGCTTGTTTTTAGGATATCTCGCCACCTCTAAGGTTTAGAGAGTCTTTAATAGGAATTCATTTACTGTTGAGGAAATAATACATGTTAAATTTGATAAAACTGATCCTTTTGTATTTAAACAACCTCATCCCACATATTCAGATTTATTTTCAAAAAATTATTTGTAACCGTTAATGGTAGATTCTTATGAATAAGATAACACCCATGAAAATGTTTCTCACGTATTCACTATAGAATATTTACTACCATATGTTTGTGAACAGGTTTTACAAAACCCAAATTAGTTTTTTTATGAAATCATCCCAGTGATAGTATCATTTATGATGTAAATACACAAGTAAGGACTATAATTTCTTTAATAAATATAGTAGAGAATTTATAATATCTTCATCAATTAAAACCTATAAATAATAATTATACTTTAGGTTTTTAAGGTTGTATAAAAGATATCCAAGATGAGATAAATTAATAGGAAAGGAGTAATGTTTTTTCCTTGGTTGAAATACCCTAATTAACATATATAATTGTTTTAAAATGGGTCATCATAATTAAATGTGATGAAAATTAAATAATTGTATGGAATAAAAAATGATTATCTGCTAAAGGATATAATCAACAATATGGAATATATTATGAAGATACCTATGCTCTAGTTTCGGGACTTGAATCTATTCAAATTATCATAATCTTTACCGCCTTTTTTAATATCCAAAATTTTCAAATAGATTTAAAGTGTTCATTCTTTAATAGATATGTTCAAGATGAATTTTATGATTTAAAAGATCTTGGTTTTGAAGATACAAAACAACAATAACATGTTTTTAAAAATACCAATGTTTTACATGGTCTTAAACAGTCACCTATAGCATGGTATGATATAGTTATAAGGTTTATGTTAGAAAAAAATTATGTTAAAGGAAATGTTGATCTAAACGTTATTATAATGAAATAAATGAATTTTTTTTAATTGTTCAATACATGTTGGTGATATTATTTTCAGATCAACTCGAAAAACTATAACTCATTAATTTGTGAATGTTATGAAATATGAGTTTTAAATGAGTATGACCAGTAAGTTATGATTTATCCTTGAATTTCAAATTTCTAAAAAACTAGAATAATCCTATATATATCAACATAATTATATTAAAAAGTTTCAATAAAATTATGAACAATAAAACACTAAAAGTGTAAGTAATCTAATCAGTACCTTGAATACCCTTTATCACGGAGAAGTTGGGGAACAAGTGGATCCAACATCTTTTATAGGTAGGATAGGATGTCTACTATACACGAAATATAGTCATCCAAATATAATATTTTATGAATGATTATGTGAAAGATACAATATAATAATAAATAATACCATTTAAAATAAGTGAAAATAACTTTTTTATTTAAATGTATCAATAGACTGATGAATTTTGTATTCTTCCTGAAAATAATTTATTTTAAAAATATTTTCAAATGTTGACATTGGTGGTTATAGAATAGACAAATAATGTACGTCCAAAACATTTCATCTCCTCATAGATTCATTAGTTTTTTGGGCATGTATCAAACAACAAACTTTAGAACATTCCACTAGTAAATATTAAGATGTGGCAGTTGGATGATGTTTTCATTTAGTATTGTAGATGTAACATAATATAACTGATTATGGAATGAGTTTTATTATAACTCATATATTATTTGATAACACTTGTGTCATTGACTTATGAAAAAATATTTCACATCACTCTCTCTCTGAGCACATAGATATTAGGCATCAATTTATTATAACATTTTATTTTATAATTCACCAAAAAACAAGAACAACATGCTAATATTTTTACAAAATCATTACTTTAGATAGATTTGAATATATTAATCAAATTTTAGTAATTATAAATATAAGGTAATAATTCATATCTACTTTTGGTTAAAACTGTCTACTAACATTATGATATGCAGTTTTTTATAGGGGGTGTACACTTGATTTCATTAAAAAAATTGTAACATAATAAACTATTTTTGAACATAAATAATTTTGTTTTCGGAAACTAAAATATTTTTTTTGGAACCTAAAAATGGCTTTTTAACCCTAACAAAATATTTTGGTATCTATGATTTTGTGGATGAATCTTAATCAATAGAAACATATTTCCTGACAACTTTGGAAGGTATATCTTCTAACTTATTAAATATAAGTTTTATTTTAGTTTGTTGGTATTTAAATATTGTTTTACGAAAAAATTAAATGGATTATTATTACCATAAATATGTTTATTTCGTTAAAACTTAAATTGATCAGAATTTATAACACTTTGTTCAGTATAGTATCAACCGTCATATTAGATCATATCAATATCAATAGGTTGATCTTTCTTAGAAGTTTATCTATCATCTATGATGCTAATATAATTGTAGAACCACCTCGTGTCCCACATATATCTCAATCATTTTCTTCTTGAGTTTCTACCTCCCTTCAATGTTCTCATTCTGATTTCCATATCTCTTCAAAAGTAATGAATGCCATTTTCAATCTGTTCTCAAAAATGAATGCCTAAAAATAATAAAAATAATGAATGGTAACTCTTTAGGTAATGGTTAGTTCATCATGATTTATTTATTAAATATTATTCTATAATAATAATGATCGTAATATTGCATGTAAGGAGATGAATTTTCATTAAAAAATAAGGGAGAAAAAGATAGTCAGTTTTAAAATATATAAATTGAATTCTAAAGATCCATCAATTTTTTCATAAAAGGAGGAAATGTAAGTTTCAATTTATGATTTATATGAAAACTATTTCTTTATCTTATAAGAATGCAAAAAATTTCTTTGAGATAGAATATGATGGTGAAAGTTGCATTTTCTCTCATAAGTTTCATGATTCAGAAAGTTATTTTCAAATAGTTAAGGATAATGATTTCTTAGTAAATAATGGAGTAAGGAATCCCAAGCATTCCATACATTCATCCAACTTCAAAATTAGGGAATTTTGATGCAAAGTATTTTAATACCAATAATAGGAGACATGGAATCCATAAAAATTACATACATCTTCATGATGTATTTTCTTATTAGTCTATTAAATATTAACATAGTGAATAATATCTTTCTCAATATCAGTAATAAGAAGGACGTGCCAATCAAATATCAAATCCTTATGTATCCCACAACATTGTCCAAGAATATTGTTAATTGTATAAACTTCTCAGAGATCCATGAATTTAAAAGACAATGTATTTAAATATTATAATTTTATGTGGTGACACACTTTAATAAATGAAATATTCTATTTGTGATAAGAGAAATGAGTTTTTTGAATTATCTAGAAAGTCATGGAAAATTGGAGAAAGCTTATAGAAATGGTCAGTTTTGACTAAAAAAAGAAAGTCTCAAGCCCTGAAACCATATAAAAGTACTCAAGCTTTAGAAAAACCAAAGAAGAATCAATAGATTTTCTACCTAAATGATTTTTTATCAATGTTGAGACAATATAAAGAGATAAGGAATAAATGAGATGAAATGTTTGAGATATATCCTGAAGAAGATAATGATTTGAAAAATAGGGAAGCTGAAGAACTTAAGAAACAAGAAATAAATAAAAAGCATAAGAAAAAGTTAACTGATTCAAGGATAGTTCAAGAAATGTTGAAATATACATAATGTCACTCAGTACAAATTAATCTTCTAGAATAATTTGTACAATATACTAAAAATCATCAACAATCAAAACAAATTTTAGTTTTGGATAACACAATACAAAAAAGGAAGGTAAGTTGTTCTAATTTTATTTCTGATTATTAATGAACCTTGTTAAGAAAAATAATATGAAGATGAAGTTAAAATCCAATAGAAAAAATTGATGATGAGATTTAATAAATTTAAGAAATATAGAAACAGATACAATCATACAGGTTATATTCAAGAACTTATAATGACCCTACATGAAAATATTCCTCAGAAGGAAAATCAGTCCAAAAATTCCTAGATTAGCAATAAAATTTTGTTGAATGTGATGTTCAAATAATACCTTCTGATAATGAAGTTGATAAAGATGATATTTTCCATCATGGAAATGATGAAAATCAAGATGATAGTGGTGATGATGATGATGATAAGAAATTCATACATGTTTATGATGATAGGTAAAAAAATTAATAGGATAAGAAACATTGAATCTATTAAAGAAAAAGGAAAAACAAATGTGTTGGAACATCTATGAATGATTCTTCCGAATCCAAATGGTCTTCCTCATCTATAAGAGAATATTTTTTCATTAAATACATAAAAAAGTTAGTGAAATACATTCCTTATTTATAGAATATTGAGTCATGATTTTAGTTATACAAGCTTCTATTAATTATAAATAAGAATCAACAAACCTTTTCAGGGAAAAGTGCATAATAATGAAATTGAATTATAAACCATTCTTCCAAATTTTGAAAAACACATGATATATTTTAGTGTTATAATTACATGATAAAATTTGATCAGTAATGATCTTATTGCTTTTGATGATATCATCGAGACATTAAAGTGCGTATTTGAAGAATCAGATATAAAAATAACAAATCTTTCAAATAAATTCCTAGAATTAATAAAGGTTGAAAAAACTATTTGGTTAGAATAAGACAAGAATCTATATAGTAAAATGAATTCTCTATCACAATAATTTAAATTGGTGAAGGCTTGAAGATAAGAGGTTGATGACATTATTATGCCATAGGATTAAAAGATTATGTCTTGGGATGATAATATTTTAATCCAACATGAAATTATTCATAACCTTGAGATAAATAGTTAGGATTTGAAAAATATTTTATCAATGTTTATAGTTCTTCACAAGGAGGTCATGAAGTTTTCGACAATATATAAAACCTTAATATGGAAAAAGATTGTTTTTTTATTTCTAAAAAATTTATTGTAAAAACAATCTTTAATGATAAAATTTTTTATCATCTCCTTTTTTGAATAAATTGTTTTCAATGTTATCTGGTACATTATAATTTTTATGATTCTCTTTTTTTAAATAAAAAAGTGTAGAAATTTTTTCTAAACTGAATATTTATCTATGTAGGAAATCATAAAGGGGATATTATTAAAGAATGAATCCTTTAGTAAAGGGTAGTTATTTATTTAAGAATGGACGAAAAATATATAAATATAGAATATGATACTTAGGGGGTCTACTTATCCTAAGTGGCAGTTAGTCATATTCATCTTCAGTAATAAACTAATGGAGAGATAAATTTGTATTTAATGTTCAAATATGCAATCTTATTATTTTTATATTCTTTTCTTAAATAGACTGTTTTTCTTTCCAAAAAGGGATAGATTATTGAGTAAAAAGATTATTTATATACTTTCTCATTCCATAATGTCTTGAAAAAAAAACATTTTTTCTTAATAATTATTTTTATCTATAAGAAATTTTTTATATATTTCCTATATAATAATTTCTATCTTTATGAATGTTCATTAATCCTTTTATATCTATGTATAACATTATTACTTTCTTAAAAAAATAGATACAAGAAAAAATCAGATCCTTAATGAATGTTCTAATTATTCATCTTTGTCAATTCATAATCATCAGGAAAATTGAATCTGATTTATCTATCTCAATTATGAATGATGCTGAAAATAGAATCTAATTAATCTTTTTCAATTGCTAATTTTCCATAATAGTGATTCTGATTTTCTAATTTTTTTACTCCAGTTATTTCATTTTTGTGAACATGATTCATCTTCCTCAATTCTAACTCGACCATAATTTTTAATCATTTTAATACTTCCTTAAATTTTGATTCACTAAAAAATGATAATATGATTCAAGAATTCTCAATTCCGAAATGTTTAATTCTATGAATCTGATTTTAATTTCCCCATCATCGATTCTGAATTATTTCTAGATCAAATTGTATATCTTTAATAATGTTTTTCCATGCGTTTAAGACTACGTTTTTATATACTTCTTAAAATTACTATTTTCCTACATACAATTTTTTATATATAAAAATTCATATATAGTTAATTTTTTTCATGAAATTTTTATATGATAAACAAAATCATCTAATATGTTATTAATTGACCATTTGTATGTTCTAGTTATATAGGTCCATTCAAAAAATTTAGAAAAATATGATCATTGGAAGAAATTTTGACCTTTATAGATCTCTCCAATAAATACAAAAAAATAAGAATCTATTTGGTTTTGTGATCTTTTGGTAGAATTTATACTCTGCAAGAGCACTTCAAAAATTGTTTCATGAAAAATACATGAAGGTTTTACATTGTGAACATGTGGTTCCATATACATAAATCATCAAAAAGATTTGTTTTTCTTTGTTTGATTCTTATTATCATAGTATACAGTAGTGGTTTTAGAAGTTGATGGAAAAAAAGGTTCCAATTACATGCTTAATTGTGGTCTTCCATGTGGAATAAAGATATAGCTACCGACCACCTTACATAGAGAGGGATTAGTTGGATGTCAAGAAAAATTTCGATCTATGTATAGAGGGATTATCCTGGTGTGGGTAAGACAAACGTTCCTAAACATATAAATCAGGGGGCCATTGTCCACGGTGTATTGGATACCCTTGTCATTGGGTTAAAATATTTCAACTCATTATTAAGTACTTTTAGTTTCATATTTAATTTTTAACAATAAGAATGTGATTATTATAATTTCTCTTTTGTGGTAACTCTAATATAAGATTCTATATACATTACTATAGAATCATACTTAAGTATACTTGTGTCTATATTTCTCTTTGATTCTCAACTTTTTCAGGCACAATGTTATTTCCATTATATTACAAAAGAGGGGTTAGGTGAATCAAATGTGTTTAACCTTGTTTAAAAAATTAACCATTTGGTTAAAAAATACTGTTTCTAAACATTCATTTCCACACTTCTTGTAATTTAGTATGTACATATACATTTAAATCCTAATGTAAGATCATTATCCATGATGCTCATTTATCCATTCTTTCAAGAGAGGTATAATTTTAGGACATTGACAAAGGCCAGGCCCAACCTAGAATCCAAAAACATATGAATGAGTGAAACTGTTTAGGGAGAAGTTCGACCTTATTATGATTATGATGAAAACCATATTCACTGAATGGACCCTTGAATGCCCCATCATGAAACACCTTAAACATAGGGTTTATACTTGTATATTAATGGGATATGGATCAAGAACCTAGAAATATAAATATGAACTTAATTTTTCATAAAATAATGAATATATTATTATCCAATTATTACGATGTTGTAAATGTTTTTTAGGCACAAAATTTATTTTTTGAATAATATTCAAAATCAATTTTTTATTATTTAATATATTTTCTAAATAAATTAATTTTAATGTAATATTATTATTAAATTATATATATAAAATATAAATCATCATATAAATTTTATTATGTCAAATGTAATTTTTATAAGGTTTAAAAAGTGTTATTTTTCATAACCTATCATTTTTAATAAATGTTAATTATTTTCGTAAAAGATATATTTAAAATATTTTGAAATTATTTAGATAAAATGTATATTACTTTTGGAATCAGGTGGTCAAAATTATTTTTTGGTGAATTTTTCATATTCATCTGAGGTAATTGAATTTTTGAATAAAAATTAAATACCGTAAAAATATAAGTAGTGTTTTATGACATCATAAAGGACTGGTAGTGATTCTATAAATACAATATATTTTATATATAGATAAATATATTTTTTATATATAAAATAATTTAATTTTATACCAATTTGATTTATTTTATAAAATACTTAACAAATCAACCATGACATATAATACATTTTAAGATTCTAAATTAATTTCATTGTATGTTTGACATACCCTCATTTAAGAAAGGAAAATATTTTATAATCGTCAGCCCATGGCCTTATAAATTTTTTTTATACCAATTCCATTTGGAAGAAACCATGGGAAAACCATTGGATTGTGTGTGGTTTTGAGTATTATATTATTTAGTTCCCAAAATAAAAATTATAAATAAATCTCCCTCTTTTCCTATATAAACCCTTCAAATATCCAATTTTTCATCACTCAAATTCCATTAAGCATGTCCACCTACATGCCTCTAGACATTAAAAAGCTCCTATTTAATCCCCAAGCTCTAAAGAGCCATCTCCCAGACCATTGGAGTACCACAATCAAGTAAGAGATCCTCACCTACCTCTATTTATTTCCATTTAAGAACCTTATTATTAATTTAGATTATATAATTTCAATTAGTAATTTTATAGTACTATTATTTTTATTCCATTATTTACTAGTTAGTGTGATTTTAGTGAGATTTTATATATACTCTTACATTTCCACCCCTTCCTAATCCATTATTATTTTAACATCTCATATATTCAATGTAATATTTTTAGTTGTCATATAGATTGATATGAAAACCAAGAAATCAGATTCCATACGATTCTGATGGATGGTGTGATGAGAAAAAATGTTTGGAAATATTTAAAATTTAAATAGAAAATGAAAATATGCTTCCTTAAAAAGTAGAATGACTCTTAAATGGGTACCTGCAACCGAAATCTAAGGTCACCGTTGAATATAGAATATCTATTTTACCCTAGGCACATCATAAAATTGGTTGGAACTGGTTGAATATGAAAAACCATTTTGAGGAATGTATCATTGATAGAATAAATTGATAAAAAATATATTCTTCAAAATAGATAACTGTTCATTCCATTAAGCTACATTCATAAAGTTGGGGTTATCACTATTCCACTATAATTATTTTGATATGTTGAGAAAGAGGTCTCTCCAAAAAATGATGACAGATTGTGGATTTAAGACCACTGATAATCTGATTCAATGGAACCTCACTAATGAAAATATGATATTGATCATCCATAGTCAGTGACTGATCCAAATAGAATTACGACAATTGTTTCTTTGTATGTTTTCGGCATTCTTGGTTTTCTATAGAAAATGTGAATAAATATATGAATTGATTGGTCCATTTTTAGATTAACATGTAGGTTGGACTATTTTTGTAGGTAATTTTAATTTATCTAAACAACATTTCCATCCCATAATCATTGGTAATTAATTCAATCCTACTGACGATAAAACATCATTCTTGTGAATTTTCTCCCATCGTTCTTTACGTTCTTCGTCGTTGGACCCTCGTGGTAACATGTCAACTTCCCAAAATGTTATTCCTATGGTCATATCAAAGAATTGGAGTAAACCCAACAATAGATCCCCTATATGTGTAGATCATGAACTTAGGAAACCAGATATATAGACGTTTTAACATTTTGGAATCAACTGAAGAATGGAGGACCACAAGAGCAGAGGGGGCACATATTTGTGACCACAGTGGCTGCAGGATGTGGATGGGAGTCAGATTGCTTAAGGGAATCAGATGACAGGGTATGTATGCCAAATATAGTGTCATATGCTTCCGCATGCGACCACGTGGAGCGAAAGGGTAGGGTCCGGTGACACACACTCCAGTGGGTCGGGCATATTTGGCAGTTTTGTTCATAGATGGTCAATTCTAACCTACCGTGCTGGGTCGTAATTGGATCAGATTTGGGGTCGAACTAGGGAACCAATAGTGGGACCCATGCATGGTTGACTATGGCCCATGGTAGCTTCAGCTATCGTGTGGAAATGATAGTTGGGGGAGCAATCGCATGGCCGACTAGGATGGTAAATGGTGATGTCCGTAGGGAAGCTAGACTAGGAGGATGTCCATGGTGGTAAACCGCCATGGTTGGTGTACTGACTGTGTGTTTAGACAAAAGGTGCAGTAAACCCTCCTAAATTTTCAAAATGGAATAACATTCAAATGGTAGGTCCATTTTTCATGCCTTCAATGACGTTGGGTAACAACGATGAGGCAATCCTTTTTAGATAATGCAGGGATATATTATCTTGGATTAGTATAGGTCCATATCATTACCATGGTCAATTCCTTGAGTTTTTAGTAAGACATTATTTCAAAATTTATAGATATTAGTCCTCTATAGAGGCCTAATATCAGATAGTGTTACGGTATCCTGCTTTGGGACTACAAAAATCATCTATCATGCCTAGTGGAGATTTTTTGTATCGATATAACCTTGGATAAGATGACATTCTCCCTATATCAAGCATGACACATTAGTATGGTTATTGGTATTCCCCTATGTTACGAGCGACCTCAATAGAGTTAATGGATTCTATTTTCATGATCCCCAATTTTGTAGGACGATCCAAATTGGAATAGTGGTATTCTCTTGGAAAGATCCCCTCTCTATGTTTCAGTGTCTTCCTAGACCAATACAGTCATTTTTGGTGGGGCCAAAATGTGTTATACATATATGAGGGTGTCTTTTATAATTTCTTGGCTCGAGGAGTGAGTACACAAAGAATTTTTGTGTTTTGAGAAGAATCATATGGATGATAATTGGTTGTGACATACCTAGAGATTGGGTGTATTGGATTTAGTATATCAGGATGTTCTTATTATATGTGTTGTAGACGTATTCTTGTATAGTGTTGTTTGTACCTTCCTTTGTGGTATTTCATTTGTGTTGTTTCATTTGTGGTATTCCATTTTGGTTTGAGAATATCCTACTGAGTATTGTTTTATACACCCCTATATGGGATTTACATGAACGTATTGTGTCTTTTCCATATGATTGAACTTTTGATAGAGTTCCAGCTAGGCTCGGACAAGGCTGCGCAATGTCAGATCCTAACAAACAAGGTGTTTTCCAATTACTATTTGATGATAGTCCCAATACCTCTTTTATTATTGGTTGGACATGATGTTAAATACACTTTTAATTTGGTTGGATTGTTTTGGCCCATGTTGATATTCAATTATTTTAAATATTTTATGTTGTTTGTGGGATATAGTGATTTGAATACATTTTTTACTTATATTTTGTATTTCAGCATCTTTTTCTTAGAGATGTGTGCGTGCGTACATGTAATTTTGGATGGTCAATCTTATTTTTGGGATATTATTATTGAGTGATAGTAATTTTTCCCTTACTTATTATAGGTTTTTTGTGGTAGTCATGGAAGTGGTCCCTCTAGGACAGGTCGTGATATAGGGGAATAAGAGCTTGATAGTTCAACATTAGGATCGAGAGTGTGAGAGATTAGTACTGGGTAATAGTGTTATGAGTTTAATGTTTGGATTTCAGGTTAGGGACTCCAATTATGGTTCAATGGCTGACATATCCATGAACCAAAACTATTTACACCTTCATTTCAACAATGTACATGAAAAAACTAGTTTCATGGAATTAAAACAATGGTACATGAATCATATAAGAATGGTTGTCTCTTCATAGTCCTTCTTGAGTCACCTCTCTAGATAAATATATTGACCATGGTACATAATGTTTTAATTATAGGATGCCTCTATGTAGACAGCCTTCTAGGATTCCATTGCATGATCACAAGGATGATATTCCAAGTGACCAGGCATTGATACAGGGTAATGTACCAATGTTTGAACCCCCATGTGGTTTACCATCTATACCACCACCCTTTGAGTAGTAGATACTACCTACACTACGAGCAATGTATTCTCACATATTGACTGTGTTTCATGAGTTTCAGTGGTAATGACCTCCTATGATTCATGTTGCGCTAGCCCCCCAGGCAACTGAGTATTGGATAGAGGTATTCAATCCGATTTTAGGCCATGTGAGGACTCCTTCTGACCATAGGGAAGAATTTATCATGAGTATTTTCTGGAATATTTGGGATAATGGTGGATCTTAGTGACATAAGACACATAAAGTGATGTCTCTATCCTCGATAGACTTCATGCTTCTCTTCATTGAGGAGTTACTTCGAGCCAAATTCTGATCGATATGAATATATTAGCTTCTACATCTACAGAAGGGAAGTATAACCATAGTCTAGTATTCTGTGAAGTTTACTGATCTTTCACGCTAATCATTGTACATGAAGCGAGACTAGTTCATTAGGGATCAATCCTTCAAGAAGGGATTAATCATGAACATCAGGACCTCGATGAACACCCTTATTATTGGAACATACATTTGGGTACATGAGTGATATCTATTAGTGGATAGATTTCTTGCAGGGAAATCACCATCAATGGGAGCTTATAGAGGGAACTAGGTAGCTAAGACCTCAGACGAAAGTAGCCGATGACAGTCGTAAGGACCTAGGTGGGTCAAGAACATTATAATAAGACCCCATGAACATGGATATGCAGTACTAGGCTCAAATGGTTTCTAGAATCATCATAGGGATAGAAGTTGTTACATATATGGTGGTCAAAGACATTTGGAATGTGATTTCCAAAAACATCATATATATGATTGGGGGACAGTCAAGGGACAATTGTGGCAGTGGAAGATACATGAGCATGGTATTCCATAGAATGATATAAATGTTAGAGGATCGTGAAGGGAATAATGAGGAAGATAGAGTATTTACCTATTACATCCAGCACTCCTAGGATGTGCACTCCATGTGTAGAGAGCTAGTAGACTAGGAAGAGGATAGTTGCATGTGATGGAGGCTTATGACCCCAAGGATCCAGGGATTATAAAAGGTAAGATATATGTATTTTGCAACATTTATTCTATTTTTTGTAGATATAGTTGCTAGTCATTCCTTTCAATCCATGAATCTAGTTCAAAACATAGAGATTTTTGTTGAACTGTCGACTTGACCATTACACTTGGAGGATCCTATTAGAGGAGGCTTTATGATCACACACTGGTGCCGATAGTGTAACCAGACTCTTCAAGATGATATTTACGATTTGGATATCTATATAGAATAATCGTGTCCTTACAAGGTCATTATTGGAATGGATTGGTTATCCACAGTTCATGTTAAGATTGTTTGTTTTAGGAACATAGTCCAGTGTCTCTACAGTGATTGGACAGGGGTTTCTTATGATAGTTAAAAGGACAGACAGTTAGTGTTGTATGGACTCAAACAATAGAGGGTGTCTCAAATTACACATCATTTGGCTAGCCTCATTCTCAGTGTAGTGGATTATATGAGTCCTCAGTATCCTACATTGGTGGAAATATATGGGCACCTATTTCATGAGGATGTTCCATGTTTACCTAGGTGTAGAGAGGATAACTTCTATATTGATATATACATTGGGATGAAACTGATATGTATAAGAATATATTGGATGACTCCCATAGAGATTCTTGAGAAGAAGCTGTCGTAGGAGGACTTCAAAAGGAAAGATTTCATGAGATCAAGTGCATCACCCTGGGTAGCCATAGTTTGGTATACCAAGAAGGATGATGGGGGAATGAGGTTATGTGTGTACATTCATCACCATAAATAGGTTACTGTGAAGAATAAGTATCAAATACTAAATATACATTAATACTTTGATTAGTTTAATGGGGTGTGGTGGTTCTTAAATGTTGACCTTAGATCCATCTATAACCAACTATGAGTACGAGATGATGATATACCAATGATAGAAATTAGATGTCGTTAAATCCACTATGAGTAATTGATAATAACATTTGGAAAGAAAAATTATTTCAATGTGTTCATGGGACTCATGACGAGGATCTTTTAGCCTTACATAAATCGGTTTGTGGTGGTCTTCATTGATGAACTCCAAGTGTACTCGGCATTTGAGGAGAAGCATGTGAAATATGTGTGGATGGACTTGGATACAATCAGAGAGCACTAGAATTACTGGAATCTTTCAAAGTATCATTTTGGTATTCAAGAGGTTCATTTTTCTGGGAAACATCCATTCTAAAGCTGGTGTGGTAGTGAGGACTCATATCATCCACTACACTGAGAATGATGGAGGAGAATGAGGACTCATATGAATCCTCACCCATCCAATAATACAATGAATCCGGGAGGAGAAAATTTTGGATACTAACTAGTATTATTTCCATCCCCATATGTCAACAGGGTATTCTCTTAATGGATATTTGAAATTTGAGAAGAATTTCATTCTTTTAATAGGGCACATAGTAGTACCAGTGGAGTTTCTGGAGATTTTTTTAAGGATTTATATATATACACATTGGCAGTACATCTAGGTTTGGAAAAGGTGTACTCGAAACATCGATGTTAGTTATGGCGACCACGAATGAACAAAGGAGTTCCAGAGTTTTTTTCTCAATTAATTTAATTATCTTCATCTAAATTATGTACAATTAGAGCCATGAGGTTTGAAATAACCCCTTGAGGTGCTAAAATGGATGTGGGGTGAGATATTGATGAACTTCCTGACAAGTTATTGAAGTGTGTCTAGGGGGAATGATTCCATTAGCATGATCCTTGATCGACTCACCATGTTGGCCCACTTTATATCTTTTATGGTGTAGATATTAGTTGAGATAATTGGAGGCCTCTATAGACATGATATAGTTTTAATACATGGAGTCGCAATGAAAATATTATAAGATCATGTTGCTTTGATAATATAAAAATTTTGGAAGGGATTACAGGAGGTGATTGGGACTCAGTTACACATGATCACAACGTATCACCACTTAACAAATGTCCATAATAAGATTTCCATTTAGGTTCTAGAGGAAAATCTAGGGGATGGAATTTCAGATGGTGTACATGCTTTGGATGATATCCTACCATTGGTGGAGTTTTCCTACAAAAACATATAACATTAATCATTTTGTAAGACACCATTTGTGTCTTTATACGAGGGACTTTGTACGTCACCACATTTCTGTATGGACCCAAGATAGTCAACACACATGGGCCCCGAGTGGGTGCAAGATACTACATAAAAGGTGAAGCTCCTCTAGATGTGAATGAAGTATAAATAGATCCATTATAATTTTTTTTGTTGATAGACTAAATTGGTGTTTTTAGTTCGAGCAAGGATACCAGGTGTTCGTTTGGGTCTCACCTCAATATAGATTACATTGATTAACTAGGGAACATTGTATATCTATGGTTCATAAGACCATTCATTATACTATGTCATGTTGGAGAGGTTGAAAACCTCTTGTATCATCCTCCAATGTTAAACCCGGTACATGAAGTCTTCCACGTGTCACATCCACGGAGGTACGTGCATAACCCATCAGACATCATTTTTTAGGTGAGATGGACATGAAGGATGAGGAGACCATTTTGGTGTACCTAATGGAGATCATGGATCGACATGAGAGGATCATTGATGGGAGTTTGATTCCATTGGTGAAAATTCTGTGGAAGCATATGAATCTATAGGATACCACATCAGAGTGGGATTATTAGATTTTTTTCTCAGTAACCTCATCTATTTGGGTTGACTTTCATTGGAATTCCGGGAGGTAAAGCCCCAAGGTGAGTAGAAAAAAAATTCTCAAATATTCAAAACATTATTTATATATTATATGGATTAATTTATAGGCCATGAATTGAGATGTAGGTCTGCTATGAAATTTAAATCATGATATGTAATAAGGATGACGATGAGATAAATAATTTCAATAATTTCCCATGAATACTTGTCTAATGATGAGAAACCTTCTTTATAGTTCATTTTCTCCCTCCGTTTATTATTTTCTCCACCATTAGACAACCTTGGTCATGGACAGACTATTCAAAAGGATTTAAATGTTATTGGAACCCTAGATTCGAGGAATTAATAAAATAGATACCTGATATGTGTTGATCGAGACTCGAGGAACCAATATTTGAATCCTTTTCAAAATTATGGAATTAGAGGATGATCAACGGCGCACGAAAGTGGAGCTGTTGGAGAATGGCGTCGACCAAGTCTGATGGAACTTGGAAGGTGGATATGAGACATGTCGATGATGTGGGACGTGTTATGGAAACCACGTGACATATATGGGTGACCACGTGGAGCGGTGAAAAGAATATAGGGTGACCTCATTGAGCAGATAGTCTTGGAGGGGCCAAGTGGGTCAGGTCCGAACCACTTCGCAAAGTCGTATGTGGGGTGACCAGAGTAAGAACAGACCACAATTGACCATTGTGGTAGAACATGAGCCACAATCACTCCAGTTTCCATGCGACCATGGTTGTTGGGGGCACGATCGTCTATGATGGGGGACTACAATGTCTGATGGGTGGCCAGACTAGGCTGTCGACCACAAAATTAGACCACCACAATTGTTGGACTGATCGTGCGATCATTCCAATCAACAATGACCCTCTCTAAAATTTTGGAACAGACATAACACTTAAATGGTATGTTCTTTTATATAGTTGTCTGTGGAATTGTGAAACTAGAGATGAGATGGTCCTTCTGAGATAATGTGTTGAGATTATAGCATGAAATAGTATATATTGAGATCTTTCCCTTGGTATTTTCCTTAATGTTATAGTATGGAATTACATCCATATTAACAGATCATTGTCCCCTCATGAGGTTGTGTCCCATATAGAGATACGATATCCGTACTTGGGAATAGAGAAATAATCTATCACCCCTATTGGAGTTTTTTGGAATCGACATAACCTCCAAGAGTAGGGCACTGGTCCTCCAACAAGAAGTCCACATTAGTAGGGTTAGAGGTATTCAAAGGGAAGGATTCAATATGTTACGATCCAAATAAGTAGGGTTAGTTGTCACGACCCCCTCCCCACAAAGTGTACCCCTCCTGGGCCGGCAATGTGAAAAGGGAGATAATGACCCCCGAGTCCCACCTCCAGTAGGCCCCGGGTTGGCGACTAGCACCGAGGGTATAATAAACATACAAATGGGAGGCATTACCCTCTAAGAGAACACATGCAGAAGAGAGAGATAGAATAGACTCCAACCAACTCCAACTCAGAACTGAGATATAAAAGGAAACCAAGTACATATATGAAATGTCATACAAAAGTACTACAACTGAAATGGAAAACTAAAAGTACCCAAAAGAAAGTAAAACGACAGCGACCACAAGCCCGAACAGCTCCTCCTCCAACCGCAAGCTAGTAGTAACCAGCTTGATCTCCAACCTGCTCCAAGTGACCTGAAAAACAATTTATATGTACATAGGGTGAGTATAACAGTATACTCAGTAGGATCCTCCCCAAGCCTCTCATGCAAAAGTAAAGAAAGCATGCTAAATCCCAGTGAACAACAAGTGAAACTAACTCGTCACCTAAACAGGTAAACTATGTTCCCAACCTCACCATGGCTACTCTCACCAAGTAACGCATACAAGAATATAGCATATAGTAAAGAATATCAAGGGTACCCCGCTACTACTTCCCCACTGGTTTTCCGCTTTGCCCCAACGACATACGTCCTGTGCATCTCTCTCCAAAGGCTTGCCCGCAGACACCTGGGCTATGCTTCACAATCTGCACCTCATGCACCACATAGGCTTGCCCGCAGACACCTGGGCTAAGCACCACACCATCCTCACAACCAAAGTAACCAGGTAGTTTCCGGGAGCCACCATAGCTCGTATAACGTGTATCATACGTCGAGTATTATACCTCAAGCCATCACAACCCATATGCCGAGTAAGGATCCTCAATCCATCACAGCCTATACACGTTACACCTATAGTATTCCATAGGATACTATATCCAGAATATATGTGCGTGAAATAACCACAGGCCATTACATCCCTCTACACACATATAGAGGTAAAACTAACCACTATGCCTACCAGCACAAAGATCTACCATGAGAAGAGAGCGGGGCCAAAGGGGGTAGTCATCCATTCAACCTCTCATCAGAATGTTGGCGAAAACACACCCCCCCAGGGCTCAGAATCCCAGGGGTGTCAGTTGCCCTTACCGACAGGGTGGAGTAGCGTATAGAAACACAAAAGTACAGAATATATAAGTAACTCACATCCACACTATGGGCATTACCTAGTCTTAGATACAACTGCAGATAACGTCTCTCAGACTCCAGGCTGCTACATCAAAGACTAGGTATCCTACAAGAACACAATCATTTGAAGAGATTTATTAGATTACTCCATTCTCATTTTATCAGTTCCACTGTACGTTAATTAATTCTTTAAACATTAATTAAGAATGAAAAATTCCACATTAAACTAAACTGGCATCACTTTTAAAAACAACTGCTCCTTTTTAAGATTCACATCACCTTTAAATTCCAGTATCTCCATCCCCGTGGATTTTCACCATTTAATCAAACATTACTTATAGAATTACTTTTCCACATTCCCAGGTATTCTAGAAAAGCATCCTATGCTTCTAAACACAAAGGAGGCTCAACACGGTGAGTAGATATACTACCCGTCGAGTCTTTGCCGCTTATAGAAAGAGCATAGACCCATCCTCCATCGAGAGGCTAAACACCGAAAGCATGTGGCATACCCCGCGTGTCTTCGCCTCCTTCGGAAAGAGGGTAAGCAAGACCAGCTACCTTGAGTAGTGGGGAAATGTAAAGCAGAAAAACAACCAAACCAAACCACCAACATCAAACCATCACATTCATCTCACACCATCACCCTTGGTGTCCTCCCCGACACCCATATGCATAAACCGATGCATCTCGCCACACTAGGCGTCATCCGCTGCCACAACCACAAGTCTCCATGCCTCCACATATCACAACAGCCATCCAGGCTCACATCAAAGCACAAGCAGCAGGAAAAAGAAACATCACAAAATGGGCTCTCGTCCCTTTAACAAGGCATTCAGACTTAAAACACAATGAGCACTCAGAGCTCCAAACCACAAGGCATTCAGCCTTACAAGCAAGCGGGTAACTCAGAACCCTTTTGAAATTCCCAGATAATCTGTTTTCTAATCCATATGGAATTGGCAGATTTGTTATTCGTAGGTTCCAATCATGGATACCTAATCAGCAAGCTATCACAATTTAATAACCATGCTTACTTCCCTAATTTGATTATCCTCAAATTAGAACAACTACAACAACGACAATAACCAGATTAATTTACATGCCTCTTTATCTTTAGCGAATTAATTAACAATTAATTCCGGCTTTACATTCATTATCAATTTCTAACATGAACGAAAAACAAATCAAAGAAAACATTGATATCACTATATCTAGGAAAACATGAGGCAAACCGTTATCACGGTATAAAGCAACAGCATGCGATCAACCAATTCTTTTAATCCGGTTCAAGTATTTAATTAGGTCAATTTCATTGTGATCCAAAGAGATAAATCATGCTAATTCTACGATTGCACATATACAATTAGAGAAGCCATTAATCTCCTAACTCGAAGAGTTCTTGACGTCCTTTATCCACACAAAAGGTCACGATCCTCCCCTTGTGACAACTGCATCCAACGGAGGATGCTTATATCGAAGATTGATCGACACGGCTCGATTGCATCCAACAGAGCGGAACTGATCCTAGGAGTAAAAGGTGATTGTGCAACTCCTACGGGAAGGATTGAAAGGTTCTAGGGCCTCTTTGTTGAGAACAAAGGGAAAGAACAAGGTAGAATGATATCTCGTCCCTTTTTAAGATTTAACGAGGTGCCGGTTTAAGATCAGGTTAATTCTCCATTAAAAACGGATCGCATTAACCTACGCGGTTTGACCATGTAAAATATTCCAAGCCTTGGGAATAATTAATATAGGATTTATGGCATTTGAAATAGCCTTAAGAGCCCTTAAAAATAAGGCTTTAAATGTATTTTACGTCAAAAGAAACGTCAAAAAGGGGCAAAACTGTAGGAGTCTGGAAACACTGTTCACCCACTGTTACTGTACACCTTCTGATCTGTGCTACCGATCTATGCTACCGATCTGTGCTACCGATCTTTGCTACCGATCAGTGCTACCGATCAGTGCTACGGATCAGTGCTACCGATCTGTGCTACCGATCTGTGCTACCGATCAGTGCTACCGATCCGTGCTACCGATCAGTGCTACCGATCAGTGCTACCGATCAGTGCTACCGATCTGTGCTACCGATCTGTTACTGTTCATAAAACTGGAAACACTGTTCACAGAACTGGAAAATTGGCAAAGTGTTGGGGATAAGTCCTCTTGACCTCCCAGAACACCTCCAACACCAACATTTCACAAAGTAATGGACCAGAGAGGTCCGGGCCATTACTATAGCATCCCGCCTTTTTATCACATAAACTTTCATTACATTTTACAAAACCGAGGATCTTTAAGGTTTAGTGTCTTGGAAACCAGGAACTTAAAACATAAAAAAAACATTCTTCTTAAACACTTGAAAGGCTTCTCCTTATGTTCATCCTAGGTTCATTTCTGCATCTCATAACCTGGGGACATACATCAAATGAAAGGGTGAGCAAAAGGCCCAGTAAGGGAAACAAGATGAACATTTTACATGTGAACTTGAGATACTTCAATAAGGACATGAAAAGAACTTTAAGGCATGAGAAAGAAATCATGAGGCATTTCATAATAAAAATAACATTTTTCATAACTTGAAGATGTGGCTACATAATTTAACATAGACAATCATGAACATATCACCAAGGTCCATCCCCAAGGTGTCATTTGAAAATTACCAAGGTTATTCACCAAGGTATCATGAAAATTGTAATCTCTAGTGGTTACATCATTACCCAATGCATTAGAGCGCTATCAGGGTGCACCCTTAAATTTTCCATTGTTATCATGTGAGCCACATATATCATCATCAAACATTTCATAAATAACCCATATAGCATAAAGGAAATGGGTTTCATTTCATAATCATAACTTTTTAAAAACTGCTTTAAAGACATGATCTTTATATCACTTTAAAACCCACCGAAAATGAAGGTAGGTCTCATGCATGTAAATCCCAGAATTTAAAATAGAACATTTTGGTATATATGTGAATACCCCTTTAGAAGAAAGAGCTTTGAGTATTCACTTAATAATATAAAAGAACTTTAGAAAAAGAGAGAGACATTTTGAGACAGAAATTCTGTAGCATAACGGCTATGTTACGAGGTTTTCGAAGACATTAAAAGAGAGGGAAAATGGGTCAAACATTCATAAATGACCCATAAAACAGTATATGGAAAGAATAAGAAGGATAAATGATCATGGTAATGAAATTTCAAGGACATACCATTTGAAATGAAAAACATGGAAGGAAGACAAAAATTAGATTTCTCTTATGAAAGTTCGGCAGCCTAACGACGTTACTTAAACTTTAACAAAAATGATTTGAAAAGATCAAATAGGGTCTCTCATCATGTGAACATAAGAGTTCAGTATGATAGATATAGAGATAATTCCCCAACATAATTAAAAAGGAACTTGAAAGACCTGACATGAAAGTAGAACTTTGAAAAGAATGAGAAGTGTGAAAGAATCCCCTAAAAATTCGGCAGCCTAACGGCGCCACTTAAAACTTCAAAATACTGAATTGAAGAGATCAAATGGGGTCTCTCATAATATGAACATAAGAGTCCAGTATGATAGATATAGATATAATACCCCAACATAACAAAAAGGAACTTGAAAAAATTGACATGAAAGTAGAACTTCAAAACGAGAAGGGTGAAGAACCACTTAAAAATTCGGCAGCCTAACGGCGCCACTTAAAACTTCAAAATACTGAATTGAAGAGATCATATGGGGTCTCTCATCATATGATCATAAAAGATCAGTATGATAATTTAGAGATCATACCCCAACATAATAAAAAGGAACATGAAAGACTTGAATGAGAATAGAACTTGAAAACGAGGAAGGTGAAAGAATCCCTTAAAAATTCGGCAGCCTAACGGCGCCACTTAAACATTCTTAAAACGAATTGATGAGAGAAAGGGGGGTCTCTCATCATATGAACATGAAATATTCAGTAGGATGAATATAAAATAACATCCTCCATCATAAGAACATGGAGTATAAAAGAAATGACATAAAGGAGATTACTTGAAAAGAAAGAGAGGGGTCGGATCCCTTACCTTAAAATGTAACTCTTAAACCTCAAAGGTTGGGACCTTGAGGGCTTGGGGGCACCTTGGGAGGACTCCTTGGAAGGTAAGAAGACCGGAACATCGTTGGGGGAGAGTTGGGAGTGAAAACTAAAGGAGGAAAGGGTGGGTATTTATAGGGAAAGTGAGGGGACAAAGCATTAATGGCCAAGGGACACCTCACTAGTGGTTTTGGCAAAACCATGGGCTTGCCCATGGTATTTTCCCATGGTATTGGCCACTTGGTACACCTCACACCTTATCTTACTATTCATAATTCGAACATATTGAATATATACTTAATACATCATTTAATGATGTCATTAAACACTCGTAACTTAAAAACTATACTTTCACTATTCACCGAAAATTCAACTTTCTCAGAATAATCCCAAAATTTCACCTTAACCAAATATCAATGCTATGATTTCAAAAATTAACTCCATTTTATAAAAATAATTTTCTAAATATTTTTAATTTTATTTTTAAATAAATACACTATTCATCGAAAATTCATTTTTTTCTGAAAAATCCCCAAAAATTACCATAACATAATATCGATGCTCTGAGTTCAAAAATAAAGTCATTTTTATAAAAATAATTTTCTAATTATTTTTAATTAAATTTTTAATTAAAAAACACTATTCACCCGAAAAAACTAATACTTGAATAATAATTAATGAAACCGTTATTTAACTATTTTATTGAATCACATTACTTAATCAAGGTGCCTAGATTATTTTAAAACTTTCTTTAAGTGAGATTACTAATCCATTTGGTCATATTACTAATCCTAATCATAAAATCACTATTCATAATTTACTATTCATCAAAAATCATGTTGATCTTATTAGACTCTAAATTTAGTACTGAACATAACTGCAGAAGACCATTTTTTGAAAATCATTACACATTTTTAATTATTTAGGGTTTACATAAACATATTTAAAATATCCTCTTTCTAAAATTCATCAAAAATATGCATACTATATTTATCCGGTCATTTCAAAATTCATAAACATCATCATAAGAAGAAATCCCAATTTTTTTTAAAACAAGGATTACACAAGGTAGTTACGGTCTCGTTACATAACCCCTTATAATACCAGCAAAGGACCTAAGAGTAAGGTGTGCTAGGGTGATAGAAGCTTGGGGCGGCTCAGTCAACATTGCCCGAGTAGTAATTTCTATCAGTTTGAACTTCTCACGAAGGCGATTCCGTTCCAGCTTCACATGATGAAGTTCGGCTTGGATTTGATCCAGAGCAAAGCCCAGTGGTGCTACTTCCTTCCCAAGCTCGGTTAGATGGGCTTCGATCGGTCCAAGACTACTAGGTGAGGCCATCAAATCTTCTTTCTATAATAGTTAACCAAGATTACTTATATCAAAACATTTTGTTCACAGCGGTCATATTGACCGATGGTTATATAATAGTCAAAACCCACTGATCTCATTTTAATTATAATCATGTTTATCAAATAAAACGTTTTTGTTGAGTATAACAATAACACATAAAATTGGGAAACAAAATTTATTTAAAAAAAATTTCGGGTCGTTACAATCTTCCCCCCTTAAGAAATTGCGTCCTCGCAATTTTAAAATTGGGTTTTGAAATTTCATTGAAAGTCCCTCATCGGAAAAGGAGTCAGTAAAACTATTACTTTAAAATAAGGAAAGGGAAGTACAAAGGTCACCCGAGTTAACCCACACTAGGGTTCCATGTAGGAAAACATGGACATGAAGGAAAAAACAAAGGGTCAAGTTCTGAGGGAGAGTGATAGAGAACATGATTAGAAGAAAGTTAACCTGAGAAAATCCCAAACTTATGATGTGTGTAAACGGTCTTTGATTACCTAGTAGGAAACGTAAACCAACAACATTTTTGTTTTACGTTTATTTTCATAATTTTGAGGATTTCATTTACTACATAGGACAAAACATAAGAAAATATACATACCTTCAAGTAGAGTTTCATCCTCTAACAAGTCCCTACCAACACTAATCTTTTCTCCAAATGATGAGAATTCAAAAACACTTGGTCTCATAAAAGCACAAGAATCATCTTCTATAGAATCACATAATCTACAAAAGATTAACTATCTATTTCTTCTATCTTTAAACATTATCCCAAAAATAGAAAGGTTAAGGTAAAACAACTCTTCAAAAAGAAAGAATCCCATAGGAATGGAAACTACTATTAAATCATCAAAGTTCCATGGTACTACCCAAAGTTCATCATAGACCGTTCCATAAATAACGGTCCTTAAAATTCCTCAAAACAAACCAAACTAAGATTGAAACCCAAATACAATAAGGATTTGATAACATAGTCTTCCAAAACAACTTCATTGTTCATCTCCAGAAAACATCAACCACTCCTAACATCTTATAAAAAAAATATCTAACCTAAACATATTTTACCCAAGATAGGTTAGTCATTCCCATAAGTAACCTAAATTACTATAAGTTCACCTTAAATTCCTCGATTCTTCAAAATATAAGTCAACCTTACTCCTCAATGAAAAAACCGTAGTAATATATTTACCTCGATCAAATATGGTTCCCAAAATAATGAACGTCTTCCAAAATAATAATCATATTTTAATCCCCTAATCATCCATGTCATATTAATATGAAAATCGTCGCATTTCCTATCACATTGGTTGTCGGAACATGTTCTTCCATTTCCCACCATTAACTAAGAATAGAAAGCATAATTAGGGGCTTAAGTACTTAGCTAATAATCATGAAAAGGAACTGAAAGCATATAAAGAAAACTTGTATATGAAAGGTATACCCTAACTTGTGATCTCCTAGGTTCCCATCTAGGTTATGAATGATCATATATTCTTATGTGAACCTTTATTTTATTTTATCTTTGTTACTTTAACAATGGTTCATACCAAGCTTATGAATTTACCAAAGCATATCCCTCGGGAGTGTCGTAACCAAGAGTGAAGCAAGGCCCGTTGTCGTGTACCGGTTCCCATTCGAGTCTAGCTCAAAGCGGTGTTTTCGGGTTTTACCCCTATGTACATCTGTGCCAGAGCCACCTCTACCTGCTCGTATCCAGACAGGGATGTATTTTCTTGGCAACCCCTTACTCAATACTCACCAAAATACCAGGAAGATTTCCTATATTAAACTTTTCTATAGGGTTCATCCTAGAGTTTTCATATCCTAATTTCCACAAATAACTAAACCATCCTTTTATACCAACTATAGCATCCCGCCTTTTTATCACATAAACTTTCATTACATTTTACAAAACCGAGGATCTTTAAGGTTTAGTGTCTTGGAAACCAGGAACTTAAAACATAAAAAAACATTCTTCTTAAACACTTGAAAGGATTCTCCTTATGTTCATCCTAGGTTCATTTCTGCATCTCATAACCTGGGGACATACATCAAAAGAAAGGGTGAGCAAAAGGCCCAGTAAGGGAAACAAGATGATCATTTTACATGTGAACTTGAGATACTTCAATAAGGACATGAAAAGAACTTTAAGGCATGAGAAAGAAATCATGAGGCATTTCATAATAAAAATAACATTTTTCATAACTTGAATATGTGGCTACATCATTTAACATAGTCAATCATGAAAATATCCACCAAGGTCCATCCCCAAGGTGTCATTTGAAAATTAGCAAGGTTATTCACCAAGGTATCATGAAAATTGTAATCTCTAGTGGTTACATCATTACCCAATGCATTAGAGCGCTATCAGGGCGCACCCTTAAATTTGCCTTTATTATCATGTGAGCCACATATATCATCATCAAACATTTCATAAATAACCCATATAGCATAAAGGAAATGGGTTTCATTTCATAATCATAACTTTTTAAAAACTGCTTTAAAGACATGATCTTTATATCACTTTAAAACCCACAGAAAATGAAGGTAGGTCTCATGCATGTAAATCCCAGAATTTAAAATATAACATTTTGGTATATATGTGAATACCCCTTTAGAAGAAAGAGCTTTGAGTATTCACTTAATAATATAAATGAACTTTAGAAAAAGAGAGAGACATTTTGAGACAGAAATTCTGTAGCATAACGGCTATGTTACGAGGTTTTCGAAGACATTAAAAGAGAGGGAAAATGGGTCAAACATTCATAAATGACCCATAAAACAGTAGATGGAAAGAATAAGAAGGATACATGATCATGTTAATGAAATTTCAAGGACATACCATTTGAAATGAAAAACATGGAAGGAAGACAAAAATTAGATTTCTCTTATGAAAGTTCGGCAGCCTAACGGCGTTACTTAAACTTTAACAAAAATGATTTGAAAAGATCAAATAGGGTCTCTAATCATTGAACATAAGAGTTAAGTATGATAGATATAGAGATAATTCCCCAACATAATTAAAAAGTAACTTGAAAGACCTGACATGAATGTAGAACTTTGAAAAGAATGAGAAGTGTGAAAGAATCCCCTAAAAATTCGGCAGCCTAACGGCGCCACTTAAACCTTCAAAATACTGAATTGAAGAGATCAAATGGGGTCTCTCATCATATGAACATAAGAGTCCAGTATGATAGATATAGATATCATACCCCAACATAACAAAAAGGAACTTAAAAAAATTTACATGAAAGTAGAACTTCAAAACGAGAAGGGTGAAGAACCACTTAAAAATTCGGCAGCCTAACGGCGCCACTTAAAACTTCAAAATACTGAATTGAAGAGATCATTTGGGGTCTCTCATAATATGATCATAAAAGATCAGTATGATAATTCAGAGATCATACCCCAACATAATAAAAAGGAACATGAAAGACTTGAATGAGAAAAGAACTTGAAAACGAGGAAGGTGAAAGAATCCCTTAAAAATTCGGCAGCCTAACGGCGCCACTTAAACATTCTTAAAACGAATTGATGAGAGCAAGGGGGGTCTCTCATAATATGAACATGAAATAGTCAGTAGGATGGATATAAAAGAACATCCTCCATCATAAGAACATGGAGTATAAAAGAAATGACATAAAGGAGATTACTTGAAAAGAAAGAGAGGGGTCGGATCCCTTACCTTAAAATGTAACTCTTAAACCTCAAAGGTTGGGACCTTGAGGGCTTGGGGGCACCTTGGGAGGACTCCTTGGAAGGTAAGAAGACCAGAACTTCGTTGGGGGAGAGTTGGGAGTGAAAACTAAAGGAGGAAAGGGTGGGTATTTATAGGGAAAGTGAGGGGACAAAGCATTAATGGCCAAGGGACACCTCACTAGTGGTTTTGGCAAAACCATGGGCTTGCCCATGGTATTTGCCCATGGTATTGGCCACTTGGTACACCTCACACCTTATCTTACTATTCATAATTCTAACATATTGAATATATACTTAATACATCATTTAATGATGTCATTAAACACTCGTAACTTAAAAACTATACTTTCATTATTCACCAAAAATTCAACTTTCTCAGAATAATCCCAAAATTTCACCTTAACCAAATATCAATGCTATGATTTCAAAAATGAACTCCATTTTATAAAAATAATTTTCTAAATATTTGTAATTTTATTTTTAAATAAATACACTATTCATCGAAAAATCATTTTTTTCTGAAAAATCCCCAAAAATTACCATAACATAATATCGATGCTCTGAGTTCAAAAATAAAGTCATTTTTATAAAAATAATTTTCTAATTATTTTTAATTAAATTTTTAATTAAAAAACACTATTCACCCGAAAAAACTAATACTTGAATAATAATTAATGAAACCGTTATTTAACTATTTTATTGAATCACATTACTTAATCAAGGTGCCTAGATTATTTTAAAACTTTCTTTAAGTGAGATTACTAATCCATTTGGTCATATTACTAATCCTAATCATAAAATCACTATTCATAATTTACTATTCATCAAAAATCAAGTTGATCTTATTAGACTCTAAATTTAGTACTGAACATAACTGCAGAAGACCATTTTTTGAAAATCATTACACATTTTTAATTATTTAGGGTTTACATAAACATATTTAAAATATCCTTTTTCTAAAATTCATCAAAAATATGCATACCATATTTATCCGGTCATTTCAAAATTCATAAACTTCATCATAAGAAGAAATCCCAATTTTTTTTTAAAACAAGGATTACACAAGGTAGTTACGGTCTCGTTACATAACCCCTTATAATACCAGCATAGGACCTAAGAGTAAGGTGTGCTAGGGTGATAGAAGCTTGGGGCGGCTCAGTCAACATTGCCCGAGTAGTAATTTCTATTAGTTTGAACTTCTCACGAAGGCGATTCCGTTCCAGCTTCTCGTGATGAAGTTCGGCTTGGATTTGATCCAGAGCAAAGCCCAGTGGTGCTACCTCCTTCCCAAGCTCTGTTAGATGGGCTTCGATCGGTCCAAGACTACTAGGTGAGGCCATCGAATCTTCTTTCTATAATAGTTAACCAAGATTACTTATATCAAAACATTTTGTTCACAGCGGTCATATTGACCGATGGTTATATAATAGTCAAAACCCACTGATCTCATTTTAATTATAATCATGTTTATCAAATAAAACGTTTTTGTTGAGTATAACAATAACACATAAAATTGGGAAACAAAATTTATTTAAAAAAAATTTCGGGTCGTTACAATTACATTAGTGGTATTCTCTTAGTAGATACCCTACATTGCAGGTTGATACAGAATGGGTAAGTGGTATTCTCTAGGTATGATCCCATATCAATGTATCATAGTATTCCTCGAAAAATTCATTTTCTTTGGGTGAGTCCCAAATGAGATATACCTCTTAGTGAGTATCTATGAGTATATCAAGTCTTCAAGAGTGAGTTCTTCTAAAACAATTGTGATTCAAGATTAGTATGATGGATCATAATAGGTTTTGTCTTACCTAAAGATATAATGTCCTGGATTGAGTATATCTTGATATTATTGTTTTATGTGTTGTAGACGTATACCAATGTGGAGCAGGATGCACCTTCCTTGGTTTTATTTTCTTATTTGGTATTCCATTGTGGTTTATAGGAGTTATACGTAGTATTTATTTCTCACCCCTTCATGGTATTTTTCCACATGTGTCATGTCTAGTTTATACGATCGACATTTCATTGGAGTTCTAGGACTTCTAGGACTGGGTGATGCTTTGTGAGATCAAATAGACCGAAGAGTATTCCTACTTTATTCGGATGACTTTCTGAGTACATATTTTCATACATGTTATTAATTTGGATACCCACACTTTTTGTTTGGTCGGATTTTTAGGCCCAATTTACATAATATCAATTTCACTTTTGTACTTTTTTTGTGGGATATAGTGGCTTTCATGCATTGTTTACTTTGTGTCTTTACATTTCGACCATTGTGGCATAGATATTTTTATGTGTGTATAGATAATTTAGCATAATTCCTTCCACTTTAGGGATATTCCGATATGGACCAATTCAACAACCCTTGGAAAATTTGAGACTTGGGCTACTCATGACATAGGACCTCCTAGGAGAGGTCTTTACCACTATACCGAAATTCCATAAGGAATCTTCCACCCTATTTTTTTGAAGCATTATTTTTAAGCTATGACATATTTTTTATTTAATTTATATTATTAGAATATGTTAATAAATATCCCCTTACTATCAATTTTTTTTTGAAATGAAGAGTTACCCTTTCAATCTCATTTGATCCAACTAATAACATTTATGTACACCCATGACCAAGACAAAACTTCTATTTTTTCCGTTCCCTTATTCTAGCAAGATTCATTATTATTCCACTTCTTATATTTTTAATTATTTATTTTGGGGAATTCCTTTACATGTACATGTTACTATTCATTTTAATTCTCAATGAAAAGAGACCTCTTTTCCACAAATCAACCCATTTTATGGATTTTTATATGATGTCGTTATGCTTCCGAAAGTGCACTATGATTTTCGCATGATAAGATAAATGTATATTGAATAACATACCCATTTATCTATCAAATATAAACACCTTTATGCATATATACTTATTTATTGGGGTCATACATGTATGTCATACACATTTCTTGATCATGGAATAAATTGCGAAGCAGAATGAATCCATGTTGTATGATCTATGTGTCTTACTTAAGCATGAGTATGGAATGACTATGAGATGTGAACCCTGATATCACAATATTGAAATGGGAGATGGTTAGTATAATGATATTCTTTAATGGGACATTCTCCACCATGGGGTCTTGGTAGATTTAACCATGAACTATTCATAATGATTTGTTATTATAATGTTTCCAAATGTCCCATTATATTATTTTCATGCTATGTCATTCCATATTAGCCATGTTTTTTTTATAACCCATTGATATACCTATTTTGTAACAAGTAATGTTTTCTTCATGTTTTGAATGGTTTATTCCATTACTCATATTTGTAGATCACCCCCTTATTATGTATGACCTCATTTAATCCAATTTAGTGTTAAGAATTAAGGATCATCTTGGTCATATAAAAGAGGTTTTCCATAAAGATTTTGTTTTTCTTGTTTAATGATTTTTTTTAATGAACCTAATTTCCCAATGAAACTAGACATCCCAATAATTCAGGTTTTGTTAAGTGAAAATTTATGTAATTAACTAATGTATTAATATATAATAAAGAGCATGGATGTCATATATTATTTACAATATTACATTTTTATTTATAACAAAAATGATTTCTTTTTTATTTATGCCCCAATCTTTTAAAATGAGTGATTTTCATGAATATATTTTTTAGGATTCTAGTGTTCATGTTTTAGGATAATATACTATTTTTATGGAATTGTTTTTAATGAATGGGTTGACCTATATCTACCATCTATGTATTTGGTATGTTAAAATTGTATGATTTTTTGTAATGGATATTCCATGTGTAATTTTGGTGGTAATACCATAAGATTATTGTGTGGGTTTATTAATAAGGTATCAATGAGGGTTACATTGTGAGGTAGTTGTTAGAGTAGTAAATCATCTGCTCTCTGTGAGGGTTATAATCCTAAGAAATTAATTCCTTATGTTACTAATATGGTTTAATTTATTATTTCTATGTTTTAGGTTATTCAATAGTTTTTGAAAAGTAGTTTTATGATAATTTATGTGAGTGATGTATGTCTTTGTGAAAATGATTTTATATGATTATATGTATTGCTAAACTAACGGTACTTTTCATTATTTATATGTCCCCAGCTATGAAGTTTTTGTTCAACCATGGTTTTAAATTTTTATGACATGGTTTAAGGATGTGTAATAGAAAGTAATAACAAATGATGACATTTGTGAGTATTATCATTAAAATAATTTTTGTTTTATATGAAAATTAATTTATTGAAGAAATGAATGTTGTATTAATAGTACTATATTTTTTATTCTTGTTGGTTGATATGTATAAATTATGCTGTAATTTCCTAAACTCTAAAACAAATGATATTCGTGAATGTACAAATGCAAATTCTAAAATAATTTACTAGATTATGTAATTTTTAAGGAAAAGACATTATAATTGAAATCAATCGTGGTTTAGATAACATTAGAAGATATAATTATGTCAACAGAATACGCTAAATTATTATTACAATATGGTTATTTGGAAATGATATATAATTTACTGATTACCACATTTCTTCATCTACTATAGTTCTGTACCGAATGGTTTTCCATAGAAGAATTAGTGAAGCTGAAGTAAGAAGACACCGAGAAGACAATATCATTTTGAATCTGAAACCAATAATGGTCCAACTTTAAACTGATCAGTTATTTATAGTAATGGGTTAGTTTAAAAAGGATATAAATAGTGATGTCATACATCAATGAGAATAAAAATAGCTACAAAAACTAACATGATGATAGTGGAAAACTATATAATGTAACACTATCCTACTTTCAATGGATTTTCTAACTCAGTGGTAGCAGAAGGGAGGATTAATGTCCTTGAAAAGATATCCAATGTCATGGGATTTTCAAATATTTAATAATTTAGTCTTCTTATTTAGTTTTTTAATGTGAATCCGACTAGTAGTGGTAAATGATCTATAGTATTACGAATTATTTAGATATTAATGACTTCAAATGGGATGAATATAAAAATTCATTCATTGTAAACTATTATCATAAGGATGTTTGACTTAGTATAATAAATAAATACCATGAAATGAAAAAAAGGAGTAATATTTAGTGGTTTTTTATGAATCAAACCCCATATGATTTTCAAGGTACACTCCAAATATTATTCGGGATCTTGATAATAATATCAATTGATTTAATTGGTATTGAAGATATGATATTAAAGGTTGTAGGCCTCCCAGGAATTCAAATGGTATCAAAATCATGTTAGTTATCTTGATAGGGTAGATATAGTGTTTTCAGGATCAATTATACTTTGAAAACAATAAAAAAAGGTCCATATGGAAGGGAAAAAGTAAAAATTTATAATATAATTTAGAAGATTGGAAAATCCATGTTTCCAACTTGTTTGAAGTGTGGTAAAATACACAGCCGAGACTGCCTAAAAAATATAGGATTTGTTTTGGATGGGGTATGTTATGACATATGGACAGAGATTGTAGTGAATATTATATTAAGATTAATTTTAATTGAAAAAACCATAATGTGTTTTAAATGGGGTGAGATATGGAATTATAAAAATATTTTCCCCAATAATGATATATAAAGTAGAAAGTCACCACATTATATTAAAAAGGTGTAGTGAAATAATTTTTCACTGTGTGAGTAGATGATGGTCTATCCAATAAAGTGGCATCAAGTGAATTTTTTTTAATTACATTTTTTTACTATTTTGTCTGATATGAGTTCTACACATTCCTTCGTTTTAGATAAATTTTCCTGGTATTTAGAAATTACACCTCAAGAAATGAATCATGAACTTATTTATAAAACATATGCGGGAAATATTAAATAAAAAATGAAATATATGAATCTTTCTTTTCTTTTTTGAGGAAATATATTAAATTAAAGCATTTTTATTTTACCCTTAATATAATTTGACATTATTTTCATTATAATATGGATATTTGTGTACCCTGATAAGATCTATTAGAGATGTAATGATGCATTTTTAAGAATTTTTTTTGTTTATAATAATTAACCCATACAAATGATAACATGTCATGATACTGAGAAACATATAAATAATGTAATTTAATTATATCATGCACATATTTTAGTAAAAAAGGGAACTCTTCAGATTAATGATGTTAATGTGGTAAATGAATACATAAATATCATTCATGATGAGTTCCTTATTATTATAATTGATAAATAAGTTTAATTTTCCATTAACATATTTTATGATTCTGATCCACTTTTGAAACTGCCATATCGAATGTCCCCATTGGAAATTATTAAACTGAAAATGATTTTTCAAGAGTTTCATGATAAAGGCTAAATTTTTTCAAAAACATCATTATGTGGTGGTCCTGTTTTCTTGTTGAGAAAAATATAGTCTAATGACAGATTTCATTTATTATAGAGCTTAAAATAAAATTACTTTTCAGAATAAGTACCCATAATATAATAATGTCGTCTTGTTTGATCAGATTTATAGAGAATATTGTTTTTCCAAGATTGACTTCAGATCTTGGTACCACCAATTGATTCTGAAGGTAGATGAAATTATCAAAAAAATTATGAAGTTGATATGGGAATTGTGAGTTTTTTTGTTCCCTTTGTCTTAAAAAAATCCCCTACTATATACATGGATCTTATGAATTGAATCTGTAATTAATATTTGGATATGTTTTTTGTTGTATCTTTTGATCATATTTCGGTTTATTTAGAATTTTATGAGGATCACAAAAACCATCTAATGATTTTTATTCATAAACATAAACAAAACAAGATATGTTGGAAATTTAGAAAATGTGGTATTTGGTTGAAATACATTTCATTTCACTGGTAAATTGTATATAATGATTGGATAACAGTTGATCATGCCAAAAAGAAGTTGTTGATGAACATACATGACCTGAAAATGTAACATATATTTAAAGTTGTCTATCGTTTTTATGTAATTACTAATGGTTTGTTAAAAAAGATATTAGTTACCTATTCCACTAACTTAGTTTACATAATAAGTGGTTATATTCTGTAGATAGAAGACTGAGATCCTTTATTTAGGGAAATAAATAAAATATTGGTGAATAATCAAGTGTTTTTCCTACCCCCTAGTAATGGATAATTTTGCATCAATAGTGACTCTTAATTGAAGGTATATGGTTACATTTTGATTCAAAATGATTGGTTAATTTCTTATTCATTATGAAAATAGAAAAAAAATTATTTTTATTATCGCAAAGATGATATATAATTAGTAGCTGTGGTTTTTCATTAAATTTTTTTACAGAATTTATATTGATCCCAAATTGAAATATATATTTACAATAAATTTTTCAATCATATATTTACACATAATAAATTAAAAATGTAGGAGACAATATGGATGGAATGATAAAAGATTGTGATTTTCTAATAAATGACCATCGTGGAATGGAAAAAAAGGTGTGGATTCCTTGAGATGTGAAGTTCATGCATTACTAAACATGATACATTTTGGACATTACCCCTCAGTTCATGATTTGATGAATTTTAGCATTTATGTTATTGGTGAAGGTTATTTATCTATTTTTCTTCAGGTATCAGTGTCTTCATCTCCCATAAAAATAATTAAGATAGAATAGAAGGATGACTATGAGTTAAAGAGAAGTGTATAATTTCATAAGGAATGTATGTTTCCTTGTTTTTGTATCGATAATGTTATTATATTCAGATTTAGAAAAATATTATTTGTTCCTTTTGATACCCAGCAGAATATAAAATTTTTAGGTGAAGAAAATGGTTCTAAATATTTTGTTTATCCTAGAATCACTATTGCGTATAGATACTTTCAGAATTATTACTAATGTGATGGAATGAAAAGAGATTTTTCTAATTTTACTAAAAAATACTTGTATCTTTTATAGATTAATTAATAAATAAAACTACCATAGGGGATACATAAATCTTTTCCAGTTCTATACTAGAAATGGAAAAATATATCAATGGATTTTTGGTGGGACTAAAAATTTATTCTTCAGGAAATAATGTAATTTATTTTATTATTGGACGGTCGAATAAATCTACCCATTTACTACCTAATATAGACACTCTTTATCTAGATCATATTTCTCTATTGTATATCAAAGAGATTTTCAGGTAAAATGGAGTCCCTTTAGCCATTGTATATGACTCTAATCCCAAGTTCATGTCTAAATTATGGAATGAAATTCATACGTCATTGGTAGATGAATTAAATTTATTTAGAGCCATTATCATTAATATTATAGGCATACATAACAAAAAAATAGAAAATAGAAGACATGTTTTGTGCTTTTTTAATGGGTTACCATGAAATTTTTGATCCTCATATTTCCTTATAAGAGTTTTCATAAAATAATAATTTTTATTCCTATATATTGATGGATGATATGGTTGAAATATATGTTATGTTCTGTTAAACTCCATCATATTTCAATGAATAATGTTATTTGATCCATTTTTTATTCATGTCTTATAAACAATGATTCAATATTCTTGGAGTCATGTGTATGATTTTTGAGTTGTTGGGTATGGTAATAAATGGTTAATATCATATTCTCATACCCTTTATAATTATTTTTTTGTTTCAGTAATCAAGGATATATCTATTTATTACTCCAAAATAGAATTTGAGATTACACTATATTATTCTTCATTTCTATATGGTATGAATAATTTTTTATGAATTATGTGTCTATGAAACGTACAATTTTTGATGAACTAAATGGGAGATAATGTATATCTCTTATGAATATTCTTTAATGTATCTATGTTTTAAAAGACACTATTCTTTTATAATTATAGTGCGGATCATAGTATGATGTCATAAATTGAAATATTAAATTATTTTATATTAATGTATGGAAAATATGGGTCACTAAATTTTGTATCAGAGTAATTCATTTATCCTTTAGAAATATGGATAATAAAACTTTAGTATGAACCCTTAGGATAATACACTATATAAAAAATTTCTTTTGTTACATTGAAAGGAATGATGTGGTTTTCTATGAAAATTGCTCTATTTGGATACCAAAGGTGGACATTGTTTCTTAAAAATTTATCTGGGTTTCATAACCCAAAAAAATAGTTTCTCAAGATTATCATGGCCATCATTCTACTTCATAGTGAGTGTACCCTTATTGATCTCTTTTTTTTGACAACCAAAAAAGATATTCCTAAGGTAATTAAAAATATTTTTCAAACGATTATAAAGGACATTAATATAAGGTGAATATATATGACCTTAGTTGGACCTAAGGTGATAGAGATTGAATATTATGTGTCATGATTGAAATATAATATGATTGTTATTTAGGACAGATCAGTCTGATCATTGTATCTATAAATTAAAACTAACCATTTTTTACTATGATATTAAAGTTATAATGATAAATATTGTGTGCTTACATGTATAATGTTTTTGATGTATCATATTTTAATATAGTTATTTGAATTATTTAATATCATGAATTGTCTCCAGGTATATTAACATATATCCTCAATGATTAGATATCGAGTTGTAATTGAAAAATATTATGGTATTATGTCCACATCTCGAGGATGTGATTATTCTATAACAATTGTTTTTGAAAAACATTCATCCATAAAATCTTATTATTTTCTATATATATTAAATTGATGTTATTATAAGAATAGATTTTCATTCTATATAAAAATTCAATAACAATACTTAAGGAAGCTAGGTGAAATATGATATTACAAACCATGCTATGATAAACTATATGTTCAAGCATAAATATGAAATTTCTTCGGAAATTTTATCAATTATATATGTCATGATTCTTATTCAAAAGTGGTGTTTATCTTAGATAGGTGAGGAGAAATTCATCATTTATGTTTATCATATTTTATGATATTTTTTAATGTATTAATGAAAATTTCCTATCAATTATCTATATAATATTTTTTCCCATAAATATTATTCTTAGTGATACATGTATTCTAAGGAAACAATTAATAATGGACATAATTGAGGTGTCAACATGAAAGAAGATACACTATGACAATCTAAAAAAGGGAATCATTTGAAAAATTGTGTCACTTTAGGGGGAACATATTATTTTTAAAAAAATAATGATGGACCAATAAGGAAAATATATTCATTATTAGGAACGTAATAGGATTAAAATCAAGAATCATAAACCTCATCCAGGTATTAATGATATGTTTGATCAATTATATGGAGAAATATATTTTTTTTTCAAAATTGATCTTTGATCAAGATACAATATATTTAAAGTAATAATTTAATACAAATGCAATATTTCATTCCCTTAAATGTATGAATATAAGTAATTTATAGTGATTTCATTTTTTCAATGTAATTATTTTGAAATATTCACTGATTTTCTGAATAGATTATTTACATATTACAATTATCATTTTGTGGTAGTTTTTACAGATAATTATCATAGTTATCCAATTGATAAGGAATAGAATAAATATTACTTGAGGATTATTAGGAAGACCCTATGGAAATAAATGTTTTATGAAAAAATTATAAAGTGTGAGTTTTGGCATCCAAAAGATTTATTTTGGTTTATATAATGTAAAAAAGAGGTTTTATAGATGGATCTATCAATGTTAGTGGTTATTTAACTTTGTATGCTAATGTTAATGATGGTTGATATCCATATAATTTTTATTTGGTTGGTTGTTATCCATGATCAGCGTATAATTTATCATAGTTGTTAAATTCTTTCACTATGTTATCTTTGAAGGGGTCAATTTTTCTTTAAACAGATGAATGCCCCAATAAAATCATCAAAATGAATATAATGTTACTATGGGAACCTATTATTACACTTCCATATAGTGGATAACATTTTGTGTTCTACAATGATGCATAAATATAGGGATATGATATGCCCAAATGAAAAATGATATAGTGGTAGATTATGAGTCACACCAATTGAAGAATCATGAAAAAAATTAAACAACTCATAATTTGGGGGTAGCTATATTATTTTCTAAATTAATTTTTTGAAGTATTATATTTTCGAATGTATGTGTGATATATAAAAAACACTTGGGTACAACCTTGAATGCGATACATGACACAACAAATAACACGCTGATAAACCGCAGACATGGAGACTTTCCCCCAAAACAATGTGTTATGTATATATAAATCATACGTGATTAAACTATATACATACCAAAAAATTGATGAATATAATTCAGATAAATTATTTTAAGTTGAATAATGATTTCCACTAAATAATACATTACAAAACAAGGAATCTAAATAATGTTAGAGGATTTATTAATTCCAAATGATCACGCTAGCTTATCTATGATGACAATAACGAATTATCCATTATGTATAGGTTTTTAAAGGATGGATCTAGAGTTCTTAATTTAAGGGGATATATAATATGTTTCTTAAATAAGGATTTTACTATTTATTTAATTGATGTTTAAAGAGGGATAAATGAAATATGGGGTACCGTAGTAGAAGGTTAGAAATGTACCTACTATCAATTTTCCTTTAGATCAAATTTAAAAATTCATGAACCCTGTATGTATTCATCCCATTAAATATTTATTTCTATAGTTATAGGATGAATGCTATAATTTATCATTAACCATCCATCCTGGAATTCTGTATATTTATATTAAGATGAATGAGTATTTTTGGTTAGACAATATGAAAATAGATATTTCACTATATAATTTTCAGTGCTTTGTATGTCAAAATGTTAATTCTAGTTGAAATATCACAAAGGCTATACTACAGACCGTACCCATATAATAATTGAAATGTAAAAATGTCACCAAATATTTTTTCATAGGGCAACATAATTAATCTAATGAATAAAATGTGAAATCTATGATTTTGATCTCCTTAAAAATTAAACACATATCATTTATATTATACAATATTTCTTTACTAATCATAATTCCATGATATATATTAAATTCTTGAAAAGGATTAATGAAGTTAAATATACTATTACATCTAATTTGTATATGAGGATTACATCAATGTTCTGATGAAGTCATTGGTATGATCTAAATATATAATTATGTTTGAGTACTTCTTATCATCCTCAAAATAAGATTAGACTAAGATAAAAATCAAAACCCGATATGATATTATACGTTCTTATTATATGGATTTCATAAGTGATTTGGAAAAAAACCTTCTTCTTGTTTAGTTTTTTTATAATAATATATTTAACTCAAGAATTTAGATAGATAATTATGAAACACATAATGGAAATAAAATTTGGAATTCAATGTGATGGGATGGATTTAGAGGATAAAATAAATTGGCACTAGAAGAAACTAGGGAAACTAAATTTAATTTAATAAGTAGTAGAATATTGGGGAATTAAAGAGTTAATAGAAATGTTATGCTAAAGACCATTTGTGAAAGCAGAATTATATTTTAGTGATAAGCTATTCCATTGAATATGTCAGTGGATGTAGGTTATGAGATTGAAAATGAGAGTAAATATTATCCCACAATATAGGGGTCTATCTGACATTCTTGACCACGTTAGGATGGAAACATATCATTTTGAATATCCAATAATAATATCTCCTTTTCATGATTTTTTCATTGTATCTATCATGATTAAGGACATACCCAATCTATCATAGGTACTAAAGTAAAATAATTTTTTCATAGATATGATTCTTTATTTTTTTGAACAAAAAGTATTAATCTTTTATCACATATATAAATATATTTTTATTGAACAATACTACTCCCTGGTTAAAGTTCACTGGCAGAAATAAAAATTCATAGAAGATAAATTGTATCCTAAGTTTGTTATAAAATAAATATATCCACATTTTTATAATTTAGTGATAGAATATCAACATAAAAATTCATTTTCAGAGGGTTAGAATGTTACACCTTGATATTTCAAGATATATGTCTCTTCAAATAAATTCAATTTCGTTTATATCTTGCAATAAACACAACCCTATATCTAATTGAAACTAATTAAAGTACGATGTATTAATATTTTAGTTAAATTAGAGGATAAATTAGAATCAAAAAATTTCAAAAATAGGTATAATTTATTTATAAAAATAAAATATTTTGATAAATAAGTTCTCAATTTCTCTTGTAATGTGTTCATATACTTCAAAAATATATTCTTCATAAAAAATTTGTTTCATTTATTTTTTTTGAGAAAATACCAACATTTTTTATTCTAATTTTTAAAAATATTTTTTTAAAAATTGATATAAATTTTAATATTATCCTATCATGATTCTATTATTATTAATATATTGAATTTCTCTAATTTGAATGATTTTTAATTGAATTTTGAGTAGATCGGTTTTTCAAATACTATTAATTGATATAATTAAATAATGTAATTTATGTATACCATTATATTTTGAATATAGTATTATATGTGAATATTATCATTTTTATTTATAATATTTTATTCCGTTTTAAAAACCAATATTCAAGATTTTGATGTAAGATAAATGTTTTTTCTCAAAAACCGTTTCTCTAAGACATTTTTTCATTAATTTGTACATATTTATGTTAAAACATGTTTTTATAATATATATATATATATATGAAGAAATTAAAATTAGATTATATATTTTGAATCCTGAGGATTAAATTTTGTTAAAACATTGGTGTCGTGTTTGGTGATTATTAATATTAATTGGGAAACAAAATTCACCTATCTAATGCTAAAATGGGTAAAACATGGTTCAAACCTTGTAATATTGTCCAAAATCATCCAATAACATTAAATTATCTCATATATGTAATATATTTTTACCATAAACACCCAAAATTATAATATATTTCATTTTTCCTTTTAAAATAAAAAATAAAATTTATATTATTTTTAATAATGAAAAAACAAAATTATACCTCTCATGAATTTAAAAAATGGAAAAATGTAACATAAGGATAAAAAGAGGATAATATAGTTTATAAACTTTTATTTATAATATAAATTATTATTTTTCAAAAATTTAATTTATTTTAATTTTTCAATCAATATATTATAAACTAAAATACTTATACAATGTGGACACAATTATTAACATAGTAGTAAAAAATTATTCTAAATATTTTTAGAAACTATAAAATATAATTTTATGGGTGATTTATTATTACCCCTTATTTTTATAAATAAAAATATTATATTATATATTTTTTAGTGTTTATATTTTAATTCCATTGTTTTCATGGGGTTTTCAAATTTAAATAATGTGTATATTTCATTAAATTACATTTAGTATAAAGAAGGTGGTGCCTTAGTCAAAAACAAATGCAAAAATAATTATATATACGAAAAATGAGTTACATGAGTTTGAAGGATATAATCTTATTACAATCATTATCATGTAGTGGGATTAAATTAGAAGGCAGGACATTCTGTCAGGTTATGTCAGGGTTCACTCCGTTATTTGGAAGACCACCTGTAACAATGTTAGCTTCCTCAGAAGACATGAGTGAAAATATAGGTGATCTCTAGTACCGAATAAAGACAATTCATCTAAATGGTAGTAAGAGGATGGGTGAGATGTTGAACACTATTCCAAATAGCCTGGACAATGGTGGTTAAATCACATTCAATACAATTTTTTTTCCAACCCTTATAAATAGAAAAGGCATCGACAAGGGTCACACCAATAAAATCCTTTTACAGAGATGAGGAAATGAAATATTTTCCAAAAAAACAACGATTTCATTTTATAAGGTAGTCTCTAGATATCTCACCACAAACTGTAGGTCTCGGGATTCCTTTAGAAGCACCATCGATGATAACATTTATACAACCAGTGTGTGGGTCTTGCCAGAACACCTCAAATGTGTGCCTCAGTTGATGATAAATATCATCATTCTGAATTCATTAAAGGATATCAAAGTTATAAATAGTGTTGTCACAATAATCCTTCTAAATCGTGGAAGCATCTCGAATAGTAATGATAATCCTAGTCAGATCAACATTAAGACTGAATGAGTAATTATTATGATGAATATCAATTTTTAAATACTAGATCACATGTAGGAGCTGATAAAAATCGGCTAAGAAATAATTCTTGATTTTTTATGTTATTTAAAAAACCACACATCGCTTTAAATGGGAGATGATTGAATCAATGAGTAACCATATGGAATCAAAAATGTCAAAAATATAGTTACAAAGAGAAGAATCTTTGGCACAAGACAAGAAAAATATGGTTAGTATCTTCTCTATATTGGTTACCTTGTTGGCATTTAGAAAAAAGTTTAATCCCAAAATATTTAAGACAAACCTCAGTGTGGAGTCTATTGTAGGAAATGAAAAAAAACAAGTGTGATCTAAGATGCATTGATACATGGTTTGTCAAAAAAATTAAGCAACTGAAATTAAAATAATAATTTAAAAAATTGTGCTTGTATAAAGTTTTAGAATCAAGGAAACCATTTTGAGCAGTTCTTTAATAAAGTAATCTTTAGAAATGGAGTAAGGATAATTGAAAATAAAATTAATACTATTACCAGGAAGCCTGATGTTAATAGAATTAATAACATCCCTTATAGTATGGTTTCTGTTCTCTGGATGTGAATTGGGAGGAAACATCGATATTAAAGGAACACCAGTCCAATTATACATCAAAATGTTCATTGAAGAATCATAACTAACCATCCATCTAGGATTATTCATGATGTTGGTAAAATAGTTTCTAATATATGGCCAGATATAAGAGTTAATATAATTCATATTTACCTTCTTCATCTTAGTAATGAATTTTGTTGAGAAATGTAATGGAATCTGAGTTGTTGTAATGTAGCCACAAAGTGAGTCAGTACTGAAGAGAAACACTAAAATGACTGATGTTTTTTTATTACAAGGCCACCATTATATAATGGTTTACAACAGATAGCCTAGGAAATGGTTAAAAAATTATTTCAGAAGTGATTACAGTCCAAATGAAATTTTTGATGTAAAAATTTCTTTTTTTAAGAAGACATGAAGGCCATCTGTATACCATCATCGAGTAAACCATTTTGGAGAAAAATATAGATTTCCCAAGACTAAATCATAAATCCATAGAATGTGATTTATCCTTCCTGTGAGGAAATTTTATTGGTGATTTGGTAAAAATGGATGAAAAGTAACTAGATTAAGGCCCTCCCCAGAAAATGGGAACACCAAGACAAGTGAAAGGGAAGGAAACCTTCTGGCTGCCTAAATTATTAAGGATATTACTTTATCTATTAATAGAAAATAATTTCCCAATGAAAACAAAATATTTCTTCCCTAAAATAGTTTTACTAGATATATCTTAATTATGTGACAAATAATTTTTTTAGATGTTGAATATTTCTTTTTATCACAATGTAAGAACAATATAATGTCATTATTATATAGAAGATGAGTGGTAAATTTAGATTTACGGATGCCAGAACAGGTTTGAGATTGTTTTGGTCTACCTGGAAAGTGTGAAATTTACATAAGTATTCATCCACAATTGAAAAAATAATTGTAGATAAAGGGTCACTTTTCTAACACCATTTGGGAATTTAAAGTATCCCTTTGTTGAACAATTTAGAAGGATGGAGACGGTGGATGATTTAAATAATCATTGTATTATACTGATGAACGTATCATTTAATCCAAATCATTGAATGACTTTGTAAATGAAACTACAATAAATAAAATCAAAGGATTCCTTAATATCAATTTTAATTTCTATTTTTCCTCCTCTAGTGGATTTGTTTAAAATGTTGGTGCATTCTGAGGCAAGTCAGATGAAATAGTGTATAGACCTACCAGTGATCAATCCAAACTGATTCCAAGATACTATTTATTACAAATAGTCTTTTGTCTGGATGTTTCATGATTGTTTTTTAAAGGGTATTAATAATTAAAATAGTTCATAAAATATTATTATCATAGGCATGGTCCACATTAGGTACTATAGTACGAAATTGAGCATTTAGGCTATGAGGAAGCACACCATTGAAAATGAATGATTTGACAAGTTTGAAGACATATTCTTGAAAACCCACCAAAAAGTATTGGAAGATCCCATTATTGAAACCATCAGGACCCGAGTAACTATTATAATTAATGCTGAAGATAGTTTATTTGATTTAATGATCAACAGGGGTTCTTAATGGATATGAATTTTCATCCTCAGTCACCATATACGGAATGATATCAGGAAGGAGGTATTTAGTGGCTCCATCACCATCCTAAATAAATTTAGTTTTGAATATTTGATTACACATGTTATCTTTTAGGATGAGAGTGGAGTTGAGATTCATAGAAGTATTGATTTCAAGTTGATGATCCAAAGACAAAATCTGATCTAGTAGTTGTGTTTTGAAGTTGTGTATGTTCATTCTCAAGAATAGAGATGTTCTTGTAAATTTTTTTATATTTGGAACTACTCCAACCTTTAAGACATATCTTAAGGTGCATTATCTTGGTGATACCACCAAACACATCATTTTGATGATTCATAGATTCCCAAAAAAATTAATTATGTTAAAGCATTCAAGTTCGGTCGACTAATAGTTTTTAAATTTTAATGGAAGAAAGGGTTTAAAACTTTTATTATTGAGACTAACAAGAATGAGACGATGATCCTTGTAACGACCCAGACATTCATTAATGAAAATTCCGATTTATCTAATTAAATTTATTATTATATGAAATGGTTATATATGGAATATTAAATTCATTATTTTTATGTTTTTTGGATTTAAAAATACCGTTAAGAGTTTTTATATCTTCTAATATAGTGTTTGAATAGTGTTCACATGATTATTATTAATAGAGGGATTTAACAAATCCAATTCACATTGAAGAAAGAAGATATGGCTTTGTCTTGTAGAATTTCTTCATACGAAGCCCATTTGTTTGAGCTTGTAAAGGACGTGGCATCATTGGGCTTCGCTTTGACCAAGCCGAAGTTGGGCATTATCACGTTATGCTCGAACGGAACAGTCTATGGGAGAAGTAAAAGCTGATTGAGATTACCAACCGAGCGATGTTATCCGACCACCCTAAGAGTCAGTCTTCATCACACACCTTACCCTTAAGTCTTATACGGGTGGTATATGGGGTTATTTAAAAAGACCCTAGCACTATAATTATGGGCATTATTTTGGTATAGAATGATTAATATACATTCATTATATTATTGTTAGTTTGTAAATAGTTTCTAAAGCATAAATAGTTTTTTTAGTTGACAGTTAATTAAGAAATATATTATTATGAATTAATTGATTTTTTAATTAAATATTATTTTCATTAAATATTACTAATAAATTACTTTTTATAAAATATAAATGATTGTGTAAAAAATTGAAATTTTTATTACGGTTTGAAAACTATTTTTTTTTCTCAAAACCCATGAATTTTCAATAAATAACGACCTTTATTATAAAAATGAATATTCACTATTTTAGAAAAAATATTATATAAAATTAATATTATTTTATGAATGAGTGCACCGAAATTATCCAGTAGTGATTTTTTCATAATTTTCCGAGACAGTTGAATTTTTGGTTAAAAATTAAATATAGTTTGCATATATATTGTGTGTCTGACGTCATTATGACTCAATAGTGATTTGATAAAATACTATAATTGTTAAATTCACACAATATATGTTTTACCATTAAAATAATGTGATTTATGTTTTATTTTATTTATTTTACAAATCTTAAGTGCACCCTCCAAGATTAATAAAACATTTTAACTTTTTAAATTGATTTCCTTGAGTGTGTGACTCACCTCTATATAAGTCAGCAAAATATTTTAATAATATAGAACATTGGACATATAAAATATTGGTTTCCACTCACCTTTGGGAAAAACCATTGGAAAAACCATTATAGAGTTTGTGATTTTGATTATTTTAATGTGTAGTGTACAACACCTAAATAATAAAGAATTCCCTCCCCCTTCCTAAATATACCCTCCCACGGTCCACTTCCTCTTCACTCAAATACTTTGGATCATGACCAAAACCTTCCCTCAACTATCTATAATCCTCTCAAGGTTTACAATGCTTCGAGGAGCCCTCTCTCAAGCCTCTCCCATGCCTTTGGGATCACACATCCAATTAAGGGATTCCTTCCATTCTCATTTTATCCAAGTTTATTAATATTTTTATGTCCATTTATATTCATTTTTAAATGTTGGAGTATTATTTTTTACCACCCTTATACTTACATATTTATTTTATAATGATGATAGTCCCCTTTCACTCACATTAATATCTATCATGTACACCCATTAACATGCCGAAAGTCCGTATGGAATTTCTCTCTCCTCATATACATTCAAACAATTATTTTGTATTATGAATATGAATTCAATTACATATGATTCTACATGTATCTATATGACCCCCTAAATTCCATTTCATTTAAATATTATGAGACACCCCTTTCTCATTCATTAACATTTTTATTAATTCTTATATTACGTAGTTATACTGCCCAAATTTCATCGTGATTTTCCATGCCAAAGTCAGTGTCTAGTGAATACCAAGCCCATTTCTATTTCTAGGGATTTCACCTTCACTCAAATTTACTTGTTTATTATATAGTTTTGTGTATGTATTCCACATTCTTTTATCGTGAAATAAATGGTTATTTTGAATGATTTTGTGTCGTTTGATCCAGGGGGCACACATATGCATTAAATGAAATGATTAAGAAGGGTGCACCGTGATATAGCTCCAGTGCATTGTGTAAATATTAGTATCATGATTAATCATGTGAAATGTTGTTTTATACATGATAATTCATGTGCAGTGAGGTTTTACTCAATATCCATATGCAATGAGCCATGGCTAATGCTAATACCATGTTAAGTGTTGTTTCCACATTTACATGTTAAGATAATAATGTTATATCATGCCTTCATGTTCATGTTCTTCTTATGTTACATTGATTTCCCTATTTTATAACATGTATTGTATTCTTAATGTTATTCCTTTTTTACTCCCTTATTGGGTTTTATAGCTTACCCTTTTATTATACATGTCCTTAGGTTATCCCATGAAATGTTATGTTCAAAGGAATGATGTGGTCATGTAAAAGAATTTATCAATAAGATGTTGTTTTTTATGTGTTATATTTTTTTAGTAATGTTCCTAAGACCCAAATAATATAGACCTCTCGATCTTCTATTTTTATCCTATGAATATTTTATGTAATTCATCATGTTTATGTGTGTAATAAAGAGCTGGTTTGTCATTGTGGGTATTAGAGGATCATTTATTTTATTTTTGGGATTAGGATCAGAAAACCCAATTGAAATCCATAAGGATAAGACTAAGTATTATAAAATCATCCCTTAATATTGTTGATTATTGAGTAAGTATTTTATCATGAAAATGCATTCCTGTTTGGATACTAGCATGTAAAGGCAACTCTGGAAAAGATATATCTCACGGTAAAACTGGAAAACCTCACTTTGAGCAAGACTCGAATGAGAACTGGTGCAAAAATGGCCCTTGATGCACTCTTGGTTATGACAAACCTGGGGGATATTATTTTTTAAGACCATGATCTTAGAATGAACCATTAATATTAGAAAAAATGCCCCCTAATAATATACGATGGGAATCTGATCATTGATAACATAGATATAATCCTATAAATTCATATGTTAAGGAAATAAATATAATTTATATGTTATCCCATTAATGTCTTTGTATTTCACTTTATGTGTTTAACAGTTTAAGATACTCATCCTAATGCCTATATTGGATAAATTAGTTCAAAATAACACAGTGAAGATTAGGGTTATCATACATGGTTCTACGCATTGTTTTATCCCAAATGTTTAGTAGACCAATCACCACACCACCACAAATCATGGATGTAAAGATGTTGGTTGTTACGAAAAATGGAGAAATCATTGCATCCCCTGAATATAAATCTTCCGCTATCCCAAAATGTCAATTTAATGTTCCGAAGAACCTCATTATACTCCTTCTGGCGGAATTTGATCCAATTAATTGCGTGGATTTTCTTTCCTTAAAAATAGCCAACATAAATTTCCGTGAGTGGAAAATAACTATCCATTTGGTGAATCCACCCCCAATTCTGTATATGTTCAAGCAGGAGGATGAATCTTATTTAGAACCATCATCTCATGTGTGGATATTACTTCACTATGATCACACGCATCTTACTCTGATGATTGAGTCTAAGGAATCAACTATCATTGAAGAAATGCCTATTGTGAGGGAATTCATTGTACTGTTCATCGATAAATTTCTAGGTATTCCTCCTAGAAGAGATGATGAATTATCAATTAATATTATACTGGGAGAATTTCCATTATTGAATAATCCATATAAAATGGCTTTTGTAAAGCTTGAGGATCTAAGGAAACTACTATTAGAGAATCAATATAAAGGGTTTATATACAAAACATCTTCACCAAGGGGTGAACAAGTCCTCTTCGTCAGTAAGAAGGATGGGTCAATGCACCTTTGTATTGATTATCATGAAATCAAAAAATCATGATAAAAAACAAGTATCATGATCCCTGAATTGATGACTTGTTAGATCAGCTAGGTGGAACACAATACTTCACCAAGGTGGATCTACGGTCGATATATTATCAAGTAACGGGGAAGAAGGACGATATCCCCAAGACTTCTTTTTGTAGAAGATACGAGCAATATGAATTCATAGTAATTCCTTTAAGACTAAATAATTCTCTAACTTTCTTCATGTACATGATGCATAGAGTATCTATAGATTACCTAGAAATAAATTTGGTAGTATTTATAAATGATATTTCAATATAGACCAAAACCAAGGAGGATAATGAGAAGTATCTTAGAACTGTACTAGAGACCTTGTAAAAAGATAAACATTATGAAAAGTACAGAATTTTTGAGTTCTAGTTGAAGGAGATCTTATTCTTTGGTCATATCACCATAAGCAATGGGATATCTGTGGATACCTCAAAGACAACTACAATTTATGGATGGATGAGGCCATCATTGGTAATGAATATCTATATATTTCTAGGGTTTTCTAGATATTATATCTAATTTGTGAAAAATTCCTCATGATTTTCAAACCATCTTACCAAGATAACTAGGTGGTGAGTAATTGTTTCTTGGAATGTGAAGAGAGCTTCATGGAGTTGAAAAGGAGGTTTATCACTGCAATTATGCTTACATTACCCACAAGTGGAGAACTTTTTGTGGTATTTAGTGAGGCTTCAATTTAGGGAATGGGTTGTTTGTTTATGAGAAATGAAAAATCCATTTCCTATGCTATAATGCAATTGAATGTTCATGAGAAAAAATATCCAACACCTGATCTAGAGTTTGATGAAATGGTCTTCAATTTGAAGATTTGGAAACATTACCTCTATTGGGAGACGTGTGAAATATATATCGATCACAAAAGCCTCAATTATATATTCACACATAAAGTGTTGAATATGCACCAATGAAAATGGTTAGTTCTGATCAATGAATATGAATGATCAATCCATTACCACCCTGGGAATGAGAACAAGGTGGGAGATGTCCTATGTTGAAAGGACCCAACATTTCTATAACTGATGAGTATTGAAAATGATCCAATCTTCGTAGATGTGATGAATATAGACACGGGAATCATAATGAAAGGAGCCTCATGAATAATTCCACAAATTACTTCTCAACTATCTCTTTTGCAAATGTTAAATGATGCTTAAAATGATGATTTGGGAATTCAGACGAAAATGGATACTATCAGAAATGGGAAATCGTCAAAGATCAATGTTAATGAGTATTAAATTGTGAGATTTGGGTCAAGACTCTATCTTCCATGAAATACAAAGTTAATGAAAGAACCATTGGATAATGCACATATTTTGAATTTTTCCATTCACATATGAACCAATAAGATGTATCAAGATCTTGAAGGGAATTATTTGTGGGATAACATGAAGAAAAAGATTTCTCAGTATTCATAAATGTGACCTATATGTTAGAAAGGGATTTATGATAGGCTTAAGTCTAAGAGGATGATGAAACCATTACCGATACTAGCATTGAAATGGGAGAACATCATAGTGGACATTGCCATTGGACATCCAAAGACATCCAATGGAAACAATGCTCTCTAGGTTGTTCTGAATTATCTTATAAATACTACACTATTCATTGCTTTTAGAGTGGATTTATCATTGGATCAAGTGTCATAGATATACATCTAGGAATTGGTAGTTCTTTAAGGAATACCACAATCGATTTCATTCAATAGATATCCAAGATTCACTGATATTTTTTGGGAAGAGTCTTCAACATTATTTGAATACTGAACTGAACATTAGTATGTCTAATTAGCCTCAAACTGATGGCCAATATGAGTGGACTATCCAAACACATGAGAAAATATTTATAGCATGATCAACGAACATCAAAATAGGATGTGATCAATATCTTCTTCTAGTCGAGTTATCTTACAATAACAGTTTCCACTCCAACATCCAAAAATATCCATATGAATACAAGTATGGGAAGAGGTGAGAAACACCGGCATGTTGGGATGATGTTGGGGAGAGAAAACATTAAGGTCTAGAAATGGTCGAATAAATGGTGGATAAGGATAAGACCATCTTGCAACACACTAATGATGATCAATGTCGAAAAAAGATCTCCGCTTTTTATCATCGACAATACCTAGAGTTTGATTTCGTTGACATTGTATTCCTCCTCTTATCACTATGGAAGAGATTAATGTTATATGGGAATAAGGGAAAGCTTAGTCCATGGTATATCAGCCCTTTTGAGATACATGATCGCATTGGAGTAGTGTCATATCGACTAGAACACCCACCGAATCTAGCTCAAGTACTTGATGTGATCCATGTATCACTCTTGAGGATTTAAATAACCAGCCCATCGCATGTACTCAATTCGAAGGTGGTACCATTGGAGAATGACCTATTTAATGAAGATAAGCCATTAAAGATCATACATAATAAGGAAAAAGTTTAACAAAATAAGACATTTCCCCCCATTAATGTGTTGTGGAGAAACTGAAATTTTGAAGAAGCAATGAGGGAATCAGAGGAAGTTATGAATTTGAGTTACCCATTTCTATTTTAGTAATGGAAAAAGAAATTTCAAGGGTGATAATAATTAAAGGGGAAGATTGTAATGAACCAAAAAATCATTAATGAAAATCCATATTGATCTAATTAATATTCATATTATGTAAAATTCTTATATAAGACATAATCACTTCATTAGTTTTCCAATATGGCATTCCAAAATACTTTTATGAATTGTTATCATTGCTAATATTACTATTGAACAGTGATCACATGATTAATATAAATATAATTCCTTACCAAATTCAATTTACATAGATAAAGGAAGCTATGACCTCATTTAGTAGAGTTTCTCCATATGAAGCCCATTTTTCTGAGCTTAGAATGTAGGTTGCATCATTGGGATTCTCTCTTGACTTAGCTCAAGCTGAGCATCAACTTGTTGTGCTCGAACAGATCCTCCTACGGAAGAATTGGAAGTTGATAGAGATTACCACCTAAGTGATGTTATCTGAGACACCCCAAGAGTCTATCACCATTACACACCAAACCCTTAAGTCTTATGAGGGTGTTATAAGGGGTTAGGTAACAAGGCCATATCACTATAATTTTGTGCAATATTTTTGTATAGAATAAATAATTTTTTATAATTTTTTTATTTTTTCTTTTTAAATAGTTTTTATGCACAAATAGTATTTTTAATTTATATTCAATTAAGAAATATATATTATAGAATTAATGGATTTTTTAATTAAATAATATTTTAACAAAATCTTATTAGTAAATTATGTTTTATAATATATAAATGACTGTGTAATACATTTGAAATTTTTATTATGGTTTGAAATTAATTTTTTTCAAAACCCATTAATTTTAAAGAAATAACAAATTTTATTTTAAAATTAAAAATTCACTTAATACTATTTAAAAATATATAATGTGTTTATGACATCATAATGACCCAATGGTGATGTAATAAGCTACTATAAATGGGTTTTTCGTCAAATATACATTTTACCATTAAAATCATTTGATTTTAGGATTATTCTATTTATTTTAGAAATCATTTGTGGACCCTCCAAAACATATATTACATTTAAACATTTTAAAAAATTTCTTTGAGAGTGTGACTAACCTCCACATAAACAAGCCTGATATTTTAAGAAAATCTCACATTGTCCTTATAAAAGAGTTTTTTCCACTTCCCTCTAGAAAAAATCATGGGAAGAAATATTGGATTCTTTGTGGTTTTGAATAGTTTAATGTGTAAGGTGAAAAACCTAAATAATAAAGAATTTCTTCTCCTTCCCTATATAAACCAAACCAAGATCTCAGTTCTCCTTCAGTAAAATCCTTAGAAGATCGACCAACAACTTCCCTATTCTCTCTAGAATCGTCCAAATCTTCCCCATGCACCCAATAATCCTCACTCAAGCCTATCCCAAAGCCTTTGGCATCACACTTCCATGTATGGGACTCCTTCCTTTCTCCTTTTATCCATGTTTGTTAATATTGTTATGTACTTTTATTTTAAATTATAAATTTTGGTGTATGATTTCAAAACGTCCTTATAATTCCTTCTAAATGTTCTAATGATGATATACCCCTTTATCTCTCAGTAATGTCTCTCATGTACACCTGTTACCATGCTGAAATTCCGTAATAATTTTCTCTCTCATAATTTACATTCAAGAAATTATTTTCTATTATGAATCTAAATTCAATTCATTATGTGGGAAAATTGTTATATATTACACCCTTACTATTAATTTTATGAACATATGATGATATAAACCTTTATTTCTCATCATCTATTTTTATGAATTCTTATGTCACTTCATTGTGCTACCAAAATTTCACCATGACATTCCAAGCCACTGTCATTACTTAGTGAATAACATGAAAATTTCTCTATCAAGGGTATTCAACTATAAAAAATTTTATTTTTGATTATAGATATTAATGAATTTATTGAACATTAATTTATAATTTAATAAATGACAAGTTTGAAGGATTCCATGTTGTATGATCCACGTGGCACACTTATGCATGAAATGAAATGATTAGGAAGGGTGCGCCCTGATAGACCTCCAATTCATTGGGTAATGATTAATATCACGATATGTATTTTGAAATGAGGTTTTACTCATATTTATTCAAGAAAATGGGGTTTTACTCATACTCCATGTGCAATGAGTCAGGGATCATGCTAATACCATGTGAAGTGTTGTTGGATCATTTCCATGTTATGATATTCATACTATACCATTCCGTTATGTTCATGTTTATCTTATGCTCCATTGATATGAATATTTCCTAACATGTATTGTATTCTTCATGTTATTCATTTTCTAGTACCTTGATAGGATTTATAGCTCGCCCTTTTATTATACATGTACTCAAGTTATCCCATGAAATGTAAAGTATGAAAGATTGATGTGGTCAGGTAAAAGATGTTTTAAATAAGTTGTTGAGTTTTATGTTTTATTTTTTTATGTAATGTTAATAATCCACAATGAAAATATACCTATTGATCTAATATGCTGTATCAAAGTGAATAAATTATGTAATAAATCATGATTAAGTGTATAATAAAGAGCATGGATGACATAATCCGAGTTCATCTTAGGACGGGTGATACTAGAGATGGTGTCCCATTTGTCCATTGCAGAAATATTCATGAATTATCTATCCAAATATCTTGAAACAACCCTATTGTGGTTCCTTATACACAAACCTTTAATATATTATTATTATTTATCTTTCTTTCAAATATTCCATTAAAAAAAATGAAAACTACATTTGAAAATATATATGCCCTACCATATTCATAAAAGGCTTAATTCATTTTTCTACATCTACATTTTATAAACGATTATATTTATTTATGTAGTTAATATTTATGATATTTATATCAAAAATAACATTCTTAATTTTATGGTAACATGAAAAAATTTTAGGACCGGGTCTACGGAATAGAAATTATCCTGAAAAATAAAATTAATGACAACTTGAAATAACAATTAAGGTATAGATTTATTAGTAAGTGAGTGATAAAAATATTCTAATATATATTATATGATATTATAATTTTGTATAATACTTCATTATATTTTAATATTATATTTAAATTTATTATAATAGATGTTATAATTCCTTTAAATCAATTCATACTTTATGTATGTGAGTTTTGTATCACTATTAATTTTGTGAGTAACATTCCAAATTCACCACATGTTTATTTAATATGGTTTATTTATTTATTATAATTTTTTTTTTATTTTTTAGATTTAAATTATGTGGATATATCAATACATATAAGTATTTCTATTTCATGTGTTTTAAATTAAAATGTTACAAAATTTGGAAGTGAATTATGTCTCAATCTCATTTTAATATGTTCTATTTATGATTGAATTTACACTAAAGAATATTATAATATTATTTTATGATATATAATTTTCATTTTGTTCTACTATTTTTATATCAATAGAATGTATGCTTTATTTTCCTTTTCCTCCCATTATGTAATCTATAGGTTGAATGTTTTTAATGGATACAAACTTCATTTTCTATTTTGTTGAGAATATTTTTTTTCAATAACCATATTTTTTTTACAGTTTTTATATAAATATTTTAATAATCTAAAATGATTTATTAAATAAAATTTTACCCATATTTGTTTTTACATAATAAATTGAGAAGGAATTTCCCATTTTTCCTGAACAACGTAGTTGAGAAATTTTTTTAAAAAAATTAATGGAATATTTGTTTTAATGTATACTAAATGATTTGAATTACCTACAACTGTGACCAATCAATTATTTTAATAATACTTTATAATATTCAAAACTTATTTTATAAGATTTTTTTTCTATAATATTTGGTAAAAAATTTTATTTTAAGATAATGTTTCAAAATAAAAAGTGTATTTTCCTTAATAAATATTATAATAATATTAAAATGTGTTTTCCCTCTATGATAATTTTTTTTAAATTTAACTTTTATTTGAAATGATCTAATTGTTATATTTTTATAATTTATTTAAATAGTTTATTGATATTTTGGTGAGAAATTGATGGAACCCATTTTCTTCAACATGGGATTAGTTATGATAAATTATTTTTTTTGTCTTGTGATATATATATGAATAAATTTATGATTATGTGATGGGTGGGCCCATAATATTCTAACATTCTAATTAATTGGGTAAAAATAAGTGTTCAATGATCTCAGAGTATAAATTGGACATTATACCAATTCCAAAAAAGTTGGCACATAGGATGATATCCTATTCCAGAAGAAATAGGATACAAGGGAGGTTATCCTAGTCTCAAAAGAGGGTAAACATGATTTTATCCTAATAATAATGTAGACACATGGGTGGTTATCCAATTTTTATCATTTTTTGATGGTACTAGTGACTATCGTCTAAAAAATATTTCAATGATTATGATTATTCCTCACTTAAGACATTGTTTCAATACATGATTAAATGAAAATGATAATTACGGATGGAAAACGATCTTTCATAATTTTATGATTCATAACTTATGAACTTTCATGTTTTATTCAATGATTCATGTTAATGATAAATGAATTTCTGTTAATGATATTAACAGGATAATATCATTTTATCATAACCATTTTTATCATTTTATTTTTCAATAATCAATGAAATCACCCTATTCCATCACAATTTAGAATATAAGATCTCATATTATATGATTTTATTTTCCCCTAAATATAGTAATATATTTTAATTATGATGTGATCTAGATGAGAGAATATTTTAAATATTTATGTGGCAGATGATGTTGATATTTTTTGAATAATATTTTTGATTCTAAATTTTTAATTACAATAATCACTAATAGTTTTATAAATTTTTTAATATATATGTTTTGAACATTTATCTAATATAATTTGATTTTTATGTATAGAAATAATTGTTCACTATATAGATGTCATCATACCCAATGAATATATTTTCAATGATGAAAATAGTATAAGGATTGGGACCCATTCAATATATTTTAAAAATAATAAGACGAGATTTAATGAGATTTAATATAAAGAAAAAGTTGTTCATGAAGAACTTCACATATGAACAATTATAAACAAAATTCTATAATAATGTAAATAACCTTAATATGGGGAATATCATGATATTAAGTGAAATTGTTTGCGGTTTATCTGCTAATATGTTTACCTATATAAGAGTACTAAATGAGATAGAGGTAGTGTGAGAAAGTATTACCATGGTGATATAGAATCATCCCTAAAAACATTTATAGTTTGTTTCCACATGTAAGAGTGACCTAGTAAAAACCCCAAATAGTGTGCTTTAGTATTTTTAAATTTTATTGTCATTTTTATGAAATCTATTAAGACTATCCCAGTGTAGATAAGAAACTTAAATAAATGTGTGTTATGTTCCTTCAACACTATAAATTAATCATGAATATCATTTGAGAACATGTGTAAAATAGTAATATATATAAACTAATATAATATTTATGTCATTCAAATTGATCAATTTAAATAATTGGGAAAAAATATTGACCCATATGGATAAGTTTTCAAGATCTGTTAGAACCATTATAGTTAATGGAAATGAAAAAAAACTGAATTACGTAATCTTGAAATTGTTATAGAAAGATAAAAATATATTTAAAATAATCTATCCATATAAAATATGATGTAATTTAGGGGTTAGATCATGAATATTTTGATTAATTTGAAAAAGTATCATGAATGGTTAAGGAGGCCTATAGGTCATGTATGGCATGATCGACTAATGTTGAGTATATTTTAAGGAGACTAATAACACAATTCGTTACTTTTTAGGGGATATTAACTATAAACTATAATAATAAAAATGTAAATTAATGTATATAATATATCTCATTAATTCTGAATTGATTTCATGGGATGATAGGGTTGAAAAGATTAATGGTATTAGAAAAATGCTTGTTGATTTTTTAAAATTCTCACAGGTGAATAATGAATTTTGAGAAAAATTATCTGAGAATATATCCATGAATGAATGGAAAAAATTGAATATGTAAATTTATTGAATATTAATTAAAATTATTTTCATGTTTTTTACAACAATGGATGGGAATTTTATATATGATTCAGAATTGGTTAAGAATAATCAAATTATGAATCATGAAAATGTATTCCTTATTAATCTACTTCTCAAATAAATTAAAATATAAAAGGGTATGGGTTTTTTTAAAACTCTTATTCATTATAAAATTATATTTATAGAGGAAATATTGTCATCTTATAACTGAATTCATAGCTTCAATCAAATCTTGAGATAATTGAACAAATAGAAGAAGAGATACTCAATAAGTAATTAGATTCCAAGTGTATTCCTAAAATCATTGTTTTATTAAATTTATATTTTTATTACACATAAATATGTGATGATGAATTTATGTAAAAAATTTCATGTATGATGAAATTAATTAGTTGATATTCATGTCATAAATACCTAAAAATATAGAAAAAATAAACCTCAGTCATTATAGAACTACACAATTTATGATAAAATTTAATCCTTGATATTTAACAAAAGATAGAAAATAATGAATGTGTTTAGTCATGATCTATTACTATATCCGGAATATATTATGGTAACATCATGGTATCTACTAGATAATTGGAAAACATGTGATACATTGTAATAATTCAGTGTAAGATTTCTTATATTTGTGTTTAAACATTGTAGTATATCTGCAATAGCGATTCCGATGGAAATTTTTTGACATCGAGTAAAAATAAATTCAAACTGATGTATGAGTCTTATTTTATAAATTCTTATCATAATATTTATTAATTATGTATATTTATAAAAATATTCTTAGTAGATATGAAGAGGATAAAAAATATTTCATTCAAAAAACATTATCCCCTTGAAAAAATATTTCATAAGATGGATAAAAAAGACACTCATTTTAAATTGGATATGAATATGATATCCAAAACTATTTACAATGATATTGTTAAACTAATACTAGAATTGAAAGTTAAAATTATGAAATATATGGGTTATAAAATTCTATATAATTTCAAAAACAGAAATTTTACTATGAAAGGGTTGTCCGAATGTATGTTCTATATTGAAAAACTTACTTAAAATTATAGTGAAAGTAGAAAAAAATGTTTCTTTGGTGAGAGATAAGTCAACCAAATATAGAAAGAGAAACAATTAGATACAATTCCTTACATGGTATAAATTTTTTTTGACATGGGCAATGGAGATAATAATAAATAGAAAGGGCAGGAGTAAAATTTTTATTCAATAAAATCATATATTTAAAATAAAATAGACACTAAATGATGGATAAAGGTAAAATGGTGGTAAATATTATGTTAACATCCTGTTAAATATGAGGCTATCTCTTGTACCACTCTACCATATTATTTAAGGGTATAAAACTATTATTTAAATTAATTCATAATTATTGAGTATATACAATCCATGGGGTACATGTTCTAAAATATAACATAAAAAATATATTAATAACTACTATTAGACATATTTGTTTAAGATCAAATGCAATTATACTATTTTTATAACAAAACATAAAATAAGGGGACACAATGGGACGTATAATAATAGATGTATTTATCATGATTTTAATTATATATATATATTTTATTATCATATTATGTATATAGAATATTAAAAAATTCAAATATGGAGATATCTTTCTAAGAAGATATTTCTCAATTGAAGAAAATATGAAAATAAATAGTATAATTATTCAGGGGGAGTAATTCAAAATAAGTTGATTTACCAGTTATTGAATCCATTAGTATGTTGATATTGAATATAATAGAGATATTGTTTCTATAACTAAACGAAAATAACACTCAACTTTTAAATAATTAAATACACTCATGTTTTTATTTTTCATGTGGTATAATTTATTTTTTTAACATGGTGTATTAATTGAATATTAATATTGTATGCCTCACAATCTTGTGATTTATTGATTATTTACTAATTTATGATTTATAATTTCATGATATCAAAGTTAATGTATTAATAAGTAGAATTTCATTTCTGAAATGAGATCAGAAACATCCATGTCTGACATTGATATCATTGAAAATATTATAAAAATATTTGGTTTCCTACATTTATCATAGTGATGGTTATCTTAGGGAATTTTTTAATATTCCAAATGAATGTTTGTAGAATAAAAAATTTATATTATATGAAGAAATGAAACTATAGTGGTGGAATTCTAAATTTTTGTTACAATCCAAAAATGATCTATACAATTGTTTTCCCTAGAAGTTAAAGATTTATAAAATGATAGGTGGGAGAAAAATTAAAATTTTAACCCCAATATGAAATGGGTGAATAAAATAAGTTATTATGTTATCTTTATGGATGATGTAATATCCTGGTTTCTCCAAAAGACATTTTCTTGTTTATGTTTCAATTTATGTCCCTTATTTTCGGTGAAATAATTTTTTCCCGGATTCATGTGAAGACTCAAGGGTGTTTGGGGGGATTGAGACATGAATAGTGGAGGGAAAATTTTTTCCTGGGAACATTGCACATTGTGTGCATGCTTAGTTAAAACACTGAGGAGTATCCCTGGAAATTGTGCAACCTTGGACCGATATTTACACATAGATGGAACATGGTTAAGAAACCCATGATGAATTCACCAGAAACCGCACGAAGGGGTGATTTTTGGGTAGTAGCTTCCACACGGTTTGTGCACAATTTAGAAAATTGGGCGGTAAATTGTGTGGCCTGGAAAAATAGGAAATTTACAAATTTTCCACTCCAACTTTTTAAACCCCAACATTGTATTTTCGATCATTATTTCACTATCAACTTCAGTGATGAACCAAGAACTCCAATATCTTTCAAGGATGATTATCCCTCATTTATTTGTCGTTTGGAGTGCATTGAGTTGTGGATCGAAGATCCAGGTATGGTTAATCCCACTTTTTCATCTGTTTTTTGTTTTTCCTATTTTACCTCTTCTTTATCTCTATCTAAAAATCTAAAACCATTATTTTTAAGATATATTTAGGTTGAGGCTTCAAATGGTGTTTTAATATAGATTAATGTATTTGATTGGGAGTTTGTTCATCCTCGATTTGAGGTATGTGGTCTGCACAATATATCCTATAGTTTTTAAGTAGATTTGCGCATATGAGTATGTGTTTTTTCTTTCCTCTTTTTTTTATTTTGATGAAGTTGGTGTGATTTGGTAGAATAATCATTTAAATATTTATTTGGAACCGTCAAGATCCTTATGGGATGCTTTGAAGATGATTTGACCAATTTAGGGGCACCCATGTGGTGTGTCGACCTTTCCGAACCTAGAAATTAACAAGGTAACATATGGAATTGATGCGTAATAACATAGACCACATGTTGAACATGTTGGTATGATTAGTTGGACTGCATATGGAATGCCTATGTTCGGTCAAGGTTTTATAATTCCATAAGGGGTGGTTTGGCCTGTCTTAGTAATGGGTTAATTGGGTTAAATGGGAATGTGTCGAATGGTATGTGATTTCTGTTTTGAAACCAAATAGGACTAGTACAAATCAATTAATGTGAATGTTTAATTGGAAATTGATTTTTAAAAGTGAACATGTAAACTTATTCCATGAGGGAAATGATTAATATGGAATTATTTAATACATGATAAATGTACCTGAAGAGATAAATGGGATAAATTATGGTCATTTATGAATATTGACCAAGGCATAGGTGTTGTGGAATGAACATAAAGTGTTATGGCATGAGAATGGGAATTTAGATAAAATACTATCAATTTTAATTGGTAAATGTGTTAATGGGTTATGGTGATTTATTAATTTCCATGTTTTTGTTATGTTATCTGATTGATGAATTCCAATGGTATTGGTTATGTTGTGTTGTGTAATGGTATGGTTGTGATGATTTGAAAAATAAGAATGTGCACATGGATCATTAGAATTAGTTATTGAATTGAGGATCTACGTCCATGTGTTGATTTAGACTGAGACTATAAAATCCTCCCCATAAATACACAAGTCATGGAAGGGGACTGAGTCTCTATTCTTGTAATGGATTCATTCCACATGCACTGAGTCATCGAGTTTAGTATAATGTGTTTATGTGATATTTGTATCCCTAGTGATATAGGGATTTGATTTATTTCCCCTATGAATTATTATTGATTTCCTTAGACCCTTGTGTGGATGATAATTATGCCCAATATATAGATCATGAGATCAAAACTGATTAAGGATTTAAGATGGTACAAAAATGAAATTGGGGATATGGGAAATTATGTAAACCTGGGATATATAATGGCACACAATATTTCCCTTTTTCACTAACCATTATTTCATACATGCATACTCTATCTGTTAGAAACGAATTTTTTAGACACCATTTGTGGTGGCCTACAGAGTTTCATACTCACACCCTGCTCTTGCTGCCATTGGGTACCTAAGAAGATCACTTGGTTGATGGTCAGGGTATGGGTAGAGGCCCTACACTAAGAAGTTGAGTTGGGCTCAGGATATACATGGAGAAGTATCTGGACATAGAGTTGGGACCTGTTGGAGATTAGTCGATTTGTTTTATTTTGGAATTTATTCACATTCACAACTTCTATGGAGTGGCATGGGTGTATTTGATTAGTGGCTTGCACCCTGTTTGGGAAACATTTTGGTATGCATGTTTACTGATCATTTCATATTGATTCCATTATTTATATTCAGTTTTCAGTGGATTACTCTGTTAAAAAGGGTATAGTATCCCCACGTGACTTATTAGACACATACAACTAGTTGAAAACCTATACCACACCTCGAGGAGTGGATGATGTCATGTGACAACTCGTCTCGGGGAACATGTTATTGGCTTCTAGGTAGAGGATGTTATAATGCTGTATCAGAGGATTTCTCTTATATTTTTTATTATTTGGGGATGGTATAAATGATATTTGGATGTGTTAGTCCATGTTAATGTGCTCGTTCTTAAGATTAGCAAACCCATGTGCGAGGGAAACCCCAAGTCACCCTAGGTGTGAATTATTATTTTGATGTGTGTCATTACATTTGAATGATATTTCACCATTGGGTGATCCACATGTTGTGTGATTTTACAAATTTATGATATTTTTCTCATTTTTTGAATTACATGAGGTTCTTTATTCATGCAACATTTTAGGAACCTAAGGATATAGTAGGCAGGCAACATTATACGCAAACACACATGATAGGTGTGCAAGAAATAGCGAGTAGAATGCATTTACAAGATAAATTTGATGAAAATGATGCCTAATAATGGTAATGTATGTTGGTGAATGAATAGAATGAAAATAAATAGTTAAAGAATATCTTAAATAAATAAATGTTATGACCAGGATCAAATTATGGGTTGTAAAATATTTTAAAGGCTGATTCAATGTCTAAAAAAGATTGATTACATTACAAAGTTAATACTTTTAACATATTTTGACTAATTATGTCTGTAAAATAGTTAAAATGATGGTTGTAACATGTTTTGAAATGATAAATTTACCAAAGAGTAATGAGTTGTGTTGTTAAAGAAGAATTGGTTTGAAGGGGTGTTGATGATGAATTTTTAGTTTGACCCTTAAAGGTTTGGGTTGGGAAAGTGAGAGTTCCCTAGATTGATACATTGGATTTGTATTGTGTGTCCTTTTAGGGATGATGTGCCCTAGGTGGTGTTTTTAGAGAACCCTCAGTAGGGTTATGGACTTTGGATTTCATGGTGTTGTTTAGTAATGTGAGTAACGAAACATGTGTGTTTCATGACTTTATGGAGTTCATGTTGGACCCTAAGGATAGTGCCAGAGTCTTAGTGACCATGTGAGTAACAACCTTGTTAGTTTCCTTTTGAATCCCATACACTATGTTTCACTCGTAGTACCGGAGAATGTGTATACCATTGGTATGAAACCTAGAGTAAACGTGTTGTTGGTGCATTTGGAAGAATGTGCATTAGAATGGGGGTGAGAGTGCCTTTTCTGAGAATTTCATGTTCGTTTCATGATATTCATGATTTTGACAGAGGGTCAACAGATTTTCTTGGTTGGGACACTATTTTAGGGAGTTGGAAACATCTATACTTCAAAGTGACCAATACGAAAGGTAAAACGACATTTCTAGTAATTTTTTGTGTGTGTCACACTTGAGGATATTTTAAACCTCGATAATGGGACATAGAGTGCCACATGGTGTAGGATTTTCATGGAAGGATGAGTGGGAAGGTTTATGGCTGGTGTTGCAACTCAATTTTTGGTTACACAATGATAGTTTTGTGAAATCTAGGGTGACCTCATGGGTGCTTACCCCAGTGGTGGAGAGTATATTCTAATATAAAGCATAGATGATCCTTTAGGGGTGGGGTCAATGAATACAAAGTAACCCATGTTTTAGTAAATGGTATAGTTGGGCCTGGTTCCTTCATGAGGGAACCCTATTGTTTGTGATACGAGGTAAGGTTTGTTTCTATGGGTTATATGGTATGAATGATTGAATCAATTGTTTGGATGATGATGAATGGGGTCTCGAAGTTGTTTTTGAGAAGAAGAGGCAAGGGTGGGCGAGGTGTGGTTATATTCTTTCGCTCGATGGTGACACTTGGGGTGAGAGTGGTCACACGGATCAATGTGTTTGTATGAATGGTTTTGGTTATCAGGTGATATGCAGTGGTTGCCTCAGGGTTGAAGAGGATAACTAAACAAAATACATTGTCAGGTAAGTACGAGAGTGATGGTCTACACATAGATAAGGGATATTTTATGAGATACTGATGGTTTGATTGGTCGGATAGACTGTCGTGTTTCAGTTGTTAGAAGTTAGGGATGCATTTGAAGAACTTGTTAAGTGTGATGGATGTTGTGAAAAATGAAACATTGAATCATGGTTTCTTGGTTGTTCATTAATGGAGCAATGGATAATCTTGGTTGGTAATCACACTCAAGTGGTGGGGGTAAAGTGTGGATGAGATGTGTTTGGTTGGGAGGCCTGAAATCCATGGTAGTTCGTGGAGTCCCATAGTTCGACATAAAGAAATGGATAAGTTGGTGGTTTTGTACATCGACAACATCATAGAATACCTCAGCTAGTGACGATCGTGCCCAAAATCTTGACATCATCTGAGGAATGTTGAGAGACATGGGCTCATACCTCGGGACATGAAGGTGTTTGATTGGTTGAGTGACATCATGGAGTTTCTACTCTTGGAATTGGTATATGTGGATATTGGGGATTCGATGTGAAACCTTTATGGCTAGGGTTGAAGAACTTAGAATGGACTAAATGATGAAACAAGTTATTGGTTCCATTCTCAGAAGTTAGTAATGGGCACTCGGTGACATTCATTTTCATATATTGGGAAATGATAATTGGACATGCCTATGTTTGGGGTTCATTTTTTGATCATGTATAAGATGTGGTGGTTGTAATCTCTCATGGTGAGTATTGGTAACCACCCACCTAAGGCGGGGAGGGTTAATTCAGCCCTAGGTGTGGAAAAGGGAGAATCAAGTCGAGGTAGTCGCACCAAAATTCCAATTAGGAACTTATAAAGTGTATGTTAGGTCCCTCTGGTAGGAAATGCTGGACATGGGTGTGGTGTCTTATGAGACACGTGCTGGATTTGAACTTAGTGTGGTTCCATGAAAAGCTTTGTGATGCTTGTGATGAGGTTGTTGAAGGGTGTGGATTGATATGACAACAGGTTGTGGAAAAATACTATGGGTTCTATAACTCCAATGAATATCAGGGTTAGACTCAGGTAATTTCTCCTCGGGTGGTTTTAGGACATATTGAAGTTGGGGGAAACATGTCCATGTGACGTGGTTTCATGCCAAGGGTGATTCTCAATGAATGTCTAGTGGGCAGTGATTCCATGATTACAAAATTATAATTGAATTCATGGAAAGACCATAGTGAGTGTGTGGAATGATAATTATTAGCATCATGTTAGTAACCAACTTGAGAAGGAAATGAATTGGTAGCCCATGATCAATGGAAGGTTGGTGTTCTCAGACAAACCAGTCCGTTGTGGTCTGACCTTAGGTGGTAAACAAGAATGGGTGTGGTGAGAGTGACCCACCTCCAGGAAGATGTTGTCGTAGAATGTACCTTCTTAGAGATGAAGTGTACCTTAGTGAGGTCAAGTTGATCATACTATTTAATGGATAGTGTAGGAATGCCATTCTGAATAGTTTTTATGCTGCGACTAGATTCCAAATAATAGAAATTCTCAGGTGGATATTGGGGCGTCTTTAGTTACCACATGTCAGATGATGTGAAATTCAGGTCAATGATTGAGTGGTCTTTCGACGACGGTAGAGGTTCTAATTAACCGATGATTGTGAAAGGAACCATATTTTATAAATGGTTGTTTGATTAAATGACTAGATATTGGGGTTGGAATGACTCATGTGGTAACCTTTTGGGAGAGTTATCCCTAATAGAGATCTTTGGTAAGAGTTTAGTTTGTCGAGTACCCGAGAGTTTTGGGTTTATTTTGGTTTTATTCTTGTGATTTGAAATTTTCAAGATATTTGGTTTGATGGATCGGGTGTTTCATTTGGGTGATACAGGGTTTGGTCACCGTTAGATCAGGGAGAATAGGAAATTCATGCCACATGATTTGGGTTACAAATTGTATAGAGGGTTGGGATGATGACGTGCTGATTGGTTCCTCCATGATGATATAATATTGGGTGAAACATTTCCAGGTGTAGATAGACATAAACTAATTTTTTATTTTCTATCTATGATGTTCTAGTGGTTTGGTATGGTTTAAGTGGATGCATTCTAGAATAAGTTTTCTGGACCGTGTTGTGGGTTGTGATGAGGATGTCTCGAGGGGAATTTTTTTACCCTAGATCTATTTTAGTTGGCCTTGTGATGTTCAGCCAGAAACATGGAATATGGGAAGGGAGAGGAAGTCTATGTGTCATGATCTCTTGTGTGAGATGTTTGGTTATGCACGGAAGTATAACGACTCAAACTTTAAATACATTGTTAATACTTCAAAATTGAAGCACACTTATTACAACATATGACAAAACCACAAAGGACCGTATAGGTATAGTGTCTTTAGAAACTGGGAAACATAAACAACTAGTTCATAAATCTTCTACAGTGTCTCCCATTTATTTCATCATATCTAGGGTCCCTTTTAGCATATTCTACTTAATATCCATCTTCCTGACCTGGGGAAAAGAAAACATAAAAGGGTGAGCTCAAATGCTCAGCAAGGGCAAATAAAGGAAATAAAAAATCATATCATTTCTTTTTGAAAATCATAACCTGCAAAAGAGATCATAATATATTAACATGGAACAAATCATAGAAGTGAAAATGATATCCCCATAATCATAACATGAAACTTGAAACTTTGTGGCATGCGCACATAATCATGGAAAATCATTTCTTGTTAGTCATGACTCATTTCCAAGACTATCTTAGTGGACAAAGTCCCTTTCTGAACCGAGTCACCCTCGTTCCAGTCCTGTTTCACTGAACCGGTATAACCTACCGTTCCAGCCATGTCTATCTCATGAGATATAAAATCTTTACCCAATGCATTGGAGAGAGATATAGGTCCCACCCATCTTATAATGAATCCTTTCTTATGTGTGCCACATAATCATAAACCATACATCATAGCATAACCCATGTAATAAAAATGGGATTCTTAAACAACATGACATCATAAAACAATTCATATAAGATAAAGGAATTCATAAAAATATTTCCATCACAACATAATCAAACCAATGTAATAATAGGGATAAAAACAGAACTCTTTTATTATCTTAGATGGAAAATAATTTTTATAAAATACTTGAACTCCATTTTTGAGGAAAATATCCTTTCTATTTCAAAAACATTTTTCCTTTCATAACATGTCATACGACATTAAAATAAAAGAAGTTGATTAAAAATAAACTTGAAAACTTGTAAAGGAAGTTTCTTTGAAATAATGTTTTAAAAATCCATTCATGCCGTATAAGTTAAAAAAAACATTCTTCTCATACTTTTGTCGGAAAAGTCAAAAAGTACCTCGTACGAAAAACGACAAAAGATTCCTTTCATATTCGTACTAAAAACTCACCAAAGGGTAAAATTGGATTTAAACTATTTTAAGTGAATGGAAATAATATTACATATTGAGGAAACATGGATTTGGATGATAACATACACCCCAGTAAATTTCAAAGTAAAAACAATCTCAGATAAAAATGAGATTGTGATATTTTTCTTACCTTAGGACCGATTTGCTTTGTACGTGTCCGAAGCTCCTGTATGATGGATTAAATAATGTTATTGACTTATTCCAGAGTAATAAATATTGATATTATATCATATATGGTCATATTCTTAGCTTCTTGGTAGTAATATTTCATTGTTACTTGTTACTCGGGTCTTTATTGCCTTTTGTTCTTATGCGTGTTTTGCTGAATAAATTCTTATTCTTATTTTAAGGTTATAGATACCATATATCAATAATGTTATTAGTGTAACATATATCATATTTATTCATTCAATTCATTTATATAATTACTTTGTAATGATGATCATGTAGAACGAGTCGCATCACATCGTGGAGACGGTATTCCGTACGTACGCACGAGTGACGATATCATTCCTATGATCGTGGAATTGTATTGGAGTATATATACTTATTTTAGTATCAATATTACTTTATAATAATCATAAATAGTTACTCATTACACCATTATACCCATCCTTGTAAGGTGGTGGTGGAAAATAGATTACACCACGGCGTGGAGACGGTATTCCGTACGTACGCACTCGCGGTGATTTCATTTTTCCGTAGGATGGATAGAAGGTGAATTAGGGTTGTTTCATATTTATAATAACATATCAGTATGTATGTAATACTGATGTTATTACTTTATCAGGAAACAACTAAAGAATAAGAAGTTGAAGAAGAATGAAATTGAAAAGATCGGTAATGGATATTACCTCTTCTTTGGAACGCCTCTTTGAATCCTCCACTTAGGGAACTAATATTGGTCTTTGAAAAATACCAGGGCCTCTAGGATTATTCTAGGGAAGTGGAGAGGATAAAATGGCAGGGGTTGGCCGAGCTTGAGTGTTCAAATTGGTGTGAGGCGGAGGGGGAGGAGGTGCCCTTTTATAAGGGAGGAGAGGGTCACCTTAGGAATATCTCAAAATATTATTTTATATTAAAGTCAAAATCCGTTTATAATGGTTCCAAAGGGCCTTATTTCGAAACTAAAGTGGGGATGGGTCGAAATCCTATCAACCAATAGGATTTAGACAAGTTTAGGGTATTATATTAACCTTATCAATTAGATTTAACTCTAAGTTAAATAATTTATCTTTTACCGTGTCTTTTTGTTTTCTTTCACTATATGGTTAATACCCTTACTATAACATTCCAAACGAACCCCAAATTATTTATTATTAATATATATATCCTTATCTAAGCCATTTGGCCGAACCTTATATTTTTAGGAATAAAATAACAATTAATAATATTATATTTGATTTAAAAACTATTTTGTGTCAATTTTGACACTATTTGATATATGATTTTTGTGAAAGTCATAATAGAATTATATGTTCCAACAAAGTTGATTAAATCAACACTAATATATCATAGTAACCTAGAAAATTAGTGAAATTCATAAAAAGTCTCAATTTACATTTATTTTGGTGTTTATAACATCAATTATGTCAATATTTCATAAATAAGATAATTACCTGTATCATCATTGTGTCATAAATAAATTAAATTATTTAATGTCTAAAAATTATAAATAAAATACCATTATGTAGGAAATCTTTTTAGATTTATAATGAATATTTATAGTCGAATTTATCTTATGTATAACCACATATTAAAAATTATTTACTTATTAAACTTTGATTTTAACTATTTTAACCCTTCTTTATAAAAATTAATAATAAATGTCCTAATTTAACCCAAGTGGGCCTAAATGGTCATATTTTATTCCTAAGTTTGTTTTTGGTCGAATTAAACTTATCCAATAGAATTAGGACATGTGTTAGGGTAATAGTAATATCATATTTACCCCTATTTACTATTAACCGCGGTAAAAAAAGTAAAAAGTTACTATTCACCAGAAAATTATTTTTATATCATTGAACCACATTTTACTTACTGATATCAACCGTGTCTGTTGGATTTTCGAAATTCCATTCACAGAAGCGGTAAAATTAAGTTTTATGCAAAATTCAGTTTTTAACCTACCACTTAGTGGTTTCACTATTCATCAAAAATTGATAGTTTTCAGAAAAATACCAAAATTTTACCCTAGGCTAATTTTGGTATTTCGAATCCAAAAATGAAGTCCATTTTGAAAAATAAAATTTATAAAGTTTCAAAACGTTGTTATTACTATTCATAACGCCTAGTTTTAATAATATTTTAATAGCATATCGTTGTTTAGTGAAACTCGGTATTGCATACGACGCAAGCTATCGAGGAAGGTCGCGATTGCGTGTAAAGTAAGCCAAGCTAGTATGTAGTGAAATATTCTTTTGATGATATATAAAAAACAAAATATTACTCATAAAAATCTCGGGTGTTACATTCTACCCCCCTTAAAAAGAATTTCGCCCTCGAAATTCGTCACTTTTTAACAAACAGATGAGGATACTTCTCCCTCATCATATCCTCAAGCTCCCATGTAGCTTCTTCTAATTGGTGGTTCCTCCATAAAACTTTCACCAATCGAGTGGTCTTGTTTCGTAGGACTTTTTCTCTACGATCCAGAATCTCTATCGGTTGTTCTTTATAAGAAAGATCTTGCTCCAGCGGTACAACTTCTGAGCTGAGTACATGTGAAGGATCTGGTATGTACTTTCTCAGGAGAGATACATGGAACACATCGTGAACTTGAGAGAGATTCGGTGGAAGCGCCAATCGGTAAGCTACCTTTCCAACACGATCCAGTATTTTGAAAGGACCGATATATCTAGGTCTCAACTTCCCCTTCTTTCCAGATCTCATAACCCTCTTCCAGGGAGATATTCGTAAGAACACTTTATCACCCACTTCAAACTCTAGGTCTTTTCTTCGGTTGTCGGCATAACTTTTCTGTCGACTCTGAGCTTCTCTTATGTGTTGTTGAATAGATCTGACCTTTTCTGCCATTTCATCAATGAGATCAGGTCCTAATAGCTTTCTTTCCCCAACTTCATCCCAGCAAGTTGGAGTCCTGCATTTCTTTCCATAGAGATCTTCATAAGGAGCCATCTGAATACTGGAGTGAAAGCTATTATTATAAGAAAATTCCACCAAAGGTAGGTGTTGATCCCAACCTCCTTTGAAATCCATAGAGCAAGCTCTCAACATATCTTCTAGGATTTGAATTGTTCTCTCAGAATGACCGTCTGTCTGGGGATGATAAGCAGTGCTGAAACTCAACTCTGTATCCAGAGTATGCTGAAGACTTCGCCAGAACTTCGAGGTAAATCTCGGATCCTGATCAGATATAATAGAAATTGGTACTCCATGCAATCTTACCACTTCCTTTACATATATCCTGGCAAGCTAATCTAGAGAGAAATCCTCTCTAATAGCAATGAAGTGTGCAGACTTTGTAAGACGATCAACTATGACCCAAATAGCATTATTGCCTTTGGATGTTTTAGGAAGTCCTATGACAAAGTCCATAGTGATGTTTTCCCATTTCCATTCGGGTATGGGTAATGGTTGTAACATCCCCTTAGACTTATGTCTCTCAACATTAACTTGTTGACAAACCAAGCATCAAGAGACATATTCAGCAACATCTCTTTTCATTCCATCCCACCAGAAGTACTCTTACAGGTCCCTATACATCTTCGTGCTTCCAGGATGAATAGATAATGATGAACTATGAGCCTCATCCAGCAGCTCCTTCTTTAATTTGGGGATGGGAGGAACACAAACCCGATTCCTGCACTTTATTATCCCATCACAATCAAGGTTAAATTGAGGAACATTTCTCACCTTCTTTTGTAACTCGACCTCTTCTTTCTGTGCCTCTTTAATCTTCACATGTATAGATGGTTGAACATTCATTTGAGAATGATAAGATTTTTCCTCTTCCATTATAATTCCAAGATCCATCCTTTGTAAATCCATAAATATTGGATCTTTTGTGATCCTCATCATGGATAAACTAGCATGGTCTTGTCGACTTAATGCATCTGCCACCTTGTTTTCTTCCCCAGGGTGGTAATGGATTGAGCAGTCGTAATCCTTAATCATCTCCAACCATCTTCTTTGACGCAAATTAAACTCCTTTTGTGTGAAAAATATACTTTAAACTTTTATGATCAGTATAAATATCACACCTTTCACCATAAAGGTAATGCCTGCAAATCTTTAATGCAAAGATTACCGCAGCCAACTCCAAATCATGTGTTGGGTAATTTTGCTCATGGATTTTCAACTGTCGTGAGGCATAAGCTATCACCACATCATTTTGCATAAGAACACACCCCAATCCCTTCTTGTATGCATCACTGTAGATCACAAACCTTTCTCCACTACAAGGCAGTGTGAGCACAGGTGCACTGGATAACCTTCTTTTCAACTCCTTGAAATTCTCTTCACATTCCTCTGTCCAAACAAACTTAACTCCTTTCCGAGTCAACTTGGTGAGTGGATTAGATAATCGTGAAAAATCCTTTACAAAACGTCGATAATATCCAGCCAAACCAAGAAAACTTCAGATCTCAGTTACTGTTGTTGGTCTTGACCATCTTTCGATAACCTCTGTTTTTGCTGGATCCACAGATATCCCGTCTTTTGAGATTATGTGACCCAAAAATGCAACTTTTTGAAGCCAAAATTCACACTGGTTAAATTTGGCATATAGCTTCTCCTTTCTCAGGGTCTTCAATATAATTCACTAGTGATCTTCATGATCTTCCTTGCTCTTTGAATAGACAAGAATATCGACTATTAAAACTACCACAAATTAATCAAGATAGTCTCTAAAGAATCTATTCATTAGATCCATGAAGATAGCAGGGGCATTAGTAAGACCAAATGGCATCACTATAAATTCATAGTGTCCATACCTTGTACGGAAAGCCGTCTTTGGTATATCCACCCTTTTGACCCTTAATTGATGATACCCTGAATGAAGATCAATCTTGGAAAAGTATTGAGCTCCGCGTAGTTGGTCAAATAAGTCATCAATGCGTGGGAGAGGATATTTGTTCTTGATAGTGATCTTGTTAAGTTCTCGATAATCAATGCAGAGTCTCATTGATCCATCTTTCTTCTTAACAAATAGAACAGGTGCTCCCCAAGGTGACGCACTAGGGCATATGAATCCCTTATCAAGATTCTCTTGGAGTTGCTTCTTCAATTACTGCAACTCAATTGGGGCTATTTTATAAGGTTTCATTGAAATAGGCAAAGCACCCGGTACGAGTTCTATTGAAAACTCAACCTCACGGTTTGGTGGAAGACCCGGGAATTCCTCCGGAAAGACATCATCAAACTCTCGTACGATGGGCATATTTTTAATCGTAAGTTTCTCACCAACCATTTGAGATAAATAACCTTCATTTAGTGGAATCAAGACCCATAAGATGGAAGGAATTTCCACTGGAAGGTTATATTCATCCTTGCATCGATAGAAGATCATAGATTGATCTGGAATATGAAATGTGACTTCCCTTCTTTAGAAATTGATATGAGCTCCATGTAGAGAAAGCCAATCCATGCCAAGAATCACATCAAATTCCACTAATGGAAGGATCACAAGATTTGCAGGAAGCACTTTCCCACAAACTTCGATCGGAGAAGAATTATAAACTTTTGATGCGACTGTTGTGCCATTAGGTGTTGTCACAGCTAACTCAACATCTAATTGTTGAGGTAATACGGTGATACCCTTAGAAAATTTTTCAGAAATAAAAGAGTGGGTGGATCTAGAATCAAATAAAACATTTTCTACTTTAGAGTGGATGGTATGTGTACCTTTCACCACTTCATTATCGTACTCCACATCGCTGATAGAAATTACATGTGACTTTCCTTTGTCTTTAGCCTTAATATTTTATTGACGTCGACCATCATCATCAACCCTTGGATTTGGGCATTGATTGGCATAATGACCCATCTCCTTGCACTTGAAACATTGAAGTGTAGTAGGTTCATTCTGTGTATCCCTTCCTTTGTTTGCATCATTAGACATCTTCTTCCCATTATCGCGGCATTCAAATGCCTAATGACCTTCCTTTCCACATTTGAAACATTTACTTGTCCCTTTAAGACAACTCCCTCAATGTTTCTTTCCACACTTTGAGCATAAGGGAAAGCTCATCTTCTTTTCAGTGTTCTCTTTATATTTTCATTTGAATTCCATCTTCATCTTCTTATCAAACCCATGTGACTGATGGGTTACTCCAATCTCCATCTCGACTTTGAGAGCACATCAAACGATTTCCTCGTAGCTATTGAAGTCCCTTATGGCTAACGCCCTTCGAAGTCTTGGTTTTAAGCCACTAAAGAATAGATCGATCTTACTCTCAGGTTGGATAATAATACCAGAAGCGTACCTTGCAAGTCTTGTAAAATTTTCTTCATAGGTACCAACAAATTCATCACCCCTTTGCTTCAGTTCAAGAAACTCTTTCTCCATCTTTGTTCGGAGAATACGAGGGAAGTACTTATTAAAAAATAAGTTCTTGAACTCGTCCCATTCTATAGACTCAATTTCATCCCTTTGCCTCGTATTCTTAATAAGATTCCACCATTGATCAGCATCTCCTTCCAAATGATACACTACCAGGATGACTTTATCATGTTCAGAACATTGATGAACTGAAAATATATTTTTAGTAGTACTAATCCATTTTTCAGCAACTATTGGATCAGTAGACCCACTGAAAGAAGGTGGACGCTGCCTCATGAAGGATTCAACAGAATGTTGCTCCTTCCTTTGCTCGTTTGGATGTCCTTCATGATTCATAGCTTGAGAAAGTTGTGTGAGCATGGCTACAAGATTTTTTATTCCAGCTCCCATATCGTTTGGTTGCTCATGGGGACAATCATTGCATTGCCCATCGCATTCCGCATTAACACGGTTCCTTCGGGTTCCAGCCATTGACTAAAACCAAGAAGAATAGTGTGAGCAACATTAATTATAATAGGAAAACCACATAATCAAGGATAAAATTTCACACTTAAGGTCTTATCCTAGGGTATTCATGGCCATTTCTAAAACACTAAGATTGTGTTCTATGCTTAGACTTATCCTTAGGGTTCTTACTAAGGCTTTCACATCCTAGTTTCCAAAGTTTGACTATACCTTTCCTATGATACCAACTATAACGACCCAAACTTTACATACATTGTTAATACATCAAAATTGAAGCACACTTATTACATCATATGACAAAACCACAAAGGACCGTATAGGTATAGTGTCTTTAGAAACTGGGAAACATAAACAATTGGTTCATAAATCTTCTACAGTGTCTCTCATTTATTTCATCATATCTAGGGTCCCTTTTATCATATTATACTTAATATCCATCTTCCTGACCCGGGGAAAAGAAAACATAAAAGGGTGAGCTCAAATGCACAGCAAGGGCAAATAAAGGAAATAAAAAATCATATCATATCTTTTTGAAAATCATAACCTGCAAAAGAGATCATAATATCTTAACATGGAACAAATCATAAAAGTGAAAATGAGATCCCCATAATCATAACATGAAACTTTAAACTTTGTGGCATGCACACATAATCATGGAAAATCATTTCTTGTTAGTCATGACTCATTGGCAAGACTATCTTAGTGGAAAAAGTCTCTTTCTGAACTGAGTCACCCTCGTTCCAGTCCTGTTTCACTGAACCGGTATAACTTACCATTCCACCCATGTCAATCTCATGAGATATAAAATCTTTACCCAATGCATTGGAGGGAGATATAGGTCCCACCCATCTTATAATGAATCCTTTCTTATGTGTGCCACATAATCATAAACCATACATCGTAGAGTAACCCATGTAATAAAAATGGGATTCTTATACAACATGACATCATAAAACAATTCATATAAGATAAAGGAATTCATAAAAATATTTCCATCACAACATAATCAAACCAATGTAATAATAGGGATAAAAACATAACCCTTTTATTATCTTAGATGGAAAATAATTTTTATAAAATACTTGAACTCCATTCTTCAGGAAAATATCATTTCTACATCAAAAACATTTTTCCTTTCATATCATGTCATACGACATTAAAATAAAAGAATTTGATTAAAAATAAACTTGAAAACTTGTAAAGGAAGTTTCTTGGAAATAATGTTTTAAAAATCCATTCATGGCGTATAAGTTAAAAAAACATTCTTCTTGTACTTTTGTCGGAAAAGTCCAAAAGTACCTCGTACGAAAAACGACAAAAGATTCCATTCATATTCTTTACTAAAAACTCACCGAAGGGTAAAATTGGATTAAAACTATTGTAAGTTAATGGAAATAATATTACATATTTAGGAAACAAGGATTTGGATGATAAAATACACCCCAGTAAATTTCAAAGTAAAAACAATCTCGGATAAAAATGAGATTGTGATATTTTCTTTACCTTAAGTCCGATTTGCTTTGTACGTGTCCGAAGCTCCTATATAATGGTTTAAATAATGTTATTGACTTATTCCAGAATCATACATATTGATATGATATCATATATGGTCATATTCTTAGCTTCTTGTTAGTAATATTTCATTGTTACTTGTTACTCGGGTCTTTATTGCCTTTTGTTCTTATGCGTGTTTTGCCGAATAAATTCTTATTCTTCTTTTAAGGTTATAGATACCTTATATTCAGAATAGTATTAGTGTAAAAAATATCATATTTATTCATTCAATTCATTTATATAATTACTATGTAATGATGATCATGTAGAACAAGTCGCACCACATCGTGGAGATGGTATTCCGTATGTACGCACGAGTGATGATATCATTCCTATGATCGTGGAATTGTATTGGAGTATATATATATTATTTCAGTATCAATATTAATTTATAATAATCATAAATAGTTACTCATTACACCATTATACCCATCCTTTTAATGTGGTGGTGGAAAATAGATTACACCACGGCGTGGAGACAGAATTCCGTACGTACGCACGCGCGGTGATTTCATTTTTCCGTAGGATGGATAAAAGGTGAATTAGGGTTGTTTAATATTTATAATAACATATCAGTATGTATGTAATACTGATGTTATTACTTTATCATGAAACAACTAAAGAATAAGAAGTTGAAGCAGAAAGAAATTGAAAAGATCGGTAATGGATATTACCTCTTCTTTGGAACGCCTCTTTGAATCCTCCACTTAGGGAACTAAGATTGGTCTTTGAAGAAGACCAGGGCCTCTAGGATTATTCTAGGGAAGTGGATAGGAGAAAATGGCAGGGGTTGTCCGAGCATGAGTGCTCAAATTGGTGTGAGGAGTAGGGGGAGGAGGTGCCCTTTTATAAGGGAGGAGAGGGTCACCTTAGGAATATCTCAAAATATTATTTTATATTAAAGTCAAAATCAGTTTATAATGGTTCCAAAGGGTCTTATTTCAAAGATAAAGTGGGGATGGGTCTAAATCCTATCAACCAATAGGATTTAGACAAGTTTAGGGTATTATTTTAACCTTATCAATTAGATTTAACTCTAAGTTAAATAATTTAACTTTTACCATGTCTTTTTTTTTCTTTCACTATATGGTTAATACACTTACTATAACATGCCAAACGAACCCCAAATTGTTTATTATTAATATATATATCCTTATCTATGCCATTTGGCCGAACCTTAGATTTTTAGGAATAAAATAACAATTAATAATATAATATTTTATTTAAAAACTATTTTGTGTCAATTTTGAAACTATTTGATATATGATTTTTTTAAAAGTCATAACAGAATTATATGTTTGAACCATATTGATTAAATCAACACTAATATATCATAGTATTCTAGAAAATTAGTGGAATTCATAAAAAGTCTCAAATTACATTTATTTTGGTGTTTATAACATCAATTTTGTCAATATTTCATAAATAAGATAATTACTGCATTATCATTGTGTCATAAATAAATTAAATTATTTAATGTCTAAAAATTATAAATAAAATACCATTATGTAGGAAATCTTTTTATATTTCTAATGAATATTTATAGTCGAATTTATTTTATGTATAACCCATATTAAAAATGATTTACTTATTAAACTTTGATTTTAACTATTTTAACCCTTCATTAAATAAATTAATAATAAATGTCCTAATCTAACCCAAGTGGGCCTAAATGGTCATATTTTATTCCTAAGTTTGTTTTTGGTCGAATTAAACTTATCCAATAGAATTAGGACATGTGTTAGGGTAATAGTAATATCATATTTATCCTTAATTACTATTAACCGTGGTAAAAAAAGTAAAAAGTTACTATTCACCAAAAAATTATTTTTATCTCATTGAACCACATTTTACTTACTGATATCAACCATGTCTGTTGGATTTTCGAATTTCCATTCACAGAAGCGGTAAAATTATGTTTTATGCAAAATTCAGTTTTTAACCTACCACTTAGTGGTTTCACTATTCATCAAAAATTGAAAGTTTTCAGAAAAATACAAAAATTTTACCCTAGGCTAATTTCAGTATTCCGAATCCAAAAATAAAGCCCATTTTGAAAAATAAAATTTATAAAGTTTCAAAACGTGGTTATTACTATTCATAACGGCTAGTTTTAATAATATTTTAATAGCATATCGTTGTTTAGTGAAACTCAGTATTGCGTACGACGCAAGCTATCGAGGAAGGTCGTGATTGCGTGTAAAGTAATCCAAGCTAGTATGTAGTGAAAGATTCCTTTGATGATATATAAAAAACAAAATATTACACATAAAAATCTCGGGTGTTACAGGAAGAGGGGCTTGAGGACGAGGCATTATAATGTGCAGTGGTTGTAAGACCCTAGTTTCTCTATAAGATATGATCTTCTGTTTGTTTCAGTTTAAGTCCCTTATTTTGGGCTAAAAAGTGTCCAAAATTTATATAAATCCACAACGGTGTTTAGGGGGTTTGAGACATGAAACGAGAAGGAAAAAGGGAGTTCCTAGGCATATTTCATAGTTGGTACATGGAAAGTGAAAACTGTGTAGAGTATCCCAGGTAACCGTGTAGCCATTGATAGAGCCTTATGCACTATTGGCACACAGTTGATAAAACCATGCCTAATCCCTTGGAAACTATGAAAAGATGGTGACTTTCAGGCAATATCATTCACATGGTTGGCTCACGTATTATAAAACCGTGCGGGTAAACCGTGTAGCCTTGAAAAGATGAAAAATATAAAAAAAACCCACACCTGTTTTTTAAACCCCAACTGGATATTTTCCTCCATTCTTACCCTCTCAACCCTAGTGACGAACCAATACGTCCACGCTCACCCAATGATCAATATACCACATTTCTTTGTTCTTCGGTGTCCCGTTAGTTTCAGATCTACGATTCAAGTAAGGCTAATCCCACTGTTTCTTCTCTTTTTTTGGTTAGGGGTTTCACCTGTTCCTTCTCCCTATAATATTCTATAAAACCATTCTTTTTGAGATATATTTATGTTTAGGCTTTCGAGGGTGGATGAATATGGATCTATGGCTTCCATTGAGAGTGATTTCATCAAAAACAATTGAGTTAGGTGGTCTACAATATATATCCCATAGTTCTTAAGTAGATTTTTGCATATGAGTATGTGTTATTTCTTTCCTTGGATAGTGATTTAAAATAATTTGGTGGGATTTGGTAGAATGATCATCTAAATAATTATTTGAAAAATTCACGATCCTTATGGGACACATCGAGGATGATTTGACCAATTCGAGGCCACCCATGGGCTGTGCAGACCTTTCTTAACCCAGGAATGGACATGGTCAGGTGTGGAATTGATGCATAATAACATAGTTCCCCTATTGAACATGTTGGTATGGTTAGTGGAATTGAATATGGAATGTCTATTATGACCTATGTTCTATAATGGCTTAAGGGGTGGAATGGAAAGGCATAATAATGTGTTAATCAGGTCACATTGGATTGTGTCAAATAGTATAATCTTTATGTTGAAATTCTATATGAGACTAGTACACATGAATTGATGAGCATGCTAATTTGGAAATGTCTTGTGAGTTGAGAACATGTAAATTGTTGCATTGGGGAAATGATAAATATAGAATGAGTTAATACATGAGAAATGTAATTGAACTGATAAATGGGTTAATGTATCACCACTAATGAATATTGACCATGGCATACGGGATGCTGAATAAACATAAAGGCTTAAGGAATGAGAATGGAAATTTTGATAATTGATTATTCATTGTAGTTGGTAAATGTGTTAATTGGTTATGGCATAATATTAATCCTCATGTAGTTTGTTATTATTTTTGATTAATGATTTACAATATCAGTGGTTATGTTATGTTGTTTTATGGTATGATTATGGTGATTTGATAAATAATAATGTGTACATGGCTTGGTATCTTATGGTATTTACTTGAGTTTCTATGCACATGGGTCGAGTGAGACTGAGGCTCTAAACTCCACCCCATAAATTCATAGGTTGGGGAAGGGGATGGAGGTTATTTCCCTCTAATAGTTTCATTCCACTCTGACCGAGGCATTATGGTGAGGATAATGGGTTGATATGATATGTGTATCCCTAGTGGGATATGGACATGATTAATCCACCCTATGAATTGTTGTTGATAACTTTAGACACTTGTGTGGATAACAACTATGCATGACCCATTAAATAGGTGATTAAACTGGATTAAGGAATGAAGATGGTATAAAAATAAAATTTGGATAAATTAATGGATTAATTAAGTTAACCCTAGATATATAATGGAACAAGATTTTTCCTTTATTTTTGTACCCTTATTTTTTAATTGTAAGAACTATTTATTATAATAGATATTTCGTAGACACAATTTTTGGTGGCTTGCTAATCTTTGTACTCAGAAAATGCTTGGGCTGTCATTGGGTACCCATGAAGATCACTTGGTTGAATGTCGGGGAAAGGGTAGAGGCCCTATACTATGATGTTGAGTTGGGAAGGGGATGTAGGTGGAGAAGGATCCTGACATTTATTTGGGAAACGTTTGAGATTTTCTTGTTTGTTTTATTTTGGAATTTTTTTCACTTTCATTACACGTATGGCCTTGAATGGTGGTATTTCATTAGTGGTTTGACCCATATTAGTGAAATTTTTGGGTATGAATGTTTATTCATTGTTTCATATTTCTTCCATTATTTATATTATATTCAGTTGTGGCTTACAATTGTAAAGAGGTTATAGTCTCCCCACATGACTTACTAGACGCTTGACACTAGTTGGAAACCTATTGCTTATAGGGAGGTGTTCTTAAGGTCATGTGATGACTCGGCTTGGGGAACCAATTTGTGGGTTCTGGGTCAAGGACATTAAAGATGAGTATATTATTGGAATAATATTCATTTTATGTAATCGTAGAAATTATTTTCCTTATTGGGGGAAAGAAAACATGATAAGACCCCATTAAATGAAGGGTTGATGGTGAAAAGAATAAATAAAAAAACTGATATGGTTTGAACATATTGTATTACTTTTCAAATAAATGGGGTGAATAAATATTATGAGTTTTTCTAGTAATTCAGAATGAAATTAACAGGTTGAAATTATTATCATCTCTAAATTATTCATTACATATTTGATTATGATATGTGAGGTTAAAAATAAGTTTTTTTGGGAGATTGTTATCTTCCTGGAAGATTCTGTTGGATTTTTTGACATATAGAGGTTGATTATTATTGAACAAGGAATTTTTAATAATGAAATTTATGTGTGATGATCCAGGTATTGTTATCACTTCTTTATAAAACAAGGGAGTCTGTAAATTTGTGTTTTGGGCTTCTTTTCTCATCCCTAATGTAAATTTTGGTATTTTTTGAAAAGTAGATCATATTTCTTATTGATGATTGAAATGTTGAAAAAAAATTATTTTAGAAAATAGAGGTACTAATAATTTATCATATTAAATCATTATTCTTCATTTCATGATGAATTTTGAATGTTATGATGAGTGAAATGGTTAGAGATAGTCCAAATTAAGATAACGCATGGTATTTGAAGAGCTTAAAATAATTATTTATTTTAAATGGGTCATGATTTCATTTATAAATTTTTCTATACTTAAAAAACATATTTTCAAATCATTTTTTAATTATGATAATATTAGGACACCTTTTATCGGTGTAATTGTTTATTATTGATTATCGTATAGGAAAATTTTGATCAGAATGGAGGATGGTGAAAAAAGTGATACAATTAAAGGATTATAAAATATAAATAGTAAGGATGAACTTTAATTATAGAATTAAATAACATAATTGGATTAAACAAAGGGATTCAATTTAAAGGTGGAATAGAGGATATTGAATATAATTTTCCCCCAATTCAAAGAAAGGATATTTGGAATTTTCATGACCATAATTTCATTGTAACATGGAAAAATAGAATTTATTGAATCTTTCAAACTTTAAATATTCAAATTAATGATTAAATCTTTAATTATATTAGACATGCCCGAAATGATGGTTATTTTTTGGTATAAAAATGATATATATAGTATAATTATCAACGAATAACACATTCTAGTATCCATCCATTTAAATTCAAAAAATTGGGTTCCCATTTAATGCATTGGAATTCATTGAATCATACAAGATACCAATTTTATCATTATAGGTTTAGTCATAAGTCCTACCAAACATGTCCAAATGAGATGAAGTATTAATGAAGGATTTGCATGATTGGAAAAATAAACATTCTTAGAAAAATTTTACATATAATGATTTTTTTAAAAGTCATGGATATATAGAGAATTGAAAATTATAAATTGATTCATGAAAAAATAATTTCCTTAAAAATTATAATATTAATTCATAACCAAAATTCCAAATTAGTGGAAATTAATGTCCTATACTACCAAAAATAACAGAGAACCAGTTTTGGGGATATGTTTTCTATATCCATTCATTAACTAGAAAATCCAAGAAAAATAATATGGTTGAAAAATAGGGCATACAAATGAGTGGAGGTTAATTTAAAGAGTTTAAAATGGAGTAGAATAAAAGTATAAAATTAAACAAAATACCTATATAAAAACCCCCATTGAAGATATTCATTTTAAATATTAAATATTTAATACTAAGATGAAAATTATTTGGGAGAATTTAAAAAGACAAGGCATTTAACCAAATGAATATTTTATTGAATGAATAAATGATATTTCATGAAACCCATTGAATAATTTTTCAAAGATAAAAAACAAGATATTACAAAACATCTTAAGTAAATTTGATAACTAACATGATGATAATTACTTTTGTACCCTTTGGGTCACATGTACGACATAGTTGATCATTGATTTATTTATTTTGGTGTTAGGAAAAATGTAGTGGATTGGATGTTACAAATAATTTAATTGGAGATAAAATACAATGGGGAATGGTAATGTTACATAGATAGATTAAAAATTTAATAAAAATGTGGTAAAACTATATGGGGTTCCAGTAGAGTTTCTCATGGTTTGATCATGGTTGGTCAATCCATGGATATGCACAGTGAACTCTGCCAGGTGTGAAGTGGTTGTCCAGTTGTATTACATGGGTTGATTATAGATATCCCAAACTAGGTTTACCATACTGAAAAACATAAACCTCCCATATATAATAGAAATTAGGTGTTCACAATAATAGTGCATGGTTATTTTAATCATATGTCTTGTCCAATGTAAACAGTGTGACAAGATTTTAAATTGTAAAAAAAGATGGACTTTGCCCAATTTTCAGGGTCCTTTTGAAGGGAAATCATCCCTTAATCTCATATTGTCTAACCATAATCCGTACCATGGTCTTTGGAGTTCTCAAACCATAAATTAAATCTGTAAATTCATCATTAATGATTTTTTTAATTGTAGTATGTCATTTTTATCAAATCTCCGTCGTTTTTATAGATTTATGATAGATCTATTATCCAATAAACTTTTTGAAACCCTATTGGAATGTCATATGTGATATAATGGGTTTGATAGAAGATTAATGTTGTTTTTATGGATCTAGTATAAAGAAAACTCGATCTATAGTTCCAAGATATCCATTTTATGGTAGTTTGTTGATTCTTTTTAATGGCATGTGTTTCAATAAAAGTGTTACTTTTTGAATGGATTATAGTTCTCGTATAATTCCATTTGGATTGTCCATAATTAGAATTCTTTTCGTAAAATTATTTCTCAGTAGAAAACATGTTTTTAATACGGTTTTATTTAATAACTATAAGTTTTACCCCTAGTATTTTACTAAATTATTCAATAAAAGTTTCAATTTAGTTATGTGTTTTTGAAAGAAGATGAGGAATTTATTATGTTTGACTTTTTTAATAAATATTTTCCATAGTTTTGATTATTATGTTGACAAAAATTGCACATCGGGAAACTATGGGGTATCATGAAATAAAGATAGGTTTCTGTAGTTTGTGTGTAACCAGTAGGTATTAATTTAAGTATATAAATAGACTATCTAAGGACACCAAATCTATTGATAATAATATATTCCATGTTGGGGTTATCTTATGACTAGTGAGTATTCCAATAGTCTGGGACCCAATTCGAATGGATTTATCATTTACAGTATCATTAACAAATGATTTATTTTATCATTGATGTTTTTTCACGTGTATTGACATGTGGTTATATATATCAGGTTTTCACATTATTAACTATTTCATGGTTATGAGTTTACATTATTAACTAGATGTGTATGGATATGAAATCATTTTTTTTCACTAATGGTTTTCATATTCCTCTCTATGGGTCTTTAAAAGGATTTTATGAACAACCAAATAAAGATGATTTACAAATTAGATTTTATTCATTATAAGGATTACTATAACATTATTTCGTTAAAATCTACAAATTTTAAATTATTATTATTAGCCCTTATGTATACTATATGGTGGAATTCTACTGGGCCTTGTACACAAAAACTACCTTTTCAATATTGTGGTTGTAGTATTTGTTTAGTAGGAATCGAGTAATGTGAACTGAATGATATAGCATGTGATATTTTATTTTCTTTATTTTCCTTATAATGAGATGTTTTTGTGGTAATGTTTTATCATAGAGAGAATTTTTGGTATTATCTTGACATAATTTACATAATATTTATTTTTCTTCTATTGTATTTTTATTGGAGGTATTTTGTTTCTTCTTATTTTACTCAAGTTATATGTTTTGTTTTTTATTGTATAGACTACTTTTTGTTAACATAATTTTCATCACCAATATGATGGGATGGATCATGTGGCCTTTATAGTTGACTTAGGTTGGATCATTAACGAATGATACTATAGAGATACTCTAGATAACGTGTGTAAACATTTACAATGTTTTGTTCTGTGTATTGGGTAGACTAGAGTTACATTAATCATATTTCATGTAGTAATTGTGGGATGGTTCCTGGACATATCAATTTTTTGTCTGAAATCAGGATTCATAGGTTTTTTCGAAAATGATGACCTTTTTTAGACTATGTGTCTAAGAAATTTTGAGTGAACTAAATGATAGTTTTATTCAAATTGATCTTTTACTTTAAAAAACCTCTCTTTTAAATACATTTGAATCATATGTTCTTTAAATACAAGATTCTTAAAACCATAGAAATTAATTTTTGAAGTGGTCTTTGGATTTTGGAACATGATATAAATCTGATTGGTCATTGTATTGTTCTTAATAGAAAATTCCTTCAAAAGTGATCTTCTCAATCCAAGAGAGGAAGCAGTTAGAAAAGATCCAAAGGGGAATCCTACAATGGAACCTAATTTATTTAATTTTGTAATCTATTAAATTTAATCCCCTATTCTATTTATATTTGAGAAAACATAACAAGTTGTGAATCATCATAATGATTTAACAATATAGAACGAAGTTATTTTTCTTGGTGTTGAAGAACTCCATGATTATGAAGATTCTATTGAATGTACTGAGAGGATTCTTAACATCCTAAACACTCTGAAGTACTCTATGGTTTATTTTACCTTGTATATTCTCAAATTAATGAGGTGTAAATGGTATTACTCCATCATGTAAGTTATGTTTCATGAATAAATTACCAATACTTATTTTAATAAAGACAGAAATTATCACTTTTACCCAGATGTATTTTTTTTCAGTGAATAACTATTATTTTATAACTATAGAGAATGTGGAGGGTACTATTATAGTGTATTCAACCTACTTTTCTATGTTGGTGAATATTGATATATAGCTAGTCACTAATGAGTACATAAATGCTCCCTAGATTGAGTAAGTATTACAGTTTGATATTATTATAATGATGATTCTAATGTTCCTACGATCCTTTGAAGAGGTATTTGACAATGAATTTATAGCTAATTTTGGAAAAAAGATGAATGATGGGTTTGCGTATTGTGTTAGTTAGTTTATTTATTAAAACTGATGAGTCTTATGGCCTCACACAAAAGCTCGTGGCTGGTCATGTTTCTTAAGGAAATGTTTATAGAGATTTTTCAAGGAAATATTTTTTCATTTTTTATCATTTTAAGGTATTTTCATTCAAAGAATAACTTTACATTGGCTCTTAATACTATCCATCGTATCTGATTTTCAATCCATATGTAGCATTTTTTAAAAGGAAGACTTAATTTAGCAAGTAAGGGTCCACTCTCACTAGTGTTTCACATGCTTCCAAGGGTGGTGGGTCTAATAATTTGTAAAAGGAGGATGTTAATGTGGGAATACCAATCATATTTATAAAATTGTGTATGCATGATATGCCTATAATCAGGGGCTATCTTCTATTATAAGCGATGTGATTATTTACAATTCACTGGTTTTATATTTTTTTTACATGTGTTACGAATTCTATTATATCATCTATTTTAGTTCACACGTTTGATTTACACTATGAAATTATTCCTTAAATTTTGGATATTTTCATTCATTTGAATAATAGATATGTAAAAGGATTTAATACTCTCATATTTAATGTGATGGTAGCCATCAATGAGGTTTTAGGGGAATTTATATTTTTTTATCATGAATTATTTGAGATAATATATAAAATTGATAGGACGATTTTAATTAAGGACAAGATGGATTTTCTTTCACCGTGTTCAGTTTTTAGTTTCTAAATGGGTTACTAGTTTTTTTGAGTGGATTGGAGTATATGTTTGGGATATGTGTGGCTTGTTAGACTTTATGATCTGGTATTCTCATGACAGTTTGAAAATATTTTCTTTTACTCTCTTGGACCTTGTTTTATACAGACCACTTCCTACAATACTGTGTGAATACCTTGTGGTCATTCAAAATAATTTTTACTATTTACCGTCATAGAGAGAAATTTGTTTTACTATTGACATGATCCCAGGTATGATTTTTATTTATATGAAAACTAATCAATTAGTTCATGATCATTTGAATAAACATTTTTTCAATCTTTAGTATCTAAATGCAAATGGATTTATTCATCCTATTGTGTTACCTTGGGCATTAGCTATCCCCTTTTCTCATATGGTAGACAATAGACTCATACATTTCATGGGTTATAGAATGTTAAATTAGGTGGCTATTAGGAAAATAATGTTTGTTTCTTATGATTTATTTTATTTTTGATCATCATAGAGGGTAATTTTTCTTTTAAATTATTGACTTGGGCCATGATACCACTCATTCAGAGTATGAGAATTGGATATACCCAAGATGTTGTTTATTAGTTAGTATGAATAATCATCATTTTTGGTTATTACATATAGTCTCAATGCCACTCCTTTTTTTATATATGTCTTTGATGAAACAATATTTATGTTGTTATGGGAGTCCATCATTTATATATATGGAAGGTATTTGGTGTTATATTAGAAATAGAAAGAACAAATAGACTATCTGGTTATCATTTTTCTTACCTTAAAAAATAATTTAGTCTATATGGTATTCTTTCAAATTGTGTTTCATATATCCATGATGTGAAATTGGTTGGGAATTTGATAAAAATAAGGGATTATTAGTTTATCATGACAAAATATAGGTTGTTATGTATTGGACACATTCCAAAAATGTGTCTGAAATCCAAATCATTAGGGTCTTTTATGTCATTATAGAAGGATTTATTAAGATTTATTTTTTATGGAATTTTCAATGAAAGATATATCATGTATGTATGTAATTCTTGAATGGAATTAAAAATATTGGAGATATTTTTGGGTGATTAAGGCGATGATGACTTAATCACAAGTTTTTATTCCTTTAGAATTTGATTTGGATTATGATGTTTTTTATGCTTTTGGTATGTATTTTTGATGTTTATTGATGCAATTAAACTAGATTTTGGCCTATGGAACTCATTATTCACCCCCTCATGAAGAAAAAATAATATACCGATGATTTTAATTTAGAAAGCATTATACGTGAACCCAAAATATGGAATCACAATCTCTTTGAGGATAAGATTACAGTATAATTAGATCATAGGATCGTAAAACATATCTTTAAATAGAGAAATAATAATTTTATACTATGAAACTATGTAGAGTATAATAAGAATTTAAATTTTAATTTTTCATACAATGGTGCGAAATGGAATGTGGTTGACTATGCATTGAGTATAAATTTATTAACATAAGATAAAACTTATTTATTAAGGATAGATCTATGATGTATTTTTCTTCTGATATGTACTTTTTAACGGATGAGGTTATTATATATCATTATTTGATTTGATGAATTTTTTCTCATCTTGTAGTGAGATATTTCATCTGAAGATGGTGATAGACACTATGTTCCAATACTTTGTAAAAGTGTTTCTAGTGTTTATAACATGGGGGAGTAGTCTCATTAGCCCAGTAGAGAATTATGGTTCAACAGATGGTTGGTTGTTCCTATATCACTATGTCACGTGTTTATGTAATGTAGAAGTAGTCCATTTTAGTACATAAATCCTCGGGATACTATGAAATATCAAATCATGAGACACTGGTATTGGTTCACTAGGATGTGGTTGTTGATTGAAAATTTTGGATCACATTGCCTAATTTATTAGAGTATTAAGGTGGAGAACCAGTAACCTACTAGATTGTTTCATCGTTTTGGAATTATGTTAAAGGAAATTGATTATATTTCCATGTATTTTTTCATTGGTTTTCCAATGGAATCATACTGTGAATGATTTGATTTGGATGATCATTAATGGAATTATAAAATGAGAACATTTCATAATTATAATGCAAAGAGACTAGTAGATAAGATTAGAGACATGATCAATTCTAAGACTGTGAGGTTTTAAGGGGTTCCCCTTATTGTTGTATTTGATAAGGAACTGAGGATCACGTCTATGATCTAGAAAGTTTTTCCGGAGGAAATGGGTTCCCCATTAGAATTAATCATGAATTATAATATGTAAATGGACGAACTTATAGAGAAATATATCATATTTCATGTTGATATACTGTAAGAATACCTTCTTGATTTTGATGGATAGTTGGAAAAATGTTTCCACTATTTATATTTACTATAAAAAATAGTAAATGAGATTCAATAAATATTAGTTCTCTTAATGAATTATATTGGAATACATATTGATCTCACATGTACTGGGAAGATTTGTTGTGGTGGCCCTTATTTAGGCCAAGTCTCATTTATGATTCAATAAAAAAGTTATAGATGATCCGAAATAGGCAGGTCACATTACAAGGATAGGAGAAGTCTAACATAGGAAATCATCATCTTCTTCTATAGTTTGACTTTGGTTATTGATATTTTATCATAGTTACATATATCAGTGACTCATAAATACATGGTAGGATCAATATAAATTACAACCAAATCATTCCCACAAATGATTACTACTATAGTTAAGGGTTTCATAGTCTGTAGTTAGTCATATAAGAAACTACAATATTTTTCACTCACAGTTTTCATAAGAAACAAAAATATATACCTAATTAAAAAACAATTACATCCCGATAAAATAAATGATTTCAGAAAGCATTGATATATTAAATTCTATATTCAATATATTTTACACTCATTGATATATTTCTTCCTTCTCAAAAAAGTTTTCTATACACATTTACTAACAACATTAATGGTTAATCATTAGATGTTTTTCTAAAAAAGAAAATGTTAAAAACTCGTATATTATATTTAATCAACATCATATAAAATTAAAATCAAGAATAAAATTCCCATTGTACTATATTTTACCATGAATTACTGTCCTCAGTCTATACACCTTTATTTCATCTCTTTTGATAATGAAAATCACCAAATAGAAAATGTAATCATCATTCACAGGAACTCTATTCAGGAATATTATTTATAAATAACTCTGGATTATTTTTATCTCTTTGATAATAAATAACTCGATGAAGTATCTGATTCACTCTATTCTAAAATATATTTGAAATGATTCTTCATAATTAATTATATTAATCTAGGAATATAATTTTTATGAAGGATGTGGATTATTTCAATCCATTTTTCCTTATTCTGAAATTTATTTCCTGAATTCCAACAACTATATAATATTGTTTTTTGGGTACCTCCATAAATTATGGTGTCCTAATATTAGAAATCCAACATAACTTTTCATTTTTTTTTCATGAATCCCTTATATATATTATTATTTTTCATCAATAATTTTTTCTCTCTCATTTGGACTGAAGGTTGGCAGGTTCAACATCCCCCTTTCATAATTATTTGTATTGAGTTGGATTGTCACCCAAAAAAATTAAAAGGATCAATATCTACTATTAAATTATTTACATAATATGTTGGTTAATGAATTTGAGTCGTTATTTATACCTCTAACTCAGAATCAAAATATTCTTCTCTATAAATCATTTACCATCATAAAATTTGTACCAACTTCATTTACCAATTTAATAATTCATATGGGTATTTATTTTTATAAAAAATTTGTATATCTTTTATATAAAATTAAAATTATATCCCTCCTTAATATTATTTATCATTCTATTATTTCATTTATTTTATATAGTCTTCATTGAATATCTTAATAATACCTTTCATATGTGGAATCCACAAAATATCTTTGATAATAATTCTTATTTTGGATACAAAACATGTTTACAGTGATAAAAAAAAATTTTGTCACATATTTGATAAATGAAACATCCCATTTGTTCTTTTTATATCAAAATATATTAGAAATTCAAAGTTTTTAGTGTATTTAATACTTCTTATTCCTCCTACCAATAGTGATTAATGATATAAAAATCAATATTTAGCATCTTACAAACATTATTCACTAAATAGTTTATTCACTAAAATTATTTATTGTTCCATAGGGTTAATAATTAATACTAATTTGGTTTGTTTCCATAATTATTGAGATAATTAAACTCCTAAATGGTTGTGAAGTCTTCTCCATTATCATGCGCCAATATATTGATTGAGCATCATTTCATATTCCTTACTCCCATTTAGTAACAATTCATGAGCATTGTTACTTCACTCTTAATATTCATGAACCTAATATGGTCATCCAACTATGATTATCAAAAAAATAATTAATTACCATTGTATAAATATTAATAATTGGATCACTCTACCAGAAATATATGTGTGGGATAGATCTGGTTGATTGAATGATATTTTCCTCTTTTCATGATAAGTGTTATAATTTATATTCCATTACATATATTCATTAAATTTTTATCCATATTATCATTTATAGTTAAGGATATCCACCAAGGATTTGAGCATTTATATATTTTCGATAAATTTTTTATAAATTTGGTTTAACATTCTATTACCTGAATTATTATCTTTTGTTTTCCTTAATAAAGAATGTTGTTTCCAAAATATCCACCAGGTAAACAATGTCTTCATTATATAAAATTATTACTGAGTTCTCAATAATTTCATTTATCCTACATCCTTTTTGGATAAATATTTCTCCAATAACAGAATCGTATAACTAAATTAAAATTAATATATTGTTTCATATGTAATCTTAGTTGATTACTTTTATAAACTCAAATTCATCATATATTTACTAGATCATTCCACATCCCTCATTCATTATTTCTCCATAACATCATAAATATATTTTCTATAAATATTCAAATTGTATTTTTTATGACATTATTATTTGAAGATATAAGGGATGTAAAACTATAATTGGGGATTTATGTGATTTTAATACTTTTTTATTATGTGAAACCTTATACATGTTCACCTTATATCTATTCTTTCAGTATATCTAAGAGATACTCACGCGGTGTTATGCATTAGATGAAATTGACTAAAAATTTTCATTATTGGAAATGTAATTATTGTCATTATCTTATTATAATGGAGAAATCATATTTTCTAATGGAATCATGTAATATTTTTTAAAATTTATTTGTTTTTGAATTCTGTTATATTGATGTGTACTTATTATTCTTTTTCGCCCAAAAAAATTGTCCATAATGTTAAAATATCAATTTTAGAAACCAAAAAGTATTTATTACCATTAAAAAAAGAATATAAACACCTTATTCTATGATTTATTTACTTGGTTTCTATATTCAAGAAATGTATCTCTTCAACAAAAAAATACATGGAATCGAAAAAGTGGGAATGTATGCAGCACATAAATTGAGAAAAAAATCATTCCTCTATAACTTATCTATATATACATATGGTTTTAATACATCATTAGTTAAAAATTAATCATTTATGAAAATATATTTTCTATAGCCCACTCCCTTAAATTATGTTAGTCTATTATGGTTCTCACTTTTTAAGACATATAATTAGGATTAACCATAAATTTTCCATATTTTTTATTAACTTTTTGGTCCTTATTATAATTATTATCAACCTACAACAGAATCATGTATTATTCATGTATGTCTCTCTCTATTCATTTAAAATTGTCTTCATACCTTCTAGACTATGTATTTTCCAATTATAAATGTTCAACAACTACGAAACTCCAAAAATAAAACCTTATATTTATATCACATTGACATGTTTTTATCTCAATATTCATCAATAAATATACCAAGTATAAATTAATTGATTGATCCATTACTATAATAATTAATTGTTTTTATCAATAACATTAGGCTATTGTTAAATATTAATACTAATATCTATTTCTTATTCTTATATATTTTCATGACAAGATTGTAAATCTAAAAACTCCAACATTAATATACTTATTATTGTTACATGTTGATCCAAAAATTTATATATTTGCGATTTTTTAAAAAATGCACCAAATTTATATGTTTTCATCCTTCTAATATTTGGATGATCAGAAGATCCTACATGTTACACCATGAGTTCCAAAATTCAATTCATCTTACAGGAATTATTACATTTATATTTATTATGTTGAAAATTTAGATCATGGATTATTCTATATAAAATGTTTATTATAAATATTATCTTCTAATGATTACCCATCATGTTATACTTTTTATAGGTGTCTTAGTAGTATCTTTTTACGTGAGCTTCCTAGATTAATGTAATTTTTTTCAAGAATAATCATTGATTTAATCTCTATACTTTTTTTTCAAATGAATAATAAATAAATTTACAACGAAACATTTGTACAAATTATCCTACCTTACACACCAAAAACAATCCAACTAAAAAATTTCTCCAAACCATACCATACTAAAATTCAATTTCATTATTATAAGAGATGTAAATTCTTTACCCACAACCCATTCTTCATATTAATCGTTAGTGATGTATATTTCCTTTATTCCTTTAAATTTTTAAACCTAATTTTGATTGATTTTATTTTCCATCCAGTTGAGCATGTATTTAATAGGAATCCACATGGTAGTGTAAATTATGCAATGAAAAAACCTTTAGGTATCCCTATTCATATACTAACTGGTTTGAATTATATGGTGGCAAAAATATCATTAAGATATAATAAAAAACACAAAAAAAATTATCTCATCCCCAATTCCTATAATAGTAAAAAAAAATATTATTAGAGAAAATACATATGTTATCATCTGAAAAAAATTAAATTATAAATAATTTTATAAAAAACATATATCATTGCCTCATTTCCCGTTCGGTTACCCTCATATCTATTATCAATTTTTATCACATAGCATGAGTGGTAGTGAAACCCAAAATAATAATAAAAATATGAGTATTATATGTTATTTAAAAGGTATTATATTTTTTTCTTCATCAATGAATATCTGAATGTATTCTTCATCCATTCACAATTCATTAGATTCAGTATTACATTTACTATGTATAGTTTTTTTTAAAAATTAGTTAGAAATACCATAAATATGATCTCATTATATTCAACGAAATTTGTTAATTAAACCCAATGAATAAATCATTTTATTTTACATTAACTATGTTCTCTATATCATCATTACTATAGTCCTAGATTCAATTATTGGACATAGTGTATAAAATACCAAATGTATCAACTATATCCCAAAAACTCCAATAAGGGTGTGGATGAGTTATGATTTCTAATTATTTTATACTTTTGATATTTTTACCTTTGTAATGAATTATAAGAAAAAATAATTTTACCTTTTTTCAATAAAATGTGGTACTGATATATGAAAATAGATGAATAAAAATGAGGGGTTTACTTAATTTACAATTCTGGATTAATATATTTATCATTTATATTTTTTTTATGAAAAAATAAAAAGTAACATTATCTAGTATATTGGGAAAATAATATTTGGAATAATTCAATGTCTATTCTAGAGGAACATCCTCTTTATGGATCTTTATGTTTTTAATTGAGTCTGGGTTTTTTATAAAAATATGTCGCACACATATGAGTTATAAATTATTTTCCAAATATATATATAGTAAAAACCATAAAGGGTGTTATTTATTTGATTTAAAATTCCTACCAAATTCTATATATTCATGATATTTTAATATATAATAAACTATACATATATTCATACATGAGATTACTTAAATATAATCTCTTTTATACTCATTGTATTCATTAAAATAAAACTCTATATATTTTCCATTTTTTTAAAGTATAGTCTACAAAAAATTTATACTTAAAATTAATCCTCCGTAATTAATCTATATCATTATGTTATCCCAAAATAAACATATCCATTTTTATCATAAAAAATAAATAATATTATATAACAATTGTTTTAAAAAATTATCAATAATCTATTTTGATTTATATTAAAAAATTGTAATCCAACAGGATTTTCTGATGTCCTACTGACATGCACGATGACATTGCATCACAATGGATCGATTCATAATGTGGTAGTTCTTATTATTATCTTATAATAAATGTACAAAACTATAATTATCATAATAACAAGTATTCATGGGAATATAATAAAAAACCTTCCATAGGTTTTTTTTTCAGCATTTCAATTTTATCCCAGCTATAAAGCCTTATGAAATAGCAGACGGTTTTTAAATTACGATATGAATGCAGAGAAACTTCTTCCCACTTCAATTTTTTTATGTCTATAACAAATATAATCTATATTCCAGATAATACCTTACCCAATCAACATTTTAAAGACAAATACAATATTACCCATATACTAAAGATTCTTATTTATATAGCGAACTCTTTCCCTTTATCGTGGTCAAACATGTTAATAATTGCCTTTAACAAATTAATATATTATGCATTATATTGTTTTCACATCATTTTTTCATTCTGTAAATTCCTTTCATAATTGTGAATCTCATTATATTTCCAAATTAACCTATTCTATGTTATATTACATATTCAATAGATATATATTACATATCACATTATGTTATTGAATTTATGTGAACTCTAATTATTATTTGTTGTATATCATTGATAATATGTCATGTATAATAATTATACATATAATTTTATTATTTTTTATATATCTAAAATATTTTATATATTCATGGAAACTTGGGAAGTCATCACATCCGCTCCTCTTGAATATCTTACATACTCTGGGAACATTGGGACATTTACAAATCTACTCCTTGAAGATATATTATATAGTTAGGGAACATAAAATAGTTTTCAAATATGATCCTCATAGATATCATATATACTAAAATAATATATGAAAATCAACAAACTATCAAAAATCATCCCAGGTAAGGTTCATGTAGATTTCTTTAGAATAAATTCAAAAGCCTTCCATGTTCATCAAAAGTTCCCCCAAAACTATAAGAACTCTAATAAATATAATCAATCCCATAATTCTTCTATATATATTTATTGATGGTATGTGAATAATAACTAGACAAAAATGAAAAAATTTCTATAATTATTATTCTATAAGGGATTGGGGTAATGTTAAATTGTTTTATTGTTCATTATAAATTGTTTTTCTCATGTTTTCTTCTTTACGATATATACCACTGTATTTTAATATTCATTATGAATATATATTTGTTTTAAAAAATTGATATTGACCATATTAAGTAACATATGTATTAAAAATTTAAAATCAGATCAATTTAATTAAATCAAGTCCATGATTGTGATTTATTTATATTATAAATTAAAAAACATAATATATTGAACAATAATTCATTTGGAATAAAAATTAAAAGTTTTTTAAATGAATGACCATATTTTTATTTTTATTTATTTCATAAATATTTGACAGATATGAGCAATAAATAAGTTAATTCATCAAATTTTATTTTTAATATATTTATCTATTTTAATTCATTCTCATAGTATAGTTATGAATGTATTTGTAATCATAACATTTATATTTAAACCCAATGACTATAAATAATTTATTTCCATATAAATATTTAATTACCCCTTTCTATTAAGATATATTTTATTAAATAAATTATCAATGAAACAACTATATTATAATGTTTAAAATTTCTACCAAATGTTAATTATATTTATTTATTTCAGACATTATACTTAGAGGTGTGATTTTCATGGATGGTCATATGCAATAATATTTCAGGCTTTCCATATTTTAAAATATTTTCCATTTATGTAAAGATTATTTTTTTTAATAATGGCCCATATAAGATCATTGTGACAATGTTTAATTTAAATTATAGTGTAATATTACTCATGAGGAATATAAATCATTTTAGTTATTTTAATAATTAATTACATGAATAATAAATAAGATTGAATATTAATATTAATGAAAGAATATTCGAAATAAAATAAGTGGTGTAATATTAGTTATTACGCATAACATATTGATAATATATAATGAATATGAACTATTATAAGATTTCAGAATAAAATATGTATTAAAAATTTTATTTTTCAACGTCATTTATAAATTTTATCATCTTTATAAAATATCACATGATTATTACCAAAACATCTATATATGAGTTTAAAAATATATTTCAAAAAAAATATTTCAAATCACTCAAACTAGTTGAGCTTCTTGGAAAAGATAGTGGCTCCTAAAATAGAATTGGTATAGTAATAATCCTACTTATTCCTTATAGGTCTGTCATAATACTATATGCATACCCAATCATGGGACACTATATTCACCTACGTACTTGTATATGGTTTTTCATACCTTTTATGCCTAGATTCCCCCACCCTAAAGAATTATTTATAACTATATTATTAAAGATGAATGATTTTTTATTTGATTATATAAGATGTGAAACAATATTGATATATGGCATTGACCATTAAGTCACATTACACATTATAAAAATCATTTCACCCATGAATTAAATTAATTTGAGATAAAAATATTTTTTTTATTGGATAATGGTTTTATATTTGTAAAATATCTTGGTGTATGAAATTTAATACCAAAACATTAGTATATCAGGGTTGGTGACTTACTTTATTGCATTATAATTATTATATTGAATCAAATCATGAATGATATATTAGTTTAGTAGTTTTGTAAAATCAAATTACATACAAGATACCCATATTAAATTGGAAAGTAATAAAGAGACCATGATACATAGTGAAATGAAATAAAAAACATCCATGAAATCTCATTGAAGATTTTTTCCTTCATATCCCTAGAAGGGAAGAAATAAGGGTGATATAAAAAGATCAGTAAGGGTAAATATAGAATGTGTAATAATAAATTAGTGAGCTTAATCAATATGTAATGGTAAATAAATAAATACACATTCGATTTATTTAATATTATATTGAAATATTAATATAACAATATCTGATATCAAAACGCATTACATTTTTTCAATAAACATATAATGTCTTATATCCATAGATAATTTCAATGCAGAAAATATCACAGGGAAATAATAAATGAATCTGAATGACTAAAATTATTAATTATTGGATTTCATGTTTCCTAGGTATGTGGTGTCATTACTGTCATGTATTTTCATTAGATTATTTATAATATAATTAGAAAAACCAATATTATAGGACAAAAGATTTGTCTCAAGAGAATACTAATTCATCAAGGGGATATCTATAACCAGGCCTTTCCCATGTCATACTTTTTTAAATCAATAATTATATTTCTAAAATAAATATAATTCGTAAACAACATTACATAAAAAAATATCTATTATGTAACTGATTTGGACTAACCAATATTTACCTAATTAATCAGAGAATAATAAAGTAATAAATATATATATAAATGGTTTACTATTTATGAAAGTGTTATACACAAAAAATAAGTTTCTGGATATCTAATATAATTTTCATTTACAATGGAAAAGTTTCATAATGAAGTGATTGTCTCAAGACAATGTTAACAATCCTAAAATAAAGTGATATTGCATCAAAACACCTTTAGATGATATAATTCAAAGTAAACCAATAATTTCAATTAATATATAAGTATTCATTATATATTATATCAAAAGGGTAATTATGTACACAAAACAAAACAATAAGGTGGTGAATATGGCATTTATATGAATGATGTAAAAAATGAGAAGAATATACCTTACCTTAATCTCCCTTTTGGTTAAACAAAATTAAAATATTGTGTAATAATTTTTTTAATTTTATTTACTTACTAAATGACCATAATCATATATACAATATCATATATGATATTTTTATAATACATTATCACCTATTTGTTTATAATCATTTATAATTTTCACCATTTCAGGGGTTAATTTTCATTTTTTGTTATGTATATTTTGTATTATTATCCCTTATATATTTATTTAAATTGTTATATTATCATATAAATGATGCAAAAATGACCTAAAATAATATATATTTAGTATATATGTATTTATAACAATCCATAAATCATGGATATTGGAAATGAATCACATCGTTCAGGGGGACGATATTCCTCAAGTACACATGAATTCTACATTGATTTCCATATCATATTTAAAAAGTAAGATATATATATATATGTGAATATTATAATTAGAGTGCTTAATATATATCATATATTTAACATATTTCAATTAAATCCATATTTTATACATAACATTTAAAGTGTAAACAAATCACATCCTATTGAGGAGGTAGTATTCCATACGTCCACAAATGATGTTGTCATATTCCAAAAAAATGGAATGGAAGAGTTATATATTATATAATAATTCCATAATCATGATGAAATTATAAATACCATATATAAAATATATAAAAAAAATCCAACATTATTCCCATCCTGTAATGGTGGTAATAGAAGAACAGACAACATCAATTCACGAGGCGGTACTCCGCCATACACACAAACAAATATTACGTATTCAATTTTATGTCTGTTTATATGAGTGTATTTCACAACCTTGACATAAATAATTGTAGTTTATTTACTATAATTTTTTCATTATTTAAGAATTATATATGAACTATTTATTTGGTGTTTCATGAACTGAATCTGATCGCCACTGAAACCGGCACCAAACCCAGCCCGTGATAAGTCCTGAAGGGCGTTACCGATCTCTACAGGCTGGCACAAGTGCCTCAGTATCATCAAATGAAAATTGGGCACTATTTACCCATGTTTATAAACATAAAACAATAAATGAATCCAATAAAACGAATTTGAATTTTTAAAACAAAACAATGTTTTACAAAAAATCTGAACTCAATTACATAGTCTAAAACAACTCAACAAGACTATAAAAAAGGTAGAAAACCAATAATTAACTGCCTAAGAACCTCATCATGGAAAGAGGAATCGCCTCAAGCCATCTCCACAACACTGCATCATGAATGACAGGTGAAAACCCGAACTGTTAGCACAAAAGTTGTACCCAAACCCACGACAACAAAAATAACCATGTCTACATACACCCTAAGGTGTAAGTAGGGTGTGGAAAAATGCCCAGTAGAATACAACCACTAATAGATTCCATGTGATTAGCATTCAAATATGAAAATCATGCATGTTTTCGAAAACATGTAATTTCTAGTTATAATTTCTAAAATACGCAACCTAAAAAAAGCAGTTTTCATGTGGGATAATTTAAAGAATCAACACTTTTAAAATAAATTCAAAATCTACTGTACTTTTTCAGCCAAATATACCGTATAAAGATAGTATGTATAAAGGACTTAATGAGCACAAGCATTATGAAATAAACCCTAGGCACTAGCTAGTTGTGGGTCCCAGGTAGCTCGTATCTCGGTGAGGGTAAACACATAAAATATATATTCTTGTGCACAAGCCACTAGTAGGGAACATATACATAACCTACTGGTCCCAAATAATCATCATCATAGTTTAGTTAGAGTTGTAAGCGTCAATCTTTCTAACTGAAACAGAGGCCAAACCCCACCGATTCACTAGCATACTAGTACACATCCAGACACCCAGATACCCGAGTTTTCCCTTTGTGCTCAAAAAAGTTCAACAAGCCAAGAAATATAGTTTTAACATGAAAATATCACTTCCACATCACACATTAACCAAACATTTCCATGTACATCACACAAGTAACAAATTCCACTTTTCATTCAAATGCATTTTGAAATCAAACTCACACCAAAATAGCCCACAACACTTTTTGCATACCTTTTCCAATCCAACACATCCTTTAACAATTTTATAAAGTTCCTAAAAATATGATAAAAATCACATAATAGCCCACTCAAATGTTTCATAAAACCCTTTTTATAAACAAAATCTATTTTTCACATCGCACTCACACAAACAACCCACATCACGTTCACACCTCTTTCACATTTTAATAAATCCATTATACATTTTTATAAAACATTTCAAAGAGGATACGCATCACATGAAATACCTATTCACATTCAAAATAGTCCATTTGAAAGTATAAGAAATCCAAAATATTTTTTAAATATGGTTTCAACTCTTACATAAATCATTAAACCATTCAAAACATTCATAAAACAATTCTAAAGAGTGTACCAAAGCTTTTCACATAAAACCCATTTCAAACCCATATTTCATGGACAAAATCACACCAATACAAATTCAAAACAGAATATGAAGCCCCAAAATCATTTATTAAACAACCCCCAAAGTGTTATAAAAACATCTCAAACAATACCACAAAAGATCCACATGAAAAGCAAACCTTTTTAAAATCACATTCAAGAAGCAAAATAAGGTTTTACACCTTAAACCCATTAAAAACACAATTTAAGATCTAATGCCACACCAATACCCTACCTAATCATAATTTTCATCCCAAACAAAAATTATTAAACCAATTTCATATGTTATAAAACACACCCAAACAAAGCCCAAAGGGTTGCACATGAAAAACACCAAATTTTAAGCTAAAATGAAACAATAAAAACACATGATTTACCAAATCCAACATAAATAGTTCCCTCAACACAAAAAAATATTAGGAACATTCATAGTCATTAATTCAAGTAAACTAACTCATCTAGAAATGATTTCACATGATATCACCTACCTTTTATGTTGAAAGCCTCAAAACAAGGTGTGAAACAACAACCCCACCACCGCCTCACCTCAAGGAAGATAAGTCTAGACCTAGACCACATTATTTCACCAAAAAGATTCCAAATAAAACCCTAGTTTCGAATCTCAACATATAGACTTGAGGAACTTCAAGAAAGGGTGAATGAAACCCTAAGGAAGGAGAAGAAATCAAGGAATGAAACACATACTTGAAACAACTTGAATCAAATGAACCAAATACACCACAATTTGAATCTCCAAGAAACCAAATATGATATGGAGGATCTAATGGGGATTATAAGGACATGTAGGAACTGAAATGGTGGAAAAGAGTGAAAATTAATAGATTTATGAATGAATCAACTTACCTTATCTTATCTGGACGATTTGAGGAACCCTAATAAGTTTTTCCCAACTCTGCAAGGAAAATTAGGTCCAAAGTGGAAAAAAGAATACTGGGGGTGAGGCTTGGGATTTTGGATTCTTGTGGGAGGTAGAATCACAAGAAAACAGTAAACAATGAGTATGTTATTAAATAATTAAAAAAACAATTTAAAACAGGAAATGGCTCACGGGTTGCCCCAATTCCAAATTAATTCACTCAAACCCAAAATGCCAATGGGTTCAAAAAGAGTCCAATTGGACATGGTGATTTGGATAGGTTATAGGATGAAATTTGGGAAGTGGAATGGATGAAAAATGTTTACAAATGAAGGAGTTATAAAAAATAAAATTTATTTTTAAATCTTGAATTGGGCTCACGGTTTGGCCCATATTTTGAAAACCCTCCATTTCCACCAAAATGAATGGAAAACCCACCCAAAACAAAAAAAAAGAATGGAAATTAAATAAAAATACATTTAAAAGAAGTTATGGATGTGAAAATTCTCCCCACCATAAAAAGTTTTGTCCTCAAAAAGTCACAGCAAGTCCAAATAGAAAAACCAAACCCAACTGATAAACCAAGAAGTAATTCCTTATGAAGATTCGCCCCAAAAGGCCAAAACACCACTAGTGGTCATTTATGGAAGGATTACTCTCATAACCAAAACTTACACCACTTTCCAGAAAAAATCAAGAACATTTAGGCTTTATCCCAAATTAAAACTCCTCAAACAAAATTGGAACAAAACTCAATCAATTTACCTTAACAAACAACAACATTGAAAAAAGTTACACTTACCCTACTATAAATAAACCATCGGGAACACTCCAATATAAATATTTACACAAGGAAGATGTAGGTATTTAGATATATCCGAATGATTATACCTACTTCGAAGACAAGAACAAGGAAAAAAATCTGAGTTACTTGTATGAAGACACACAAATGGGCTCCCCACCATATGAGACAACATAAATATTTTTCCCGAGACAGAATCATGACACTAATAGGGGGAGGCCCAAACAGACTCCCTAGTACAAGGTGTATACATTAATTATAAATTTCAAAAATAATATTCATGATACCCATGGTGGGTCTCCCCACCACAAGAACCAACCATCATAACCGACCGGAACGGGTGGACACGAAGAGACCCCAAAAAATTATTGATTTGGGAAGACTTCACAATTAGTCCACACAGTTTGGGAAACTGTGCAGTAACTGTGCAGATCATTCTTTCTGCATGGCTTCCTGGCACATGATCACTACTAATCGTGTACAAATTTCATGCTCATCCTATCAAGCCAAATTTCAATCCATTCTCCAAAGGCTCAATGGAAACCGAAGGGGAGATATTGGGTGATGACATAGGTACAAGGCATTCCACTTATTTCCACTGAATGAGAACAACAGAAGAATGATTATGACACCATAGGTTTAAAATCATCCTATCTTTCATACCTAGGATAGAACTTTATACAAGGGTTTAAACAAGAATGGGGTTTCCCATGACTATGTGATAGCTTCTCTCTAGGACCTATGGCTGGAGCTCAAAATATTGAAGCATCATTGGCCTCACAGTTAGGCTGTGGAAACCCCTATGTGGAACTTCTTCTTTTCGTTCCACAAACAACTACACCGCATACCCCTATGGGTTCACCAAGAAATAACACAATCCATAACTCACTTTACTGAAACATGACATTTCACAGAAACAACGGATCAGAATATGCACACAAATTGCACATTGTATCTTTTGGAGAGAATAAATAGATGGGAAGGACACATATAAACACCTTCTTCTACGATAGAGGATTTGATGATTTTCCCAAGGGATAATTACTCCCAACATAAGATAGAACCTCAGAGGATTACGTAACCTTCACCTTTACAGTCAAATGATCACAAAACATCACAATGTGTCACCAAACATGACCATTGTGACTGATATAAAAAATACATGGAGAGGGACCTTATACAACATCCCCAAACATCACAAAATTATAGAAAGTGGCCACAAAATCACATCGTGACCATATTTCCCCCACTGGTGGATTAACATGAACCCATTCTTCAAAGAATCTATGAAGAACCCAGAGGCCCTGTTAGACACCGTCGAGACACTCATCCCCACTAAAGACCCTAGGCCACTTCCAGCTTCGACGAATTAGGAAACATAAGAAACTAAGGTCTCTTTCAATCTTCCACTAGCACTCTCCCACTACAAGAGGATCTAAAAATAAAAAAATAAAGAAATGCGAGTAGACACAATCAACAGTGATCGATAAAAGATTCCTTATATTGATCAACTGGGGGATTTTCCTATGGCCAAACAATCTGGGTTGCACTTCAGTAATGCCTTAAACATTAATGGGGGGAACACCTTATCCCATGAGAGAACCCAAGGACCCAAAAAAGCTAGTCCATTAGTAAAAACAAGCCATAAACCATATCGAAACACATGAATGGAACCACCATAATGGTGTCCCAAAACATATCTCAGAGGAGACTATTTACTTGTCCTTCTACGTAGCTTGCCAACCAAACATCAACCCAAAACATAGTTCAAACAAGATGGGTTCATAGACTCAAAATATCCCACAACATCAAAATTTTCCAAAAAACACATAATATAATCCATCCCAAACAATTCATCAAGACATCATGTTTTTCTTTGAAAACATTTCATGAAAAGAAAATAATTCAGCGGTTACTGTATCCAACAATGGTACCACATGGGCCTTACACAAGAATGTTTTTGTGCCACACCAGACACCCTCCACATATCAATCCCGACACTCATCCAGTCATGCCATCTACCATCCATCATACCATATAACCCAATGCATGTGTTTTCTCACAGAAATACCATTGTTTAAAACAAAAAATTCATTCCACTTTTCAAAACCAAAACAGTCAAACAACACATCTTTTTCTCAGAACATCTAACCACAAGATCAAAATCCCAATTCACATCCTACAAAAAAATTTAGAAAGACAAAAAATTTCGAAAATAACTCACTTTCATGATATTCACAACAATTTCAAACCATCTCATCCCAGTAAAACACCCTTTTATTGTTAAGAAAACTCTATTGGAAACACTTTTCAAAACCAACTTCAATATAGATCATGCTTTCAAAAGAGGTGTAAGCACACAATTTTCCATTTCAAACAAATTCTAAAAAACCAGGTCCACCATTTTAAAAATCAAACCATTCCCTCTTTATTTGAAAATAATTTCACAAAAACTTTACACTTCTTAAAACCAAAGTTCCATGATTTAAAAACTAAAGCAGAAAATAATGTGAGAGGAAACTAGTTTCAGTGGGGGACTTTGAAATATGGTTGGAGGCCATATTCTGGTTACTTCACTGTCACAGTGAGTGTTCTAGGGAATATCCTTAGCTCCACATGGATTTCTAGGCCCTATGATCTCACAAATACCATTAACCCAACTCTCTATTCATTTCCCTTAATCATCATTGAACCAAGAAAACCAAATAAATTAGATAAATCCTGAATTCTTCGGGAAACATGAATCCCATCATGGGGTGTGGTGATCAGGAACACTACCCATAACTTGAATTCCAAGTCCCAAAAATCCAAACTCTATACTATCTTGACTCTTCCCCAAATAACATGACCCAACTAGTTAACCTGAACCTCCTTTGATACTATTTTGTCACGAACTGAATCTGATCGCCATTGAAACCGGCACCAAACCTAGCCCGTGACAAGGGATGAAGGGCGTTCCCGATCCCCACAGGTTGGCACAAGTGCTTGGGTTTCATAAAATGATAATTGGGAATGATTTACCCAAGTTTGTAAAAATAATACAAAAAATTAATCCAATAAAACGAATCAAGATTTTTAAATGCAAACAATATTTTACAAAAGTTAAATATTGAATTACATAGTCTAAAACAACTCAAAAAGACTATAAAAATGGTAAAAAACCCAAAATTAACATCCCAAGAACCTCAACATGTCAAGATGCATCTCCCTCAATCCATCTCCACAACATCGCATCATAAATGACATGTGAAAACTTGAACTATTGGCACAAAATTTGAACCCAAACCTAAAACAAAAAAATAACCAAGTCTACTTACACCCAAGGGTGTAAGTAGGGTGTGAGACAATTCCCAGTAGGATACCACCACTAATAGATTCCATGTGGTAAACATTCAAAGACAAAAATCATGCATGTTTTCCAAAACAAGTAATTTCTAGTTACAATTTCTAAAATACGTAACTGAAGAAAATTAGTTTTCATGTGGGATAATTTAAAGAATGAACACTTTTAAAATAAATTCAAATGATACTATATTTTTTCAGCCAAATATACCGTATGCCGACAGTAAGTATAAATGATCTAATGAGCAAAAGCAATATGAAATAAACCCTAGGCACTAGATAGCTGTGAGTCCCACGTACCTCGTATCTCGCTGAGAGTAACCACATAAAATATCTATTCTCATGTACGAGCCAATAGTAGGGAACATAACCATAATGTAGTGGTCCCTAATAATCATAATCATAGTTTAGTTGGAGTTGTAAGCATCAATCATTCTAAGTGAAACTGAGGCCAAACCCCACAGATTCACTAGCATACTAGTACACGTCCACCCATCTAGATATTCAGGTTTTCCCTTTGTGCTCAAACAAGTTCAACAAGACTAGAAATATAGTTTTCACATGAATATATCACTTCCACATCAGAAATTAGCCAAAACCCCCATATACATCACACAAGTCACAAATTCCACTTATTATTGAAATGAATTTTGAAATCAAACTCACACCAAAATAGCCCACAAAATTTTTGCATAACATTCACAATCCAACACATCCTTTAAAAATTTTATAAAGACCCTCCAAATATGATAAATATCACATAATACCCACTCACATCTTTCATAAAACCCTTTTTATAAACAAAATTAATTGTTCACGTCGCACTCACACAAACAGCCCACATCACGTTTACACCTCTTTCACATTTCTGTAAATCCATTAGACATTTTTATAAAACATTTACAAGAGTATACACATCACATAACAGAACTATTCAAATTTAAAATGGTATATTTGAACGTATAAACAATCCAACATAGTTTTCCTATATGGTTTCACCTCATACATAAATCATTAAACCATTCAAAAATTTCATAAAACAATTCTAAAGAGTGTACCAAAGATTTTCACTTAAAACCCATTTCAAAACTATTTTTCAAGGAAAAAATAACACCAATAAAAATTTAAAACAAAATTGGAAGCCCCAAAAACATTTATTATACTACTACCAAGTATTATACAAACACCTCAAACAATACCACAAAATATACACATGAAAAGCACACGTTTTCAAAATCACTTTCAAGAAGTACAATAAGGCTTTACACCTTAACCCCACTAAAAAACCTATTTAAGACCTAATCCCACACCATAACCCTACCAAATCGGAATTTTCATCCCAAAAATGATTTATTAAACCAAATTCATATGTTATAAAACACACCCAAACAATACCGAAAGGGTTGCACGTGAAAAACACCCAATTATAAGATAAAATGAAATTATAAAAACAAATGCTTTACCAAATCCAATATAAATAGTTCCCGCACAACACAGAGCATATTAGAAACAATCATAATAGGTACATTAAGCAAAATAACTCATATAGATATGATTACACATCAAATCACCTACCTTTTATGATGAAACCCTCAAAACATGGTGTGAAACATCAACCACACCACTGCCACACCTCAGGGAAGATAAATCCAGACCTAGACCACAATAATTGACCAAAAAGACACCAAATAAAACCCTAATTTCAAAACTCAATTTATGGACATGAAGAACTTTAATAAAGGGTGAAAGAAACCCTAAGAAAGGTGAAGAAATCAAGGAATGAAACACTGACATGAAACATCATGAATCAAACGAACTAAATACACCAAATTTTGAATCTCCAAGCAACCAAACATGATATGGAGGCTCTAATGGGGATGAGAAAGTCATGTGGGGACTGAAATGGAGGAAAAAAAGTGAAAATTAAAATATTTGTGAATGAATCAACTTACATTATCATATCTGGACGATTTAAGGAACTCTAATAAGGTTTTCCCAACTCCACGAGGAACTTTAGGTCCAACGTGGAAAAACGAATACTGGGGATGAGGCTAGGGATTTTGGATCTAGGTGGGAGGTGGAATCATTGGAAAATAGTAAACAATGTGTATGTTATTAAATATTTAAAAAAACATTTTAAAACAGAAAACAGATCACGGGTTGGCCCAATTCCAAATTAATTCACTCAAACCCAAAATGATAACGGGTTAAAAAGGGTCCAAATGGACATGGTGATTTCGATATGTCATAGGATGAAGTGTGGAATGTATAATGGATTAAAAATGTTAACAAATTAAGGAGTTATAAAAAAATTAAAATTTATTTTAAAATCTGGAATTGGGCTCACGGTTTGGCCCAAATTTTGAAAACCCTCCATTTCCACCAAAATGAATGGAAAATGCCAAAAAAAAAGAAATAATGGAAATAAAATGAAAAATACAATTAAAAGAATTTATGGATGTGACATGGTGCATAATGAAATGAAACAAAAGTGATCGTTGAAGATCATTATCCCTTATTCAGACAACTCATTTTGGTTTATACCAAGAGACATCCTTGACATCCTTTCTAACCAAATTGAGAATCATATCATTGGGAGGTATGTAATGAGATTAATTTTTAATAGTTTGGAAGATCAAAAGGACATTAGAGTTATGTTTGAATGGGATGGGTGATTTTGTATTTATAAAGGAGGAGGAGTGGCATTCTCGTAATTATATAAAAGTTAAACACAATAGAGCGGTATCACATATATCATGTGCCACCAATAATGAGAAACATTATATAAATGTTTTTATATGTTATAAATATGTCCATAAAATATTCTATTTTCATTTGGATAGGTTATTTTGGAATTTATGATTAAGGTTTAGTCCCTTGTTTAGCTTATTGTTTCTCTTAATTGCTCTAATTAATTTTAATTAGCACCACTAGTATTATTGGTACACAACTAAGATAAACATAAAATAAATTAAAAATTATTAGGATTGCCAATATGGAATACATTTTTAAAAATTTCAATCACATAAGTGGTAGAAATCAAATTAAAATCAATCCTACAAAAGGGACAATAATGCTCGCTTTCACGGTAAAATATTCACCAGTGTGAAATTTTTTATGTACATTGTTACTATGAAATTGATTCAAATGACATAAGTTGGTTTAATATATTCAAAATATCACTAAAAATAAAATAAATTAATTATATAAATATAAAATATATAAAATTAGATGAAAATGTTTTTTTAATTAATATTAAGTGTTTTTCACTATTCATCAAAAATAAAGTATTTCTAAAAAATTCCAAATATTGAATGTAAAAATTTTGATTATACAACTTTGGAAATTATTTTAATGTTTTAATGTAATATTTATTAAATTTTCAAAATTTAGATTATAAATATATGCGTTATTAGACGGCTACAAAATTATCAACAGAAAAATATAGCTTTTATGAATAAAAATGGACATTTTATTATATTATGAATATAAAATTTATTGGAAAAAATTAAAAAAATATTTTATTTAATATATAAAGTATGTATTTAATTTATATCATCCAATAATTATAATTAATTTAATTTATTTTGATAAAACACTTTAGTTGGAATAAAATATTATTCCATAAATATGTATCCTTTATCTTCATTTTGGGTCTATATTCACTAATAACACTAAATAATAATATTAACATATGTAAATATTATTTTAAAGTTTTATTTAATCATTTTTAAATATGTAATTAAAATTTAAAATTGATAAATATGATATGAAATAAAAATATTAATTTTATATTGTAGTTTGATAAAAATCATTCTTGAGTATACTGCATACTGCCCAATAAGTTCCTTATAGAGAAAGATATAAAAATTAACGCATGTACTTCCATATTGACTAATTTTTTTAGTAGAAGAAGATTAAAATGGTTTTTTAAATCATCATAATAATAATATTAAATTCATTCTTATGTAAAAATACTCTAATGTCATAGGGTGTTACATTCTCCTTACCATAAATAAATTATGTACTCATAATTTAAACATTATCCTAGAAATTGATTAATTGATATTTGAATATAATATTATTGAAAATCCCACATTTTAAATATGGTTAATAATAAATATTATTAATAATATGAAACATGAAGTGTGAAGTTCACCACACATCAAGCCTTTTGAATATGAAAACATTAGTGAATACATTGAAATAGCAGAGAAATATAAATATCATTTTCTTATGGAGAGTGATATAGAACATGTTCATAGAAATTTCATTTCTACAAAGTCAGGAACTAGATGTGTAAAAAATGTCATTTATATAATCAAGAATAATTATAATAAAAAAATTTGTTTCAAGAAACATTACAATGATTTAGAGAATTCTTGAATTCTATAATAATGTCTTGAAATATAATTACTTGATATTTTACAATTTCATAAGCACTATATTTTCCAATTTGTATTCCATTAACTATTTCTAATAAATATTATAGAACAATTTACAACACAGTTTTATATAATATATTATCCTCTAAAACAACATCCAATGTATAATATAAACCATTTCATGAATGGTTAATGTTTATAAATCATTTTAATTCAACACATTAGAATAGTTTCCATGGTAGGTACTAGTATCCAAATTAATTTTTCCATATCAATCATTTATTTATCCAATAACATTATCTCAACAAAAGTAACATATTATGTTTTCTCTTTACCTCAACCATGTATTTTCCAATAATTATAACTTTTTACTAAATACTTTATGCTGGTACCATTCAATATGTGATATAAAATTTTTAATTAAAAAGTAATATAGTATAATCATTATATATTTCATAAATCATATGATGGAAACATCACTAACAAAATAATTATATAACATATTTCATATATCTTAATACAGAAGAACATTAATCATTCGTCTTTAGTTGTGTCAATAACATATGATTGACCTTATTACCTTAAATTGTTATAATGGATGTTACCTTGAATCTCGCGGAATTAATTGTCATATTTCCCGATCTCTTTGCAGTTTTTGACACTAAATAATAAAACATTCGTTCTTTAATTTTCATTATTTGGAAAGATGAACCCTTTCTCCACACATATATTAAATTCCCATCCTTTTAGGCATTTCCCAAGGTGATTGTTTCCAAAATTATCACATATTGGAAAATATTTTAATCCCTTATTCCATTTATATATTATTTATTTTATATCATATTATTTTATTAATTATCATTTAATCTATAAGACTTTTAAAAATATTTTTTCATTTTGATAGAACATTAAACTATTTCATCGTATAAAAAATTTATTGAGACTCGTGTGCCTTTCAGATACAAGGAATAATACCTTGAAATAAGATATCAATATTTCACTCTATGTTTCATATTAAATTTTTTATATACCATACTATCTTGGTAAAGGCAGACTCACCCTAAAACACTTCATTCTTTTTTATTAAAAATATTTAAATTATTATTCTTCTTAGTTTTTTCTTCATATGTGAAATAGTCATCAATGTTTTTATAATTAAAAACCATGATTCCATGAATTATATTTTCTCATCATTTATTGTCTTCTAGATCAAGTACAACCTATTATCCCTATCACCATTGAAAAAATACATTTTAATAGTACCCTTTTCCTTTTTAATGCATCCTAATTCCATAAGTATACTCTCCAAAAACATAATAATTTTACCATATACCAATTTTTATATAGTCATAATAAATGATGGGGGAATATACTTCATAAAGAGATGAAGCATTATAGATTCTCATTGTGTAATAAGATTCTCTATTCGGGAAACATTTTTTGTCATAACATTATAATTCATCCGTAGTATGTCCATAATTTTCTCAGTTCCAATAATATCCATATCAATTTTCTTAGTAGGTAAACCACTACATTATTAGTGAGTATTGATACCAATATTCCTTCTATTATCTATATAAAACAATGTAATATACTCTATTTGATCATAACATTATGTAAAATAATGAATAATAAAAAAACTAGTTAAATACTAATCATAAATATGAAAAAATCCCTCAATAATATTGTAATAGTAAGGATGGTTTCCTTGAGGATATCATTACATTCAAATCATTCATAATGATTTATAATGAAATTGTGAATTATAGTAACAATATACTCCGAGTGTCTCAAACTAGGTGCACAGTAAGGAATGGCATTATATACCAAGCTATGCATGAGTCATACCGGTAAGACATTTTCAGTGTTTTTAACATTAGGTACTTATATTCTAGAACCATGTCCACTTCTAATATCTATATAGGGATTTATTTTTTAGATGGTGAAAAAAAATATCTACCATGCACTAAGTATGGGATGTTGTTCTATACATATCCTCAAATTATAGCATAGGATTATGTCCTCAAATATATATTTTACTAAATATAGTTTCCAATTTATCTAATTAACATTCATTAACATTAATTGAAATGTCTCGACAAAAGAATCCTAGAGTTGGTAACCTAATATACTACATTTTTGTGATTATAAGAAACAAAATCATGAATCATTGATCATTTAGGTAGTTTTTAAAAACCATATTTCATATGTGATATAAATATTTCATTAGTAATTATAAAAAACATAATACATACTAAAATGAAATGAACGTAATCCCATAAACGTCATTATAATATTTTTTATTCATATCTTGGGGAATCAAATCAAAATAAGGGTGACTCAAAATGCACCATAAGTTTTAGTGAAATAGAAGAAGTAATGAATAAATAACCATAGTTAACATGTAAAGGAAAATAACTTTTCACACAAAGAATTTATATAAATTGATAAGTCAATATCAAAATGGAATGGTATGCAATATAAAAAAATCCATTTAATCAACAAACTATGATTAAATTATATACCTAGATTGCGTCAATGTGAAAATATAATGGATGAATACTAACTAAATTTGAATGAAGGAAATTTCTAATTATAGAATTTAATATTTCTTATGTACATGGTGACTTTTACATCAAAATATATCATAATATGGCTTATAACATTTTCGGTAAAAATCTACTTGATTGAAAAATGATTCATCTCATGAGGCAAATGTTCTATCGAGGGTGAATATATTACTAGAACAAACCCATGTCATAATTTGGATAATTATTCCTCATATGTAAAATAATCCTTTTATTTCAAGAATAATTATCCTTATCAAATATCTATATTGAGTAAAATATAAGGATTTACCAATATTTCCCTTGTTATTTTAATAAACATAGAGCAAACATCATATGTAAAAACCATATATGTTTTATGAAATAATTATATCCCACATATAAGAGTATGTATGTCTAAAATAAATTTAATTTATTTGGTAAATTGGTTACGATTAAGTGATTGATTAAAGAGGATGTTAACAATCAAAATTGAAAATGATATTGCAAAGATGACTATTTCAATGTGGTAATTTTAAATTAAAAAATCTTTAGATAAGATAATTCAATGAAAATCATTAATTTCAATAAATAAAAAAGGATTTAGGATTTAATATTTAAAATAGTATTGTATATTCACCATATAAAAGATGTAAGTGGTGAAAATCAAAAATATCTCAAAGATGTAAAAATTGAGAAAAAATCCATTACCTTGTGCTCTATTTTGCTGATAAGCCTTTAAATATATTGTATAATGGTTTGAATATTTTTACTATATTATACCATAACTATAATAATATTTATAATATAATAGCATATTCTTATAATATCTTTTTACCTGTTTGACAATAATGTTTTCATTTTTCCATCATTTTGGTTGTTAATTGTCATTTTTTCCGAGTATGTTTTCCCATGTTATGTAATATATTATTATTTTTATCATGATTTCATAATATCTATGATGAAATTAATTATTTAAATATTATATAAATTCATAATATATTTGTTAACAATAATATATAAAAAACAGATAGAAGAAATGAAATGCACAGTTCATGTAGACAGTAAGTCGTACGTTTGCATGAAATATACTTTCATTTCCTTGTAATATTTAAAAACTAAGTGATATATATATATTACAATATAAATATAGTATTTATTTTATAGTTTTTTAAAATTTATATTTTAATTATCACTAATTTATTCTAAGTAAATTTTGAATGAATCATATTTCATAGAGGGGGGGGGGGGTAGTCCACAAATCCCGAAATGATGCTTTGGTATTCCCAAAAATAGAAAGCACAAATTCTTGTCTAACATGAAAAATACAGAATCATAAATAAACTAAAATATCATATATAATATATATAAACTATAAATACATTATTACTCCCAACCTTGAATGGTTATAATGGAATAATGAACGATATTGGTTCATGAGGCGAAATTCTGCCATACATAAGAACTAAGGTTTTGTATACCATTTGATTGATGTTTGTGAGATCTTAGTTCATAAAATTAATATAAAAATTTATTTTTTTAATGAAACTTATTTTAATATATCATAATTATATAATAATAATTTAATTGGTGGGAAATGAAATGAAACAAAACTAATTGTTGGGGAACATTACCTTTGATTCTGGTATCTTCTTTGGTTTTATAACAAAATACATTCTTGGATGGATGTATACTTAATTTTAGAGTTATAAAAGTTTTTTAGGGAGGTTTGGAGATTTTTTCATTTTTTGTTTTATGAAAGAAAGGTCTTGATAAGTGTGAATAAATGGGAGGGGTGAGTTCTATTTCATAGTGAAGGAGGAGTTGCATTCTTGTAAATCTGAAAAGTTTAACACTATTTAGAGGTATCCTTTACATAATGATCATCAAAAAAATGGAACATTTTTAGAAAAATGTAGCATATGGAAGAAATAGGTATATCTAATATATTCTAGATGTTGTTTTATGTTATTTCAGCAATTATGTTTATTGTTTATTCTCTTATTAAGATTAATTTTTCTCTAAATCACTTTAATTAAATCCCCAATTAATTTTTCTATAAAACTAATTTTTCTATAATAAAAATAAAAATTTATTATGTTTCCAAATATCGAATACAATTTTTTTAATTCGAAATGATATATGTTTCATAAAATAATTTTAAAATAATCCAATAAATGAAAGGGTGATCAGGGGTTTTAAAGTTAAAATGTTCAAAAATTTGTAAAAAATTTATCTCCAATATCAATGTGAAATTGAATAAAATTACCTAAATGTTAATAATACATGTAATACTTATCTAATTAAACATTATTACAAATAAAAATTCTAATTCAATCTCATAAATATATTATATGAACAAAAAAATTTTAATTAAATTTCAATATTTTTCACTATTCATCAAAAATGAAATATTTCTTAAAATACAAAAAATATAAATCTATTATTGACTTGACATTCCATTATCAAAAAACAGTGTTATTTTATAAATTAAATGTTATAAATGATAAAAACATTTGTGTTAAAGTATGTTTTTCAATTAATGGAGACAAAGTTCCCTTTAGAAAATTATAGTTTTAGGCCTAAAATAGACATGTTTTTATCTTAGGCCAATCAAAACTATTGTAAATTTTTTTAAAAAAATTATTATATATATAATATATATATTAAATCAATATCTTAAAATATAGAATTTAATTGTATTTATATAGATAACATTACTTGGTTTGAAACAATAGTTTTTCATAAAAACAATTCCTTAATAGTAAGTTGGGTTCGATATTAATTTATAACAACAATGAATTATATAAAAATATTTAAATAATGTTTTAAAAATATAAGTAATATTATTCATATATTTCTATAAATTGTATAATGGGTAACTTTCACATTGAATAATAATATTTATAGTATACTTGTTATGCTAAATAATGGTATTGTATGTACCGCAAGCTTATCATGATGTGCCTTGTAGGGATAACTAGTTATAATGTTTCATGGAATGTTAGGTAAAATTAAATTTTCATGTACTATTATATTAAATTATAGTTGTGTATAAATAATTATAAAAACAAAAATAAATTTATACTAAATGGAAAATATAATAATATCATGGGATGTAACGGGAAACGAAATGCTAAAATTTGATCTGAAAGGGGTTTTCCATTTCATTAAACATGGGTAAAAATCTAATGGTTCTAAATCATTAATCACAATTCAGATGTGTCTAATATTACAACCTCTAAAATAAATATTTCTCAACAATTATATCACATTTTTGTTCATAAAATGAATATCATCCTTATAATTTGATATTATACAATATATGATGGCATCCAAACTATATGACTATGATGGAAAAGGAATTATGCCAGCAAATATTACATTATAATAATCTATTTTAATTATCATAATATATTTTTTAATATTTTTAAGATACAGTTTTCAACATTGCATCATTATATTATTTATATGAAATTTTTTCAAAGATTTTTAGGTGATATTAAACATGATTTTAGAAGAATATTCATTAAAAATAACATAAAAATTAATAAAACATCATTTCACCCTATAATATGAACGAATAAAATATGACAGAAAATCCTATTCAGCATATTAAATTAATATAAATATCAATATGATCTATTTTTTAGATAAAAATTAATTATTATACTAGTATGAACTCAATGTCATTGATATATAAATTATTCCTTGGAACATGTTTTATGAACTTGACCTCTGAATCATGTTAAATATAGATTGACTGAAAACATATCATGTTGAAAATTAATAAATTATGTTTTGAGAAATATTCACAAAATTCTTTATGGGATGTCATTAAACCATTAAAAACTATTTTTTAAAATCTACAAAAACATTATTTTTACTACAAAGGGTCTGACTACATAGCAGGAATATAGTAAAATATATGAAAAAGAAAAACTAAAAAATGAAACAGGAAAACCAAAAAATTATTTAAATATTCATGTAATTAAAATGTTTAAAGTGAAGGTGTGATGAAAAGTTGAAATATATTCAAAATCACCAAGAAAATATTAAAACAACTCTGAATGAGAGTGTTCAAAGAATAATTTCTTATATATTATGTAACTGAATTTATTTGAATTAATGAAAAATAATTTATGTTAATTACACAATAAAATAATATATTTTTTTTATTTTTTTTTGAAATATTTTATTGATCCACATCAATAACATTATAGCTACAAACATATCTATAAAGATGCACCATATGTATTAAGGTGGAAACCATGAACTCAGTTAAAATGGTATTAACAATTTGAAATTTTAATCCTCATCCATTTCTAACTATATACTCTGGATGAAATCTTAATGTAAGTGTACCAACTTTTTATCATCCATTTATACTTATAATTTTATTAAATTATGAATCATTGGAATTTAAATGAAGTTAAAACAGAAAATAATCACATTGATTTCCTTTCTAACAACCACATATCAATATTCCAATATGTCATAGTATATATATAGGATATAATAATATATTATCAAGAAAAAAACTATAATTATTGAAAACTATTACAAAATATAATAAGATAAATAAATTCATTTAATTGGAATTCTGAAAATAAATTCAGTTATAACGTTTATAGTAATAAAATAGAAATTAACAAAAAAATCATTATAAAAATAATAATAATATATATTGGAAAAAGATTAAATAATGAATTACCTTATATATTGATATCATTTTCATTTTTTCCGTAGTTCCTCTAGGAATGATGTTATAACCATTGCCACTTTCATTTGTATAATCCTTCTCATAGTAAAATCTCTCAGAATAAGTGCATTTAAATTGTTATGATGTAATTATTAGCATTATACTTCATTTTGTGGAACTCCTATATGAAATCACTAATCCCCAAATGATTTTGGTCATTATTTATCTTATATTTCATCATATGTTCAGTAAATATCCTTGGAAAATGTTGTTCCCTAGATATGATACTTATTATTTTTTGTATTTCCTTAACAATATTTTCTGATTTCTTACTTTTTATCATATTATTCTTCAACTAAAGTTCCAAAATTTTGAAATTTTTAATTATTGAATATATGATTGACGTTTAAATTTAAAATTTTTGTTACAAGAATGACAAATTTAAAAAACTGTTGGAACCCTGTGTAAAAAATATTAGCATATGTTTTTTGGACACTTACATTATAATGTAGGGTGGTTTTTAAATTTTACAATGAGATGGAACAATATAAAGTATCCCATAATTATAAGAACAAACATTTTAAGAAGTCATGTGAACCATATATGGGAACCTTTTAATGATTTCCTTGGGACCATATGAAAGTAACCTTGAGAATGGAACCGTAGTAAGGTAACATTTACACTATATGTATGCTTTAAATAGTGGATAAATATGGATGATTATAAGAATATATGAATGAAATTATATTTAATTTTAAATATTCTAAAATTTAATAAAAATCCCCTTTATATATCTTGTAAACAACATATTAATATAATATTTTCACTAAATATGTCTTTTCTAGAGATAAAAAAATATTTTTAACCATTTATTACATGTTAAAATTGAACACATGATTCCATCGTATGAAAAAAACTATAATTAATTCAAGAAAATATTCTCAACCCATAAAAATGGTAAAAAATGATTTTAGATAGCGAATTTTGAAAAACATTGGGGTAATTTAGATATATCCTTCCCAGAATATAGATCATCATGCTTGGAAATCAATATATATATATAGAAATATAAAGGTTTTATCAAATTTATAACATCAGTGTAGTGGATATAATTATTACATGTTAACTATTACTATATAATAAAACTATTAGATGAAAATTATGTTAAAGGGTGGTAATTAATTTCAATTTTTCATTTTAACATAAAAGAAAAATAATAGCTCTATAATATTGATGTTTTTCATTTGGTTGACATTGATCATTTAAACAAAACATATATAATACATAACTAAAAAAATTATTGTATTATGATGAGTGGAACCACATTTAACATATATATTTTTCAATTTTCATTACGTCTAAGCAATGACGTAAGAAATTAGTTGATCAATAAGGAAAATAAAAGAAGATACTTTTCTTCTTATAATTGTGACAGGTTTCATTGGAAACATTATTTCCCTTTCCATGATTCATTTGACCCTTCATATATGAAAAACGGAAATCTTTAAATTCATTAAGAAAGTTCTAGGCATATGTTGATGTGGATCATCGGTCCTCATGGCATTGTCAAATCTTCAACGATTATTTCTATATGGAATTTCTATTGGAAAGAATCATCGATGACCCATAAAAATAAAACTACAATGATTTTTCAGTCTTCTGGATCATGTATTATTCATACAAATTGGACACGATAGTTTTCCCTTTATGCTCCATCTATAAATCATTGCATAAGTAGGAAAATCATTGATCTTCCACATAAGTGCATCATGCATGTGAAATATGTCGTTCAAACATGAATCATATTTTCACACACCCATGACCCAAAGATGTTTCAACTATTTTATTAATGGAAGCATGTATATTTCTATATCATTGCTGGGATTAGAAGGGCTAGATATGATTATAATCATGAAAGGGAAAGGTCTTTTCATACACAACCATTGGGGAATATTATAAATGTGTATGAAAATAGGCCATGTGTTGTGCGACATAGGCATCTATCCAAATGGATTAAAACCAACACATGAAAGACCCAACCTCTCATTATGCACATCAGCTATAAAATCCGGATATCAATAATCAAATCATTTCCATGCAAATACATCTATAGGTTGAACCAAATCACCATTAGTCTTCACTCTCTTGGTATCATGCCATCTCATTTTTATTGATATTTCATCAGACATAAAAAGATTCTGAAGTATGGGGATCAATGAAAAGTACCACATTAATTTCTGTGACACACGGGATGGGGTTCCATCAGCTTTTGGATTCTATCGGGATGTTCCACATTTTATACAATCATTCTGTTCAGCATTTCCCTCCCATAATAAACTTCAATATTTCGAGGAAGCATGAATTTTGTTTCCTGAAAATCCAAGATCCTCCACTAACATCCATTCCATATAGTGGTTTGAGGGAATATTTACATCATCTGGATGTAATTCCTTCAAGAAGGTAAGAATGTAATCGATGGTAGTATTAGAAATCCCATACCTAGTTTCCCATGAAACAATTGAATAAAAAATTCTTGCTTTTTAATTTTACCGCATTGTCGATATACTACAGTCATGGAAACATCATTCAATTTTCATCACCCTGACAACATCATAATTTTAATTATATGCATTATGTGTGCTCATATCAAAATCTTCTTGGGTCGGAATCCATTCTTTTTTAATGATGATGAATAAATGGAAACCGATCATATAACAACTTCCCTTATCCAGTCCTTTTATTTGGATAATCAGCAATAGCGATTTTATTTTCTCCACATTGTGATACCATATAGAGTAGTTTTTTGGAAACCCATATTTGGTTATACGGTAGCTGACTTCTTCATAACTCAACCATGGACTTTCGACACAATTTTAACAGGGGAGGTGTATGTAATCTCAATCGGAAGTATTATGAAATGAAAAATCAAAAAATCTCTCCAAATTGTTTTGAAAATCGCTTGAGAACCGATTGGTTTCATACATCCAACTTCTATCCATTCTGAAAAAAAAATTATAAGTCATTTCTTCAAAAGAAATTCAATAATATTAATGTTTCATAGAAAATTTATTTAAAGAAAAAAGAATTGTACAAATTATATTAAACCATAATTGACACACTACTCTAAATGAGAATAATAATATAAAAGACAAAAATATAATATATTTATAACAAAATATCTTTGAAGAACTATACATGAGTGTACAAGATCATGTACACTTGTGGAGGAGAATTATTCAGGAGTTGACTAAATTTTACATTGAAGAAATTTTATATTTTATTTGATAATTTGAGTGCTCGCATACATTGGATATGGGGGTGGGGGTGTCCAGGGGTGCGAGGTTTCTAGGGGTGGTGGGGTAGTCCAAGGGGGTCAGAGGGGTCTAGGGGTTGGGGGTTGTCTACTGGGGTCGGAGTGTCTAGGTGGGTGGGTTTTCCATGGGGGTGGGGGTTTTCCAGGGGGTACGTGGTATCCATGGTTTGTGTGAGGGCTTTACATGGGGGTGAAAGGGTTGTCCAGGGGGGTCGGGGTGTCAAGAGGGTGAGTGGGGTGTCTAGGGGGTGGGCGAGGTTGTCTAGTGTGGTACGTGGTGTCACGGGTGGTGGGAAGTCTGTCCATGTGGGTGGCGGGGCTATTTAATGGGGTACGAGGTGTCCATGGGGGTGGGTGGGATATCTTTGGGGGGGGGGCTGTCAACAGGGGGTTGTCAGGATGTCCACGGGTGTGGTGGGGCTATCCAGTGGGGTCGGGTGTGGCATAGGGGTGGGGGCGTTCCAGGGAGTGCGGGCATTCTAGGGGGTGGGGGTGTCCTGGGGGTGGTGGGTGAGTGTCCAAGAGGGTGTGGGTGGGATGTCCATGGGGGTTGCGGCTGTCTAGGGGGTATGGGTTGTCCAGGGGGTGGGCGGGTTGTCCACAGGGTGGTGGGGCTGTCCAAGGGGTACGAGGTGTCCAGGGGGTGAGAAGGCATTCCAGGGAGTGGCAGGGCTGGAGGGGATGTCAAGGGGGGTATGGGGTGTCCATGGGATGGGAAGGCTATCAACTGTGGTTGGATGGGCTGTCCACATTAATGGAGGGGAAGTCAGTGGGGTCGGGGTGTCTAGGGGGTGGGGTGTCCGGGGGGATGGGGGATGTTGGGGGGTGTCTCGTGGGGGTGGGGGGGGGGGGCTGTCCACAGGGGTGGGGGCTGTCCATGGGAGTAGGGGGTGTCTAAGGGGGTGGGTAGGCAGTCCACAGGGGTGGAAGGGCTGTCCAGGGGGTTTAGGGGTGATCTGGGGGGTGGGGGGCTTTCCCGGGGGCGGGGTTGTCCAGAGGGTACGAGTTATCCAGGGGGTGGGCGGGCTGTCTAGGGGGTGGTAGAGCATCACATAGGGGTACGGGCTGGGTGGGCGGGATGTCCACGGGGGTGGTGGGGCTGTCCAAGGGGTAGGGGTTGTCCAGTTTGGTGGGTTGGCTATCCATGGGGGTTGGGGTGGGGCTTTCCAGGCGGCTATGAGGATTCTAGGGGTGGGCGGGCTATCCACAGGGGTGGCGTGGTGGTCCAGGGGGTCGGGGGTTCCAGGTGTGTGCGGGCTTTCTTGGGGGTGTGGTCTTTCCCGGGGGTAGAAGGTGTCCTGGGGGTGGGTGGGCTGTCCAGGGTGGTGGTGGGGCTGTCCAGGGGGTACGGGGTGGGTGTGCAGGCTGTCAACGGGGGTGGAAGTGCTGTCTAGGGTGTACAGGTTGTCTACGGGGTGGGCGGGCTGTCCTCGGGGGGTGGGCGGGCTGTCCCCGGGGGTGGCAGGGCTGTCCACAGGGGTGGTAGGGTCGTCCAAGAGGGTGGGGTGTCTAGTGTGAGGGGGGCTGTCCAAGGGGGTGGGGCTGTCCTAGGGGTGGGGGTGTCCCCCCCAAACTAGGGTCATAAAATCCAATCTTTATCAAACTATAAAATGATTTCAAGCCTATTATAGATGATCGAGAAGACTTTTGGTGTAAACCATGAATATCATTCATATAAATCAAAACACACCCAATTTTAAACACACCACCAAATATCATACGAGGGTCGGATTTTATGTGCCATGTTTCAATGGGACACTATGCATAAGAGTATGAGGCTTGTTATATCATTAGGTTTTATGGAGTTGTACGAATGTTAAATTTGTATGAGATTAAAACGGATAGTGGATAAGAACACGAGTAATATTTCATTACAAAGATCAGTTCTTCTTGGAAGGGTAAGAGTGAGTGTTGGTATGGAACTTCACGAAAATTCTTCACATGTGAAAGAAACAATACATTGGATATATTTGATTCCTATTTTTTTGTAGGTTATCGGAGTGGACAACCCACCCCCTCCCTATACAGTCCACCCCCGGATATCCCCCCACCCCACAACGACCCCCCCCCACAAACACCACAACTGGACAACCCCACCCCTCCCCCTCCTAGACAGCCCCCACCACCCCCTTCAACAGCCCACCCACCTGACAGCCCACACCCCTCCCCCACCTATATAGACCACCCACCACCCCCTGGACAACCCACCACCTCCCTGGACAGCCCATAGCCCCCGACCTAGACAGCCCACCCCCACCTGGACATCCCCCTCCCACCTAGATAACCACCCCACCTGGACACCCCCCCCCCCCCCCCCCCGCCCACCACCCACTTGGACTGTAGAGACCCGAAGCATGACGTACATGGATATTACATTACTTTTGCGGAATACATAGTACATTACAAAAACACACACAAGGACCGTAATAGTTTAGTGTCTTTGGAAACTCGGAATATAATCTTCTAATCATGGTGAAAGATCTTCAAAATCTACCATAAAGATCTTCCCCTTTTTCTTACCTAAAACCTTTCTTTATATCATGGGGAAAAGAAAACATAAAAGGGTGAGCTCAAATGCTCAGTAAGGGTAAACAAAAGAAATATCAATCACATCATATTCATAAGAACATAACAATTTGGAAATATTACCCTGCAAAAGAGATCATAATTTCATAACATGGGATAAATCATGGTAGTGAAATGTAATCACAATAACCATAACATAAAACATGAAGCTTTGTGTAATACACACATAATCATAGAAAATCATTTCTTATTAGTCAAGGCTCATTTCCAAGACTATCTTAGTGGACAAAGTCCATTTCTGAACCGAGTTTACTCCTCGTTTCTGTCCTGTTTCACTGAACCGGTTTAACTTTCCGTTCCAGCCATGTCTATCTCATGAGATATAAAATATTTACCCAATGCATTGGAGGGAGATATATGTCCCACCCATCTCATAATGATACCATTCTTATGCGTGCCACAAAATCAGAAACCATACATCATAGGATAACCCATGTAATAAAAATGGGAATCTTAAACATCGTGACATCATACACAATTCATATAAGATAAAGGAATTCATAAAAATATTTCCATCAAAACATAATCAAATCCATGTAATAATAGGGATATAATCATAACCCTATATTATCTTAGATGGAAAATAATTTTGATAAAACACTTGAACTCCATTCATGAAGAAAATATCATTTCTACTATAAAAACACTTTTCCTTTCTTGACATGTCATACAATTCTAAACTAAAAGAAGTTGATTATAAATAAACTTGAAAACTTGTAAAGGAATCTTCATGGAAATAATGTTTTAAAAATCCATTCATGCCGTATAAGTTAAAAAAACATTCTTCTCGTACTGTTGTCAGAAAAGTCAAAATGTACCTCGTAAAAAAAACGACAAAAGATTCCTTTCATATCTTTTACTAAGAACTCACCAAAGGGTAAAATTGGATTTAAAAAATTGTAGGTGGATGGAAATAATATTAAATATTTAGGAAACATGGATGTGGATTATTAAATACACCCCAGTAAAAACCAAAGTATAAACAATCTCAGATAAAAATGAGATTGTGATATTTCCCTTACCTTATGTCTGATTTGCTTCGTAAGTGTCCGAACCTCATGTATAATGATTTAAATAATTTAATTGACTTATTACATAATCATAATCATTGTTATGATATCATATATGGTCACTTATGGCTTTATATTACCCGTTCTTTTGTAAATACCATGTTAAAGAGCGTTTTGGGTAAAATCGTTTCATTTGTCGTCCGTGTTTTGACTTGTAATTATTCATATGCTTACTTAGATCATGATTACTTAATTCCAGAATATAAAACATGATTTACATATAATATATATTCAGAATATATATAAATATATATATATAATAGATCAGTAAATGGAAAGAAATACAGAGTTCATGGAGACGGTAGACCGTACGTACGCATGAACGCTGTTTTCTTTTCCTTATTGAGTTGAATGGAATTAAGTAGATGACATACATATATATACATATAATTATAGTATAATTATTATGTCATATATTTCATGATTACTTATTATATATACTTTATAATCATTCATTAATGGTGACGTGGAGATTGAATCTCATCGCGTCATGGAGACGGTAGTCCGTCCATACGCACGAGCGATGATATCATTCTCATGATCATGGAATTGTATTTGAGTGTATTTATACTATTTCCGAATCAATATCACTTTACTATAATCATATATAGTCATTATTTACACCATTATACCCATCCAAGTAAGGTGGTGGTGGAAAATGGATTACATCACGGCGTGGGGATGGTATTCCGTACGTACGCACGCGCGGTGATTTTGTTTTCCGTAGGATGGATAGATGGTGAAATAGGGTTGTTTCATACATATAATAACATATCAGTATATGAGTGATACTGGTGTTATTACTTCATAATGAAACAACCTAATAAGATGAAGTGGAATAAGAAATAAAGTTGAAATAATCGGTAACGGACATTACATCTTATTTGAAGCGCCTCTTTGAATACTCCTCTTGGGGCACTAAAATTGGTCATTGAAGAAAACAAGGACCTCTGGGATGTTTCTAGGGAAGTGGAGAAGAGAATTTGTCAGGGTTTGGCCGAGCATGAAGGCTCAAAGTGGTGTGAGGAATAGAGGGAGGAGGTGCCCTTTTATAATGGAGGAGAGGGGCACCTATGGAATAACTAAAAATATTATTTTATTATAAAGCCAAATTCGGTTTTAAATAGCTCCAAATTGATTTATTTAAAAGCTAAGGTGGGTATGGGTAGAAATAATCTCATAAAATAGAATTTAGACAAGTTTAGTTTCCTTTTTTAACCTTATCATTTAGATTTAACATTAAGTTAAATAATTTTACTTTTACCGTGTCTTCTTGTGTTCTTAAACTATAAGGTTAATAAACTTACTATAAGCATCCAAACGAACCCCAAGATGTTTATTATTAATATATATAACCTTATCTATGTCATTTGGCCGAACATTATATTTTTAAGAATAAAATAATAATTAATAATATAATATTTGTTTTAAAACTATTTTAGGTCAATTTTGACACTATTTAGTAATTGATTTTTGTGAAAATCATAAAAGAATGATTAGTTCGAAAAAAGTTAATTAAATAAATAATAACATGTCATGTTAACCTATAAAATTAGTTTAATTCATAAAAAGTCTGAAAATTATATTTATTTGGGTATTTATATCATCAATTATGTCAATATTTCATTAATAAGATAATTACTTCATCATCATTGTGTCATAAATAAATTAAATTATTTAAAGTCTAAAAATTAAAAATAAAATATCATTATGTAGGAAATATTTTTATCTTTCTAATTAATATTTATAGTATAATTTATCTTATGTATTACCCTATATTAAAAATGATTTAGTTATTAAACAATGATTTTAACTATTTTAACCCTTCATTAAATAAATTAATAATAAATGTCTTAATCTAATCCAAGTGGGCCTAAATGGTCATATATTATTCCTAAGGTTGTTTTTGGTTGAATTTAACTTATCAAATAGAATTAGGACATGTGTTAGGGATATAATAATGTCATTTTTACCCTTAATTACCCTATTTTCTTTTAACCGTGGTAAATAAAAGTAAAAAGTTACTATTCACCAAAAATTATTTTCATCTCATTGAACCACATTTTACTTACTGACATCAACAGTGTCTCTCGGATTTTTCAAATTCCACTCACAAAAGCGGTAACATTAAGTTTTATGAAAAATTCATTTTTTTTAACTACAACCAAGTGGTTTCACAATTCATCAAAAAAATGAATGTTTCCAGAAAAATGCCAAAAATTAGGCCGAAGCTATATTTGATATTATGAACTCAAAAATGATGTATATTTTACCAAATTCAAAACATATCAGTTGCATTACATAATTGAAAAATTAATTCCCGTCATCAAAACAAATAGCGTGTTCTTAAGAGATAATAACTATCAAAAGATTGACACTTGTTTTTGTCTGGATTAAATGTGAAATTGCATCCAATGACCAAAATTGTATTAAATTGTAAAAATATATTTTAAATATACTTTAAAACCACTCAAATTAATAATTTATCACTATTAATTATTTTGATTAAAAAGGCTGTTTTTAATTAAAATTTGGTAATTTTCACTATTCATCAGAAAATGAAAGTTATCAGAAAAGTACCAAAATTTCACCCTAAGCTAATTTCGATATTCTGAATCCAAAAATGAAGTCCATTTTGAAAAATAAAATTTACAAAATTTTAAAAAGTGGTTATTACTATTCATAACGGCTAGTTTTAATAATATTTTAATAGCGTATTGTTATTTAGTGATACTCGTTATTGCATACTACACATGCTATCGAGGAAGGTCGTGATTGCATGTAATGCAAGGCTAGTCAAGGATGTGTGTTGTGCAAACTCTTTTGGGTTTAGCGTACAACACAAGACATTAATGAAATTAAAAATAATATTTTTCATAAAATCATGGGGTGTTACATTCTACCCCCCTTAAAATGAATTTCACCCTCGAAATTCATCGGGGTTGTGAATGGTTTACTACTCGAAAGTTTCTTAAATAGAAACCCACATCGTAAAAAGGACTACCAAAACTTGGATTTAATAAATAAAGTATGAAATGTAACGGTTTCCCAAATTAACAAATCACTGGGTTTCCACATAGGAGAACATAAGGGAAAATATGGATATGGAAGAGAAATCTAACCATCATGTTTTGATAGAGTGGTAGAGAACATGGCTACGAAAAAAGCCAGAAATCACAAATCCATAGATTTTTGATGATCTAAGGTACCATCTAATTCATCAAATATAAGAGCACTAGGACAACATTTTTGGTTTTCAAGATCATTTACCTAAAGTTGATGAAATTGGAATTAGAAGAAATACTTTCGTGATTTTGGTATAGTCTCACTGTTGGTCATTATTTGGAAAAATTCCACTTAATCTCTTAACAAAATGAAGTTGAATTTTTCATTCGTGATGTGTTAGCAGATCATGTGATCGAATGATGGGTCATTCCATCTGTCTCAGAAAAAAGGTTATAAAAGTTATCAAAAATACATAAGTCCATCTATAGTGAGATTAATAATATATGGTTCCTAAAATGGACTTATACTTCATATATCATACTGCTTAATATAATAAAACTAGTTTCAACTAAATAGGGACTTCCTGTATGCCTGTGGTAGGCGATAAAGGCCAGTCACACATCGGTTGTGGGTTCGATTCCCACAGCCTTGCCTGGCGTGATGGGTTGTCGTCCATCCTGCAGGTTGTCGTTTTTCTAAAGCTATATTACTATAACATCCCATAAATAATATCGAAAAATGTTCTATCCGTAATCAATACTAACTTATGTCCAACATAATCCATTCCAATCTTTAGGCTTATCTACAACAATTCAGTCCAAGCTCATAGTATAAAGAAAATTATTACTTGAAATGTCACATAATCAATCACGTGAATGCCATCATTTATCCCCAATATATCATAAGATATATCTTGTTGGTCAAATTACAAACATGTGAATACCTTAATCATGTATTCTTTTGAAGAATGAATACCCATTGAACCTTAGTGAAAATATGAATGTTGTTAAAAGTTAACACTTTCCACATACCAAAATCCTCAAAATTATATATACTCAAACCATGATATCATTTATTCTTTATATCAATCATGAGCTCATGAATACTGTCAAACATTTCATTTTCTCCTTTTCCCTTCATTATGCGCATATCATCTGCTTTCCAATATATTTGAATAAATTTTCATGGTTACCAGTACATTAAAATTATTGAAAACCAAAATAGAATAATACAAAATATTCTAATACACAATAAAAGTACCTCAACAACATTATTCTTGAATACCAATACATAAACACTTCAATCCATCCCCTTCAATTATTGTCCTGGAATAAGTCCTTCCTTGATTTATAAGTAACTTTTTAGGTCAGGGCATTGAGTTCGGTAATGCCCATGTTCTCCACAAATAATACATTGAAATCCATAACAGTCTGTCACTCTATGACCCTTTTCTCCACACAGATAACTTCGGTCCCTCCATTTGAGGTATTCCTAAAGGTTCTTCTTCCCTCCTATAGAAATCTCAATCTTCCTTTCTTTATGCTCCTCAACATGAGAACATGAATAATGGTCTATCTTCCTCTTCTTTGATGAATTAGGCATACCACTAAATTTCACATTGTTAATCATATATCACGATGACAGATTCGGCATAATCACAATATCTTTCTCTCTAGGAATTACATAATTTTGTTGCTCATAGTCACAAATTTGTCCATTGGATTAAATGTTAACTGAATTCCTTCTGGTTCCCTCCATTACCTAAAACACAAAAAGAATTCCATGAGAGGAAAAAATCATGCTAGAGAAAACAACATAGTAAAGGGGGAGTACCCTCAATATCTAACATCTTAGGTTAAATTCTAAAATCGTTAGCACAATTCTAGGACTATAACCTCTACGTATACTTAACCTTATAGACATCCTTAGACATACCTTAGAAATATCTCTAGGGATCTCACTAACGTTTTTGCATCCTAGTTTCCAAAGGTTGACTAAACCTTTCCTCTGATACCAACTGTAGAGACCCAAAGTTTGACGTACATGGACATTACATTACATTTGCGGAATACTTAGTACATTACAAAAACACACACACAAGGACCGTAATAGTATAGTGCCTTCGGAAACTCGGAATATAATATTCTAATCATAGTGAAAGATCTTCAACATCTCCATAAAGATCTTCCCTTTTTTTTCTTACATAAAACCTTTCTTTATATCCTGAGGAAAAGAAAACATAAAAGGGTGAGATCAAATGCTCAGTAAGGGTAAACAAAAGTAATATCAATCACATCATATACATAAGAACATAACAATTTGGAAATCTTACCCTGCAAAAGAGATCATAATTTCATAAACTGGGATAAATCATGGTAGTGAAATATAATCACAATAATCATAACCTAAAACATGAAGCTTTGTGGAATACACACATAATCATAGAAAATCATTTTTTATTAGTCAAGGCTAATTTCTAAGACTATCTTAGTGGACAAAGTCCATTTCTGAACCAAGTTCACTCTTCGTTTCAGTCCTGTTTCAATGAACCAGTTTAACCTACCGTTCCTGCCATGTCTATCTCATGAGATATAAAATCTTTACCCAATGCATTGGAGGGAGATATAGGTCCCACCCATCTCATAATGATACCATTCTTATGTGTGCCACAAAATCAGAAACCATACATCATAGGATAACCCATGTAATAAATATGGGAATCTTAAAAATCGTGACATCATAAAACAATTCATATAAGATAAAGGAATTCATAAAAATATTTCCATCACAACATAATAAAATCCATGTAATAATAGGGATAGAAACACAACCCTATAATATCTTAGATGGAAAATAATTTTGATAACACACTTGAACTCCATTATTAAGGAAAATATTATTTCTACTTCAAAAACAATTTTCCTTTCTTAACATGTCATACAATTCTAAACTAAAAGAAGTTGATTAAAAATAAAGCTAAAAACTTGTAAAGGAAGCTTCTTGGAAATAATGTATTAAAAATCTATTCATGCCATATAAGCTAAAAAAACATTCTTCTCGTACTTTTGTTGGAAAAGTCAAAAAGTACCTCGTACAAAAAACGACAAAAGATTCCATTCATATCTTTTACTAAAAACTCACTGAAGGGTAAAATTGGATTTAAACAATTTTAGGTGGATGGAAATAATATTACATATTGAGGAAACATGGATGTGGATGATAAAATAAACCCCAGTAAATACCAAAGTATAAACAATCTCGGATAAAAATGAGATTGTGATATTTCCCTTACCTTAGGTTCGATTTGCTTCGTAAGTGTTCGAACCTCCTGTATAATGTTTTAAATAATGTCATTGACTTATTCCTGAATCATACTCGTTGTTATGATATCATATATGGTTCACTTATGGCTTTATATTACCCGTTCTTTTGTAAATTCCATGTTAAATAGCGTTTTGGGTAAAATCGTTTCATTTGACATCCGTGTTTTGACTTGTAATTATTCATATGATTACTTAGATCATGATTACTTAATTACAGAATATAAAACATGATTTATATATAATATATATTCAGAATATATATATATATATATATATATAATAGATCAGTAAATGGAAAGAAATACACTGTTCATGGAGACGGTAGACCGTACGTACGCATGAACGCTGTTTTCTTTTCCATATTTAGTTGAATGGAATTAAGTAGATGAAATACATATATATACACATAAATCCAGTATCATTATTATGTCATATATTTCATGATTATTTATTATATATAATTTATAATCATTCATGAATGGTTAACGTGGAAAATTAATCTCATCTAGTCGTGGAGACGGTAGTCCGTACTTACGCACGAGCGATGATATCGTTCTCATGACCGTGGAATTGTATTGGAGTGTATGTATAATATTTCAGAATCAATATCACTTTACAATAATAATATATAGTCATTATGTACACCATTATACCCATCCATGTAAGGTGGTGGTGGAAAATAGATTACACCACGGCGTGGAGACGGTATTCTGTACGTACGCACGCGCGGTAATTTCGTTTTCCGTAGGATGGATATATGGTGAAATAGGGTTGTTTCATACTTATAATAACATATCAGTATATGAGTGATACTGATGTTATTACTTCATAATGAAACAACCTAAGAAGAATAATTTCTATAAGAAATAAAGTTGAAAGAATCGGTAACGGACATTACCTCTTCTTTGAAGCGCCTCTTTGTGTCCTCCTCTTAGGGCACTAAAATTGGTCTTTAAGAAGACCATGACCTCTAGGATGTTTCTAGGGATATGGAGAAGTGAATTTTTCAGGTTTTGGCCGAGCTTGAAGGCTCAAAGTGGTGTGAGGAATAGAGGGAGGAGGTGTCCTTTTAAAAGGGAGGAGAGAGGCACCTTTGGAATAACTAATAATATTATTTTATTATAATGCCAAATTCGGTTTTAAATAGCTCCAAATTGATTTATTACGAAGATAAGGTGGGGAGGGGTCTAAAATTTCTCATGAAAAAGAATTTAGACAAGTTTAGCTTCCTATTTTAACTATATCATTTAGATTAAACATTAAGTTAAATAATTTTACTTTTACCGTGTCTTCTTGTGTTCTTATACTATAAGGTTAATAATCTTACTATAAGCAGCCAAACGAACCCAAAGTTGTTTATTATTAATATATATAACCTTATATAAGTCATTTGGACTAAACTTAGATTTTTAGGAATAAAATAATAATTAATAATATAATATTTGTTTTAAAACAATTTTATGTCAATTTTGACACTATTTAGTACTTGATTTTTGTGAAAATTATAACAGAATGATTAGTTCGAACAAAGTTAATTACATCAATAATAACATTTCATATTAACTTATAAAATTAGTGGAATTCATAAAAAGTCTCAAATTATATTTATTTGGGTATTTATAACATCAATTATGTCAATATTTCATTAATAAGATAATTACTGCATCATCATTGTGTCATAAATAAATTAATTTATTTAAAGTCTAAAAATTACAAATAAAAGATAATTATGTAGGAAATATTTTTATATTTCTAATTAATATTTAACGTCAAATTTATCTTATGTATAACCCTATATTAAAAATGATTTAGTTATTAAACATTGATTTTAACTATTTTAACCCTTCTTTAAATAAATTAATAATAAATGTCCTAATCTAATCCAAGTGGGCCTAAATGGACATATTTTATTACTAAGGTTTTTTTTGGTTGAATTAAACTTATCCAATAGAATTAGGGCATGTGTTAGGGAAATAATAATAACATTTTTACCCTTAATTACCCTATTTTCTTTTAACAGTGGTAAATAAAAGAAAAAGTTACTATTCACCAAAAATTATTTTATTCTCATTGAACCAAATTTTACTTACTAACATCAACTGTGTCTCTCAGATTTTTGAAATTCCACTTACATAAGCGGTAAAATTATGTTTTATGAAAAATTCATTTTTTTTAACTACCACTTAGTGGTTTCACTATTCATCAAAAAAATGAAAGTTTCCAGAAAAATACAAAAAATTAGGCCAAAGCTATATTTGATATTATGAACTCAAAAATGATGTCTATTTTACCAAATTCAAAACATATCAGTTGCATTACTTAATTTAAAAATTAATTCTCGTCGTCAAAACAAATAGTGTGTTCTTAAGAGATAATAACTATCAAAAGATTGACACTTGTTTATGTCTGATTTAAATGTGAAATTACATCCAATGACCAAAATTGCATTATATTGTAAAAATATATTTTAAATATACATTAAAACCACTCAAATTAATAATTTATCACTATTAATTATTTCAATTAATAAGGTTTTTTTTAATTAAAATTTAGTAATTTTAAATATTCATCAAAAAATGAAAGTTATCCGAAAAGTACCAAAATTTCATCCTAAGCTAATTTTGATATTCCGAATCAAAAAATTAAGTCCATTTTGAAAAATAAAATTTACAAAATTTCAAAAAGTGGTCATTACTATTCATAACGGCTAGTTTTAATAATATTTTAATAGCATATTGTTGTTTAGTGAAACTCGTTATTGCATACTACACATGCTATCAAGGAAGGTCATGATTGCGTGTAATGGAAGGCTAGTCAAGGATGCATGTTTTTCAAGCTCTTTTTGTTGTAGCGTACAACAGAAGACATTAATGAAATTAAAAATAATATTTTTCATAAAATCTTGGGGTGTTACATTCTACCCCCCTTAAAATGAATTTCGCCCTCGAAATTCGTCGGGGTTGTAAATGGTTTACTACTCGAAAGTTTCTTTAATTGAAACCCTCATCGTAAAAAGGACTACCATATCTTGGCTTTAAAAACTAAAGTGTGAAACGTAACGGTTACCCAAATTAACTAATCATTGTGTTTCCACAGAGGAGAACATAGGTGAAAATATGGATATGGAAGAGAAATATAACCATCATGTTCTGATAGAGAGTGTTAGAGAACATGGCTATGAAAAGGCCAACAATCACAAAGCCATAGATTTGTAATGATCTAAGGTACCGTCTAATTCATCAAATATAAGAGCACTAGGACAACATTTTTGGTTTTCAAGATCATTTCCCTAAAGTTGATGAAATTGGAATTAGAAGAAATACTTTCGTGTTTTTGGTATAGTCTCACCGCTGGTTGTCCTTTGGAAAATTTCCACTTCATCTCTTAAATAAATGAAGTTTAATTTGTCATTCGCGATGTGTAAACAGATCATGTGATAGAATGCTGGTTCATTCCATCTGTCTCAAACAAAAGGTTATAAAAGTTAACAAAAATATATAAGTCTATCTATAATGAGATTAATTATATATGGTTCCTAAAATGGACTTATACTTCATATATCATACTTCTTAATACAATAAAACTAGTTTCTACTAAACAGGGACTTCCTGTAGGCCAGTGGTAGGCGATAAAGGCCAGTCGCACAGCGGTTGTGGGTTCGATTCCCACAACCTTGTCTTATGCGATGGGCTGCCACCCAACATGCAGGTCATCCTTTTTCTAAATCTATATTACTATAACATCCCATCAATAATATCGAAAAAATTTCTATCCTCAAACAATACTAACTTATGTCCACCATAATCCATTCCAATCATTAGGCTTATCTAAAATACTTCAGTTCAAGATCATAGTATAAGGAAAATGATTACTTGAAATGTCACATAATCAATCATGTGAATTCCATCATTTATCCCCAATATATCATAAGATATATCTTGTTGGTCAAATTAAAAACATGTGAATACCTTAATCATGAATTCTTTTGAATAACGAATACCCATTGAACTATAGTGAAAACATGAATGCTGTTAAAAGTTAACACTTTCCACATACCAAAATCCTCAAAATTCTATATACTCAAACCATGATATCACTTAGTCCTTATATCAATGATGAGCTCATGAATACATTCAAACATTTCATTTTCTCCTTATCCCTTCATTATGCGCATATCATCTACTTTCCAAAATATTTGAATCACTTTTCATGGTTACCAGTACCTTAAAATTATTGAAAACCAAAATAGAATAATACAAAAATATTCTAATACACAATAAAAGTACCTCAACAACAATATTCTTGAATACCAATACATAAACACTTCAATCCATCCTCTTCAATTAATTTCTTGGAATATGTCCTTCCTTGATATAGAAGTAACATTTTAGGTCAGGTCATTGAGTTGGGTAATTCCCATGTTCTCCACTAATAATACATCGAACTCCCAAACAATATGTCACTCTATGACCCTTTTCTCCACAAAGATAACGGCGGTCCCTCCATTTGAGGTATTCCTCAAGGTTCTTCTTCCCGTCTTTAGAAATCTCAATCTTCATTTCTTTATGCTCCTCTACTTGCGAACATCCATAATGGTCTATCTTCCTCTTCTTTGATGAATTAGGCATACCACTAAATTTCACCTTGTTAATCATATATCACGATGACTGATTCGGCATAATCACAATATCTTTCTCTCTATGTATTACACAATTTTGTTTCTCATAGTCACAAATTTGTTTATTGGATTCGATGTTAACATAATTCCTTCTGGTTCCCTCCATTAACTAAAACACAAAAGAATTCTGTGAGAGGCAAAAATCATGCTAGAGAAAACAACATAGTAAAGGGGGAGTACCCTCAATATCTAACACCTTAGGTTAAATACTAATATCGTTAGCGCAATTTTTGGACTATAACCTATACATATACTTAACCGTAGAGACATCCATAGACGTACCTTAGAAATATCTCTTGGGATCTCACTAACGTTTTCGCATCCTAGTTTCTAAAGGTAGACTAAACCTTTCCTCTGATAACAACTGTAGAGACCCAAAGCTTGACGTACATGGACATTACATTACTTTTAAGGAATACTTCTTACATTACAAAAACACACACACAAGGACCGTAATATTTTAGTGTCTTTGGAAACTCTGAATATAATCTTCTAATCGTGGTGAAAGATCTTCAACATCTCTCATAAAGATCTTCCCTTTTTTTTCTTACCTAAAACCTTTCTTTATATCCTGGGGAAAATAAAACATAAAAGGGTGAGCTCAAATGCTCAGTAAGGGTAAACAAAAGTAATATCAATCACATCATATTCATAAGAACATAACAATTTGGAAATCTTACCCTGCAAAAGAGATCATAATTTCATAACATGGGATAAATCCTGGTAGTGAAATGTAATCACAATAATCATAACATAAAACATGATGCTTTGTGGAATACACACATAATCATATAAAATCATTTCTTATTTTTCAAGGCTCATTTCCAAGACTATCTTAGTGGACAAAGTCCATTTCTGGACGGAGTTCACTCCTCATTTCAGTCCTGTTTCACTAAACCGGTTTAACCTGCCATTCCAGCCATGTCTATCTCATGAGATATAAAATCTTTACCCAATGAATTGGAGGGAGATATAGTTCACACCCATCTCATAATGATAACATTCTTATGTGTGCCACAAAATCAGAAACCATACATCATAGCATAACCCGTGTAATAAAAATGAGAATCTTAAAAATCGTGACATCATAAAACAATTTATTTGAGATAAAGGAATTCATAAAAATATTTCCATCACAACATAATCAAATCCATGTAATAATAGGGATAGAAATATAACCCTATATTATCATAGACGGAAAATAATTTTGATAAAACACATGAACTCCATTCATGAGGAAAATATCATTTCTACTTCAAAAACACTTTTCCTTTCTTAACATGTCATACTATTCTAAACTAAAAGAAGTTGATTAAAAATAAACTTGAAAACTTGTAATGGAAGCTTCTTGGAAATAATTTTTTAAAAATCCATTCATGCCGTATAAGTTAAAAAAACATTCTTCTCGTACTTTTGTTGGAAAAGTCAAAAAGTATCTCGTACGAAATACGACAAAAGATTCCTTTAAAATCTTTTACTAAAAACTCACCGAAGGGTAAAATTGGATTTAAACAATTGTAGGTGGATGGAAATAATATTACATATTTAGGAAAAATGGATGTGGATGATAAAATACACCCCAGTAAATACCAATGTATAAAAAATCTCGGATAAAAATGAGATTGTGATATTTCCCTTACCTTAGGTCCGATTTTCTTCGTATGTGTCCGAACCTCCTGTATAATGATTTAAATAATGTCATTGACTTATTCCAGAATCATACTCATTGTTATGATATCATATATGGTTCACTTATGGCTTTATATTACCCGTTCTTTTGTAAATTCCATGTTAAAGAGCATTTTGGGTAAAATCGTTTCATTTGTCGTCCGTGTTTTGACTTGTAATTATTCATATGATTACGTAGATCATGATTACGGAATTACAGAATATAAAAAATGATTTATATATAATATATATTCAGAATATATATATATATATATAAAATAGATCAGTAAATGGAAAGAAATACACCGTTCATGGAGACGGTAAACCGTACGTACACGTGAACACTGTTTTCTTTTCCTTATTGAGTTGATTGGAATTAAGTAGATGACATACATATATATACACATAAATCCAGTATCATTATTATTTCATATATTTCATGATTACTTATTATATATACTTTATAATCATTCATGAATGGTTAACATGGAGAATGAATCTCACCGCGTCGTGGAGACGGTAGTCCGTACGTACGCACGTGCGATGATATCGTTCTCATGATCGTGGAATTATATTGGAGTGTATGTATAATATTTCAGAATCAATATAACTTTACAATAATCATATATAGTCATTATGTACACCATTATACCCATCCAAGTAAGGTGGTGGTTGAAATTAGATTACAACACGGCGTGGAGACGGTATTCCGTACGTACGCACGCGCGGTGATTTCATTTTTCGTTGGATGGATAGATGGAGAAATAGGGATGTTTCATACTTATAATAAAATATCAGTATATGAGTGATAATGATGTTATTACTTCATAATGAAACAACCTAAGAAGAAGAAGTGGAATAAGAAATAATGTTGAAAAAATCGGTAACGGACATTACCTCTTCTTTGAAGCGCATCTTTGAGTCCTTCTCTTAGGGCGCTAAAATTGGTCTTTGAAGAAGACCAGGACCTCTAGGATGTTTCTAGGGAAGTGGAGAAGAGAATTTGGTAGGGTTTGGACAATATTTAATGCTCAAAGTGGTGTGAGGAAGAGAGGGAGGAGGTGCCCTTTTATAAGGGAGGAGAGGGGAACCTTTGGAATAACTAGTAATATTATTTTATTATAAAGCCAGATTCAGTTTTAAATAGCTCCAAATTAATTTATTTCGTAGCTAAGGTGGGTATGGGTCGAAATACTCTCATAAAAAAGAATTTAGAAAAGTTTAGGTTCCTATTTTAACTTTATCATTTAGATATAACATTAAGTTAAATAATTTTACTTTTACCGTGTATTCTTGTGTTCTTATACTATAAGGTTAATAAACTTACTATAAGCAGCCAAACGAACCCCAAATTGTTTATTATTAATATATATAACCTTATCTAAGTCATTTGTCCGAAACATAGATTTTTATGAATAAAATAATAATTAATAATATAATATTTGTTTTAAAACTATTTTATGTCAATTTTGACACTATTTAGTAATTGATTTTTGTGAAAATCATAACAGAATGTTTAGTTCGAAAAACGTTAATTAAATCAATAATAACATGTCATATTAAACTATAAAATTAGTAAAATTCATAAAAAGTCTCAAATTATATTTATTTTGGTATTTATAACAACAATTATGTCAATATTTCATTAATAAGATAATTACTGCATCATCATTGTGTCATAAATAAATTAAATTATTTAAAGTCTAAAAATTAAAAATAAAATATCATTATGTAGGAAATATTTTTAACTTTATAATTAATATTTATAGTCTAATTTATCTTATGTATAACCCTATATAAAAAATGATTTAGTTATTAAACATTGATTTTAACTATTTTAACCCTTCTTTAAATAAATTAATAATAAATGTCCTAATCTAATCCAAGTGGTCCTAAATGGTCATAATTTATCCCTAAGGTTGTTTGTGGTCTAATTTCCCTTATCCAATAGAATTAGGACATGTTTTAGGGAAATAATAATAACATTTTTACCCTTAATTACCATATTTTCTTTTAACCGTGGTAAATAAATGTAAAAAGTTACTATTCATCAAAAATTATTTTCATCTCATTGAACCACATTTTACTTACTGACATCAACCGTGTCTCTCGGATTTTTGAAATTCCACTCACATAAGTGGTAAAATTATGTTTTATGAAAAAATGATTTTTTTTAACTACCACTTAGTGGTTTCACTATTCATCAAAAAAATGAAAGTTTCCAGAAAAATACAAAAAATTAGGCCGAAGCTATATTTGATATTATGAACTCAAAAATGATGTCTATTTTACCTAATTGAAAACATATCAGTTGAATTACTTAATTTAAAAATTAATTCCGGTCGTCAAAACAAATAGCGTGTTCTTAATAGATAATAACTATCAAAAGATTGACATTTGTTTATGTCTGGTTTAAATGTGAAATTACATCCAATGACCAACATTGTATTAAATTGTAAAAATATATTTTAAATATACTTTAAAACCACTCAAATTAGTAATTTATCACTATTAATTATTTCGATTAATAAGGTTGTATTTAATTAAAATTTAGTAATTTTCACTATTCATCAGAAAATGAAAGTTATCCGAAAAGTACCAAAATTTCACCCTAAGCTAATTTCGATATTCCGCATCCAAAAATGAAGTCCATTTTGAAAAATAAAATATAAAAAATTTCAAAAAGTGGTTATTTCTATTCATAACGGCTAGTTTTAATTGTATTTTAATAGCATATTGTTGTTTAGTGAAACTCATTATTGCATATTACAAATGCTATCGAGGAAGGTCACGATTGCGTGTAATGCAAGGCTAGTCAAGGATGCGTGTTGTGCAAGCTCTTTTTGGTGTAGAGTACAACACAAGACATTAATGAAATTAAAAATAATATTTTTCATAAAATCATGCGGTGTTACATTCTACCCCCCTTAAAATGAACTTCGCCCTCGAAATTCATCGGGGTTGTAAATGGTTTACTACTTGAAAGTTTCTTTAATAGAAACCCACATCATAAAAAGTACTACCAAAACTTGGCTTTAAAAAATAATGTATGAAACGTAACGGTTACCCAAATTAACTAATTAGTGGGTTTCCACATAGGAGAAATAGGAGAAAATATGGATATGGAAGAGAAATCTAACCATCATGTTCTCATAGAGAGTTATAGAGAACCTGGCTATGAAAAGGCCACCAATCACAAAGCAATAGATTTGTGATGATCTAAGGTACCATCTAATTTATCAAATATAAGAGCACTAGGACAACATTTTTGATTTTCAAGATCATTTCCCTAATGTTGATGAAATTGGAATTAGAAGAAATACTTTCGTGATTTTGGTATAGTCTCACTGTTGGTCATTCTTTGGAAAATTTACACTTCATATCTTAAAGAAATGAAGTTTAATTTGTCATTCGTGATGTGTTAGTAGATCATGTGATAGAATGATGGGTCATTCCATCTGTCTCAAACAAATGGTTATAAAAGTTATCAAAAATATATAAGTCCATCTATAGTGAGATTAATTATATATGGTTCCTAAAATGGACTTATACTTCATATATCATACTTATAAATATAATAAAACTAGTTTCTACTAAAAATGGACTTCCTGTAGGCCAGTGGTAGGTGATAAAGGCCAGTCGCACATCAGTTGTGGGTTCGATTCCCACACCCTTGTCCAATGCGATGGGCTGTCGCCTGTCCTGCAGGTTGTCCTTTTTCGAAAGCTATATTACTATAACATCCCATCAATAATATCGAAAAATGTTCTATCCTTAAAAAATACTAACTTATGTCCAAAATAATCCATTCCAATCTTTAGGATTATCTAAAATACTTCAGTCTAAGCTCGTAATATAAAGAGAATGATTACTTGAAATGTCACATAATCAATAACGTGAATTGAATCATTTATCCCCAATATATCATAAGATATATCTTGTTGGTCAAATTACAAATATCTGAATACCTTAATCATGTATTCTTTTGAAGAATGAATACCCATTGAACCATAGTGAAAACATGAATGCTGATAAAAGTTAACACTTTCCACATACCAAAATCCTCAAAATTCTATATACTCAAACCGTGATATCACTTAGTCCTTATATCAATCATTTCCTCAAGAATACTGTCAAACATTTTATTTTCTCTTTATCCCTTCATTATGCGCATATCATCTGCTTTCCAAAATATTTGAACCACTTTTCATGGTTACCGGTACCTTAAAATTATTGAAAACCAAAATAGAATAATGCAAAAATATTCTAATACACAATAAAAGTACCACAACAACAATATTATTGAATACCAATACATAAACACTTCAATCCATCCTCTTCAATTATTGTCCTGGAATAAGTCCTTCATTTCTTTAGAAGTAACTTTTTATGTCAGGGCATTGAGTTGGGTAATGCCCATGTTCTCCACTAATGATACATTGAACTCCATAATAGTCTATCACTCTATGACCCTTTTCTCCACACAGATAACATCGGTCCCTCCATTTGTGTTATTCCTCAAGGTTCTTATTCCCTTCTTTAGAAATCACAATCTTCCTTTCTTTATGCTCCTCAACATGCGAACATGCATAATGGTCTATCTTCTTCTTCTTTGATGAATTAGGCATACCACTAAATTTCACCTTGTTAATCATATATCACGATGACTGATTCGGCATAATCACAATATCTTTCTCACTAGGTATTACACAATTTTGTTGCTCATAGTCACCAATTTGTCCATTGGATTTAATGTTAACCGAATTCTTGCTGGTTCCCTTCATTAACTTAAACACAAAAAGAATTCTTTGAGAGGAAAAAATCATGCTAGAGAAAACAACATAGTAAAGGGGTAGTACCCTCAATATCTAACATCTTAGGTTAAACTCTAAGATCATTAGCTCAATTCTTGGACTATAACCTATACATATACTTAACCGTAGAGACATCTATAGACATACCTTAGAAATATCTCTAGGGATCTCACTAACGTTTTCACATCCTTGTTTCCAAAGGTTGACTAAACCTTTCCTCTGATACCAACTATAGAGACCCAAAGCATGATGTACATGGACATTACATTACTTTTACAGAATACATAGTACATTACAAAAACACACACACAAGGACCGTAATAGTTTAGTGTCTTTGGAAACGTGGAATATAATCTTCTAATCGTGGTGAAAGATCTTCAACATCACCCATAATGATCTTCAATTTTGTTTCTTACCTAAAAACTTTCTTTATATCCTGTGGAAAAGAAAATATAATAGGGTGATCTCAAATGCTTAGTAAAGGTAAACAAAAGTAATATCAATCACATCATATTCATAAGAACATTACAATATGGAAATCTAACCCTGAAAAAGAGAGCATAATTTCATTACATGGAATAAATCATGGTAGTGAAATGTAATCACAATAATCATAATTTAAAACATGAAGCTTTGTGGAATACACACATAATCATAGAAAATAATTTCTTATTTGTCAAGGCTCATTGCCAAGACTATCTTAGTGGACATTTTCCATTTCTGAACCGAGTTCACTCCTCATTTCAGTCCTGTTTCGCTGAACCGGTTTAACCTTCCATTCTAGCCATGTCTATATAATGAGATATAAAATCTTTACCCAATTCATTGGATGGAGATATTGGTACCACCCATCTCATAATGATACCATTCTTATGTGTTCCACAAAATCAGAAACCATCCATCATAGCATAACCCATGTAATAAAAATGGGAATCTTAAAAATGGTGACATCATAAAACAATTAAAATAAGATAAAAGGATTCATAAAAATATTTCCATCACAACATAATTAAATCCATGTAATAATTGGGATAGAAACAGAAACCTATATTATCTTAGATGGAAAATAATTTTGATAAAACACTTGAACTCCATTCTGGAGGAAAATATCATTTCTACTTCAAAAAAACTTTTCCTTTCTTAACATGTTATACAATTCTAAACTAAAAGAAGTTGATTAAAAATAAACTTGAAAACTTGTAAAGGAAGCTTCTTGGAAATAATGTTTTAAAAGTCCATTCATGCCATATAATTAAAAAAACATTCTTCTCGAACGTTTGTCGAAAAAGTCAAAAAGTACATCGTACGAAAAACGACAAAAGATTCCTTTAATATATTTTACTAAAAACTCACAGAAGGGTACAATTGGATTTAAACAATTGTAGGTGGATGGAAATAATATTACATATTGAGGAAACATGGATGTGGATGATAAAATACACCGTAGTAAATACCAAATTATAAACAATCTAGGATAAAAATGAGATTGTGATATTTCCCTTACCTTAGGTCCGATTTGCTTCGTAAGTGTCCGAAACTCCTTTATAATGATTTAAATAATGTCATTGACTTATTCGAGAATCATAAACATTGTTATGATATCACATATGGTTCACTTATTTCTTTATATTACCCATTCTTTTGTAAATTCCCTGTTAAATAGCGTTTTGGGTAAAATCGTTTCATTTGTTGTCCGTGTTTTGACTTCTAATTATTCATATGATTACTTAGATCATGATTACTTAATTCAAGAATATAAAACATGATATATATATAATATATATTCAGGATATATATATATATATATATATATATAATAGATCAGTAAATGGAAAGAAATACACTGTTCATGGAGATGGTAGACCGTACGTATGCATGAACGGTGTTTTCTTTTAATTATTGAGTTGAATGGAATTAAGTAGATGACATACATATATATATACATAATTCCAGTATCATTATTATGTCATATATTTCATGATTACTTATTATATATACTTTATAATCATTCATGAATGGTTATCGTGGAGAATAAATCTCATCGCGTCGTGGAAACGGTAGTCCGTACGTACGCACGAGTGATGATATCATTCTCATGATCGTGGAATTATATTGGAGTGTATGTATAATATTTCAGAATCAATATCACTTTACAATAATCATATATAGTTATTATGTACACCATTATACCCATCCAAGTAAGGTGGTGGTAGAAAATAGATTACACCACGGCGTGGAGACGGTATTTCGTACGTACGCATGCGCGGTGATTTCGTTTTCCGTAGGATGGATAGATGGTGAAATAGGGTTGTTTAATAATTATAATAACATATAATTATATGAGTGATACTGATGTTATTACTTCATAATGAAACAACCTAAGAAGAAGAGGTGGAATAAGAAATAAAGTTGAAAGAATCGGTAACGGATATTACCTCTTCTTTGAAGCTCTTCTTTGAGTCCTCCTATTAGGGCACTAAAATTGGTCTTTGAAGAAGACCATGACCTCTATGATGTTTCTAGGGAAGTGTAGAATATAATTTTCCAGGGTTTGGCCGATCATGAAGGCTCAAAGTGGTGTGAGGAAGAGAGGGAGTAGGTTCCCTTTTATATGGGAGGAGAGGGGCACCTTTGGAATAACTAAAAATATTATTTTATTATAAAGCCAAATTCGGTTTTAAATAGATCCAAATTGATTTATTTCGAAGCTGAGGTGGGGATGGGTAGAAATCCTCTCATCCAATAGAATTTAGACAAGTTTAGGTTTCTATTTTAACCTAATAATTTATATTTAACATTAAGTTAAATAATTTTACTTTTACCGTGTCTTCTTGTGTTCTTATACTATAAGGTTAATGAACTTACTATAAGCAGCCAAACGAACCACAAGTTGTTTATTATTAATATATATAACCGTATCTAATTCATTTAGGCTATCATTAGATTTTTAGGAATAAAATAATAATTAATAATATAATATTGTTTTTAAAACTATTTTATGTCAATTTTGACACTATTTAGTAATTGATTTTTGTGAAAATTATAACAGAATGATTAGTTAGAAAATATTTAATTAAATCAATAATAACATGTCATATTAACCTATAAAATTAGTGGAATTCATAAAAAGTCTCAAATTATATTTATTTGGGTATTTATAACATCAATTATGTCAATATTTCATTAATAAGATAATTATTGCATCATCATTGTGTCGTAAATAAATTAAATTATTTAAAGTCTAAAAATTACAAATAAAATATCACTATGTAGGAAATAGTTTTATCTTTCTAATTAATAATTATAGTCGAATTTATCTTATGTATAACCCTATATTAAAAATTATTTAATTATTAAACATTGATTTTAACTATTTTAACCCTTCTTTAAATAAATTAATAATAAATGTCCTAATCTAATCCAAGTGGGCCTAAATGGTAATATTTTATTCCTAAGGGTGTTTTTGGTCGAATTTAACTTATCAAATAGAATTAGGACATGTGTTAGGGAAATAATAATAACATTTTTACCCTTAATTACCCTATTTTTTTAACCGTGTTTATTAAAAGTAAAAAGTTACTATTCACCAAAAAGATTTCATCTCATTGAACCACATTTTACTTACTGACATCAACCATGTCTCTCGGATTTTTGAAATTCCACTCACAGAAGTGGTAAAATTATGTTTTATGAAAAATTCATTTTTTAACTACCACTTAGTGGTTTCAGTATTCATCAAAAAAATGAATGTTTCCAGAAAAATACCAAAAATTAGGCCGAAGCTATATTTGATTTTATGAACTCAAAAATGATGTCTATTTTACCAAATTCAAAACATATCAGTTGCATTACATAATTTAAAAATTAATTCCCATCGTCAAAACAAATAGCGTGTTATTAAGAGATAATAACTATCAAAAGATTGACACTTGTTTATGTCTGGTTTAAATTTGAAATTATATCCAATGACCAACATTGTATTAAATTGTAAAAATATATTTTAAATATACTTTAAAACCACTCAAATTAATAATTTATCAATATTAATTATTTCTATTAAAAATGTTGTTTTTAATTAAAATTTAGTAATTTTCACTATTCATCAGAAAATGAAAGTTATCCGAAAAGTACCAAAATTTCACCCTAAGCTAATTTCGATATTCCGAATCCAAAAATGAAGTCCATTTTGAAAACTAAAATTTACAAAATTTCAAAAAGTGGTTCATACTATTCATAACGCCTAGTTTTAAAAATATTTTAATAGCATATTGTTGTTTAGTGAAACTCATTATTGCAAACTACATATGCTATTGAGGAAGGTCGTGATTGCATGTAATGCAAGGATAGTCAAGGATGCGTGTTGTGCATGCTCTTTTTGGTGTAGCGTACAACACAACACATTGATGAAATTAAAAATAATATTTTTCATAAAATCTCGGGGTGTTACATAGACACCCCCTAGACAGCCCACCCCCTCCTTAGACACCCACACCCCTTCCCCCACCAAGACACCACAACCCTCACCAACTTGGACAACTCACACCCCTCCTTGGGGAATCCCATACCCCCTCCACCACACCCCTATAGCTGCCCTACCCCCTCTACAGCCCCCCTACCCCCAGGACTACCCACCCCCACCTGGACAGCCCCCACACCTGGACAACCACTCTACCCCTCCTGCAGCCCCCCATAGTGTATTTTTATTTAATATCATTTTATTCATTATGAAAGCCAAACTAACATGAATTATCCTTTTCATTCCTAACAACCCATTCAATTTTTCAAAACATGAGATATTCAATTTATAAAAACATTACAAATTAAATTTATCAAAACATGAAAAATTCAATTTATAAGGCTCTATGGTTCACTTTGAAAATTTCATTGGGAAAAATGGAAATCAACTACATTGTTAATTACAATTTAAACATTGGGTCAGCCACATAGAAGGTTTGGTGTTGTATAGGAGGTGTGCTCCTGTCCAGGGGTTTTCTATGTGGGTGGGAAGGGGGTGGGGGTTTTCCAAGGGGTGGAGGGTGTCCATGGTGGGTGGGGGTGTCTAGGGGTGGTGGGGGTGTCTAGGGGTGGTGGGGGTGTCTAGGGGTGGTGGAGGTGGGTCGGGGGGCTGTCTATGGGAGGTGACGGTTGTCTAGGGTGGGTGGGGTGGGGGTGTCCAGGGGAGGTCGAGGGGGCGGGTTGTCCGTTGGAGGTGAGCGGTGTCCAGGGAGTGTGGGGTGGGGGTGTCTAGGGATGGGGGAGGGAGCTGTCCATTGGTGGTGGTGTCCATGAGGTGGGGGTGTGGGGAGGTGGGGATTTCCTATGGGGGGGGGGTCCAGGGGGTGGTAGGTGTCTAGGGGGTGGGGTGGGGGTGTTTACAATTCCATTCCATCATCCACCCAACACCTAAAACCACATCTGATTTTCAACTAAAAAAAGATAAAAAAACATAAAACAACACCATTAACACCCTACACTAAACAAACCCCACTAAAAACCAGTTACCATGTTTGATGTTTTGAATTAAAAAACTTAAAACAAACCAAAGGGTTCGGTACTCCATAGACAACAATAACTCAAATTTACCCGAAAACGAAACGGCAATAAAAAATAGGATGAATACTAAAACTAAGGTACCACACAATAATTTGATGTTTAAAAATTAAAATTTTTTTGATTGAAGAAGGAAATATGGCTAGAAAGAGATTTTCATCCAATAAGTGTTTGGAAAGATCTCTGGATTAGGTCTGCAATCAAGCCAAGTGGGAGCTGGGGAATTGGGTATTTGGGGGAAAACATTCCCAACGATTTTTAAAAACTGTTAGGAATTATTCTCATTACCAATGGTTTTGATAAACCATTATATATGTTAGATAAAATATTTATTTCCTAATAGTTTTGGAAAACCGTTGGGAAACATCAGGCATTGACAACGGTTTGTTCAAACTATTGGCAAATGTTGCCTTATTCTACACTATAGAAATAGTTTGAACAAACTGTCTGTATATTACCATTGGGAAAACACCAGATTCAACCAGTGTTTCGATATTTGTTTAAGGAGTTTTTATATTAGATATTATTTAGACTATTGATACAAATTTGAGATTCGGTAAATTAATTGACACATGATGAATAAATTGTTGCTATATTAAATATTGTATAGTTCATCAATTGTTAAATTTTGGGATTCGTGGATGAAAGATTCATATGGTTAGTTTATTAATTTGAATATGAGACGAAGCATATATGAATGATTACTCGAGTTATAACCAAATGAATAAATTATTATTATGTAATTGAATTCAATAAAGTAAATATATTTTACATACTCTATAAAATAATATATTTTAAATTACACACATTTTAAATAAGAAGATAATTCTATTAAGCATTTTATGAAAAATATAGTAATAATATCATAGGATGATTTTTGAAACACATTAACTAATAAATGTATAACTATAATAAATTAATTGTTAAGGAAATATTTTATAATTAAAGTGTTTCTTAATTTAAATCTTGAATTTGGGGTTACTATGATTGATAAATATAACCCATATTAATTTCTACCAACTCATATCTATTTTCGTCTCTACAAAATTGATTCTATAAATATTTTAAATGGTTTTTTCATCACACACACAATAAAATTAAGAGCATGAAATATCATAGAAATATGAAAATATTAAACCCTATTATTTTAGTTTATATCATATTAAATAAACACTATTTTGATCGGGTTTACCACTTGAAACATCAGGCATAAAATAAACACAACATTATTTTTTGAATAGGATTTTTATAACATAGGCATTGGATTGGTGATTATAAATAAGTTAATTTAGTTAAGAAGATTATGTTGAGATTATTTCATAAAACATATTTATTTATGAATTAATTGGAAATTATTACTAAATTTCTAATTATAATATTGAAATTAAAAAATTTATAGAACTTTGTAACAATTAAAAGACTATATTTTCAGTAAAATTAGGTTTTAATACTATTATATATATATATATAATTTAGTTATATATTTTTCATAATTAGATATTTAAATTTATTTAAAAATTATATTTTTATACATGTAAAATATAGAATATGATTCATACCATGATTATTAATTTTCATAAATGATGAAAATATCAAATTATGTTGTAATGATATATTTTTTAAATGATGCATATTTAATGGAAAATGTATTTTGATCTTAATAAATCAAATTAATCATTATTTACCAATGTTTTTATGGAAATATATTTATAATAAATTCAATAAAATAAATTTACATTCAAATAATTACCATTAATTGGATGAGAACGAGAAAAAACCCGTTTTATTCTTTAAAAATAACTTTTTTCTAAAAATGAGTGTTCACTAGTTTTATGAAAAAATAATAGAATTATTTTATTTGACATATATAATTATAATATGATAACACGAATATTATTTATGAATTAGAATTTTCTAAAATATATTATATTTAATTATTCATATGTTTTAATATGGATTAATTTTTCAGTGAATTCTAAAAAAAATTGAAAAATGTTAGAGCTTCTATGACATCATCATAAAGAATTATTGATTTAGAAGTATATAAAAAAAATATATAACATTTATCAATTTAAAAAGTAAAATAAAACATTCAATAGTGTTTTTTTAATATGAAAACTTATTCCAATCTTTTTCTATGTTCAGTTATATTTTATTATAATTAATAATTATTTTTTAATCAATATAACTAATAGTTTGTTTTAATGTTTCTATTTAATTATTTCATTATCTTAATGTATGATAAAATATATTATTGAAATAACAATTAAATAAATTTCAGTAAAATATTTATTATGTATAAATTTACTGTAATTGTGTTTTTTCGCTTAAAATGGAAATTTTTTATAAAAAACATTTTCTAATAATTTTTCATTTTTATATTAAACATAATTTCCTTCATAATTGGAATTAAATATAATATAATGGTTTCAAAATATTTATAAATTGTATCAAATTTTTTTAATATTTAACTATTTATCATTGTACATATTATTTAATTACTTATGTATATATTTTTCATTTTAGTTATTGAAAAAAATTGGTTTCAAGTGCTAAAACATACGGATAAAGAATCTTGATAACACATAATACATAACTAAATATAAATATTTTTCAGTGTACATTTACCACCCCAATGTTAATTTTAAAATTGAGAGTTTTGGTAGCATTTTTATTGAAAATTTAATATATTATATTTAATAGTTTATAATTATTTATAAGAGTGATACTGTCATCAATTATAATGTTCATCCTTACCTACAAAATTATCCATGAACATAGAATAATATAACTCTATAATTATCTTACAAAATATATCTCCAACTCTCATTCCCATGTATTTTAAGTCAAGTTGTCTTCAAAATAAGCATCATATAAGGCCAAATGTGTAAGAAATAGTGGTTATTTATGTATCTAATATATGCCCAAAAATCATTCATGTTTTTACCTCATCTTCATCCTTGAAATTATTTTAAATCAATTATACAAAAATTAAATATGTATCAAAAATATAATTCAATGTATTTATATTTATGAGGCATCTACTTTTAACCCCTTTTCATCCATTTTGAAATGAAATATTCTCTCATATGGACAAGTATGTTACTATATCCACCAAGTGATGTGCGGCATTTATCCTCACCTCCTTCATTAGATGGATAATATGATAGGTCATGGAATATATATTTTATTTATGGAATTATTATTATCAATTAAATATGATTTCTTACTTACATTTTTACCTTCCAATTTGTTGAAAATGATAACATCCCTTATGCATACCCATGGACCACCCCATTAACAAACTGATGAGGTTTGGTTTTCATTGAAATATAAAATTTTTGCTCATAAGGATATAATTATTGATTAAATTTTTTATTTTATATATCTTTATGATTTTTGAAATGTAAAATATTATATAATTTATTTTTTGATGTAGTAAAAAAAATGAAAACATCACTCATGTGTACATGTGGACATCACCCTCCATGGAATGATGTGTTTTATTTTTCATGTGAGAATACGATGGATGGTTATGAAATTATAGTTTCTGTATAAACATGAAAATTAAAAAAAAAATTGATAATGGAACCATGAACCATTTGAAAATGATTGACACACCGATGTTATTTTAATATTATGAACCAAATGACTAGAAAACATCTAATGTGAACTTAAAATATTTAGTTACTATATAAAACATGGTAAAATATAAAATAATTACAATAATTATAAAAGATTGATAAATAAAATATTCATAATAATCTATATAAGTATTATAATTTTAATTTTTGGGAGTTAGAGATTGTACAATAGAGGATGAGTGGAAAGATAACAAATTTTATTTTAAAAACAATATTTGATGTTTTCACTCTAGTTATTTGTCAATTATACCCATATAAATTAAAATTATTAAGGAATATTTTAATCTATTATAGTAAATTTTATTAATTACATATCCAAACAAACTTTACAGAAAATATTTTTTTCGATGATTTATTTTGTTCATTTTTCCATTTTTACTCTATTTAAAGAATAGTAAACGAATGTTTATTAATAGATAACACATGAACACTTCTCCATGATAGTAGAGTTATTATTTTTATCATTAATACTCTATATTTCATCATTATTTATCAAATAATATTAATCTCCCATTTCATTGGGGTTTTTGTTTTAAAAATATATTTAATAGAAATTTATATTTCATCTCATTTTTTTGAGATAACTGGTATAACTTTTTATAATTTCATCAAAAGAGTTCTTCATGGTATTTATGATGATAATAATAAAGAATAATAATATCAGTAATGAAATTGTACATTGGAATAATATATTATTTTATGTGAACATCATATGGCTCACTAATTCATTAGGTAATGACTTCTTCTTTTGAGGTGAATAATGGGGAAGGAAATCTGGAATGTTACTCTTATGGAATTAACTGGCTATTAGATATTTTGATACAGGTTAAACATTTTTGAAATTGTGTTATGATTTTGATTCTCAATGATACCCATTATATTATTTTTATTATTTGTAAAAACATTTTCTCATACTCTGTATAATGTTTACTCTCTTTTAATTGTGATATAGTTTTTATTTCAATTATTTATTTTTTATTTTTTTTCATTTTACCAATGATTAATTTAGGAAATTATTATTCCTTCTTGACAATTTTAGTGATATTTTTTTTCAGATTACTAACTTATCATTTAGACATATTTCATTTATGTGATCAAAATTTTACTATTACAAATGTAAAAAATCTCATGGGATTTCATGTTTTTAGTATAATTCTGTGATACATTCAATTTTATAAAAGATACTATGGTTTTGGGGACATTAAAAAATATATAATATGTTCACTGTATATAAGGATTTTTTGGAACCAAGGATGTTCTTTTCTGGAAAATGATATTTTTTTGTGTTCGTTGTCAAACCTTTCATGAATTATCATGGATATTGTATGTAAAGGGATCATACAGGTCATGCAATAACCTATTTTGAAGGTTACGTCATTTCCTAGTGTTTGCAAAAAAAATTGGGGCCTTGAATTTGGGGAATGAAAAGCATTACGAGTAGTGGTTCATCTTGAAGACCTTATGAAAATATAGTAAAGGGAGGTATTTTCTAAAGATAGGATTCGTGAAGTGGATTTCACAGTGACTGCATGATTTTAGGTGGTGTACTATTCCATTATGAATGTGTGATCTTTGAGCATTGTAAAAGGTACTTTTTTTAAATCAAAATTACTTTTTATGGTATATGTATGGATTTCGCAAAGACATGCATGATAATGAAAAATAAATAATGATTTGCAACTTGTGATGGTTTTTTTCTATTACGATGAGAATATAAAACATCAAGGGAATGAAAATTATGGTGGTTCATTGTGGTGATGCGAAGTATTCTGATGGAGAACTCTACTGTTACAACAAGCTCTGTGAATCAGAAATTTTAGAGTATCTTTTCAATATAGTGGAAGCACCGTGAATACATTTTGACCAATCTAGATTTCTCTCCTAAACAGACGGAGCTCTGACATCGAACGTGCATCTAAATTAGAGGCCAACCCTATATATTTGTGTAGATGTTCAGAGAGAAAACCTATGATGATTGTGACTTCGCGAAGCAAGGGTTTCTTTATGAAGCAGGTTGTGATATGTAAGCTTCTTCTTCACAAAGAGAATTCCAAAGTTTTGAATGATGCTAATGCTTTTATGGAATATGTAGTTCATGAAGATAGGGAGTTTTGTGTTAGGTCAGTGAAATTTTTGAATGGTTGTTCTCTATGAGGCAGTGAATTTTGTGAAGGGTTGTTCTCTGCGAGGGATTGAGCTTCGTGGAAGGTTGAGTATTGCGAAGGTTTTTTCTCTGAGAATCAGTGATATTTGCAAAGGGATGAGAATTGCAAATAGGATTTGTGAAGGGTTATTTCTGAGTATCAGTGTATAGTGGTCAGGGATTCTACTGACCATCTACTCAAGTCCTTGTTTCAAGAAGTGTCTCCTGATGAATAGTGAAAAACGACTACAATTCCAATCCTTTAAAGAAACCATCAAGTAGATATACTATGTTAGTCTTCCTTCACAACTGTGAGCTAGGATGAGTTTACAGAAGTGTTCTGAGGGTAGTGGGGAGTCATCCCTGAATCTTTTTAAGGACAGTGTGCCTGGAACAGAGTCATTATGACCAAACACATCTACTACACAACTATTAATGATTAGTGTATTTAGGTAAGATAGACACACTATCGGCATATGTTACATGGACGTAGAATTTTGCGGTGAACCAAGTAAAAATGATGTGTCATCTCCTTGATGTTTTTTATCTGGAAGATTTAACATGTTCCTACCAATGTGGGAACAAGATCCATGACTTTAAATATAAATATTTGACACCCTAATTCACCCATCCTCTCTCAGGGTGTTCCAGGGTCCGTCATGATGTATCAAAGTGAGGTTACTAGTGTTTGATTTGTCTTACCGTCATGTAGAATTCAAGAAATGGCAGGGGAGTCCCCCTCGTAGATGGTAGTAATTTTTAGATCTAGAAGAACATAATGAGTTATCATCTAATATCACATGGAATGGATGTTCTTTTTGTTACTGTGAATCGAATATAAGTTACTGATCCAATAGGGTTGGTTATGACTTATGAAGATTGGAAAATTTATGATGCAAGATGCTAAAGCACATAATTTTTTCATTGCATACCTTTTTTATCAGATCTCACTAATGTTGATGAGATGCACCTCAGAAAAGTCCATCTGGGATAAACATGAAAATAATTACTAAGGTGATATAAAATTAAAGTATGTGAAACTAAATGTCTTTCACAATAGGTTTGATGATCTGAAGATGCATCCATATGAGAATGCAGAATCCTTCTTAAATCAAATTACATAAGTGGTTGGAGAAATTCGATGTTTAGGTGAATAAATCAAAGTTGTTGATGTTGTGGAGAAAATAATGAGAAGACTTCCACCCTTATAAAATGAAACGATGTCATCTCTTAAGGAAATATATCTTCCCAAAATATCTATGGATGATCTGCAGATCAGTCAGGTGGCATATGAAATGAGATTAAACGCAAGAGATGCCACAACTCTAGTGAGCAAGGAAATGAAATTCAAACCCACTGAAAAACTAATAAATTAAAAGAATATTATTGGTGAAGATGATTAGGAAAAAGAAAATTTTTCCCTCATTTACAAGAATATCTATAAGTGAAAAGGGAATTTTAAAGGGATGTTACCTATGGAATGCTTTCATTGTTGAAAAGATGGGCACACTGCCTCTTAATACTCAAGAAAGTTTGATGATGAAGGAAGTGAATTCTAACACATTGAGAAGTCATAGAAATGGTTTTCCAAAAAGAGACACTTAAAATCTAGAAAGAGAGTACAATCGAAGTGTTTCTTCATTGTAAAGAAAGATGATGATAATGAAATCAATGAAGAAGATGAATCAGAATATAAAACTAGAAACCATTCATCCATGATGGCCACCATTGAAAAGTCAGAGCCATCAGTAGATAGTGTTTGAGATAACTAGTAGAAAAATATTTTGTTAAACTTAAGAATAAGTGTAAGAGATTCTATTAGTGGAAAGAATATGTGGACGAATCATCAGATTATGTTGATCATCATGAAGCTAAAATTGAACAATTAAGAGAATTAGTGAACGTACAATCATCAATTCATGAAAGGATAGATGTTTTCATTGAACTATATCTCAGAATCAATGAATAGGAAAAGGTAATCAAGGACCATAACTTTAGACTAGTTTATAAGTCCAAAAATGATGAATGACATGAAGGAGAAGTTGTTACTCAAAGGATTACGCTCAAAAGTGAATCATGTTCAACAAAAGAAAAGATGAAAAAACAATTTTGTAGGTAATTAAATGATGAGATACCAGATAGAGAAAAATGAGGGTATGATGGAGTTTTAGTGATTTTTAATGATCAAAGACCCGCACACATGGGAAATTGTTGAATCAGTTGTGATGGCGAGACATTAAATACTGGGAATAATGTGGCCCATAACAAAGGCATGATGAATGTTGATCATGTTGGAAAATAACCATATGTTCTCAAAAAGAGACCATTAAATTAAACCGAAAGGATTGCAAAAGACTTTCCTTAAGCTTTCAAGAATGATATGCATTCAAAAACTTTTCCCAAGGAAGAAGTCGTGAGGACCAGTTGAAATGAGAAGAAATTTCCTCTCATGATGTGTCAGTTATATGGATATCTAGGTCACAATATTCCCTATTATGAAGAGGCATGGAGCTATGTTAATGGGGGAGATCTTGGAGTTCAACAGAGGACAAAAAACTCATATACAACTTCTTACAAAAACGAAAAAAATTTAGGTTATTGTTTTCAATGTACTATAATTGGTCATAAGCTCGTTGATTGTTGGAATATGAGGAATATGGACACCTCATACTAGAGTCTGATACATGGAAAATCTTGTTAACAAGGTAGTTTGTCTCTTAAAAATATGTTCTCTCCTCTAGAAAAATATTTTGACTATGAAGAACCCATATACACGGAAGAGAGAACTGAAAGTCCATCATTATCCTATACTCAATCCATTGTCTCATTAATAAAATTGAGAAATAAAAGCTTATAGAGGTAACCCTCAATGCTGGAAAAACCAACATACCCTGGATTATGGACAACAGTTGTTCATCTCATATGGAAGGTCATGCAGGTCTATTAACGGATGTCAAGAGGAGGGTTGATGAAATAGTATAGTTTGGTAATGATTCAACTCTGAAAATAAAAGAAAATGTATGTAATGATCTTGCTAATATAGAGCTATTGAAAATTGAACTCGTTTATGTGGATGGACTAAATCATAATCTCCTCAGCGTGAGTCAACATTGTGACTCAGGACATATATTTACTTTAAATCATTAAGGTTGCGCTATCAAGGGGAAGACAGGGAATTCACATATTGAGGGACGCAGAATCAAAAGAAACCTATATCTGGTTAATAGTATAGAAAATATTTGCTACATAACTATTTATGAATAAAATATCTTGGGGAATCATATATTGGGCCACATCAATCAACTAGACATGGAGAAAATATCATAACTGATAATTGTCAAATACATTCCCAACTTGAATCACGAACATGAAAAGTATTGTTATGGTTTCATTTGATGGAAGCTAGTCTTGAAGATCATATTTTCAAAAAAGGGCATCTCACCTTCTTGATCACATTTATACATAGGTCTGTGTCCCACTAAATGTTGCTGAAAGTCATGGACAAAAGTACTTCATTATTTTCATAGATGATTATAGTAGAATGGAATGTGTAATTGTTATACATAGGTAATGAAATGTTCTTGACTGCATGAAAAAATATCGTCAAATCATCGAGAATGATACTGGATGACCAATCAATGTGCTACTATCAGACAATGGGGGGTAATACACATCCATAGAATTTGAAAATTACCCGGAGAAGCATTTATACAACATAAGGTAGCTGTTGGGATAACTCCACAACAAAATGGAGTTGTTGAGAGTAGGAATAGAAATTTGAATGCTATATAAAGAACTATGCTGATTGAGAGTCATATTCTACAACATTACAAGAAAGAGGTTATTCAAGCTACAGTGAATATTCAAAATCGAATAAGGTTTTATATGGGTGAGACAAAGACACCATATGAATTGTGGCATGGAAGGAATTCCACTTTGAAATACTTACATGTTTTTGTATTTAAATTCTTCATTAGAAACAATGAAGGAAATCAAGGGAAGAATGGTGACAATGAAGATGAAGGCTTTTTCCTTGGATACTCAATGAACAAAAAATCCCATACATGTTTCAGCAATCCCTTGGGGAGGATTGTGGGAAGCAGTGATGTTAAGATAATTGAAGAGAAAACCACAAATTATTAATCTATTTAATATGTTCATTGATTGAAAATGAGGAATAAAGTGATCATGGAGTAAATACAAATACATAAATATATGAAGATATACAAAACACTCTGGAGTAATGTCACGTTGTTGACTTAAAAGAAGAATCTGAAGAGGATCCCTTGGTTGGAGATAGAAATTTTGAATTTCTAGGAAGAAATTAAAGTGCAGAAATTAATAAACCCAACATTATTAAGGATTGGAATTCACCCCCACAAACAAGTAGAACGAGTAATAATACACAATGTTCATTTCTGTCACTTATGGAACCAACATCATTTGATAAAGTTGGTAATGATTAATCATGGGAGATAGCCACGAATGATGAGTTTGATAAAATTGAAAAGAATCAGACATCAGATCTAGTCAAGAGACCCAAAGGTCACAGTGTGATTAGAACAAAGTGGATCATCAAGAGCAACTTCGAAGAGAATGAGAGTGTTATAAAAAACAAGGCCCGATTAGTATGTAAATGATATTGACATATTCATGGTGTTGATTTTGGATAAACCATTTCTCTATTGGCTATATTTCAGTCGTTCTTGCTTTTTTTTCATGGTAATACAAAGTGGATATAAATTATATCAAATAAATGTCAAGAGAACAGTCATGAATAATGTTCTCGAAGAAGAAGTATACATAGAGAAACCAGTGGATTTTCTTCTTGGTATTGATGAAATGAAGATTTGTAAACTATAGAAGTCTCTCTATGGTTTATGTAGGCCCCAAAATCATGGTATTCTTGACTGGATTCTTATCTCAATAATTTGGAATTCAAAAGCATAGGATTCGATCACAATCTCTATGTGAATAATTCTCCAAAAGATCACTCCATGGTTCTAATTTACATTTATGAAATTATATTGGGGGGAATTAGGTAGATATTAGTGGATGAATTTTCCAATAACATAATATCATAATTTGAAATGTTTATGATAGGGGAGCTCACATATTTCTTGGGGTTGTATGTGATACAAAATAAAGATTACACATTCATTTCTCAGGAAAATTATGCACGAGAGCTACTGAAGAAATATAATATGCATGACTCCAAACCAATTTCCACTCCGATTATGGTTGGATCCAAACAAAGAAGGAATTAAAAATGAACTTCTATAGACCGCTCTATATATAGAAGGATTATTGAGATCCTATTGTACCTAACAACCACATGGATAGATATCGTCTTTGAAACATGTCTAGCATCCCAGTTTCAGATTAATCCGAAGGAAGAACGTTTGACTATTGTGAAAAGAATCATGGAGTACATTCAAGGTACTCAAAATTATAGGTTACACATTAATTCATGAAGATATAGTCAATTATCTGCATTTTATGATGCTGAATGGGCTGGAGATATGGTGGATAGAATGTCCACCAGTGGTGGAGAATTTTATATTGGGACAAAATGTGTAGGCTGGTTGAGCAAGAAATAGGAATATACATCAGTTATTACTACTGATGCTATATATATATCAAATTCAAACGAATGCACTCAGTTACTTTGGATGAAACAATAACTGATTGACATTGGTGATGAGGTGAAATAATCAATTGTGATATATTGTGATAACTAGAGCACAATTAACATTATGAAGAATCATGTTCACCATTCTTGTAAAACACATATAGAAATAAGATATCACATCATGAAGAAGTAAAGTTGAAAAAGGCATGATTAAAATGGATCTTGTGGGAATTGAAAATCAATTGGCCGATATCCAGACCAAGCCACTATCAGTGGATGTGTTTGACAAATATCTTTTGATCCTCAGTGTTCAGCCACCTCCTAATGCATTAGGAGGTTACAAAATTTACATCTACGCAATTTTTTTTAACCGTGATAATCTATTTTTGGATTTGTTGAAGGAATATGGGGGAGATATGATCCATGGGGAGTCTGTTCTGAGCTCTACAATGTTTAAATACCAGTCATTGGGATTATTTCCAATGGGGGATAAACCACTACATTCTATGTGGAAATATGAATAATCTGATGTCTAGAGAGATTTCAATCAAAAAAATAATAGAACACAGTTCATGTATTCCCACTTGTTTTCTACAATGAGCCTGACTCATGTATAAATAGTGTTTTACCTGAGTTGTTTGTTAAATGTGTTTTATAGTATTTGTCACGTCAGTGAATTAATCTAGATATTCCCAGCAATCCCAAAGTTGTATATTGTTGGAACCAAGGTTGTTATTTATAGGAAAATGTGTTTTGTTTGTGATTTTTGGAAATCCTGTAATGGATGATCAGGGATAATGCAAGGAATGAGATCATATAGGTTACAATGTAAGATGTTTTAGAGAATGTAATGCATTTTGAAAAGTGTTTCTCCTTAGAGGCGTTATGGAAATATAGAAAAGGCATGATTTTCATGAAGATAATCTTCATTATGTCGATTTGGAAGATAATAAAAGATTTGAGGTGGTGTGAAATGCGATTACGAAAGTGTGATCTTTGAGCGTCGCAAAAGGTACTCTTATTAAATAAGCATTTATTTTTTATGGTAATGTCATGGATTTCGCAAAAAAATTCATGATAATGAAGAAGAAATTAAGCTTCATGATTTGTTATGGTGTTTGGTTTTAGATTACGATGGGCATCACAAAAAACCAAGTGAACGATCAATATGGTGGTGCTTTGCAGTGATGCGAAGTCTTTTGATAAATAGCTCTATAGTTACGATGAAATCTTCACACCATAAATTAAAACAAACATTGTTAGATTGTGGAAGTTCCGTGAAGATGGTTTGACCGATCCATATTTCACACCTGAAGAAGTGAAGCTCCATGATTGACTGTGACTATAAATAAGAGGACACCCTTCATCATTGGTGATGATGTTCTGAGAGAAAATCTATGATCATTGTGACATCATGAAGCAAGGGGTGCTCCACGAATCTGGTTATGATAAGTGAGCTTGTGTTTGCGAAAAGAATTCCAATTTGTTGAATAATGCTAATTATTTTAAGGAATAAGTGGTTCGCAAAGATGGGGGTTCCATGTTGGATCATTGAACTTCCCAAAAGGATGTGCTATGTGAGGTATTGATCTTCATGAAGGGTTGTTCTCTCAGAGGCAGTAGGCTTCAATAGGGATTGTGTTTTGCGAGGCAGTGAGATTCACAATGGGTTGAGCATTGTGGAGGGTTGTGCGCTACGAGGCAGTGAGCTCCGCAATGTGTAGAGCATTTCGAAGGGGATTTGCAAATGGTTTTTTTCAGTATCGGTGCAGAGCGGTCAGGGCTTCCAGTGAGCATCTACTCAGGTCCTTGATGCAAGAAGTATCCATTGCTGAATAGAGGCAAATAATACAATTCCAATATTTTTAAATTACCTTCATGTCGATAAACTAAGTTAGAAATCCCTCGCAAATATGAGCTAGGGGGAGTTTATGGAGGTGTTCCAAGGGAATTTGTTAGACATACCTGAATCTTTTTAAGGGTAGTGTGTCTGGAATAGAGTGATTGTGACAAAAATTTATACTCCACAAAAACTAAATATATGTTTATTTAGGTACAACTAACACACTACCATCATATGCTTCTTATATGTATCCCTTTGCGGTGACCCAAGTAATAGTTCTATGTCATCTCCCTGCATTATTTTGTCTGGTTGATTTAATAGGTTCCTACCAACTTGGGAACCAGATCCACAACATTAAAAATAAAAGGTTTACTCGATGATTCAACACTCCCCTCTTAGGGTGTTATAGGGTCCTTCAAGATTGGTATAATTTGTTACATGGTAAATGTTTCTATTAAGTTGACAGGTATTAAGTGAACCTATGGTGTCATTAATGATACAGGTGTGTAAACATGAAGTCCAATCATTGTGGAAAAAACTTTCAATTTGTCAAACTGTCCACTATTTTATCTAATGATTTTTTATAGTATCATGAACTATAAACTTAATTTGTAATGAATTTCTTATGAATTGAAAACACTTCTATAAATGTACAAATTATGGGTTTTTATGATATTGGATGTTATAATATAACTCTAAATTTCATAAAGGGTGGGATACCAATAAATAAATATTGGTTCAATCTATTTATATAATTGTACTATATGAAGAGAGTTAATGAACAATTTTCATTTACATTGTGAATGAAAAAATTATCGCATAAACACATAATGATACTTATGAAGATGTTTTAATAAAGATATGAAGAAAAAATAAAATACATATTAGAGAAACACAATAAAGGGAACCATAGGAATAGAATCATTTGAATGGAACCCTCTAAAGGTAACCCACTAAAGGGACCCTATGAATGCTAACCTATGAATGGAACCTTATAAAGTGGACCTTATTAAGTGAACCATAAATAGATATAGCTTTTACATGAAAACTCTTGTACACATAACTATAAAAATTCTATCTATATAAAATGAAAAATAGATTATGAATAAATTATCCATTTTTAGAACAACATTAGACAACAATAATTTTGGAACAAAAATTTAATGATTAAAAAATTTAATGGAAAATTAATATTATAAATATAATCATATAACTTTGAACATATTGAATCAGATAAATAGATTCCATTAAAATCATTCCTCAGATAATATTTCATATAAATGTTCACTAAATTTATAAAAAATATTTGACTTGAATAAATATATAAAAATTAATCTAATGATTTTAAACTAATTTAATCCAAAAATAACAATGTTTCATAAAAATATTAAAAGAATAATATGTCAATATCCATAATTATTGAAATGTAATTTATTTCCAATTCAAACACATTTTTCCAAAGAAAAATTATATATTTTTTTAAATATATGTTGTATAAATTTAATGAAAAGAGTCACGTAATTTATAATAAAAAATTTTCTCTATGTAATATAAAAAAATGATACCAATTGAATACATTACAAGATTCAGCGGAATCATTAGGGTTGAAATCTATAAAAAAGTGGTTGAAAAAAAATCTTTTCATGGATGTTAAGCATCCACGACATTTAAATAATAAAAAATTATCCCCATGGTTATTGTAAAAATTGATTTAATAATGTTTAAACTAAGAAGATGTCAGTTTTAAATTAGCCAAAACATTTTTTCAAGCAAATTTTATTTCATTTTAATGAGATTATTACAATTATGTGTTGATAATTACACATTTTTTATGATTATGGCATGAGAATAATACGGCTATCACTTTATGATATAAAAAAGTACCATATCTTCTCGAACCATATTATAAAATGATACCCCATCACCAACCCACATCCCACATCCAATAGCATTAAAGTCAACTAATACATACAGATATATTTTATTTACATCCCTAACCACATCATATAGGAATTATTTTTATTAGGAATCCTACTAATTAATGCTTTAGACATAAACCTAAAGAGGTTATCCAAGGAAGTGGTAATACACTTTAACCATCCTATTAGTTTCATTTTTTTCAATCTTGTTAAAATAATATCGATATAATAAAATATAATTAAACATGTATCTAATATTTAAATAAATTTAGTATGTTAATGAAGTAATACATATCCACATCCAATTATATCAAATGAGAAACATAATTATTGGTTGTTTGTATGGTGGACTACAGCCACACTAAACAATGTAATTTTTTTCCTTCACCACCTCTATATTATGTTTATAATAATGGGGTTAACATGTTAATATAAATTTATGACATTATAATAATACTATAATAACAATTTCAAATGTGAAATATCACATTCCATTATATGGGGGATATGATTGTGTTTGTCATATATATGGAAGACAACCACCTCACGATGTGATGTCTGTCTTTATTTACATAAACATTTATTATAATATAGTAAAGAATAAATTAATTAATATATGTTATTTTCATATAATAAAAATTATTTTTTTAATATAATATAACACAAAAACTGACGCACACACACACATATATAATTTTACCTTCTAATCCATTTTAAAATAATAACATTGCTCATGTGTACGTGTATACTACAACCTCCATATAGGGATATAAAATTGATTCCATTTTATTATTAACAGGATGGTAATAAGAATGTTTTTTTTCATATATATATTCTAGAGTATATATAATTTTGACTCAAGAAACGTGAATTAATATTTATTCTCCTTTTTTATTTGTGTAAAAATCAATAGAAAAAATGTTCATTTGTATGTATTGGAAAACGTATCCATAAAAAGTGTAATCCATTTTATATCTCTAACTTTTAGATTTTATTTTAATTACATGTATAATAAAAAAATATAATACATTATTATGATGGTTATATTTCTAGATATTATTGAACCATGATCCATGTAATGAGACAAAAATACCAAATCAATACATTCATGGAAAACAATAATGTTATTACATGAAACATTTATTTTAACAATTAAATGTTAATGAATGAATAAAATATTTTATGAGTAAATCATATATGGTATGAAATATAAGATCATGTATCCATAGTAGATATTTTATTAACCTATGTTTATTATATAAGATATTTGAATATATATTAAGGAAGTTTATTTTAGGGTAATAGTTTCTGGTCTCACTTTAAATTTCATGAGGCATATTCCATATTCACCACTTTCTTTTTGTGTGTGGTGTATACACAAAACATTTGACATCATATGTTAATAATATATTAATATACATAATATTTATTTTCATAATTGAGTTATTTATTACATTAGGGTAACGATTTGAAATGTATTAATGTGGTACTGGTTTATTTTACAAATTCATACTTTTATTGAGATTTTTAATTATTAAATATCTCATTAGGAACTATTATGACATTAAAATCAAGAAAATTTTAAAACCCCAATATTTCATGGTAATTTATCATTAATAGGTTTCTTTTCATAAAACATCAAGTTTGAGCATACCATGGTATACTAAATATTCTCTTCAAAAATTATTTATGAATAGTATTAACTACATTATAAAAAATTAAAATTAAAATTTTCAAAATAGACTAATATTTTGAATTTGTAATATAAACATTATATTATGGTGATTTTTTGTATTTTTCTAACATGTTTCAATTTTTGATAAATAGTGAAAAATATTGCATTGTAGTTAAAAAAAGACTTTTTCATTTAAATAATTATTTAATTTTAAATGGATTTTAATTTCTTAATAGATAATTAATACACATATTAATAGAATTTGGTTCATTTTAATCATTCTTATAAAAAAATCAAATATGAAAATTTATTACACTTTTGACTGTTTTTTTACCCTCCTTAGGCCATATTTGTGGGATTACCAATAAATGTAATTTTACCACTTCTGTTAATTTAATTTCATAAAAGATACATAGAAAGATGTAATCATTATAAAAAATTTGGACTAATTGGTTCAAAATAATTTTGTGGTGAATAGTAACTTTTGAATTTCTTACTATTATTTAAAGTTAATAGTGTAATTATGGTAACTATAATATTATAATAATATAAAATTACACTAAAACATGCCCTAGTTTTGTTGGATATGTTTGTTTCAACCAAAATCATCCTTAGGTCTAACATATGATCCTTTTTATGCAACTTCTGTAAGATTAGGACATTTATTATATTTTATTTTAAAAAAGAGTTAAAAACGTCGTATTAAAATTTTAATATCTAGATCATTTTAAATGGAGTTATATATATATATATTAATCTATAAAAAGTATTTAGAAAGATATAATGTTTATATACATCATTATAATTTATTTATAATTTTTATACCTGAAATAATTATATTATATAGTTACACAATGAGGATACAATAATTGATTTATTAACAAAAGAATCTATAAAATGATATTAATAATGTTAAAGTGAATTACTTTTGAATCATATAAGGACATACATGATATTTTTGGTTTAAATTTACATATTAGGGATGATTGAAAATATTTTTTTTATAATTAATAAATATTTTATGATTTTTAAAAAATCAAATAATTAATAGTTTCAAAATTGACATAAATGATTTGTTTTAAAAAAATTATTAAATTATTAAGAATTCATAAAAATATTTTTTACATTCAAATAACTATTATAATGTTAAATATGTCATTAATGGTCTATGTTTTGTTCTTTTATTATTTGATTGTATGTATATTAACCTTATAGTGTAAAAAGTCAAGTTATCCTTGTAAGAGTTAAATTGTTTAACTAAGGGTTATAACCGAAAAGATAAGGTTAATTTTGATCGATAAAATTATATAAAATTAATATTATTATAATATTTCCACCCATAAACATCTAATATGCTAAATAAATCACTATATATCAATTTTTAATCGATTAAAAATTTATACAAAATTAATAGTTTTGTAGTTTTCATATGTACCCCTCACCTATATTATACAAAGGAAACCCTCCTTCCCTTTTATTCACACATATAAATTCAATTAGATCGGCCCAAACCTATCAATTTATATGCCAAAAATCCCTCAATTCATCTTATATTCCATAATTTGGGCAGAAATATATCCTATGGAGTCCTGTTGTGGAAATCCAATTGAGACACTTGAGGAAGATGTAATTGTTTTATCAAAACATTCAATGTTCTTTTCTTTTCTAATTCATTTTTCAATGTTGATTCCATACTAAAGTAATAACTCAATAATATAGTATTTTATAATATGTTTTAGTGAATATTTCACAACCATTTTCCTTATCTAAAACATCCTATAAAAAATAATATCACCATGCGTGCGTGCATGTGGCTAACCATCTCCACACTCTAGTATAAAATGTTTCTAACATATAATCTAATTAAATGGGTATAATAATGAATATAATGGATATAAATAATTAATATTAAATTATATTGATACTTGAAAATTAAATTACCATATATTTACTTACTCATTTACCACTAAGGATACGATACCATAACTCGTGTGTACGTACGACCTACTGTCTCCCCGATGCATTGAGATTCATGGTACAAGTTAACCATTAAAGAATGGTTATAAAAATATATATAATGAATAAGTAATAAATATATGATATAATAATGACACTGGAATAATATATATATATATATATATATATATATGTCTTTCACGTTCTTCTATTCAATACGATATGAAAATGGAAACAACATTCATGCATACGTAAATCATGAAATAAATAATATAATCAATAATAACCTATCAAAACACATAAGATAAAAAAAAGTGATTATTACCTGAAATGTTGTTATAATATTGAATTTAATAATAAACGGGTAATATGAAGTCATAAATGAATCATATTTGATATCATAAATATTTTTAGGATTCTTCTAGAAGATAAAATTATGTTTAAAACCATTATAATGGAGTTTCATATATTGATATTTAAATTATTATTATACATGATATTATTTTATGTTATATTATTCAAGGATGTAATTTATTCTCAATTTATTGATTAAATAACATGTGTTGTCTGTTATATACCTTTCTAAGTTGATTATTCCTTATTTTCACATGATATATTACATTGTATGTGACCATTATATATCATTTTAGCTTGCACTTATTTTATCATTTTCCCAAGGATTTGAACTATAATTATTTTATTGATTTCAAGAATTCTCATTTTTTTTACAAATTTTTATTTTATTTTATTCCTAATATTGAATTGTTATCATGAATCTATCAAAATAAAAGACTTATAAAATGACAGATATTTTGGTATTTGACCCATTTCATCTATGTAAATGTATTAAATTTAACAACAACTCTAGTTTAAAAGATTGTAGGTTGTTATATTCATCACACTCAGACCATGTGGAATTATCCATCATTTTTTTACTTCTTCCCAGAGTCCACAAGACCATACTAATTGAATTTCCAAATTGTGGACTCACCTTCGCCACTTACTCATAATGCATGAAATACATATCACTAGGTGCATCACAAACTTCCTACAATACATTCCAAACATGTGAAACTTTAGATACCTTCATTTCCAATGAGACCCATGACACTGCCTACCAACGACAAAGTTCCTATGCCTTTATTGTTTCTTCAACCGTTAGTCCCGATTATAAACTTACATGGTTGAGATCCCCTCATATTTTATTCATCGTTAATTATAGTCTTGTGGATATTGAGAAAAAAACCCTACTGGACAATGTCTAATGATTACTCAAACCCTCATGTCACTTAGTATTATTTTGGTTAAACATATTTCCCCCTAATGTCCATAAATTTTTGTGTAGGATTGTTCCCCACATTTTTAAATGAAACCCAATCAGACATCCCTGATTCTAGGTAATCATTAATAGTAAAATTAATTATAATTAATTTTATTAAAATCCCTTGTGTATTGGTGCTTCATATGTTCTATTGTATTTCATTGCACGTTGGAAGTTAACCACCACTGTGTCCCTGTATGTCCCAAACCATACACCGACAGTCCTATCTATGTCAAACCACTATCATGCTCTTACTTACCTAAACATCTCTAGAATTATTTTATTGGATAGCTGTGGTTTAACTGGTTCTTGTTGCCACCTCACAATGGTCGTATCAGAATAGGATTCCCTAGACGACCCTTAAAGACACATTTTTTATATAAATCCTAAAAAAAACATAGACAAAAACGCAAAATCAAACAAAACAAAATATCCACCTCTAATGAATTAGACATAAAATGTTCAAAATTATCATTAACGATGATCCTATTAAACACATCTCAAAACACAAGCATATAAAAAATTATATTTATGCAATAATAAAATATTTCATGGACTTCTCACAATATTCATCATTCAATAATAATAAATTGTTTTATCAGATTTATATATCATTTATACTTAAATAAATCTCTAGATTGTAAACAATGTAATTTCAATAATCATCGCAAGAAAATTTCTTGATCGATAAGAATTGTTTAACAAACATCACGTGTTAATTTATTATGTATTCATTAAAATCTTTAAATCATCATTATCTCCCTGCATCAATCACATATGGACCATAATGACAACATATACTGTCCATCGAATAGTTACATTACAAAAAAATGTAATTTTAAAATGAAAATTGGCTCAGAAATAGTCAATGGATGTTATTATCATCCTTTATAATTTCCCACTAATCTTATGATAAATTCAAATTATTTTTTTTAAATTTATAAATCGTTATTAAAATTATGTACATTTCAAAGTCATCTTTAAGATTATTCACATAATTTTACTTCATGAATAACTATATAAATATGAAATTAAACTCCAAATATTTAAATTAATACATAAATATCATATTTTTTCACAAAAAAACCATGAAGTACTATAATTTTTTAATATATTATTACATAAAATATTTAAAAAACTATTTATTTAAATTTTCTTCTATATGCAAAAGTGTTGTTTCAAAGTTGCATTATAATTTTTGATATTTTAAATATTATTTAAATTAAAAATAAATTACTAAAATAAATTTTAATTATTATTAATAATTATGTTATCCAAAAAAATTACTATTATTTTTTTATTCTTATCTTTATTATTAAAACATATTTAAGATATAATTTTCAATTTTGTTACCTTACACAAGTACTGAGTAAGCATTTAGATAATTGTCTTGTTATATAATTACAAAATATAATATTACATGTTTATATCAATGATTAATCAAAACCTTTATATATTATGGTAGATATATCACTTAAAAATTGCATTTGTTATTACTATTCCATCAATCATGGATTTTCCAATTCTGTACATGTATTATGCCAGCGCCAATACATGTTTTCACATTTATCTTGAACTAATGACCAATTTATATTAAATGAATAATATTTTAATGATATTTTTATTATATTATCATATAAGGGACGTTCCATAAAATATACAAATTTCTATGTTATGTTTATATCATGATTATTCTATAAATGTTACGGTATAAAAAAACGCTATTTTTGAAATTTTATGATGAAAATATTCTACTAAAAAATTAAAAAACTCAACATAAGATAATATTTACATGATGTCAAAAAACGCAATTTATCATATCCAAATTATAAAATATTTAAATTTAAATTTTAAATTTAACCATATAATGCGTGGAAAAAAGTATTTACAATAAAAACTATTTCTTTTCCAAATAAAAAATATATTATTTCTTCAATCCTTGAATGAATTATAATAAATATAATATGTAACCATATGAATTTATATAATTTACATTAATATAAATTTACAACATGTTTAATAATTATTTACTTCATTAATTTATAATAATAAAAAATTATATAAAGGAACATTGTTTATCCTTTATATAAAACATCACGTATATTCTAAAGAAATCATAATAATATTAAATTTATAATGAGTTTATACTATATTATATAAGACCCTATTTGAGATGATATAATCATATATAAATTTTTAATATAAATATACAAATTCATAATCTTAAATATTAATTTATCCAAAAAGTGATGCATTATTACAAATACATAAGTTGTCGAACATCATCAAATACATTTACCTTTAATAAACTATATATATTGATTTAAAATAAAACCTCAACATAAAAAAACTAATTTAGATCAGTAATATAATCCATTAGATGTGTTTTCATTTGGGAATTTTAATATTAAAATCATTGTTCTTCTTCTATCCCTTATCAATAATAAATGAAATGGTAATAGTTTAATTGAAGGTCTTCTCATATCATCTTCATGCTTATAATATGCCTTGAAATATCATCTTCTCCCATTCATTCAAATATACAACATGGTCTAACAACTTGAGAGATGGATAAAATTACACCTTACATTGCTATAATATATCAATTAATTAAATCAAAGTCAATATGAAAAAAAATCTTGGTGTACAAAACAATATTAATTAAACAAAAAATCAAAATTATACATTATTCTATTAAACATGTATACCATGACTATTTATGATTTCCAAAGTCTATTTAAATATGTTTTACAAATATGAAAATTATAACATAGATAACAAACCATTTTAAAAATCATGTTTAATATTTTGTCACAGATTTTTCAGTTCACACACTCCGCATTAATAAATATATTTTATATAACCTAATATAAATATCTGAAAACTGTTTTTATACATCAAATTTTAGATTAAAAATGATATCTAGATTTCAAAATTAACTTGAATTTCCTTAATTTACATAATCATTTTTTCTAGGATACCTATCAAGGGACTAACTATAATCAAATTCTAATGGTTGGTCTTGTTAAAAGTTAATCTATAAGAATCCTTTGATACTCATTAAAATATCATTAGGAAGAATTAGGCACTCTATGGTGGATAAGTGTTTGTGTAATATAATGGTTAAATAACTAAAAACAACTCTACAATTTTATTTATCAACTTAAATGTAAAGACCCATAAATTCCATATAATTTTTAAATTATATGGGAATATTAAGAATCTTTGAAAAATAACGGTGCCCGATTCTATGGATCGGTGTTCCTGGAATAGAAGTTTAATCATTTTTAAGGTACATTTAGTAAACTTACTGGCGACATTTTTTATATTTTGTACCGGTTATCGAATTAAAAATAGGAAGGCACCATTGAATTTGATACTCTAGGATTCACTTAAGGGAGGATTCACTTTGACCATAGTAGGTCAGGAGAAAATTATAATTTTACATATTTTTGAAAATAATAAAATTATATAAAAAATGATATTTTTATCTTCTACAAACTATTGATTGGCGGTGGCAGGACCACTTAGTAGTCAATCCATTTAATTACTTGAATCTTCTATTTTGTAACCACACTATTGATTGTAAAGAGTTTTCTTCATTAATTAACTTCATTACACTTTTAATGTGTTAATCAACCTTTCCATCTATTTAAATGAGGCTCGGGATTGTGTTTTTGAAATAGAAGTGATGAACATCTGATGAAGTACCAAAGCATCTTACACAAATGATGAATGGAGGCTTTGTAAGTAACATTGGAGGAATTGATCTAGGATCAATGAACGCTTAATGCTTTATGAAACACAGATTCTTCATCCACAACCGCGTCTTCTCCTCCAGTTCAGAGGTAGGATTTTTTTAGATTTAATTCATGATAATTTGTTTCTTTTTTGCGTCCATGAAAATCAACAATAATCACAGAAGTGTTGAAATATTTTTATTTCATATTTGATTATTTAATTATTACTCCCTTGATATGATGCTAATGCGAAGGGAACTTGCCAAACAAACAAGGCTAGAACCCTCCACTGCTTCGGTTTTTGTCGTGTTCTTTATGGTCAATATATGAACTCAACAGAAATGCCAATTTGGGAGTCACGCAATGATGGAAGAAACTTGAGAGGCCTATATGTGTGTTCGGAAAAGAAAATAATCTAATTTTGCTCAACCGGTGGCCCGCAGAAGTTCTGGTGCCAATCGGCGTCGGTTGGCCACGGTGGCAGCAGGCGGTGCACTGTCATGAAATGCGGAGGGAATCGGCGACATTGAGCTGCGTTGGTCAATAGGGGAAGCCGACCCTCAGTCGTCTGAATTGGAAGAAGGTGGCACACCGTGGTGTTGAGCCACGACAAAGGGGACCCTCCCCCTGTGGGTCACGCTGATAGGGATGCGGTGCAACATAGCACTGACGTTTCAAAGCATAACGACATTATACCATTCGGGAAGGAGGATATACCCCCCTCGCACGACCACTCTGCTGGGGGCCGCCCCAGCGAGTGGGTCCAGCCACCCAGCTGGCCGAGCCCATTGCCCAACGGCGGAGCCTGCCGCGGCCCAGCCCCCTCGGGCTGACCCAACTAGTTCGGGATGGGCCGAGTGGGACCTGGGTCAAACCTGGACTAGGTCGGGTCAACCCGAACTGGGTTGGGTTGGCCCAGGAAGGGGCGGGTCGGGTCGGTCAGACATGTCCCATATCCTTTTTTGCCTAGATACTCATAAAAGGCCATATATCACAAACTAAAAGTATGTTTGATGAACCGTCTATGATTCTAGAATCCTTGGAATGATATGATAATTTTTAGACACTCCACCTATGTTTTCTACAATGTTGGAGTATGGTTGTCTTGGATCGAACTTGAATCTAACCGGGCACTTGGCAATAAAATGCCTATAACTCGCTTACTGAGCGCCCGATCGACACGCTGTCTGTTGCGTTGGGACCCTTTAGTCATAGCTATCCATTTATTTTCTACATTTTGGAACTTTTGGTTAGTTGAGGAATGACTGATATCATGGGGAGAAGATACAATGGAACTCAAGCGCACAAGGTTGGGGGAATCCAATGGTTGGATGTCAATTGAAGAGCAGCCTTGTGGGGATCAAGAACATTGCGAATGTGTGTGGATCATCATTCTAGAAACCATATGTGGATCATCATTCTAGAGACCCTATGTGGATCACATCATAGTGACCCACTGGGGATCACCATTCTAGATACCCTGTGTGGATCAACCTCATAACAACCTTGTGTTGATCAGCATTCTAGAGACCCTATGTAGATCTGCATTACGCGACCCGACAGGGACCATCCATATATGAGCCAATCGAGGATCAATGACATATGGAACTCTATGGATTGAAAATGTAACAAATATTTCCTGGTTCAGTTATGGAAACTTTTTAATGAAATAATATGACATGGTTTAAAAATAATTACATTTCTTCCTAATCTCCAAGTTGTATATGTGGTTTAAGCTAAGTCGTTTTCTTTTTGCATTGTGATTGAGATCATTCTTTGTGGTTTTACTTTGTTGAATTAGGAGAGATCTTCGACGATCTATGGGTCCCTACTGGGTATTGTTATACTCAACCCTACACGGGCTTCTCCCGCACCTTGTTGTGTCATGTGCAGACAACAAGCATCTTGTCTTAGACATTACGGAACCAGGACCAGGAGGTACACGTAGGTGACTGGATGATGTGGAGAGATATGGAGATTAGTTGTACCTACCCTTCAGGTAAGATCCTTGGTAGATGATTTAAAGTGTTGTTTACTATTATAGTTGTACCTTTTCAGTTGGGCTTCTATTCCGACCCCCTTACATTCTGTACACAATTTTCTACTATAGTTTTACTAGATGGTTTGCATCTTTTCATGTTCTTAGTTTGTGTGTTCACAGATTTAAAGGAAATTTATTCCCACTTTTAGGGATATTCCTTTTCGGTGCTAGTCTCCAACCCTAGACCTATGGAAGGGGAGCTTTGGGTAGTCATGACACGGGCCTTGGGGGACAGGTCGTGACAAAGTGTTATCAGAGGAGTCAATATTTCCAAATAACTAGGAGTGCCATATTTCTAATGGTGCAATAGTATTAAGTGAATGGAGTGTGGTATTTAGTTCAGAGAGTCCAGTTTTTTTTTTGCAGCGGCAGACATATCCATACACCAGGTCCCTAAATTTTAATTTTTGTCTCAGTACATGAAAAAAAAGATTTGGTGTGTATTCGATATGTTTTAATTTTGATCTCATTTGATTCAGCTCAAAAGGTATAACTTATTGACTAGGGCAGACCTGTTTATTTTTAGGATTCAACCATGTGGACAGAAATCATGGATTCCTAAGAGAGTTCATGATGGTGGACCACCAAGTGACGATACTTCGGGGCATGGCTCTCTTACAGTGATAAGACCAATGGGTGGTGCACCAACAGCACCACTACTAGTGGGGCAGCAGTTTCCACCAGCCCCACTGGAGGATGGTGCACAACAACTGAGCACATTTCACTTGTTCTAGCAGAAGAGGCCCATGGGTTTTTGAGTTGAGACAGAACCCTAGGCAGCTAAGGACAATATGGAGGCTGTTTCACATGTTTTTCGCAATCTGTGACACTAGTAGAGCAGATGGTGATCCTAGAGGCTGGCCTCGCCCATGGCACAACAGGGAGATGGTGGAGTTGGATTCTCCTATTACATGAAGATGTGACTATCACCATAAAAGACTTTGAGAGACTCATTATGGTGGAGTTCATTCCAGTTACACAATTCACTATGCGTATTCACATCCTCTTGCACTTACAACGGGGCAGACAGATAGTATCCTAGTACATGGGGAGGTTCAATGACCTCTTGTGCTACTCCAAAGACATAGTACATGACCATTTCTTCTAGGCCCAAACAATTGATTAGGGTCTTCGGTGGGAGATCAGAACATCAAGGAGATCAATCAATCTCCCAACGTAGGCTAGGGTCCCCGACCGAGCATTATTGATGGATAGATTCTTAGCTAAGCAGGAACCAATGATGAGATCCACAACCATACGACTTGTAGTTGAGTCATTTTCAGTGACCAGTATGAAGATGACATAGAGTTCCAAGAGAGATAGACATTCTAGAGGATGGCCCTAGGCTGTATGGTTGGAGGTGTGTATCTCACGTGGAATATCGGGCCATCATAAGAGAGACTGTTCTTCATATGAGGCAGCCAGGGCCCCATGGCACATGACTTCCTGACCCACCCTACTAACTATCAGAAGGTAGTTGAGGGATCTTCGGGCCATAGGATGAGATTCGAGTGAGGTGGTTCACATGGCAGCGAATGTGGAAGGGGAGAATGACATGAAGTATGCGGTGGGAAATGATTTGAGGTTCCACTTCCAGCACCTCCATTTGGTCCACCCCAACCTCAGGGAGTAGGTGGACAGGGATGAGCTCAGCTTCAGCCAGCTAAGGCCTATGACCATGGTTCTCCAATGATGATTCAAGGTACGATATGTCTCTACTCTACCCTTGATGTGGTACTTATAGACACAGGTGACGGTCACTCTTTCATTTCCATGACTTTCATTCGGAGCTCTGAGATTCTATTAGATCCATTATCTCAATCCTTACAATTAATGACTCTTATAGGAGAGTATTCGATGATTAGACACAGGTGTCAGTAGTGTGAGGTTACTATAGGATGCGAGAGCATTGGATGGGATCTCTTAGTTGCAGCGTCGAGGCCTTATGATGTCATCTTGGGTATGGACTAGTTATTCACGGTCTATGCTCAAATTGAATGTCTTAGATGCAATGTGTTGTGTGTCCGTGAGGATGGAACCAGGTTTTCCTTCACCGGTTAGAAAGGAACCTTTATAGCTCAGGATGGACGCTCTCATAGGTGGGTACAACTGATCAATTATTATTTGGATATCCCTACCCTCAGAGTAGTTGACATGAGGAGTCTGAGTTATCCTGTAGTAGGTGACCAGTATTTAGATGTCTTTCCTGATGATGTTCTTGGACTACCTCCACATAGAGTAGAAGAATTTTACATTGACCTGTACCCAGGGACGATATCGATATCTACACTAACATATCTGATGGCTCCCATGAAGCATCAAGAGTTGTGGGTAACATTAGAGCACATGCAGAGGAAGGGTTAGATAAGGCCTAATATTTCTCCATGGGAATCCACAATTTTATTTTCCAAGATAGAAAATGTGAGTTTGATGGATTTCATGGACTACCAGTACATGAACTAGATGACTGTGAAGAACATGTATCCTCTCCCAACGATTGATGATCTTTTGACCAGCTAAAGGGAGATCGATGTCTTTTGAAGATATAAATCAGATCAGGAAATTATCAGCTCAGATTACAAGATGAGGATGTGAAGAAAATGTCCTTCTAATTTCGGCATGGCCATTATGAGTTCTTTATAATGCCTTTCAGCATAACTGACGCTCTGAGAGAGTTCATGGGTCTCATGAATCAGATCTTCTAGGCTTACCTTGATCGCTTTTTGGTGGTCTTAAATGATGACATCTTTATATACATAGCATTAGAGGTGGAACACACTACACACCTATAGATAGTTTTGGATATACTCGGAGAGATCCATATTTATAGAAAGTTCACGAAGTGCCTTTTCTCGATACGAGAAGGTGACATCATAGGGACAATTATTTATAAGGTCGAAGTGGCAGTGGATATGGCGAATATAGAGGAAGTGCTTTCTTACAGCCACACAAAAGTGTGATCGATATATGAAGTTTCCTAGGATTGGCATAGTATTACAAGAGATTAGTACCTGACTATTACAAAGTTGTGAAAAATATGAAATCATTGACAATGAAGGTAAATCACTTTGTTTGGATGAACAGATTCAAGTAGAGTTCTCAAGAGCAGAGGAAGAGACTGATGAGTTCCCCCATCTTGAGGCAACCAGAAGTGGGTGTTGGGTTTGTAGATTACTGTGACGCTTCAATGATAATACTTGGATGTGTATTGATGCAAGAGAAAGTGGTAATTTCCTACTGATCATGTCATTTAATACATGACAAGAAAACTATGCTACCCATGACCTGGAGTTATCACTAGTGGTCTTTTTACGAATGATGTGGTGGCACTACTTGATGGGTGAAAAAATTACATTCTACTCTGATCACAGTATTCTTAGGTATATCTTCTCACAAAAGGACATGGACTTGAAACAATGATGATGGATAGAACTCATCCAGCACAATGACTATGAGACAGTCTATACTCATGGAAAGGGATATGTGGGGGCAGACGCACTTAGTAGGAGGTTTGGTCTACAGTTAATGAGTGGGGAAATAGAGTATCTAGCCGCATTGCAGATCTCATTTGTGGATATAGATGGAGAAGGATACCTCTAGTATAAGACTATTAATCCCCACTGCTTCAATGAGTCATAGAGGTAATGCTTGGGGACATTGACAGTGAGGCCCGACATGATCAAATATCTTAATGACATGCTCTTTATGGATTTTCTAAAGGTGGGGATCACATCATTCACTTTAGAGGATGAAAAATGGTACTTCTGACTCTACATGAAGAGGTTTTGAGTGAGTTCCAAACATCCCCTTTGTTGGTACATCCTGGTGTGGTAAAGATATGCCGAGTCCTCCAGTGTTAGTAGTAGTGTCAAGGGATGAAGAAAACAGTGGAAGTGTTCATTTCATGATGCCTCACTCTTCCGCAGGAGAAGGATGAGCATCAAATATCAATAGGATTAACTCATACATATGAGGTATCGGTGTGAAAGTGGGATGGTATATCACTAAACTTCATAATGGGGATACCATGTACGTCTAGGGGCAACGATTCCATATGGGTTATTATTGAATGACTCACCATGTCGGCCCACTTCCTACCCATCCAAGATATGGGATTAGTAGAAATAATGGGATGCCTCTACATACATGAGATTGTACGGCTTCACAAGGTTCAATCTATGATTTTCTTAGATAGTGATGATCATTTTACATCCCGCTTATGGAAGGTATTAAAGGAGGTGTTTGGGACTCAACAATGTTTAAGAACCTACTTCATTCCTTAAATAGATGGTTTGATGGAGTGGACCATATAGACACTCAAGGACATGCTTCATGCTTGTGTCCTTGATTTGGATAATATTTGGAGGTCCACCTTCCACTGGTGGAGTTCTCATACAAAAATAGTTATCAATCCACCATCAGTATGTCTCCATTGGTGGCCTGGTACGAGAAACCTTTCAGCTCACCACTATGATGGACAAAGCCAGGGGAGTCAGCACATATGGATCCTGAGATGGTACAGGCTACCACAATGAAGCTGCAGATCATCCAGGAGAGGATGAAGGTTTCACATCTCTGATATAAGTCCTATTTTGACAATATATATAGACACTTGGAGTTTGAGGAGGGATACTATGTCTTCTATTGGTCTCAAATTAACGATTATTACAGAGGTTTGGTCGGGGCAGCAAACTATCTCTTATGTTTATCGGACCTTTCCAGGTCCTCAGCATGGTAGGCGAGGTGGTGTACCATCTATCTCTTCCACCATATATGCATGAGGTGTATAATGTTTTCCACGTGTCACATTTTAGAAGGTATGTGCAACATCCATCGCAGGTTATCGACTGGGGAAATATGGACATCGATGATGGGGCGACATTTGTGGAGTTCCTGGTGGAGATAGAGGATTGAAAAGAGTGGGTCCCTTGTGGGTGGTTGATTCCTCTGGTGCGAGTACTCTGGGAACATGGGAATCTCTAGGAGATCACATAGGAGTTTGAGTCTCAAATAAGTGCTCAGTGCCCCCATTTATTCCTCTAGTTATGCTATATCATTAAAGGATGAAAATCCCTAAAATGCTGAGAATGTGAGGACCCCGAAATTCTATATAATATTTGTTTATAATTATTTGGGACTATTACGGGTCTTTAAAAATTGACAGCACTTTATTCCTAGGCACGGTGTGCCGTAAATATAATTTTGAATTATTTTTATGTTACGTTCATTAAATGTGCAGGCAACATTTTATATCTTTTAAACTGGTGCTCAAATTATTAATCTAAGGGAACCATTGAATCTGCAGCTCTCAGATTCGCTTAAGGGGGGATTATCTTCGACCGTAGTATTTCGGGTGAAAATGTTACTTTTATGATTTTTTTAAGAATAATTAAATAACCTAAAAAATGTTATTTTTTTCTAGCAACTATTGAGCGGTAGTCAGGGGACTTCTGAGTTTTCAATCCATTTAAAGGATCGACACTTCTATTTTGTAACCACACCATTGATAGTTAAGAGTTTCATTCATTAATTAACCTAATTAATCATTTGATGTGTTAATCACCCATACCCTTTATTTAAATGAGGATCAAGAATAGGTTTTTGACATGAAATTGAAGAACCTATGAAGAAGTACTACAACTTCTTCCACCAACGAAGAACAGATGATTGGATGGAAATGTTGTAGAAATTGGTCCAGATAGAGGAATTCTTATGGATTTATCAAGGGTCAATTCTTCTTCCCCAACTGCGAAGTATCCTCTGATTCCTAGGTATGGTTTGCTTATGTTTTAATTCATGAGAATTTTTTTCTATTCCCTGCTTTTGAAAGAAATGAAAAATTATTGAAATGATGAACGATTTTATGTTTATCTTTGATAATATAATTATTACCCGCTTGTTCTGATGCTAATGCAGAGGGAACATGCTAAACGAAGAAGGGTGTGACCCTCCACCGCTTCGGGTTTAGTCGTGTTTTTCATGGGAAATGTTTGAACAAAATAGGAAATCAAATCTAGGAGCCAAATAGTGATGTTAGCAACCATGGTAGGTTGAAGGTGTGTTTGGAATGTGAAAACAGACCACCGATGCTCACCCGGTGGCACGTGGAAGTTTCACTGGCATCGGCCGAGAGTAGGGATAGAAGGCAGCGTTCTATCGCACGCCACGGTGAAGAGCCACGATGAAGGGGACTAGCACCTCGTGGGTCATGTAGATAGTGAGGCGGTGCCACGTGGCACTGTCATTGCAAAGCCAAACAAATTTCCGATGTTCGGGAAGGGGAGTGAACACCCTCATGCAAGCCACACAACATGGTCCATTCATGCCAATGGGTCGGTCAGCCTAGTGGGCCATTCCCATCAAAGGCAGGTCGGGTCAGAACCAGGTCAAACCTGAACTAGGTCAGGATGGCCTAGGACGAGGCGGGTCGGGCCAGAATCGAACCCTTTTTGTCCTAGATACACTGAAAAAGTCATATCTCGCAAACCAAAAATCGTTTTACGAACCTTATTTGGTGATGGAATCCTTGGTACATGATATTCCTTTTGAGATACTACACCTATGTTGTGGAGAAGGTATTAGTATGACTGGGATGATTGAACCTAAATCCAACTAGTCCCTCGGCTCTAAAATTCTTATAACTCACAGTATGGGCGTCTGCTGACCCATCGTATGTAGCATTGGGACCCTTTCAACTTGGTTGACCTTTGGGTTACTCCGTTTTAGAACATCATGGTAGTTCCAGGATAACCTATATCTTGAGGAGAAGATACTATGGAACTTAAGCGCACAGGGCGCAGGGAATCCAGTGGGTAGATGTCAATAAAATTATGCCCCTCTATAGATTAGCAACATAGAGACCCAGTGTGGATCATCATGCAAGAGACCCTATGTGGATCAGCATTCTAGCGACCTTGTGAGGATCAACATCCTATAGACCCTATGTGGATCATCATTCTAGCGAACCATGTGTGGGTAATCCTCATAACATCTCTGTGTGGATCAGCAGTGCGTGACCCAATGAGGACCAACATTAGAACGACCCCTCGAGGATTAGCAACATAAGATCACATGTCAACAATGGAACAACTACATTATGGTTCAGTTGTGGAAACTACGTAATGGAATAAAAATATTCAGCTTAAGACTAACCATCTTTATTCTAGATCTTTGAGTTGTATACCTGGTTTGAGCTGAGTCTTTTGCTTAATGATTTGAGATTGAGGTCATGCTTTGTGGTTTTCCTTTATGGAATTCATAGAGACCTTCGGGGGTCTAAGGGTCCCTACTAGGTATTGTTATACTAATGCCTACATAGGCTTCGCCCACACCTTCTTGTGTCTTGTGCACACGAAAATCATCTTGGATCAGACATTAGGGAGCCAGGACCAGGAGGAATATGGATGTGACCTGTTGATGTGGAGACCTCTGGAGACGAGTTGTACCTACCATTCAGGTAGCATCCTTGTTGGATGATATCAGGAGTTGTTTTCTGTTGTAGTTATATCATCTCACTTGGGCTTGTATTCCGGCCCCTTTACATCCAGTACACACTTCTACAACTATAGTTTTACAACGTGATTTTCATCTTGTCATGTTATTGGTCTTTGTGTTTTCAGGTTTAAAGGAAATGCCTTCCCACTTTTTGGGGTATGCCTTTCGGGAGCTTGTCTCAAACCCATGGCCTATGGAAGGTAGGCTTTGGGTGGTCACAACATAGGCCCTGTGGGATGGTTCGTGACCTTAAATTCCCAACACATATTAAAAAATAGGAAATTGTGGGAATAAGATGAGACTCAATATGTTACATAATTAATGAAACAATTATGGTTCTTATTTCTAATCAAAGAAACTCATTTCATTTCTACATAAATTATGTATGAGATCTTCAAGCATACTAAACCTTTGGTTTTCATGAATTTGGATTCATTGTGAAATATGAGTTTCATTATTTCCTTATTGTTCATATTTGATTGTATATGCTTTTCCACCATAGGTATGAAAGAGCATATAATATTTTGTTCTTTCTTTAATATCTTATCCAATTAAAACATAGTGGGGCCTATAGTCAAACACATGTTATAAGTATCCTTAACCTTTTCATTTTGTTGTGTTCTTATACTCATATTAGAATATTGATTGTGAATAGTGGTCTTGTAATATCATTCATTATAACAATCACCATTTATGTAAAACATTTTTTTGATAATTATCTTGATAACCAAATATGTTCATGGGGGATTAGTTCAATTTTTATATAAACATTAACTACGCTAAGATTTATATTTGGCGGTGTTTTTTCCGTTTAGTGGTTGTTTAAACCCCATTAAATATTTCTACGACGGTTTTGAATAACTATAGCTAAATTGTGTGTCGGTAAATAAATAGCTACAGTTTTTTAAAACTGTTGTAGAATGATTTAGTGGTGGGTTTTTAGCAACGGATTAAACAGACTCTATATTTTTTGAATTGTTTTTTAAAAGTAAAATTTTAAAAAATAATAAAGTTTCTTTTATTTAATTAATTATTTATTTATTTATTTATTTTTTTTGTAATTTTTTTTTTTTGCTTTATTTTTTATATTTATTTATTTGTTTATTTATTATTACTATGCTCATGCCCATGTCAATGCAAGAGTCCATGCCCATCTCCATGCACAAGACCATGCCCAAGCATATGCCCATGCACATGCCCATGCACATGCGCATGACATATATAAAAATTCTATGTTGGGTGAGATTTGAACCACTAACCTCTTCTTAATTCTCCAAAGACCTCAACAGTCTTACAAACTCTTCGTGTGGTCATTAAATCATATTTATTATACTTATATATATATATATCTATATATTAGAAAAATAAATAATATATAACAAATAAATACAAACAAAAAATTTATTAATCAATAATTAATAATGAATAATTAATAATGAAAATTTTAAAATTATTAATAATAAGTAATTATTAATATCTAATAGTGACTATTTACAAAATAATAATTAATAAATATAATATAAATGAATATTAAATAAATAAATATATAATATAGAAATAAATGGGAACTAAAAAATATTGAATAATAAATAGTAAAAAATAAATAACAAATAACAAATAGTAAATAAAAAATAGTAAATAGTAAATAGTAACGTATAAATTATAATTTCTAAATACTAAATAAAAAATAATATGTAATATGTAATATGTATTATATAATATATAACATATAATATATAACAAATAATATCTAATATCTAATATCTAATATCTAATATTAAATATCTAATATCTAATATCTAAGATCTAATATCTAATTTCTAATATGTAATATACAATACATAATTTCTAATACATAATTTCTAATATATAATAAAAAATAAAAAATAAAAAATAAATGAAATATATTATATATTATATATTATATAATACACATTTTCTAATATATAATATATAATATATAATTTATAACATCTAATATCTAATATGTAATACATAATATATACAATGTAATATATAATACTTAATATATAAGACAAAATATATAATATATAATATATAATATATAATATATTACATATAATATATTACATATAATATATTTCATATAACATATAACATAAAATATATAAGTAATGTATAAATATTAAATTAATTAAAAAATAATTTAATATAAGATAAATAAATAATTAATAAATATGGAATTAATAAATAATTAAATAAATAAATAAATAAATAATAAATAAATAAATAGTAAAGAATAAATGATACATAATAGAGTAAATGATAAATATTAAATAAAAAATAAAAATTAAAAATTAAATCATATTTAATATTCAATAATCAATAATCAATATTTAATATTTAATAATTATTTATAACTAATAAATAAAAATTGATCATTAAGAATTATTAATTCATAATTAATCATTATTATTTAAAATTTTATAAATAATTACGATATTATTAATATATTTTTCATAAATAAATAATAAATATTTAATATTTAATTAATATTGAATAATAATTAATTAATTAATTAATTAATTAACAAATGTATAATAAATTAATAATAAATTAATATTTAGAAAATTAAAAATAAAATAATTAATAATAAATATTAAATAAAACTAGTAAGTAATAAATAGTAAATAATAAATAATAAGGAATAAATAATAAATTAATAAATTAATAAATACAGAAATAATTAATTAGATAAATAAATAAATAAATAAATAATTTATAATTAATTATTTATAATTACTAATTTATAATAACTAACAATTGATAATTGATAATTAATAATTAATAATTAATAATTCATAATTGATATTTAATATTCAATATTCAATATTTAGAATTTAATAAATAATTAATAAGTAATGAAAAAAGAATAAATATATTATAAATAAATATATTATAAAAGAATAAATAACTAATAGTAAATAAATTAATAATTAATAATTAATAATTTGGAAAAAAATTAATAAATAATAAAAATATAATAACTAAATAATAAATAAATAAATAAATAAATTTGTCAATAAATATATTGATAAATATATAAATAATTAAATAAATAATAATTTATTTATTCATCAATTTATAATTAATAAATAATTTTAAGATAATTAAATTATTTACAAATAAATAAATAAATCATCAATTAATTGAAAAATCATAATACATTTTGAACCTCTTAAAACCCTAAAACACTAAAATGATCCTAAATCTGAAATGAGACTCATTTTTAGTACCATAACCAGTCAAATCAAAGATCATGAAATGAGATTCAATATGATATGTGGTAGAGGCTGAACAGGCCCAGGGATCGAATGTTATAACCCTTTGAATTTTAAAAATTCAGAATTTGCAACTAAAACCTCAGTTTGAGAGGTGTTATTGGCCATTCTAGAAGAATAAAATATGGTACATTACTTAAGGATTTGGTAGCAGACCTAAATATCTTATATCTCATCGGAGGCTTTGATTTGATATGTGGATGAGTTAAATGGATACCCAAATTAAAATTTATTGTCAATTGAAGTTTGAGTTCAATTTTTTACATTTGAAATTTGAATATATTTTTTCCATTGATTATCACAACAATTAGATCTCACTTGGTATTATCTTATTTGATAAAAATCGATTTGATTTTTTGTATAGTAAAAATGAACTCTCATATAGAAAATTATTTCCATTTGATGCTGAACTCTCTGATTCAACTTATTGATGATTTGTTTTATATTTGAAAATATTACTAACTAATAATTAGAAATATTTATTAATTGAAACATTATAATTAATTAATATTATGAAAAATAAAAAATATTTTATTTTAATGATTAAATAAATAATTTTTTAATATTTTTTTCCTCAATTTTGTGGCGGTTTTGAAAACACCGCTTCCAGAAAAACTGTAATTTTTTTGGAAAAATTTTTAAAACAATTATGAAAAATATTTTAAATACATTTAACGACGTTTTTTTCATGGCAGTTTTCAAAATTGATGCTAAATGTTTCTCAATCAGAAAATTAGCAGTTGTTTTGAAAACAACCTCCTTAAAACCATCACAAAAATAGTTTTCTTGTAGTGTTTGTATCTCTTACGAAATTATTATTTATTCCTTTAGCCATGATCCCCATAAATCTAGTCCTCTGTATCCATTATGGATTTAATAATTAAGGCAATACTATTTGGTATTTTGTTCAAAACTTCTATCGAACAAAAAATGATCAATAAATTTTCCCACATTTAATTTTTTATAGTATAGCCAGACTTCACATCATGTTGTTTTTGAACTGATCGATTTTTATTAGTAACTTTCATCTAGGTTCCAAAATATATAATCTTATATACTTCTAAATTTGATGATTTCGTGTGTATCATATCAATTTTATCTACCTATATGTCTCACAAAAAATATTTAAAAACCACACTGGAAGATGAAATTTATTTAGTGATAAAAGAATTAATTTAATCACTGGTTACCTCTCTCCATGAACATGAAGTAGATTGATCAATATATTATTTCATGATATTCATTCCTCTGATATGAGAATTTTTAAAAGTAAGAATCATCTAAGACCCACCTGTGAATGAACATTTCTTTTCATCTAATTAGGATTTTTCAGCTTGTGTCGATTATATATTTTCCAATATCACCTACAACCCATGACATTATAATTGAGTGTATTTTTATGAAACTCAATTATTCTCAATATATCATCCCAATCTCTATTCATCTTATGAATATAATATTCATTATTATTATATATTTATTATAGTTAATTGTTAATGTTATTTCTTATCATGGATTTGATTTCCAATTGGGAATTAGTGATGAAAAAAAGTATATTTTTGACTTTCCTCCAAATCATGGATCTTCAATTAAAAAAATTATTAATCTTATATTTCTCAAATCACACATTTTTATATGTTTCTTCATCTGGGGAGGAATTTTTTTAAAAAATCATTAATATTTCTCATTTTCTTCAACCTACTGGGTGAGATTTTTAAACATTTGGAATTTTTTAGAAAAAGGTTTTTCGTATCTTCAACATTCAATTCCATATATAATTTTTCATCAAGTAGTCAATTGATAAACCCAAATATATAATTCATAACCTCAATTGGAACATTCATTAGGTAATAATTGGCTTCTATGTAGAGATATTCAATTTCTCCAAGAGACTCACATTCCTTATATTATTATTTACTAGATGGTGATTCTTCAAGAAAATCATTATCAACCAATTTATAAATTATACTAAAAAATTGATTAACTTCATGTAGTGGTGAACCTTGTTTCTTATTTGACCATTTTAATATATTATTTTCCACTTTATATTATTTTCTTCAAGATTGTTTTTCAAAACATCCACAAATTTGTTGACGGGGAAATATAATATATTATATATCAGAGTCACCTATGAAACATCCTCAAATCACCACTTCTTTATAAATAGATATAAAATTGGTATATAAAAATAGATCATACCAGAATGAACCTCGTATGATCTGATACCAAGTTAATTTCAACAAATGTGTATAGTAACATAAGAAGGGGGTGACATAGGGTGACCTATTTTATAGAATATATTTATACTTAAACTTTTACCGATTAAAATATTCTCACATTTTTATATCCCATGATACCTATTAAGATAATAATATATCTCATTATATTTTACCGAAAACACAATACATCCTGAAATATAGAATGTAATGTAATATTATCACATAATTTTTTTACAAGGTTTTGAATCAATGTGGGTACCAAATAATATCTCTATTTAGTTCTGATAAAAAAGACTTCTTTTTACAAATTTATTGTTGTTTTTATAAATACATTATCAGATATCCTCCCCTTATCTATTATCCTAATGGGTGGAAGGTATCATAATTTTTCCAATGTGTTTAACCGATACATTTGAGGTGGTCTTAAATCATTCTATTCTTTTGGACATGTATCATTCCCTTCTCTAAAATAGTAGATTCCACCTAAAATATCTCTAGAGGAATATTCTTAGATTTTTTGGTAACCATTATTTCTGAAATGGTCCTCTAGAGATCCGTTATATACAAGAACTCTAATCTAATTAAAATGACTCTATTTCATTTATTGAGACCTTATTCCTTAGAATAAATTCTTCGAATAATAGAATATATTCATTAATATTTCATGATTTTTGATTATGTTACCTTCTTCACTCAACATCAAAATGAAGAAAACATATAGATAGAAAAATTATACAGGTGGTGTATATCCTCAAGTATTTCATCTATATTGTATTCTATGATATTGGTTCATCTTAGGACTCATTCCTCCTCAATGAATAGATTTAAAACTATAGTATGTTATCCATTTCTACTTTCATTAATACTAAGAAATAACATAAATAAATATTATTAACTTCAAACTCTCCCTTCTTTAACAACTAAAAATATCCATGATTAAAACAATGTCAAATCACCAAAAATATCTTCTTATTCTCTTCCTAATGGATCATATAATTGGGCTAATAATTGATCTATAATGTGAAATCCTTAATATTTCATAAATTTTTTTCTTAAGGATTCATTGAAACTGATCAAAAATTATATCTTTTAATACCTCTTGATGCCTCTGATTTTTAATTCAATGTGATAATAGAATCATTTATACATGTTCTCCCCTTTATTTCATATAGTCATAAATATTGAAAGTGTTTTTTCTTTAAATGGTGGAATTTATGTATGCATGCACAAATATTCATGCTATGACATCAAATATTGTGTAAGAACTCTCACCCAAGAAAATATTTCCACCACATTACTTTGGCATCGTTCTTATATTATGGGATAATTTGTTATTGACTTCAAGAAAAAAAATTTGGATTTCATTCCATTCATAGAATAAATCAAATGATCTTCCACTTATTTATAGATAAAAATTATTTCATTTCTTTCAGTCAATATTCTTCATGTTGTGGAACACCTCATCATCATAAAAATTTCTTAATACCGAGCTTGAATCATAGAAACTATTTTTTTATTTTGATATTTAAAACTTTGAAGTATAGTTGAAGCATAAAATATTTTATTTTAAAGAAATCATAAAATTTTCAAACTATTGAATCATATGTATGATATATAATATTATAAACATCAATTTTTTGGGATGTAATTATCTTTAATATTTCATATGTTAATTTCTTTAACAATATTCTCTACTAACTTGAGAGAATATATTATGAATTCCTTAAATAACTTATTCAATTTTTTAAATATATTATGTGTGACATAAATATGATACATATCAGAGTGAACATATTAATTTTATGATTTATACATCCTCGTAATATATTACATATGTTATGGTGGTTCCTCCATTTTAGGAATTTCTAAAAAAATCCAAAACGTATCAATCGTTTCAAATTAAAGATATTATGTATCACTGTGAGCAAATAAATTTTACATATTTATTCATCTCTATGTACAATACATTACAAATCCAATTACTTTATCATTTTTAGGTTGAATTTTATAGGAAAACATACTTATTTATCATAGAATATTACACATTAAAAAAATACTAATACATCCTAAATTATTTAGGGAGTCTAGATAATATAATATTCAACAAATAAATAATTTTATGCATATAAAAATGGTTATTACCTTTATAATTTTTAGTTGATATATATAAACACACACACACATTAAGAACTCTACTTCCTTTAACATTTTTATTTCTAATGAAAAACATATCTATTAAATTAATTTTTCAATTCATCAATCAATAACTCCAAATTCCCAAATTCTTTTATATCACATAAAACATATTAAAATATATATAGAGAGTATTTATTCCCATCTAAAACATCTCAATCTAAATTAACGTAAATTGGATAATATTGAAATGTTTTAAAACCTTTTCAGCATCATTTCCATATTCTTTCAAAAATTAAATACTAAAAAAAGAGTTTTTCAATACACCTTAATTTCCCCAAAACAACAATCATCAACTCAATAATCATTAAAAATATATAAAATTGAAATTGTCTATTTATTACACTGGCATTCATTCACACTATTCCTCTAGATGGAATCATAGAATTACAGTAAGATTTTATCTTCATTAAATGTAGCTCTCAAATAGTTTCAATAGTCATTTTCTCTAACACTATAATGATTGTTATAGAAATTTCTCTCCACATTAGATTATAACTATTAATTAGTACATTATGATAAAGAGCTATCAATCACTAGATATAAGGGATTCTATTTAAATCTATATACTATAATACACAATTTTGCAATATAACACTCATATTATTTTCCCATCCATAATTAAAAAATGTCTCATTTTGCCTTCATCATTGGGCTCATACGCATTACCCAAAATACTTCACACACATTAACATTCATTATAATAAACATAAGGATATATATATATATATATAACAAAAAATCCATCAATCCATTTAGGTTCATCAAAATCTAAAGGAACAAAATATAAATATCAATATACGTTTTAACCCTTGGATATTTATTTATAGGTTTTGAGGTTTTTTTATCTTTGATAATATTGCATAACCAATTAAGAACACATTCAGGTAACTAGAGAATTAAAAAATATAATAATTTTTACATCAATACGAGCTCAAAAATCATATAGTATAAATATAATTATGTGTTATTCAGCAAAAACATAAAATATTTTAAAATAATAAAATAATAACACTTATGTAATTTTATGTTAAGGATGAAAATTATATAATAAATTATATAAAAATTTGTCTATAGTTAGAGAATTATTTAAGTTAATGGAAAAAAAATTGAATACTAAATAAATTAATTTTTTAGGGTAACATTTGATAACAATATGAATGAATATTTCATCAAACAATGTCATGATCAATGATTGTTATTTAACATATAAGATGTATAAGATATTATTTTAACATGAATCTCACTAGTTTAAATATATGATTACAATTTTTAAATTAATATATATATATATGTTTGAATTTTCATACTAATAGATATGGTATAAAACTAATGGTTAGATTCCTATGACAATAGTAACACCATAAAATAGTAATGAAATTGGAATATTATATATAATACTACCTATATATTCTTTATAATGTTAATATCAGACTATGAAATTCATTATATTAATTTTTTTGTCATTGTTTTAATTATTGTATATATCCTTCCAAATAACATTATTTCATTGTACGTAATCTTTTCATGTGCATGATATTCATAGTGGTCCCAAACCATTTTATTCGCAACATGAATTCATGATGTTGATTTATTTTTGTTGAATCTTATTTTTAGTCATATGGTATATTTTTATAAAAAATAAGTAACATTTTTTCATGTTGAAAATAATATAAAATTCATATCATAATATGTTTAGAGAATATTAATATTTATTATATAATATTTTTTATTCCAATATTATTCTACCATAAAAAATCAAAGAAATGTTTTAAATTTTGATAACCAAACACGAATAAATGAATATAATGCTCCACTATTACCTCCTCTTATTCCAATTTATGTTCTTCAAACATGTTTCTCGATTATACCTTTATTATTCATGTCCATTAATTATATAATACTATATATATTTCATCGATATTTGGGATAAAATATCCACTATATTAGTGGAAGAGTACTAATTATAGTGCAATAATATATTATATTTGTATACAGGGTATTGAATATAATTTCCCAATATAGATAAGTAGATGAAGTTGATGAAATTAGATAGATGAGGAGTAATCTTAACCATTATAATTCATCACCAATGCAGTCAAGTAAATTAATTATACAAATTTATCTCTAGTAAAATATTTCCTCAATTTCAATTCCCATGATCCCTAACCCCAAAGAGATCATTATGATGGTATGATTAGATATCTATAAATTATTTTCAATTATCATAAATAAATTCATATAAATATTTTTTTATTAATTTTCATTGGGATCTCATGTATCTTACTAGTTATATTTTAATAATTTATTTTCATAAAACTTTTCATTCTTAAACAACATCTTAACAAGATGGATATTGAAATCGATTTCCATATGAAGCCATAAATTAATAAATGTTTTTCTTACGTTGAAACTATCATTATTTGAGAATTCCACAAAGTTAATTGGTCCAAATTCATTATAAATATAGATATAAAATCATAATAGATATTCCAATATGTATGTATTATTTTCATACTACCCTTAATGATAATTAGAGGTGTTAATTTTTTTTATAATATTTAGTGTCATTTTAGGACTCATCTATAACATGGATGGAAAAAACTTTCTTTACAGATAAATGTGGCTCTTTAATTATAGGGTTCCACGGTTTGATGACAATTACCAAGATATTATTCCTTACCCAACATGACTTCATTCACTATTCAGAAACAAACTCAATTCATTTACATCCAATTATTTCTAACTCCCCTACAGTTTTTGATATTTTCTTATTGAAAAATTTTATTAGCATATACTCCCCAAGAGTTCTCAAAGGCCTCTTCTCTTGCTGATTGTTCAGTAGTTGTGCAGTTCTGATGTAAAAGAACATTTTTTAATGATTTTGATATATTTTTGATATTAGAGATTCCCATCCAAAAAAATGAGACAAAATAGATGTTTTGAATGGATGAAGGTAAAATTCTTGAACAGGGTTCATGTTTTTCACACCATCATGTGGGATGCTTTTCGGTTGGGGTTTTCATTGCTTTAAATACACACAATAAAAACAAGGATTATTTATGAAATAATTAAAACCTTAATAGAGACTTAATGATTGAGAAAATTTATGGGGGAAAATAATGGTGGAATGAGTCTACCTTATTGACATTAGTGGAAAATAACCCCCTAATTTCAGTTGTGTTTACTATATCTCAATGATTCCAATCATCATATATATCCCAAGAAATTGTACACACCCAATTCAATTCATGAGAATATCTAAAAGATGATCCATAGTGAGATTTTTTAGGATTATTTTTCCTCCATCATCTTGCTACCAAATGAAATTGAATCGGGTGTCATTTTCCAATCTATGGTCATGGAATATATGGTAATTTCTTATGGAAATAGTGGAACTGTTTCCACATTAACAACCTGCGCACTGTGGTCTAAAAATATAAATTCTAAAAACATTATAGACAACCCTATTACATCACATGGAACAATAATTACTATATAATCCTGCATTTTTTATTTCATATCTTTTCATTACATTTTAAAAATATAGGATCTTTAATTTCCATTGTCTTGAATATCAGGAACAGAATACATGAAAACATTAAATATTATTCTAATAAAATTGTAATAATTCACCATTGGGTCATCATAAGTACAATTATTACATCTAATTACATAGAGACATATATCAAAGAAAAGGGTGAGCGGAAGGCCCAACAAAAAAACAATTGAAACAGTTTATATGTGAACTTGAGCGACATCAAAAAGAACATGAAGGATAACATAATGGAATGATAAAGTGGAATATCATAACAATACTAACGTGTATAATTACTTGAAAATGTGGCTACAACATTTAATTTATTCATTTATGAACATATCACCAAGGTCCTTCCCAAATGTGTCATAAAAATTTCTATTGTTATTCACCAAATATCGTAAATCTTTTCATCTCAAGATATTTTATCATTTATCCAATGCATTGGTGAGAAATCATGGATTACCCTTAATAGTTATTTATTTTCATGTGATATACATAGATAATAAACAATCATTTTATAAATAATGGAAAAAATAATATAATCAATTTATGTCATTTCAATATCATGACCTTTTAAATATGATTAAAAATATTATCGTTACGTCATTCATAGCCCATGGAAAATGATTGATGGTTTACGTTTGTAAATTCTAGAATAAAATACATAATTTTTATGTATTTATGAATACACCCTTTAAACATAATATGATTGGGTAACCATATTAATAAAATAAAAAAATTCTTGAGAAAAAGAGTAAGAGATTTTGAGATTAAATTTTTGTAGCATAATATCTATATAACCTAGTTTTGTAAAACACTAGTACTTTCCCGTGCATTTTCGTGGTGATAAAAAAGAATTTTAAGTTCATGCGATCTCATGATGATATGGTTCAATGATTTTATAGAGGCAATAAAATATTTTGGAAAAATAAAAGAAACTGTGAAAGTTGTAAACTGTACAATAGATTGTAATTAGTAACCTAAATTAAGTAGGAATAATTCATTGAAATGAAAAAGAGTTTCATAAAAATGTGAATGAAACATGGTAAGAATATCTACATTATCTATTAATATTCTAGACTATAGTGTAAAGGAAAATTAAGAAGCAATGTTGATAATAACTAAATAATGGTTGATTATCAGTTACCATGAAATTACATCATTCTTTTGGTTTCATAAATCAGCAATACCAGCTGCTGGTGGGATATAACCAATGCATAATAGAAGCACCATCCAAATGCAATATGAAATATATTTTCAGTACAATATTTATATGAAAAGATAAGTTGTTTTCACTGCCACTCCTGGTTTTCCATCCTTCTTTAAACATGTTCCAGAGCTCCTGTCAAACTGTAGTCCCATGGTGCTATGTCCTCGAGCCGCTTGACACAAGTGGGGAGCTGAAATTTCCAACAATGAAATTAATAGTAAATCACAATCAGTTGGTTCAGGTACTTGTATGTCATGCTAATGAGATGAATCCATACAAGCAGGCTACCAGGAACTTGTGCTCATGGCATTGGGAGCTTGAAAAATGGGTACAGTACTAGGTGGAGATACTGAAATTCCTGCTCATAAAAACCCCATAGAAAGATGAATGGCCAGTTATCAAGTACATATCACCAAAATGTTTCAATGTACCATAACAGGTGGAATAGAAGGTACATAATTTGGTAATGTTTAATATCATACCACTTTTAAAACAGAATAATTCAAATGTGAATATATTAGGAAGACATCAATATAAAATTTTAAATTAAGATACATCAATTGTAATGTGAAACACATTGGAATAGTCATGTATGGAAACATGAATTCAATATAAAATGAATTTAAGAAAACAATATGGCATACTATGAAAGACAAAGATGAAGAGAAGATACTTAAGGAATAGATTATCTAATAAAAAATATGAGATGTGTCGAGGAATAATTATAATACAAAAACAAATTTTGTACACAAATAGAGTTGGTGTGATGTTTAGACATGGAAAATTTTTCCAGGAAGTAGAAGATGTTCCCAATGCATTTCATCTTTTCCTCGCTAATATAAGATTGGTTGGAATCTTCCTTGTCTAACACTTCATAAGAGAACCTGAATATGCAGCATAACAATACAACATAAGAATTTATACAGAATAAGTATACAACATAAGAATACCTGAATATGAAGAATAAGTAATAATGTAACTGAGAAATGGACATGAATGAAATCTCCAACTCAAAAAGAACATTCAAACAGACATGAAGAACACAACATAAGTATATAAATAATAATATATAAATGGAAATGAATGAAAGGAACTATCAAAGTACCACATAAGATGGGTGGGATGACATAAATCAGCCCCCTCCCCCCTCCCCCCTCCCCAACCATCCCCTCCCCTCCCCCCTGCCCTACCTTTCCCCCATGAGCCCCTCCCCCCTGCCATCATCCTCCCCTCCCTTCCAACTTGCGCAGCCCCTCCCCTCAAATGCCCTCCCCTCCCCTCCCCTCCCCTCCAACCTGCCCAGCCCCTCCCCTCTCCTCCCCTCCCCTCCCTTCCAACCTACCCATCCCCTACCCCTCCCCTCCCATCCAACCTTTTCTAAGGATTATTTTAACAGAAATTGGCGAAGAAGTTCCATAATCTAGAGCCATTTCCAGATCAAAAGTAATATGGGTAAAGAAGATGAGATTATTCAAATTTAATATATTTATTGTATATAAAAATGATGGTAAAATTAAAAAGTACTAACCATTGGCATGTATAGGTGAAAATGGTATGTGTGCGCCTCTGATCAAGTCGGAATTAAATTACACAGAATCTAATGTTGCAGTAGAACATAGTTGATGGGAGCTCATGGGTGATATTCCTGTAATGTTACGAACCTGTAATTTAGTAAGATTATGGAATTTTTTCAATGAAATGCAACACTGTTTATCCTATTTGTTGGTCTATCATATGAAGTCTCCTTTTCAATTTTGCATCTATCGATGTTGACGGTGTCTTCATCGTTGTCTTTTATAACATTCGGGTGGGATTGTTAACATAAGGTTATATTTTTTTCATGCACCATGTTTTCCCATATGTACCTATATAGAATTAAAAAATTAAATAAAATGTTGTTCAAAATGTTTCCTATTTGCTAGAAAATTATAACAGACACACCTACATAGTATAAATGGTAAAATCATTACTCAACACTAGGATCATGTTTCGTTAAAGAAAAAAATAATATAAAGAAACAGATGAGCCATTACATATTACTTAAATCTTCATAGTGTTTATAAATTCATCATGAATAATATGATTCTATTGTATGCTCTAAAAAGTGATTATCCTATATGACCATAGAAAGGTCTTCATTTTTTTATGTGGAATGTACAAAAATGTTTTGGAAATAACTGTTTAACCCAATATGTGTGTAGTGGAGATGTAATAGATATGATAATGTAAAAATTTTATTTAATCTTGATCAAATAATAAAAACTAAGCCATGATACAAATAATTTGTAAAGATCCCTAGCACCAAAAAAATTTCACTGATCCCATTACCATGAGGGGGTATTTCTCCAAATTGTAGTGTAACTCCACCACGTGACCTGGAATGTAGGATGAAGACCATCCACAACTCATATCATGTATGTGAATATTAAATTTTTTCTAAAAAATAGCCTATAAATGATGTAACAATCTATTTAAATTATAATTAATAGTTGTATAAGTTTCTAAGACATGATCACAATAGTAGTATCCAAAATTTAATATGAAAATAAATACAAATTTATTTGTATGATTGAGAAATCATATATATGAATATACTATTCAAATAAGAAATATGTGTAACCTTTGGGTAAATTAATAAATTAGTGGTACATAATATTTCAATAAAAGTAGAATAAATATGGAGATAGATAAAATATTAGAAGAATAAAATGATAATCAGGTTGTACCTTTGTACTAAATATTCAACTTCATGATTTTCTATCACATTCAACAATATCAGTACATAAAAATTTAAAAAAATAGAATTAAAGTATATGAAAATTAGAATAAATTGTATTGAAATCTAAAAATAACAACTTCTACAGGACGTTTTGTGTTATGCCTTCCCATATCCTATTAAGTTTATAGACTCCAAAATGACATAGAAGCTTGGATTCAGATTGTGGTCAATGATAACCATTTTGTTGTGTGTGTGATCAATGCATGTATAAGTGTCAAGATAGAATTCAAAATTAGTACAGATTTATGCTATATGGAAATAATGATAAACATGAAATAATAGATTACATCAATAAGAGAATTATGTGTAGCTGTTGGGTAAATGCTTCCACTATCAAAGGGGACTTCTGCAAGGTATTGAGGGAAATGAAAATAAATGAAACAACAATACCCGATAAGAAACAACCATCCATGTTTAACTTCATCACTTAAATGGGTGCATTCCATCTTAGCAATATCCATTGTTTGACAAATATGACCTACCTCCTAAAGAATGATCTTTGTTGCAAAATTTTTATGGCCACCACCAATTCTCCCCCTGAAATATAAACCCACATAGAAATGACATTATAGTAAATATTTAAGAATCTGATTGATAAAAAATGTAATAGTATCAGGACTACAGAATAAAAAACACTACCTGATTGTCATTGTTTCCATAGTCATCATCATTGAAATATTTCATCACAAGATCTTGATAGGGAGTTCATATATTGTGTATTTTTATTTTATTTTCATGTCATTGAATAGAACCATGGATTGAAGATCTATGATAATAGTATAAATAATGTATATTCTATAGAAAAATAATCCTTTGAATGTGCATGCAGTCACTGCTAGATTTGTATGTCTTAATGATGCAAGATTTCATTTTTTAAGAGAAATTATTTATATTTGATCTAAAACTATGAGATATACAATAAAGAAAATAAGTGTGAATGAAATGCACTGAAAAAAATCCCATAAATGTGAATGAAAACCATTATAAGGATAAATCATTGATATGAATATGAAATAAAAACTCCATATTGGATAGAACATTTAAAAAATATGTCCATGATCATATCTTCATATAAACACGTTACTTAAAAGACTGTAGTACCTAATGTTGATGTTATTTCACACAAAAAGCACCACTACAAGCTAAACTATTTTCTTAAGCATTTATTTTTGGGTTTTTATAAGAATATCTGGAGAACGATTAAATTCTTGAGGGTGTGAATTTATAAGTGTTTAGGGATTAAAGTCAAAAATTAAAATTGATAGACCTCAATGGATAACATAGCAGGTTCAACCCTAGGTCTAAGGTCCACAACTTCCACTGCTTGAATGAGAGTACATGTACTGTAAAAAATGAATGACAACTCAAATTTAATACAAGTAAAATAAACTAATAATTGAAAAAAATGACCCAATTCTTGAAAATATACCCTTGATATAGTCTTCCATGATGGTGTATTCTCCTAAATAATGTGTCAGTCGCCCTGTCACATTATATGAAAAGCCCCCTTCATCCATGGATTTGAGTAGGTTCCATGCAAGCATGTCATAACTCTATGATGGAGGTAAAATAATAATAACTGGTTAGATAATTATAGTAACGATTCATATGACATGTTTAAAAAATTCTTATAACTTTATAAGAACAAAATAAATTCTAAATTGTAGCATTTTATATTATTTTCTATTGTCTAGAATAAAATGTTACCATCACAGTTAGTATATTTCCATAATTTACATGTTAACTAAACAATCTGATTGTAAGCAAGATAAATAATTCTTTTACATGAAAAAATTATTACTTGTATATAGTTTAAATAGTTTTAACTAAAATAGCATTTGTAAATCTGTCTATATACTAGAAAATGTCCAGCGGATGCTAAAGTTTGATGTCATGGCATGTAGAGAAGCTCTATGAAGTTTGAATTGTTGGTTTATCAAGGAAATTAATGTAGTTAAAAAAATTATTCTAGTACAAGTAAATCATGGAACAACTAAAAAATGAAGCACAATGATAGTTATACCTACCACTCATAATTATGATCTTAATGGGCTGGTATTTAAATCAATAGTGATTTTTTTGAATCGTTGACTTCATGTACACACAAACGGATGATAAATGGGAAATAGGTTGACTCAAAATGACATCATAAGAATCAAATTATTCATGTTCAAGTGCTAAACAGGGATATGGGATACAACATTATGTGTATTTTTTTAGTAATATGTAAATATAATTAATATGAGTTGCTAGTTTTCAAGTAGTGTATAGATATATAGATGTTAAAAAAATGTGAAACATCTTTATGAAATTAGAACGAGAAGAATACTTTTATTTTTAATGTACATAAAATTGAAAATAAATGGTTAAATTGTAATGTGTGCAGTTGAGACATATTACATATGCCAAAATAAGGTGGTGTTTGTTTTTTATGCACCATGTGTTTAGAAATTATTACTTATATAGGAGTCAAATAGTTTTAACTAAATTAACCTTGGTAAATATGCCTATATACTGGAGAAGTTCCATTGGATACTAAAGTGGGATGTCATGGCTTGTGGAGGTGCTCTAAGAAGTTTGAATTATAGATTGTTCAAGGAAGAAGAATGCAATTAAAATAAAAAAATGAATTTCAGTACATAGAATGCATGTAATATCAACAAAATAAAATAAAATGATAGTTATATTTTCGACCCTTAATTATAATGTTAATGGGCTTGTATTTAAATCAACAGTGAAAATTTTCTATGAATTAGTGAGTATATAGTGATGATGAGTGAAATACCAAAATACCCCTTAATGAGATGATATGAATAGTTGAATAGAATACATAAAAACATTAGTACAATAAATTAGTACAACTATGAATTTAATGGCATACCAATAGAGTCCACCATCAGTTTACAACAAGCTTATGATGTTCTAGTATTTTCATTATTGAGATATCTGATGCAGGTATTTATCATTGGAGAGACTTTTTATGAATATTCTGAACTATTTTCCTTTCCTAGAACAAAACAACTCAGGAGACACCTCAATAATTCTTTATAATGATTAAAAAAAAATCACACAGTAAAATAGAGTTATTGTATACCACATCCAATCTCATGAGGTATTATCATCAAATTAGAGATGAACAAAGAGGTAGAATTTGAATAAATAGATAAAACATTACTGAAAAGATAGATCCCTGAAACTACTTTAATAAAATTTCATAACGACATGACAAAAAAATATGAGCAATGCACAATAATATAGATTAAACACTGTTGAAATTGAATTAGTATAATATACTATAATTAAATCGGCATCCTTGAATCACAAAACTTTTTCCTAAAATGACTGAAGGGAAGAATAAAACATTGATTGAATCTAAAACCATGAAAAGGTCAAATTCACGAGCATAACTCCATGTAATCATCAAATAATTAACCTAATATTAATAACCATGAATATATGGTACTGAAATAACTTTAAATAAAATCCTAAGAAGCATAGTTAATATTGTAAAAGTAGTTAAGATTTTGGGGATAAAATGAAATGTTGAATGAATAGTTCGCAGAAAATGCAACCAAAAAATCTTAACACAACAAAGGGTGAAGTAGGAGTGTAGAATCGAGATGTATGAAGCTATACCTACGGTCTGTGTCGATAAACTAATCGGACGTCAGGGAAGGATGCTTCTAGAGGAAGAACTGTAGGTAGTGGGGTAGACTGAAGATGGATTTTCGATCTTCAAAAACCGGTAAACGTAATGGGAGGAAGATAGGAAAAACGATTTAAACTAATGCTAAAAGAAAGATAAGGAGGAAGAAAGATCACCAGCATGTCTAAATAGATAGATACCGAGGGGAGGAGATCAACGGAGTCAGGATTTTGTTGGAACCCTAACTCCAAAATAGGTTCTTTCAGACTTGTAATGGTAGAATGACAAACCCTAAGACTGTACTTCAGCTAGAGAGAAGATGAATGTTGACGAAGTAGGGATAGTGAAGGCGGGATTAATGGGTGGAGTTGATCTATGGAGCCTCTAGTTTAGGGAGAAGTAGACAGCCACCCGCGAGGAGGTTTTCCAAGCCGGGGATGGTAAGAATGATGAGGCTATCATGGTCGGGGACGGAATATGGGAGGAGATTGAGGGAATCTAGGAAACTCAAACCCTAATCGTGGCTGGAGTAGAAGTGTTATATGGTCAGGTAAATTTGTATATACAGGCGAAGGAGAAAAAATTGTGGAGGTGGGGCGTGATGGTCGGGGGGTATAATAGGGAATTAGTTAGTCTTTTGGGTGATGTGGGTATTTGTGGAGGCGACACATCAGCCTAGAAACACCCAGCTTTAGAATATATAGTGGATTAAATAGAATGAGGAAAAGTGTAAAAAACTCATATATAACTCATAATACCATATAGGGAAAGAATAAAATTTAACTAAGATCTTGGTATTCATTTTTTAATGTTATAAAACTTGAAATGGAAACATGAAATAAATGTGAAGATGCAATTTCTTTTACGAAAATTCTGTAGTCTAATGATGTCATTAAAAAATTCATAAAATAAGTTGACGAGAGAAAAAAGTGTATCTCATAAATTTTACTTGAAATGGAAAGTAATAAGGATATTTAAGAACATAACCCCCTGCCCCACATAATAAAATGGAAACAAGAAGACATAACATAAAAGAATTTATGACAAAATGATGGGGTGAAAGGTTCCCTTACTATGACGAGTTACTTCAAAAGCATGATGGTTTGGAATTTGAAGGTGCTTGAGAGCACCATTGGAGGACTCCATATGAGGTAAAATACCAGATCATTGTTGAGAGGTAATTTAGAATGAAATTAATAAAGGAATGGGTTGTTATTTTTAGCAAATGTGAGGGAATATTTTATTAATTTTCAAAGGACACCTCATTAGTGGTATTTGAAGAAATGTGGTGAATGCCAATGGTATTGGTCACATGGGACATCTCATAACATATCTTACTATACACAAGTCAACCAAAATTTTCACATCATTATTAAATCATTAATTTTGTAAATAAACACACTGAAACTCAAAACTGCATATTTACAATTTACCAAAAATTGAAACATTTTATAAATATAACATAAATTCAGCCTAACCTAATATCAATGATCTGAATTCAAAAATGAATTCCATTTTATGAAAATAATATTATAATTATATGATATTTTTTTATGTAAAATCCACATTTACCTGAAAATAACTAATACTTAAATAATAATTTCTAAAACTGTTATTTAATTATGCTATTATATCACACTACAATTAAAGATGCATAAATATTATTTATACTTGATTAAGTGAGATTATATTCCATTGGTCACATTAAAATTCATAAGGGTAATATTACTTTTCATAATTTAATGTTCACCGAAAATTTAGTTTATCTTATTAGAATCTACATTTTTTACTAATATCAACTGTAGAAGACCATTTCTTTTATAATCATTTCATGGTATTAATAATATAAATTAATAAAAATATATTTTAAATTTCTCTTTTACCAATATTCATCAATAATATGCATATTATATAAGTTCATCCTATATTTATGTTGATATTTGTAATTCACATATTTTACCATAATATTAAATAGTATTCTTATTTATACAAAAGGATTGCACAAATTTTCTAAGGCCTCGTTACAAAGCCCCATGTAACACTGGCATAAGACCTAAGACTAAGGTGTGTCATGGTGACAGAATTTTGGGTCGGCTCTGAAAAAATTGCCTGTGTGGTGATTTCTATCATCTTTATCTTCTCTCGTAGGTGATTCCATTCAAGCGTCACATGTTGAAGCTATGCTTGGTTTGGTTTAGAGAAAATCTTTGTGACACAACAACCTTCCCAAGCTATGATAGAAGTGCCTAGTATTGCCCATGTCTAGTGTATGAGACCAAGAACTCTTCCTTCTGTATTAATTAACCTTGATCACTTCTATTTATAAAAGATATTCATAATATTTAGAGTATAGTTTTCAATGGTAATATTGACCAACAGTCACATAACAGTCGAAACCCGATGGTCTCACTTTAATTATAATATCTTCATTAATTAAATGATATAATTTTGTTGAGTATAATATAAAATAACCCTCTAATTTAGGAAAACAAAATATATTCCAAAGTTCAGGTTGTTACATTTCCCCCCCTTATGAAATTCCGTCCTCGAAATTTTAACTCATACCCTCTAAAGAGAAAAATTGGGGGTACTTTTACCTCATTGACTCATGTGGTTCCCTCGTGGCATGTTCACATTTTTGATTCCTCCACAACATATTAACTAGGTTGTCAGTCTATTTGCATAGAACCTTCTCTATGCGATCCAAGATCCCCACTAGATGCTCCTCAAAAGAGAGGTCATGTTATAGTTGTACAACATCAAGATTAAGTATATGCGAAGGGTCTTGTATGTACTTATTAAAGAGGGATATGTGGAAGACATCATGAACTTGTTCTACATTTGGAGGAAGTGCATGATGATATTCCACTTATCCCATGCGATCATGTATTTCATTGGGGCCAATGTACCTAGGGATGAGAATACCATTCTACACAAATCTCATGACTCTCTTCTAAGATGAAAATTGAATAAATACTTTGTCACCAACATCAAACTCCAAGTACATTTGACGGCTGTCTGAATATCTCTTCCACTGACTATCTTCATATAAAAAACTAGGAATTCTACATTGATTCCAATATAGATCTTTATACAGTTCCATTTGAATACTGGAGTGAAATATATTGTTTTAAGAGAACGTAACTTATGGGAGATGTTGATCAAACCATCTTTAAATACCATTGAGAATGTTCTCATAATTTCCTCGAGTGTTTGAATAGTCTTCACTGATTGGCCATCAGTTTAGGGGCAATAGGTAGTTCAAAAATTAAATTTGGTAATCAATGAATGTTGATGAATTCTCCATGAATTATGATGTGAACCATGGATCTCGATAAAATATAATATAAAGTGCAACTATATGATTCCTTAATACTTACATCACATAAATCATGGCAATTTTATCAAGAGAGAAATCATTCCTAATAGTGATAAAATGGGTTGTCTTGGGAGATGGTCCAAAATAAACCATATCACATTGTCTCATTAAGATGTTCTTATTAGAGCAGTGACAAAGTCTATAGTGATATTTTCCAACTTACATGCTATTATTGGTAGTGGTTTCAAAAACCATTTAGGATGTTGTCTCTTTTCCATCACTTGTTGACATACCAGGCACCATGATGTGTAGTCATCAATATGCCATTTCTTATTATCACACCAATAATGATCACAATGGTCTCAATACATTTCTGTACGTCAAGGATGTATAGATAACATAGAGTTGTGAGATTCACACATCAGCTTATTATTTATTTTCATAATAGATGGATCACATAGTCTTATAAAATATTTTTGTACACATTATTGATAAATATTCTACTTAGGAAACATCCCTTCATTCATAGCCTCAAACTTCTTCTATAACAACTGGTCTTCTTTCTGATCCTTAATTTTCATCTATAGTAATGATGGTTGAGAAATAATTTCGGTTCGGTTTGATGATGTAACATCCCTAATAATTCCCATCTCCATCTTTACTAGGTCATTGATCAAAGGATCTCTTTGGATCCTCATCATGGGAAGAACAAGAGGGTCTTTTATGCTTAATGAATTTATGACATTGATTTCTCTTCCAGGATGATAATGAATTAAACAATCATAGTCTTTATGAAGTTCCAATAATCTCTTTTATCTAATGTTAAATTCCCTTTGTATAAAAATATACATTAAAATTTGATGATCTGTTTATATATCACATTTCTCCCGATAAAGATAGTGTCTCTATATCATTAGAGAAAAAATGATCGTAGCTAGCTCTAAATCATGTGTATGATTGTTCTGCTCATGAGTCTTCAACTATCGAGATGCATAATAAATGAATTTATCATTATTCATGATGACTCATCCAAGACCTTTTAGAGAAGCATTATAAATAATGATCCCTTCTCCACTTGAGGGTAGTGTTAATATGAGTGTAGTAACCAATATCTTCATCAACTCTTGGAAACATTCCACACACTCCTTTTTAAAAATGAATTTCTTCCCTTTTTAGTTTATATGATTTTTGGATTAGAAATCCGTGGAAGGTTTTTCACAAACCCCATATAATATGTAGCTAATCTAAGGAAACTATGAATATCAGTTATTGTTGTAGGCTGAGTCCACTCCTCTACAACCTTATTCCTGTTAAGGTCAACTGTGATTCTGTCATTGGTTACAATGTGGCCCAATAAATCAACTTGTTGTAACCAAAATTACCATTTCATGAAATTTTTAAAAACCTACTCCTTCCTTATTGTTTAAAAAATAACCCTTAGATGAACCTCATGCTTCTTGCAACTTTTGTAATATATAAGAACACCATTAATAAAAACTCTCACAAAGTAATTAAGGTAGTCCTTAAAGAGTCTTTTCATCAAATCAATAAAAATAAAAGGAGCATTAGCTAGTCCGAATGGAATAACAAAAAACTCATAAAGCCTATATCTTGATTAGAAGTCGGTTTTTTGAATATCTTCATTCTTCACTCTCAATGGATGATAACCAGAATGAAGAAGAGTCTTTGTGAAAAATTGATCCCAATGAATTTGGTCAAATAAGTCATTAATTCTTGGAAGAGGGTATTTGTTATTCAATGTGATCCCATTCAGTTCCCTATAATCAATACATAACAATATTGATTCATCCTTCTTCTTCACAATGATAAGAAGTGCACCCTAGGGATACACACTCAATCATATAAAACCCTTCTCCAAAAGATCTTGGAGTTGTTTCATTAATTCCACTTACTTTACATTTTTCATCCAATAAGATGTCTTTGAAATCAGATGAGATCCAGATATGAGTTCAATGGAGAACTCTACCTCTATTTCTAGGGGAGGATTGGGTAAATCCTCAAAAAATTCATCAATGTATTCTGGGATGATGGGGAAATTGTATATCATTATACTATCATTTACTTATTCTTATTCACCAATCTACTCCATAAATATAAATATCGGAGGCTCTCATAGATAAAGATGAGGTTGAGATATCTCTCCTTGGAAGATAATTGTTCATTTCCAATTTAAGACTTCTGATATTTCCTTGCTTATTCATTTGGTCTTTGAATTATACATTGAGAGCCAGTACATTCCTAGTATAATTTTGAATTCCAACATGGGAATGAATACTAGATTTGTGATAATATTGTGCTAACTATGGAAAATACTATAGCTCTTAAACACTAACGATGCTTGGATAATCCCACTAGGAGTCTTGACTGATAACACTACTTTTTGTAAATCGAGGGTTGATTATAAGTTCATTTCTAACATGGAGGAAATAAATGAATGTTTAGAACTAGAATCAAACAATGTACTTTCTAGATTTAATAGAACAATAAGAGTAACTTCCAACAGAGCATTTAGAGCTTCAACATCAGATGTCATTATAGAAAAAGCAAATCCTAGCTCCCTTTTCCATTGATGGGGTTGATGGTGGTTCCCCACCAATGCCCTCATATTTGGACAATGATTTAAAAAGTGCCCACATTGGCCAAACTTATAGCATTATACATCAGGTATAGCATGCACCATATTCCCCTTGTCTATTGTGTTTGGGAGTTGAGTCTTTACCCTACTACGCCAATTCCATGTGATATAGCCATCTTTCCCATAATTATAGCACTTCCCACTCCTGATCAAGCAATTCTCAAAAATTTTCTTCCCACATTTATTAGACGTGGTACATTGCACTTGATTTCCTCTTTTTCCCTGATCAAAGGTCTGCCCTATTCTTGGATTAATTAATCGTTTCATTTTGTTGGATTAATCGTTCCACATCGTCTCACTAAACTCTAGTTTTATATTCATTACACTCCTTACTATCTCCTCATAGATGTTATAGTCTCATTTGGCAAGATTATTTCCTAGATTAGGTCTTGGTCTATAAAAGAATCTATCATCCATGTAATTTTTATCCATAACAAATCTAGAGGTGTATGGTGAAAGCCTTGTGAAAATTATGACTTAGCTTCCCACATAATCATTCTCATGATGCTTTATCGTGAGAAAATCCTTTTCCATTTTTTTCTCATAGAACGGGTGAAATACATATTAAAGAAGATTTCCCTAAACTCTTCCCACTCCATAGTTTCAACCTGCACTTTTGGCCTTGTGTTTTTTAACAAGCTCGCACCACTGGTCAGATTCTCCCTCTAACCTATAAATAACTAGGGTGACCATCTCTTTTTCCAAACATTAGAGCACAAAATAAAATTTCTCAATACGGATTATCTACAATTCAGAAATAAATGGTTCGGTGGATACAATAATGGTTGGTGGTCTTTGACACATAAAGGACTCAATAGAATATTGTTCCCATCATTGTGAAATTAGTCTCTTAGAATGATTCTAGCTATTTCTTATAAATTGTGTTAGTTGGTTCATCATTCCCATGAAATTTTCAATTTCATCTTCCATTGGAGGTCTGTCAGTGGATGACCCATTGCGGTCACCATTTTCATGGTTCCTACTATTTCCCTCTATTTTTGAAAATAATAAAACCATAGTTAGAAGCATATTTCATTTATGATTATTTTAACAATAAAGGATTTTTATGTATTAAAACAATATTCTTAAACAATTACATTTCTCTATAAATCCTTCATAATGATTCATATAATTCTTGTGATTAACTAACGATATATCCCAGGAGTGTCAAAACCTGACCGTAGAAAGGCCCATTTTCATGTACCTAGATACATTGTGTCAAGCCCACAACTACTTGTCTGAGCCTTCACTTATATGTACATATATTCTATAGCCACATCTACCAACTCGTATATCGAGAGGTATTTATTTGTCTAGAAACTAGTTACTTAATATTTCACTAAAATAACAAGTTTTTTTTCTATATATAAAATTTTCTATAGGGTTCTTCCAAGATTTTTCAGAGCCTAATTTCCAAAAATAATTAAAATATCATTTGAAAAAAATTATAGCATCTCATATTTTTGTTACATAACTTTTCATTATATTTTACAAATAGAGTATCTTTAATATGTATTGACTTGGAAATAATGAAAATAATGCATGAAAACATAAAATATTATTCTAATAAAGTTTTATGTTTTCACCATAGGTTCTTTCGATGTTCAATTACTGTATATCATAACCTGGAGACATACATCACTCGAAAGGGTGAGCAGAATTCCCATAAATGAATACTAGTGAAATAGTTTACATGTGAACATGAGCGATATAAAAAATAACATTAGTGATATCATAAAAGAATGATAAATATGTATATCATAACAATAATAAAATGAGTCATAACTTGAAAATGTGTGTACAAAATTTAATTTATACTCTCTTGAACATATAACCAATGTCCATCCATTAGGTTTTATAATAATTACCAAGGTTATTCACCAAGGTATCATGAAACTTTTTATCTATTGAGATTAAATTCATTACCCAATTCATTGAAGCACTATCAGGGAGAAACCTTAATACGTATTTATTTTCATTTGAGACACATATATAATAAACTAAAATTTCATAAATAAACCATATGGAATAAAATATATGGATTTCATTTCAAATCATGACGTTTTAGAAGTGATTAAAAACTCCATTGTTATGTCATTTATAACCCCTGGAAAATGAATGATGTTTTCATGTATGTCAATTACAGAATCAAATATATCATATTTATATCTTTATGAATACCCCTAGAGACTAAATAGGTATGGGTATTCTTAAAAATAAAATATGATAATTTCATGATAAAAGAGAGAGAGAGAGAGAGAGAGATTTTGGGATGAAATTTCTATAGCATAACGGCAATATAACCTGGTCTTAAAAAACATTAAAAAGAGAGGAGAAAAGGGTCACCCACAAATTAATATCTCATAATACAGTATAGGGATAGAATAAAATTTAAATTAGACCATGGTATGTATTTCTTAATGACATTAATCTTAAAATGGAATCTTAAAAAAATATAACATGTGATTTGTTTTAAGAAGATTTGGCGGCCAAACGACGTCACTTAAAAAATCAGAAAATTTCTTGATGAGAGTAGAAGGGGTCTCTCATCAATTGGACATGATTTTTATAGTATTAATTATAAATAATAACATACTCCCCCATTAATAAAATAGAAACTATAATACATAACATAAATGAATTCAGGATTAAAAAGGGAGTGAAAGGATACCTTACCATAATGTGTAACATTAAAACAATGATGTTTGGGACCTTTGGAGATTGAGGGAACCATTGGAAGACTCCATGAGAGGTAAAAAAAACCAGATATCATTTTAGGGGGAATGTGAAATGATAATAATTATGGAATGGGTTAGAATTTGTTGAAAAAGAGAGGGAATATGTTATTAATTTCCAAGGGACACCTTATCAGTTGTATTTGCGGATCCATGGGCTTGCCCATGGTATATTCCCAACATATAGGAATCTCGGGACACCTCAAAACATATCATACATTTCAGAAGTCCACCGGAATTATTACATTAGGATTACATCATTAATGATTTCATTTAACACACAGAAACCCAAAATTGGTTTTTTTCTATACACCGAAAAAAAATATTTTTTATAAAAATCTCATAAATTTACCATATGTAAATATCGATAATTTGAATTCAAAAAATGAACATCATTTTATTGAAATAATTTTATAATTATTAGATATTTAATTATTACGTAAAAACACTATTTACCTAAAAAAACTAATATATAACTAATAGTTTCTAAAATAGTTATTTACATATGCTATTATATCACATTACAAATCAAGATGCCTAAATTATATTTATGCATAATTAAGTTAGGTTTCTCTTCCATTAGACACATTACTATTCATAAGTGTAATATTACTATTCATAATTTTCTATTCACCAAAATTTATACTGATCTTATTAGAATCTAAATTTATTACTGATCACAACAATTGAAGACCATTTTTGGAAATCATTCAAAATTATTAATAATTTAATGTATTAAAAATATATATTTTAAAGTACCATTTTTTTAATATTGAACAATAATAATGATCTTCTAAAAATACTTCCTATATTTATCTTGAAATTTGAAATTCAAAAATTTTACCATAATAATAAATAAAAAAATAATATATACAAAAATATTTCACTAAGTAAATAAGGTCTCATTACATAGCCCCTTAGAATAATTGTATCAGTATTACGAGTAAGGTGTGAAATGGTGATTTAATCATGGGGTGGCTTGAACAACATTTCCCTAGTGTTTATTTCTATCAGCTTGAACATTTCCCGTACGAAATTACATTCACTCTTCAAATGTTTAGGTTCATCTTGGGCTTGCTATACAGAAAATCGTAGTGACGAAACCTACTTCTCATGATATGACAGATGGGCTTTAAATGGCCTTTGTCTACACAATGTGGCCATCAACAACTCATTTTTTATTAATTAACCACAATCACTTGTTTTTAGAAACAATAATTATAATGTTAAGAGTATAGTTTCCAACAGTCATTTTGACTAACGGTCATATTGACCAATGATCATATAAAAATCGAATCCCTATGGTCTCAATTTATTTATACTCACTTCATTAAATACGGTTTATAGTTTTTTCGAGTATAAAATATAATAACACATTGTTTTTGGAAGTAAAAATTATTAAAAAAAAATTTGGGTCATTACAGTTGCAATAATGTACACTACATCACATGAAGAAAAGGCCATGACCATCTTCTTCTACGATTTCTAATGGATGGGATTGTCTCCATGGGAGAATGAAACCACAAAGGTGATCTTGGGGTTTTAAACATCAAATTCCATGTCGATATAGCTACATACTAATAAGATTCATTGTTTATTAAGCCTCATTGTGTGATTGACACCATAGTTGTACGTCTTAGAGATGTATCTCAAAAGGTGCTTGATTGTGGTTATGTGATCTTCATGTGGTTCCTCCATAAACATGCTTACATAACCTATGCAAAGTTAATGTGTGATCATTTATCCATGTGGTACTAGTAGAATAAAAAATTTCTCATGTATTTAGTTGCATCAAACAAAAAGTATGTTCTTGAATTTATCATCTTCATGAGGCCCTCCATCATATCTTAATCGAGGTTTCACTCATTCATGATTATTTTCACCAAATTCTTAGTCACATAGGTATATTTTCACAAATAAATTTCACTGGATCCTAGTTTTAATTCGATAATTTTGTAGTAAGATAGAAATCCCTAGTCACTCAACAAAAAGAGCTTCTTCATCTCATAATTATACAAAATGTTGTTGGTGATTTCAGTTCATGTGATTATCAAGTCATCTATGTAAACCGATATTATTATATAAGATATCCCATTTACATAAGTGTATATAGTGTGTATAGTTCCACTCATGTAAAATCTATGCGCCATAAGGTTGTCAGTGATCTTGGCATTCCATGCACTTGGTTCTTGATATATGAAATATTTTGATTTTTAATGTGTGGAAACCTTGTGCTCTTGGTTTTTAATGATGAATTAAAGTTGTTTCTTGACATATACCTCCTCTAAGATTTCTCAATTCATAAATGCAGATTTGAAATCCTTGTGTTAGAATTCCCACCCTTTTTGTTCTTCCTCTATGATGATTATCCACACTAATTGCATGTATGAAATTCTGCCAAATATATCATTGAAGTCGATCACCTTCTTCTAGAAATATTCCTTTATAAAAAAACCTTTTCATATTATTTACTACCATCACATGCACATCATGAAAAATCATAAAGTCCCACTTGATCCCAATTAGACCATGGCCATTGGGGAGATCAGCGAGCTCCCAAGTTTTAGGATCCTCAATAGAATTCATCTCTTTAAGAACCACCTTGCGCTAACACTGCTATTTTTTTCATTTCCAAAATAGGTTGGATCCCCAACCATAGTGAAATTTATCTCAATATGGTCAAGATTGCATAGTAAAAATTCATGGGACTTTTTGGCCATAATGATGTTGTCTATTGTCGGGAATTTAAGTTGGATGTCAACCTCATAGACATACAATGCTTCTACCATGATGGAGAGAAGTGATGTTCACTCCAGTGTGGGTTGATGGAAAAAGAATCGCCATAAAAACATCTTGTTTTCATCATCTATAAGGGATGTACTAATGGGTGTGGGTGACGACCTCTTGTCCCTTGTGCTATTTCAAATATCATCAATCCCATCTATATATGTTGTTGTGTGTTCTAGGTTTAATTGATCATAAATACATATTAATATTTGTTCGTCAGGTGCACACCATTCCCATTGATCTACCTCACTAAAGATTGCATCTCTTGTTATATGCGCAATCCTTATGATGGGATCATACACATGGAATTCTATGGATCTAAACCTGTATATAATGACGATAATTGGTGTAATCCAGTCATCCGGATTCAATAGGTGAGGCTTCACGTTTTTAATATGTGTGATGTTTCCAAATTAGTAGAGAAAGTTTGCCATCATACATTTTGCATGCCAGTCCTCATAAAATATCCTCCCACCAGGGCTAGATGTATCTGCATAGTTTAGAATAAAGATGGCAGTGGAGATAGCCACACCCCAGAACATCATGAGTATTCTATTTTCCTTCTACATGCATTGATCAATGGAAACAACTGTTTTTTGTGTCATTCAATTAGCCCATTATGCTATGTTGAATTGGGGTCCTTGATTTTTAAATATATTACATGATCAGAACATTATTAAATGAATTCAATTGAAGTGAACATTCCACCGTGTTCTATAGAGTGGACTTTCTTCATGAGCCATGCAACCACCCATACTGTTACATGAAATCATTTGACTTCTTCCAGATCCAAGAACTTTATTGCAAGGGGATTAATCCACATGTAGAGGCTCATATCATCCATGTTTAGTAGAATGTAGTTCTTCATGCATGGAATTTTCAAAGTGATCGTAACTAAAAGGTTATCATGGAAAAGTTCGAGGACTTGATCCTCATGATTAATTGTTGTTTAGGGAATGAAATTATTCACATCTTCTCAACAAATAAGATATCACAATCAAGATCCACTAGATTAATATATGGAATCTTTGGTATCATATCATGTTGAGAAAGAATATGTAGTTCCAAAAAATATATGCATTGAAACCTCTTATACCAATGTCAGGTCTTCTCCATACCCCTTTCAAACAAGTATAATTATTGTACAATGTTGAGTCTTTTCTTGTACATCCATCATGGTAAATGCATCCCCTTGGCGAGTATACACTTCTTTTGGTCATATATCCTATATAATCCCAAACCAATTACTATCTAGAAGCTATTATAATTATTTTGTATGAATCTAATGATGCTGGAGGTGATATCGGGATGAAATACATCCCCATGAAAATGAAGTTCTCACTGGGTTTTTGTGCAAAAAATATGGTCTTATACTGCTCAATGTTGATGATGAAGCCATCTATAAACATCATGACGTTCCTGATCCTAGATTAAATGTTAGTGAATACTTTTTGGGACCCATTCATGTGGTTTGTGGAATTGGTGTTGAGGTACCTTAAGTCATCATCTCAATCCTCCTATGAATCTATTTGTGTAAAAATACTCTCCTTGACCAAATGTTGTGGTATGCGTCATGGATGTAGAATAATGGTGGTGGAGAATTTTGGTAGTGTGGAATCAGGCACCACTTTATTACTATTACCTAATGAGTGTGGGTTTATTGTCATCACCTTGGTTCAGAAGTCCCTAAAAAAATTTGGACCATTGTTGAAATCGTTTTCCCAATTTCCTAGTTTTATGTAGTTACGACATTGGGCCCTTGAGACTTCCCAACCACCTCTATGTCCCAAGCCACCCTTCCCCTTTTCATGATTTCCACCATTAGTTTTTTTCAAGTTTTAGGTGAGTTGGGATGAGTATTTTAAATCATTTATGTACATATCCCTTATCTAATGCTAATTCATCAATAAAAACCACTCCTCGATGTGGGGAGACATCCATCCAGCATTGGTTGTGGGTGCCAGCTCAAAACAATCCTCCGCCATTTTTATTTTCAATATTACATCTTATATAGAGATAATTGAGAAATTTAGTAGCGTATTAACTGAAAAAAATGAGAGAACCTAGAGGGGATTACATGCCAGTACTTTTCAAAGAATTTGTCTTGTGGATCTAGATCACCAAGGATTTTGAGTTGGTTTACCAACATGGTATGGCACATCATGAATTCATCCACTCATTCACCTTTGTGGAGGGAAATTCCTTCATACTCCTTGTAGAGCTTCTCAGTATTGAATATATTTAGATGATCAATTTTGATGTTAATTATTTGGAAGTTGTCTCTTGTATCTTTGGTACATGCCTTAATGTCATGTATAGAGATAATCTCTAGTGGGAAAACAAGGTGGATGGCCTCCAGCACCATCCGATCATCCGGGAGTACAATATCATTAGTGTCAAAACAATCCAAGATTCAATGTTCTTATAGAATAAACTCCATCATCAAGGGACAATCGCTATAGTTATTCATCATGAGGATCAGATACATCTCCAGTCCCCCAACCTTCTTCACCACCTGATGTACCACTAGAGGGCCACTACAAACATCATCCTGAACACAGGGATGTGCAGATGATGTCTAGTATAGTAGGGATGATCGATGATTATACTTTATAATCATGGATCAATTCAATATTTATATGATACAAAATGTTAGAAATGTCCAACTAATCAACTGGAAATATAAGTGAAAGTATTAGGATAATGATAGATAAATTCCATAACATGGGATATGATTTGTTCATCACTATATGGGGTAATTTTTTTGAGAGGGTTTCATTGCTTTAAATATACACAAAAAATTGACAAGTGGTTACAACCTAATTTAAACCATAATAACAATGGAATTAATCACCAATATAGAAATCATTCATCTTGTGAATGGTTCACGTTTTTTGTACAACCATGTGTTTGATAGAGAATCTATATTTCAAATACCTTCTCATTAATTTTTTTCAAGTAATATTTCTTAATTTTTATGTGGCCCAACACCAATGATTTTACAAATTCATGTGATTATTGTTTTTCAAGATGATGTTTGAGTTCTAAGTGTGGTATGATCCTAGATACATGGAAACTCAGGTATGTATTACTATATTACACCTTCATTTTCACATTACATCAATTCTTAATTCCACAAGAAATACATTTGGGTGATTTCTATGTTCGGACTGACAAACCATATCAATTGATCAACCCATTTTTTCTCTTATCTTCATAGAGATAAATGCTTCCACAACTCCCATGGATTTTTTTGATGAATATAAAAGGTGAATATCATCCCCAATAAGAGGTTAAATATGAATATTTTGTTTATTTAAAGTCATCATGATCATTCCAAGGTGATTTGGCCTCCCAATGACACAAAAGGACGGAAAACGTTCTTAAATATCATCAACCAACTACTACCAATCTATATTGTTTTGGAGATGGCCTATTAGAGGCCGAATTTACTTTTAATGATAATAATGTAGAAAGAGAAACATCTCCTAGGATTATGGGTAGTGATAATATAGCTTTTTAGATTGAGACCACACCTCTTTGGAAGATATACTTCATTGAGTTGTTAGATGCAATGCATAGGGTCTCCTCATATATATAATGATAAATGTATATGATTAATCCAGACCATGTGGTGAATATGAGGTTGTGACTATGTAATATCATTAGATAGTGATTATATTTTATGATAGTAATTGTTTGGGGAGGATCCTTCCTCCATAATTTCTTAATAAAATATAAATGGTAACATTTTATGATGTCAGATTCTCACACAAGGCTACTTTTTCTAACAAATTGAAGTCCTCTACCCTGTAATTGTACCTTTTTAAATTTGTTATAGTGACCCCAAATATAGGCCATTTATAGGAACTTTTGTGTCTCATGGATGTGTCACATTTACCTATTGGTGATAAATATTCAATTAATTATAATAGTAGGATTTTATTCTCTATATAAATAAAATAGTATTTAAAAGATGAAATTTTTATGCAATGAGTTCTATAAAGGGAGTAAATTAGTGGTTGACCTGGAATGATTTACTAAATTTTTGGGGTTTCATTATACCCCTAAATTGAGTAAATTTAATTCCTTCAATATTTATTCTAGGATCCATTCAAATATTATATTATGGGATGGAGTCATTAATGGGTTCCATTATCCTATTTACATGTCGTATTCCTTTTGTATATTCCAATTATATTTTCCTTTCGGAATTATTATTTTTCAAACTTCTATATTGGTTGAATTTGTACATTTTATTAAAAGAGATTCAATGAATGTCTTCTCCTCCAGCTATGTTTTTTTAGATCAGCTTCGATCTGGGTCGCCTCCTTTGTGCTAATGTCATGGTGCCACCTGTCACACCCAGTTTTCTTCCTTCTATTAGGTGAACCTTCCATGTTTTCTCCACCATCCACATAGTGTTTATCCCACGACATTCACTCTATCACCTAATGATTTTTTTTCATTCTATCATTTTCCCTTATATGAACATTATTTTGACACAAATCTAAGATTTCAGTTAGCTCCAATGTTTTTTTATTTCTGGATTATAACCACCTGGTGTATGTTCTATTTGTTGTCCATAGAGGATATCAATGTTATAAAAAAGAGAACATGAGTTCCCCAACCACCCACACTCCACTCTATTGAGTTCATGAAGCTTTTTGGAATCATAGCTTTATTATATTATAGATTCAGTGTTGATTGACTCGATCCTGGGTTTAGGATGATTACACATCATAGAGTTTTCAGATATATAATTTTTTTCATCATAATGAGGTTTTAGTTTATGATTCATTTATCTGTAGTGATTTTTTTCATTCTATTGTGTATCGATTTGTATCCTTTGTGTGGGTGTGTGTGTGATTCCATCCAATAGTGTACGGTGTAGACTCTATGTGGCAGGTTTCATCACTTCAACCTAGTTCAATAGGGATGACCTCCATGGTTAGTTTCCCTATTTTTATTCATTTTTTCAAGTATATGTTTCTTTGTTTTCAATTTTCATACTAATAAAAGACTAAGTTGTGTAGTGTTTTCACTATGCATGTATGATCATGTGAATTTATAGAATGTTATATCTGGAATTAATTATTTATTGTTAATTCTATTTTTTCTTCCACTTTCCTATTGGAATAATAAACCTATTTAATTTTATTATTTCAAAATTTCTTATCCTATCCTACGGAATTTGTAACATATTTATACATATCAATTGTCCTTGTATGTTCTAATGGTTAATGAGTTAACCTCAAAAAGTGGTATCAACACTAAATAAAACATAGATAATGGGATCTACAATAATTATATAGATAAATTCAATGGTGGAAATGATTTCAATCTATAGAGGATTAAAATTATTACCCTTCTGGATCATAATGATTTAGTTTATTTCCTTGTTGGAAATAAAAAAATATTACCATTGTTTCATTTCATGGGTTTAATTCCATCACATCTACTGACGTCCTTGATGAAAACCATATGAATTCCAATAACTAACTTTGTAAATCATTAGGATATAATGTTCTTAGATTTGTTTTGTATGAGTCATTAGTTGGTGGTGTATGATATAGACTTGAATATCATTATATTAATATGTCTCTTATTGTTATATTTTACAAAATAGATATTATATACTTAAAAAAATCATCCAATAACTGAATTCATGATATAAATGGATGTATTTAATAATTATTTTTAGATATAGAAAATATAGACATTAAATTATATGATGATTATAAATCCATAATACTATTAACATCATTAGATGGTATCATTAATTTTTTAATGAGTCTATGACATATGGAAAAGACACCCTTCACATTAGTGAATATAAATCTGTATTACTCTCTAAGAATATTGAATGGAAAGTTAGTATCAACGATGAGGCCGAGGTATTTAACATAATAGATAAAATTGAATCCATTAGTATAAGTGAGTATAGGGGTAGAAGAAAAGAAATGTTCACGTCTAAGAAGAAATGGATTAAGTCAAATAATAATATAATAAAGTGTTTTCAATTAAAATCATGGCCACATTAATAAAAAATTTCCTAATAACAAATATGATTAGTCTAAAAACAGTTAATACCATTCTACATTAGTTGAGTAGGATTATGACACTGTTGATGTGTTAGATGTTTCTGACATTAAACTCTCTGATAAATGGATTTTTTATTCACTATTTTAAATCCAAAGGTGTCCTATGATGGTGTTCTTCACTGATTTGATGAAAATTAAATCTAGAGTTCCATTTCTTGGGAACAATGAGATCTTTAATGTTTTACTAATATAATATGTTCCATTAGAGCTTCATTATAGTACTATTAAATCTCTTGATGTGGTTAGGTGGGTACCTAAACTAAAAAGAAACACCATCACCCTATGCGTCCATTACAATAACAGATTCATCATTAAATCTGTTCCTGGGAGTTTTCGGATTACTCAAGGATCCCTCACCTCCAAGAAAGGGAACCTTCATAATGGTCACTATGTGTAAAATGAGTACAACTAAGTCAGTTAAAATCCTATTATGATTCAAAACAAGATAGAACCTCCCATTGGTATAGAATAATATGGCACATTAGTGACAACATTCTTGACCAACATAGAAAACATGGCCTTTGGAGTAATATCACTCTTTACAGTATTCCATTCATTAATGATTTTGTATATGGAAAACTCATAAGAATTACTTTTAGTAGGCCAATATTTAAGTCTAAAGAATCACATATGTATTTCCAATCGGATCTGTGGGGCCCTTTTAGGGTCACCTCCCATTGTGGTAGTTTTTACTTATTTTCCATTTTTGATGAATACTCTAGGAATTTATAGATTTATATAATCAAACATATGTCTGCATGATTTCAGAATATTAAGAAATGGAATGATGTGGTATTGTGTGGATCTGAAAATAAAATCAAAGCGTTGAGAATTTATAATGGTTTTGAATATATATCAATTGAATTCACGGAATTCTATGAATATAAGGGAATGGGAAGATAAAAATATATATTTTGGAAATTCCCCAATAGAATTTTTTAGAAGGATTTATGAACATGAATGTTCTGAGAGGGTTAGATGCATTTTTTCCATCCAAAATTCCCCCGGTAATTCAGGGATGAGGATACATCATTGACAGTCTAAATAATTAATCTTTAACCATATTCATAAAATTCCTCTAAAACACCTAAAGATATCTATAAAGGTTCACCCTTAATCCTTTAACAGCTTAGGATATTTGTATCCATATCTTAAACTCATACTCGTTCAAATAAGCTAGATCCTAGGTTTGTAAAGAGTATATTCATGGGTTATCTTAACACTATTAAGGGGAATCACTTGTGGATTGAAAACCCATGTTATCAAAAGCAAATAAGTACTTGGAATTTGATATTTAATGAGTCTGGACTCAATTGTGAAACGATAACAGGATATTGGGATTACTCTAATAATAATGAAGAATTCTCCAAAGGCTCTACACCCATATCTGTTGTTGTACTATTGAAAACTAAAAACTAATCCGAATATGGGACTAGATCAACCACTCACATTACTCAGACTCAAGTAGAATTAGACTCTAATATGGATTCTATAATTGTAACAGAATAACCAAATAATATAATAAATTATCAACTCACTCAATATATAGAGAGAATATTCATTACTCCTCTATCCCATTTCAATCTGGCTGATATTGCTGCCAAAGCATTTAATGTTTCTCATAATTTGTTTAATGATTAACCTCAAAAATATATGAAATAACATAAGATGAAAAACCCACCATGTGGTTAGTTATTATTAATGAATGGATGACTTCACACCTTAAGAAAAATTGATGGGTTGTTCTTTCAAAGCCAAATAACAATAAGATTATAGCTTTTAAGTGCATATATAAGAAGATAGAAAAAAATGTTGGAGAATATAATATAATATTTAAATAATGAATTATTTCAATAGGCTTTATTCAATGTGAATTTATTAGTTATAGTGATATATTCTATGATGTTGTCAAATATTCGTCTATAGGGATTATTTTTTCTTTTTCTACCATGTATGATTGATATGATTTACAATTAGATGTAATAAATTCATTTTTATATGGTACCCTTGATGAAACAATTTATATGATTCTTACTAAATTATTTTCAATTTTGTTTAATCCTAATATTTTTTTCCTTCTTAAATATTATTTATATGTTCTTTAATAGTCTTTAAAGATGTTATATAAAATATAGTATTCTATTATGATTGATAATAATTTTTCAAAAGTAAATATAATTCATGTGTTTACAATACAATTGATAAACATGAATCACTTTATCTGTTATTATATATTGATTTAATACTTTTAATCATTAAAAATATAAGGATTATAAATTACATCAAGATCAAATTGAACTCTATAATTGAAATTAATGCATTGGGACATGAAATTGAGATCTAGGGTAAATAAATTATTAGTGAAAGTAAGGCTTTAACCCTATAATTATATCATATTGAATATGTTAATAAGATAATAAAAAGATATATCATTGATAACATTAAACCTATTAATATTACATTAGGAGAAAATTTCAAATTATATTTGGAATAATCCCTTAAAAATGATGATGGGTGTTCCTTGATGAATTGGATTCCATTTTCTAATGTGGTATGACGTCTTATGTTTTCTATGGTCAACTCTAAACCAAATACAAAAATTGATGTATTTACATTGAGAAGGTTCCTGGGGAAACCCGTTAATCCTAATTAACATTCCTTAATGTGAATCCTCTAGTACATCTCTATGAATGATAAATAGGGATTTAAATATAACAGAAATAAGTGTTTTAGTGATGACATTGTTGATTTTGATGAATCAAATTATGATTCAAATTTTGACACATGAAAATCATTCACTTGTTATGTTTTTTGTGTAATTGGAGTATATGTATTCTTGAAATGAAATATGAAATTAGTAGATTCTCTATCAATAACTGAGGCGAAGTATATATCATTAAATTAAAACATAAAATAGGATATACCATTGAAAGGTTTTCTTTGAATGTTTTATTTATCTACTAATAGAATAGTAGTTCACTATGATAGACAATATACATTGAATTTGTCTAATTACTATGTATTCCATGGTAGATCGATGCTCATAAACATTAAAGACCATTTTTTAAGGATGAAATGGAATCTAGGACAGTGAGTGTTACTAAGATACCCATGGGGGGAAATCCAACTGATATTTTGATTATGGATGTACCATGCTCTAATTTTTTCACCAACTTAAATTAATGAATTTATTCCAATTCTGATAACATAGGTTGTTTGAACACTAGTACTGAATTCAATTAATCTCAAGGTGGATATTTTTTGTTTTATAACCTTGAATTATTCCAATTCAATTCATTAAATAATTGTTCTATGATTCATTCATTTCATAATATTTTAGGATGGATTTTTTCATGGGTTTCATGGGGTTGTTTAGATGTGGTAGTCCCTTTTTTCCTACAATCCTAATTTTTATAATGTAATTATTGATTTCCTTACATATATATTGGTTTTAGTTGGATTTTAGATTAATGGAGAACTAATTGGTGTCAGCACCTTCAATTGTGTTTGTTTGGCTCACTTCGATCTTGGTTGCCTTCTCTATGACAATTCCACAAATGCAGTTATCCCACTAATTATGTTTCCTTATATTATGAGAAATACCTTTTTTATTCACCATACACATAGTGCTTATCCCACATCATTTACACCGCCCCAATTGATTATTTGGCATTCCATAATTTCCACCACTCTACATCTTGATTCAATGAAGATATAGTGATTCAATCAGATTCAATAGTTTTCTTCAAATTCTAGCATATAACCTCTAGGGGTAAGTTTCAATTTCTATGTATAGTGTATATTTATGGTAGAATAAGGATAAAAGGGTTCCCCATTTACCTACACTCCCCTCTATCATGTATGTTCCACCTCGTGGAATTAGAGCTCCATTTCATTGGTGATTTAGTGAAGATCAATACTATTATGGTTTTAGGGTGAATAAACATCATGGGGGTTCTTGATCATGACTTATTTTCATTGTAAATAGGGTTTCATTTTTTGATTACTGTATCTGTAATGATTTGTTTCTTTTTGTCATGTATAGATCTATATCAATTCTAAGTGTGTGTGTGTGTGTGTGTGTGAGTCCGTGAATTTGTGGATGATGTTGACTCTACGTGTAGGTTTCATCACTGTCGTCTAATTTAACAGGCTCATCCTCTTCTGATATTTCATCTCATTTCATTATTTTTATTAGATTCTATATTTCTTTTCAGTGATTTTTAATAGTAATAAAATACTAAAATGGGTGTATTTATCATTGCTCATGTAGGATCACACTGATCTATATCACTTGTGTTCTTTATTTATTATTCATTCTATTTTTGTGCTTCCTATTGTTCATTTGAATAATAAATCTATTCAATTTTCATGTTTCATGTTATCTTATCATATCATGTTGTATATGTATACTATTAATATACATATGGGGGTACAATAACTTCTAATGGTCAAAAACATAACCCTAACACCAAGGGATAAATTTTTTAAGGATGATGGACTACTCTCTACTACCTAGTACACATGTTACATAATTTAAAAGAATGTATTATTTAACAAAATAAACTTCTTTTTAGAAGTTATCTAGGAAGACTTAGACATCACTCTAAATCAATAACATAATATATCCATGTCCTGGGAATGATGTAGAGTCCCAAGAACATCTAGAAGAGGAATATCTTATATAATTAGGGTCTATGTACCCGGATAATAAAATAAATGATGTGTTTTTGTAAGATGGAGGGAGTGAAAGATAAAATAAGGAAGATGATGAAAAACAAGAATTGAACCTTTTTAGACTGGGGAGTATATAGGGAAGAGGGGATTGATATCAATGGCTCACCAGTGGGTATCTCTAGAATGCATAAAACCATGTTTCTAATAAACACACTTGAAAAAATGACATGTATTAACACTCAAAAACACATATTTGAATGTTATTTTATTGAAGGGAAAGTAATTTTAAAAAATTATTTCAATACCTTATGTGAATATGGAATCCTTCATTAATGAACTAATAAACAAGTATCATTGAGGTGGAAAATTTTCATTGTCAGAGTTTATAAAGGTGGAAAGGTTCCAACATTTTACAAGTCGAATGGTTCAGTGTTTCCCTTAATGTTGTCATAAATGTTGATTTTCTTCCTCAATTTTGGTTACCATTCAACCATTAAATGTTACTTTTCTTGAAAATGAAAAAAATTTAAATTTTGAGGGATAAAACACAGAGATACAAAATTAATAATATTTTGAAATGATTCATAACATTGTATAAAAAGGTCTCGTAACATATTGAATAAATAAAATAATAGAGTTTGACATGAGAAATTATTTCATATATCAGTGAAATTCAGGCACTTAGTTAGGTGGTCAACAATAATCTAAATAAAATTGTTTTCTTTTGATATATTAAGAATATTGGTAGAAAAATATATAATTATGGTATTCCATTTCGATAATGGTGTGGATTGTATATCCATCATCCTTTTCAATAGGTTTTTCCTTCTTAATATTTAACATTATATGAACGATATTGTATCTTTTAAAATATCCCTCTATATGTTCTTACAATAATAATGTTATCAAATATCTCAATATTTAAGTTCCCCCATGGTGTGTAGAAAATTTTGAGTTATGGAATAGATATAGTATGTTTATTATTACCTATAGAAAACAAGGAATACATATAATTGTATGAAACATTATTTATCAATATAGTTCAATGATTAACTCATGAAACAATCCATGGTTTACTACAAACTTATTAGATTATAATAGAGGTTTATTTCATATGAATCCAATTATCATCTATAATAATGAAATGGTAAATTATTATTGATACAACTTATTTTCACAATCTATTTTTATTTTATACCCATATATACGAGTTCTCAAATTAAATATTACATTTCCATTCAAAACATATTAAGAATAGTCTAATATTTCTTTTATATTTTATCCACTGTCATATAATAATTTCTAGGGATTTATATTCTTATATTTATAAAACATACTAAAAGTTTATAATTTAAAATACCTCTTATATAGTTATTTTTTAAATATAATATTTATAATGACTCTTGATCATGAATGAATTTTGTTTTTTATGGGCTATTATAAATACCATGAAAGGATGATAGGGCCATGTCCCATGCTCATCCCATTGATGAGAGAGCTACTTTTTCATTATCAAATGTGAAGAAATATTCTGTTGGTTTCAATGTAATAAGGCTAAAGGACATTTTATTTTTACACAACTTAGTGTCCTAAACACATTCTCTAATCCTAAACAAATATATTGATCATAAGGTACTACATTTAGTGAATTGTATTTTGGGGGTGGAGATGAACTTGTGGGTTCTAGATAAAAAATAATCTATTTTTCTTCAATCCTATTTGATAGGGATAGAATCTTTTACCCATATACTAGATATTTTTATGAAAACATAAATTTTTATAAGTGAAATGGAAAAGGTTATTGGTTCACTATTTAAACCTTAAAAAATGATAATTTCATTTTCAAATTAATGCAAGGTTTCCCTATTTTTACTCTTAACATTTTGTTCATTTAAATCCAATTGTTTTAATTACATTTTTTGGCATTGAGGTTCTAAATTAAAGTGTCATGACAATTTATAAAGTGTGTATTTGGGTTCAAAACATTCCAATGCCTTTCGACAGTAAGTCAATTATCAATACATTAGGTAATTATATAATAAATTTTATTTTAGTTGATTTTAATATCCACATAAGTAAATGCCTTATTCAAACTCATATTCATGTTAAGGTAGACCTATGATAGTATATTCTATTTTTTCATGGTTTGAAGATTACGTTGATGAATGATCATGACACTAAAAATATACAAATCACTTGTTGATTTTATTACCAAACCCAATTTACAATGATATTCATTAGGTAACATGTTCAAATAAAAATTTGACAACTGATGTGCAGGAAAATTGTTCAGATCCTCTTAAATTATAATCATCAGATGAGATGGATGTATAAGAGATATTGTAGGAAAATATTGATGGAATGGTTCACTAAATGAACTAACATGGCATGGCTATTTGGACCACATCATTGTCTTCCCTTGGAAACACCATATCATGGTTATTTCCAAAATAAAATTATAAGGGCAATGTTAATGGACTTATAATTCCTTGAAATAAAGATATAATTCCTTAAATGATCTATTCCAATAACTGTCATATTCATTTATTAATAATATGATGATGATTTATTCAGTTCTAGTTTTTCATATATTATTTTAAGACTTAAACAATTAGTAATTGTCTTAATGTATAACGTTCTAGATTATTAATGTTAGGAGTGTATAGGTAATTATAAAACACTATAGTATTTCTATTTTATGTATTATAAGTCCAATAAAACTTGACTTTTTATACATTTAGAGTGTTGAAACATATGTTAAAACTCCACAAAATAAGAAAATCATCATAACCCCAATTATTTTTATTATTCAAATAAAATGTTGTGATAGACAACTAATAGAGAGTGATCCTTATAGAGAATCACTTGATTAATATCATATTGTTATACAACTAAATAATGTAGTTATTTTTCCACTTCACGATGATTCATATAAAATTATTTTCAAAATTTTTTATAGTCCAAATCAATTGATGTAATTTATATCATTCTATTTCATATATTATATTACCTAAATACATATAACTACATCATTGGATCAATGGTGGTTTGGAGTTGTGGTAGAGATCATTTTTTTCTTGTATTTCATCGGAATATATTTATCAATTTTTTTTGGATTCAAGCTTTGAGATATCATTTGATTCTATGACTCATTGTTCTCAAATTTAATTTTATAATTTATTAAATATTTTTTATATTACATGATCATGTTTTCTAAAAAAGGGGATAACTCTTAAATAGAGTCTCCAAATAAAATTATGAGGCCATTGTTGAATCTGAAATTTGAGGTTTAACCATGGAACAACCAAGAGTTGGTCGGAGTAGGGTATTCTTGTAGGGAAACCATTGACGGTTTCATTCAAATTAAATTTCAATGACCTAATATTATAATCAATATAAATACACCATATAGAACATATAACTAGGGTTACTATTATTACTCTGTGAACACTGAGATGAGTGTTCTACCAAAAGTCCTTAGAAGATCAATATCTGATGACAACAGGCTTCCATATCATAGAAAATCGAGACACAACGAATGCAATAGATCTTCCTCCTTCATTGGAGAGAACAATCATTATCATATAATGAACCAGGTTGCGGTAGGACTAGTTATATGTGGATTTTATCCCTTATTATTATATGATTTGTTGTGGTCGTTATTATTCCTTTGGTCTATGTCAATTATGTGTTTCCGAATGTTCCAACATATCAGATAAAATTCATTTGTTATTTTAATCCCCATTATTCTCTCTTTATAAACCCTTAATATAACAAATTCGTATTCATTGGACATGTAATATTGACCAAAAAATCATACACTTATATTTCTAGTGTTTCTCCCTATCCTAATTCACATTCTTCCTTGCTAGAAAATGGGGTCACGATTTGACTATTTCCTTGTAGGAAAAAAGAAAGATCATGCCCCCAGATTCATGGTAGATTCATTGGATGTGAAGGCATTTATTTTTTAGTGATGGATTTGGAATATTTTTTTTATTTCAATGGATTCTAGATCTAGGAACAATTGGCATGAAATAGGAAAACCAATGGAAGATCGCAGTTTCATATGGGTGAATTGAAGCTTTGTTATCTATCAATTGGATGGACAAAAATGAATGATATAGGGGTTTTACATCAATTTTGGATAAATAATATATTAAAATACATTGGAAATTAGATTATTTGGATTATAGGTAGAACATTTTGATATCTTTGAAAAACTCAAGTACAAATTCTATAGTCTAATGAACACACAACTAGTATGGATAAAAGAGCTCAGACTCTAGTACTGATAGGTACATGACCATGAAGTTGTGTGGGATTAGAAGTTGTGTGGGTCCCCATTAATACAATGTACCCTTATGTCTTATGAAACATTTAAATATTGTACATTCTACATTTAGACTCATATTGTGGTTCATAAAAATCTATTCCAATGAACTTTACCATATATAACATTAAGGTATCCTTTATGTTGACTTTGAAATATGATTTGAGATGTTTTGAGTGTGACACTTCAATAGTCGACACTCAACGATGGTAGTGATCAGGAAAGATCATCGATGAGATTAGAGGGGAACCATCTTGTTCGGTAGGGAATAGTTCTTCTTTCAACTATCATAGTGACACCCTCCTAATGTGTTAGGTCATGGATCCTCTACCTATTTTTTTGAACCCTCCTGTAGTGACATGGAATGGGTCCTTGACTACTATAGTTGCATCCTCTTACTAGGATAGGTCTTCAGTCCTCTATCGATTACTACAGTGGAGCCCTCCTGCTATGTCAAGACATGGGTCCTCTATCAGGTAATAGATTTCAACTCCTATGTGGTTTCATGGTCTTATTCCTCATGCATTAGAGTTGAACCCTCCACCTAGGATATGTCATGGGTCATCAATCTTCATTCTATATTAAACCATCTTATGGGGTCAAAGCATGAGTCGTTCATTGATTATTAGAGCAGCACCCTCTTTTTGGGAGAGGGTATGGGTCCTTGATCGATTATTAGTGTGTTACCCTCCTACTGGGATAGTTCATGTGTCCTCTATTAACTATCTGAGTTTCAACGTCCTGTGGTGTCATGGAATGGGTCCACAATCAATTATTAGAGAGGAACCATCCTTTTAGGATGAGGAATAGTTCATATGTTGACCATGTAAGTGACACACTCCTATTATATCCGGGCATGAGTCCTCTACCTATAGATTGTTTCCCTTGATTGTTTGGTATAATGGTTCAGTGTAGCTCAACATGGATGTTTCTTCAGAACGATGCATGAGATAATGTGAATCATTGATGGACCATATAGATATGATGGCATACTCTTTTCATAGAATGGGTTAGGAGATTAATATCCAATTTCTCTCTCATTTGGGATTCTTTTTTTGAGCACACACACACACAAACACAAAAACATATATATATCCACATTGATTTATTTTGGTACTATATTATTATGGGTTCAGATGTCCAATCCAATTGTGTCTCTTACTAATCTTCTTTGAAATTATGGGGCATACTACTGGGTATGTATAAACTCAAACCAAAATTATACATTACCTCCCATTTTGTGTCTTATAAAGATCACATAGAGTTGGAAAGAAATCACATAAGAGCATAGGGATACCCTGGTTTATTTTACCATGTATGTTGATCATGAGTTGAAGTTTCATAACAAGGATCTCTTAGAACATTATTATTTTTTATTTTATAATTGGGGCATCGTTTGGGTTGGTTTTTTATTTTCCCACTTTTATGCTTTAGATTACACTATCATGCTCTTATAGTTACTATAGGTTTTACATGAATTATTTGTTCTCTATATTTTATATATTTTTAATAATAATATGATCTTCTACATTGATATGGTTGGCTGTGTTCATATAGATAAATTATAAAAATAACTCCCATATTAGTTAATCCTTTCAGTGCTTGTCGCCAACCCCTGATCTATAGAGGTGGTCTTGGGGTTGTTGTAGCTCGAGCCCCATTGGGTTGGGTCTTGACATATTGGTATCATATATTTCCATTACTTAGGATGGTTTTTTGGAGTTTTTCCCTTAGGAGGATTTGGTTGGGACATATTGAAACATTTTCAAAGTGTTTTGAGTGCGGATTTCAAGTCAAATAAACAATCATGGTATGTGTGATAGATTTATCCATTCATGAGGGCTCTGACAAGCATCATATCATCTAGGTTTACTAAGAGATTATTAGTAGGGATAAATGGTACATGAATCATGTAGGATTGAGTCTTTTTACTATCATTCTTGATTTATCTCCCCATATACATATTCTCATCCAATAGTAGTACATCTTGATTATATTTTACGGATTCTTATATGACTATAACCAACCATGTTATTGAATCCAAAATGTGTTGAATATCCAATGAGTGATATTGCATTAGTTTATCGGGCATGTCTCAAAATTCATCCTCTAGGTGTATAGGTAGTAGTACCCCCAAATATTGAGTAGAATATCCATCTAGTAGAGCAGGATGTGGATGTATATATAGACAGTGCACTCTATGACTTCTAGTGCAAGAGGCCAGAATGGTTTTGTGGTGAGATAGATCCCAAGGCAGTATATGATTGAATAGAGTTAATGATCCATGTTTTCAGGTTTTTCAGGACACTAACTAAATAAGTGGTTTCACTGAAAACCAACAATTTACTCACACGAGTTGGGTTCTAGTAGAGTCTAGTTATGCATATGCATGATGAGTAAATACTACAATAGTCTATCTTGAACCTACTATTTTGTGAGGAGTACTACCCCTAATGCTTAAACTCATCTTGGATTCAAGAGATTGTGAAGATGTAATTGGGAGAGATGATAATGATTGAGTATGTTGTGATGTTAATATACCTTAAGTGTTACACACTCGATATGATTCCACATGGATACATCTAGGAATGGATGATTGATAAAGGAATCTATAGAGTTATAAGTTCCTATGTAGTACACTTTTAAATTCCAAAATTTTCAGGATGTTGTAGTGGGTACTAGTGAAGGCTATCTTATGTAAGTGGGGCGCCAGGTAGATGGAGGTAGTAATGGTCATTATAATACATAGTGATCTGCATTTTCTTGTAGGCACCACTTTTTAGGATGTAGGTGTAGGAGATCTTCCTAAAATTAGACTCAAGAATGTGATCAGTGACCGTGGAGGATACCAAGATATCTCAGAGAGGTGAGGTGATATGCAGGTGATGGGAGATGACACCTGACACATTATTACCTAATCGGGCAAGCTTTAGAGGGAATGCTAACTACATATGGACTTTCAAAATATATTTCTTGTCGTGATCATGGATCTCCTAGGAGAATGTAGGGAAGCCCCCAAGGAGGAAGAGTTGGAAGAAGAGTAAGTTGGTCTCAGGGGGAGGAGTTGGGGGTGGTGGATGAAATTATGATTCCATTCTAACACAATCATAAGGCGGTCCGTGTCAGGCTTAAGAATCTAGTGGTTGGGGTTGTTTGAAACTAAAGGTGATGGGGGTATATGAACTAGTAGCACAAAAGATTATTATAGGTATGATGCATGTTTATTACACTATTGATTCATTAATATTAGACACATGTTTGATTCATTCCTTCATCTCTTTACTCCTTTGGTGATAGCTAGAGATCCCAGTTGAGACATTATCCTTGTATCATTAACTTGGGGTTCTTATGGGGAATGCATCTCCAATATATTTTATCTATTAGTAGTTCAAGCTATCACTTTACGGAGAGAATTTATTGTTTTACCTTTTGGATTCCACGATGAATCCTTTTGATTTCATCTGGAGAATGGATTTTTTCCACAACATGTCCCCATATTCACTATCATTACAGATGATTTAGATTACTTCAGACTAATGTAATTGGATTCTCAATTTTTGTTGAAAATAATCTCATTTTTGGATGAGTGGGTTTTTAAATAAAGAGGTTTCATTATATCAACAATTCACTATTATGTGTCACCATTTGTGAAATAGTCTATTCAGACATCTGGATTCATTACTTCATGTTGTATTTTATAATATTCTTACATTATGATGTTTCCTGAATACCTCTGAGGTGGGATTAGGATTTAATCATCTTCTTGCATCGTGAGACCACTATGATATCTTCTATATCATATTGAATGGCCCCTATGGAGATCCCCAATATGAAGGTGCAATTGAAGGACCATTGAGATTAGGGTTTAATTGGCCCCAATGGGTCCCCCTAGGTATTTCCAGTGTTGTTCAAGAAAAATTAATACGAGAGATTCTAACTTTATGTAAATTATCATCCCCTGAACAAGACCATGGGAAAGAACTGGCAATAATTTTAAAGTATTGACTCCCTCTTTGATCAGTGGAATGATAATAAATGGTTTTAAAATATCAATATCTTTTCAAGCTTCCACTAGTTGAGAGTTCATGAGTCTAATATTCCAATAAGGGAATTCTAATGTTTCTATACACACTATGATTTCTTTGTGATTCCATTAGATGTGATGAATTCCCATATTGAGTTTATGTATCATATGAATAAGATAATCTAGCCATACATGCACCAATTTGTTGTTTTCTTCATTTTTGACATACACATATACTATGCGATAAAGGAGGAGCATAAAATGCAGTTGTGAATTTTATTATATTTTCATCGGGAGCCCTGACTTTATGGAATGCTCTTGAAGTGACAGTCTTTGATCCATGAGGTTCACATCTTAGGGCATGTAATTTTTTAATAGGGATTAGTTAGGGACCTGGTGATGATTGATGTATTCCTTTCTTGGGATCCACCAAATATCATGTTAGAGGATCATAGTATTCGTGGAATGATAGGGTACTACAGGAAGTTTGTGGTAGACTTATCCACTATTTTAGTCACTTTGAATTCCCATACATAGAAGGGGATTTATATTAACATGATTGAGAAATTATTGAGATTATTCAAGGAGTTGAGGATAATGATGATGAGTGGCCCTATTTTTAGTTAACCAAATGAGTTCGTAGATTATGTGTTGTATTGTGAGGCCTTAGGTGTTTGGATCAGATGCATGTTAAAGCAATAGTTCAAAGTTATTGTATATTGATTATGTAAATTGATATCCCATGATAAAACACTATGAATTAGGACCTATATATGGTAGACGTTGTCATCAATTTGTGATATAGAGAAGCTATCTTATGTGATACTTATTTTTTTTACTCGGACCATCAGAGCCTCAAGTACGTCTTCACATAGAGAGTTTAGAACCCAAGGTATATGCTCTCATTGTATTTACATTATGTGTACGAAATTTTGATATTATATACTATTTGGATGGGAATTGTAGTGGAATAGGACCTTATCATGATGTCTTATGTTCATTTGGTGTAGGAGGCATCAAAGAAGTTGTCTTCCCTGTGAATAACCCTTGTTGAGTAGGAGGGTGTGGATTTTCTTCTGTGGATATAGTTGGCTCATTTACTTCAACAACATGGGATAGAGTCCCTATTTGCAGACATCGACTGTGAGGACATACGTGATTTTATATCCTTATAAGATTCACCATAAAGATATTATGAATGAGGCAATCAAATCATCCATTACCATGAATGGGTGGGGGTCCTAGTCAATTTTTCAGTGGATTTGATGAGGGATATTCACATATCATCATTGGTTATACATCTTATTCTGGGGAATATGTACAGAGACCTTTGGTGGCAGTTTTGGTGGGTTTACTTGAGACGGAGCATGATGGTGTTCATCTCTTGGTGCCTCACATGTCAGCATGTGAAGGCAGATTACCAAGATTTAGTAGGGTTTTTATAGCCTTTTTTGATCTCAAAGATGAAATGAGACAACATAACCATGGTCTTTGTGACAATGTTTCTGTAGATACTGAGAAGGCATGATGATGTATGGGTAATAGTTGGACATCTTAAGAAATCATTGCACTTTCTTACTATTAGGTGTCAGTGTTTGGAATAATGTTTTTTGTGGTTGGACATATGAGAGATTTCTCCCCTTTATGGGGTTCCCTATACTATTTTCTCCGACCATTAGGTGCAGTTTACATCATGGTAGTGGATATTCCCGCATAAGAAAATGAGGACCCATATAAGAATGAATATAGCCTTTCACCCCCAGATATATAGGAATACAGAGTGCACTATCAAGGTTTTGGATGATATTTTGAGGGATTATGTGTATGAATTTGTCCAAATATAGGTGGATAACTTTTCATTGGTGATGTTTTCCTATAAATATAGCTACCACTATACTATTAGAATGACACCTTTTGAGGGATTTTATGGGAGACCCTACAGGTCACCCATATACTAGACTACAATGGGTGATACATATTTTATTGGTCTAGAGATGGTTAAGGTATTGAGAGTGAAGATCTTGGTGATACATGAATGGATGGGATAATCCATACTCTACAAAAATTATATATTGATCGATGTCGTTTTCACTTATAGTTCAACCAGGGAGGCCACATTTTTCTAAGAGACTCCCTATATGAGGATTATGGAGATTCAGTATATGTGGAATGATATATCTCTCTTTCACTAAACCATTCAAGATATTTCCTCATATTGGTGAGGTTATCTAACTTCATTACATACCCAAACAGTTTTAGTGGGTTCACTATGCCTTCCAAGTTTTATAGCTGATGAGATATATGCATTACCCCACACAATTTATTGGCTCGGGGGTGTTGAACATCTCGGATGGCTCCCCTTTTATGGAGCCCTAGGTGACGATCATGGATCATCCAAATAGGATCCTATGTGGATAGAACATCTGCCTATTATCTATTTTGTGGCACTAAAAGTGCATGTTGGAGAGATCCATGGAGCGAGATAGATTTATGTGGGAATAATATCCATAATTTATTGCTTTGTTTTTTTATTTTAAATGATGAAATACATCAATGAGTGAATAATTTAGAGATATTTTTTTCTTGTAATCCCATGGAATATATCATGAAATAAATTCAGATTCAGACATTGATAAGGTGTGTGATTCTATGACTAGATCTCCATAAAATTAATTTTATAAAATTATTTAATATATTTAATATTCAACTCACATGGTTTTAAAGAAATAATGATATAAAAATTAATTGGTGTGTTATAATTAATATATGACAAAATTGTTGAACCTCGAATGTGAGGATTACCCTAGGTGTAACCTACAGTTACTTAGAATGAGAGATTCAGATAGGTCGATCATTGGTTGGTGTGTTTAAAATAAACTAATTGATTAATTTAATAACTTAATTTAAATGACATAATTTTATTTACTTTATAAATTAAAAAATTTAGTAGATCTCCATGGATAGTTTCCTAACCCTGAGATCATTGATAGAAGTGTTTGCGAGCCTAACATTGGTGGTTCAAGATCAGACAACAATGATCTTCTAGATTGAGGAGAATCGAGACACAACGAACACAACTGATATTACACAATATTTAGTGACTATGTACTTCATCAACACATGATAAAAATTAAGGGAGGACTCATCATTTGTGGACTTATGACCATATCATTAAATTCTTGCACATGATTATTCTTATTTCATTGGTCTATATAAATGTTGATCATTATTATTTACCAACATACATAATTCAGTTCAATTATTCAATTAATACTATTTGTTCCATGTTTCTCAACATAGATATCCATAATCAGAATTTTTGGTGAGGAAAATTTTGCAAAAAATTGTTTCAAATCAATTTAATAATATTTTTCCCAATGTTATTTGCATTGTTCACCATTAGACAATGAGGTCCTGATTCAACTATTTTCAGGAAAGAACGAGCATGATTTTCCACCAGATTCATGGAAGTTTTATGGGGGTTACTAGATCGATGTTTCGGGGTTGGATTTTTATTATTTTTTGGAAATGGTTGATGACTCCCATAGATCGAGGATCTGAAAATTATAGGGATAACAGGAGCAATAATGTTGTTCGAGTTAACTACGAGTGAATCAAAACTCCGTATTATGGATAAAGAACAGTAGGGAAAGATGGTCATAAGTACTTAACAATGGTTTAGAGTGAATGATATGTAGAAACATTAGCGGATGTGGTAGATTTGGATCACATGGAGCAGATTTTGATATCTTCAAAACCCTACTACAAATTGTGTAGTCATAAAAACACACGACGTTTAGGGTCCTAACTACATCGAATCGGGTTTTTGGGTGATTTAGATATCACACATCAGGTGGCGACCACAAACATCATGTGACATGGGGCTGGTGAATCGTTGGGTACTCTAAGAGTACACGGATGGAGGCATGACCTATCAAATGACATGTATTGGTACAAGACCAGGTACACATACATGACCAAGTATACCGACATGACCAAAGTACACATAAATGGCTGGGAGCACGAGGAGGACACCAGGTGGATGATTCCTAATATGTAGTCCCCTTACATTCAATATATGGATGCATGGGTGTTGATCTATGTACTAATTGGGACACATCAAGAGAGTTGAGTAGAGTAATGAACAATGTAGGTACCTTTACATATATTCCACCCTTGTTTTTTTTGAAACCTCTACCCCTATTATCTCAATCGTCTGGACTTAGATTTCAGCTTGTGAGTCTTCTATCCTGATATTTTTTCATATTGAATGAGTTGAATACTACGTGTTGAATTTCAAGATACAATGAAAGATGGTTCAGTTGTCACTCTTCTTTAGGTGATGCGTGATTATAGAAGTGATCAGGTAGGATCCTCATTGATTCGAGTGGAAAATTCCAACACGGAAGGTCATGGGTATTCTACCCTTTAAGTGGAACCATATGGTTGTGACAAGGCATGGGTACTCGACTACTAGAGTTTCAACGTCATTTTGTGATAGGTCTTGAGTCATCTATCGATTGATAGAGTGTCACCCTACTATTAGGATAGGGTATGGGTCCTATATTGACTACTAGAGTGTCACCCCCTTTTGGGGTTAGTGTATATTTCATTTTCCATTATAGTGAAACCCTCATGTCGGGATAGTGTACATCTACTATATGGGTGTAATCCTCAAGTGGTGTCACGACATGGTTCCTCAAATGATTATTATAGTGTCATCCTCCTTTATGCATAATACATATTTCCTCAATTGATTATTCGAGTGTCACATTCCTAATGGGAAAAGGCACGGGTCATCTATAAACTATAAATCTATCACCCTCATGTTGTTTTGGAGCATGATTCATTGATCGAATATTAGAGTGGCACCCTCCTAATGGGAGGGATATTTCATTAGAGAGATGTGTGAGATAATGAGAGTCATTAATTAACCTAGTGGAACTGATGGAAGACTATTTTCCTAGGATGGGATGTGAGACGTAGATCCCATTTATTTATCATTTGGGATTATTAAGTTTACTATATATATATGAATATGTATCTATGTTGATTGATTTTTTTACACTCGTGTTATGGATTCAGATATCCATTCCTATCATGTTTATTAGTGGCCCCCCTTTAACTTTTAAGGCTTAGAATTAGTTATGTATATAATCACCCCTATAAGGGTTTTGTCTACATGTTTCATGTCTTATGCGGCTGATGAATAGATTAACGGCTATCATAGAGGATCATAGGGATACCTTAGTGAATTTGAACTTGTATGGTGGTCATGTCAAGGAGACTCATAATCAATATATCTCTGAAATTTACATTTATAGTTTTGATAGGTTGAGACATCTTTCTGTTTGAGTTTATTTTTACTCATCATCATTTTAGATTATGTTTTCATATTCTTCTACTTCTTAAAGTTTTCACATGAATGTTTTTATTCTATTGATCTTTCCTATTTTTATTATTTCGATACACTTCTGCATAGAGATGGTGAGGCTTGTGCATTTAGGTACATTAGGGAAAATTCTGCCATATTAGTTATTCCGTTGGGAACTTGTTTCTAGCCCCTGGTCGATGGAGGTGGTATTGGGGTAGTTGTAGCTCGAGCCCCATTGGGTAGGGACATGATAGTTGTTCCCTCATAGATTTTAAGATGTTAGACATCCCTACAAAACATAAATGTTGAACCAAATAAAATCTATCAATTTTTTATTTTATCATAGAATGAATGAAAAATGATATAGAAGGGGTTTTCAATGTACAATGACTTAGATCAAAGAAAAATACTTGTTTTGTATCTTCTTTTAGGAGGACCATAGAATATATTTTATGAAAAATTTTCACTTATATTCTTTCGTCAATATTACTATAGAATACTCCAAGGAAAATGTGAATTGATTTCATTAATCAAAATCTGGGAAAATTGATCATTTTATTACAATTATCTATTTTATGGTTATCTTGTAACCATGTTTCGATCATCAGCCAAAACATTTTTCACCACACTAAAGTAAAAGTTTCAATTCCATTTAGGGACATCACTTTCCATTCCCAAAACAGCTTGGCCAAATAAAAAAGGACAGCAAAAGGCTCATTATCATGGTATGACCCTAACTCAATATAGTTTATTGAAATTGACCACCAAATCCCATAACACCATGATCAAAATTGATTCGGAAATTTGATAATGGGTGTGGAGATTCCCCTTACAGGAGTTGTTCTTAGACAATATTGTTCCATGATTACTCTCATTTTTAAAAGATTTTTAATTAAAATATTTGTGTTCAAATTCTTGAAAACATTAATCAACAAGGTGTTTTTGTTGAATTGATTATGGTTTTATGTGAATTTACATCGTAAATGATTCATTAATTTTTTATAAATTAAAATAATGAAAAATATTAAATATTTTATATTTATTTATGAATTTTTCAATTGTATAAATATAATCTTTTATATCAAGAAATTAATTGTAAAATTTATTTCAACAATTATTATTGGTGTTTTATATGAAGATATAATCCATCATTTAAATAAGATCCAATTTTAGTTATTCCATTAATGTTAATTGTTAAAATAAATCTAGAATTTTTAATATATAATAATAAATGTGATCATAATTTTTCTCATGTTATGATATATGAATTAGTTAATATTAATATAATGTAAAAAATAATATAAAATGTTCATAAAGTTTAAATGTAGATTTTTCAACACTGTACATGCCTTAACTTTAATGAATTTATAATTTATTTATGAATTTTTTATAGAAATTTTTTTCCATGTTTTTAAATGTGAATCATTCATTTATTTAGTTTATAATCAAGTAAATTAATCGGTATAATTTTTTATACATTGAATTGGGATTTATGATTTTGGTTAAATATTTGAACTACCACTCAATTTTCATACATGAAACCAAGGAGTTTCAAATGATGTATGATTTTGATTTTGTTTTTATTATTACATGAATTCTGATTATATTGGGTTATGAGCTTATATTTTATAGTGGAAAATATTTTATACATATTAGATGTCATAATTATGATGGTTTGGAAGTGTCTCTCATTCATTGTATCTCTAGATTGAGGGAATTTCAGTTAGACTACCCACTAGGATGGGGGAATATTAATTATTTATATAAGTGGGTGTTGGATTCCTATCGATCTCAGATTAATCTTGTGGGGATTATTTATTTCATATAATCATATGACTTTGCATGAAATTTTTTCATGAAAATAAGGAATTAGATTCATTCAGATATATATAAATAGAGTTTTTTAATTAAAGTTGATAACACAAGTTATAGGTTGTGTAAATAGTTACACATCAATATGATTTAAATATATTTAATTATTGGGAGAAATATTATTACAAAGTAAATCATTAGAATAATGGATACATATAAATTAAATAACAAAGGATAATATGGTGATATTAAATCCTCATTTTAAAAATAATAGTTTGACTCATTTAAAATAAAACACATTCCAAATTATCAATAATCCAAATGGGTAGGTTCATGTTGTAGTTTTGCACCCATTGATTATATTATTTAAGTGAAAAATTGGATTGATAACCCTAAAATTTTGGTATCTAATTATTGTTGTGATTTTTGGGGTATATGTAGATAGTAAACCATTAAGAATGTTACAAAATGAATGTTGTTGAGTTTTTCTATATATTGTTTCATATATAGAGTTGTCCACTAAACTTTAAAGTTTCATATTATATGATAGGAATATTTTCTTTCCTAAATAACAATGTTGTATAAAAAACACAAATGTGAAATTATTGTCTAGTGAAATATGGATCATGTACAACCAATGGATATGATTGTATTTAAAAGGGGTCATCATTTTTGTGGGGGGAAAATTAATAAAATTATTTATCAAATTAATATAAAAATGAAACTCATTTAATTATAGCGTTTATGATATATATAAATGGAATTATCCTAATCAGTCATTAATTTTAGATAAATCATTGGAAAAGAGAATATTAATGTATTTGAGATATTACACTGGTAAAAATTTAATAATTTATCAAATAAAAGATAGAAAATAATATGTTTTAGATCAATCTCTTTCTAAGTAAATAATAGTTTATATTGTTCAATAGTTTATTCTCAATACTAATTATATAAATATAATTATTCACTCAAGTATTCTTATGTATTATATGTAAAATGATCTAAGTATTTTTTAAATGTATTCATATATTAAATATAATTGGGTATAATAGTGACTTGAAGATACTAGAGGTTTCATATAATGTTTTTTTATAGTTATTGAATTTATTATGTTTTTATTGTTGGAAATGTTCTGACTATGTGAATTTGTTCTATAATAGTTTACATGACACTCTTGATGTGTTGGTGATAGAGGGAATAATGAACGTGATGTCTAGGTAATGGTGTTGTGTGTAAAAGTTCAAACCATAAGAAGAAAATTCAACTGGGGAGTCCCAAAATAATTCATTGAGTATCCAGTCATGGCCACTGAATCCCAAATGTAATGCCAAAGAAGGATTTATTTTCAATATGATGATAATTATCAATATTTCTTAAGTGGTTTAGAAAAATATATGGGCGATCCATTCCATTTATCAGTGTAATATTAATCAATTGTTCAATTTTGAATGTAATATGATACCAAATGTATACATTTTAAATGTTCGTAGTATATAACTGTTTAGAAAAAAGGTATATTTTTATGATGCATGTAGTTTTTATTTAAATGATGATGCCAATGATATTTAAATAATTGTTTGAATTAAACATATTATATCAAGATCAAATGAAATTTTATCAAGGATGTTCATTTTAATATTATTTCTCTTATATGAGAATATATGTTATTTTTTAATTGAGTTTTTATGACCAATGTGAGGTTGTGGTTATAATACACATTGTTTATGATTCATCAGATTGTATAAAATTATTGAATACAATACAAGTAAAAAAGATTTTTTTTCTAGTATAGAATTTTTTTTAAAATATGACGGATAATATCCCACTCCCCATTAGTGACACATTTTAAATAATAATATATTATTTACAAAATACATATCCCAAAACATATATTTTAATAATTGATATATAAAAAATAAATTATTTGTTAAATATTTATTTTAAATGATTGAAGTGTAATTTTTTGAACACAAATGAGTTTGTGCAACTTATCAATATATTCTGAAGTTAATATAGTATCTAAGAAGATAGTGAGAGTATTTTTTAAACTAAGATATGTTCAACGATAATAAAAAAAATATTTTACTAGTGAGTATTCAAATTTTATGTCACATAATATCTTAAAAGAGTTTAGGGAGTATCGATAAATAGAAATTTAAATAGTTGTATTTATTTACCAGGATGAGGTAAAAATTTTATTACATCCTAAATAATTATAGGATGTGTTGGTAAATAAATAATCTAATGAATTACATTACTTACCAAAATGACCTTCAGAAAGACGTTTGTTGAAATTCCCTATGAATGATGATGATGATTAACATAAGAAGTCTTCTATTTAGGTATTATATATTATTAACACCATAATATTTTATATTTTGAATTAATAAATTTTTAATACATGATCGAATAGATAGACATTAGTAATATTATTCATAAGTCTCAACATCATTCAAACAATCGTTCTTTATAATTATTTTAAATTAGATGAGCTTACTGGGATGGTTTTTTAGGCGGTCATACTGAGATGTGGATGGAAATACATAGATTTGTAATGACCATAAAAGCTACAAAAATTGTAACAAACAAAATGTTGTTATGGAAATCTATCATATGTGATACAGTTTAACAATATGTAATGAATCTGACAGAGCTTCCACTAAAAATTTAACATTTATATGTTTTCCACTAGCCTAAAATATTTTCCTAGTCCTCGTGAGATGAAAACTAGTGTATTGTAATCCAGGAAGACATTTAAGAATGGTTTCACCCTCAAATCAGTGTGAACACACATAATTACATATACTAATAATATGGAATGGTCCATCCAAATATTTGATGTCTATGTAATATCAAATGATATAACCAAGTTGACTAAATAAATCAATTGAGTTAGAATAAAAAATGAACAATATCCAACAGAATTTATTATTGAACAAATATCATTTGGAATTAAATTATATAATGAAAAAATAAACAAAATACAAAAACAAGGGTGGTCAACTTGGCCGATACATGTGATTCCAAAATAAAAATAAACAAATGCACATCATGAATCCCACTCTGTAAAACAATCAGGTGTCCTAGCCATCTCAACACCTCATATCAATCCAACTTGAATAAAAATCAATCATAAGATAACCTAGAAACAACAAAATATATATACATATATTGTCATGATCTTTATTTCCTAGTAGTTACCACTCAAAAATTTTATGAAAATCCTTTTTATAATACTGGTATTAAATATATATTGAAATACCCCAATGAAAATAATGTTATCCAATGTATAAAACATAACAAAATGAAAAAAATATCATTTAAATAATACAAACGTTTTTTCACAAATTAAATCCACATAAATATTTAAAATAATATTTAGTAATTTATTTCAAATACATTTCAAATCCATTCTTGATATACAAATCCAAATATTATTTTTTCCCAAAATAATTTTCCAAAGTAACCTTTAAAACAATATCAAATCCATAACCAATAATAGGTTTAAAATATCGCAATCATGTAGCACCTCAAGGCCAATAATTAAGAATGTAAATAATAAGAAAAGTTGTGCCAGTACCAATAACAAGAAAGGGATTTAATAAATAAAATAGAAACACCTATGTGATAGTACATATTAAGGTATAAGAATCATGGACTACTAACGGAGGAACTCAAGTAATGTAATCCTATTACAAAATAAAGGACCTTAGGATGACATAAAATTATATTATATCCCTAGTAGTCTCATTTAACTAGTCGACCACTAACCCATACCGTGATCAATAATCTACTAGGGGAAAAACATTCATAGGGAATTCAACTAGCTAGAGACATGCTGAGATAATGATTTCATCAATTCAGGACATTACTTTGTCACACAATATCCCCTTGACCAAAAAATTCAATCACAGAGATGAGAAGTAAATGAAAATAAATGTATAAATGAAGGAAAGAAATTTCCCAAACCTCAATTACTACACCATTTCATGTTACCACTATGATCACAATATACATCCATCACTAGAATTAAAATAAATACAACAAATCATGAGAATAACAATTGAAATATTAAACCAAAAAGGGACTCATAAGCTATGTAACCATTTTAATGTTCTTAGTGATCCTTTTTTCATAAAAACAAACTCAAAATGTAAATCCCTTTTTCAGTTTTTCAAATTTAATAGATTAATACCATTGAAAAAATTTTAGAAGCACATTATTTTTTAAAACAAAAAAGGATAATATTTTTAAAATAAATACATCCTTATTTAGGCTACCAACATAAAGCCCAAGGCCTATATTTTTAAAATGGTCACAATATAAGGCATCTCATAATGTTTAATAAGCTTATAAAACATGAAAATATTTATTTCAAATCAACACATCAAATCCATATTAGAATACCTTTCAATTTAAGAAATATTTCTGGAAAAAAAGTATATTTCTCTACATAAGAACTTATCTAATATTATTATTATAAAAAAATCAAAAAGTCACTTAATTGATATTTAAAATGATGAAATAAAAGAGAAACAATTGTCCCAATAAAATCTGAATGGTTCCATAATGCATCACCTTCCATTGAGAATTCTCATGGAATCACACTCTACAGGTTCTTACAAATGAACTCCCTAAATTTGAATAAATCAAAACTTGAACCTTATAATTAATTACACTATATGTTTCTTTGCAGTGGGAGAAATCTATGATAATTGGAGAATGGAGGAAGAGAATAGTTAATGCAATAATGGGATTAGGCTCTGGTTTTACTTGAAAATAAAAGGAGACACACAATTAAAATGGGGGTAGAGGTGGAAACCCTCTAAGGAAAACAATAATGTTTTAGAGATCACAAGGGAAAGGGGGATAGGGGTAGTTAAAAATAAGAGGGGAATAAGGGTATTTAACAATTTTCAATGAATCTGTGTAAGTCAAACTATATGACCACTTTGTTTTTCAAATTTTGGGCCTACCATTTGGAAGCCACTACTTAACCCACCACACCCCATAATTTATTTATGGAATCTCTCTATGGTTGAATAAATAATGAAGAGACAATTAATAATTTCCTTTTCACCATGTTGATACCCATCACACGTTTTTCACATAGTTGAACCTATCTAAGCATGCTAACTAGGTAACACATAGAAAAATCCAAATTATATAAATTTCAAACCAGAAAATCTCCAAAACAAAAAATGGTACCTGATAATATAATATAATATAATATAACATAATATAACATAATATAATATAATATAATGCCATAGAAGAGTAATAAATGTCAAAATTATGTCCCCCATAAGGATTTCAATCCCTATAAATTCATCTTCTCAGAAATAGACAGTGGTAGAAAAAGAACTTCACAAATTGATCCATGAGTGGGAAGGTTTAGGAAAAACATAAACAGAAACCAAAACACATGATCAATAAACCTAATCCATACAATCCAATGTCCACAAAAAACCATTAAATATAAAACAATGATAAAACCATAAAAACCAATGGTCATAAGAGAATGAAGGACTAAGATACGTCTCTCCACAATTTATAGCATTTCATAAATGGTGAGACAAGAGAAATTGTTTCTACAAAGAAGACACTACCCAAATAGACCTCATATGAAAAAAATTCCATAGATGGTATACATTCACCTATAATAAATTTCATCTCAATGATTTAATGATTTAATACCAAAGGAATTACAAACCCAGATGATCAATATCTATATATAGAATACATCCCCAAATACATTTTTCACATAAAAATATTTCAAACCAATGAAATGTTTAAGCAACCACATACAACTTCTACAAGAAACATCATGGGAACCTACCCATGGTCATTACAATACATGGCAAACTTTGACCTCAACCGTTGTCACCATTATATTAAAACACCCTATAATGAATCTAGTACACTCCTGTGCTTACCAAAAAGCAGCATCAGTCATATTTTCCCAAGAATAAACCAAATGGTTTCCCACGTTCAGCCCATACAAAAACTCCTACAACTGTCAACCTATAATACCACACATCCTCTAAGAAAAAAACTCATTTAACCATGTACAACCCCATTTAGAAAAATCCCATACCCAAAAGGACACTAAAAACCAATCAAAAGATGCATCCACTCCTACATCAGTGCAAGTCTTACTAAAATTCAGATTCTCAAAATGGAAATCCCAAAAATTAATAAACATCACAAATGAAACAATGGTGGATACTGTTGGATTTGTGATGCATGATCCATTTGGATGATGTTTGGATAAATGATAAGGAACCATAATGAACACCAGATTATAACTATCATGGGTCGATCTCTATAGTTATTTTATTGGGGGTTGCATGGGGGAAACCATCCCTTCATGAAGGGACAAGGGGACTATGGCCCCTTAACCAAATTTTGGTGAACTGAAACAACTCTAACTGACTATAGTAGACCTAACCATAAGATTCTAAAAAGGAAATATAGTATTTCAAAATTTGGAATGTAACTATTTTATGTCTTAGAAGTGACACTGATATGAAATATTTTATGTGTAGACTTTGAAGATAATGTTATTCTTTCTCCATAGAAATCCCACCATAGACCACTATAGTAGCCTGAACCTGGGAGGCTATAGTACTATAGCATAAATAAATGCCTATGTGATTCATGTAATAGTGCATTATCTTCTTTATTTTATCATTTTGATCTAGGTTTACATTATCTTGAAACTCTTAAAATTAACTTTAATAATACACCATATTTTAGTTATATTTATTCCTCTCTATGGATGTAGGGATTATTCTAGAAACATATAAATCATTGTGAATGTGTTATTCTAATTCTTCATTTTTTGTTTTTCCTTTTCTTCATTTGTAAACATTTGTAATTGTGACTCTTGACATTTTTAAAAAATATACATCATATAAAAATTTCCCTAGTAAACCCATGAGGGTACCCCAAATGGTCACAATGGAAACTGATCTTAGTGTTTAGTATGTATCAAATACACCACTCTTTTCTAGTTCTTGGTATAGTTTAGAAATATATAAAAAAATAGGATAGAAGAGGACTCCCTGAGAGGATCTTCCTTATAGACAAGAGTTATAATTATATTATTGAACATCCCAAGAGGAATACATCAAACAACACAAGATATGAATTTGTTGAATTTATTCCCCACACATAAGCAGTGAAATATATCTTAACGACCATGGGATAAATACTAAAAAACCACACCAAAGAAAAAACACTTTTAACAAAAAATATAAAAATTCTTTACTTTCAAAATTATCATTTCCCAAGGAATGTAATTTTAAAAAATTATTTTACCCTGGAATTCCTTAAATAAAAAATATCCATTATTTTCAAAGGAAAAACCCACGGTAGCGTGATCCTTACATTTTCAAACATGTTTAAATAATTTTACAATTTTACTAGAATTTGGAAACCAATTTTTAACTACCTTACCTATAATGATCCCCCTTCTTTTTTGGAAATAGATAGATGTGACCCCTAAATACGACTATAATAAGGATCTACTTGGAAACTAGAATTGTTGGTATAAAACATATGATGAGAGGAATTTCTCATGTAAATATATTATAGACAAGAGATGAGATGACAAACACTTTTAAGAGAAACCTCATATAAAATAATCCAAAATCCATAAAAATAAATACAACACTTAATATCATGTAATATATAATTAATCTTCAAAAAGAAACAACAAAAAAATCCAAAGAAGCATCTCCAAATAGAAACTCAAGCTCTGTGCTAGGTCAGTCAAGACCAATAACCAAAATACCACATAAACACAATAAAATAGTTTATATATATGGTGGGTGATCCTAACATGTACACTCAAAAATATTATACTCAGGACCACTCATGGAAATTTGTAAAAAGCCTATTAATTCTCCATTTAGTAAAGAGTATATCATATATTCTCTAATTATTTCATCAACACTTTAATAGCCTCACAATGTATTGAATCGATTTATAATAAGATAATAATCAGAAAAATATAATCATATGTGTCCTATAATAACTTCCTCAATTGTTTTCCACCCTTATACCCCCAACTTCATCTGTCTTCTGCTATCATCCTTTCATGCAACCCCACCTACAAAAAATCCCAAAATATCCAACATATTATTTTTCCATAACTGAAATCAACACATACCATTACCACATGACAACAACATAAAATTCACATCCATATCCTCAAAAACAAATTAGCTTAGTACTTTGAACATGAAATACATCATCTTTAATCCCTCATCATACCTTGCACAACCCCAAATTCATAACCATCATCCCATTATCATCTAATAATTTGGTAAACTAAATGCCACTCCCACACCATACTTGATTGTTCCAATAGTAGTTTATCACAACTAGTTTATAGGTAATGGGTATGTGGGGAAGATGGTGTATTCATATATCTTCCCTCACCAACCTTGATGTTTATGAAAACACACGAAGCAAAAAAATTATCATAGATGTAAAATACTAAACTCATGTAGGATGTATATCTAAATCACAAGAAACATCATCAATAAATAATCTCACATGGACCACATCCTATTGTGTGCACAAAAATAACCATAAAACCCATATCATCCAACATTCATCACAACTACTCATCTGCAACAATAATTGATTCAATGTTAAAAACTATCCAATAAAAAAAATCCCTTAAAGCAACTACCATATGTAATATATCTTTTCAACTAATAAATTATTGATATATCATTTCCAACCAATATTATATTTACTATGCTATTTAATTTTTTCAAATGGGCCTTTAAATCGTATATATAATTTTTAGTCTTTATATAAATTTTCAAAACATTTCCAATATGAAACACAAATAAAAAAATCATATAAAAAATAAGACCATCCTAAGATCTAAATAATAAAAAACAAGGTAAATTTAATAATAAAACATGATTATAAATTAAATCATTCAAAACTAACACATTATATTGAAAGGGAAATAATAGAAGTGTGAAGAATCATTAAAAATCTATTCTTGAAAACAAGAAATTATCCTTTTTAGAACCCATTTTGATTGATAAAGCACATGAATGTGATCTTGTGGGAATTTTATCAATTTTTTAGTGTGCATGAATACATGATTATAATTATAAATCATGGAATCCATACAATTCTATTTTTTTGAATAATGTAAAACTCAAGTATGATATTATAATTAAATATTTCATCAACTATATCATGTGTATTTTTAATAAAGATGAAAAAATAGTGGTTTAAAAATATCAACCATAAATTTGTGTTCCAAATAAAAGGGAGTTCATAAAAACACCAACAAAAAAATGTTGATTTTATAACCAATAAGTGTTATTAATTATAAAAAAGAGATAATACACTTAGAAGTAAAAATTACTATACCAAATAAAAAACCATCATTTTATTCAATTAAAAATTGATCCCTAGGAAACCATGGTTATTTGATAGAAATGAATAGTGAGAATTGGAAGAAGACAATTTAGTAAGAAAAGAGGAAGAGAAAAGTATGACACCCCACCCCCATGTCACTATATGTTTACTTTTGAAATATTTTATCGTATGCTGAGTGGTTTTGATTTTTGGTTATTTTTGATATAAAATTTCTTATTTTTTAGGTTTTTTGTGAGAATCACAATTATCATTCATAAATAGTAATGATTGTACATATCCTTCGTATATGTGTTTTCATGGTGACCATTTCATTTTTCATGGCTTCCACATAGTTTATCAAACTTTGTATGAATCCCCTTAAATAGTTTGGCCACCTTGGAATAAGAAAATTGGAGTGCATTATTGCTTTATGGTTTGAAAATCCAAACAACCAACACATCTGGTAGCTCTGTGTCAAATAAGTGGAATGTTCATGGATTGAAAACTATGTGGATACTCTTCTCTAATTATTTTTTCGGACAACCTTTGTGTTCCAAAAGAGAAGCTCTAATCTCCTCCTTTGATTCATGGCATCTATTTGGAAATTTCCACGAGGATTTGAGCTATTTATTCCTCTAATAATCTCTTATTGAAATCACTCTCTATTTCATCATGGATTTGGTTTCACCATTTAAACATATATCTCTTGTAATTTTTTTGAGGTTTCCAATTGGATCTAATATTGTAGTTTTTAAGGTCTATGGTTTTTTACACCTTCTCTATCCCCATTGGGGTGACCACTGTTAAGGCACCTAGTTTTTTCTTGGCATCCACATCAACCAAGTAAGTATTTCTATGAAATTTTTTCATTTTGGAATAAATAAAAGGTGATTGTGTTTTCTATGTCTATATTTTATGAAATTCTGAATATATGTGAAATTATTGGGATTTTTTTTAAAAAAAATTATGGTTTTGATTGGCATAAATTGGATTTCCTTTAAATTTAATGTTTTCATAATTTAAATAGAATGTTTTCAGGTTAAATGTTTTTTTAAAAGTGGTATGTCTTTTGAATTGGGTTTTAATGCAGTAAATGTATTTTAATTCAGTTTTAGTTTTCAACGAGTTAGAATTTTTTTTAAAAGTTTTTTGTTTTAAAGTGAGGCATTTACCACAAAATGTATTATAAAAGGGTTTTTTATTTCATTTAAAATGATTATTTGAATTGTTTTCATAATTTAACCTCTTTGAAATGAAATAAATTCTACATTAAAATGGTTTGATAGAAATGATAAGCACATGTCCATGTTTTGGATTTCAATGTTGGATACCCATGTCTATTAGTAGTTATGATTTTTTAAATGTTGTATGAGATTTCACAGGTTTTCTAAAAAATTCCTAAATTTGTGTTTTAGGAAATTTTAAATGGAATGGAATTTAGAATTTTGTTTTATGAATATTGTGTAGTTGGAACCATGGTTTAAAATTGGTTTATGTGAAAGATATCCCAATGAATGAAAATTTGAATCATTTACCCCTTATATGGGTTGTTTATCAATAATACCCCTTGTCTGGGTTGTTCTTCCCTATTAGATTATTATTTTTACCCTTTTAAAATAATGTGATTATTTATTTCATATGTTTGTGATGCGGAGAAATTAATTTTAGGGTGTTAGGGGATAAGGGTTATCCTTTTATTATGCCTTGAGTGTTATATTGGGATTGTTTATTATTTCATATAACCTCCCTTTTTTTAGTCATGGAAATCTAATTAGTTTTTGGGAGATCTAAGTCAATTCATATATTTTGTTCACACACTTCTAGTGGAAATCCATTTTTGCGAGTAAAAATGTATTGGAGGGGGTAGTATCAGAATTAATAATGTCATGTCTAGTAGGATGACTTGTAATTAGATTTCAATACATGTCCGTAGCTGGTTCGTGAGTTTAAATAATTTTATTTGGTTAGAAGAATCACTATTTAGGGATGTAGGGTATATCCCATTAAACATTTTTTTTTTGATAAGATATTGATATATGATAGTTTTATCTAGTTCTCATTTTCATCATTTTTATTTCTTGTATTTTTATTACACCATTTCTTGTTTATTTTTATTTGCATATATAACAGCACAAAACCGCACTCTCGAATCCTATGACGAAATCAATAAATTTTATAATTCCCAACTTTCATGCTCATAATTTTTACCAAAATTATTGATCTAAACATCTCAACATCAAAAGTAATATTTTAGTCACTTGCATACTGGATGACCTTTCTGGTTTAGAGTTATAGATAATTTGAGAAAACACATATATAAATAATTCAAAAGTCGTAAAATTAAAATTATTGCTATTTAATCCATATTTTATTATTTAATTTTTTTGTCATTAACATCATCCTTGTGATATATTTTATAGACATAAATTGTTACATATCCTTCATTATAACCTGTGTAAAATGAAACATAACATGGGTTAGCTAAAAACCATAGTAAGGGAAACTTTAAGCATTAAAAATGAATTTCCTCAAAGAGTACAATAAGATAATATTATTATGATTACATAATCAAAAATCATGAGTATAATATAATTATATTGATACCCATCAATACATAGATCATTATAGATGAATACATAGATAATGGCATTAATAATGGAAATACTTATTTGAATCAATAATCATGAGCCATGTGATATCTATACTGATAAAAATAATCTTCAAAACCCATAGAAAAAATAGATATATAATACTGGTACCTTTGAACATAATCTCATTGATCCCTTATAGAACCATTAAAGAACCCTTATATAACCCTTACAAATGGAAAAACCAATACGGTCCACTTGTATCTCTAGATTAATCAATGCAACCGAGTGCTATCAGGGTGCACATATCATATAAACTATAATAATATCACACAATTATATTTATGTGAACTCATCATTTATAATTTCCAATATCCCATTACATAGATAATTCATCAAAATTCATTGAAACAATATTTATTCATTTCAGCACATTATTTTACTGTAGAAACAAACAAGTTCCAAAACAATATATTTGAAATGAGGATAACCCATGGAAAAGAAAAGGATTACATAACAATTTCATTGATACATGATTATCCCATAAAAAATTAATATGATCCCAAATAATATTTTTAAAAAAGTTCAAGCCACGAAATATAAATAGGTTCCACAAAAACCACTTTAATACATGATCAAATAGTGGAATGTAAATGGGTTCCAAAACAATATTTTTGAAACATGGTTAACACTTGAAAAAAAAACAGGTTCCATAACAATCTGTTTGATAGATGATTGATCCATGGAAAATAAATGGGTTCCAAAACAATCTCTTATAAAACGAGAATAACCATTGGAAAAGAAAGGGATTTCCAAACAATCTCTTTGAAAACATGATTAACCCATGTAAAAGAATTAGTTCTAGAAAAATATCATCATAACAATCATTATACATATAGATAAATAATTTGGATAGTAAAAATGGAAAATATAACTAATAGGGGATATTTATCAAAGAGGTTTTTGATGTTGATTAATGGAATTTTAGTTAAAATATCATTAAAAACATTCATGATGAAAATAGTCATTTAGCATTCAATGTGTACCTTACCACATTAAAACTTATAAAACATAAACCCCACGAAATAATAACATTAATGAAATATATAATATAATTAGAATATGTAGGTTCATGATGTAACATGTCATAGTTACAGTACATACACCTCATGGAATATGATATGTTTATAACATAACAATCGTCTCAAAGAAGACAATTAGTGAAAACAAATTACCGCTTTGATAACATTGAAACTAAAAACCCTATGAAAGAGATATCCTAAATTGTATATGTAAATTAAAATTATGTTATTTATAATAATCATAATATAAATTCATGGAAAAATATAAACCCTATAAAATTAATATATAGTGAAAATGGTTTATGTCTCATAAAATGAGAATGTGAGATGAAAATTCCTTCTGACATTGGTAGTCTCTAGATAAATAATCCATGAAAATAAATCCTACAAATGGATATGTAAAAATAATTAATATTCACGAACTTAATCTTAATATTTATTCATGGATTTTATATACACTGTATTAACAAATTAGGTGCATAAAATAACAAGTGTCTCAATGAAGGATGTTTTGAGACTAAAACCCCAACCCTGAGTCTGATTCATCATTCTTGTTCTTTATCATCCTGAATAATAAATTTATGTTAATTATTTAAGGTTGTGATAACTCTTTGTATGTATATTATTAATTTTATTTCACATAAATAGAGTTTATTCCTAATTAATTTATTTATTAAATTTAAATCTATTGTTTTGACCATATTAATTTTATGTAACGACCCTTGCAATTATAAATAAAATTATCCCTTTTTTGTTATTATTAGATTTATTATTCTTTAATATTGATATAGAAAACACATAAAATTATTTTATATTATTACATCTAATTGGATTTATAATACTGAAAATTATCTTTACCATTGATAATATAGTTGTCGAAAAGTGATCAGATTATGTTTACGAATATATTGTTTTAACAAACCCAATTAACAATGAAAAATGAAGTGATGGCCACAACGAGTATGATAATACACTATGAATCCCATTTATTGGATATTATTGGGGATATAGAATAATTTTTCTTCTCCTTCGATGAATCCAAATCTGATATCCAACAACATAGGCATGAGATAATCTATTTACGAGATAAGTTCAAACTCATCGAGATCACAGCCCAAACAAAGTTTGTCGAACCCCCACATTAAATTCCCAGCCTAATACACCGTAATATTTTGGAATTTAATTGTGTATTAATTGTATAAGTATCAAATCAATATATATTGGAATCATTATATTATTATTTATATAATAATGAATTAATTTTAATCTAATTATTTATCTTTGTAAATGATTAATTTTGAATCAATAATAAATATATATTATTTATTGTTAATGCTCAAATTAAAATAATAAATATTTTTATTAATAAATTGATTTTCTAAATGAATAATATTTTGATAAAATATAATTATTAAATAAATTTTATTAAACATAAATTATTATATAATTTTAATGATGTCAATTGTAATTATTATAAGTGTTTGAAAATGTTATTTTCAAAAAACCTAGCACTTCAAAATAAATGATGATTTTATATATTAGGAAAGAAATTCAATATTTTAAAAAATTATTTTGAAAAATTGAATATTATTTTATGAATCATAATATCAAACTTTACCAATGGTTATTTTTTCATAACATTCTAAGACAATCGATTTTCTGGGTTAAAATTAAATATTGTATAAACATACTATTTGTTTCATGTCATAATAATGACTCAAAAGTGATTTAATAATTAATATTCATGGGGTAAAATACCAAATAAATGTTTTCCATTTAAATTAATATGATTTTTAGTTTATTTTAATTATTTTTTAAATCCATTTTGGATTTTCCAAAAACTATAATATATTTCAAGGTTTTAAAATAAATTCGTTAAGAGTGTGACTCACCACCACAAATGTAAGGTAATTATTTTAATAATTTAGGAAATAGTAATTATAAAATAATAAAAGCCACTCCAATTTCCTAGAAACCATGTAAAACATCCATGGTATAGTTTGTGGTTTTCGATATTTTACTATACATAGTCCAAAACCTAAATAATAGAGAAATCCCCAACATTTACACTATAATCCCACACAATCCCCTATTTATCGTCACTAAATTTACTTGTATAAAAACTCCCTCCACTATCTTGGGTCCACCAATGGTTCCCCTAGGATCTCAATAAGCCCCACCCATGAATATAGAGTCACACACTCATCTATGAGATCATCCAGTCCCCTATTTTCTATCAAGAATTTCTTTTAATTATGTCTCTAAATTAACATTTGGGTAAGTTAGAATATGTTTATAAATTTTCACCTTACAATAACTTTTATGTATAAATATTTATATCTATCTTTCATTCTCATTAATCCTTCCATTATTCTTTATGTACAACTATTAATATAACGATATTTTGTAAGGGGTCTCCCTCTCTCCATTTTCTTCAAAAACCTCTTATATGTTATGTTTTCTAATTCATGTTTTTTCATGTTGGGATATGTTTTTACTTGTAACCATTACTATAAATTTGACTTACAAGTGATTAGAAACACATTTCTCTTTCAAAAATGGCCTCTTATGAACCAATATGTACACCCATTAGCATTCTGAATTTATTTAGTGATATTTTCCTTCATCATAATTATTCATGAATCACTTTTTTCCTTATATATTTTATCATAATTTATTTAGGACATGATATTTTACTGCATATCCCCCTTAATTTTCAATTGAATTCCAAATTACGAGACAACCATTTCGCTCTCATCAATCCCTTTTATGAAATTTTATGTTATGTTTTTATGCTATCAAAATGTCACCATAAATTTCCATGCCCAAAACATTGTATCATAAATACCATACTGATTTCCTATCAAGGGTTTTCACCATAATACACATATATCACTCTGAATTAGTACTTACATGTGTTTAATCCACACTCTTTTATCATGGAATAAAATAAAATGATGAATGAATCCATGATGTATCATCTCTATGAAACACTAATGTATGCGAATTAAATTAATGTGATAGGTACGCTTGGAATTATAAACTTCTCTAATGTATTGGTCAATTTTTAGTCTCATGAGAAATAATATTGTTACATATAGTGAACATATTTCCTTTATGGAAATTTTTACATCATTATGTTTTTTGAGTTAATCCTTGACCTATGATTATGATGATGTATTTTAAGTTGATTCCCCATTTCCCATGTTGTGATTATAATTATATATGAATATTTATTATTCATGATTCTTTTAATCCCCACTGATAAGACTATTATATATCAGTGTATTATATTCTTGATTTTATTCCATTTTTATTAACTTATATGAATTTATATCTCACCCCTTTTTATTATTGTCCCTAGGTTTTTGCGTGTAGTTTTAAAATCCACAAAATATTAGAATAATGTTAAGGATTTTTTGAATAATGTTATTGTATTTCATGTTCAATTTTTACTACTATGAACATAATTCCTAGATAAATTATACTTCTCGCCGATTTAGATTGTACTAAGTGTAATCATATTTAAAAATTCATGTATTAATTTGAAAGAAAAAGCAGGGTTGTTCTTGTTGGTATGAGAGAAAATAATTATTTATTTTTGGATTAGGATTATAATACTCTAGGAAAATCATTATAGATAATAATATCAATAAGAAAATAGTCTTCCATTTTGTTAAATATATAGTAAGTGGTTTATTACTAAAATACCTCCTTTTCTTGACACTACAAGTGGATTTAGTTCTGGAACATATGTACCTAGTGGTAAAAACTCCAACATGGTGTCCTAAGACTCACTCGGGGTAACCCAGTATATGAAAATGATCCTTGATGTGATCCTTGTTTTACACCATGAGGGGAAATTCTTTGGTAAATTAAAAAGATCAATGAAACCCATAATTGAGGGAAAAACAAATAATAATATATGTTAGAAAATATATCATAACATAGATTTATTCCATTAATCTCATAAGATATTAAAATAAATGTAGTTTATATGTTATCCATTTAATTTCATTATATTACCATTTATGTGTGTAGTGGTATAAAATACTTGACCCTAATTTTCATTTTCTTCAATAAAATAGTATTATGTATGAGGAATTGTGTAAAAAATAAATGAGATGGGAAATGTGCTGATTTTATTAGTGATATGCCAATCCTAGTGATAGTGCAAATAGTGGACCCTAAAACAATGCTCTCTCAGATGAATTAGGTCCCAATGGCTGCCTATACCCATTGGATTACCAAATCCCCCTATGAGAGAACAATCATCGATTGAGAAAATTAATTGAAAAAGGATTCCAATAATCAATAGATCATATGATCCCTTAATCATGAAATAATGGATCAAAACAATTATGTATATATTCTCCATACTACAATGTTTTTAACAATATAAGGTTATTATATCTATTTATCATAAAGAGATACAAGATGATCTGTGGTGGATATTGATCCAAAATTTTGAAGCCTGAGGAAGAGATCGAATCGATGGAGTGTAATTATTTATAAAAATGTTTTTTTGATATAAATTAATTCCCCAAACTCTATGACATAAAATGGAAAGGGATTTCATTACCCTCATGACAAAAGATAATGAATTTTTTAGGGAGTGTGTGGTAAACATTACAAGACTACCGTGATACACCTATATCTTTATCATTTCACATGAATCCTAGGTTTAATGATTATTTATTGGGATAAATCATAGTATAAAAAAATCTGTGGGGATCCATGATGCTGATAGATATGATGAAATTGTTCGATGTGAACTAAAAGTTTAATTAGAGATCTGATAATACCAAGTGTATCATCTAAATATGAATATGAAAATGTATTTTAATTATGGCTATCCAATAGAGAAATAAAACGGTGAAATGATATTTGAGCATCCCACTTTTCAAAGGTGTAGAGAGAGGCACCCCAAAAATTTCCTGAGGAGAAAAAATGCTTTAGTTGCAGGAAGGAATGCTGGTAATAAAATTTTTTCCAACAATGGAAACCCACTAATGGGATGGAGGAAAATAATGATCTGGCCAACCCCAAGTGCATGGTCTATTGAATCAACTAAAAAGAACCAAGTCACTTTACATACCAATTCCTTAATCCTAGGGTTTTTTAGACCACAAACAACTACCAACACAGTAATGGTGATATTTTTCCATCACTACCTCTATGGTGGATCCCAAAAATGAAGTGGAGATAGGTACACATTTTATTCATTGAATAATAGATAATTTAATTTTTTATTTTGGTTCTATTGATTACATTATATCATGAATGTTTAATAGAACTATTCAAACACCACTACAATTCATGGAGGTAGATATGTTGGTGAAAATGAAAAAAGTGTAAATTATTTCATCCCATGATTACTACTCCCCCCATGCCTTATTTTGTGGGATGAACTTCCAAGTGAACTATTTCATACTTTAGTTTAATTGGATGAAATTATAGGCTAGGATTGGATTACCATAAACAGATCCAACATAAATGGTCCTGATATTTAAGTCACATTCAACATTGTGAAATGACCCCCAATTCATTACAGGTTCAAGGATAAAGATGAATATTTTTTAGCACAAACATATCAAGCATGAATATATTTAACTATAAAAAAGAGTATATATCTTGAATGATTGAGTGTAATTTAATAATCATCTTCAAAGACACTCACATTGTGAAAGAATATTTTGATATGTTTCCCATGTAATTTCCTAGTCTTCCTCTAAGCTGAGAGGCGACATTTTCTGTTGACACTATTCCTAGGGAATTAATAATATCCAAGACTCCATAGAAAAAAGATATTTTGGAAATTTTTTTTATGAGGAAACAATTATAGGAGGATCTTGATATAGCGTTCATATAGACAGGTGCGTCACCATAGGGTGCAACAGTCTTATACATAAAAAATAATTATGGGTAAATGTTTCATTATATTGATTATCGTGAGCTCTACAAGATCACAATAAAGAAAAACTATTCTCCAATTATAATTTATTTATATTTCGAATAGTTAAGTATATAAAAATACATCTACAGGGAGAATCTGTGGTCTAGATATTACCATGTTAGGGTGAATGAGGATGCTATCCAAAAGAATTATTTTCATAAAATGTACGGAACTATGAGTTCATAGTGTTGCCTTTTGGGCTCACTAATGCCGCATCAATATTCTTATACTTGATGAATGGATTTATTATATATCACCTCAAAAATATTTGGTAGTATTTTTATATTATAGTCTAATATACTTCAAAACAAAGGAGGAGGGTGGGGAGCATCTGCGCACTATTCTAAAAAACATGGTACATTAATAGATTTTTGTGAAATTTTCACAATGTTCAAACCCTCTAACCAAGATAAAGTGGAAGGGATTCATGTTTTCATAGAATGTTGAATGTGAACAGATCTTCCCGGAATCAAAAATGATGGTGATCAATACACCTATGCTAAAAAAACCCACAGGTGGGAATCTATTCTTAGCATTCATTGATGATTTAAAAAGGTCTTGGGATTCGTTTTATTTAAGACTGAGAAGGTCATAGCCTATTCTTCATGGTTGTTGAAAGATCAAGAAAAAAATAAACCAATGTATGAATTTCAGTGGGTATCAATGATCATGACCATTAAAATATAACAGCATTGCCTCTTTGAGTATAAATGTGAATAATATACGAATCATAAAAATTTCAAGTATATATGCACACAAAAAGAGATGAATATAATCGAATGAAAATGGATAGAGCTAATCAATGTCTATAATGGTTAAATACACTATCATCATGTAAGAAAAAGAAGGTGGTGTGTGATATTAGTGGAAAGGATCTAGAAATTCAATCACTAATGAGAATTGGGAGGGATAAGATAATCATAGATTTATGAAGGATAGATGTGGGAATCATAATGGAAGAAACTACATGAACCATTTGATATATGATTTCTCAATATTACCTTGTATATATGTTAAAATATTCCCAAATGGATGATGTGGGAATTCAGACGAAAGTGTTAATTATAAGAACAAGTAAAACCAATGAATTCAATTTTAATGAATAATAGGTTATGAGATATGGGTCAAGACCATTTGTATAATCAAATTCATAGTTAAATAAGGAGATGTTGGATGGTGCACATAGATCAACATTATACATTCACCCAATAACCACAAAGATGTATTGAGATCTTCGAGACTGATATTGGTGGGACAATATAAAGAAAGTAGTCACAGTGTGTTCATCAAGATACATTGTATTTCATCATGTGAATATGATTAGGAAAGAATCCAAGGTAATGATGTAACCATTACCCATACCCACATGGAAATGGTAGAATGTCAACATGGAATTTGTATCTGAACAACTGTAGACATCCAAGGGAAATAAAGAAGCATGGATTTTAATGGATCGTTCTAAAAATACAGCTCACATTATCATAATTCATGAAGAATTCACACTAGATCAACAATGATGGATATAAAATAGAGATGTGGTATGGTTTCATGGAGTGATATTATTGATTTTATCTTACTGAGATCCATGATTGGCCTCTAATTTTGAAAGAGTATCCAACATCCAATAAATAATGAGTTGAATATCAGCACAACTTATCACCTCAAATTAATGTCAAATATGATCAGTGTAACTTAAAACAAGAGGATGTTTTGAGATTATTTTCAATAGACTTCAAAGGAGGATGGGACCAATAGCATCCTCTGGTTGAGTTATGTTACCAAAATAGTTTTCACTCAAGAATAAAAATGGATCCCTTTGAATATCTTTATCAGAAGAGGTGTAGAAAACATTTATGTTGGGATGTTGTTGTGGAACACAAAATTCTAGGTCCCGAAATTTTATATAAAATGGTGGAAGAGTTTAAGAGCATTCAGCAACACATAAATGTTGCTTAGATTTGAAACAATATATATGCAGACAATCATTGATGGCACCTAGATTTTGATTTTGGATATATGATATTCCTCTTCATATCTCTGTGGAAGAAATTAACGAGATTTGGAAAGAAGGTAAATCTTAATAAAAGGAACATTGTCCCTTTTGTGATACTTGATCACATTAGATTTGTGGACTATCCACTAGCACTCCCACAAAACATATTTTATGTACATGATATATTCCGTGTATTCCTCTTGAGTATGTACTTACCAGACCCGCATTTCTACTCATTCCATAGGTGGTTCCATTGTAGAATGATATCTCCTATGAAAAGGATCCTGTAATGATATTAGATAATAGAGAATAAATTTCAATGAAATAATACAATGCACATTCCAAAGAGGATAAACCAAATGTTTAAAGATGAAATGTGGAGTCATAGGATGTGATGAAATAGAGATACTCTCATATGTTTTAGTGTACGAAAATAAAATTCTTAGGATGAAATTTCATAAGGGGGATGATTATAATGACCCCAAATTTTGTAAATAAAAATCTCCCTTTCATTTATTTAAATGTATTATTCTGTATTATGGATACAAAAAACACACGAATATAATTTATTTTATTATATACCATCAGATTTAAAAAACTATTTTTTATCTTTAACATATATAATATATTTATTGAAGATGTTTTACTTGATTAGTATAAATATATCGTTATAAAAAATTCAATTGACAGAGAAAATGGAAATGGTGGCCTCAACCAGTTGGGTCATACCCTATGACGCTCATTTATCAAAGCTTCCAAGGAAGAGATAATTTTTGGAATTTTACATTTATAAATCCCATGCATAGATCAAAAAACATAAGCATGTGATAAATCATTTATGTGATATGCTCAATCTCAAAGGCATCACATCACAAACCATGTTCACAAAACCACCCTATAAAAGTCCGAACATAATGCACCATAGTCTTAATTTATTTGATGGTTTATTAAATGGATATGTATCAATACCCTATAAATATTAATATTTAAATTATTTTTTATAAAATAACGAACATATTTTTTGACAATTAGTTTTACATTTTGAATGTTATTTATTTCAATTACATAAAATAGAAATAGTATTTTTGCTAATTTTCCAATTATAATAAAAAAATGTGAGGAAATAATGGTTTTTTGAAAAAAATTAATATTTTAATAAAATATTATTAAAAAATACTTTTTTCTATACAAAATATTTCATATAATTTTTATGAATTCAAATGAAATATCTATATGGGTTTAAAAGATGTTTTCAAAAAATCATGAATTTCGTAATAAGTTTGGATTTTTTTTGTAAGTTATAATTGAAATTTTTATAAAATTATATTGATGAAATGAATATTATTTTTGGAATCAGAACATCTAATTTATGCAATTGTGTATTTTACATTATTTTCTGAGACAATTGAATTTATTGGTACAAATTTAATATCATATAAATATACATTGTGTTTTATGACATCATAATTACCCACAATTGATTTAATGAATACAATTAATGGGGTAAAACCCAAAAAACAATCACATTACATTAATGTGAGTTTTTGTTTAGTTTATTTCTTTTAAAATTCCATTATAATTATTCCACAACCAATAATATATTTTAATGTTAAAAAATGAATTCTTTAAGAGTGTGAATCACATCCACGTAGGAAGAAGAATTACTATAATAGGTTCATACCATGGAATCATAAAATAATTAAAACCACATACATATGGTATAAATCATAGTAAAAATAATGGGTTTTTTTGGTTTTTTATATAATATAATTTAAATTCAAAAACCTGAAAAATAATATAATCCCACTATTTTCCTTTATAAACACAACAAATACCCCATTTATATAAACTAAAAAATACTTATATCACGTCCATAAAAATATTTACCCATTATATAGGCCTCCCAAGGTTCCCCTACGCTCTCAAGGAACATGTCCCAATCATTTGGATTCACATATTCAAGCAATGGATCTTCCACACTCCAATTGTTTCCAATCATTTATTTTTGTTAACTCTCCAAATTTCCATTTTATTATGTTGGGATATGATCATAAATATTCCCCTTAATTTCCATTTTATTTATAAATAATTATATCTTCCTTTCACAATAATCAATTCTTCCAATTTTCTTAACATACACTCATTACATTGCAGACATTTTGTAAGTGACTCCCTCTCCTTTTTCTTCAAGTACCTATTTTATGTTATGCTTTTCAATTACCATTTTTTCTAGTTGGGATAATTTCTTACATATAAAACTTATTATACATTTTATTTTTAAATTATTTGGTAATGTTTTCTATCTCATCAACTCCCCCCATGAAACGTTATGTACACCCGTTACCGTGTTGAAATTTTCCAATGGATTTTTAATTTCTCATCTTTATTTAAGTAACTCATTTACCTAATGTGTTTTATCTTCATTTCATTATGATTGATATTTTATTTCATATTCCCAATAATTTAAAATTATTTCCAAAAAATTAGAGACCACTTTCCCTCTCAACAACCCATTTTATGAAAAATTTTCTTGATGCGGTTTTGCTGCTAAAAATTCACCATGAATTTTTCATCGCAAAAGAACATTATAGTAAAAAACATACCCATTTTCTATCAAGGTTATAAACATTTATAAATATATAAATCATTGACCTGGGTCATACATGTAGTTTTTTACACACTCCTTGACCATGTATGAAAATTAATTATGAATGAATCCATGTTGTATGATCTATGTGGAATGCTTTATTATTAGAATGAAATTAATGTGACGGGTGCGCCCGTAATTATATAGCACTATAATTCATTAGTCTCATGAGATGTCATTTTTTATGGGGTGTGAAGCTAATTACTTTATGGGACATTTACCACAATGATGTATTGATGGTTAATCCTAGAGCTTGGTTTATGATGTTTTTTATGTTGTCGCTACATTTCTAATGTTATGATTATCATGATATATGAAGAATTATTATTCATATTCCTTTTTTGTCCCATTAACATTATTATTTTCAAAAATTTATTATCATCTTAATTTTATTCCACTCATCACCTTAATTTTCATTAAATCTTACCCCTTTCTTGTTATTATCCATTGGTTATCCCATGCAGTTTTAAAATCCATAGAGCATTAGAAACATGATAAGGATGTTTTTAATAATGTTGTTATATCCCAGGTTCAATATATTATTTTATGTACCTAATTCCCATAAACATTAGACATTGTGATATTTTGGGTGGTATTAACTGTAATATTATGTAATAAATCATGTATTAATGTGAAATAAATAGTAGGGTTGTTATAGGTTAACTGTCAAAATGACTTTGGTAGGTTAACTATGGTAAGTATGTTTATTATTTAAACATCTCCTGAATAATAATCGTGGAATAATTATAATATATATAAATAAATTACTCTATTAAAACCATTAATGGAATATGATAATGAAAATTTAATCAATATTTCAATGATGGAGACGATTGTCCATACTTACACATAATTAACATTCCCATTTTTAAGTGATCATTATGGAAAAAAGAATGTAAAATTCCACTCTCTAGAATGATAATTATATCAAAATTACAATATTTTATAATCATATATACTTCTATATATCATTAAATGGTATGTGGAGATGAAAACAGAAGAATCATATTGCTTTGAGGTGGGGGAAGTCCACCCATCCATGAAAAATGTTATTATTTTTTCATTGGGTGAAATAGAAAGAAGAAAATGATATATTATATGTATAGAAATATAATGATGTCCCAAATATCATGGATATATTATTTATATGATATATTATATTTTAAACCCATACTCAAGACATTCCATACAAATAATGGATGGATTTCATCACTTTGAGGAGGGGATATTCCATGTGTCCACAAATTATGTTATCATATTCCCATAAAATGGAAAGAATGAAGGTATAATTTTCATAAAATTATTGAAACAAAATAAAATCCTAAATATAATATATATCATATAAAAATTGGATATATATCATTATTCTTAACCATGATAGGTGTATGAAATTAAATAAATTAAATTTCTTCATGAGGTTGTAGTTTTCCAAACACATGAATGGTGATTTTGTTACCCATTTGATGGATATGTGAATATGTGTAGGCTAAACCCATATCCTAAAACAATATATGTAAATTTAAGATACTAAAGTTATTTTATAATCATTATATAAAGATAAATTATGGGCTGTTAAAAAACTGAAATAAAAGTGATCATTGAAAAAGGATACCTATTCTTCGTGTAACTCCTTTTGGTTTTCACCTAATGAATTATTTGGTTTTCTTTCATCCCAAAAATAATATGATTCATATTAAATAATATCAGTATTATTGTTGATAAAAATAAAATATCAGTTTCTTAAAATTATAAATTATTTGGATTCAAAATATATAATCTAGTTTTCAAAATTCCATCCACATAATTGGTATAATTTAATATAAAATTAAACCCTCTTATAGAATGACATTGAGAGGTTTTAAATTAAAAAGTTCAAAAATTTGAAATTTTTTAATATCTAATTTCAAAATGAAATTGATTCTAATGGACTCTATTGGTTTAACTAAAATAAAATTCATATAATTATACATTAAACCCAATTAAATTAAAATTTTAACTTTTCAATTATTTAGAAAAAAATTGGTTTTCAATTAAAAATCGGTGTCATTCACTATTCATCAAAATATGAAAGTTCTCAGAAAAATAAAAACATTTCACTAAAAATAAATTTTGATATTCTAATTTAAATAAGAATTTTATTTTCTCAAAAGAAATTATAAATGTTTTAAAATTTAGTTTTAAAATAAGTATATCCTTAAAAGATGGAAAAATTTCCTCTTAGAGAAATACATATTTGAATGCCTAAAATTGGAAATATTAATATTTTATGCCTGTAAAACTTATCGATGAATAGAAAAATAATTGATTGGTTATATAAAATATGTATTTCATTATAATCATCAACTAATAGCAAATTTTATAATTTATTATGAAAAAATTACTTTTGGTGGTAAAATTTTTTTTTTCACAAAAAACATCCTATAAATTAAATTTATTTATTTTCATTTATAATTAATTGGTCACTAACATATTCATCATATAAACATTTCAAAACTATATATTCACAATTTAGTTAGTAATATAAATTCACTCATTTCTAATAGCTTGGTGATACCTGTCATATTACATATTAATATTATATTGTTTTTCTATGAAACAAGGATTTGTGTGTAACAGATGTTTTCAGAGAAACTGAATGATAAATGGGTTGAAAGATAATATTAGTATTACATTGAATGAAATCTAAACTATTCACTATGTTTAACTCAAGCTATCAAGTAATTTAAAGTAATTTAAAAGAATATATTTTTAAAACTATCATGACATTACACCCTACCCCCCCCCCCCCCCAAATGAATTTCTCACATGAAATTTTTCTTAGTAATTTAATGATTAAAATATTTATAATTAATTTTATAAACCAAAAATCATATAAAGAGTTAATAAATCATACTCTTAAAAAGTTAATTCAGGAAACCTTAATGCTATAATATGTTAGTCATAACTTGGATTCCGCATAGGGGGGACATGGATGAGAATTGATGAAAAGCGTAAATAACGATAGATAGTGATTTAGGTGATTGGACATAATCAAGTGAAAGTTCACTGAAAAGTTAATAGGCTCAAAATCATAATTCTATGATAATCTAAAATAAAATTTGTTCATCATAATTGATGGTGTTAGGATAATACTTTTGATTCAAGATCCTCATTATAGATTTGAAGAATTATCATACCATCTAGACAAAGAGAAAATGAAAAAACAAATATACATAATTGGTTAGTGGAATTTCATCGATTAATCAATTTACACCAAAATATCATCTTTTTATCCAAACTATGAGTATTCAAGATGAATTTTAATTAATAATGCACCTAAATGAAATTTTAAAGACTACATAACCATAAAATAGATAATTAAGCTATTCGACCAGTCATTATACATTAACCAAAACTAAAATGGTTTGAACATGTTAATATAATTCCAGATATGAGTAATACTTCAAATTCTACCCTAATCATCAAATTTAATCATTAATACCCAACATTCAAGCTAAATAATTACATAAATATGTATCCATAAAATTCATCAAACCTTTGATTACTATGTTCAAAATCTATAGATTTTAAGAATATGATCATTCATTGTTCCATATAAATAAACAATTGTTTCTCAAATAAAATCCCATTTTCTTAATAAACAAAATCTTTACCAGAACAAATCTAATGCTAACTAAGACATAACTTAGTCCAGTCATAGTGCTTGAAAAAAATATATTCTGTCAGTTATGGATTCAAGCCCCACTTCCTTCCTGGATGAGATATATTTTCACCAAGAATATTGGATTCCCTTTTTTAAATGTAAACAAATTCCTCTCTTAAAAAAGACAATTTGATCCGAGTTTTTAAAATACCTCATCCATAAAAAACTCTCCAATCATCAATTTAATATTTAATCACTTAAAAACTCAATGGGTTGTATAATTCATGGAACTTATGACTATCATTAATCTTATAGACCTATGACATAATCCACAACTCTTAGATAATATGTCATAAAATAATCCCAATCTCTAATGTTATCTGAACCAATAGTTGATACCAACAATAATAGCTATGAACCTACACTATTGGATCCTATGTTGAAATCCAAATATTTTATAAATCATGGGTTTTATTCTGATAATTGTGAGACAAATTTTTTATATATTTGTTAAAAAATCAAAATTATAACATTGATTACATATATACTGAATAAACTTTTAGCTTTTGTGTTTTAGATAATAAAGATAAAATATTACCAAAATAATTCACATGTCATAAAATGATCATTTCTCCTATTTTAATCATCTTTTATTATATTATATTAAGCCAGCAACAATATCCTTGTGAAATCATTTATATTCAAAAATAGTTAAATCTATTTGTTTATAACATAGATAAAATGAATCATAAGAAGGATGAGATAAAATTCTCAATAAGGGAAAACATAATCATTTAAAAATAAATGTCATCATTGAACATAACAAGATCATAAAATTAAGATGACATAATAGTAAATCATGAATATAACATAATAATATTCATAACAATAAATACCTAGATAAAAAACGTGAATACATGGAAGCATTCGTTTGTGAAGGAAATATTCATAATAATCAACAATCATGATCCATGTTATATCAATACAATTAAAAAGAAACATTGAAACCCATTTCAATAAAATAAAAATAATATTCATATCTATGAGTAGAATTTCATAGAACCATTATAGAACCCTTGGATAACACTTATAGGACCCTTAAAACTAGAATAAAAAATTTAGTTTATATCCATCTCTGAAGTACCCAATATATCAGAGTGGTTTCTAGGCTCACCCATCATACAAGCTATAACATGATCACTATGTTCTATCTTATCACACTCATAATTTATAATATACTAGAACCAAATACAAATAAAATTCATCATAACTCATTGAAACAACTTTAATTCTCTTTATGAAATGATTAACCTTCATAAAGGAAACAAGTTTTATAAAAATCTATTTTAAACATGGTTAACTAGTTGAAAAAAATAGGTTCCATAAAAAACTCTTGGATTAATGATTAAATCTTAGAGAATAAATGGATTCCAAAACAAAATAATAGATTCTTAATTAACACTTGGAAATGAAATGGGTTCAATATAAATCTATGTGATACATGATTAACCGAGAGAAATTAATTGGGATAAACAACAATCTATTTGAAACATGGTTAACCCATAAAAAATAAATGTGTTACATAACAATATATTTTATAAAAAATTAAAAAATAGGAATTAAATGGGTTCTAAAAAATATATATTTGAAAACATGATAAACCCATGCAAAAGAAATGGGATTCAAAACAATCTCTTTGGAACCATGATTAACCCATGGAAAATAAATGGATTCCAAAAAACATTAAACAATCATTATCCACACAATTAATGAACTAATATGATATTAATAAAAAATATATTCCCTCTAGGGGATTAGTAAAAATATGTGGATTGTTAGCATTTATGAATGAAAAGAAAATTAAAATATCATTTAAATAATTTTTTAGGAAAATAACATTTAAACCATAAAATCATCCCATACCACTCTGAAATTTTTGAATCATATTCCCAATGAAGGAATAAAAATAATGAAAATTTTATATCATTGGAATAAAAATATTCATTATATGACATGTCAAATTATTATTACACACATCAAATGAACGGAGATAGGTATATATGTAACAATTGTCTCAAAGAAGGAAAATCGTGACAAAACCAATTCCTGATTTCGTAACTATGATAACATGAACACCATGAAATAGATATACTAAAATGGATATTAAATTCCAAAAAAAAATATTTTTCTTGGATCGTAAAGACAATTATTGGTCATTATATACACCATATAAAATAAATAGATGGTGAAATTGGATTTTGTCACACGTAAGGGAAAAGTGAGACGAGAATCCCTTGGGACATTGGTAATATCTGTATAGAGACCCCATGAAAGTGAAATAAAAAATGGATATTTAAATAAAAATAATATTTATGAAACTAATCATAAAATAACTTCATGGTTAGTATATAAACCATATAAATAAATTATTCACATAATATAATAAGTGTCTCAATTAAGGATGTTTTGATACTAAAACCCTAACCTTGATTATGATTTTTCATGATTGTTATTTTTCATCTAGAATAATAAACATATGTTAATTATTTAATTTATTTATAACCTTTTAAATGTTTATTAATAATTTTATTTCACTTATAAATATGTTATATACAATTACATATTTAATTTATTTTATATAATGTGTTTTGACATTATTCAGTTTATGTGTCAAAAATGACATTGTCTTGTCAACTATAGTTAAGGGTTTCATTATTTTAATATATATAGAAAAATAATAAATAATTATTATCATATTGATACATAAATTATTATTTTAAAACAAATAATTGAATATAGTTATGCAAGAAGTAATCAATATCACAAACATGAAGACGGTATGTTGTACATAAATATGAGTAATGTTCCCATTATTCAATGAACATTATGGAATGGAGGAGAGAAATATTTTTCTTATAGATTGATAATTATATATGAAATACCATATTATAAAATAATATATACTTATATATAACATCTTTGTGATTTTGTGAGGAAAAAGGAAGAATCACATCACTATGAAGAGGTGGTATTCCACAAGTCTACGAACAATTATATTACTTTTTTAGTGTGTGAAATGGATATATGAAAATGATATGTTATATTAATAGATAGATAATTACTTAATTAATATCATAAATATTTTAATTTTACCATATATTTTTATTAAATTCATCCTTAATACATTCCATGAAAATCTTGAACAAATCATATCACATTGTGAGGGAGGTAGCCCACACATCCACAAACAGTGTTATCATATTCACAAAAAATAAGAAGAATGAAGGTATTTGTTATTTAAAAATTAAAGAAAAACAATTAAATCACATATATCATATATATCATATTAAAATAGTATTTCTATCATTAATATCAACCATGATAGGTGGTAAAATTAAAAAACAAATGACATTGTTTTGTGAGGTGGTAGACTGCCGTACTTGAAAACATTGATTTTTTGACCAATTTTATGGAAGTGTGTGTAGGTATTGGAAGAAATATTAAAATAAAAATATATAAACATTTTAAAGATACTCATGTTTTTATATAATAATTATAGAAAAAATATAGAAGGTTTAGAGGAGAAAACAATACAAAATCGCATGTCGAGGAATGATGCATCTTCCTCGGGTAACTCGTTTTGGTATTCTTCAATAGATTTCCATTGAATGATTCAGGGAAAAATTGATGAATCATGAATTATAGTATGGATTTTTGGGTCTAATTTAAAATTATTTTTGATGATATATTGGTCTTGAGAGTTGTAAATTTGTGGGAAGATGTGGCAGCCATTTATAAGTGAGAGAGAGGACATAAATGGTGTTTTTGAAAACAAAGTTAGGTGTACCCACATTTTACCAAAAAAAGATAATTAGATTAAACAGAAAAATATAATCCGATAGGTTTAATTCTATAAATTTCTCCTAAAAATTGGTTTTTACAAGTTTATATTTATCTTTATACGTTATGTTTAAAAATTAACAACTATGTTATCAGGTTTTATTGTAATCATTATAATTAATTTAAATTACATTTATTAGTTTTTTGTCAAAAACTAGGTTTAAATTATTATAAATTATAAATTATGTTGATAGAAAGTATTTTTACCATTTTATTGAATCCCAATAATATAATTTTTGTATTTTAATTTAATATTAATCCCAAGAATGGAATGAAAAAGTGTATTTCTAAATAAAAAACACAAAATATTGACCATATTTTTTATAGAATATTAATGTTAAATTGATTAAAATGACCTCAATTCGTTTAACTCATATAAAATTTATCTAATTGTAAATTAAAACCAATTAAAATTTCAATTTAACAGTATTAATTATTTTTTATGAAAAAAATCAATAAAAATTAAGTGTCATTCATTATTAAACGGAATATGAAAGTTCTCATAAAAATACAAAATATTAACCCAAAGTAAATTTTAATGTTCTTATATAAATAAATAATTTCATTTCATCAAAATAATTAATAAATGGATCAAAATCATTTTTTTAAACATATCCACTAAATGGAGAAAAAATAACTTTTTAGAAAAATACATCTTTCATGATTAAATTTGATTTAATCACATATTATGGTCATAAAAATTATTGTATGAATAATAAAAATACTTTATTTATCATATGACATATAAATTCTCTTAATATCAGTCGATAATAGTGATTAGTTTAATTTAATAAAATAAAACATCATTTTGGGCACACAAATAGTTTTTGATAACACCCATTATTTATATTCTATTATTATTTTTTCATTTCAAAATAATTGTTCATTGAAGGATTCAATGTATAAAATTACATAAATAGATTATTAATAATATAATTAATCATATTCTTTCTCTCCATTCTGAATTCTTTGTGATAATTATTATATTTAATATTAATATTATACCATTATTCCCCAAAACATTTTATTACATGATACACAAATTATCTAATAAACTCAAAGATACATGAAACAAAATACTGACACGGTGTTCTGTAAAAAGAAACCTAAAATGATAATTGAATTTAACAAAATCTATTAAATAATTTAAATTACTTTGAAAGAATATATATCGTAAAATCTTATTATATTGCATCATGTGTTTTCATATGTGGTCTCTTCCTATTGTTATTGACATGTGTGTGTTTGTTGGGTCATTTCCTTTGGAAAAATGAGCATTGAATTTTTTTGGGAAAACATGTTTGGAATATAAAGGCAATTTATTTTGTTTCAATGTGTATTTCAAAATGGGTGTTTGTTTTAAATATGGCTTCGTCTGGTGATATTTTATAATATTTTTATATTTTTTTAAATAATAATAGTGGGTAGTTATTGAGAAATGTTAAGTGGTGTTTGGTTTTGAAATGGAATGGGAATGTTGAAATGTAATCTAATAATTGTTCTCACTTTTTGGGAAATAAGATGAAATGTTTTTAAAGATGATCATAGATTTTTTTTAGGTTTTCCATAGGATATATTATAAATCTTACATCATTGATTTTACTTTAAAACTATCATTGAATAATTTCCTTATAGGAAAATTTATAGTCTTTTAGTGGGTCATGGGACCTAATATTATTTTTATATCACAAATATATATTTTAGTTTCTAGGTTTTCTTTTTTTATTGTCCTTTACTCCTTTTGGCTGATGTGGTGTGAGTTGGGTGGTATTGAGAAACCATTGGTTGCATGTATATGTATAAAGATACCCTTGAGAAGGTTATAATTGTATTTTTTATTTAGTTTCTTATATAATTCATCATTGTATCTTCTTTTTTCATCGATAGTGTTTTTTAATACAAAAATTGGTTGGATTTGTTTAGTTGGTTATGACCTATTTTTAATTATCATATATCATGGATATCTTAATCAATTGTTCTGTTATACCTATCTCCAGTGTGGGAAAAATCATTCCAAAAGGGATTCTAATGATGCCTAGAAAATGTTATCTAGACCTTAGGGACCAAGAATTACATTTAAGAATTATGGAAGGCCGGATATGGTGTCAGGATTAGTGGTAGCCTAATTTAGTTCATTAAAAAATGGCACTAATTTTTTATGTGGGTAAGAGGTTAAGAATCGTGTTTAGACCTTATAATTAAGGGACATACTGGTAGAGTAAATATTTTTTTTCCAAACATTAGAGTTAAGGGATGATTGAGTGTAGGTAACTATTTCCCAACATGATATTTTAGAATCCAAGGGACTTTGAGTTTCATATTCGAAATTCATGTTTATTGTTAAATGTTTCTATTGTTATTTGATGTTTTTTGCATCCCCAATGATTATTTATGTGATATTGGGGTCCAATAAATAAATTCAAGGAGAAAAATAAGGAGAAATTGAGTTGTATCATTGGAATTAATGGGTTAAGAAACAACATGGTACCTGTGCGATTCATTCTACCTCATTTACAGATCATGTTTCATGGTTGGAACATGGCTTACCAACCCTAGTGGACAAAAAATTCACATAAATATTTCTTCCCTAGTTTTATTAATTGTAATCCTCTGGATTAATCATTTCTCTAAATGTGATTCGCACTTACTAGAGGGGGATTGAGGAGTGATCTGATATCCTTTATAGATGTGATTCTTGTAAAAATTTTGTTAATACTTGTGTGGTCCATACTTTTCAATGGGTTTTAAAAAATCTTTTTTTAAAAAAAATGAATGGATTTTAGGAAATTTTCATTTTTAGTACATGGTTTAATGGATTAATTGGAAAATGGAGATTTTGTTTTGATAAAACAATTAGATAAGTTTTTTTTAAATTGAAATGATCTTTATGATAATTTCATGGAATCGTGGATTCAAAAAATGTAATATAATATTTAAAATTATTTTATACTTGTCTTTTTTGGACATTGTGTTCTCCATTAAGGTTGTTTTGTTTTTAATGTTTGGGTTTATTTGGTTTTGAAGAATACTCCTTAATGGATAGTAATTTCCAAATTCTATAGTGAAAAACATTTGTTTCAGAAAAAAATTTGTTTTCCTGGTGTTATTGATATGTGACTTTCTCAAAGGCTTGTTATCTAGATTGATTATTCTGTCTTTTATAAATCATTTGGTTTATTTTTTGAGGCATGATGTAATGTTTTTCATGTCTTTTATTTTTAGCAGTATGCCTTATCGATTAATCAAATGAGTTTCTCCCATTTCAGTGCCTACCCAAACATAGAGTGGAGTGCTGGATGTGGAACCTCTCTTTTTATAATATCATATATTGGACTTATCAATAATCATAATCATGGGTTTTGAAGTGATAATAGGTTAGTCTAATCATTGAGGATGCAGGAATAGATTGATGTGTTTCTCAAATCACTTGGGATAGCTGAAGCTTTCAAGCAGGAAATTTTTATATATTTCATTTTTTAGTAAATTTTGTTTGTAGTCGATAGTACCCACTTAGCTATGTAAAGGTATTTCTTGGGATCTCTTTAGGATAGTGTGTTTTCAGTGGTTCTTACCTAAGGATATGAACGTATATAAGGAATTTGAACCTAAGGGCATTCATTAGGGATACCAATCTATAAAAGATTATAGTGATCATTGTTCAATTTTGGTCATCTCTTCTTGAAAACAATTGGTAAATGATCATGGGAAATATTATTTCTTCAGAGGTATAATTTACTATGATTTTTTTTTATCTATAAATAAATTTGGTTTGATATATTTTCAATAGGTTTGTAATGAGGAAATTAAAGTGGTAGTTGACCAGTCTAAGAAACATGTGGTGGGTGATTCCTTAGTTCTATCTAATAGATAATGGATGTGTGATTGGAATAAGGATAACCTAGTTAGTAAGGAGAAGAAATAGGATTTTCCATATCTTGGGTAAGAGATTCATTCTTGAAAGAAGAAATGATCTATTGTATGCTTCCAATGTGTTTCTCCTGGGTAGGCTAAGCCCTCTCATATTAGATATCCATGTGCTTTAATTGAAGTTTCAATTTGGTTAATATTTATATGTTTTATATGTTTAGATTTTTGAATATGTCTCAAGTTTGATTGTTTTGTGGATGTGTTATCTTTGGGATATTTCATTTGACGTTCCTAACTTTTGGTTAATTTTTTCGAGCTTCTTATATTGTTATTGGAAACTTGTGAATAGTTCCCTTTTATGTGATTCTTATATATGGATGTGTTTATTATTTACTGAAAGGGTCAGTTTTTCTCATGGAATACACCTCCCTTGTGGATGTATTTTGATGCCTTTTTTGTTGGCCACATTCATTTTTGGTTTTCCTTTAGTTTATTTTTTTGTGCCTCTATATTTGGGAGAACCATACTTGAGAGTCTATGTTGTTCCCATTTTTTCATTGAGCCATTGAATTACATGTTTCTTAGACATGAGAGAGTCCTTGGGTGAATTTTTGTGTTATTAGGGTGTGTTCTATACCATTTGAGTTCTCTACACTAACTGGTATTTGGTTTTATTCATTCAGATGCACCATATGACAGTAAACATGTTTTAACACTATGTTATTTTTGTGTGTCATGACCCAAAGTTATAGATCTTGTCTTAATATTGAGGATTCATGTGGGTTTTCTTCAATCCATTGAGTTTGGAAGAATTTGTTGGTTGATAGTTTTTTTCTCTATTTGTTGTTTTGGTTTTCAATGATGTATTTTTTAGAGGTTTCTATTTAGTGACACAATGTTAATGGAATTCTATTTGGTGGGGAGAACATGTTAAGTATCTCTTGGTTCTTATAAAAACTATATCGTCATTTTATTTTATTTTTGTTTCTAGATGTTTGGAAAATATGTTTTTAATGGATTGATAATTTTGAAGATTTTCACTATTGGTTTTGAGGCAGATTCATGATAAGTTGTTTAATTTGTTTGGTTATCATTGGATCATCTATTTTCCATCACCTTTTTCTTCAAATGGACTTTCTTAGAGAATAAATTTCCAAGGAAAAGATTTTGTGACACCCTCATGTCACATTGTAGTTAATTTTTCATTATATTGTCTTAAATTCAATAATTTTGAGTTCCAACATTTTTAGGCAACAATTTAATGTTTTTAATCATTTTTGGAGAAGCTTGGTTAGATCAAATTATTATTAGTAGCTGGGTGGTTCCCGTGTGAATGGTATTATAATGGTGACATAGCCATTTTTTAATCATTTTTCATGGATTACTAAAACATTTAAAGCTCCCCCGAAACCGTGAGAGCACGTTGGACTAAGCATAGACTGGTGGACAATTGAAGCACCATTTTTCATATCAAGTAGGAAAACTGTGCGGTAGAAATGTGTCTAGAAAATGAGTTTTTCTCGGTTTGGAAAACTGTGTGGCCAACCATTGAATCTAATCTAGGTATTTAAATTTTAGAAGTTTACCAATATCCCCCATTAATATTAAAATGGGTTTTTGTGTTATATTGGAAAAGAAGAAGACACAAGAGGGGGTGAATTTTCTCTTTTAAAAAACATGATAGAAACAAAACATCCTTCTGAATTTTAATGTATTTCATTACTTATCTCTTAAATAGGAGTGAGCAGTGAAATATAAATTAATAAAAGGACTTAACATAGTGATGAATAATTTTTAGGGTCCCATAAATTTCCTATTCGACCCCACTACCTCTCTATCAATTAGTTTGGTGATTTTCACCTACATTTTCCCATATCTATAGGCCTTTTCAACTAAGTGAAACTAGATTACACCAATAAAAAAATGAATTTTGATGGAATAATGGATCTTTTATAGAGAACCAATATATCCAAAACATAGTAAATGAATATTACACACCACCATGACTGAGTATGAGTAGCAAACACTCCAAAAAAGAGATTATATATAGATTTTGAATATTGGTTCAACTCATATTTTAAGAAGCAATTGAATGATTTAGATGATATTCAATAAATCACAAAATCAAAACATATTATTCGATTTCAAATAAACTTAAATTAGACAAATGTTGAGGAAAAACTAGCTATATGAGAAAATATGTATGCTATAAAGTGAATCTCTGATAAATTCTGTTTCCCGCTATAACAAAATAATAATATTGAGTTACCACAATAGAAATAAAGTGTTGATCAAATTAATAAGAGTAAAAATATTTTTGTATCCAAATTTAATATTTAAATATGACAACATAATACTATTTTTTTATTTCTATAAACAACTATATGAGAGGGACAAAATCTCAGTACTTATCATTATATTTTAATTTTTTTAGGTCAAAAAACTCTAGAACTATTGATTTACATATTGATGTTAATAAAAAAATAATTATTAGATATTCATAACTTCTATTTTGAATATTAATGATTTAATCTATTAAACATGAGACTTTGAATCAATCTTTAAATATAATTAAATGATATTTTTAATTTAGGAAAGACCACTGCAGAAATATCAAAAATAATTCACATTTTAAAACGTTATTTTTGACTGAGTCAAACATAATGTTTTCCTATGTACTGATAAAATTAGAAAAAATTATTGACATCATATAGTTGATTAGAAAAATGATGATGATGAACTAAATGTTTTTCCTCAAACATTTGGTAGCATCCAAAAATAGGTTTCCTAATCCAAACGTTTACTCCAAACGTAGGGTTTGGAATTGTAGTTCCTTAGCAAAAGTAGTGTTTGGAAACCATACATAATTCATAAAACATTGGGTATATATAGTTTTTTTAAAATAATTTGAAATGACCACAACATAAAAAATCAATTAAAATCCTATAGGATAAATGTCTTAATTTACATCCAAAATAAAATAATTATTCCAGCAATCATTATCCTAAAATTTACTTAGATTAAATTAATTAGTATTATATATGTGGGTGATTGTGAGTCTCAAAATCAAAAAGAAATTAATGAAATTTAATTATCAACAAAATCCCCACAACCTATGCCTTTTTATGATGTAAAACCCCCAAATACAATAAAAAACAAAAAATATATGAATGAATTAAATAATTCATAACACGGAGGTAAAAATGAATTTTCAATCCCAATTATTTAAAATTAGGGATGATGTTATATTAAAATGGGAAGAAATATGTTTAATATAAATTTCTAGCCCATAAAGGAAAATATTTTTACCATAAATTTTCTCCATATATTTTCATTAATTTTTTCATTTTTATTTCCATATGTTTATCATATTTATTTATCAATATATTCTCAAAATTGAAAATATCCCAATATAAATTTATTCCATTGTTGAAATAAAAAATAAATTAATAAATACATTAATGCAAATTTAATATAGTAAGATATATGAAATTTTATATTAAATTGTGAAAAAAATAAAGATAAAATAAAACATCAAATAATTTTCAAAATTTAAATCTTATAGCATTTCAAAAAATTGGCTATAATTTAAGATGTGCTACACTGGAAGAAAAGAATCAAGAAATTTTTGAAATGATGCATGGTTATTTTTTTCACTCCGATGTCCGAACACTTTTACACACAGTAGCTAGAACTATTTAAAATAGTTCTATTATTCTTAAAATATCTTTATATCATTATCCTTTTGAAGAAGTGGATAACTGTTTAGAAAAAAATCCTTTTGGTATTTATGATCTAACTTACAAAAATCTTTTTATATTGTCTTCTCTAATTTATTTACCATTTGAACTTTACACGCATAAATATATTCTCTTGAAATTGACCATTCTTCAATAATTTGATACTTATTTTGAATATAAACAAAATATTCTTTGCAAATAGAATAGTTTTCTAGATCTTCAATAGATTTTCTTGATCTTTTTAGATATTCAGGTAACTTCAAAACTTATCCTTTCAGAAGATTATACATATACACCATCTATATAGAGGGAATTACACATTTACCTATATGAAGAGATTGACCTTCTGGTTCATTAAAACCATGGATTTCTATACCCTGGATAGAATATTTTATAAGGAATCATTAACAAAATAAACTATCTATTATTTAAATTGATCATTAATAACTTCATAAAAATGTTAATCTGGTTTATAGAATTCATTTAAATCTATATTATCAATATATTCTAAATCACACAAAGGATTAAAATGATTGAAACCTGGAATGATTAAAATTGTAGAAAAAATATTGTTCTAAGACTGATGTACTACCTAAAATTGTTCCACTCATACTGGGTACGTAATAATTATTTGACCTTTTAATATCAATTAATTAAGAACAAATGTATTAGATATTTCAAGAGAGAATTATGGTTAATAAGGGGAAGAATAAAGGTTTTATTCTAACAATTTTCTATTGATATTTCATATTTTCATTCCAAAAAATAGTGTAATCATCTCATATTTTATAGTTGAAATCCCAATTTTAAACATGAAAACTTTTATTTAAGACAAACTTCAATGAATTGAAATTAATTTCGGAGAAAATGAAATTTTAAAATTGAAATAGTTTTCTAAATAAAGTACTATTTAAGAAAATTATTTTTCATTGAAACTAAATAAACCTAAATATCATTATGTGTTATAAATTAATGCATGAAGTGTTACATGGTCTCTGTTAATTATAGATTATCCAAGAAAACTATTTTTAAAAATACATATAAAATAATTTTTAATGAAATAACAATCAAATTTCAATGAAAAAAATGTTTACACATATTAAATTATTTTAAAATTATATTTCACATCTTATTATGAAATTAACTTACTATATTATAAATAAATATGTCAGTATTAATTATGTTTCCATAATAGTTCACATATTTATTCTTCACATAAAATAATAGATGATAAAATATTTACTAGTTTTAGAAAAAAGAACCACATTATGGATTTTTTAATCTACATCTTTAAGGATGACTTATTTTTTATAAAGAACTACTTTAGAGTTTATCATGAATAGAATAAATATTCATTTTCCAAAAAAAATCATTAGTATTAAATTGATGTTCATTGGAACATGTTTTCAAAATATAAAATATGAGTTCCTTTTTGTACCGATATTGTTTTGGAATTTGTAGTCTTATCAACTAATGATTTAGGTAACAAAATTATTTTTTTATTGAAGACTAAACAAATAAATCAAGATAATTATTTTAAATAACAAACATACGTGACACCACAAAAAGATATTTTCTAAAATAGTTGTAATTTGAATAATATCTGTTTATTCCACATTGAAAACATTTAACATTATATATTATCTTTCTTTTTAAACAATGAACAAAATAATTTCTATATAGTTTTGGTTTTGATGAATGTGGGTTCCCTAGAAACAAAATTTTACGTACATTGATTTCCAATACATGAATCTAATTTGATATATATACATTTATTTTTCAAACTATAATATTATGGATACTTCTACATCCATTATATTTATTGTATTTTACTTGGATTGTGTTTTGTATCAAAGGGCTACAGAAAATTATGGGCTATAATGAGAAACTAGATTAATCTTAAAATAATTTCATAATGTCCAGATACATAGTTATGATAGGACATAGATGTTTTTTGACTATCATGTTTAAGGGATCATAATCATTGAGACTTATTCTTATAACGTTGGTACTTAGTGATCTCTAACAAATGATATCATGATGACAGACCCAACAATAGTAACACCACATGATTTAGGTTTCATTTTTTATTCCTATGTATGGACATCCTTGTTGGTATTCAGATATGAGATACATATTAATTGGTTCCATTTGACCATGTACATTTGTGAAAGGAAAAAAACCATGAAAACAAATTCATGATGATTTAGATTTTTTGGGTTCATTGTTGGTGGTATGAATCTAGTTGAACGGTCAAACCATATTTGTTGCTTCCATGTTGAGGAAGTGATATCTCAGTACTGGTCCATTAGAAAGGATTTACATTAATAAATACATGGTCATGGTCGTTGACGGTAAATTCATCTGGAAAGATAAACAAATAATTGAGAATGAATGGATGATGACACAAGTGTGTGTCCAGCATTATGTGATATCATATGACAAAGTGATTACATCACATAGTGCATGTTTGTGGGCTGGTTGTCAATATTATTACTATACCCTATCTATTTATGAGAATTTATGGGTTGGTAGACACTACTCTTGGACTGTGAATATTATTCACTTCTATTGAAGTATAGGTCTAGAGGGTCATACCATAGAGCATTTTTGAATTTTTCCTATTCTTTTGAATAGATATATAGATTATCGTGGTCACCACCATCAGATCTGTGTGTTTTCTATGATTTAACCTTCTCATATATATAAATAAATTCACTCATACTCATGTAAAAAAATAATTGGGTTAAATTTATTTGTTAATTTTATTTGAAAGTGTTTATCTATATATGAAGATTGATATAATATTAACGAATGTTATTATTATATTACAGGTTATTTTTATATTAACTGGAGTTACGAGTATAGTTAATGGGTTGGTATTATTGAATAATATATACTTAATATATATTACATATATGTGATAATATTTATAAAATATTTATGGTGTAGTTAGTTTTTCACAATTAATTATTTATATCTCTTATTTAGTGCATGTTTAATCTTCAGGGGTTTCGAAACTCGGACTAGCAATTTTAAAATTTAATATATAAGTTGAGTGAATCTCATTCTAACTAAAAGTTCACTCAGTCCAAATTGAGGGATTCAATACCCTTCCTAATCTTAGTGAGCAAAACTCTCAATCCGAGTAGATGATCTATTTTCGACATCACAAACCGATGGCATATGAATATGGTGATCAATGCGACATCGAAGAGATAGTCAGATCTTTGTGCTGGCTCCTGTAGTATAAAAAATGACTTATTCACAAGTTTCAAAAGTGGGTGTGGATTATCAGAAGGGTTTCGATGTTGGTTCCTTCAAGAAATGGTTTCCATTAATTTGAGATGTACTTTCATGATTCACACAGGAATAAAGAACTTGTAAATTTATTTTTTTTGTACCCCGATTAAACCACATCATATCCCCAGACTGTTTGAAGGATCATATTTTAAAATACAACAATGTTAAGTCTCTTCAATGATGATTTTTAAGAAAATCCATTTCATAATAATCTATTGTGTTCCATAGTAACATCCAAAAATAATAAAAGAATATCCCACTAATTGGAATGAGTAATTTTCCATCATTTAGTTTTTTATTGTTCTTCATAGGTTCTGGAAAGACATCAATCAGTCAAAAGTTATAATAAATGATTTTTTTTCAAAATAAACATTTTATTCTTGAAAAAAGAAAATATTTTAAAACAATTAAACAGAAGAACCATGGACCCTTCCACTTTTCCCAAGAGGCCCTCTATATTCCCATTTTTTTGAGTAGCACCATGTGGTCACCTCCCTCATCTCCCAAGAGGTCAAACCCGATACACCTCTTTCAACTTTACCAGCTATACTAATTGATCTACATGACATCTGACACATGCTCCATCGTCGGATGTCATCCCCTTCCATATATTAGGACCACTGATGCATCCTCCAGGCAGATCATCTACCACCTTTCCTGGATTGCGATCCCAAGCAATAATGAAGCCCTCATCATCCACTCTGCACCTAAGCCAAAATTGTGTTGTTTGCATGGTCTCAATCCCTGCAAGATGGAATTCCTCACTACTTGGACCCAATAACCACGATGCCCAGTTAGTGCACCACCATATGCCATTGTGGGTTCTCGTCACCGCTTCTTATCACCATGCTGGACACTCGAGCAAAGACCACCACCGCCTCCTAATATTGAGGCATGACTTCACTGATCTAGGCCAATCGCTTTTTCACTCTATGCTAGAGCCCTCACCAGTAACCTTTCCTCTTCATGGCCACTCATGCGCTATATATATGTGTGCAGTAATCCCTATCATAGGACCATCTACTCCAGATCTACCCAATCACTGTCTAGAGTTTTTTTATGACCTAGAACTTGTTGGGGAAGACCTTCGGGGATGGTCTTCACGGCCCAAAATGTCCTAAGAGGCTACGACCCAGCATTCAAAGGTCCGAGATAGGGTTTTCACTAGCCATATTAAATGAATAAAATCATTACATATTTAATTTTAATAATTTAATTTTATTATAACACTTAATTAATAAAAATTATTTATTTTTTTGAAATAAGTATTTTAATATTTTACTACATGAATTAATTTTTCAATTATATTAAATTAATTAATTTCATTTCGGTTTTGGAAATAAAATGTAATTAAAAACTGGATCGAATAAAATAAATTGTTTGATTTTACTTTAATTCATTTAATCTATTTCAATTCCCTCATACATTTAAATATATTACGATTTGATTTTTTATTACACATTGATATACCCACTAGTCTTTAAAAAATTGACTAAGCATGTGCATGTCTAGATGTTTTATTTAATTCTTTATAACATATTTGCAATTATTTCAATGATTACATAATTAAATGATGGACTAAACATTTACTTAAATTCATTCCATATGTATAGGGGCCTAAAAATCCAATATATCAATAGAATATTGTTCCCTTATACCATCTATTTAACGTGTGAGTTTTTTTATAGAGGGATGTTGATGTTTTTAGACACATATCCCACTAAGATGAGGTTGTACATGAGACGAGAAGTGTATACACCAAATCAAGGGAGATGGGCGATACATGTCAAGACTCAACTCATGTATCAATCCCCCTTGGCCATTATTCATTTGTTATTTTAAAATGGATCGATCATAATTAGAAGATCAAGACCAATCAAGTAGAAAAACTTCCATTATGCATTGTATGTTATTTTAAGAAAGATGATTCTTAATACGACATCACATAAACTATTAAACATGAAAAAATTCATAATGTTGAAAAATATGTTTTTCTATGAATTCATTTTCAGGTGTGATAATTACAATATTGATTGAACATACTAATTGAAATGATTTACATTCTCTAAGAGATAATGAAATCCCTCAAATATATATTCAGTAATGATGTCTTTTTATGATCAAATTTGAAATAAAAACTGGGTGATTGGGGAACTCAAAAACCATAGTTGAGAGTGCCTCCTACTATCATTGTGTTTATATAATAGTAATGGGTTGACATCACTAAATTGGGTTGTGTATGATTTTACACATCTAACATTATATCACTGTATAGGAAAAAAGTTCAGGAATCATGGTTTCGATATTGATAAGATGGATATTTCAAAAGATCTATAAACCAACATTTAAAAAGGATTTCCAGCCTACATCGTACCTTTAAACTCTCAAATTATTGGATTTTGAATAGAATATAGATAATGAAGGGTTGTTTTAATGATCCTTGACACTAGAATACTCAAGTGGAATATTATTGTGAATCTAATATTGATGTATATTGAGGTTTGATAAAATTGTGGGAGTAATTAAATGTTTTAATAATTTATTAATCAAAAAATTCTGAAAGATAATCATGATAAATAAATGAGTGTGAAAATTTATTAATTGTAGGTCCTAAAATGGAAATCACTAACACCACATGTTCATTATCACTACAATCCATATTGGATAATGAAAATATATGGATTGGTCACAACATCCCAGAGAAGTATAGGTGATTTTATATAAAACTATTCTAATAATGGATGATTTATATTTTGAACTCCTCACTTCCTACTGAGCCTTCTCAAGGAGAAAGAAAGGAAGATAATAAAAAAATGATAAAATAAAGTATATGATGAACACTGTTTAAAGTTCATTAGGTTTTTATCTATGTCTTGTCAATTTTGAAAAATGTGTGTGGATAAGGATGCCTATAATATAAAGACTTTTCTATATGAATTATATTATTAATAAGATAGGTATAAACTATATAATATTTCAAGTGCATTGTATTGGTGCAGGATAGTAGAAGGGAATCAATAAATACCTCAGGTACTCAATAGGATCGAGTACATTTAGAGGCATGAAGCACTTGGTTTCGAACTGAACCAAAAACAATTGAAACATATCATTCTTTCCTCCTTACAATCATGAATCGTGAATTTCATTATTAACTGCAATATGAATGACAGCATGAATTTTCGCTTTTATATATTGGATTTAGTTATCCATGCTGATAAGGATATAAATAATTCCATATCATGATTCATTATACTGAACATAGTGATGTAGGGAATGGATAAGGGGTCTATAGCCGTGTCTAGGCCATAGAAACTGACACATCTTCCTTCCAAAATTTCAAGGATACAAGGGAAGGGATATGAGCACAAAACTATCTACTTTCCATGTGAAATAAAAGGCCACAGGTAGAAGAATTGCAGTGTTGGTCATAAAAATAGTTTAGATGCTTATACATCTGGAATTTTTTTCATTTATTGGAGTAATTAATTATATACATGTTGGATATTCGATAAGGCTTGATGTTCAAACATTTTTTATGGATATAAAGGAACATACTATATTTAAGAATATTTTAAAAGGATAAGTGGATCCCTTAGCTATAAATAATGTGAGTCAAGTAGCCCTAGTAGTGGGAGACCATATGCTTAATTTTCCTATAGTTTAGAATCTTGTATTAAATATTTATTATTATGTACCCTATAAAACCATAAAACTAATATCAGTGTCATGTATGGAAATTATTGGATTTTATTTTATATTTGAACATAAAGGTTGAATTTTCTATAAGGAGAACATGTGTTATGGTATAGGGAATCCTAAATATGGTGTCTGTATATAAAGCATGAAATATTTTACACTATAGTAGATTTTAAGGTATGAAAATCTTCTATAATATATATAGAATCACATGGGTTGACTCTTTAGAAAGGTACGATTTTTAGTGTTCATTGATTATGATTTCTCTTTTTAAAGGGTGGTTTATTTATAGATCTCTAATATATTGAATTATGGTTGAATTTTTATTTATAAATATTATAAATATTGAGGTGAGTTCACTCTTTTTTGGTTTAGAATAAAATATCCTTGATGTTTGTGTCATATTATATTAAATTAATAACATTTTCAAAAGATGATTTTGATCGGAATTCCCACGTTTTGGATGTAATCCAAGTCTTAACTCAACTCAGGTTTTCATACCAATAAATACTAGATTATGGTACTATATTTATGGTTCCAATAATCCATGGAATCCCCAAATTGAACAAAACATGTAATTAATCCCTGAAATTTTATGTTTAACATGAAAAATATCAATTTAATGAATATTAATTAAGAACAACTCTCAATCACTTAGCATCACCAAATTATGACTCACCATAATGCTAGATTTAATCAACCATTGATATGGTTTTTATTTATTTTAATTTGTTAGATTTGAATAGTTACAATGAGAAAAAAATAATGAGATAATAAAAGACAGGTGTGTTGAACACACACACGATTAGTGAAGAGAGTTAAAAACACACTTTTGAATGAATAAAAAGGTTAAACAAGGGAATGGTTTTCAATTTTTTTTTATAAATTTGAAGCACATTAATATTAAAAAAAGAGGGTGGATAATTATAAGATAATATTAATAAGAAATATTAATTAAAATTTAAATTAAATTTTAGATCACATACATGATTACAATTGAAAACAATTGAAGACAAATGTGAAAAAAATATGGAGGTCTCTCTTGTTGATAAAAATTATTATGGAATGTCCTCATAGGATAAATACAAAGATCTAGTTATTCCAATTATCCTCAATATGATATAAAATTCCATCTCCATTCATGGTGAGAATGAGTATCTATTTTTTAAAAAAGGGAGTGGACTCTTTGAATTACAAAACTATCCCTCATGATGTCATGAAAATTTTAAAATTCAGAAAATAATAATATAGAGAAATATTATTCGTAAAGTTCGATTTATGTATGTTTACAGTACAACCTCTATGTTTGGTATACATTTGAATTTAAGATCTAATTTTATGGCTAGTTTACTAAAAAATGTTCTGTTGTCCATTTTTGTGTCGAGAGTTTCCTTTTCTTAAATGAGATTTCATTAATGTATATTAATATTCCGTTAAAACCCAACCATTTCTTCTAAAACATTGGAATAATATATATATTTTATTTCACACAAAATATTATAATATCAATTGGCTGATAGTATTGTGAGAAAAATCAAGACTAATGGGCTATATTTAATTCCTAGAAGGAATTTTTGGATAGTCTTAAAATAATCAATTGGTACCGTTTTTGTAGATTTGAGAATTAAAATTTTTATAAAATAAGTGTTTGTATATTCAAGACTATATTCTAGAGTTATATAAAATTTTAAATTTTCGATTGATGTAAGAAATTCAATATTCTTTGATGGCCCAGTTTTTATCACATATTCAATGGGACATCTTATGCTGTCCAGATATAACATTAAATGTCCGAATTGGCCAAATACAAATAATAATGACATGTTACAATTTTAATCAAGAATGCTAAAAAATAATAATCAACATATTTTGATTAGTATTTGGAATTATACAATAAAAACATTAAAATATTGTTTAATTAAAATAATTCAAACAATTCCATTTATTTATGTTCATGATCAAAAAATGAACAATGAATGTAAATTAATCATATTTATATGAAACTTATATATTGAGAGTAATGTAATATCTTAAATTAATATATAATATAAACACCCCCTCACATAGGATTGTGAATATCCTCATGTACATCTAATAAATAAACATAACTAAATCATTTTTACTCATTAATAAATATAATAATTTCTTTTTTTTTTGAATAAGTGGGTGTATACAATGTAACTCATTAAAATATAAGTCTGCCAATAAATTTTTAAAACATTATGTTCCCAAAATAAATCATTTTTCAAACTCAAAATTATAAATGGAAAATGTATACACTCATGACTCACTCCTCTTAGGATGATAATTTCTTTAAAAATGGTTCACTCATTCACCAACCATACATGATAATCTTAGATTATGTAAGTGCTCTCAGATTCTTTTCCTTATTCTAATGTGAACAGGAATCAAGATAGAATATTAGGGGCTGTCAGTGGCTATGGGATGGTCATAATATAATGTCCACAAGAGTGGATAATAGGGGTAAAATAAAAACTTGTATAAAACAATTCCCTATTTTTTTGGAAATGTAACATAGAAGGAAATGAAGATACATCATTATATGGGTGAGAATTTGAGAAGGAATACAAGAGGTGGAGAAAATTGGAAGTGGATGAAATTATGAAATGTGTGTAAAATAAACATTCTCAATGACATAAGGGAATATGGTACAAGTGTTATTTCATCTTTTTTTATTTATTTTTAAAATATGATCTTAAAAAATATCTCACACTCATCTCGCAACTAATTGTTTATCTCATCACGACACTAATTTTCATAGTTATAAAATGATAAAAGGATTATGAAGAGTGATTTTTGACCTGTCTAGGAAAAAAACTCTTTTTTACATATAAATTATTTTCTTAATAACGTTTGAAGAAAAATTATACAAAATGATATAAACATAAATCCATTCCATAAATCATAAAATAAACCCCCAGACACTCTTAAATGGATGATTTCCCTTAAGAATATGATTACATTATTTGAATCATGTTATGAATACAAAAAATAAAATATATTCCCCTATAGTTAAATTTAGAAAAACTAACTATTGAAAATCCATGTAGATGATGTGAGAGACATGTTATTTGGATTGTAATGTGGATATAAAAAAGGATCTCATTGGGTTATAGCTGCATTAAAAAGTAGGATAAATTTAAGGGTAATGAAATAATAATTCTCTATTGTGGTTCTCATGCGATTCAATAATTTACTCAATAATATTAATGTATGCTAAAGTAGTAACATTTTTTTGAAGGTCCTAAAACACAATACTAACAATAAATTATAAAAAAAACACTATATGGAAAGTTGTGCATAGATTACCTTGGAATTAAATCTATCATTTTTCATCGTGGTTGGGGAAGAATAATTTTAGGAAACCAGATATTTATCATTCAATATTTATTAAAATTGAATAAAAAATTATCAAATTTATGATAAACCTAAAAAAATGTGTGATTGGAAAACAAATATTTTGATTCCCCAAACTGGTTAGAAGAAAATTAAATATTTAATTGTTGGTAATTATAATGTTTTTGTCTTTTTAAAAAAAATAATAACCTGCACAAAAGAGAAATAAAAAAGGTAATTGATGAAGAAAGTGAAAAAATTTGAATAAGGTATGAATAAGAATAATAATAAGTGGTATATAGGGGGATAAAAAAGAGAGAAATAAGGCGTTAAATGGATATAGGTTCCCTGGTTTGGATTTGGTGGGTTTTCATCTCCATCCAATGGTGAGTTAGTAGAAGTTGATGTGATTCCTAGGGAATGTTTGCTCTCTAGTGATTCTTTGGGAAATGTACAATATATATAATAGAATCAAAAACAAAAATCTTTATTCATTTAATGAAAATCTAAAAGGAAATTCAAATTTCATAAATGTAAAAGAAGAAATGGCATGTATCCCAAGAAGTGGTACATTTTTTTCATCATATATACATTATAAGTGGACTACAAATAGTCTAATGGTGGAAACCATATTTTCTCAAAACCATTTCTCATCTATAAAAAATTATTTTTTATGAAGTTTAATTGTTTATTGAATAATTTCATCCCATTCATATTTTTAAAATTTCAATTAATTTTGGGTGGAATGAGAATGTGGGTATCCTCACATTATTTTTAGAAATAAGGAATGAACATATTCATAATGTCATGTTTTTCTATAATTATAAATTAACGAAGATGTTTTAATTATGATGATTAATTAATGTAAGGTTTAGATTATATTAAATGATAGTATTAGATACGAGTTATTTTTAACTCATTTATTTTTTTAATTTTATAGTTTTGAGTAATGAGGATCAAAGGGGAAATGATATTGAATATATATTTTCAGATCATTCATGTCAATTTGTTTAATGAATGGTTGGCTTCAACAAAATTAATTATCAATTTATTAATGAGGGAACAAATCTCACAATCATCACTTCCATTGGGATAAGATAATCACATTGGTTCAGGGTTCAGTTGACTTAAAATGGGGGTTTTTAGATCATGGATGGGAAATGATGAATATTAGAGAATATTATATGAATAAAAATTGAACATGCTAGATCATTTTCATCATTTATATTGATGTTTAAGTAGTGAATATAAAAGGTGTGATGGGATTCCAAAAATGATTTAATATATTTTTTATCAAAACATTTTACATGTGATTTTTCATTTTGAAATTCATTATTTATGACTTTATTAATAAATATTCAATATTCAAAAACTCTTATATTGATATAATAGTATGAACATGCTGGATCATGGACAAATACTTTATTACAGATACATTCAAGAATATTTTTTAGAGAATTCAAAATGATTTTTCGATGGGTGTCTCGTGGATTGAGAAATATAGAACTTAACTTGTTTGTTACCAATTTCCAAGGATATGATTACATCAAGGATATTTATTTGGGTTATATCTGTCCAGAGTAATGGCATTTCTTGAATTATAGTGGATTGAAATACAAATTAAACCTTATATTACAAGGACATAAAAATATTCTGGAATGATATGATCATTAACCTAGAGAAGGACATCTGCAATTATTCCCTCATGATTGAGTGTTCTTCAATTGGCTAACTGGATGAAAACAGTTGTTGGGTTCAAGGGACATAGACCAATTTTTGAGAAGAGGGATTTTTTAATTTCATTTTTTGAGGATCTTTTTTCTATAAGTGAATAATTCAATTTTCAACTCTGTATTTTTTAGAAAACCGTAACGGTTTCGGGATATTTATAGTTTATGGGTATCCACTTATCGGTTTAATCATTCCCAATGGTCCTATATTGTCTCTTTTTGGTGCAGTATTTTTTAAGAATGATTATATACCTAAGGATTTTATTGATTGAATATATATAAGGAGTCGACCATAAACATTACATAATATTGAATTAAATGAATAATTCACATTGAGGATCCTTTTGAGTTTATAGTTTTTGTTAATTAGGAGATAACTATTACATCTCAAAATATTACAAAGTAGATAATTCTACATAGTTTCCATTTTTCTAACCAAACAAGAACTCGTTAAAAAAATAGTCATTTCTAGTTCCATGTTTAAGACAACATGACTTTTCCATGATCCCATCCTTGACCCTATTCTACATTATGTCATGTGAAAAACATTTAAAAACATGGGATGAGCATAAAAAGCTCAGTAAGGGATACTTACAAAAGGAAGACAATTATTTTTCCAAAACAACAAGTAAACCATGAATTCTTTTATATAAGTAATATGTTTCCCATATATGAAGTACTAAATACTCTTCACTGAATATAAGATCATTACTTACACTTTTGTAACATAAATATTACCATAAAACTCATATAAACAACACATAACATATAAAGGTATCTTGGGACATAAACATACTTAAATTGAATAACCATACGGTCGAGTTCTACACATTTCACTAAATGGAATAGCCATACGGACGACTACTATACCCAATGCATTGGTGGTTATAATGTAACCACCCATCCTGGTTTTCATGGCACCACACGTCATTTAATTTATCATGTAATAACCCGTCAAATGTCCAAGTACCATTATAAAATCATTACACATTAAACATATATAAAGGAAAGAAAACATTTACACATTTCAATCACAATATATCACATAAATATATTTATATAACAAATATATTATCAAAACCATTTTCAATACCAAAATACAAAAAATAATATATGGTATTTATTTTCCTTAAAAAACATTACGGCTTGTTAAGGAATCCAAAGAACAAATAATACACGCGGTGGCAGAAAGGTCTTTGTCACCGCTTACGTTAAAAGAAACATTCCTTTTTGTCATTTAGTAAAACGCTTCATAGGGAAAGATTCCATTTGAAAATTCAACGATGTTTATACAGCGTACAAATGATTTTCGTGTATTAACACAAAATATTCCTCAATGAAAGGAGATTGATATGAAGTCCCTTACCTCGTGTACAGATTGACTTGATCTTTCTTTAATCTATTGAATAATAAACTAAAGTTGATTTCTACTTGCATATAAACATTTTATAAGTTTATTATTCATTTTATATCACTTATTACCATGTTATAAACATTATGTAATCCTTTATGTTAATAACGTTTTTTTTTATATTTGGTACTTGAGTCAAAAATGAACACCTTATATCTACAAGTTGCCCATGAGGTCAATAGTACATTATATCAAGGATGAAATTCACTATTTTCATATCATATATATCGTATATATCTAGTATATACATATATTTATAACAGTACATATCATTTGGAGTTATGAAATGAAATGCGCTGTTCATGGAGATGGTAAGCCGTACGTACTCATGAACGCTAGTTTCATTTGTATTTCTTATTTTAATGGTATTAAAAAAATAATGATACATAGGTATATTATACTTCCGGTATAATATGATATATAATATAATATATAATATCATTAACTCCATACTTTATATGTCTCAAATATGGCATTAACGAGTCATATCACTTTGAGGGGGCGGTAGTCCACACTTCCTCAAATGAAATTATTGTGTTTATCCATAATGGAAACCATAAATATAAAATATAAAAGAAAAATAAAAAAGCATGAAAAAACCTAAAAATAATATATATCATATATAAATATATTTTCATGTTAATGGCCCCCATGATAGGCGGTAGAAGATAATCAAACAATCATCGTCTCTTGAGGCGTTAGTTTTCCATCCATAGAAACAGTATGTTCATAACCCATTAGATGAAGGTGTGAGTAAGTATAGATCGAATAATTATCATGAAAACAACCTAGTATATTGATTATACTGGTTTTGTAATAAAATAAATGAATAAAAAGAGTTTAGGGGTTAGATAAGAAAAATAATAGAAAAGAAGTTAAGAGAAACTGTTACCATTAATTTGGGTAACTTCCATAGGTTTGATCCAGAAAGACTTCTTGAAGTGCCTTCTGCCTAAGGTAAGGCTTCTAAAATGAGGAGAGGGATGTAGCAAGATTAATTGGGCATATTTTGGATGATCCTAAAGTCTTGAGAGGTGTTAGGAATTGGTTATAAGTGAGATCTTTTTATAAGGGGGAGGAGGGGCTCTTTAGGAAAGTGTGATAATATTATTTTATTATATAATGATATTCAATTTATAAAGGTCAAAAAATAATTATAGTAGAATATATGTTGACTAATGGTCGAAATAAAATCATCCAATAATAATTGGACACGTTTTGGATGTTATTTTAATATTTATAATCTTTTTTATTTAAGTGGTTTATTAATTAGGTAAAAAGTACATCATTATTGTGTCATTAATTATTAAATTTATTCGATGACTAAAATTATAAAAAAAATAACATTATGTAGGAAATAGTTTTATATTTATAATTAATTTTTATTGTCAGAGATATTACTTATATAACACCATATAAAAATTAATTTACTAAAATATTTTTGTTAATATCATTTTTTCCTTTACATTAAATTAATTAATCTAAAGTGACATTATCATTCATAAGTGGCTCCAAGGGGTCCCCAAAAATACCGCAGGATGCCCATGGTCGTCCATTACTAATCCAATAAGGTTTGCACAATTTTTAAGGTGATTTAGGGTTATTATAATATCCTTTTTACCTATAATTACCCTACTTAACATTAACTGCGGTAAATAAAAGTAAAAAGATACTATTCATGAAAAAATTATATTCATCTTATTGAAAAACATTTTAATTACTAATAATAACCATGTATGTTATATTTTCAAAATTAAATTCACATAAGTGGTAAAATTTCATTTAAAATAAAAATTCAATTTCTTTAACTACTACTAAGTGGTTTCACTTTTCATCAAAAAATAGAGATTTTCAGAAGAATACCAAAAAATCAGCCTAAGCTATATTTGATCTTAAAAATATGAAAATTATGTATATATTTCTAAATTCAAAACATATAACTGGATTTAATTAATTTTAAATTAATTCTCATTGTTAAAACAAATAGTGTGTCTTTAAGAAACAATAACTATCAAACGATTGACACTTGTTTACGTGCACTTTCAATGTGAAATTAATTCCAATGATAAAAATTGGATTAAATGGGAAAGATTTGTTCTAATTACACTTTAAAATAAATTAAAAATATAATATATCCATATTTACAAATTATATTAAAATGACTTTTTAAATAAAAATACAATATTTTTCATTATTCATTAAAAAACGACTTTATCAGAAAAATTCCGAAAATTTACACAATGTAAATTTTCATGTCCCCATTCTAAAAAATGATTTTATTAGGTCAAATTGGATTTATTAAAGTGACCAACACTAGATTTAACTAGGGTTTTCCATTAAAAGGTGGAAAATCTACCTTTTAATGTAAATTATGCTTAAAATTAGATTCATTCATATTTTTATCCTCTAACATTTTATTGGATAAATTTAAATAAATTTAAAAAACATGTATTATCATATTGTAGTTTGTTTTATTCATTCCCGACAATACAATGTCTAGGAGTAATCTAGCATTTAAAATAATAATATTATATTATTACTGTGCAACATATGATTTCAATGAAACTCGTTGTTGTGTATCGGGTACACTATCGAACATAGAAATCCCTTTAAAGAAAAATTAATATTTAATTCAAAAATATTGATGAATATGAAATATGTATTATTCTTTGTTTACCTGGGATGTTACATCCTTCCCCTCTTTTGGGAATTGCGTCCTCACAATTTTACTTATCAAAATAAGTGGGGGTATTTATCCCTCATAGCATTTTGGAGATTCCCACGTTGCCTCTTCAACCATATGGTTTTTCTACAAAACCTTTACTAGGTGAATTATATTATTCCTCGACACTTTCTCTATACAGTCAAGAATACAGACTGGTTGTTCTTCATAAGATAGATTCCCTTCCAACTGAACTACCTCTGGTCTCAAAACATGAGATGGATCTGGATATACATTCTCAACATCAAAACATGAAAAAAATGTGTACCTGGGATAAACATGAAGGTAAAGACACTCTGTATGAAACTGATCCAACTTTCTCCAGAATTTCATAAGGTCCAATGAACCTCGGATTCAGATTTCCCTTCATACCAAAACACATCACACTTTTCCAAGGAGAAACTTTGAAAAAATACATGATCACCTACCTCAAAAGAAAGATCCTTCCATTAGTTATCTACAAAATCTTTTTGTCTACTTTGAGACGTTCTCATGTGCTTCTATATCAACTGAACTTTATCTTCCATCTCTTCTACCAATTCCGGTCCCATTAGCATCCTTTCACCTACTTCACCCTAAAATTATGGAGTTCGACAACGCTTTCCATATAATACCTCAAATGGATCCATATGAATACTAGAATAAAAACTGTTATTATATGAAAATTAAACCAAAGAATGATGTTTGTCCTAACTTCCCTGATAATTCATCGAGCAAGAACATAACAAATCCTCCAATTATGGAATTGTTCATTCTGATTTCCAATTTTATTAAGGATGAAAAGATGTACTAAAATTTAATTCTGTACCCACCAACTTCTGAAGGTCATTCCAAAAGTTATAATTAAACCTGGGATCATAATCACACACAATGGATAGGGGAACTCCATGAAACCTGACTATCTCTTTAACAATCAACCGATAAAGTTTATCTAGAGACAATTTATTTCGAATAGGATGGAAATGAGCTGATTTAGTCAGTTGATCAACAATAACCTAGATTTCATTATTACCTCGAGATGTCTTTGGTAATCCCACAACGAAGACCATGGATATATTTTCCCATTTCCACTCCAGCACTGGTAAAGGGTGAACCAACCCTTTCAGTAACTACAACTCTTCTTTAACCTGTTGGCAAGTCAAATAATTCACAATAAAATCAGAAATATCTCTTTTCATTCCATCCCACCAGTAATACTCACGAAGATCTCTCTACGTCTTAGTACTCCCCGGATAAACTGAAAACGAGGAACTATGAGCTTCATATAACAACTCATTATTCAAATTTTAATCACAAGGCACACATAATATATTCCCAAACCTCAAAACATAATCATTAACAATGTTAAATTCAAGTAACATACCCTTCTAAACTAACTCTACCTTTTTCAGTAACTCACGGTCTTCTTTTTGCACTTTCTTTATTCTGTCTGATAGTTATGATCTCACTGACACCTGATACAAAATAGAAGGATTTTCTCCCCCAACAGCTTCTATGCCAAATATTTTAAAATAAATAACTAAAGGATCTTGTTCCAGACATATCACGGTAAATTCGACATTAATTTTTCGGCTCAAACCATCATCCACTTTATTTTCTTTTCTTGGATGGTAATGTATAGTGCAATAATAATCTTTGATTAATTCCAGCCATCTTCTTTGTCTAATGATCAATTCTTTATGAGTTAATATATACATTAAAATTTTATTGTTAGAATATATCTCACCTTTTACTCCAGACAAATGATTCCTCCAAATTTTTAAAGCAATAACGATAGCAGCTAACTCCAAATCATTTGTAGGGTAATTTAATTCATGTGGTTTCAACTGACGTGAAGCATAAGCAATTACTTGATCATTCTGCGTTAGGACACAATGAGGTCTTTTCAAAGAATCATCACTGTAGATAAAAAAATCACCATTTCTGGATGGTAGTTCCAAAACTGAAGCATTCACCAATCTTCTTTTCAATTCCTGAAATCAATCATCACATTCTTTTTTCAAGATGAACTTAACACCTTTTCGAGTTAACATAGTCATTGGACTAGATAAACATTCAAAATTTTCAACAAACCTCCTGTAATAACCCTCCAAACCAAGAAAACTACGAATCTCGGTTATATTTATGAGTCTTGGCCATTCTTCAACAACTTTTGTTTTAGCAGGATCAACAGTTATTCCATTTTTTGAAACAATGTCACCAAGGAAAGAAATTTGTTGCAACCAAAACTCACACTTTCTAAATTTTCCAAATAGTTTCTTTTCTTTTAAGGTTTTCAAGACAATCCTTAAATGACTTTCATGTTCCTCCATAATTTTAGAATAAACCAATATATCATCAATGAACAAAAACAAAAACTTATCCATGAACTCACAGAAAATTCTATTCATAAGATCCATGAATACATAAGGTTAATTGGTTAAACCAAAAGGCATAACTAAAAATTCATAATGGACATATCTAGTACGTAACGCGGTCTTCGAAACATCTGATTCGTTTACAATAAACTAATGGTACCCAGACCTCAAATAAATCTTCAAAAAATACTGACCCTCTAGATCCAATCAAACAAATCATTGATATGAGGAAAAGGGTATTTTTTCTTAACAGTGATGTTATTCAATGCTCTATAATCAATAAAAAGTCTTATTGAACCATCTTTCTTTTTTTTAAAAGATATGAGCACACCATGGTGATGTGCTAGGTCAAATGAATTCTTTATCAAATAACTCCTTCAATTTCTTCATTAACTCTAAAAGTTCAATTTGAGCCATTCGATAAGGGGGTTTTGAAATTTCCTTAACATCGGGAACTAAGTCAACAGTAAATTCAACTTCACGATCAGGTATAATACTAGGAAACTCAGCAGTAAAAAAATCATGGTACTCATTTACCATTGGAAGATAATTAATCTGAATAGTTTCTTTATTTTCAACAATATGTTCAAGGTAACATTCATTTCCATCTATTACTATTTTCTCAGTTTCCTGACATGTTATAAAAATAAAGAGTTCATTCTTGTAAACAAACTCGAAATCATTCTGAAAGGAAACCTCATTAGCTCTATAGTCAGTCTATGCATGATAAACAGATAGCCAATCCATTCCCATAATTACATTAAACTCTACTAGATGAAAAACAATAAGGTTTGCAGGTAGATTCTTCCCGCACATAAGAATAAGAAGGTTATTATTTTTTATTTTTATCTCAGAATTTTCTCTTGGTGTTTTTACCATAAGTTCTGTATTCATATATTGAGATGTAATTCCCAATTTACTAGAAACATTCTCAGAAATGAAAGAGTGTGTAGACCCTGAATCAAACAAAAGATTGGAATAATCTGAACAAACAAACAGTTTACCAAATACAACATCATTCGATGGCCCAACATCTGCTGAGGAAGTTGAAAAGGATTTAACCACCCCTTTGTGCTTGTATTCCAGCTGCTTTCCCTCAGTTGAGATATTTTCTAGACACTCATTTTCCTAATGATGCATTTCATTACACTTAAAACATCTTACTTATGGATTTTCATTGTCTGCTTGATCATCTTAAATATATTTACGAGCAATATGACAAGACATACCAAACCAGAACCACTTTCCAGACTTTGATAAACATTATCCAGAATGCTTTTACCACACTTCTCACAAGTTGGATATTTAATGTTCTTACCTCCTGGCTTCTTTGATGATTTATTTCCCTTTGACTGCAAACCGGACCTCTTATTATGTTGTTTTTCAAAAAACACATGATCATCTGCAAACTCCATTTCCACCATCTCTGCACATCGAACTTGTTTTTCATAAATTTTTCACTCATGAGAGGCTAATGCTCTTCGATATCGTGGATTCCATCCTGAGTAAAATCGATTTATCAAAATATCAAGATCTCAGATGAAATTTGGAGCATACTTTGCAAGTCGGGTGAATTTTGCTTCATAATCAGCCACTGAGTCATCCTCCTGCCTCAATTCTAGGAATTGTTTTCCATTCTAAGACAAACCACTTTAGTAAAATATTTCTGAAGAAACATACCTTTGAATTCATCCCAATCGAGAGAATCAATATCATCACTGTCCCTGATATTTTTTTCCTTAGACCACCACTAATCAGCTTCACCTTCAAAATGGTAAATAGTGAGACAAACCTTTTGATATTATGAACAACCCATGACATCAAAAATATTTTCCAGTTCATTAATCCGCCATTCTGCTAGCACAGGTTCAGATGATCCTCTGAATGATGGGGGATTTTGTCTCATAAAATTCTCCACTACTAACATATTCCTTGTTGGTTGGTCTAGCTGATCTCATGCATGGATACCACCACTATTTATAGCCTGATTCAATTTTTCCATCACTGCAACAAACTGTTCGGTTCTGATTCCGACCATCTCAGGTTGCTAATTTGGAAGGTTGTCTTCCTCCTGATGTCGTCCCAACATTTCCTCCCTATTTCCTCTGTAGAAAACCATTCTGAACGTATAAATATATTAGGAAAAGCAACATCGTAATCTGTAAATTCTCTATGATATAAATATTCACATATATTACTTTATGGATATTAATTTAACAATACACTAACTCATAATTTTATCTAAACCGACCTCTGATTCCAACTATAAGGACCCGATCTTAAACATTACATAATATTGAATTAAATGAATTATTCCCATTGGGGATCTTTTCTGGTTTGGAGTTTTTGAGAATTAGGACATAACTATTACATCTCAAACGATTAAAATGTAGACACTTCTACAGAGATTCCATTTTTTCACAAAACATGAACTCTTGAAAAAAATACATTACAGTTCAGTGTTTAAGACAACCTAATTTTTCCATGATCCCATCCTTGACCCTATTCCACATTCTGTCCTATGAAAAAACATTTCAAAAACATGGGATGAGCATAAAAATAATATTAAGGGATACACAATGAAGGAATACTATTAGTTTTTCAATACAACATGTAAACCATGAATACAATAATATAAGTAATACTTTACCCCTTTATGAAGTACTAAATACTCTTCACTAAATAAAATATAATTACATACCTTTTTTAACCAAAATATTACCATAAAACCCATATAAAGAAAACATAACATATAAAGGTATCTTGGTACATAAACATACATAAATGGAATAACCATATGGCCGACTTCCACACATATCACTAAATGAAATAGCCATACGGCCGACCTCCATACCCAATGCATTGGAGGTTATAACGTAACCACTCATCCTGGTTTTCACAGAACAACCTGTCATTTGGTTTATCACGTAAACACCATTCAAATATTCAAATACCATTATAAAATAATCACACATAAAACAAATATAAAGGAACGAAAACATTTCCACATTGCAATCACAATATATCACTTAAATATATAAACATAAAAATTCTGTTAGCAAACCCATTTTCAATAAAACAATACATAAAAATAATATATGGTATTATTTTACTAAAAAACACTACAGCTAGTTAAGGAAGCCAAAGAACAAATAATACTCACGGCGGCAGAATGTTCGTTGTCACCGCTTACGTTAAAATAAACCTTCCTTTATGTCTTTTAGTAAAACGCTTCGTAGAAAAAGATTCCCTTTGATAATTCAACGGTTTTTATACAACGTACAAAAGAAAGTCGGGTATTAAAATAGAATATTCCTCAATGAAAGGAGATTGAGATGAAGTCCTTTACGTCTTTTCCGACTTGACTGGATCGTTATATAATATCCTAAATACTAAAATAAAGTTATTTTCTACTTTCTTAAGAACAATTTTCAAGTTTATTATTCCTTTTATATCACTTATTACCATGTTATAATCATTATGCAATCATTTATGTTACAAATATTCGTTTTTTCGATTTTTAGTACTTGAGTAAAAAATGAACACCTTATATTTACAAGTTGTCCATGTGGTCAATAATCCATTATATCCAGAATGAAATTCATTATTTAGATGTCATATATATCATATATATCCATTATATATATATATATATATTTATAATAGTACATATCATTTGTAGGTATGAAATGAAATGAACCATTCATTGAGACGGTAAGCCGTACATACGCAATAACGCTACTTTCATTTCTATTTCTTATTTTAATGGAATTATTTTATAATTATACATAGGTATATTTTAATTCTATATAATATCATATATAATATTATAAATAATATCATATATAATATAATTAACTACATCCTTTATACATCCCACAAATGGCATTAATGAGTCATATCACTTTGAGGGGGTGGTAGTCCACACTTCCTCAAATTAAATTATCATGTTTATCCATTACGGTAATCATAAAGGTAAACTATAAAAGAAAAATACAGATGCATGAAGAAAATATAAACATAATATATATCATATATAAATATATTTTCATCTTAATGGCCACAATGATAGGCGGTAGGAGATAATAGAACAATCATCGTCTTGTGAGGCGGTAGTTTGTCATTAACAGAAACAGCATATTCTTCACCCATTAGACGGAGGTGTGTGTTAGTGTAGTTTGAATACATCCCATAAAAAAAATTCCAGTATATTTTGGATACTGGTGTTGTTATAAAATAAAGGAATAAAAGGATTTCAGGGGTTGTATAAGTAAAATAAAAGAATATAAGTTACGAGAAACTATTAACTTTAATTTCGTTAAATTCCTTTGGTTCGAACCAAAAAGACTTTTTGAAGTGCCTTCTGCCTAAGGTAAGGCTTCTAGGAGGAGTATATGGATGTAGGTAGATGAATGGGGAAGAGTTTTGGTGAGCCTAAAGGCCTGATAGGTGTGAGGAATAGGATATAAGTGAGGGCTTTTTATAAGTGGATGAGGGGCTCTTTAGCAAAGTGTGATAATATTATTTTATTATATAATGATATTCGGTTTCCAAAGGTCCAAATATCATTAGAGTTGAATATAAGATGACTCATGGCCTAAATAAAATCATACAATAAAAATTGGACAAGATTGGGATGCTATTTTAATATTTAAAATCTTATTGATTTAATTTATTTATTAATGAGGTAAACACTGCATCATTATTATGTCATAAATAATTTAATTTATTTGATTTCTAAAAATTATAAAAAAATTACCATGATTTAGGAAATCTTTCCATATTTCCCGTTAATATTAATAGTCAATATTATTACTTTTATAACACTTTATAAAAATTAATTTACTAAAAGATATTTGTTTTTGTCATTTTTGCCTTTACATTAAATTAATTAATCTAAAGTGTCATTATCATTCATAAGTTGCTCTATGGGGTCCCAAAATAGACCCAAGGGTGCCTATGGTCGGGAATTACTCATCTGATAAGGTTTGGACAAGTGTTAAATTCATTATTAATTATTATAATATTCTATTTTTCTTGAATTACCCTATTTACCATTAACCGCAGTAAATAAAAGTCAAAAGTTACAATTCATGTAAAATTATTTTCAGCTTATTTAACCATATTTTACATTCTAATAATAACTATGTATGTCGGATTTCAGAAATTAAATTCACATAAGTGGTAAAATTTCATTTAAATGAAAAAATACCAAAAAATACCAAAAATTGAAGCCTTTCGGAAATTGAAGTCTTTCACTACTAAGTGGTTTCAATATTCATCATAAATTGAAGTCTTTCAGAAAAATACAAAAAATTCATCCTAAGTTAAATTTTATATTCCAAATTCAAAAATGATGTCTATTTTTCTAAATTCAAAACATATATTTGGCATTAATTAATTTCAAATTAATTCCCATTTTTAAAACAAATTGCGTATTTTTAAGAAACAATAACTATCAAAAGATTGACATTTGTTTATGTCCACATTCAATGTGAAATTAATTCCAATGATCAACATTGGAAAAAATGGTAAAAATATATTCTAATTACACATTAAACCCAATTACAAAGATAATATAACCATATAAATAAATTAGATTAAAATGCAGTTTTGAATTAAAATATAATATTTTCACTATTCATTAAAAAATGAACATTATCGAAAAAATTCTAAAAATTTACACAATATAAATTTTGATGTCCCCATTCTAGAAAATGATTTTATTTTGTAAAATTTAATGTATTAATGTGGACAAAACTAGATTTAAGGATGGTTCTCCATTAAAAGGTGGTAAATTGGCCTTTTAATGTCAATAATTTTTAAAATTATATTCATTCATATTTTAAGCCTATGACATTTTCCTGGATAAATGTAAATACATTTAATAAACATGTATTATCATGTTGTAGTTAGTTTTATTCATTTCCGCCAATACAATAGCTTGGAGTTTATTACCATTTAAAATATTAATACTATATTATTAGTGTGCCACATAAGATTTCAATGAAACCAGCTGTTGCATATCTGGTACGCTATCGAACATAACAACCCCTTTAATGTAAAATAAATATTGAATTAAAAATATTAATAAATATGAAATATGTCTTATTCGGTATTTACATGGGATGTGACAATATAAATGGGTAATTTTGACATCAAAAAATATAAACATTTCAACCATTTTTGGATTGGGTTCAATGGTCTTATTTGGCTTAGGGATGGCTTGAGTAAAAGGAAATTCAAGGATTTGAGGTAGTTGTTTTAGGTTCTTTTCCCATTTTTCTCTTTTTTTTTTCGGTCTCTACATTTAATGTATATTATGTGGATTCATCATTATAGAAAAAATTACTTTCATTATTTAAGTGAAATTTCACATACAATACCCTTAAGGATATGTAATGGTTAAGTTGAGAGTTTGGAAGAATAAGATTGATACGTCCTCCAGAGCTGGGATGCAAGATTCCAAATTTCGTTTTCAATGTTTTTAAATGTATAATTAGTGGAATAGGAATGATCTTCCACTAAACATTCTCATAGTTTCTTGGAATAATATGAATTCCACATATTGGGATTTCCTTGATTTGGGTTCCTGGGAATGATAATATATTTGTTTGGAAATTGATAATGTTCATTAGGATGGTAGGTACCAGTACGAGAAGGATGAGGATTAATCCATTGTGTTTCAGGAACTAAATGATAGGTTTTTGGGAAGCTGCCACACCCCTGGCCATATTAGAATTTATTTTTATTTTTAGGAGCTAACTGATGGGTATGATAGAATGTATTATCATACCTCAAGTGAATGTTATTGGTATAATATATGTGATTAGAGCGGGGTTTAGTGTAGTTTCTAATGAACTGACTTTCTTGTGGAGGGATGGTGTTCTACTGAAAATATTCTTCATTGAGATCCATTAGACCTAAAGAATTTGAGGTATCATCTTTTAATTATGGACATGTGTCATTTGGATGAGCTTGTGATCTGAAAATTGCACAATTTTTTATAGGTCCATGGAATAGATATTCTTGAGAAGATGAGGTTGGGAATTTTGTTTCCAGCTCATGTTGTCTATCATTTCTTTTAAGATCACTCATCCGCTCGTTCATCTTGATAGGATCTATGTATTGATTCCCTATGACTAGTAGATCGTTAGAATATGATCATGTATGGAATTACTATGGGTTGGCATGCATGATGCTTATGAGATATCATGAAACTGGAATAGTTTTTTTTTCAACAAGATCACCACCACTTATGTCATCAATGAGATTTCCCTCCATAGGCAATAACCCATCATAGAATTATTGGGTCATGATTTTTTCAGGGGGTTCCTGGTGTGGTAAAGATGTCAAATTATTTTTGAACCTCTCCTACCACCCATTTAGAAATTCAATAGTTAACTAATAGATTCCACGTATTTACATTTTGTTATAAGAGTTTTGAGAACAAGGATAAAATTTCACTAAATATAAATACATTATGTCAATCCCTAAGTTTATGAAACCCAAAGAGATGTATTTTATCCCTGAATTTGAGGAGTCGTATATGGATAAAGAGAATAGTCTAGGTTTGATATGTTCTAGAGAAATACCTTGAGTCTTCATAGTAGATCACACCACAAGGACCTCTTTGAGGTGATAAATAAGATCATCACCAGCTAGCTCATGCAAATGAGGTAGAACAAGAATCAAAACCGGTTTTAGTTTTAAATATTCCTCTATATATAGATATTGAATACTAAGGGGTTGATGATTCATATTTGGGGAATCATGTTTCTTAAGAAATTTTTGGATATAATTTTCCATATATAGTTCAACGAGATGGGAAATTAATGGGTATGGTTTTATTGGATTAACCCCAATGTTCCTCGTTAGTTGGAAATTATTTCACTCAATTTCTAGGTCAAACAAATCCAGTGGAGTGATTGGTAGGCTATAGTAAATTCAAAGATGTTTGAAATGATAAAGAATGCATGTTTCCCTTTCTGGGCTATAACATTTATTATATTGATTGGAAGGTGGATTTTTCATTGTGTTTTTTTCTATTTTTTATTTTTAAGGGAATGAGAATTTTTCTTTGGGGTTTTTTGATATTTATATTGTTTTCCTCTAATAATTGTTTTAAAAAACTATAAAACTTTGGACTATAGTAACCCCACCCCGGAAAAAGGATCCATTTTAATTGAAACTAATTATTAGCTATCTAATAATCAACAGTCTGGTGATCTATTAAAATTTTTATATTGGAAATTAGGTTGAATCCATGATGAATGTAAAAATTATATAGTCAATTGTTTTAAATTTTAATTTTAATAGGAGGATTTTTTTGTAGTGAATAATGAAATTGATTGATTTATAATGTTTGATTTAAAAATTTGATAAATGTTTGGCTGATTTAAATATTTTGGATTTTATATTACGATATCATCGAGCATTGTGAGAAATTCTATAATATTAACACTCATGTCACATGATTATTTTGATAGGAATTTTTAAGTACTAGGTCTTTAATCTTATCAATAATATAACATAGGTTCTAATATTAGTAAATAATTGTTCATGTTATAGTATATATGGTTCCAATAATCCATTTAATCCAAACATTAATCAAAACATGTCATTAATCCATTACAGTTTATGTATAACATACAAAATGTCAAATTTAAAAATATTAATTGAGAAAAATATCTCAAGAAATTAACATCCCTAAATTATAACTCATCCTCATAGTATAATTACTCATCAATTTAGGTGGTTATTTATTTATTTTTTAATTATTATATTAGATAATAAAAAATACAATTAAAATAATGAGATAATAAATGAGAGATGCTCCAAACACATACAAATCGTTCCGAGGGTTAAAAATGAACATTAGATTGAATAAATAATAAAAATTAGGGAATGAATTTAAAATTAAATTAATATTTTTAACAAAAATAATATTAAAATATAATGGGTGAATGATTATAAATTATGTTTAATATGAAATATGAATTAAATGTTAAATGAAATTGAAAACAACTAATGTGATTACAGTTGAAAACCATCAATGTCAAAAAAGAAAAGAAAAGTGGAGGAGTGCTTTATCCTATTGAAAAAAGAATAGGAAAACACCTACTAGATGTGTAGCATGACTATATTGATTATTATTATCTTCCTCAAGTGGTGAAATGAAAAAACCTTTCAAGGTAAAAATGAGTGTCTATTTAAAGATAAAGTGGATGTACTATTTACATTTCAATATTATACCTTATGTTTTCCCCAAAACATAAAAATTCTTAAAATTTATTATTTTAAAATATTAATTTTAAAAATATTAGATATTTATGTTTAATTTATCCCAAACTAATTTTGTGTCTATTGGAATTTTGAAGCCAATTTTATGGTTGTCTTACAAAATCATGAAATTCTTTACCCTTTGGGTTGAGATTTTTGTTGGTCTAAATGTGAATGAATTTATTCCTATAAATATTTATTAAATCTATTCCATTTATTCTAAATAGTTTTTAAGATACATATTTTCATTCAAAAGAATATCATCTTAATTGGATGATTAGATTGGGAGAAAAGTCACAAAATATTTGATATGTTTAGTTCCTACATAGAATTTTTTCTTCATTTCAATGCATCCGTTGGGATTCTTTTTAGTGGATTTGGGTCTTAAAATATTTATATAAGGTGTTTATAAATATTCAGGAATATATTGAAGAGTTTCATTAAATTTTTGATTTTGGATTGATCCCAATAACTCAATCACCATGGATTTTCCAGTTTTCATCAATGATTTTGGGGGCCTTCTTGTGTGGCCATATAACCCTTAAAATGGATGAATTATTAAAATATATATTCTATTAATATGTTTTAATTTGAATTAGAAACAATAAAAAATGACATTCATATAATTTATATTAGTATATTAAATGATATGAGAAAATCATTCAACTTTTTTAGAAATTAATGAATTCAGACAATGATATTTATATATGTTTATTATCAGATCATTAACATTGAATGGTAATTAATAAATTTTAAGTGAAAATTATGTGATGGTAAGAATGAGTAATCATGAATGAATATATAATATCAATATACATAAACTCTATAACCTGATAATGATGATCAATAAAAAACTAGCGAGCATGATGCATATAAAATTACACAATGGAAGTTTAGGATTGGTCATGTAAATGAATAATGATTATAGAAATTACAACAAGCAGGGTATTAAAACATAGTTGAGTTTATTCCCTAGAGGTATTCCCAGCTTGTTTAAAAGGGAAAATGACTAAATGACCCTTCAATTAGAGTTAGAAAAATATAATGAATTTTTAGGATTAATTCATACGGAGTTATGCAGTCCATTTCTAGTAGAGGAAAGGGATAGATTTTCCTACTTCATTACTTTTTATGATGACTGTGATAGGCATGTATATATATAATTAATGCATTAAAAATAATATTCCTTTTATATGTTTAAATAATATCAATATAATTTATAAAATCATCTCAGTATGAATATTAAGGCACTCTACTCAAACCTAGGAAGAGAGTATCATTACCATGTTTTAATTGATTACTTAAAAGGATTGTGGGATGGTATCACAAATTACTCCTCAGTATACACCCTGATTAAATGGTGTTAGTGAATTGGGGAATATGAACATTCATGAAATGGTTTGATCATTAATAATTCATACAACTCTTCTGTTATGTCATTGAGGATACAACTTGCAGAGAGAGGTATATTCCCTAAATAGGGTACCCACTTAATCTACTTATGACCTTTCATATGATTTTTTAAATGGAAAGAAACACTTTCTATCAAAAACATTTGTATGGGAATGTAAGGAATTTTTCAAGACTATCCCTAGTGAAAAATTGGAATCCTAATGCATTAACTGAATGTTAATAGGTTATCTTAAAGGGACCAAAGGATATTACCTATATAAATCAATATATAGAAAAGTTATTGTCGATAGACAACCCACATTTATAGAAAGGGAACAAATTTCCAATTGAAATAGTGGTACACATATTGACTTCTATGAAGTTATTGTTCCAAATTCATAAGAGTTGATAGGGAAGAATCTTTATAAGTGACAGTTAGAGATAAAGAAGTTCTCAAGGCACATGTAATGTGTTATTCAACTCTAGAGGTTAGAGAAAATGATAATTATAGTTTCCATGTCACCAATCCAAGTGTCACATAACTCCATAATGATATTAAACCTATAAACTTTAATTAATCATTATATGGAAAGAATGCTGCTAAATTACAAGAGGCCATACATTATGAAATACTGTTTGTGTAGCAAAATCAGTTTTAGATTTTCTTATACCCTATAGATGATGTAAAACCCAATGGGTGAAAATGTGTATTCAAGAAAAATCTATCATGGATAGTCTGGAAAACACCTATAAATCAAGGCATGTATTAATGGGTTTTAGAAAATTTCATGAAATTTACTATGCCAAAATATTATATCTAGTATCAATTCAAAAATATATAATAATATCATTTGAAATAATAGCCAATCATGTTTATGATATTTTGAAAATGAATGTAAATAACTTTTTTCAAAATGGAAATATGGATAAATTTGAATATATAAACCAACCCAAGAGGTTTATAAGGTCAAAAAATTCTATTAAAGTGTGCTAAATACGTAGATTCATTTATGGATTCATGTATGAATCAATTTCATGGAATGTTCATTTTTATGTCGCCGTAAGATAAACTGAGTTTGTCAAAAGTGAAAGTGATCATTGTGTCTCTAAGAACATTAATGGGAATTCTTTTTCCCTTATATAATATGTTGATGAAATTTTTATTATGTGAAATGATTTGAATTGGATACAACCTTTTATGACTTGGTTAAATGAATGATTCTTCCGTAAATACATCGGTTTATTAGCCTACATTCTAGGGATCAAGATCAATTGAGATAGATCTTAGAGGATGAAAGGGCTAAGTCAAAGTACATATATTGACAAACTAATTAAAATTTATATAATGAAACAATCCAAGGGATGGATGTTTCCCATGTCACATGGTATCAATATCACCAAGAAAATGTGTGAAAAAACACATGAGTAGATTGAAGGAATGAGTATAATACCTTATGTATCAGTAGTGGGATATTTCATGTATTGAATTTTATGTATTGGGTTTTATGTTTCCTTTCCTTTAAACATAGTGGGATGATTTCACGCTAATACAAGAGAGATCAATAGGGATGTTTTGAAAATTATCATGAATTACATGATGTATATGAAGGATTTGTTCCCAGTTTCTATAGGATATTAGGAACTAGTATTGGGAGGATACACTGATGCATGTTTCCAAATATACCATTATGATATGAAATCATAGTGAAGCTATATATTTTTCCTAAATAGTGGTTCAATGAGCTAGATAAGATTAAAGAAACCCATGGTCACTTATTTTGAAGAAGAATCCATGTATATTTTTTCTTACGATGAAGTAAATAAAGAAGTATGGATAAAAGGTAGGGTCTCTTATATGGGTGTTTCTCTTAATAATACTACCCTATTCAAATTTACTATGATAACATTGTAGTAGTTATACATTCCAAATATTTTGGGTCACCAAATAAAAAATGAATATAAATTAAATGTTTCATCTCTTAGTGGATTTTAATCTAAAAAGTAAAGGCATAGTTATCAATGTATCCAAAGAGGAAAATGCGATAGACTCCCTTAATAAAATAATATATTCGTTGAATCATGATTCTCAATTTAGATCTACTGGATTTATACTTCATAGTAGTTACCTATTGTGTTAGTGGGAGTGATGAAAGTGTTTCCCTAGACCCAAAATCTGATTTACAATGATTACCACTACATGTATACAGTTTGATAAAGATCAATGTGTTCATCTAAACATAATAGTGTTGATATGTATGTTTCAGCTCTGTTTATGGCAATGTACTATGATTACATTTTTAACAAAATGGTTATAGAAGATCCCATGAAATAATTAGAACCTAGAGATACTCTTATAGTATGATTTATGTAATTTCCCATGATCCAAATACATCCTACTGATTGGATGTAGATTATGTGTGGATATCATGTGATTTGGGATCATAATCATTGAGATTTATTCTGACGATGTTCACAAATGTTTATCTCTAATACTTGAGAATATGATGATAACCTACAAATAGAAACACCATATGTATCAGGTTCCATTATTTGTTCCTATATATGGACATGTTCATTGGTCTCCAAACATGATATATTTATCAATATGTTCCATTTAATCATGTACTATGATGCAAGGTGAAGCCCATGATAATGAAGTTGTGGCAAGGTTGTTTTTTTTGGGTGTGTCATTGGTGGTATGAGATTTGTTAAAGGATCAAGAGAATATTTTTCTATTCTGAGTTAAGGAATTTATATCTCGATACTGGTTGATTATGATAGTATCACCTTCATAAATCCATGTCAATGATATTGGAAGATAAACCCATATAGAGATATCAAGAAATAATAAATCATCAAAGGTTAATGACAAAAGTGTGCATCCTACTTTAAGTGGTATTTTATGACAAAGAGATTACATTACACAATTAATGATCAATGGTTGGTTATCATTTCATTGAATATTAATTATCTTTTTAGGGTCCATGATTGGTTTCTAGAGTCCACTCATACTATATGAATATTATTCACTACTATTGAGAAACATTCTTACAGGTTAATAGGTATATTTCAATTGAAGATAAAGCTTCCATTGTGGCTGATGTGTTGATTGCTGGGAATTATGATACTTAGGTGTCTCCCATGAAGGGAAAAGAACATCTTATGTATGTGACTCCAAATAGAGCTCATAGTGGACCTTCAAATACTTGGGATGACGTGGATAAATAGGTTACATCAGTTGAGGACACCCCTAAATCGTCACTAGGGTTGATTACCCTTCAGCCCATTGTAGTTGATATCTCTAATCAGAATGATGCAAAAAAAAATGTTGATGGTCTTCCAAAAATCTAGAATCTCTTTCATCCATCTGAATTATCTGAGAAAAGGAGAAACATTTCTAAGGATGAAAGAGGGAATTTTGGGAGTTCTACTTGGGATTCATACAGTGGTGGGAATGCCTCTTACAATGATGAATCTAATGTGTCAAGGAAAAGATGGATGATATAGAGGGTTTTACCTATATTTCAATAGAGAGGAGACCACATAAAGATTATTCTAATATTCATAGGATCGCTTATAATAGATAATATTCTGATTAGTCACTAAAGTTGGAAGTAGATAACCTCATGATTATCAATCTGGACTAGTCTCAATCTTAGTGGGAGACTCCTAGTAATAGTGATTATGGAACTAATATGGCGTACTATGATAAATATACTTGCATTTGGTGGATAATAGAAAGTATATCTATTTGAACCCATCCATTAATATCCTATACATTTTATTCATAATAAATTGTCATAATCTTCGCTTCTGGATGCAATTTCTAGGCCAGGTGAACTGGTATATAGGGAATGATTGGTCCTACCACGGGGTCTGATTATTTTCCATGTTTTATTTACCATCAATAAATAAATAAATTCACCTTTATTATGGTAATGAATAAATGAGTTTAATTACTTTATTAATTGAATTTACATAATTTTAAGTAAATATAAGGATTAATATTATACTAATTAATATTATATTAAAATTCATTGATCATTTAATGTTATTGGGAGTTATGAGTTGAGTTAATGGATCACGTATTATAATGTACAATATATTTAATATATATTAAATGAATGTGATAAAATATAAATAATATTTATGGAACAAATAGTTTTTCATAATTATCAATTTATATCACAAATTTAGTTGTAATTTGATGCATGGGGGACATGGAACCCAAACATGGTATTTTGACATGAACTATATAAGTGGAGAGAAACTCATTACAACATAAAATTCACTTCATCAAAAGTGTGAGATTCTATCTTCTCCCATATAATAGATAAATAATCAATCATTCCAAGGGAATGATCAATGTTCACCTTTGTGAATCGATGGTCAAGGATTGTGGTGATGTATGTGTCGTCTAATAGATCATTGAAGCACCATGATAGAATCCAGAATCTGATGAGTGATGCGTGTACATGTTCAAGATGTGTGTGTAGAAGATCTAGAGGGGTTTGAAATTTGATTCTTCAAGAGACATTTACTAACTACTTGTGAAGGATGTGTGTGACTCAAATTTGAACAAGGTACTTTTTTCACTACTCTGCTTAAGCAATGAGATATCCTCGAACCAAACTGGTGGTCGGATATCTAAAGATAATGAAATAACAATCATATTATGATGAAAACTATTAAAACCCCATCCCATTATAATCTACCACATGCCTTCATAACTCCATATTTTTCTCCATTACATCCAATAAAAAGTGTAACATTATTATTAGCTTTATTTTTATGAGGTATTGGATTAAAATATTCATCTTCCATTATATGAATACTCGAGTCTAAATTTAAAGTATCAAATTCATCTAATAGATCCTTAATTTAATTTTTATGTAAATTATAATAATTTTTTGAATGATTAGATCTTAAATCTGTAATATTTTTTATAATCACTATTTATAAATAGATACAACATCCTAATATTTTATCAATATTGTAATATACTAATTTAAATTGTAAATTATTTCATAGAGTATAAAATAATATCTAATAAATTAATCACAAAAATGTTATTCAGAATTTGAAAAGTGAGATTATGAAGATTCAAACATAATAGAATGATAAATAAGATATTGATTTACTTGTTGGTATTCATAATTATCATCAGAGTTTGTATTGGAATCATCAATTGATTTTTCAGAATCACTCTAGTTAGCTATAACAAATTTCTTACATTTTCTTTTATAAATAGATTTAATTTGATCATTTATCATAGGACAGTTCTAGTCTATGTGACGTTTTTCCATTCATTCATAAAATATGTATTATTTACTCCTTTTAAATTGGTTCATGCTCTTGTTGTATAGTTTTCCAAAAAAATTATCATGATCTGATTACAATTAAGGTGAATTCAAATAAATATAATTAGATGATTATTTAATAGTAATAATTATTTTAACATATTCCTTTTTTATAGAGATATAATTTTCAACTTATTCTTGCATCTCATCATTGTGCATCATCAAGGTGTCAATATGAATTTTCATCATCAACTCTATAAATGGTTTTAATAAAAAAAATAGAATATGATATTTCATTTCCCTTATATGGTAAAAATCCAAGTAGCTTTAATACCTTATCTAATTCTAGAATTATTTCACCCGTGGAACCAACATCGTTGACAACTTCCATTAATCATCCATTCATCATACTGATTAATTCATATTCATGATTCTTGAATGTATCAAATTTAAAATTTCAGTGTTATGCTTTAGCTTTCTAACATTATCAGTTCATTAATAGGAAATAAAAATGGTCTTCCACATCTCATATATATAAGTACCTTAATAAAATCGAATAAATTAATTAGATCCTTGTCCATAGAAAATAGCATTCATAGCTCTCAAATTACGATCATGTTTTTTCTATTGACCATCATTCCACTTCTCTGTATCTCATATTAGAATTTCATAGGATTTAAATACCTTCAAATAAACTTTTATTCAATGATTTTTAAATTAATTATCATGTGTTCATTTCTACATGCATAACTATTTTCATTAAAATAAGGTGTGTGGATCACCAACATACCTTCTCTAGGATTATCCATTTGAGATTTTTCTTTATTTGGATATTTAACTCAGACATTTTGGAGTCTACAAGAATATAAACAATATCTTTTAATCCTTAGATACTAATTATTGTTATTAAGAAGAAATTTCAAAATCATCAATGGATTTCATAAAGAGAATTATATTAATAGATCCCATCCTCTCATACCAATTATTTCGTCGGAATGAAAAATATGATGAAAAATGAGGGGTTGAATTGTGTCCCTTTAAAGAACATGAAAAAAACAACACTTCTTTATTGACTACGAAATAATTCATTCATTATCTAATAAAGACGATTGACCAGTGAAAAATTAATTAATTAACAAACACAGCACTTTGATGAATAGAGGTTTGGGTTACATAAATCACATATTCCACTCCGCAAATAGTCCCTCCATGTGCATGGAGATTTTTAATAGAATATCCTCTTATCGAAAGTCCATTACCACTATTTGAATTTAGTTTACACATTTATATTTAGATTTTTACATGGTATTAAAGTTATTTTATATGGAAACAAGATATCCATGAATTTATAGATGAATCTGAAACTCCAGCACCACTTAGTAGGAGCATTCAAATTTTCAATAGGAAATAGAATTGATGTGGAAGATAAAAACTGGTTCATCTCCATTTTATCATAGTAACTGTAATATGTAGATGATATTTAATAAAAAAAACATAAATTTCATGATCACCTCCCACGAACGATTCCAAAATTAAGGGATCAAGCTAACGACTCTTGAGTCCCACCTTTGGTAGGCCTCGGGTTGGTAACTAGCACCAAGGGTATAAAAATCACATAGTATGTGATCCATTACCATATGTATATGAATCATAATGGAGTGAGAAGATAACAGATCACCAAAAACCTTCAGAAAAAATTAAATGTAAACAAAAACCACTCCACAATACAATAGTAATGTAAAAATAATACTTTTAAAGACTCCGATGTAAATACCAAATATAAAAGACTATGGTAGAAACTCAAAAGAAACTCAAAACCATCTAGTAATGTCCATATCAGTTCCAAAAGTCTCCAAGGAATCATGAAAACTGTTTATATATATACGTTTAGAATAATAGGAATAATCAGTAGGGACATAACTAAGGCCTAAAATGAAAATGTGAGAAGACTATTCTGATGAACCAGTGAAAAAAAACAATATAACAAATAGAAACCTATACAAGCAATCAACCCAATACACCCCCCTATGGTTCACTCTCCAAATATCATATCCAATGTAATAATAAACCATAGGGATCCTAATAAAGCAAGGAATCCCACTACAACTTCACCTATAATTTTTTACTCTAACACCGGAATGTCACATGCTATATTATCCCATCCCTTTGACTCATATCACATCATTTCTTGACAGGAAACAACTATGCCACAAAACAAATCAAATATCGTCAATAGAGACATCTACCTCACATTAAAACTATAACCAAATCAGTATGGAATCGTAGACATGAATAACATCAACCTCATTCAAACATACTACCTTGAATGAACCCCACCATATATAAAATTACACCATATCACGACTCACTTATAGAAACCTGGTGCAACATAACACATAACATCTCACCCACAGACACCTGTTCTAACACATCACGTCTCACACATAGCCACACAGGCCAACACATTACTGAAATGGAATATCAGAGGAGTGGGGGTAGGAAACCATCCATATCACTAACATCATTTATGATGGAGAAATCACCCTTAAATCAACACCTATAATCATTGTTAGGGTCATATAACTTGAGTGCGGATGATATAAAAAAACACTAACATAAATGATATCGAGATAGCACAAAATACCCAACATGAGGGTTTACATCAGCGAAATTATCACACATGAAATTACCCCACCCTACCACACATAAACTTTCACCACAATTAGAACCAATATATGAAACAATACTCTACCATGACAAAATACTTAAAACATTTCCCACATTAATTTTCATTTTCTTCCACATATATTAATTTTCCTTTTAATTTCACATGGCATAACTCATTTATTCAATGAATTCCATTTAATCCCTTTATCAAATATCAATATCATATTTTCATATTCATTTAGAATCATCATTTATTCCCTGAATAACTAGTCAAATAAGAGAACCACTCCATGAAACAACATTTCCAACTCACATAACAACAATCATTACACCACATAACCACCATCATCATCACAACACACCACCCAAGAAATACCACAATCATTACTAAATATCACCAAAACCATTGATACACAACCACTACACAACAACCTATGTTCCATAACATTTGTGCCACAAGCACTACACTAGAACTATTACACCACAATTATTATGCCACATTGCACAACTATCCATATCACGTCCATTTCATCCAACAACTGCATCACAGGCCCACACATTTCATAGTCCTTCCAGTCACATATATCATTGAAGAATTTTCAAACTAGATAAGAAACCACAACAATAACAAGTACATATCCTAACAAATTCTTGAAACTATATTTATTTCCTTGAACTGTCACATATCTTCATTATTTACCATATGTATTATCAAATAAACTATATGTCTAAGTGAAACCAATTATTATCCAAATATATGTTATTTAATAATGTATTTGGGTGATATCATGGGACAATATTAAAAGGGTCATCACAACATGATTTGTGCATTTCCAGAAAGGCTCACAATAATAGTTATTTTAAAATTTAGAACATGAGTGCATAACAATCTCCACAACATATAAAAATTTAGTAATGAATGCGATAGCTCCCCATATCCCTTAATTTTATACATTTTAATTAACTATATGATTACTACAAACATTAAAATCAACCCGAAGGTAAGAAAAATAAAGTAGATCTTACACATAACATGTAAAAGAGATAGAACAAGGATCCCCTGCCTTATAGATGCATTGCAAAATCATGTCACACTGCAACGTGAAATAAAATTACCCATAAACCACAATTTTATGTAGAGAACCATGGATCAACCTACACTATGCCATATATCGATCAAAATGTATCATAAATCACACCAAAAATCCAACAAACATCTATGAATAATTTCTATGAAGAGGAATATATGGAATCTCATGAGAAGATAAGAACTCACCATGTATCAAATATGGGAATCCAATGATCAATCTATGATGAAGGAATTCCAATGTAGATGATGGGAGATCTACTGGGTCTCCTAGATAAGATAGAGGAATTGGTTTTGTGAGAAAACCTAATATTTGTATCCCTTAAGGAATCACTGCACAAGAAAATTTCAGGTTGTGTAACCTTAATATGTCGAGTAAATTTCATGTTTCATGCCCCTCCAAAAAATGCATCACCTCGACTATCTAAATCCATAATTTTTAAAATATCATGTAACACCCAAAAAAACATCCTTCAGAATCCGTGAACATTCCATTTACATAATGTAAACTTTAAACGATGTGTATTTCTCCTTCCACTATCTTTTTAATAGACAACACATCCAGAATCACTCTAACACTCGTTGGAGCACTATGAATCCTCCTCAAGCCTCCCCTAAAACTCCTCAAAACCCGAAAACTAGAAAAGAAACAAGCCATGAAGAAATTACCCATTACATGAGATACCTCTCAGTTGATTCTCGACCACGAGAATCCAAAATCTATCCCATAAAAAAATAGAAGGTCCAAAAAACCACCTTGTGAGATACCTATCAAGTAGTTTGATACCCCTAGATGCTACCACCATCAAAACACTCTATACCAAACGTCCAAAAGGACCTCTCACAACATCATGACTGAAAACTCACATCATCTCAACACTCGATATCATCCACAAGCCACCACACAAAACACATATACCTACACAACCATCGCCACAAACAAACTATACAACATGTGACTTATAAATCATGGCCTTCCATCCACCATCTCAGGATCCTATCATCTTTTGGTATAAAAAACACTCCCACATAGGATTAATATCATTTAAGTAAATGAATATATATTAGTAATTAGTTCACCCTCTTTCCATATGTCAGGGGTTGTATTACCCATCACACTTCCTTGAAAACATCAAATCTCATAATGTAGAAAGATAAAAAATCACATCATAAGAAATGTCAGAAAAAGAAAAACTAAAAAAATATCATAGTACTAGGAACACATATGTGTCTCTTGCACCAAAGTAATCACTTACAAGACACCATTCATACATAACACACATACCAAGAAAATGTTCCAACCACAGAACAACTTCACTTGATGAGCACAGATCTCTATTGGTCTCTCCATGAATGTCACATCATTCTCAATATCTAACTCTACCTAGTAAATAATGTGGGTGTAATCGTGAAAATACTGATGAAGATATAACATGTGGATGACATCGTCTATCCTCTACAAATATGATTAAAAAACCAAATATTACACAGTATTTCCACTAGACCCCAGCACCACAAAGGGCCCATGAAACATGTAAAAAATATTACTACCAATGCCAAACCTCTATTGTGCATGGGGAATGGAAACACACAAGAACTCATTGTCTCGAATATTTAAATCCAAGGGACTCTACCTATGATCATAATAGGCCTTCATACAACCATGCACCACCATCATCTATTCATGAACCAACTGGATCATCCCAGCATTACTCTACCCAACATCAATATCATGAAATACCGAATCTCTAACCTCTATCTCGCATAATAGAGAACAAAAAAACCACCTACAAAAAACCTCAAATAGATACATATAGATGGATGATTGATAAATATTTTTTTTGATATATTGACCAATGAAATATGTAATACCCAAGTTCAACCAATGTTCCTTATCTATTCCACATCAAAGCTTCATGTGTCTGGATGGCCCACTCTGTCTTCCCATATTTATGAGGGTGAAATTATATTTTATATTTTTTCTAGGAGTTAAAATTTAGCTACAATCCTTTCCAAACTGATATGGTAAAACAAGTATACTGATCCAAAATGATGTTCCTCAGTACCCTGTGAATCCTAACCACATAATCCACTACCACCATGCCAAAACATCATGGACACTAAACTCATGGATCGCTAGGAAGTGAGTTTATTACATCATTAGGTCCACTATCACCCAAACCACATCACAACCGCACTATTCCTTGGATAACCCTATGAAAAATCGATCGAGATGTACCCCCATTTCCAATCAAAGGCATCCAAGGAATGAAACAAACCTCCCAGAACACGGTGCCCCACTTTCACCAGCTAAAAAACCATGATTTTTTCACAAATTCTTCCAATGGTCATTTCATCCTCGACCACCAATGATATCTTTTTTATCAATCATAAATATTTATAAAAATAGGATTTAATACTAAAGGTGATATGTAAACCTCCCAGAGGACAACCTCATTCATCGCTTGTAGGACCATCGTCCCCTCTGAGAATAACACCTAGTTCAGACCAACCATTGATAATCTCTAAAAAGAGTCACCATGGACAACACGATCACACATCACCACTACCTCTGTTTCTCCCCATTGAGAATCCTCCACATACTACCTCAAAGGTGACTCCATGGTCATATACTAAATAAAATATCATTCAATGTTCTCTCCAACATGAATATTTATCACTACATGACCCTCCATTGATTTCCTAACATCTATAGATTTCAAATTCACATCCTCTCGGGGCTTCCATCTCATCACATATAGAACTAAATTACCCATCTCTAGGTATTTAGTGATCTCAAATTCATAATCTGGAAAAAATCCATCCACCTCCACTAGTGTAGTCTCAATTCATGTTTAGAGCGAATGTATCTTGGGCACTTCTAGTTTGTGAAAAACAAATAAATTATCACTGATGAGGTAATTCCTCTATAGGATTATCTTTAAAATAATTTCCAACCACTCAAGATCATGGGATTCACAGTTATAGTCATGTGGATTTTACTTATTGGAACCATAATAAATCACATCCATAAGTTTAATCTGCAGAATTTCTAATTGTAGAAGGTACATGTCACAAAAAACCTCAAACCAAATACCTTATTCTATAAACTGAATCATCGAAGCACTAAATATCTTCTCTTTTAGGTAAAAAACAATGACTCATATTGATCTATCCATAAAAATCCAAGTCCAACCTAGAAAAAATATCAAAATATATAAAATCCTATATTAATTGGGAATAACTTTCTATAATAGTATATGTGATCAATTGAAACTATTCAACATCCTTGGGTGCCTCCCAAGAAACAACATCTTTTATCATTTATGGGCCCACTCCCACAACCATCTGACACAACACACGTCCTCAAAACCAATACACCTATATCTATAACTCACACATGGAAAAATTCATATAAACCAGGTTGTTTTGAAGGACCTATGAAACAACAATGAGATGATTGGCATGATCCACCTCTGAATTCGAGTAGTCCAATATATCATCAATGAATACCATGATGAACTGGTCTAAGAAATCATAGAACATGAAGATCATAAACCCATGAACATGGTTATTGCCTTCATAATAATGAATGAAATGACCAGAAACTCTATATGACCATCCCTATCTCTGAATGAATACTTATGAATATCCTCATACATCACCCTCGACTAGTTATAACATCCACATGCATTCCTAACTCATGAAACTATGTGGGAACCTTCTAATAGGGAGCCATCAAAATCGAAGATACACCTTACTGCAACACTACCATAAACTCGACATCGCGAAAATTGGGTTGTGTTATGACATCCTCTATGAAAAAATCTAAGAACTCCAAAAAAACATAGAGCATACCCCACATGATATTCTATTAAATGATCTTGAAAATATGAAAAAATAGGCTCTAATTACTTACAATCCAACCAATAACCTCATTTTCCAATGAATGCCACTCACAAGCCCTCCACATCAGAAAATGAAACTCTTATTAGAAATTAGTGATTGAATTAATTTATAGAATATATAAAATCTATACCATGGAAAATATAAAATGGTTTTATCTACTTTAATATGAATTCCCCCATTGACCAGTTCTACCGCATCATTAGTCCACATTCTTAGCGACATCAACTATGGAATCCATGCCTCCAACTAGTGTAAACAACACCAGGGGCATTGGAAGCCCGTCCATGTTCATTCATAATATATAGATTAATGAAGGATAAAAAAGAGTGTGAGGCTCCTAAATAAAATGAAATACACACAAGGGTAGATAATAAAATAGTCATACCTCAAAAAACTCTTGGCACTATTAGTGTTGCTGCCACTATCATGAACAATAGACCATGACTATATTATATTCCTCACTTATGTGGCCTCCAAGGAAATTCCTTGTCTAAGGTCCCTATATATGGGGACCATCATGTGGATACACTATTCCAATTAAATATTCTCTCGGCTTTTGAACAACAACCAGTAGTCTCTTCCACTAGAACTGCCTCAGTGGAAACTACTTCGGCGGAAAAGGGATCTAACCACCTATATAAAATTAATCCACCTGATATGTTGGAAAATGAGTATGGTAGTTCCCATATATCTAATATATATATAATGAAAATGGAAAACCCTTTTAAAGGAAATCCAAAAACACCTTTTTAAACAAATTCGGAAAGAATCTACAACTTCTAGTTCTTCATTGAATAGAACCCTAACTCCTTGAATGCCTATGGTCAATTGAAAAATTCTATGCTCTGGAAAAAGCTCATCCTTCTACACTAATGTGGATAAACTCATAATTAATTGATTTTCATGATAACTACACCCTTTTTATACTCTTCTATATATGTCAGTAGTGTAAAAGGATTGACCTCATTTTAGATCACTATATCCAATGCCTCCTTTAAAGGACGGGTTCTGGGCTCCTCAAATGGGAAAACATCTACGAAAAATTGTAGGAGGTCCTTGATCCATATCCCATGTTACTGAATTCTTAGAATTCCTTGTTGAATGAATAAATCTCCTACCTCATGGATAACCTCATCCTAAAAGACCAAAAAAACTACTCAATACTCATAAATGTTGGGCCACAATATTCGTGTCTCCTTATGGTAAATGAGAATAAAAATCCACAATAAACACACATTTCCTGTCATCAAAATAACAGTTAGCAGATCTGAGACACTCCCATTGTACCTACCCAAACTCTTCAGTTAAATGACCTGCAATACCTGTTGTCATGCCTCATCATTCTCTATTAGTTCGACCCTCCAATGATCAACTAGATCAGCCTACTAAACCTAAACATCCTAAAAACTAATGGATGAATAAAAATATCCATTACTAAAAATAAGGAGAACAACATAATACTAGAAACATAAAATTTTATAAAAAAATTAATCAATTATTTTTTTTTTCAAACACACCCTATTCAAATATAAAGATTAGTCATCATGATGAATGCACATATCACAAGAATCTATTGTAAAAATAGATCCACCTATCTTTTTCATTCAATAAGATCAGAGTTCATGCACTGTATCATGGTAGCCCTAACATCTTGTGTACGAGTCAGTATCCATGTCCTATGTCACAGACCAAGGTCAATGGGCTCAATTTCCATACTAAAAAATGAAATAATCAATGTTACTAACTTCAAACACCATAATATCTCTCAACCATAATCTCTGATACCACATTTTCAGGACCCCATCCCACCAATTATGTCTTAATGAATTGAGAGATATAATGACCCCCTAAGTCTCACCTCTAACAGGCCTTGGATTGTAGACAAACATTGAGGGTATAAAAATATAACAGTATATAATGAAATACACTCAATACATGATGTAGGATTGGGATCTAGGATAAAAATCACCAAAAAAACCCAGTAGTCAAAATAATGTTACACCACAACCATCCCAAAATGAATGAACAATGTAAAATTGATACATATAAGGGTCTATAATGTAAATACCAAAAATAAAATTCAATGATAGAAAATCAACAGTATCTCCAACCCATAAACTAATTTCTAACTCAGTCCCCATATTCCTCTTAGAAACTAAAAATAATTTCTATACATAATGTGGGAATAATAGGAATACTATGTTGGGACATAACCACTACCTAAAGTGAACATGTGAAAAGAGAATGCTAATGTGCCGGTGAAAAAACTAAAGAACAAACACGAACCTATATAGGTCATCTAACCAAACACATCCTCACCATGGCTCACTCACCAAATCATGCATCCAACATAATAATATATCATTGAGATCATATCAAAGAAGGATCCCTGTTGACACTTCCCCACTTATTTTCTACTCTCACACCCCAATTTCGATTGTCCTATTCTTACATGCATTAAACACATTTTACATCACATCAAATAACGAAACATCCCACCCATAGACCCATGTCCACATAGCGCATCACATCTAACCTATAGAATCGTGGGCCCAAAATCCCAACTATAACCATATTAGTATGGTATCATGGATTATATTGACATCAACATAATGTAATCCTCCTACCACACCTGAACCCCACTATATATCAAATCACACCATATCATTCCACACCCATAGAAAGTATTTCCGTCATAACACATCACATCTCACCCACAAACACCTAGACCAAAAAATTACATCTAAATCATAGACACCTATAAAAACACACAATTACTAAAAAAGTGGTGGAGAGGGGGTATCCAACCATCCACATCACACACTTCATACATGTTCGAGAAAACACCAAAATGTTTTCAACTATAAGAATTGGTTTGGTTATCCATCTTGGGTGTGGGGCATCTAAAAATAATATTAACACACATGATATAGAGAAAACGCACATTACCCAATGAAAAGGTTCATATTCGTAATACTAGCTCACACCATGTCATTACCACCATACCACACATCTGCCATCACCACTATAACAACATGTATATGCAACACAACTCAACCACAAAAAATGCTTGATAACATCTCCCTTATTCAGTAACTGTTTCTACCACATCTACTCATTAGACATTTCATATCACATTACACAACTATTTTATTTATTCATTTGAATTTAATCCATATACCAAATTTCAATTTCTCCTATTAATATTCATTTAAAATTATCAATTATTCCATGAATAACTAGGAAAATAACTCAACCATGCCATGAAAAAGTGGCCCAAATCATATAACTACAATCACAACACCACAAAACCAACATCTTCATCATTCCACATCACCCAGGTAATCTCAAACCACGACCACAACATACCAAACCCACTATTACACAACAACTGTGTCATAACCTCTATGCCACAACCACTAGTCCACAAACTCTATGAAACACAAACTATGCCATAACATATTCACAACAACATTTATTCCACAGTGCACAACTACCCACATCACATCCATGTCAGCCATCCACTACATCTTTGCATCGCAAAATGCACAACCCATCTATTCACATCTGTCATCGTACAATAGACCAATCATTTCTCAGAAATGGAACAAGAAAAAAACACCTCATTAAATACATTCTACCTAACATATTTACCTAGATGAATTATCAAATATTGTTTTATTAAGCATGGGTATTATCACATAAGAACAATGTCTAGGGGAAACCAAATATTAACTCAATATTCATTCTTTAATATTTTATTCGGGTGATATCCAACAACAACACTATAAGTTTCATCACATAATTATAACTGTAGCGCAAGTAAGTCCCCCATCATCCATTATTTTCATAATTGGAAACATCCATGCATAAAAATATCAGAAATAAATAGTAAATCAATAAAAAATGTGATAACTCCCCATACACATTAACATTTTGAATTTAAATTAATTATATGATTAAATATACCTTTACTATCCACCCAAAGGTATGAAAAATATTAAAGACCTCACACATAAAAAAATAGTGATAATGAGGATCCACTACCTCAAATAATTTTTTACAACATGCTACCCACTAGAGGGAGATGGTAAATAACCCACAAACTATATCCATATAAAATGAAAATCATCTCAACCTAAAAATCTCCATATACTTATCAGAATATATCCGAACCCACCACCTAATCTAAAACAACAACACCATAAGAAATACCCAAATAATTTTTGATGTATGCACGTGATAATAAGAAAAAAACTCACCAAAGATCGAAGATGGGAATCTAGGGATCAATCTCTAATGAAAGAATGCCATAGTGTCATGAAGGATAAATATTGGGTCTCTTTCAAAAAAGTGAAGTATACAGTTTGAGGAAAACCCCTTGCACTACAGGATTTAAAAATTCACGGAATAAGGGAATTGGAAAGTGTGTTTTCTTTACTCTTCTTCTAACTGTCAAGTTTCATGCCCCTCTAAAAAACTTGTGGCCTCAACCATTAAAATCCTTAATTTTTCAAATGTCATATAACACCCCGTGAACCATCCCCCACAATCCATGTAACTTATTTTTATGTTATGTAAAATGTACACAAACTATATTCCCCCAACCTTGGGCATTTTATTATCCAATATGTCCAACCTTACACTCTCTCTCTCTCTCCTTCAACCACTATTAAAACTAATTTTTTCCCCCTAAAACACCTCCAACACCTAAAATGGGAAAAGTAATGGGTCACGAGGACACATGCCAATACAATAATTAAAATAGTATATAAAATAAAATTGGAATACGTTAACAAACTGTATAAAAAACACTTGCAAGATGATAAAACATGTATGTGTCCATATTTTAGCTCTGATAGATTCTTTGTCAGGATGTATGAAAATATTAATAAAGAAATAGAATAGAAACAATAGTGATTCGATCAAATTGATAAGAATCAAAACATGTATGTCTCTAAATTCCATCTCTGAAAAAAATGACACCATACCATTTTTAAACATGCATCCCCATCTATTTGAGAAGAATAAAATCTCAATATCTAACAGGGTGCTCAAATTTTTATAGGTAAAATAGCCTCAGTAATATTGCATGATAAATCATGATTATTAAAATACAACTTTATTCAATCAAATTAATAGCATCACTTAGAAATAGTTATGGTTTAGCCTATTAACTTGATCCCTTGAATTTGTATTTAAATAATTTTAAAACCGATATTTAATTATGGTGAGGCTATTGCATAAATTAATTAAATAATCCATAATTTAAAAATATATAGATGACTATGTGAAATGATTGGTTTTTCAACAGAGTGATCAACTATGAAATAATAGTTGATAACACTTGGTTTATTAAAAGTGTACAGATAATGAACTATATATATGTTCCTAAAACATATTTTTTCTTCTTTAATTATGGTTAAAGATAAATAAGACCCCAAAAAATTTAGGGTATGAAATTATGGTCCCATAATTAATGTAGGGTTCACAAAACAAGTATTTCACTTAATATGTAAAGTATAAATATTGTTTACAAATTCCAATGAAATGACCATAACTCTTAAAAAATAAAATATTATCCCACTATATTTAATCAAGTAAATGAATAAAAAATGAAATAACTATAACAATAAGAATTATATGGAAATTTTATTAGATCCATTTCATTAGTATCAATGATGTTGGTATTTGTGAGTATCAAAATCCAAAATGACTTAATAAAATTTTTACATCAATATATTCTGAACATGTTTCACCCCTCTAATCCCCCAAAGGCATTGGGCAGTCGTTGGGATCAGAAAGGGGAGATCAATTCACATCATTTCATTCGTCTCCTCTCTTTAGTGATATCCAAGAGGATTTGAGGTTATTTTCTTCTAACTCAATCTGTTTTTAGGTTGTTTCTCTTTCCTATGGGATTTGGTTACCCACATAAATCCTAAATCAATTGTGACCAATTTTTGGGTTTTGAACTGATCTAATGTTTTTTTTGTTTTTTTGGGACTGTAGACATTGTATCTATACCATTTGGTATGCTAACTATGGAAGATTACATGATTTTTCCTGGTTTATTATTTATCCAAGTAAGGGTTTCTATGAAATTGATTCATTTTGGATTTCAAATTATTTTAATTCTTTATAAATTACTATTTTATTTATCTTTGAATATATATGATATCCATGTGATGTTTTAATACCATTTTTATATCTTGTAAAAAATTATGTTTCTATTAAATGTCAATGTTGTGGTTATTGAAATGGAATTTTTTCATGTTCTATGTTTTTTTTTTAAATTCTGGTTGGATTTTTAATGGGTTTTAAATTATTTTTGTGGATAGTAATCCTATTTTGACTTTCAATGTGTAAAAACTATTTTTAAATAGATTTTTTTAAATTGAGGCTTTGACCTCAATATAATTTATAAATGTGTTTTTATTGTATTTAAAATTGTAATTTGAAATGTGTGTATTAATTAATCATTTTGAAATTACTTAATGAATAATGTATAATGGTTTTGTGGACATTGTAGGCCCTTGTCTAGGATTTGGATTTTAAGGAGGAAGACTCATGCATAAATGTATCTTCGAAGTGTTTTTAAAAGTCATGTGTGATTTCCATCATTTTCATAGAAATAATTAATTTGATGTATGTGAAATGATAAAGTGATTGGATTTTCAAACTATTTTTTATGATTTATTACTGGTTGGGGCTTGGTTTTTAAAAATTTGGATGTGAAAGACACACCCTTGATTACCCCTTTGACTCGTTTACCCCTTGTATGTGTTGTTTATATATATGACCCATTATGTGGTTTATTTTTTTCTTATGTTATTCTTGTTGATCCACATTTTTTGGAATGTAGTTCGTATTCTATTGGTGTATGTGATGTTGATAAATTCATTATAGGGTTATAGTATGTGAGGGTCAGCCTTTTTATACTCCTTTTTTGTTTGAATTTTCTTTTTTGTACTTTAAAATCTCTTCCGAATTTTTTGGAATGGGTACACATGTACTATGTTAGAGATCTAGGTTTTTTATACTATTTGTGTCATATATAAAGTGTTTCATCACAATGAGAATTATATTTCCTTGTTGGATGACTTGTGGATATGTCATCAGTTCATGCAGATAGTACGTTTGGGAGTTGGGATGCACTTATATGGTTTCATGCTTTACATGATGGAATACTTGGTTGATCCCATGATACATTTGATTGCTTAGTCAGTTTATGATATTAGAGATTTTTACATAATGCTTATTTGTTTCATTATCTTTGTATTTTTATTTCCCTAATTTTTATTCATATTTGGTTTCATGCCTTTTTCTATATGGTTTGTTCATGTTGTTCTTAATCTGTGTGTGTTTTTTGGGTTTTTTTATGGGAAATTATTTTTCAAATAATTGTAGGAAAACATGTTTTTAATTTGAAGGTATTGTGGGAGTTTTTATAATGAATTTAAAATTTTTTGTTTTTAAATGGATTATGTCGGTGAAATATTAAATTTTTTTTCATTTCAATAAAACAATATGGTTGTTTTTATGAAATTTTAACAGGATTTTGGATTTGAAAAGACTTTCACTAGTGTTTATTCATTCAAATAATTGTTCACAATTTTAGTGAAATAAAAATAATTGGAAAGATGACTATGATTATGATTATGTTTTTCTTTATGTTGTATTAAAAATCATAATTTCTATATTTATTTACAAACTAGAATTCATGAATTTAATTATAAAAAAAAAATTAGTGATTTGTGGCGACATAAAAGTATTTTTATCTCAAACCAATATATTTCAAGTTTTCGGTTTACTATTGGATTCAATTTTGATCAACCTGATCGGTGTGGGGTGAGTTAGGTGGTGGTGAGAAACTAAAAGATTTATAGATACAGTTAGGGCATGGATAGAGTTAGTCTATAGTTGTCTTATTTTTATTTGGTGTCGTATCTACATCCCACTTATATATTTTTATTACATGGATCGTGTTTATGATTTTTTTGATTGGGTTTAATCTATTTAGTTTGTTAGGACCTGTTTTAAATGTATATGTATTTTTTATCTTGTAATTGTTTATTCTTCTATATTTCTCTCTAATATGGGAATAATTATTCTCAAATGGATACATGTGATTTCAAGTCATGGATTTCTATACCTTGGGGATTTTAGCTCCCATTACACCTTATGGTAGGCTAGGTTGGGTTCCAAGATCAGTTGCTTCCTAGGACGATTCATTACAAAATGGTATAATACATTTTTGGTCCCTTGGTAAGATCCTCAGCCTCTATATAACCCTAATTATTTGTAGATGTCCTATTATAATAGAGAATATGTTTATTTGATTTGGATAGGTAAGGGTGTGGTGAGTCGAGATAACTCTTTCTCATACCAAGCCTCAAGTTTCCCAGAGATGTTGGTTTTCAAATAAAGTATTCGAGTTTTTTATTAGTTTTTCATTTATGAGTTGATGTTGTTTTGATCCCCTTAGAGCATGAAAGTGATACAGGGAGTATCTAATGGGTTTTAAGGTAAAAATAGAGGATAATTTGATCTATATTATAGGATCGAATGACTTGGGAAAACATGTTGTTCCTATGAGGTAAGTTCTACCTCCTTCAAATAGTATATTTCATGTTTTCCCAATCCATTTTTCCAAATCATGAAAAAATATTTTACTTATATGGATTTTCTACATTGACTCCTCTATATTCTAGATTTTTCTAAATGTGATTCCCACATGTTTGAGGTGTATTGTGGTGTTTTTAATTCCCTTTTTGAATGTGGTTTTGGTGAACATTGTATGAATTTTTTTGGGTTCTTGGTTTATGGTCAGTTTCAATAAAAAATTCTTCGAAAAAAGGAAGGGATTGTGTGAAATTTTCAGTTACATAAGATTGTTTTATAGATTAGTTTAAAAGGGATATTTTTTTTAAAACATGTATTGAATGTGTTTTTAAAATGGAAATGAGTTTTTTGACCATATAATGGGTTCATCGTTTAAAAAATGGAATTGAATTTTTATAAGGGTTTCTTGAAATTCATTTTTGGGGAAATGCATATTCCAACAATGATGTTTTTTACAAATGTTTTGATTTGTTTTTTAAAATTTTACGCTATTGTAGAGGTATATTTGAAAATTCCATCGTGAGATAATTAGTTTGAGAAGAAACATTACTCATCTTGGTTGACTAATGTGTGCCTTTCCTAATGAATTATTTTTTAGATTGATTCCTAGCTCATAAAGGAATCACTTGGTTTGGGTTTTTATCCACGGGTTTATTTTCGTTGTTGTCTCCAATTGTTTGTAGTATTCTTCCTAGAATTGTTAAAATAGTTTCCCTAGTTTTGGGACCCACCTAAAATCCATGTCTAGCGTCAGACATGCAATATTCTTTTTGGTCGAACCTTGTCTTGGACTTCTTGAATAAAATTTGGCCATATATAATCTTTTATCTATGGTTAATGGAATCGATGAGGTGGTTGGATGAGATTTAGGTGATCATAAATTATCTTATGAATCCTTAAGATTCATAGGTGAGAGATGTAGAAGCATGCATCTCGATTTAAGAAGATTTTGGTAGTAGTTTATTATACGTTCTCAACTGCTTGAGGGCATATCTTAGGATAACATCTAGACAAAAAATTTCTAAGGTTGTACCATGAGGACATGAAGGTGGATAAAGAGATTGATATTTTGGATGTTCATTAAGTTGACTGATCATTGAGGGAGTACAATGATCACTTTTAAATTATGGTCTTCTTTTCACCAAAGCCAGTGGTCTATAATACTGAGACAATTTGTTTCTTCTATGGTGGCCATCACCCATATTTTGGTTCACCTATAGGTGTGTCAGGTCTAATATCATTTCATGAGGTTTTGAATAAGGCCATTATAGATGAAGCTAAAAAGTCTAGTAAATAATTGTTAGATGATTATGTAGTTCTATATAATGAGTAGTGGATATGTGGTGGGATTAAAGATAACTTGGTCAGTGAGGAGGAGAATAAGGATGATTTATATCATGGGAAAAATATTAATTATCATTGGAAGAAATTATCATTAATATGATTCTAGTATGGAGATCTAGGGCATACTAATCCCTCCTCTACTAAATATTGATGAGTTTTTCTCCATCATTGTAGTTTTGTTCATATTAAAAAAATTAGTATGATGGGAATTCAAAAGTGGTCTCTAGTTTTATCATTTTGTGGGTGTGTTATTTTTTGGACCTTTCCTTTAAGGTTGTATTTTTGGGTTAATACTTTTAAGAATTGAATTTTTTCATTAGAATCCTTTGGAAAATTATCATCTGACATGTTCCTTGAGGATTGAATAATATTTCATCTAATGTCGGGCTTTCTTTTAATTATGTAATAACCCCTACATTGTGGATAGATTTTGAAGAAGTTTTTCTAGTTTACCTCCTTCATTTGTATTTTGCTAGGAGTGTCATTTTTTTATTCCATACTATTTTGATGTCACTTCCATGATACATTAAGTTTCATTAATTCATTTCTTAATCCGTTGAATTTATCATTACATGGATATGATAGAAGGACTTGGGTGCATGATTGGATGACTAAGTTGTGTTCCTTACCATTTGAGTTTGGAACACTACATGGTGATTGGGTGTGTCCATTTGGATGCACTGTGTGTGGGTGATTCTATTCTGACCCTAGGTTATCTACATATGTAGTGACCCAATGTGACATCTCATGTCAATATACTATGGTTTCATCTATTTTTTCTTCCTTACTTTTGTGTTTGTAAGTGATTTTGGGCATCAAGTGTGTTTCTATGTTGGTTTATCAAGTGTTCATTGATGTGTTTTAAAGTGGTTTCTCATTTTTCTCATGTTATTAGAGGAATTAAAAATTTTGGGGAGATAATGTTCACTGTACGGTTGTTCTTAGGACTCCTATTTTGATGTTAGGTTTCATTTCTACTAGGAAATTACTGGAAACCCTATTGTTGAACAATTTTATAGTTTTGTGGATCTTGGTTGTTGGTTTCGAATTTGAATTATTTTGAGTGGTTACTTTGGTCATGTTCTCTTTGGATATTCTATTTCCTCTTGCCTATTTCTTTTACTATACATTATGGGGGTATAATATGGCATTGTTGGGAGATTTTGAATCCCCTCATGTAATTGTTTTATTAATTTATTATTATTTTATATTACATTGAGTGGTTTTGAGTTCGAGAATTTTTCAACAGAAAATTTCAATTTTTAGAGGCTTTTTACGATAGGCACGGTTAGTTGCATGGTTATTAGTAATCATTATGTGCACCTACGAATGGGTCAATCTTGGTGAAAAAGATGTTCTGTATAAATTCGGCACGTTTTTTTCAAACTTTTCAAGGCTTCCAAGAATCCATGTAGCCTATTTGGTCTTGGTAGAGGATATTGTATAGTTGTCACATGATTTGGAAACCTATATGGTCATTCCCTGTTGGTGCTCTAGGTCTAAGAAGTGGGTTTTGAATGTTTTGTGTATGGTTGGGATTATCGTGCAGCCAAACCATATGACTTGTCTAGGTGTTTAGTTTATGAGAATTCCAAAAACACCCATTTTTTATTAAGAGAAGTTTTACCCAAATTCTCTCCTATAAGATCCACCAACCCTTGGGAACATATACAAGAGAACCCCTCTACTCCTTCATTTATTTATTTCTTCTCTTTGGTGATTTCAAAGTTTATTTGTGGAATTTCCTATTCTCTTTCTCTCTCCATCCCTTCCCCATATAATTCAACATAGATTTGGCTTCCCTTATTAACCATAGATCTCTTGAAACTATTTTTATTGTTTAGATTAAATATAATGAAGGATGGTTTTTTTCTATGGTTTTTAAAAAACGTATCTATCCCGGTTGGTGTGGTCTTCATTGAAGACAATGTGTTTTGTCTTAGTTTTTCCTTCATCTAAGTAGTGTTTCTATGAAATTATTTAATTTTGGAATAAAAATTGTTCTTGTTTATCATAAATTACACATTTATGAATGTATAAATTTATTTTATTTTTTGTGATTTTTGAAAACCATTTGATTATGTTTGATCTTGTCATAAATGTTTTCTCAATTAAATTAAATATTTTTATGATTAAAATGGAATGTTTTCATGTGTATGGTTTTTCTTGAAATGCCTTGTGGATTTTGAGATTGTTTTAAATATGATAGGAATATATTAATATGGTTTTAGTTATCAATGGGAGAAATCATATTTAAATAAAACATTTATTTAAATTGAGGTGTTTACCACAAAAAATATTTATAAAGTGGATTCTTTATTCTATTTTAAATGGTGATTCGAATTGTGTGAATGATTTACCCATTATAAAATACCTTAATTGGTATATTGAAATGGTTTTATGGAAATGGTAGGATCATTGGCCATGTTTTGGATATCAAATAGGGAGAACTATTTTTATGTGTAGATTCGATATTTTTTTAAATGGTGTCTGTGATTTCCATAATTTTCAAGTAAATTCATAACGTGATGTTTGTGAAATATTAATGGAATTGTAATTACAATCCATGTTTCATGATTAAGGTAAAATTAGTATATATTTTTTAAAATAGTGGGTTTGAAAGACACTTCCTAGATTACTTATTTTACATTTTCATCCCTAGTATGGTTCTACTATCTATATTCCCCCTTGTGTGGATTTTTTACACTCCCTGAGATAAATATTTCTTCCGATTTGTGGGAATTTTATTATTTATATTGTTGGTGCATGTGATGTGGTGAAATTCTTTATAGGGTGTTAGTGGGTAAGGGTTATCCATTTCATGTGCCTTGTGTGTTAGATAAGTATTTCTAGTTAATTTTCGATACATTCCCATTTATTTTCCTGGAAACAGGGTACTAAGTGTGAGATATTATTCTATTGAACTAGTTGGTTCACACACCTCTAGTGTCCCTATAGTCTTAAAGGGCACAAATGAATAGAGGTGGTTTCATCACAATGAGTCTTATATTGGATATTATAATGAATTATGTTATTAACATAAGAGCATGATGGTAGCTAATTCATGAGTTGGAATACTATTATATGGGTATATGCTTCGAACACTATGGATCCAGGTTAGATCCCATGACACATTAAATTGTTTAATCAATAATTAAGATATTATGATTTCTCTTGTTCTAAATTGTATAATTTAACAATATGTTATTGTTATTACAACATTTTGTCATTATATTTGGTTCCATTCCTATTTATATATGGTCTTCCTTTTTGTTCTTGACTCGTGGATCTGAATTGAGTAATTTCCTTTGGAAAATGAGTTTTATAAAATATTTGGGAACCCATATTTTGAATTTAAAATATATCATGTGATTTTTTAAAAAGGATTTCAAAATTTATGTTTTGTTTTAAAGGTTATTTGGAGGGTGATATTTTGTAAAGATACATTTTTCATTGAAATAAAATAACTGGGTGGTTTTTCAGAAATTTTAATGAGATTTTGGTATTGAAATGACTCAAGAGATGGAAATTTCTTCAAAACGTTTTTCCCAATTTTAGGAAAACAAGATGAAATTTTTTGAATTTTGATGAAGGATATTTATTATTTATCCATAATCTATATTAAAAATCATACTTTCTATATTTATTTTGATTCTATCATTAACAAATTTTATTATGAAAAAATCTCTATAATTTTATAAGAGTAACCAATTATGTTATTTAGCACATGACTATATATTCCATGTTTTAGGTTATTTTCTTGATTAAATTTTAGTACTTTTGGACAATTCTAATTGATTTGTTGAGGTGGGAAACCATAGGTTTCATGGATATGGGTTGGGTTCATCTTGAGTTGGTTGGTAGTTCGTTTTTTATACAATGTTGTATTTTTTTACTTTGTTCTATATTAATATTTTTTAATTATGTTTATGATTATGAGAATCTATTGAATCAGTTTAGATGTATATGACCTCATTATCTTGTTTATAATTTTTAGCTCTCAACCATATTAAATTTATTTTCCTTATCTTTTTTATGGATGAAATCATTCTCAAAGGGATTACTATGATGCCCTTCTTGCTCAAGGGTATTAGTAATGACCTTAAAGCCATATAGTACGCTAGGTTAGGTGCCAAGTTCAGTATAAAACAATGTTAATTTGTTACAAAAATTTCCCCAAAACATTATTACATAAAAATATTCAAAAAAATATCCACAAATAATCCACCATATGAATAGAGTGAGGTAGGATGATTTCAATAGGTCTTTCTAATTTGATCCTCCAAACCATCAAAATCCAATTTTTATAACAAGATTAAGTTTTTTTTGGAACCTAACTAGATAAAAGAGACAAAATAATAGAAAATTCCCAATCCACAATGAGATACATCAACATTTAAAATAGAAATAATTGTACCACCAATCCTAGTGCGTCTAACATGCATCTATGCACTTAAATTATACCTCAAACAACAAAAAATTCTTACGTGTCATTGTCAGAAAACATAACATCACCATCATTGTTTACTTCATCCTTATAATTACAACCTTTAATGATTAGAAAATTCATTTAGAGGAACTGAAATCAAAAAAATAAAGTCAAATTCAATGATGATGAACAACAATAAATCCATGAAGCACTATATAAATGATCATCCATGACACCATATTCACATTCACCAATAATTTCTCCAATCTAAAAATAATCACCCTTGAAACACTATAAAAACAACTATGATATCTAACTCACAACACATATATTGTCACAAATGAAGCAATAAATAGTTGTGTGACTGAGAAAGCAAAATATGAAGAAGCACTCAAATTATCCTGCACCACCAGAGAAAGGAACCAGACTGGACAAATTTCTCTCCCCTATAACAATGGTGATAACTGAACTAACACCTCCCAAAACAACTAGAAAACCCCAAAACATCAAACCATTTTGAGATGAAAATGTTCTTTTTAGATAGTGATATTGAAGGAATAACTAATCATATCAAGGAAAGAGATCTATATTCCCTGAAGAAAACCACTTAAAACCCACTTATTGTCACCATGTCCCTCACTCTATTTCTATACACACACTAATGTATAAATACCTATTAAATATTAAATTTCACCAAGAAAAATGATAACCTACTAATGAAGACATTAATTATGAAATAATACAACACCCTAGACTTGGTCCCCCATCACACCAACATCAAATAGTAGTAAATAATTCTATTATTCTGGACTACTAAGGGAATGAGATATAGGTAAAACCAAACTGTGGGAGGGAATTAAAAAATAACCAATAATAAGAACCAATGAATTCTCTAATGATAGTGTATGTCAAGTAGGTCACTCTGGGTTGGGATCCAAATATATACAAAAACTAGGAAGTTACTTTTCTAGGGGATCCAAACATAAAAATCCCCAATATGATGTGATACGAAAAAAACAAAAAAGATGGTAAAGAAAGAATATTCTAGAATAAATAGACAATGTTCAGAAAAAATAATATTCCACCATTTATTGTGGCAGGCATAAGGAGAAGGAAAAAGTGGAATATACTGGATCCACTGACTGGGGAAACAACAAAAAACCATAATGAATTCTCAAGGAAAATGGAATCCATGAATAAAAGATACAAATCATATACGATGAACTCATGTCCCAAAATCCCATGGAGATAATCCACAGATAAATATTGAGTTTGAATTTTAAAAATGAAAAATTACATTTATTGTTATTTTCACGGGCTGAATACACGGGCTCCCAACCTCTGAAAATTTACCCCCAAAAAATGGCTCCTAAAGGGTGTTGTAGAAACTTTTTTGTTGTCAAAAAACATTGGATAGAGAATATATGTTCATAATACATGTGATACCCGGAAATACCTTAAAAACTCCAAAAATTAACTAAATATCAATTTAAAAACCATATCCAATAAATATCAAATTAAATACCGAAAAATTAAATCACAGAGGAGAAAATAACAATGTGGTTTGTTCTACAATAAATTATTTTCATTCTTTTAGATCAGCATAATATTATGTCGATCTTCTATAAAGATATATTAATTTAGAATAAAATACAGTATGAAAACAATTTTAATATTCATTACTAATCCACTCATCAAACTAGTCAAATCATGATCCCAAATGATAGAGTTATCTATATCCCAATACAATGACATAATATTGTTTTTCAGAGTAATTTAAAACTCAATATAATGCTCAATAAAATATTAACCATGCTTTAAATGATTACTTCTCATATCCTCCTCTATAAATATAATTCTTGAGGCCTATAAAATATAAATGGAATCTTTAATATCCCATTTTTTATTTATTTATAACATGTTAAAAACTTTTTGAGTTACTTTCAAAATATAATCTACCAACAAGACAAGTTCCCACTTTTCCCATACTCCTCTAAACAATATTTCGTCATCATATTGGAAAACCACAATATATTATACCTCTTTAATAAATAAATGAAATGTAATGAATGTGGAAATTTAAAATATTTTGTTCGAATACATTTTTTTATGAATAAAATCCTAATAAAATAGTAATGTACAAGTAGTTGGCCCTCATTGTTGGATTCAACATGATATCAAATAATTTTTCCAACTTTTAAAAATTCATTACTTATAGATTAATGTATTCCAAAATGTATATAATAATGTGGTAATTAATACTAATATATTGTTGTCAATAATGTATCACTTATGATTCGGATCAGTTAACTACACTTTTTTTCTATCCAAATTATAAACTATTTGGTGATTTGAAAAAACATGTAATTGAGTTATAACTTCATCCATGTAATTTAATTTGGTTAATGAAATTTTGGACAATAATTATCTTCATTTGTGTTTAACATGACTGAATTTTTCTCCATTAATTCCCTTGAAACACACAATACACCATTAACAGCATCCATATAACATAATTGTTTAATTGTGGGCCAATTTTAACTCTTTTTAGGTTCTAAAGACTATTACGGGTCGTGGTGAATAATTTAGATTTTTGGGGGAAATAGGATTGGTTGACGGTTTTTACATGATTAGTAGTAACAATGTGGTAACCAATAGATATAGATATTTTGGTTCTAGTGGAACTCTATAAGTCTTCATCATGGTTTTTCTTCAGTGATTTTTTTCCTAGAATATCATGTGGTACGGATTTTAAGGTACACTAGCTACTACGTGTTTCCCCAACAGTTGGTCTAACCATGTGGCTTTACTATGTGAACCATTTTGGTTACATTGAAATAGAAAATTACCATAATTCCCATGATTTTTTCACCTCTAAAATCTTCTTAATTTATCTTTATCTTGAACCATCCTCTCATAAATTCACTATTGGTTTCTGTCATTTGTTCTTCGGTGATTATCCTTTATTCTTGGTGGATATCATTGAGGTATTTCTCAATTTCATCCTGATATCTCCTTTAATTTATTGATCTTACCTTGATAACTCTTCCCATTTTGTATGTAAAACAACAATGGGATATGAATTTTTAATATAGAGTGGTTAATGAGTAATTTATTATTGTTATTATGTATCCAGTCTTGTGGGGACCCGATCTCTATGATTATAATCTCTATTTTTATGGTGACTGTGTTTCCTCCATTAGAAGGGTCGACATCCTCAGAAAATGGAACATTCCCCTTGTAAAAATTTATGTCCTTATGTTATCATGTAACATTTCTTTTGAAATTTATTTATTTGAAATCTAAGAGGTATATGTTATAAAAATTCATATTTTTTTGATGGGAAATAGGAATTATCATTATTTTTTTCATTAAGAACAGTTTTATGCACATATTTTGTTTGATGAAATGGATTAAAACTAGTTTTGGTTCTAAAATAAACATTTATAAATTTTATCAGTGATGAATCTCTTATGTAAATGTTTACTTAATTGGTGAACATTGATTACATGAATTTTTTTTTGAAAACATATTACATTGGAAAACATGGATGCATTGGGTTACGGACATGTGCAAAATAATGGCTAACCTAATAAAAAAGGCTATTATATGACATGGTGTCATTATAAATCATGCTATAATAGATTACTATTCCATGACTATCCCATTTACATATTCCCATATGATATATACCATTTTCTATGCTTGGTTTTATATTTTGATCGTTAAATTTCATGATATGATGCTCTCATGGATTTCTTATGGTTTTACTATGGTTGTTTTGTATTATTTCCCTCTATTTATATCTTTTGTAATTTTTCATATTCATAATTTATTTGAATTTGATATGGTTTAAAGGAAAACTAATGGATAATTTATCTAAAAACATTTCAAATAAATTAACATTATAATACTTGTTTTTTATTAAAGCTAGAACTAATTGTCTCATGTGGAAAATATTATATTGAATCATGCTAGTATCAAATTGTGTGTTTTCCCTATACACTATGTATTCCTTTAATCATATTATACTTTTTATTTTCATGTAATTCATAAAGGGAAGGATTTCATATATCTCATTGGAATCTTTTAGTTCATGTCATCTTCGTTGCGAGTTGGGTCAGTGGTGATAAACATCACATGGAGGGTTGACTTTGGTCATGGATTTTTTATTAGACTTTTTAAAATGATTTGAAAGTACCACGGTTAAAAACCTTTTCATGCACATTTTATTGTGGTTTTTTCACTCATTTATTATAAATGAGATATTTTTTTATATTTTTATAGTGAAATTATTCCCAATGATTATCATGATGATACCTCGGTGCTTGTTGTAAACCCATGGTGATCGGAACACAGGTCAGGACTTATAGTAGGCCAATATGGGTGAGGTGTTGGGTTTACCACAATTGGATCATTACAAAATAGTATCAAATTTAATAGTTATTTCTTGTTTTATGGGTCTAATGGATTAGGATCATCAAAACTCATTACTTATTGTATAAGGGTGAATAACTAGTTAAATTCTATGTCTGTTCGTGAGTTACCATGAGTTATTATTGATATTTCACAAACATTTCCCATTATTTAGGGGTAATTTAAAGGAAAATAATGTGTGGGTTAAATTTAAATGAACATGGTAATGTCTTATATTGATTTATAATTTTTTCATATCTCAATATGCAGCAGCAAATCATTTTTTTTTGATTTTCTAAAAGCCGATTTGAGGGTAGCCGGTTCCCTTGTACATCAAATTCAAATTCAAATTTCAATTAACCGCTCCACCGCCATCACACGAGTCCCGACACGCCGCTCACGCGCCGGCTTCGAAAATCGAGGACCATCGAATACTGCGTCACCTTCAGACGCTCTTCGGTCTTATCTGCGTCGCCCTCGAGACACGAGCCCTCGCGAATCCCAACGTCCCCTCCCTCCAGATCGCCGGCGAGATCCCGTTGTCCCCGAACAAAACATAACGCCGACGAAAAATACCATCGTCTAACGCCGGCGAGATCCCGTCGTCCCCGAACAAAACATAACGCCGACGAAAAATACCAGCAACTGTCGTCTAACGCCAGCGAACCACATCACCGACCTTCATCATCTTCATCGTCGTAGGAAACACGACCCAGAACATCCCCGCTTCAGACTAAAACCGTAAGCGACGAGGCAGAAACCCTCGACACATCACACAAAAATCAGCAACGCACACACCGCTGCCTGCAACCCCATCGCCCTGAACAAGGGTTTATTTGACAAAGATCCCGCTGTCGTCCTCGTCTGCACAAAACAAAACAAAAGCAAAAACGATCTCCCAACGCCACCATCCAACCAGATCACAGATGCAACTCAACCTCCAAAACACCCAGATCTAAGGCCAAAGTGGCACCCTCAAAACACCAGACCAGGGGCTCGGGCGCAGAATCAACATCCAGTCGCAAAGACCTCGATGCGCGCAGGACGAGCCAATATGGGGTCGAGACAGGAATAAGAACACCGCCTCAACCTCCGAACTAGGGAAGAAGGAGAGTAGATCCGGCCGGCGGAGGCGGCGTGAGGGAATACCTAGCAGAGATCAGAGCCCCTTACGGGCTCATCTGAGGTGTCGAGAAAACCCCCTATCCTTCATAATTTTTTCATATCTCACTCAGTGTTTCCCTTATTCATTTAGAAACATTATTTAAGGTAATATTTCAGAATTATTGAAGATTATGTTTTCATATAGAGTTGTATTCCTTTTGTAATTTGGTTTTTTATCATGTTTTTTATAGATAATTAATCATATAAGTGCTCTTCTAAATCATGGTGATATATATTTGAGACAAGATTCAAAGGAAAATTCACTAGTAGATGATTATTTTGGTGTAATTAATTATATAAACAATGATGACCTTAGTTCTGGTTGGGGTTGGAAAAAATAAATGGATTGTAGACTATAGATTGTAATTTTACAATTAAAATCAACATCCCATTCATAGTAATAATTGAACATAAGAACCTAAGGAGTGACTTGAAAAAATTGATAGAACATTTCATTTCTGGACGATTCCCATGGTATTTATGGTGGTTTCACTACATATATGTTTAATGGAACAATAATAAAATGGTTTTAATACATCATGCAATAGAAATCGTGTGAGGATCATGCCTAGACCACATTAAATAAGTAACTCAATCCGTATATTTATCCTGAAATATTGTGAGTGTTTAATACTCAAAAATTTGTTACCATAGAGAAAGTGTAATATTTAGTTATGGAGTTTTCTACTTATTTTTCTATGTTAGTGAACTTATCCAACGTTATTGTTTCAAATGACTACCTTAATTCATTATGGTTCAACATGGGTTTGAGGTCCAATATTCATCCAATGTCGATTCTCTAGTAACCATTAACCATTTTTTATGTTTTTGATAAATTAGTCATAATCATGGCTGACTTAGATTGGAAGACTAGTTTTGGAGGATATTTTCTAACAATATAGGGTATCTAGAGTTTGTCATAATTCCAAAAATTAAATCTCTATTAGGGAGATCGATTTTTTTTTCTATACAAATTTATTGGACCTCTATACATAAAAACTGTGTGGTTTGATACCTGTGTGGATAATCTAGCCATACTAAGTGTGAAATTTCAATGACACCCAATATTTTTCTTCATTTTGGAAAATATTTTCTTCCTTATATATTTTTACAAAATAGTTGAGAGGAACAAATCACGATATACTCAACAATGAGGGTGAATCAATGTTGGGAAATTTTTCACCAATTATACATTTATTTCGATTTACCTACTAGATTAGTTAAAGACGTGATTCTATTATCCCGTATTCCTTATTATATGAAATTACATGAAAGAATATAATAATAGTGAATGATATTTTTACAATTTTCACTACTCTACAAGAGTATCTATTCCTTGTGATGGTATGGAAATAATCCAATACTACACAATAATATTAATATAATACTTTAACATAGTTACAACGAGCATGGAATAATTGTTCACATTCATTCTTATATAGTACATCGATAGCTCTTGTGCTCCTTTTACATTGTTTAATCTTCAATTGAATAAATTATCCTCTTTATTAATAGTTTTTAACACCATGAAATTATTCCACATGTTGATGAATCTAATGGATACAATATAGATTCATTGTTTTAATCATCCCACTTCTTCACATGTTATTTTTAGAGTAGTGGAAAAAACATTTCTTATTCACAAGGAAATATTGAAAGATGATTTATACTCATCTTCTTATTACTGTGAAAATATATATACATTGTAATAACTTATTCTCTTTCTATCCATTTATTCCTCAATGCTCAATAACCTACATTGGTTCTGTATCTCCTTCTCCATATTCATTTGATGCTAAATGATAACAAAATATACTCACGGAATCCATTCAAACTGTTAATCTTCTTTATCATCCAGTACATGCCAGTATGGTTCTACTGCTCTATCTGATAACTTCTAATCCTTATGGAACATGAATATCCCATTTTCATTAATTATTTCTTGAATAATAAAAATTCCATTATGATGGTATAAATTATGAATTATCATTTAAAAATCCTTACAATTACTTATTCTATAATTGTTCTTAATAAAAAAATATGAAATATGAAATGTATGTGCCATATTCTCGATGTATCTTCATGATATCATGTCTTATGGGACATGCATTATTTCTCATATAATCACTACAACATGTAAGGTATAATTATTTATTGTTTTATGTTCTACATATGAAATTGTGCATCAGTGTTGTAGGAAATCCTCAAAGCAGTCATTTATTATCTTTAATATATTCTCACTCATTCTTGTGATTTACATGATGTATTGGAAATCCCTTGATTTATTTAATTCATGCAAGTAAATTTCATGTATGTGCCTCATGTAGGATTACTTCATCTTTCATTTTGAATGTATTAAATATTGAGGTTTCACATAACCACCTATTCATTAATGAAACAATAGTTCATGTATCTAACTATCTACTCACTTATTCACCTTCGCAATGCTTAAGGCATGCAGTTCCCAATCATCCTTATTCATATATTCAAGAGGCTAGTGGGACTAAATACTTCCTAATAGAAGATAAATCATATATATGGTCTGTTTTTTGACAATATGATCACTTATAGTTATCACAAGAGAGGAAACGTTTATTGATATGGTGATTTGATATTCATAGGCACCACAACACTACCTCTCCCCCATAGATTTTACTTTTATGACACATTGAACATTAAATATTTATGTAGTGTCAAGACTATCTTAAAACATTTGAACCATTCAAAAATTCTCATAAACAATTAGTTTGAAAAATTTGGTTCCTTTATCATAGAAACTCTCATTTCCATATGAAAATATTCAAATATGGAATATCGGTTTCGAATAAATAACTCATCCTTATAAATCGAATGTCTTTATACAACTTCATTTGACATATTACAAATCATTTTAATTATGATATCACATGAATAAAAGGTGGATACTTCATTCATAGTGCTCCGTAACCTTACTATCTCATAATATCAACATCTAAACAACATCATGCCATCATACAGATCACTACCACAATATTAGTTAGATCACTGGAAGTTTGGCATATAGATCTAGATAATTAGTACCCTTATGTGAAATTAATGTTGAAGATGACGTCTCAGCTTGATCATATGAAATTGGAGCACTGAATTGAATGGATACACTTATTTGAATATGTTTTTAATAGTAAAACAGTACCCACTCCCTTACACCCATCCAATGTAGATCATTTTCCCGATCATGCCACAATATATTAATGAAACTTTTCTTATTTATTTCTCGATATGGCATCGGGTTTTATCACATAGAACACAACTCACACTACAACGTTTAGGATGATCTAATTACCCCGTGAATTCCACCAATGTACCTTACAGAATCTATGAATCCATTGTGCACCTGTGTGCACACATTCCATCTATTCATGATTTTTTAGATGACTACCATGTATGGTTGGTCATTCTCTGACAAAATTATGTTTTATTTTTCTCTTTTTTAATTTATGTTATGTTAAATTTTTTCTAAAGAGAAGGAAAAAATAATAGTTAGAATAATTATAAGTATACCAATTAATAAAAAAATTATATACTTCATTAATTTTTAAAATAAACACATGAAATAAAAATAAATTTCATGAATATCTTTTAAATTACCTCTTCATCTTCTTCTTCATGAAAGTTATTAATTTTTTATAGTATTCATATTCCTCCTCATCTCATGTTTAAATTTCAATTCCAATGAGATAAAAGTAATCCAATCATATTTCTTCAAATATTTATCATTTTTGTAAATAATTTATCATATGAAATAAAATAGTGACAAATTTTCTAGACATTAAGAAAACTCTTTCTATCATTGGACTTATATACTCAAATCCGTCAAATTAACTTCCATAATATGATAGTACATGATTAATTATTCATCGTCTATTCATCCAAGATACAATCACATTGTTATTAATATTTGATATCTTTTATACTGAATCAAAACTCACAACAAATTTTTCTATCTAACTTCTTCAGTATATTAATAATAATGAATATTTTTTTACATTAACTACCATTAACAACCAATAAAACCCATTGAAAAAAACACAACTCATGCAAAAAGTGGGATCTTAAATATCCCCATTGTATTTATTGGTAATTCCTTCAAGGTTATACCCAAATAAATATGTCAATACACGAATCTATCTACTTTACTTTAAGAAAATATCACTTCCCTATCTCCCCAATGTATTATTATTAAATGAAATGTTCATCGTAATAGGGTATCAGTTAATTCTTAAGAAATATTTCATCGACCATTACACTCAAAGTCTATGTGATCCATTCTCAGTTTAGAAAATATGATTATTTGATTTAGAAAACAATTATATACTTTACCAACTGATCTTTATACCACATGAAATGAGAATTCATCAACTTATCTTCAAGGGATATATAAATTTTTATAGGCTAAGGATACTAAATGATACCTCAATGTTTTTTAATAACAGTAAACCTACAACTTCAATGCATAGTTCAAAAAACAAATTAAAAACAGTCAAGTGGAACAATCAGGATAAGATACCTTGGAAGAGTTCCATAATTCCACATTTCTTTCGTAATTTACCAAATAAATTACTCCACATTTGTATTATGTTTATTATTTTTTATAATAATGGTTGATTTATTAATAATAACATACCATTTTCATTCAAATGATCTATATACAATTTCATGAAAATTTAGATTTGTATAAGACAATATTATATGGAAGCTTATTCATATTTATTCATTTCTATTTCATTCAAGGGACACAATCCTCCTTATCAACATAATTGTGAATATATTAAATAATATATTTGAAGATTCCCCATTATAATGAATACTCCAAAATTGGTCTTCATTTTTTGACTTTCTAGATTTGAAAATTCCAAAACAACACCAAAGATAATCTTCATCAATAATTTTTATTCAAGATATAAAATATAAGGTTAGACGAACTTGGTATATTATTTATCTTTTCAGTCTAGGATATAATAACACATTCTTAAAAATCATCAAATATAATCTTCTTTCATATTTATATTTGAATTCCAATTGAGGCTTATTTAAGGATCGTGACTTATCTATATTCACAATTAAGATTTTAAAATATTCACTACTTCATAGGTTCTCCCCCTATGAACATAATTCTCAATTCATTCCTTGTATTATAAACAAAAATACAATGAAAAAATATTAAAAAATAATAATATCGATCCATCATTGATTCTCATTGTAAAAAAAAGGTTATGATAGTTTTATCCACAATGTTGCTCAATTTCATTCAATATTCATGCTTGAACATCTGAACTTTTGTTCTAATTTATATCGGGGCAAAATGGATATCATCAAATTCTAGATTACTATGTGTGGAGAATTTTTCGTCATAATTTCTATCATGGGTGATATATTCTTAACACTTTTATGGATTATTTTATGTTGTTATAGAGTGTATAAACAACATTTTTTTATATGACCATAAATTTCTATATGTCACACAAATATTTTATAACACAACTGTTCAATTTTTTTTAACAACCACTCATGTTATTTGTCTTCTTAATGTGGAATCTATTCATTTCCATTTAATTATCCTTTTCGCAAGCCTATTCAACTTATTAATTCTCTCTAAATAATTAGGATAAATTACAATCATATCATTTAGAACATTATAAGTGTGTTTGGATTTTATACATGGATTATTCTGAGTACCAAACATCTTATCTGTTATTTTGGATGTTGTACATTTCACTAACTTCCTGGATTTATAATTAAAGATCTCATTACATTTCTTCTTGGGATAACATTTGATTAGAAAATCCTTTTACTTTCTTACCAATGTTTCATATTCTTTGTTATAAAATGGTACTAATATTATCATCATCTTTGTATACATGTTGAGCTGATCATGCACCATTATTGTGACAACTACCATTGTATACGTGATAGTTATTTTCATGTTTTCCAAAAAAAAATGTAGAATATTTATTTTTCATAAGCTTGTAATCTTACTTATTCTTCTCCATATTTCCCCCCACCCAAGAAATGAGATTCTTTTTTTCATTTTAAAATAATGTATTGTGCTAGCAATCAAATGAAAAAATAAAAATTCTTCAATAGCACCAACATTGACCAACATAACCTAGTATTCTAATTTATTCGATATGATGTTTTTGGGTTTTATCTTTAACATTTTTGGATATTTGTGGTAACTATATTCCACACTATTTTTATAATCTACCCTATTTATGGTAGTAGGATTATTCTCACTTTTATTCATCCATTCATGTTTATATTTTTTTTCCAACCCACAATGTTTTTGAAAACCGATTTAGAAATTTTATTACAAGATTGTATGAATGGTACCACTTCCATTACAACATACTAATATTGATCATTAAATGAAATTATGATTTTCATATCACATGTTAAAATAATTTTAATATTATAATCCTCTAATGAGAATTTATTAGAAGCAGTAACTATATATTTTTTTAAGATGTGATATGTTATTTCTTATTATTGGAGAACTGAGCATTAAATTCTACCCAATTCTTATTGATGATATTTTTCATATCTTAGATAATTAAAAAAATTCATCATTAACCTACTTAATTATTCCAAAGTCGTCTTCATGTAGCTTAACATTGATTTGTAGGAAAGTGTTCATTTTTTGTTCTTATTAAATTTTTCATCAAATTGTAAATCCTTGACATTAATGCTAATTTTTAAATTTTATTCGAGTGAATAAATATTTTATTATAGGGTTTTCTTGAAATACTATTTATCATAAAATTAATTATGACATTTCTATTGAAACTCTTAGGAAATTATTTCAATAAACGCTCTTTATACTCTAGTAGATCTAGCATTATTGGAAATATTTTTACATTCTACAAGGTTTTCCATTAATGAATTCTCCATTACTTATTACTTCTCATCAATATGAGTGATCTATTCCTAAATAATTTGAAATATACTATACAAAATAGACACTAATTAATTAAGATAACAACAAATCATATCATTTAATTAATAAATAATAAAAATACTGGCATTTTATCGCACCCACTAATTCTTGGATCATCTTCAAGATCGTTTCTACAAGAACAAGCTCATATTTCTTGATCATTATAATCTCATAATGAAATAGATTTAGAGAGATCGTCCATATCCGTGGTGAAAAAATGACCAACCATCTCTTTGATATCTAAGATTCATATGCATTAATTGTTAGCAAATCATGTGGATACTCATACTTACTCTTCTTTGGATAATATGGATCCCTTATTCATCTTTTTTTTCTCTTTTGTAGTTAATCGTGGTCTTTGAAGAAATATAATTATCGTTATAGATAACTGAATCTTCATCCAAATTGTATGTTATTATTTGTATAAAAAAAATTCAAAAATTAAAAATATAATAACATAAACATTTACAATATAATATAGTTGTACCATAAATCTGATACCAATTATGACCACCACATCAGGATATACACAAAACAGAAAGTTGGGGTGAATTAGTATTGTCAACGTTTTCACTATTTATAACTTGTATCCCCTTTACATCTTATAAATGATAGGATACTTCTTCCCTTATCTTTTTTTCTTATCATATGTAGGTATATTGAAAATGATAATGGTGACATTGGATATTTTTATAGGGTTCACTTTTCAGAAAGAGTATATAGTCCTTCTAATTCTTTGGAAATAATCCCATACCACATAACCACTGGAAAATAATCATTGAATGTGGTTATAGTAACTTGGGAATATCCTTTCATTTTAATTTATCATTAGTCAAACAATATTTCTTATGCTCTTTACATGTTCTGTATTCCACCATTGAAGACAGTATTCCGAAATTTTAATAGTTTCCCACACCATGAAATTATTCGACCAGTTGAGACATTTGATCATTGTCAAAGTAATACTTTTTCTTCTCTTCATACTTCTTCACTAATTATACACACAAAAATAGGAAATAAGAATTTTTTATACATATTAGTTAACAAAAATATACACTTCTTCTTCTTCTTCTTTCTATGTAATATGGTATCCATTTTAATATATTGTTCTATTATTCTTCCGTTGTTCTACATTAATGATCATAAAATACTAGTTAAATTCTAATAGTGGACTTCCTAGACCCAACTAGAATAAGATTTTATATTACTATTTCATGTATACAGTGATATGTGCATGATGTCCTATTACCACAATAGTTTAGAAATTTATGCATCCTGTTTTTAAATGGCAAGGTCCATAGATTTATTAATGTATTAAATGGTTACATAAAATCCTAGACTATAATGAAATCCATGATATATAATGAAATTTATCTAAAATATATTTCATATTGTCTAGATACGTCATACTGAATGGAAATATTAGGTGTTTTACAATCTGGTTTTGGGTATCATAAGCATTGAGACATCTTCTCATGAATCTCCCACTTGTTGATCACTAGTAATTGAGATCATGAGCAAATATATACCAGTAGAAACACAATAAATTTCAAGTGTAATTGGTAGTTTCTATCTATATATATGTGTATTGGTCTTCTGACATGAGATCATTATCAATCTGTGCATTTTCATCAGGTACTTTGATGCAATATAAAATCTATGATAATGAAATCATGGCAAGACAATATTTTTTTTGGTGTGTAATTGGTGTTATGAAGTTGATGACTATTCTTGATAGAATTTTTCACTTTCGATTTGAGGAATTCATATCTCATGCTTGGTTGATTAGGATGGTTGTACCTTCATAAATAAATGGTAATTGCAGTTGTAGTTAAATCCATCAAAATAGATCAAAAAATAATAAATCATGAACGGAAGATGAAACTAGCGTTTAAACTGATTTATTATACACATAATGGAAAAGATATTACATTACAATGTTTTTGTTCATAGTTCGTTTGTCAATCCTTTGACTATTGCTTATTTCTTTTGGGTCCATTGATATGTTACTAGATTCGTCTCTTGGTTTATTAATTGGATTCACTTCTATCTAGACAGGGTACTATAGGGTCACACATAATAAACATATTCAATAATAATCCCCATTATTGTGAATATGTATATATGAAATAGTGGGACCCACATCTAGGATCTAGGATATGTCCAGAGATACACCATCTCCGACAAATAAATAAATTTGTATAATTTGATTTTAGAATAAGTTGAAATAAATTTACAAATTAATGTATTAAAAAGTATTAAAGTAATTTCTTGGAATTTATTATTTGAATTAATAATATTTTAATATTCACGATTTGTTAACTATTTATGGGATCCAAGAGTAACGTTAATGACTCCATTTTATCACATAATATATTGATAAATTTTAAGAAAGTTATAATAGTATAAATCATTATTATAAATTATCACAGTAGTCGTAATATTACATATTATAGAATGTATGGTGAGTAATATATATTTTTGGGTTAGGGATCTTTTTTTAGGTAATTACATAACACATTATATATAGGAAGCGATAAGTTCTCACAAAAAAAACTATTCACTATAAGATTTGAGACTTCTCTCTCATATACCTCTTTATAGAGAGAGAACTCCTTGATCAATGTGATGGGATCAAGCTCTCCCTCATGAAATGAAGGAACATTGTTGTGATCATTAGGATGTTGAAGGCATAATTGGATCGTTGTGCTAGCAATTAAAATTCGAGGACCGATGCCACATTAGATTTTCGAAGTGAATGTGGACGATTTTGAGGGACTATACATTGGATCCTTCTAGAAATGATCACCAATTATAAAGAGATGCTGGGAATAGATTTAGATCAAACCAGGTATTCATGGTTTAATTTATGTGCCTAATCTAATTCTGGTGTGATCCCAAGGTTGAAACTAGGAAATTACATTGTCTATATGGATGTTGTTGCCTAAATCACCAGTGAAAAATTATTAATCCATGAAGAACCTTCTTATTACTTTTTCCCTAACACCTTCAATTTGTATAATAGTGAAATGTGACAATTTTAATACAATAAATGAATAAATTATCGTTAAATTTAAAATAGGGTTTCATTATGATCCCAACGCAATAGATGATGTTTCAATCTGAAATTAGATGGCAAGTATAGGTCCATCTGATGTTTTTAATACAGATTGAAATATATTTTTGAGAATTAAATTGATAAAAATATATATTTATATATATTTATAAATATATGTTAAATTTTCCTAACATAAATCATTAGGGTATTGTTTCTTTGGAATTTGTTTATGATAATGATTCAGGCAGCCAAAAAAATCTAATTCAACTTAGTATATGTTCCCTGCATTGGTGGCTAATTTTGAAAAATAAATATTAAGTTTTATTTATTTTTTATTTATTTTAAAACCCTAAAAGTTACAGACAATGATAATTGGGATGGGGAAAACATTATTTAAAAAAATTAAATCTGTGGGTGATATTATTCCTCAATGTCAAAGGAGAAAATTATAAAAGGCTTAAGGGCGCCCTATGTCCGGTGAACAAGTCTCCCTCCCCCAGTTGTATCCAGGAACTGGCATCACCACCGTCACCTCCACCAAATCATCTGCTGCATGTTCTGCTACACTTACAGTATCCCACACCTCCATCAGCCCGCCCACACCTCCATCAGCCCGCCCACACCTCCAAATCATCTGCTGAATGTTTTATTCTTGAGATGTGCAAGCCTCACACTGTTTGAAGATCGATTGCCACCTCCCCTTTGCTACACCACGTCATACCGCGACGGTCCCTAGAAGAGTCCACTATACTAATCTCAGACCACAACCCTACCTTTCCCCATACCACCTTCATGTAGAACACCAATCCATAATCATTTATCCCCTACCATATTATGTTACGGGTCCAACGTCAGACCCCACCGCTGAGCGCCTCCCCAAATAGCCCCCACACGATCTCCGGTAGATATTGTCCCTTCCAGTTTCTATGAACCACACCTAAAACAATTGACAGGAAATTGGATGGTTTAGTTCTTAATGACTCGAAATGGGACTCGATGAGAGTAGAACAATCCAATAATGGTCAGGACAAGTTCGACCTAACCCGTCCAACCTAATCTAGGGTGCATGAGACACAAAAATAAAATGATTTTATACATACATTCATATATGTATGTATGTATATAATTTATATATATATGCTAATAATAATTATTATAATAATTATTATTTTAAAATAAGTTAAATTTGGAAATATAATTAAATTTATAGTTGATAACAAATGATGAAAATAGTGAATTAAAAATAGGAGTGAATTTATAATAAAATAAATTCATCCTTCAAAATTATTTATTGATAAATAATTCTTTATTTATGAAATTATTTTTATATGTGATTCTAATTATTATTGAATAATCATTATCAGTAGACCTACCAATGCATGATTGGAATATATTTATATATCTAATTATTACTATAAATGTTTGTAATAATTATTATTATAATTGAAATTCCACGTGTCATATTTTTGTCATTATACGTATAATGTCCTACATGCACAGTTAAAAGTTTTATATGATTTTCACATTCACAAGACCCCCTCACCTACGTGTGAGTATTATTATATATTTATAATGATGCTCAGTGTTGTGCTTCATTCCAGTATATAGAAACACACTAGACAAGAGTTTGATAAACTAGAATGGTTAGTACTTCAATTGAAGTCGCAAGCGACAAAACACAAGGAGTAACCTCTAATGTCTAGGTTGGTCCATTATTCACTCAATATATCAACCATGAGAAATAGTTAATAATCACATAATCTATTTTTTTGGTTTATATTTTTATATATGTGTAGTATATATGTGTGAAAACATAAAATAAAAAAGCAATCATGCACAGAAAAATGAACACATGATGTGATGGATATTTTCTATTTATTTCATGATCAATTGTGATTGAAATAAAATTTTTCTTTCTTATGATATAATTTTTTTTAATTCAGTCATTTAATAATGAAACACTCAATGAAATATTATGTGATAAATACATTCAATCATTTCAATTAGAACACAACGTGGTGTTCGGGGTACCCAGTCATCCATAAATGAGGGTGTCACCTTATATTAGAGAGTTATTATGAGAATGAGGGTTTACATAACTAATGTTGGAAATAAATTATTATATATAGTCATCAAACTAAATATTTGGATTAACGCATTGATTAAATAATTTTAATGATTTTAAACTCAGATAATTCACTCAATAGATCAAGGAGCCACAAGTTATTCAGGTTGGTCAATCAAACGCCTTCCTTGAACTCTCTAAATAGAGGTGTACCCATAGCTTTTAGACTATGAGGGGAAGTTCAATGATCCATGCCACTATGATACTCAAATTTCATAGTTTTCAGATTACAATATATAAGGTTTATTAAGTTATATAAAATGTTGAGATGCATTTAATAACAAAATTAATTAATCGATAATTTATAAATCGATAATCAAGATAAATAAAAAATATGCTTGTTACTAATTTATATAGAAAGGAAAGTAATACCTGAAGACATAATGTGATATATATTGAAAAAATAAAATGAAATATATAGAATGGATTTCAAAACAAGAGTATATCCACTTGAGTTTAATAGTATGATATTGAAAACTTGTGGTATTGTTGTCCTCAATACATGATGATCCACCTTCGAAAGAGAGGGTGAGAAAAATTCTAAGAGGATACTCATGTATGACACATATGATGGTTATGTCATAATGAAACCATCAATGTCAAATGTGAGTTTTGGATACAACATCAAGATATGGATTATGTAACATGTTGTCTCATCTCGATGAAGTTATCCAGGAGAAAGATAATCATGTGTATGAAAAGGTACTGATTACATTTGATCTATGTAATTTTATTGATGGATCATGATATTTCAATACATCCAATTCAAATTTTATTTTCACCCATGTTCTCCATGTTTATTTGAGAATTAAAAAATAAAAAAGGTTGATAAAAATTCATCAATACCATTCAGGTATGGTTTTACAATAAATTTGAAAATTAATTAATAATTATTCATTAATTTTTATAAAAAACACGTTGTAAGACAAGGGGAAAGGCCAATGTAATGTATCACATCAAAGGAACCTTAAAAACATTTTTCAAATAAATATGTATTAAACTATATATTATTTTTTCATACATCCTAAAATAAAATTTATGTAATTTTTAATTTAATGAATGGAATCAAAGAAGCATGTAGTCACATATTCTCTAGATTTATTAATCAATTACAAGTAATGGGTCTCCCTGTACCAAGTCTAAAGAGGTCTTTTCTTTGAAATAATAAATTGAGGCTTTGGCCCTATTAATAAATTACAAGTAATGATCCCTTTATACTTCTTGGATGTTAGAATAAAATATGTTAATATAATATTTGTATAAAAATAATGTCATTGAGTATAGACACATCACTATAAGTATGTTGTATTCGCCATGTAGTTGAGAAAGGGTGGTTTCTAAATCAGTTTCAAGAAACACACAACTTCTATAATTCCATGTTTGATTATTCATGTTGATTTTTTATTGATTATAACTTAAACTTTTATCTCATTTCTCTATTGGACATATGGATGCATTATTTAATATTCAAGAATGATTGTTTGTTGTATTTAATAGTCACCCAATAGATCATTTATATATGAATCATTGGAAATACTTGTTGTATATAAAATTTAATAATTATATAACTAGTTGTTGAATGATAATTATTGGTGAACTAAAATGAAAAGTCAGTGTCAAGGATATAACAAGTATGGTATTTAGACATAATGGATATCATAACCTTACGTATTATTAATATATACACTCACATAGTTTTTAAAAAAAACAATTAGATATTGGGGTAAGTAAAAAAGCTTTCAGAACAAGTTTATCTAGAGAGTTTGAACTATTACAAGTGTAATCTAGTGGTAAATATACATCATATTACTCCATTCAAGTTTTTATTGAATATGAATGTAATTATTGTATATTCATGTTTCTAATATATGAGTGTCTTTGGGATGGTATACCAAAGATTATATTTACCAAGTATTCATGGATCAATATGATTTAACCTGGAGTATTTTTTAAATGATAACTAACTTATCCATATCATGAAAATGATGTTATTAAGGGGACATATGATCGGTCTCATATATTAACAAAAATCAATAGAATTTATTGTGGAGTAATTCCAAAACACACATTACCTTTTACACATCCAAGAAATTGTTTAAGTAAAAGGATAATCAATGATAAAACTTATATGCTGCAGATAGATCTATTTTTTGAGACACGAGTTCAAAATAGTGACATTATCCAATATCAATATTCCCTCTAAAATGATAAAATGGATATCATCTAAGTTGTATTATGAGAGAAATACATTTTCATAAGAACAAGTGTTCCTATAAAATGTGTTTTTTAGATATAAACAAACATGCATCATGTGAAACATAATGTGAATATAATGTAATTATCATAAGGATATTACAGTAAATCCAATGATAAAAAATATATAGTCATGTTATTAATTATATTTCAAAAAAATAGTTTACATCATTATTTTAGATTGTGAGAGAAATATTGAATTTGTTTTAGTTAATTGCAGAGGTGCCAAAATAATTGAAATGGGAATAATTTCAACAATACCCTGGGGAATATAATGTTATAGAGGCATATACTATGTTGGAAGGGTAATACCATGGGATGGTTTTATATTTACCATGTGAGGGGATGAATTATTAATTATGAATAATAATTCTTGTAGTAATCATTATATAGAAAAAATATAAGATTGAAAATATAAATTAAAATTCATTGATGGATTCTATGTATCAAAGTAGAGGTGGATAATCATTTTGAATATTGTAGTGGGTATTGTAGGGTAACAATACATGGATGGTACAAGCATGGTACCAATAACTATTGATTGGTAACACTATGTCGTTATTGCCAAACTTGATATAATTTTACTTTTTATAGCTAAATTATATTAACATATTATTGATAATTGGATGTAAAACCACTAATCCAAGAAGGTGTCTATACTATGCAATGTTAAAGTGGTGGTGATGTCCAGAAATTTCAATAAATTGAGTAAGTTAATAAAATATATTTTTTGGATTGAAGTAATAAAATATATCACCGACTATAAATTTGGAATGAATTTTTTCAATGTGTCTACTAGATGTGTGTGGGATGTCCTTGTGTTACATGTAAATATGTATGGTAAAACATGGAAAATATATATTGGTATTATAGTTAGTTATGTTCAGGATGAAAGGAATTCTCCACTAACTAATGTAATGCAGAAAGCAATGTTCTAGGGGATAGGGTCTACTAAGGTTGTAATGACCCCAACCCTAGTTTCCCAGATCTAGTTGCTTACATAATTACATTTGCATAAGATACAAAGAATCACATCCCAAAGGGCGGAATATTTTAGTTGTCCTTGAAAACTAGATACATACTTTAAATCCACATCAATTTTAAAAGATAAATTATAAAAAAGGATTCATTTGGTATACCAATATTCATCATTTGTGTAACCCTTCAAATAATTTATAATTTATTTCTTGGAATCCTGTAAAAAAAATTTAAACATATGAAATCGATAAACTCAATTGCTTTGTAAGGGTAATAATACAGTGGAAGATATGAATAAATATTGTATAAACAATATGGAAACATAAATAACTGAAATAATATACTTTTAAAGAATAACATGAGATAGGAAATGGAACCATAGATATTATAATAGTCGAATAATTACATGTAATATCAACAATTAATCATATAATGATATAATGTATAATGTTTTTCATCTGAAACATCTCATCAAGGCCTCATCCATAATATCTAAAAATAAATGGGTAAGGCCTCAACCAAACCATATAAAAATGAATGGGTAAGGCTTCATCAAAACCCAAATCTAATTTGTTTGATATGCCTACTGAAGGAATGAGGGGTATTGTGGTCTATGGATGTCACATACTAAGTCCAATACATTCCTCATGTGAAAATGGTGAAACATAAACAACCTAAACCTTTATATTGAAAAAATATCGTCTGATTTGTGAATAATCTAATCATAAGACAAGAATAGTGTCAAAATAGCACATCTATAGTCAAACTGATCATAAACCATACAATAATATGTGTTTGATGGTATCCCAAGAGATAAACCACAATGACCTAAAAGATTTATCAAATTATGTTGACATAGATGGAGATAATTTTAAATTATTCCCTTGAAAAAATCATCAATAAAATAATATTTAATCATTATGAAGTGTCCTATAACACATTAAATCATTTAAATCAGAGTCCCTATGAAGTAATAACATTAAATAAAACATATAATATAATGATAATAAGAATATTCAAGGTAAGATATATCAATGTATAGTACATCAACCTCACAAAACGAATTATCAGGGAACAATGAATAAATCTTACAGAAGAAAAAATGAGACAAGAAAACCCTTACATAAAACATAATTTAGTCAAACGTTCTTTAAACTCCTCCTCTTCTGTGGACTTATATAAATATATTCTTATGATATCTCGATTTGGTCATTTGAAAGGAAAAAACCCCCCCAAAAATTGACTATGTATTTTGAGAAGATAAATGGGAAAGTGTTGGTCGAGCTTGGTTTCTCAAATTTGACGGAGTTAATGGGGGAGAAATTTTCCTTTTATATTTGAGGTTAGGGGTACCTTCGAAAAACCTAAAAATAGTAAAATATAATAAGTTTATTCTAGATGCAAAAACATTAAAATGGTCTAGAAATGTATATGGGACGATATGTTTTATCATATATTACCCCCTTTGTAATTATTTATTATTTTTATTATTTTTAAATATTTTAATAAAATATTAATTCAATCAAATATAATTATTGTCAAAGTTGATAATGTTAATTTAATTTGACTTCAAATACATCATTACATAGTGATAAGTAAAATATAATGATTTCACACATCTCAAATATGACTATGTCATCAAGAAAGTTCATGTAGTATATTAATTATATAAAGTATATTTATTTAAGAAATTAAATTAAAATTAATAGATATGTCCGTCAATTAAAAAAATTATTATGTCATAATTGTGTCACCATTTAAGGGAACTATTTTATCACTAAAAATTATATATAAATTTCCATGATGTATAAAAAAAATTCAACTTTCTAAATAATATTTATTGTATAACATATCCCTTATATTGCCTGGTATTTAAAATATTCCTCTTGTTAAATACAATATTTTGACTAAATTGAATTTACTTTGAATATAAAATTATAAAGGTCATATTATCATCCAAAAGGATATAAATAGACTCATAATTGGTCCATTAATTATTAGGGAAACAATACTCATACAATAACATTAGTACAAGTTTAAGATAATTTTCACACATTTATAATATTATTTTTACCATTAAATACGGGATTTACCCTTAACTACGGTAATAAAAAAAATACTAAAGTAACTATTAACATTTTCCAAATATAAAAGTGACCTAGATACTATATTTCAAAAAAACTATTCAAAATATGGAATATATTTTAAAAATTTCAGAATGCAGAAGTGGAAATAATAATTTAAAAGTAATCTCATTTATGTGTCATGAACGTGGGTTTTTAATATCCCAAAGGTCAAAAGATTTAAATGTTTATGTATTCTTAATCAATGTTAAATTGAATCAAATTACCTATAATATATTAAAAGATAAAAATTGATTTAAATATAAATTAAAACAAAATAGTAATCTAGTTTAACAATATAAATTTAGTAGAGGAAAAAATATTGTCAATTAAAATAAAATATTTTATAATTATTTGTCAAAACACGAAACTCTTCAGAAAAAATCCAAATTTAAACCAATGTAAATTTTTATATTCTTATTTAAAATAAAAATATATATTTTTCAAATAATGTATATATATAATTGTAAAAAAGTGTATTTAAAATATGATTCTAATTAATATGAATTAAAACTGACTTAGAAAAATATATATTTTTATGCATACAATTTTTTTTTCTTATATTATTCCTATTAAATCTATCAGATTAATTAAATAAAATTTATTTAAGGTATAATATAAATTAAAATCATACCATTCAATTATTATAATTAATTTAATTTAATGGTAAAAGTTAACTTTGTGAGGACAAAATGTTTTTTCATTTAATCATACCCTATATATTCATTTTATTACTATTGTAATTTTTGATTAATTGGTAACTAGAAAAATCAACTTTATATTTTCATAAGAATGTTAATCCAATTCATAACATTGAATTTAAATAGTATTAGATAATTTATTTTTAAATACTAATATTACCTGTATATCATTATTTTTTTTAGCTCGGCGTTGTGTGCAATGTAAAATATTGAAGAGATTAAATTTAAAATATATATACAATTCAATATTAATGTATTACATTCTCCTGTCGTTCAATGAATTTTATCCTTGCAATTTGAAATTTCACTTGGAAAATCGATGTCTGGTAGTTGAAAATTCTATTATGGGAAACCCACATAATAAATAGTTCTAATAAAACATCCTCTTAATTAAAGGGAAATGTAAATGTGAAGGTCAACCAAAGATTAGGCTTTCAGATATTAAATAATTACTGTAAAGTGAAAACAAGGATATGAATGTGAAATCTAACCATCATGTTCTTTTGAAGAGTGATTTATAACATGCTCATAATAATGTTAACCATCATAAAATAATAAAAATTATTATTGGTAAAATGGAAATATATTTTATATAAAAAAATTAAACGGATAATTTTTTTCTATAAAATCTTCTCCCTACATTAGAGGGATTCCTATACAATATATACGATAAACTAAAAACCTTAATTGACTTCATTCCATGTAAAAATATCATCCATTGGTTATGTTGTGTACTTTTTTAACTTCATTTCATATTCCTGGAGATGGATATTCAAGATGTATTCTTATGGCTGATGCACAATTTATGATTCATATGATCCATAAGTATTTCCTTCGTCATTTAAATGTTTAATACATCCAAAAATCATATCACATAATATCTAATAAATCAAACATTAACCTCAAACAAAAATATCCAATGTTAAACAGTATCCTTTCCAACTATAAGACTCATCCAAAATAGTTATTTCTAAATTCACATTCCAAAAATTTCTCTAAATTTCCAAAATCAACCATAACATTAGATTCCCAAAACAACATAATGTATATTCTATTATCACATATGACATATATGAATTCATTGATCACCATAAAACCATAATGAAAAAAATTCTTGATTCCAAATCCTTAATAAACTACTTTAGTAAAATCCTTATATATCTTGTTATTCTTATATCTAAATCACCATTAAAGAAATAATTCTTGGATAGAATAGCATAAAAACATAATCATTATACTTCATTCTTAATCCGTTAATTACGCTTCACCATCATATTCTATAATACCTCTTTCGTTTAATTTTTCTTTCACAGTCTATTCACCAATATTAGTATAACCATTACATTTAAAATCTTACTGATTATAACCATTAACCAAAAGACAATGAAAAATATGAGTATCCCTAATCATAGAGATATTGTCATGAAAAATCATTTCTAGGATATGTAAGTCATGAAATATTTCTCTCAATCAATGATTATTTAGGTTTAAACTAGGCTATAGATTTTTGTTACCAAATCTATAAGATTTTATCCTATACTTTAACTAATACTCAAATTCATTAATATTGTTATGTTTTCTAATCCATTATTTTCCAAATCTGGTTCTCATGATATCTACTAAGCATACTCTAATAACAACTCTAACAACCCTGACCCAAGTAGCCTAATCCTGGTGCCATACATTATTACATTGGATTAAGATACAAGGAAGCACATCCCAGAGGAAATTTTTTTTTTATTATGGGTAAGATATATACATATTTGAAATTCACATTTAATATTAGAACATAAAATACAAAAGGAGTTTCATTAAGTCTACAATTATTCCCCCTTTTTGTAACCCTAAAAATCAGTCATACTATAATTCATGGAATCATGGAGATAAATTGAAACATATGAAATGATTAACCTCAAATTCATAGTAATGGTAATTTTAAATTTGGTGATATGACTAATTATGGAATAAACAATATTGAAAGGTAAATAACTGAAAGACATGTCATTTAAATAATCACCAGTTGTAGGAAATATGACCATAAATATTCTACTAGTCTAATAATCACATGGAATTTTATTAAATCATTACTTAATGTTGGATTGAATAATGATTGAAATCTAAAACATAATATTGAGGCCTTAGCCATGAAATATGAAAATTATTCGGTAAGGCCTCAATGGAATCTATATTTGAAAATAAATGTGTAAGGCCCCGAAAAAATCCATATCCACCTTGTCTCATGATACCTACTAATGAATCAGGGGTATATAGTTGGCCCCAACTACTACGTACTAATTCCAAATAATTCCCAACATGAAAAGGGTTAGACATAAACAACATAAATATTCGTTTTAAAAAAAACTTTCTAAGTGTGAATATATTAACCATAATCCATGAATCGTATCAAAATATCACATCCATAGTCAAAGCTGATTATAAACCCTTCCATAACGTATGGAAGATGGTATCATAAGAGATAAACCTAATTGATGTAAATCATTAAATAAATAATGCTAGAATAGATGAATATAATTTAAAATTATACAACTGAAAAATTATAGAGTAGAATAATATTTAAACATAAAAAATGACACATACCACTTTTTAACATTTATATCATAATCCCTATGAAGGAATAACATTAAATAAATCTTAAAATATGATGAGTATATGGAGATTCATGATATTATATGTCAAAGAATTTTACATACACCACACACAGGTAATTAGTGGTGAAAAAGGAATATATCTCACATAAGTTAAAGGGAGAAGAGAAAACTCATACCTTACACTTCCTTTTGTGGAATGTGTTTTAACATCCAATTCTTCAATAAACATCATTTGATCTCTTCTTAAGTGACATGTGGTAGGTATGTGGGAAGGGAAGAAACCTCTAGAACTTATATAAGGATCTTGATAAGATAAATGAGTATAGTTTGGTTGAGTAATATTTAACAAATTTGTGTGAGGAAGTGAGAGTGGATGTTCTCATTTATAAATGAGTTGAGGGGAACATTAAAAAAACCTCAAAATATAAAATTATAATAAGACTATTCTAGAGATAAAGACATTTAAATGGCCTATAAATTAAATATGGGAAGAAATTTTGGACCATATCCTATCCCCTTTGAAAATATTTTTTTTATATTTATTGTTTTTAAATTATTTAATAAAATATAAACTCAATAAAATATCATTATTTGAAAATTTTAAAATAGTTATTTAATTTAACTTGAAATATATAATCCAAAATATGGTTTTCAAATATAACTCATTCAAACATCTCTAATTTGTCTATGTCTTTGTTAAAATTTTTCTAGTTCCTTAATTTTATCAAATTAAAAAGTTTAAAATATTTTTATGAAAATTTATTTGATAAGTAAATGAATTAAAAAATTACTAAATCATCATTGTGTCATAATTTAAAGTAATTATTTTATCATAAGAAATTATAAATAAATTAACATGATGAGGATAAAAATTTTATATTTCTAAATTCTATTTATAGTTGAACATGTCTCTCATATATCCCCATTTTAAAAATATTTCTCTTATAAAAAATAAAACTATGAAAAAATTTACATTTATTTGAATATAATATTATAATGATTATATTCTCATCCAAAGGGATATAAATGGTCTCATAACAAATCTTTTAATTATTAGGGATGAAATATACTCATCCAATAAGATTAGGACATGTTTTAGGGTAATTTTATAGTAATTATAATATTACTTTTACTTAAAACTTCTCAATTAATCCTTAAACGTGGTAATTAAAAAAACTAATGTTACTATTAATATTGTCCAAAAATAAAAATGTATTGTTTACTAAATTTTATCCCTATTATTCCAAATATGTAACATATCTTTTAGAATTCAAAACAACCAAGTGGCTAAAAATAATTTAAAATTAATCACATAGATATGTCGTGAAAGCATGTTTTTAAAATGAAAAAATTAAAAAGATTGAAATGTTTTTTTATCCTTGTAAAATGTAAAATTTATTCCAATGAACAATATTATATTAAATTATAATTTTATTTCTAATTATATTTTAAATACAATTAAATATATAAATTAATGGTATAAATTATTTAGATGAAAAAAACTGTTTTTAGTTAAAATATAAAATTTTATCACAATACATCAAAACACGAAACTTGTCATAAAATTATGAAAAAAATAAACACATGTAAATTTTTATTTTATGATTTAGAAAAATAATTATATTTTGACAGATAAAATATATATAAGTGTCTACAATTTGATTTAAAATGGGTTTTCAATTAATAGTTTGTTAAATTTTCTTTAGAAAAAATATGTTTTTATTCATAAAATATTGTTTATTCTTAAATTATTACAATTAAATATGTTGGATGAATGTAAAAATTGTTTTATTGAATATTAAAAATATATATTAAATTAATATCATTTAATAATTTTATATAATTTAATTTAACTGGATAAATCTTCTTTTTGAGAATAAAAATAGTTTTTATTAAATCATCACCTATATAATCATTTGGTTTCTATTTTAACTTATAATTAATAAATAACCATTAAATTCAAATATATATTTTCATAACTTAGTTAATACTATTCTTAACCAAAATTTTAATGTTTTTAAGATAATTTCATTTTAAATAATAATAATATTATTATATTATTCTTCATTTAAGCTTGATGATGCATGAAACGTAAGCTATCAAAGAGATTAAACATAAAAAGAGACATACCATTGTATCTTATAGTAATATAGAGGATTATATAATGGTTTATTAGACCTATTCAATCATACATATATTGATATGGTTTTTCAAAATACAAGTTGTATCGATTCTATAGATAATTGATACCAATGTCACATTGCGTAAATCTATCCAAGAAGACGTGCATGGGTATAAGAGGAGATTGGTGTAGTAAGAATAATTTCAATAACATTATAGAATGATCAATTATGTATCCCATGATATTTAATTTATTTTATATTTCCATGATATAAAGTATAAGTTGGAAAATAATCGTTATATCTAGGATAATTTTTAGGGGAGAAGTCATAGTTATCTGATTGTACTTGATCCAGTAAAAAATATATGTATCTAGTAACTGGGTATTAAGGGATACTAGTTTCATGGGGACATATAATAGTCTTCTTATAATTTCAAAATGATCTAATATCACCATTTGGTAATGTTAATTACCAAGAAAGTCTCAATCAAGATATTGATAGAAAAGTCTACAAATAGAAATTTTGTTGCAGATTTTGAGGTAGCTAAGAAACGGTGTAAATTATAAAATAATTTTTTATAGTTCTTTGAATAAAATATAGTAAGTAATGGACTGTCAAATCATAAATTATTATATTATTACTATCCAATATGACCTGTTTTAATATTGGATAAAGGGTAATAAAATCATGGTTTACAACTGTTGATGTGTTTAACTCAAGGAGGTGAGGTCACATATAGCAGAATTACAACACAATGGAGACATGGAAGGCCCAAAAACATAGTCCATAACATTGTAGAATCATTATCATATTAATGGGAGAGAAATAAAAGATAGTAAAAATGTTATATATAGTGAAAGTTCGTGTCTTGTAATATTGGGTTCCTTCTACCTAAATAAAGATTTTTTATTAGCATTTAATATATATATTGAGATATGCGTGATGTACTCATTATAATTTAGTATATACATTTATGAATCCATTATTTAAATGGTAATGTTCATAGATTTATTTTTATATAAAACGGATATAGCAGATCCCAGGCTATAATGAGAACCTTTATAAATAGTGATATTAATATTAAATATATTTCATATGGTCTAGAAACATTATATTGATCATACATAGTATATTTTTGACTACTATGTGTTTTGGGATCATAAGCATTGATATTTCATCACATGAATTTTTCACATACTGAACTTTAGTTGTTGGGATCGTAAGGAAATAACCACTAATAAGGAACAACCCATTTCTCTGGATACATTAGATGTTCCTATCTATAGACATGTGTATTGGACACCTCACTTAAGACCATTATCAATGTGCTCTATTTGATCACATAATTTGATGCAATGAAAAACCCATGATAATGAAATATTGGTGAGATTTCCTGAATTGGGTTCTTCATTGGTGGTATAACATTGGTAGTATAGCCAAGATAGAATTTATTGCTTCTCTTTTGAGGAATTCATATCTTGGGCCAAGTTGATTAGTATGGTAGTAATTTCATAAATCAATCGCCATGGTAATTGAAGGTATATCCATTCATATAGATCAAAAAAATAATAAAGATAAAAAGGTCGATAGAAACATTCATCATAATATTGAGAGATCTAAAGACAAATATGTTATATTACATGGTGTGTGTTTGTAGTTTGGTTTTCATTTCTATGAATATTCCTTATCTCTTTAGGTTCCATGATGGATTTCTAGATTATGCTCATTGTCTATAAATATAACTCACTACTATCGAGATAAGGGCCTCGAGGGTAAACATAACAAATGTATTCTAGAATATAACTTACTCTAGTGAATTGGTTTATAGGACATTGTGGGACCCCCACTAGCATCTGTGAGATTTCCAAAGATACATGATCTCTAAGAGATAAATTAATTAATTTTTTTTCTATTTTAGAATAATTTGTATTAACGTTATTTAATAAATTTATTTTTATGTATTAAAGTAAATACATGGAGTATATTATTTGAATGAATATATTTTTAATTATAAAGGTTAATTTAATATTTATGGGAATAAAGAGTTGAGTTAATGACTCCCATTTACAATAAATTGTATTAATATTATGTCCATAAATTGAAAAAATATATAAATAATAATTAATGATTCGATAGAGTAGTCATAATATAGAATTTATAGTTTAAAGAGTGAGTAATAAATATGTAGAGGTAATGGATCCTTTTTTGAGTAATTACATAACATGTTATATATTTGAGGAGAGAAGATCTCACAAATAGACTATTCAATGTGAGCTCTAGAGAGAATATCTCTCTAATCCCTCTTTCTAGAGAGAGAATTTCTCAATCAAGGTGATTGGATTGAGATAACCCTTACCCATTGATAGATCTTCAATGTTGTGATCATCTAGATGTCAAATACATCGTCTGATCATCGAGCTAGCACCAAAAACATGATGATCAATTCTTTTTCATATTTTTGAAGCATATGGATAAGATGTAGATAGATTATGATTTGGATACTTCAATCAGTGGCTGCTCGTGAGAATACTATTTTTAGTTTGAATTCAGATTGAACAAGGTATTTATGGTTTAATATTTGTGCTTAAATTGGATCACACGCGATCCATAAGCTTAAAAATGGGCAGTACTTCACCAGTGATGACATTGTTACATTGATTTCTGGTGAAATTTTTTAAATTCCCTACCCACTGTTTTCCGATGCACACCCCAATACCATCAATTGGTATTAGAGAAACATGATAAAATTTTATGCCAAGAATGAAATCATTAAATTTTAAATATGATGTTCTTATGGTCTCAATTCCATATATGACATTTCAATATGAAATCAGATATCAATTTTGTAGTTATCTATTGTTTTGATTATGGGTTGAAATCTATTTTTGTGTATTAAATTGTAATATCTTGTTCTGAAGCCCACTTAACTGGGGCCTGATCCAATGTGTAACAAGGCCTCAGGAACACCATCCCTTATCTGAGAGATTACCGACTATCATCATTAGTTTAAGGTGTTATAGTGGAAAGAATATACACTTATATCAAAGTGGAACAATAAATAACAATAATATGAAAACAATAGAGGAATCCTGACATAATAGACACTATAAAGACTGCACCAGTCACCCACCTTAGTGGATGTTTATACAATAGATAATATGTCAAACTACATAAGTTTAAATAATTTAATAAATTCTTACTAATATAAAAATAAAAAGGATTAGTCAGATACATGTTGTCATGGAATGATATAACACCCTGACCCTAGAAACCTAGAGTCGGGGCATTATTACATAACATTAGCATGATCACAAATTATCATGTCTCAAAAGACCAATATGTTTAGTAGCCTTGGAAGTAGTAGATACATTCATAAGGATTAAATTACATCAAAAAATGGAAAACTACAACAACATTGTTTACATAGACAACACTGAGATCCCATAGACTATCCCTCCATGTCTGTCATAATATACTTCTTCACATCCTGGGAAAAATAAAACATAGAAAGGGGTGAGTTCAGATGCTCAGTAAGGATAACAATATAGCGGATTCTTTCATAAATAAGCATAAACATTTTACGAGAATGTATAAAAATAAAACAAAAGCCTTTTCAACATAAAAATCATCATAATATAGCAAATATAAATCAAAATAATGTCATTTACTTACTCACATGGATATTATACTAGTCAAATAATCACATGCAATATCAAAAGCCACATTCATAATGATGGAATGTATAATTATAGACTATCATTACCACATAGTGAAGGCCTTGTTCCAAGACTACAAATAAGATTTTTTCAAGGCCTTGGTCCAAGACACTAGTTTGTCTTATGAGACTTACCGATCCATCGAGAAGCTATAATAAGCTACACCGGTCAAATACTAAGTCAAATTCATTCATCATAGGTAAGTCCATGTGTTGGGTCAGGCACATATTTTCTCAACAGTGATACGTGGAACACATCTTCAACTTTGGAGAGACTCTGCGGCTTTGCCAAATGGTATGATACACCCCTAATTCGTTCTAGAATTTCGAAAGGTTTGATTTACCTGGGACTCAATTTTCCCTTCTTACCGAAACGTATAACACCCTTACCTGGAAATACCTTCAAGAAAACATGACCTCCTACCTAAAATTCCAAATTCATCTTTCGGTTATCGAGAGAGATCTTCTGCCTACTTTGAGCTTCTTTAATGTGGTTTTGTATTACCTTCACCTTTTCCATCGTTTCCTCCACCAGTTCTTGTCCTATGAGTTTTCTTTCACCAAAATCATCCCAAAAGATTGGTGTGCGACATCACTTTCCGTATAATGCTTCATATGGTGCCATATTAATACTTTAATGGAAGATATTTTAATAGGAAACTTCTACAAGAGTTAAATATTGATCCCACATACCTTGAAAGTCAAGTGAGCATGATCTAAACATGTCTTCTAAGGTTTGAATGGTCTGTTCTGATTTTCCATCAGTTTGGGGGTGGTAGGCAGTGCTCAAATAATGTTTAGTATCCGAGCCTTTTGAAAGAGATTTCTAGAATATTTATGTAAAACGTGGATCACGATCAGAAATAATCGATAGTGGTAGTTCATGAATTCTTACAACTTCATTAATATATACTCTTGATAATCGTTCAAGTGGTAAATCTTCTATTATATTAAGAAAATGTGATGACTTGGTAAAATGATCAACAATGACCAATATTGCATTGTTATTTCTAGGAGTATTTGGTAGTCCCATGGAAAATTCCATTGTAATATTATCCCCTTTACACTCTGGTATGGGAAAGGGTTTCATGACTCTTCCAGGCTGTTGCCTTCCAGCTTTCACTTCTTGAAAAACCATACATCTTGACACAAAATAATCAATATCCCTCATCATGTTGTCACACTAAAATTTTTCCTTCAAATCTCTATACATTTTGGTGCTCCCCGAGTGTATAAAGAAATTTAATCTATGATCACCATCCAAAAATTCTCTTTTTAGATCAGGTATATTGGGAACACAAATCCTCTACCCAAAATTGAAAATTTTGTCTTCATACACAAAGTCAATCAATCTCCCACCATTCACTACTTTAATCGTCTTTTGAAACTCTTCATCATCAGTCTAAGAACTCTTTATCCATTATAGTAAAGATGTTTTGGAAACCATTTGAAAAACTATTGATGTTTCACCTTCCATGGTGATTCCCATATCCATCTTTAGTAGAACCATGAAAATATGATCCCTTTCAACTCTCATCCTGTTCCAAACTCCCTGGCCCTTTCTACTCAAAGTATCTGCCACATTATTTTCCTTCCTCGGGTAGTATTGTTTAGTGAAATCATAATCCTTGAGTAGTTCAAGCCATCTCATTTTCCTCTTGTTGAGTTATTTTTGTGAGAAAATATACTTCAAACTCCTGTGATCGGTATATATCTCACAATTTTCACCATAGAGAGAGTGTCTCCTAATCATCAAAGAAATGATTAAAACTTCTAACTCAAAATCCTGAGTAGGATATTATTTCCCATTAATTTTTTGTTGTCATGATGCATATGCAATAACCCTATCATTATGCATATGGAAACAACCAAGTCCTTTCTTCGATGAATCACTATAAATAATAAACTCACCATTCCCCGAGGGAAGAGTCAAGTTAAGGGCATTGACTACTCTTATATTCAATTTTTTAAAACATTATTCACATTATTTTTTCAAAACAAATTTAACCCCATTTGTGTAAGCTTTTTAATGGGTTATCCAAATGCGAAAAAGTCTGGACAAAATGTCGTTAATAACCTGCTAAACCAATAAAACTGGATACATTGGTTATACTCGTTAGTTCTGGCCATTCATGGATCGCCTTGGTCATAGAAGGATCAAAATAGATTCCATCCTTGGAGACAATATAGCCATGAAAAGAAATCTCCTGATGCCAGAATTCACACCTTCTAAACATCCCATATAATTCATGTCTTCTCAAAGTCTCCAGGATAATGCGCAAGTAATTTTCAGGATCTTCATATATTTTGGAGTATTCTAAGATATCATCAATAAATACCCCTACAAATTCATCAAGATATTCCTTCAAAACCCTATTCATTAGATCCATGAACACAGATGGTGCATTAGTAAATCTAAAAGGTATTACTGTAAATTCATAATACCCATACCTGGTTCGAAATACTGTCTTCAGAGTGTCTTCCTTCATCACGCACGACAGATGGTATCCATATCAAAGGTAAATCATTCTAAATTATTGAGTTTTTTATACTCGGTCAATTAAATCATCAATGTGAGGTAGGGCATACTTGTTAATTATTGTTATAGCATTGATCTCTTTTTAGTCGATGCACAACCTCATAGATTCATCTTTCTTCTTAACAAAAATGACAGGGGCTCCCCATGGGGAAACAGTAGGGAAAATAAATCTCTTATTACTCAATTCCTCTAGTTGTTTATTTAGTTCCACTAATTCCACAGTGTTCATTCTATAAGGGGTTTTCGATATAGGTCTTGATCTAGGAATTAAATCAATGGAAAAATCAATTTCTTGTTCTGGAGGATGTCCAGGTAGATCTTATGGAAACACATCTACATATTCTTTCAAAATAAGTATATCCTCTATTTGAACTTTATTTTCCTCACCCACAGTTTTTTCATTCTCTTCCTCCCTAATAATTGAATTTAGTTGAGCTAATGGGGGTGGATCTAGATAAGAATTAGGTGGTGATAATTTTTCTCTAAAGATAAGGTGTTCTTTATCATCGTCATCAAAAATGATAACCTCCTTCTTCTTACAATAAATTTTCGCATCATGGTCAAAAAGACAATCCATACCAATGGTTATAACAAATTCAATCATGGGTATGATAATGAGATCAGTAGATAAATAGCATTTATATTCCCTAATGGGAACTGATTCACAAAGCTTTGTTGCGTTGATACTTCACTTAGGAGTTTTGACTAACAACTCCATTGTTAAATCAAATTGGAAATATCTAATTTTTTTAGAAAACTGGGAAGATATGAAACAATGCAATGATCCAGAATCAAATAATGCATTTTCTAAACTCGAGGAAACAAATAAATTACCTCCCACTATGTCTTTCATTTCATCTACCTCAAAAGTAGTGATATCATATGCTTTTCCTTGATCCCTTGGCCTTTTCTGAGGTAATTTCCCCTGAATCATAAGACATTCATTTTCATAATTCCCCCTTTATCTACAATTGTAGCATTCAACATCTACAACCTCTTTATTCCCGTTACAATCACAATCTTCGTGGCCTTTTTCACAACACTTGTAACAGACTACCATTCCCTATAGGAAAGTACATGGTTGTTTCTTCCCACATTTACCACAGGAAGGATATTCAAATTTTCCCTTATTCCCCTTATTTCCATTTAATAGTGTTCAGAAGATCTCTTCTTCTCTTGATTTTCTTTAAAGTCGTAAGACTTAGATAATTCTTTTTCTATCTTGATAGCACATGAGACAATATCATCATATGACGAGAAGGATTGTGAGACTAATGCTTGACGGAGAAATGGGTTTAACCCCTCAAGGAAATGATCAATGTAACTTTTTGTGTTACGTATATAATCTGAATCATGCCTCCCTAACCTTTTAAATTTAGCTTATTACTTTGCGACATTCTTATCCTCCTTTTACCTCAGACTCAGAAATTGTCATTCTATATCAGCTTGATGGTCAAGAGAAAATTATTTTTCTAATAAAAGATCATTAAACTCCCTCCATTACATATTTCATATTTCATCAACTGCATTTGTGTTTTTAATCAATTACCACCATTGATCATCATCTCCAGTGAGGTAGTAAACTGCCATGACAACTTTTTCCCTTTCGCTACTCCCCACGGCGTGGAATATTTTATCTATAGATTTTATCCATTGCTAAGCTACAAATGGATTTGTAATCCCATTAAAGTTTGGTGGTTGTTTCCTCATGAAGAGTTATAACATTGATCCTCCAAGTTTTGGATTTGGGTGCTCCATACGGGTAAGGTTATTATTCGTAACCTGTGTGAGTTTTCCCAGTATAGTGATAAGATGATCAGCACCAGTTGTATCACCAACTCCACTATAATTATCTTGAGTAGGAGGGAAATCCCTACCTGGTGTGCGTTCATTGATAAGGTTTCCACTCAATCCACTAGGCACCATTTCTAAACAATTTCATAAACTAGATTATTTTATGAATCGAAATACATAATTCCTAACTTGTAAAACAGTTAACATAAATTGAACAGTTTATGGATATAATGCATAATCATAAAAAAATATTTTCATTAATGAATTATATACTTATAAACCCTTAATAATGGTTTGTAAATAAAAATTTAATTATCCTAAGCATATCCCATGGGAGTGTCAAAACCAAGAGTGCAGTAAGGCCCATTGTCGTGCACCAGTTACCGTTCCAGTCTAGCTCAAAGAGGTGTTTTCAGGTTTTTCCCCTAGGTACATCTATGCTAGAGTAGCCTCTACCTACTCATATCGCGACAATGATGTATATCTTGTAAAACTCAAAAAATCACAAAAATACCAAAATTCTAGTAAGTTATTCTATACAAATCTTTAAAGTCTATCTTAGGGCTATGTGCTCAAATCAGAGTTTATCTAAATCTTGTTTACAAGGATTTTACTAAACTTCCTCTGATACCAACTGTTATTCCCTGACCTTGTATACCAAGAGTCGGTACATTATTAACATTTGCATTATCAGAAAATATCATGTCTCGAAAGACAAATTAGTTTAGTAGCCTTGTAAGTACAAGATACATTCATAAGGTTTACATTAAATCCTAAAATGGAAAACTACAAGATAATTGTTTCCATAGACAACACTAAGATCCCATAGACTATCCCTGCAGGTCATCCATAATTTACTAATTTACATCTTAGGAAAAATAAAACATATAATGGGGTGAGCTCAGATGGTCAGTAAGGATAACAATATAACATATGCATTAATGAATACAACAAAAAATTTAAGGAAATGAATAAAACTAAAACAAAATAATTTTCAACAAAAACAACATCGTAATATGCAAATTTTAAATAAAAATAATTCCATTTACTTACTCACATGGATATTCTACTAGTCGAGTAATCACATACAATATCAAAAGCCACATTCATAATGATGGAATGCATAATGCCAGATTATCATAACCACATAGTCAATGCCTCGTACCAAAACTAAAAATAAGATTATGTCAAGGCCTTGTACCAAGACACTAGTTTTTCTCATGAGACCTACCGATGCATCATGGACCTATAGGAGGCTCCTCCCGTCACATACTAAGTCCAATTCATTCCTCATATGAAATGGTTTAAACATAACATAAACATTCGTATTAAAACTGGCATACGAAATGTCAATACTTTATCAATAAACCATGAATGGTATGAAATAACACATCCACAGTCAAACATATCACAAAACCTTCAATACAATATGGATGTTTTGTATCATAATAAATCAACTTCAAATAAGCATAAAATCCATAGAAGGATGTTGACATAAATGAAATCAAATCCTTTTTAGATAAATATCTCTTTCGATTTTGAAATCATTTAAAAGTCATATAACTATAAAATAAATAATTTATTTTGAAAATATTCTTATAATATTATAAGGGAAGCTTCGACGATGTTATAATGGAAGAAAATAGCCACAACAACTATATAAGTTAAAAAACATTCTTACCTTAAATTTGACTAAAAGGTCAAAAAGTACCTTGTTTGGAAAATGAAGGAAATATTCATTTATAAAAATCTTATAAAAGTCAAAAAAGGGTATAAAAGACATTAAAACATAGTTTAGTAAATAGTAAGAATTTTCTGAAATACATTTTTTTGAAACATGGATGTGGATGATAAAGAGGTCCCAGTAGATAATTACGTATAAACAACCTCGGATAATGAAGAGATTGTAGAATTAACACTTACCTTGTACTTTTCCTTGGTCGAGGAAAGGTTATCCTCATTAATAATGGTGAAATAATTGTCATTAAATTATACAATAATCATATACATTAATATTATCATATATGATCTTTTAACATTTCTTTGTTAATAATATCTTAGAATTATCGTCATTTCACGTGTTAACAGATTTGTTTCCCTTTACATTATTTATTATTTGAGTCTTTTTTATGAATGGGATGTATCTTATTCATATCCATAATTATATCATGTCTTTAAACATTATTTTTAATCATATAATGTATGTTATTCTTGAATGGATTCAATGGGGAATGAATCTCATCGCGTTCGTGGAGACAGTAATCCGTACGTATGCACAACTGACAATATCATTATTTTGATATTAAAATAATATATAATTGGATGGTATATCATATATACCGAATCATTATCATGTTATATTTATTATTTACAACAATTACACATTATTATTATACCCAACCAAATAATAATTTATTGAATAACAATTAGACCAAGACGTGGAGACGGTAAGTCGTATGTATGCATGTATGGTGACATTTCACTCAAAGTATGGATAGAATAACAAACTTGGTTGTACCATATTTATAATAACATAACATTATATAGATGATAATGGAGTTATTATTTTATAATGGAAACAAAAAAGAAAAAGGAAGTAGGAGAAGAAAGGAACTTGAAAGAGGTGGTGAGATATTTACCTCTTCTTCGGGTTCTTCCTTTTGATATGATCAAAAGGGCTCTTTAGGATGGCTTTATAACTAATGGAAGGCCTCTAGGATGAAGGGAGTAAAATTGAGAGGGTATTTGGACAGTTTATGGCCGATCCAAATTGCTTTGATGGTGTGAATTAGAGATAAGATGGAGTGCCTATTATAAGAGGGGTGCGAGACACTTTAGGAAAATCTAGAAATGTTATTTTACAATAAAATCATTTTCGGTTTATAATTCCACAAGAATAAATTATTTGGATAATAAGGTGGTTATGGGTCGAAAACAACTCAACCAATTGGTTTTAGATAGGTTTGGGTCACAATATAACTTTATATTTTATATTTAACTCTTTGTTAAATAGTTTGACATTTACCATGTCTCTTTGTATTTTTTTATTATGTGGTTAATAAATATACTATATAGTTCCAAGAAAACCCCAATTGTTTCATTAATGACACAAATATTATTATATAATTCCTTTTTCTAAACCTTATATTTTTAGGAATAGAATATTAGTTAATAATATATTTTTTGTTTTAAAAACTCTTTTATATCAATTTTGACACTATTTGGTATTATGTTTTTTCTAAAGTCATAACAACATTTTTACTTCAAACAAAATTAATATAACCAACTCTAATATGTCATATTAAACTATAAAATTAGTGTAATTTATAAAAAGTATCAAATTACATTTATTTGGATATTAATAATATCAATTATATTAATATTTCATTAATTTGGTAATTACTGCTTCATCATTGTATCATAAATAATTAAATTATTTAATGTCTAAAAAATATAAATAAAATAACATTATGTAGGAAATATTTTTATATTTCAAATTAATATTTATAGTTTAATTTATCTTATTTTTAACCCTATATTAAAAATAGTTTAGTTATTAAACATTGAATTTAAAACTTTTAACTCTTCTTTGAATTAAATAATAATAAATGTCCTAATCTAATCCATGTGAACCTAAAGGATCGTATTTTATTCTTAAGGTTGTTTTTGGTAGAATTTCACTTATTAAATAGAATTAGTACATGTTTTATGGTAATAATAACATCATTTTTACCCTTAATTACACTATTTACTTTTAACCGTGTTAATAAAAGTATAAAAGTTACTATTCACCAAAAGTAATTTTTAACTTATTGAACCAAATTTTACATACTGATATCAATTGTGTCTCTAATATTTGTTTAATTCATCTCACAAAAGAAATAAAATTACATTTTTTGGGAATTTTTAAAATCTCCTAGGAGGTGGGTAAAAGACGGTGAAAAGTTCAATATAATTTTTATATATATAAAATTGTTATAAACTGACTCCAATAAATTACATTAAATGTATACAGGTATTATGTATCTATTTTTACCTAAAATAAATTTAAATAAAAATAATAATTATTTTAAAAAATTGGTTTTAAACTAGAACTTAGTGTTTTTCAGTATTCATCAAAAATTGAATGTTCCTAGAAAAATACCGAATATTCACCCTAAGATAATTTTGATATTCCAAATCCAAAAATGAAGTCCATTTTGAATGATAAAATTTATAAAATTTTAAAAAGTGTGTATTACTATTCATATCAGGTAGTTTCATTGGTTGTGGTGTGATAGAACTCGAAGTTTCATACAACACACACTATTGTATTATTCATAGAGAAGCATACTGTGGAAGCTTGGGGTGTTACAAATGATAATATTCAAAAAGGGGAAACATGGGACATGCATATACAACATGTTATTCAAAAAACAAAATTGGTAAAACACTACCCCACAAGCTTCTCGAGCATATGACCAGTCCTCTAATCTTATGATTCACAAATAATTAAATCATATCAACTATATGGTGTTGGGACCATTACCCTATCCATACATGTGGTCATGTAAACTACTAAAATACCAAAGACAACACCAATATTGTGTAAAATGAAATCCCAATTGGCCACCACCGATGGTTTCTAAAATTAACCCAAGATGTGTACAGAGCTAAGTTGTGTGAAGTAATAAAAAATAGTAAATAATGTTAAATAAATAATCACCATCCTTCTCATGTTATTATTGGACACATGGTGGCTCTATCGGATTCGTCTCAGGTTGGAATGATAGTCCGGTCAATAACCATATATATTGTAATAATACACTCACATATATGTATATATAAATTATATTTATATATTTTATCCACCTGGATCCACTGGGTACATGGGGATCTAATCATCCTTATACAAAGATACTTGGTGCTGGCTAGACCATGGTGTAACTCAACCATCCACAACTAGTCTAAATGATCTTATAATTTCATGAAGAGGGTATATTCCTTGAATCTTATAATAATTGGGAGATGTCATGATTAAAACTCTATATAGGATGGGTGATATGTCATGCTCCACACCTGATTAAACAAAGAGTGAAACATCATGAAAAATGGGTCCCTTAACTATTTTACACATCAAATCTCATTGGTGTAATAATAATAGTAATAACAAAATTAGGGATCACATCACTAGAATTATAATCATCAAGCCCAATATATATGTGGGTTCCACAATTCATTTAGTCAATAGATTATGAATGAATCCCTTGGTATGGCCTTTAAACCAATTTAAATTTATTCAATTAGTCCATTTCATTCAATTATGTTGGGAAACCCACATGATGTAAGACATTCAATTTATACAATCCATTTAATGAAGTAGGTCATTGATAGTTCAATTACAAAGTTGAACGATGCACTTATGTGGTGCTATTATCAACCACGAAATTACATAAAAGAAAATTTTCATTTATAGATTAATCCATGAACATAAGAGGTTCTTTGGTTCTATAAAAATTTATATAATAGAGGAAAATTCAATTTATAATCCATGACAAATTCTTAGAAGGCATTCTACCCATTTATTCAATTAAATACAAAGGTGGATTTCAAACTGGAACACCGAAGGGGTGTCTATAACTGAGGTCAATATCCTATAATCACATTATGAGGATCAATAGGAGTATAAAACATGGTCATATCAATTTAAAATCGAAGAAAACAATATAACAAAATATGCATAAAAGGCCGGTTTGTGGCACAACAATTCACTTATGAAAACAACACACTTAAAAAACAACTATGCCACCTATATTAGGTCCATTTCTGAGTCCTCATCCAATATCGTCATCATATTTGATTTAGATTAAATAAAATTAGAGAAAATTAAAATGCCTTGAAAATAGGTTGAATGAGATCACCCCAAAATAGAACAAAAAATATGAAGAGAAGTTTATATTGAAATAAAAAGGATTTGAGATCTTGATGTGAGCTATCCAACTCTTATGAAGGAACATTATTCTATGTCCAGGTTTAAAATATATCAACAAGCCTTGAATATATAAGATGATTCATCATGTGGGAGAAGGTATCATGGTCCATTCGAAATGGAAAAAGAAATACCAAAATATGTTTTAAAATATCATTAAGGGAAAATTTGGAATTTCACACACAAAAATTGGGGTACATGGTTTCACCACATGGTTTTTCTAAATCATGTGATAAACATGATCAACACATTATCAAAAGAGGGATCCCAAATAGTTAAGGAACCCATTTTTCCTAACCATGTGGAAACCATGTACAATGCCTCAGTCAAAATTCTACAGTTTATTTATGATCATGTGCCTCATGTTCCATGGTCTTAGACAATTTTTGTGGCCCCTACTCCTCAAAATGTTCCATGCATGGTTACCCAACATGATTTGTAATAACCATGTGGTAACCATGCGATGTACTATTTATGAACATTTTTTTGTAAATAAAATCTATGAACAAGCTTCGAACACTCATGGGTTCTTCTCTAGTCTGTAGTGTACATCTACCCAGAGAAAAAGAATGATTAAAATTGAAAAACAAATAAGTATCACCATCTTGAAAAACAGTTCGTTAAAATCTATCCTCCTTAACGAAACACATTACTATGTTTTCCTTTTAAGGGTAAGGTGGTATTCTAAGAAATGGTTTCTAGCCCCTGATCTAATACCTCATTTTCCTACTCATAGGTAATATCTTGTACTCCGCCATGCTATCATAGCACTCGTACCAACCAAATTGACCTACCTAAGAGTGTCTTCACATATTGATCCACATTACACACTGGATAATACTCAAAAATATAACTTACTTCCAATTCTTCCTCATATGTTTGGAAAACATTTGATGGGTCTAAATGATATTGGAGAAGTAGAGATATGTGAAAGACATCATGCATAAATATAAATCTATGAGGAAGTGATATCTAAAAATCCACTAGAAAGATCAAATTCAAAACCTAAATGGGTAAAATGAATCGAGGATAAATCTTACTCAACCTAAGAATACATCTATAGAACAACCAAGGTGAGACATAAAATAATACTCGATCTCTGGCCTCAGACTCAAGAGGTTGTCAATGTCAGATTGAATATGACCGCTATATAGAATGATCTATCATTAAGTGCATTTGGATTAAATGGCCCTACATTATAGTCTCATGAATGAGATGTAGTCCAAAAAATGTTTTGTACCACACATCAAACATTCTTAGAGGTAAAAAATAAGGCCTACCATATAAGGCTTCATAATGATCCATCATGATGATATCATGAAATATTTTATTATAAAAAATCATCAATGGTTATGTTTTTCTACCATGAACCACCGAAGGCAATGAAACATGCTCATAGAAAGTCCTCTAACACCTAAATTGTATTTTTAGTATATTAATCAGTTTTTTGTTGATTGGCCATGCTCAGAATCACCGGTGTACCCAAATCCTTTTTCCAACCCTTCTATAAAATAGATGTGAGTTGAGAATCTTGGTCAGAAATGATAGATCATGGATCTCCAAGAAGATATAGGGCCTCCATATTGTATATTCTCCCTATCTTATCTACTGATATGGTCTACTAAATAGTTAATATGTGTGTGACCTTCATCTAGTATTCACTGACAACCCACACTATATCATTTCAATGAGGTTATCTTGCAAAACCAATCATGAAATTCATTGAAACATCATCTCATTTATACTAAATAATGGGAAACAACTATAATATAAATGTTGGTATTTGTTCTTCAGCCATCACCTACAGATAGGTGTCACATCGAGTGATAAATATAGAAATATCCCATTTCTTACTGTGCCAGAAATACTGACACCATATGTATTGATACATCATGGTGACACTAGGATGAAATAACCAATCTGGGGCATTAAATTCCTACATCAACTCCACTCTACTATCTAATGGGACCCATATAATTCAATGAAATAATAATTTATCATTCAATCCACTAACTAAAATGAAAATAAATAATCACATAAGATGCTTTTTCTTCATAAAATTACCTTAGAATCAAATAATTGCAACAATCACACCCATTTTATAAGGTTTGTGTTCCCTACTAAGGTTGTGAGGGTAGTAAATCCCTGACCCCATTGAACTACAATGTGTAACTCTGAGAAAATACAAAAGTTTCCACTGGTCTCCAGGACATCCTGTGTTTTAGTCTTTAATCACCTAGCATCAAAACAATTATCACCTTTACCATGTGTGTATGCATGATATAAATCAAAATGTTGCAAGTATTCAACCAATTTGTGCTACCTGAGGTTTAGATCACACTGTGTAATGATGTACTAGATAATTTGGTTATCACTGAATATAAAATAATGATCTCAAAGTGTATATTCTCTCTAATATTCTTGAGCATTAACGTCAACTACCAACTATAGGTAATTTTTAAGGTAATTATGCCCATGAAGTAGGAACTTATGAGACCCATACATGATGACTCTCTCATTCTGCATAAAAAAATCTCCCAACCTGTTTCCTGAAACATCATAGTAGAATTTATATGTCCTTATTGGCTCCAGTAGAATCAATACTGGTTCTAAAGTCAAATGAACCTTCACCACCTAAAATGTTTCTTTATTATATTCTGACCATATGAATGTCACAAAATTTTTAGTTAGACCTCTAGGAATCACTATAATGTGTGAGAAATCCTATATGAAGCATTTTTAATATGATTCTCACGCCATTAATGTTCATTTAAAAACTATGTTCATAGTATTATCTAATGAAACTATTGGTCTCACTTTATATGAGACTACAAAAAAAAATTATTTTTGTTTGATGTGACCTAGAAGTCGGCTTTATCATTCCAGAAGTAGAATTTACTGATCTTATCATAAACATAATGCTCTGTTAGTGTAATCATAACTGTGTAAAGATTGTTGGAATGGGAATGTTGAGAGTTTTATTAGAATAATCTTTCAACCACCAATAATACCATGAATGCATCCAGGTATGGGTGAAAAGCCTAATTCATAAGAGCTATAAAAATTGTAGGTTCATTCGTAAGACCAAACAACATAACTGGGTAATGATAAAGAAATTATCTGATCCTTAATGTTGTGTGTGGTATGTCTAATGATATTGCATTCACCTGATGATACGAATACCTAAAATTAATAATTAAAAACACAATGTATCATCTTATAAAATAAAATAGTTTTTCTATTCAAGGAAGTGGATAGAAATTCTTTATTGTAAGATGGCTCAATCGATAGTAATCCATAAAATGTCTGATGTTAACATCCACTTTCTTGGAAAAAGGACTTGTGAATCCCAAGGAGAAGTTTTGGGGAGTATAAATCTTTTATCCTCTAGAACTTCTGAGTATTTTTGGAACTCCATATGCTCCATAGGTACCATCCTACAAAGAAGAATGGTCACTATTGTATCTCCTAAAACATGATCAATATTAAACTCTACCTCTATGATTGGTGGAATCCCATAACACTCATCAGGTTAGACGTTAATGAAATTATCTACTATAGGATGGAAATAGTAGTTCATATCCCCTAATCATCCATGAAATGATTGGTGACCTGGTGTTTCACATCACACATGTTTTACTACTCATGTCCATATTAGGTTCTGAAACATTCCATTCACCCATAAGCATGTGTTTACCTCCCACTGGTGATGTAATCATTACCCTCTAATGATAGTAGTTGATATGGGCTTGATAGGGATCTGACCAAAATATTACTAGGGTTACATCAAATCCCATAAATATTAGTAAAAAATAATCCCATATGAAGAGATATCCACTTGTCTCATAGTGATAATATTTACCATCAAAAAACACTCTTATCAGATACCTAACGAGGTATTGACTGTCATAATGACACGAAAGTGTCTGATATCATGGTACATACCCTCTGTAATAGTCTTGAATATTAAATTGGGAGATTTGAATGATTCAAATAATGTGGAATCTAATGTAGAGATCACTATAATTGTACCTCCATATTTATACAGTCTAGTACTCTGATCTTATGGAATTATACGGCATGAAACTGGATTGAACTATTTCCATGAGTCACAACATGACTGCCCTAAGCAAGAAAGCTCAACTATTGATGAGAATAATGATTCTGACAACCATTTATTTGATTGCCACCTTGGAATGAGTACCACATTGTATTCCAACTTCCTTCCTAACATGATACTACTAGACTTACTCTAGAAGGTGGGGTGCGTGTATATCCACACTCACTGAGAAATTATGGATATGTCCTAAAGAATGGTAAGGTAAGAGAAATCCTACATCAGACTCTACACTCCAATGGATCTCCTAAACACTGAGGTTTTTTATTTATCGGATTCCCAAAGTGTTGAAATATTAATAAAATGTCAGTATGAGGAGGAAAACTACAGATACCTATTGAAGAAACCTTTATGTGATGCTTGCGTCCTCTAGAGGAAACAATCACATGTTTAAGAGTTGAACTTCCCTAACAATCACCATCTTCTTTTCATAGATTCCTCTATCTAATAAAATCTTGATTAAATATAGCCTAAATATTAGTCAATCAAATAACACTGTCATGTGACTGGATGGAATATAGAATACCATCATTGATTCATCTGATTTTTATAAGAAGATAACCCACTAGAGTCATTGTGAACCATTGAAAAACCAAAAAATGAGAAGAATATTCCATGATAAGAATAGATCCTTGATTCTAATTCATAATATTTTGTTCGCAGTCAACCCATAGGGTTTGTGGAAAATATTATTCCTAGAATATACTCTGGAAGTCTTCCAAACCCATATTTATATCTCAATCTTATTGGGTAATAATATCCCACCATCACGTAGCAAAAGTTTGTAGAACATCCACAATAACATTAAACCTCTACTATGGGGGAATTTCTCGATGCTCAAATATAGAAATAATAGATTCAAGTAAATAATCATTTTCAAAGGGTCTCCCATCCCCCAAAAAGTTCCAAGTATGATGATAATATAATTATCGAGTCAACTCTTCTATAATAAAAGGTAGATAGAGAAAATATTTTTATATTTTTCCTTGTGTGGAAGAGACCCTCCCAGAAATGGTCATCTATGTCCATATCAAGAAAAGAGAGAGGTTTCATATGGGGAACTATAGGATGAATCCATGGTAGATCATGACCCACCACCTTCAGTGAAAGTTCTTCACCCCCTTCAGGGTGTACGCACAGTGGACGTTGTCGAGGCATGATGCTACAATTCTAAACACACACCTCAGATGAGATCTTAATAGTCATGAGTTAGTAGATATATAACTATGAACGGTATATTGACATCTTATGAATAGATCCCATCTCTCCGCCTTATCCAAAAGCTCAGTATAGGTTGTAATGATATACCATAATAGTACATAATTACATAGAGACACGTCAACTACCTACTATTAAGGCCGTGTTTAGGTCTAGGTCATAGTTGACATGTATACAGTGACAACTTATTTTAAAATTTGTACTCATTTTTTATTTATACCCATTAATGTATTTAAATATCTACAATGGTTGAATTAGATGGATCAAAACTTTTAATCCATAATGGCATGTACACCTCATGATCCAAAATATAAAATCCACATAATCCATACCATAACACATTCTATCCACAATGACCAATGGTTCATGGCTCAACATGACATAACTTACTTCCTAAGGATTTTAATTTGACCAACGTCGGAAAATATTGTTTGGTTAAGGTAGAAACATTAATGTTTAATTATGTTTTCTTAATCGTGCAATTAATGTCCGCACATTTTCATATATAATAAAGTACTAGTGATAATCAAATGGAAAATTCATGCTAAAATTAGACGTGGAATGAAAATAGGCATAAATTATCAGTCCTATTTTTTCCAAAATTTTTCATGTCATGAAACACCCTCATTTCACTGGGATGAGATAAATTGAATACCATCTCAATAATATCAATAATAATAACATAATAAAACGTTTGTGTCACCCAATGGTGAATTCATATCAACTCTAACATGCATAATAAATAAATTAAACTATCCATACTTGGTAATTTGGGTTTCCCCTATACATGGGTTAGTTATTCCCAGACATAGGATCATTAACAAATTCCATTGGCTATATGTCTCTTGTCTAATACACAAAAATGATGAAAAATGAAAAATAGTTCTTGGATATCATTTTGTAACATCCTAACACAGTATGCACTAAAATGGGTCCCCAAGCTTGTGGGTCACATTGGATCGAGGGAACCTCTCCATAAACTAGAGTAAGTCAATAAGCAACGAGGTTTTAAGGTAGTGCATTGTGGATTTTATACCCTCATATCAAAGTAGAATAGTAGAAAACAATAATAAGAAAAAAATACTGAAATCATGATATAATAGACACTATAAATATTTTTACAGTAACCCATCATAGTAGAAGTATATAAAATATATAATATAATAATCCTTGGAAGGGTAAATATCTAAAAAATTAAATATTAATATCAAAATCAAAATTATGAGTAAGATACATGATGTCATGGAATTATTCTATAAAAAGGGTAAAATATGGGACAAACATATATAAAATTCAATTCAAAAATAAAAATAAAATAAAAAGACTATTCCACTTAAATCGTGACTATATGTTTAGTCCTCTTCTCATATACACTAAATTCAAGTAAATCATATCAAATATTTGTACCAAGTAACTTTCCCTTATATATACCTAAGGACAAGTTATTTACCAGGGTAGTAAAGGAATCCCAAGTAGTGTATGAGATAACATCCCAGTATACCACAACCAAAGGTGGCTATAAGTAATCCATGTAGAGTAAATATCTAATAAGTGTAGAGTTATAATGATTAATAAACAATCTTAAATGAATAATCACAAAACTTCTCAGGTTTCTATAGGACACCTATTGGATCTACCTACTTTTCCTCAGTCCGGATTATATTATGATCAGTAACCATATATATATTTAGTAATAATATATATATGTGTGTATTGTATTGTTATATATTGTCTCAACATATTTGATCGGTGTATGTGAGGTTGTAAATAGACAAATACAAGGATACTTAGTATCAGTTAGATCATGTAATAACAATAGCCTACATGACATGTCTAAAAGAACTTATAAGCTCAAGAATAGGGTATATTCCATGAATGTCATAATGTATTTGATATGTCATTCTGAAATCTTGATATCATTTGGGTGAGATTTCATAATAAATACCCTAAACATTGGATGATGTAACTTAATTCCCCTCTCCCATATAAAGGTATAATGGTGAGAGACATAATGAATAACACCCAATGTATGGGAGAGGGAAGCATTGTGCTCGACAAGTCCCTTAACCATTATCCACAACCAATAATAATGGAATAATCATAATAAAAATAAAAATAAACAATATTGTCACCTCATTATAATTATAAAAATAAGTCTAATATATTAGTGGGTGTCATAATACATTTAATCAATACATTATGAAATATTCCCAGGGCATGGCCTTACTACCCACTGGTAATTAGCAAAGTAGACCATTTAATTCATTTAATTCAGGAAATCCTTCATTATGAAAGAAAATAAGTTTATACAATCCATTAAATTAAACATATAATGGGAAATTGAATTATAAGGTTGAAAAATGAACTTATGAGGTTCCATTATAAATTTGAAATTATATACAAGGTAAATTTCAATTATAAGTTTCAATAATGATTTAATAGGTGATTATTTTCTATAAATATTTATATTATAGATGGTAGTACCATTTACAAAGTGATGAATGCTTTGATGGAGTTTGAGGAAATCAATCAATTAAACAGAAGGGGTATTTTCAAGACGACACACCCAAGGGGTGTCCATAACTATGTTTAACATACTCCAATCACATAAAAGGCTTAAATAGATTATAACAATAAGATAATATCAATTAAAAATCAATGAACCCATTTTAATGTAGTATATGGAAATGTCTATCTTGAGGCATAATTGCTCGACTATGAAAACAACTCACATTTAATGGAAAACAACTCGACCACCTAGGATATGGTCATTAATCCCTCCATGTCCTATAATTGACTCAAATTCAATGTAGATTAGATAAAATTAGATATTTTTTTCCAACACCCAGAAAATATAATGAATAAGCTAACACATAAATTGTAAAATCGATACGAAGATAAACATAGATATAAATATAGAGGATTGAAAATCATTCCATGATCTATACAATGCTTATGATGGATCTTGATTTGGTGTCAAAATATATGAGATATCAATAAGCATAGAATTTTTAAGAGGTTAAAAAAAATTTAGAATGGAGATTGGTCCACTAGAAGTGGGTGAAAGAAAGAGGAAAACAAGGTTTAAACAATTATTAAGGGAAAAATTTGAATTCCACCCACAACAATAGGATTCTTGTTTTGGCCTCATGGTTTAGAAAAATCAGTTTGAAACAATTATCGTATCACATTATAAAAAGTGACCCTGTTATGTTAAGGAAAAAAATTTCCCCTACCATTTACAAACCATGTGAAAGTTCTTGGTCAAAAGTATGCAGTTTTTGCTCATTCGTGCACCGCAGGCCACACAGTTGTAGACAAATTGTGCATCCCATGGCACTCAAAATTATCCATGTATGGTTACCCCACATTTTTTGTAAAAACCATTCAATAATTGTGTTTCCTACTATTTTTCCCATTTTTTGTAATTCTAGGTTCCGAACAAGCACCAGATGCTCACAAAACCTTCCATAGGCTTTAGTCCATGTCTACCAAGAGCAAATAAAGGATTCAAATTAAAAAATGAAGGATCTATAATATTTTGAAAAGATGATTTGTTTCGTAAATTTATGAACATATATATTTATATATATATGTTAAATTTAACTAGAAAACATTATCATAGGATTTTTTTCGATAAATCTGGTTTCCAGCCCAGATTTCTTTGGCTGGAAAACAATCTTCCGACCATGCATATGACCCACATGTTGGTGAATATTTAAAAAAAATTTTGGTATTTTAATTATTATTTTTAATTATATAATTCCCTTAAAAATTATGTACAAAGAAGATCTAGATTGTGAAAATATACTTTCACAAAAATTAAATCTTTGGTTGGTCAGAGTTTTCTTGATAAAAGAGAAAAAGAAATAAAAATACATAAGGGCCCCTCTTATCAGGAGAACTAGTCACCCTTGTCCGCATATAGTTTATAAAGAGTATCCTCAGGATATCCTCCTCCAAACCATCCATTGTATCTACCTCTCCTGCCAACACCAGACCATGTTGGAGGATTTTGTTGTGGATAACACAACCTCATAGCCACATATCACTTGTGGTGATCATAGTAAACTTGCCTCATAAATATTGGTATTTATTTGTTAAAATGTAATTAAAATAAAACACCTTCTATACTCCCTATTTATAGGGATACAAATGCCTCTAAATCCGAATGGAATCATAGAGAATCACAATTTTATTGATTGGTGTTTTAGGTTTCATCTAAGCATCTAATGCCAAAAAGTAAAGCATCCTTCATTGAAGTTCAAATCTCCATTTCTGTAGTGGAGGTAGGCATATTCCATGGAGTAAAAAAGTTTATACTTTCGACACCCCTCCCCCCATTAAACAGCTTTTCCTCTTGACCCATGCATTTTCATCCTATCTAGGTGGGTGAAAAGAAAGTACAATGACTTCACCATTAGCATTAGATTCATTAAATTCAAAAAAACCATGAAAAAGAAGAAAAAATCATCAATAGATGTGATCACAAGAACAAAATAACATAACCCAAAATTAAATTATACCTAGAGGATTAAAATGTGTAAACCAAGATTCTTGGGTGGTAGGTACTGTAGACAACATTCATAATTTTACTTATCCTTATTTCATTTGGATTTTTGTGTATTTGTATCACTATAAATAGGGAGTATCCTTTCTTTGGTTTTCAATCCTAAGAAAAAATAAATAAAAACCCCTTTATTTTTCTATGTAAGGAACCAACTACTATTGTTGGACTAGTGGAGTGATGAAATCCAATGAAGCTTGATGGATGTATTTGGACCTGGAGGATTGGGTGGCACATATTTCCACCAATATTCAGACTTTTATTTATCTATATTTCATTTAATTTTTTTCTATTTCAATCCCTATAACTAGGTTGTATCATGTGTGTTGTATTTAAATAATAATATAATAAATAATAACATGTTTCCTGCTGCTAAAGATTTAATATGGAGATCACATCCAATGATCACCATCTGTGTTTTTCGATGCGAGAGCCTCCATCAGTGCTATTAGAGGGATTTAAGTTGGACATGTAAGATCTAATTCTATTTCTAGTGCAAAAAACAACCTTCAATGGTATTAGTGTTTTTGAAGCTAATATTCACCAAGGGAGATCCTCAAGATCCCATGATATCTACAACCAAATTATAGGACCAATAAAGAAGAAAGTGAATAGTAATTCTAATATAAACTCATTAGAATGATATTTTCCCCCATTTTTATGTTTATCATTCTTCATTTTCCAATAAAAAATGGGATCCTACATTTGAAATTGTGTAAAATAACTTTTTCCTTTTCTAAAATAAATATTCTCATTTTGGAAAGTGGTTTTAACCCCACTTTTATTCATCATTTAGTATCCACCACAATTCATGCCTCACCCCATTTTAAAAAAAATCACAATTTTTTTATAACCCCTAACATTCCCACCACATCCTCCTCTATTTAAGCTTCTTATATTCTAAAACCATTATCTACGAAATGGAAATTCAATGATCCTTCATATACATATATATATATATATATAAGATTGAAATTCTGAAAAATAATATTGATCTCTAATTTTGAAAACAATACTGCAATTCTAAATAATTAATTAAAATCTATAGTATCTGAAAAAATTATTTTTAGGGATACTTAATTTTTTTTCATTGATGATATTTGTTTACTTCCTTATAGATACCAATGAAGAAAACCAACATTTTCCTCCTTCTTTTCTATTCTCTCAGAGTTGAATCAAGCATCTATACAAAAATCTGCCAAATAACATGAGTTGGTGTCCTATACAAATTTAATTCTGAATGTAAAGACCTTTATCAAAAAAGTATCGTGTGAATCATTTTCAGTTTCCTTGTTATTGATTCATCAAAGTCCCATGTTGGTTCCATTATTGGAGAAAAGTGGAACCTCCTTTATGTGCTTCTGAGTTACTATAATGTCCCACTACAAATGAGGACATTTTTAAAGATCCCAAGGAATAGGATTCCATTTATAATAATATGATCATATATGAGGAGAAAAAATTGAAAAAATTCCAAATCAAATCAATAAAATTAAATTTGTTTCTTAGTGTTTTGATTTTGTTCCTGCGATCACTTCTAGTGCTCTGCTTATCTAATTCTAAATAAAATATTGAATATATTGTAGACAATGACAATAGTTAAGTCATTCTTTCTATGTTTCACCCTCTTAGATTTGATTAAACTTTCTGGTTCATGAGGAAAACATGTTTATGGGGAGATTTTGGATGTATAAACTTGTATATTCATTTGATGGTACCTACCTCTACTAAAGAAATGGAGGGTTGGACTTCAACGAAGGCTACATGTTTATTTGGAAATGGAATCTTTGAAACATGAGTCATGTGTCTTGTAACACCTCAATATTGTACATTATGTCTCATTTTTAAATTTAATCTCTTCAAGAGCTTGCGTTGCACGCAACACTAAGTTCGAGCGGATCATTGTTTATTATACTAGCCATTTGAAAAGAGTGTATGAAGAGTATTAACCACATTATGATATTTATAAATTTTATTTTTCAAAATATAATTCTTTTTTTTAATTTTTTATATCAAAATTATCTTAGGTTTAATTTTTTATATTTTTCTAAAAATATTCAATTTTTTATGAATAGTAAAAAATACAACAATATAGTAAAAAAAAATTAATTTTTTCATATATAATGATTATAAGATAAAATTATTTTAAAGTTACAGTAGAATAAAAATTCATATATTCTTAAAATTTAGGTTATTGTTATCATTTTTTATTGAAATTTCATATAAAAATTTATTAAACTTTTGAACGTCCATTTTACCCACCTAATAGCCACAACAATAGGATTAATAATAATCTTAATTATCCCATTTTTTGGAACTAAGCTATTATAAATGGACAGAATTTGTTATAAATAGTATGAATGTTTTGGTTTAATAGAAAAACCTAATTTTTGTTAATAGTATGTTTAGTATTTGTTTCTACAATTACGGGTAACTTAGGGTAAGTATAATATCATAAGTGTTATAAAAAATCATAAAACTTGTCATAATTTAACTAGATGAGTGTTTTTCAACCAAATGAATCCTTGGTAGATTTTCGGACCAATTTCAGCTACATGGATGACTTTAATATATAAATGATATTATATTTAATGAAAATCCAATTTCGTTAAACTTTTGTTTGTAATAAGTAAAAAATTGCTAATATTAGGTAATATAAGTGATATGGTCGACTAAAAATTGTATTTAGAAATATAATGTGTTTATATAAATCATGTAACTTTATTTCTAATTTTATAAAATATATAATTAAATTAGATGGAGTGATAATGATGGTATAATAAATGATTTACTAAAGGAAGAATCATTTAATTAATATTAATAATATTAAAATAAATATGATTTAATTAAATGATTCCATATATGATTTTTTTATATAAATTTTACATGTTAGTGATGAGTTAATGTAAATTTTTTGGTAGGAATAAATTTGTTATGATTTTCATAAAAAGGAAAAGTATTAAATACTATCAAAATTGACCTATATGAAATTTTAAAATAAAAAATATTTTATTAAATGAAATAAAAATCATAAAAATCTATATTTCATCCAAATAAGAAGTTTATTTTTTAATTGGTTATAAATGATACTGCTGGAAATTTTTGGCATTTTATTGAATCTATATAAACACTTAAGTGTAAAAAAGACATGTTGTCGAGGTCAGAGATAAATTATTTTACTGAGGGTTAAAGAAAAAAAAGATAAGGTTGGTATTATGACCAAAACATGTCTAAAATAAATTGGATGAAAAATATTATACCCTTATCCCATTAGTATCTATTTTTAGTTTTTTAATGGATTATTTTCAATGAAAATAAAATATATTTTATTTAAATATAACATAGTTACAAAATATCATTGTCTTGTATTTAATATATTTTATGATTCCACATATAGTCAAAATCAAGATTTGAACATATATAAATTTATATATTAATATAAATAATTTTTTTCTATATTATAAAATTATTTTTATTTTTGTGAAGTTATATAATTACCTTAAAAGTCGCTTAAATTCTAAACAAATATTTATTTAATTAATATAAAAATATAATAAGTGATTCTAATAATATTAATTATGAAATATTTTGTATTATTTATTTTGTATAAGGAGTTTACTAGATAAATAAGATATATTATGGATCATTGAAATAATTATTTTTGAATTTCCAATTTTTATTATTGTATTTTTAATCAAATTAAATGAATAGTTTTAAATTTGACAATAATGATTTCTTATTGAGTTAATTTTTCATTAAATTATTTAAAAATAAAAAATTATTAATTAATCATTATGATATAGTATATGGTAGAACATTTATTACAATTTTTACTTATGGGTCATTTTAATGTAATGGGATCAAGAATAGTCTTATTATATTTAAATATTTTGAGATTTTCCTAAACTGCCCCTCCCCTCTCTTACAAAATAGAACTTACTCCCTCACATAATCACACCACCATGATCCTTCTAGATTGACCAAACACTTCCCATTATCCTCAAAATATTCTTATCTAACTTTTTGAGGTTATTTTTTCCCAAAAATACCATCCCTAGTTTCCTAAAGAGGAAATCTAATGGAAGTCCACTGAAGAAGAGGTAATTGTTATACAAATTCAATTCAATTTCATTTCATCTACTACCCCATCATTCTATGTTGTTTCTATACCAATTAAATTAATCAAATATTATATGTATATTAATAAGTTATTATGATTATGCGACAACCATATAATTCTTTTTATACATCCTATAGAAAACAATGTCATCATGTGTGCGTATGCATGGCTTATAGTCTCCAAGTCGTGTTTCCATTTTATCAACACAAATTTATTTTTATGGATATATTTATTTGTATAATGGATATAAATAATCAATATTACATGATATTGATTTGATATATTTAATATTCCATCCATTTAGATACCCTTTTACCATTATGGGAATGATACTGTCACTTGTGTGTTCGTACGACCTACTATCTATATGAGGAGATTAGATTAATTCCCCATGTTAACCAGTCATGAATTATTATAAAATTAATATGATGTTTAAAAAAAATTACAAAATTATTATTATTCTGGATATTAGTAAATATATTCTATTCATACGAATCATGACTTATGAAAAGCATGCATTGGAAAACAAAGAAGATAACACCAAAAACAATGGTGATATTGAAATACTATTATCCAACTGTTATAAGAGTATCATATATGATTTAATAAATATGGATATAGTCATAGTATAATTTAGTAGCATGATTTAATAATTACAAAATATGTTTAAACTACCTCATCCAATGTAATGTACAAGGTAAGGGTTAGTTTCACAATTTCAATTTTATCTGGGACTGTTTATATGTAAGTATTTATTAGGAAATATTTATCAACCATGTCCATGTTTCATTAAAATGATTTCAAAAATATTTTTACTCATATTTCTATATAGATTTTGAATGTCACTTAAACCCATGTTTTACTTTTTATGAAAGGTTTTTGAGGGAATGTTTTTGTCATTTTACCAACAAGGTACTTTATGAAATTTTTTGTATAATAAGAAAGGAATATTTTTTAACTTATACAGTGTGATAATGATTTTCTATCATCTCGACACCTTATCATTTTAATGGTACCCTTAGGGTCATATAAATTTGTTTTCAAAGGAAATGTTAATGTTTTTTTAAAATAAATGATTCTCAAAGTAATAAAGTGGTATTTTCTCATAAATTTTTTTATGAGTGTATTATAGTGTTTTCATTGATGTCAAATTCTTTGTTGAATCTTATGTTTAATTGAGATTGATCTCTTAATATATTATTCACCATATTTCCTTGAATGGTTTTTGATTTATTATGACTATGGATGTGATATTTTGACACCATTCATAACATATAGTTTAAGTGTTTACATTTTTTATGATAGTTTTAATACGAATGTTTATGTTTGTTATGTTTTACCCCATTCATAAGAGGAACGAATTGGACTTTTTAAGTGTCAAGTGGAGATCTCTATAGCCCCTTGATGAATTAATATGTCTCATGGGACAAATAAGATTGATTTTTGGAAAATGCCTTACCCGATTATGTATGGTGTCTTGGTCGACGAATTGTTGTTATGTTTAAGATGTCAAAGATTATGCATTCTCTCTTTAAGAGAATAGTTGTTGATATTTCATGTAATTATTAGACCAGTAAAATATCCATGTGTATGTTTATTTGGAAATATTTAATTTATTCTTGGAATATTATTCACAAGATCTTGTTTATATGGAATGTGTTTTTGGTAGACGCCCTGCTTTAAAAGATTTGGATTATTTGTGACAGCTTCTACTCTATTATTTACCCTTAATGAGAATATGAGATCACCCATTTCTCATGATTTATTTTCAATAGATTTAAGGATATGTATTATGATTGATATAAAGGGATAATATTGGAGAATAATTTAATTCACAAAAAATTATCTCTGATTTATTTTATGTTATAAATTATAATATAATGTCCGTGTATGTAATATATTTTTAAATACTATTAAATTGATTGGTTTTAAGGAATTGATTCCGTATAATCTTTCCAATTTAATAAAATAAATTATTACCTCTTGTATTTTGGGTTCGGGGAGTTACAGTTGGTATCAAATGAAGTTTATTTAAAACCATGGAAACATGATTTAGACAAAAAATTATGAGAGAATATTTCCCTAAAATAGACTTTGAGAATAATTATAGAAGAGTATTCATTAATTTCGGTACAATAGATATTATGTGGACTTCTATGAAATACAACTCTATCTATATACTACATGTGGTATTGGTTCTAGCACAGATTTACGTTGGAGTATCTACTCTAAAAAGGTGTTTCATGCATGACTTGAGGTAACATAGTACACAGAAATGTGCCTTACTGTGCACCTAGTTTGAAACACCATGGGGGATATACATAGGATAATTAAACTTTTTTTCACAAACCATTATGATATATTTAAAAGTAACTATTCCCCTATGGAAACCATTTTTATGAATATGAGATTAGATATGCATAAATTTTTAATTTTTTGTTTGTATTTTTAAATAACAAGTTTTGGTTTATAACCTAATCTAGTGAATGTCATTGTATAGAAATGGATCCCAGTGGAAGAAATTGAAATCCTATAAACTCGGGTAATACTTGTAGGGATTTACCTCCTATGTTAGATAATGATGTTGGATATAGAGCTGATACTAGTTCTGAATAACTTATATCCATATTGAGAAAACTAACTTGGGTTGTGAACAATAATCCAACATGTATACAGAATCCTGATCGACAAAATTGATGAACAATATCAAAATTCATTATAAGGAAACAACATCCAAAATAAAATTGAACTATACATACATTTATATTTGAAAAATGAATAACTGTTAGGACCAATAGTGTCCTATATTACCTGAGTGGGGGGGGTGAATCAGGGTATGGATATTCTTTCGCAAAGTTCTTCCTGCCCCACTGGATCTTGACCTCTTTATTACAAGGGTCACTTTGTTTGCACTCGTGTGCTTATTATGACCACTTCTTTTCTTCTTTATCTAATGATGATACTTTGAATGTAATGCCGGGAAGCAAAAAAGGAAGACACAAAGATTGTTACTTGGTTCACCGTCATTGGGCTACGTCCCAGGAGCATATGTCGACAAGTTACCGGTCGTACCAAATTCCACTATTCTTTACTAGATGTGGATTACAATGCTCGGGCTAGATCACTTCTATGCCCAGACTCACTGACTTTACAAATTTTAGGGTGAGTTCACTGCTTTCCCAAGGGTCACTCCCTGTTTCTCTCTCTATGGCTCACTTCCAGTGGAAAGGATCACCTTCTTACTCTTCCTTTGTTCACTGTGTCGGAAAAGATCCACTCACGGTTTATAGACATGTAGGTCTCTTAATTTTCATAACGGAATGCATCTTTCTCTTTATGTAGATGCTCTTTTGAATCCCAATCTTTCACCCATAGATGAATTTCTCTTTGCACTGAATGTATCAGGCAAACTTCCAGCATCCACGCAGCCTAGAAATTATTTCCGAAAATAAACCTTACTTGGCTCACAAGTATAACTATGCACGCAAGTATTGGTGCGCAAGTCACAACGGGCGCGCATGTCCACCTTAGACACTTGCACGACACAAGATTTCCCAACTCCAAACTTGCATGACTCACTTCCTTTTACGCCCAAACCAATATTGGTGTGCAACTGCCAACTAGCGCGCAACTTCTCACACTGACGCGCAACTTCAACCACCGGCCCGCAACTTCACCTGTGCGACCTCACACCACTTGCGCGACCACCACACCCGCGCAACGGGAGATCTGATTTCTCAAAGTGTTGAACTCTGGTAAATAATGAAGAGGGGTGGTCCAGTATTTATAGTCATTTGGTCAACCATACGTGACGGCGTGCAAGTCACCTGTGCGACCCAGTCTTGGCGCGCATGTCTTATGTCCTCCTAGACACTTGTTCAACGAACTCCCAAACTTGTGAGAACCTATTTCCTTTGCCATATTTTGATCTTCTGATCCTGAAAAAGATATGGTGCGCAATTTTCCTATACTCCAAGTCCTCGGCGTGCAAGTCTCTTATCCAAAAACACTTTTCATGGATCGTTGACCATAGCTCTTGAACTCAAAATTCCACCATGAAATCCCCATTGTCAACAAATTTTCATGTCATGGTTTGCATTGTCAATAATCACAACACAGATGATCACTTTTTCAACAAACACAATCACCTCAAAAATACATCAATGATGCCTTCAGGGTTTTTTCCTAACAATAAGTTATCTAAAGATGTTATTTCTTACGTTGGGTAAAAACAAAAGGGATAAGGTGGTCATGGTAGTTTATCATCTCATAGAAGATACAGATCAACGGTGGTCAATAATTCTAAACACGAATGTTGAATATAAGATATAAATCATGGAATGGAAGGATCTTAATGAAATTTTCCATGAAAAATATTTCCCTCATGAATAGAGATAAGATATAGTGATATAATTCTTATATTTTTGAATAAAAGAGGATAATAATGTTTCTAGATAGGAATCCAATATCACAATATTTGAAAAGAATGTTGTGACCTAAATACATAACCCAAGGAGTAATATTGATTTTTTCGTTGATGGGTTAAATCGATTTCTCTGATAGTCATTGGTCTCACAATCCTTCTCATCATATGAAGATGTAGTCTCATGTGCTACGAAGATGGAAAAGTAATTATCTATGTCTTAAAAAATTAAGGGGATGAAAGGGAAGAAGATAATGGTGGGGAAATGTATGGGAAAATTGAAAAATGGGAAGAATTATTTTCTTTTATGTGATAATTTTGTGACAAAACACCCTATTTCTTGGCCGAATGGAATGTGATTTGTTTACCTATATGGAGAGAATGGTAACCAAAATCATGATTGTATATGAAAAAATAAGGTTGTAAATGTGAAATGATATAATTTTAAAGATATTGGATAATATGAAAATCGTTTTCCATATATTCAAATAAATATAGCTCCATTGAAGTAAAGGGATCTAGGTTAAGCTTATGATGTCACTACAGAGAAAGAGGAATCATTAATGTTTTTTTGTTTTTTGATTCTAGAATTATTATATTATATTATATTTATTATAATCCAAAGATATATATATTGATTATTTTTCAGTAATTTTTCATTAAGGATTTAGAGTCATGATTGATTTTATTATGTTTTTTAATGTGATCAAATATAAGGTATGTATCAATAAGATCTACATTTTTTTCTTTTGGGGATCTGATGTTATTATTGATTTTAGAAATTTAGAGGCCTATTTAAAATGATATTATAAACAGAATTATTTTAGAAAAGTTTTATTGTTGGAATTATATAATTTGAACGTTTGATATTTTAATGTGAGGCTACATTATGATTTATTGGATACTTTAGGCTGAAGTTTTTGGTTTTATTAAAAATTTAGAGGATTAGGGAAATACTTGTGAGCCTAATGAATTATCAAAACTTTTTTAGGATTGAATATTTTATTTTGAACATTAATTTCCATCTATAAGGGATGAAGTAAAAATTGAGAAAATCTTTTCCAAAGGATGAGATTATGCTTATGACATGGAAATAAATACAATATGTTCTTATCTAAATAGAAAAATAATTCTTCAACTCTTGGGAAAGGATCTTGAAACAAAAAATGTTATCCTTGTACTTTTTTCAATGGATCAAATAGTCCCTTATATCATCATAGATTTATAGCTTTGTGATTTTTTACTTTCTTCTAACCTAGTTCTCTATCACTCTCCATCTGAACGTGACGGTTAAATTTTTCATTCAAGTACTTGTTATCCTACATGGAACCCTAGTTTTTGTCATATCTTGTAACCTATGTAATTTTCTTTTTTTATTTTATAGTGGAAGATTTATCAACCCTTATTCTAATGTGGGATTTCAATAAAAGAATTTAGAGTAGTAAAACCTTAGTTACCAAATCCAAATTGACTAGTTACAGGGACACATTTTTTTAAGGAGGGATTAATGTAAGACCTCGATATTTTAAATTTTGTATATTTTTTAATTTAATCTCCTCAATAGCTTGTATTGCACGCACCACCGAGTTAGAGCACACTATGATCTGTCAATCTAGCTATTTAAAAAAGCGATTATGAATTGTATAAACCAATTTAAGAAATTTATAAATTTTATTCTTCAAAATATAAATCATTTTTGAATTTGTAATAAAAAAAATTAGCTTAATGGTAATTTTTGATATTTTTCTGAAATGTTTCAATTTATTATTAATAGTGAAAAATAATGAATTGTATTTAATAAACTAACCTTACATTTATATAATATTTATATATTAATTTTATTTTAAAGTAAATATAGATCAATTAAAAATATATTAATAAAAATATGTTTATTCTAATAATTTATATGTTTAAGATAGATATAAAAATATATTGAGCTTTTGGACGCCTATTTTTCTAGTCATCTCGACATATGTGCGGAATTAACATTATACATAATTTTTGAGTTTCTCTAAATTGAATTTCAATAAATGGATACACATGGTTGTATTTAGTATGAAATTTTCGATAAAGTAGGAAAACATAATTTTTTATGAATAGTAATTTTATATTTTTACAATAGTCAAGGGTAAATCTAGTAGCTATGGTTAAAAATAATATTATAAGAATTATAAAATTACCCAGAAACAATTACAAATTTAATTAGATGATTGTGTTTATCCAAAATCATATTTGGGAATATTTTTGGAACACATGGATCAATATGGATAACTTTAATATATTTATCTTATTATATTGAATGAAAATCGAATTTTTTTATACTTTAGTTATTAAAAAGTAAAATATTTCTAATATGAGGTTATATAAATGATACCGTAGAATATAAATAGTGTTTATAAATATATAATTTTTATATACAACATTATAATTTATTTATAATTTTATATAAAAATAAATAAATTAAATGATGACACAATGATGTTGCAGTAATTGATTTATTAAAAGAAGAAACTATTAAATGATATTAATAAAATTAAAATAAATATAATATTATATATTTTAATACATCCCTGAAATTTATGGATGATATTATCAATATATGTATGATATAATTTTTTTTTATTTGAATGAATAATGTTCTTATGATTTTTATAAAAAATCAAGTAAAAAATAGTGTCAAAATTTCCGAAAATAATATTTTCCAATAAATAATATTTAAATAAACTATATAAAATTAATAAAAATCATTATTTGACCCAATTAACTAGTATTATATTAAATATTTCATAAATTATCCAATTGGGGTTCTTTTGGTAATTTATGTTAACCATATTAACCTTATAGTGTAAAAAATATATGTTGTCATGGTAAGAGTTAAATTGTTTAACAAATGGTTAAAGAAAAAAGATAAGGTTAAAATTGTATCCGAAAAATATCTAAAATTATTTTTATGAATAATATTTGACCATTATCACATTATGATAAATATTTAGCTGTTTAATGAATACATTTCCATTAAAAGAAATTATATTTATTTAAATCAAAGATCATTACAAAATATGAGTATCGTGTATTTAATATCTTATATGTGTCCTCATAAGGAAGAAATGAAGATATGAATGAATATAAATGTCTATTTTGATATAAAAGAAATTAGTTTGATTACATTAATATATTTTTATGTTTTAGAAGTTATTTAATTTACTTAAAAGTGTCATTAATACAAAAACTATATTATTTTAATTAACATAAAAAGAGAATAAATGATTTTATTGATTATAATTGTTTTATATTTTGAAATATTTATTATTTATAATAAATTTCATAGATCTATAAAAGATAATATAAATTTTTTAAAGCATTATATTCTTATTCCAGCTTTGTTATAATGTATTTTATGTAAAGTTAAATGAATATTATTATATTTTACAATAATGATATCATATTGAATTAATCTGTTATTAAATTATTCAAAAATATAAAACATGTTAAATAATTACAAGTAGATATAATATGGTAAAACATGTAATATAATTTTCATTTATGGGATATTTTTATTTATTTGGATCTTGAAAAAGTCTTATTATATTTTAATATTTTCTGAGTTTCCTAAAGTGCCTCTCCCCTATCTTATAAAAAGGAATCTCCTCCCTCACCTCCTCAAAAATAAATTAAACCTTCTTTCATGACCAAAACCTTCCAAATTATCCTATAAAAGTTCATTAGTTATCTTTGGGAGGAATGTTTTTGTAAAGATAACATCTATAGTGTCCTTATGAAGAGATCCAAAGGAAGTCCATCGAAGAGGAGGTAATTTTTTTACCAATTCAATTCAATTTATTCTCTAATTAAATATCATCATAAATTGTTTACATAAAAAATTAATAACTCCACTATAATATATAAACAGATATGTTTTTATAATTACTGTATAACCATATTCTTCTTTTTATCTATCGTACAAAAATAAATATAATCATGTGTGTGTAGGTACCACTTACCGTCTTCACGCTGTTGTGTAATTTTTAATCAGCACTACATTAGTTGTATGCATATAATGATGGGTATTATGGATATATATAAGAATTATTAAATTATAATGATTTTGTATATTTAATATGTAGTCCAATTCCATACCATTTCACCATTTAGGGAATGATTTCATCTAGCGTGTGGACATAAGACAATTTCCACAACAAGATGAGATTCATTATCCATGTTAACCATTCATCAATGATTATAAAATTTATTTGACGAGTTAATATAATATTTATAAACATAAAATAATTCTAGATATGAATAAAATATTACCTATTTAGAAGAAATATGACTTAAAAAACAAAACATAAATAGGAAAATGAATAATTTAACACTTGAAACAATAGTGATATGGGAATATTATTAACAAAACCATATTAGAGGATCATATATGAAAACATTAATATGTATATGGTCCCGGACAAATACAATAACATCCTTTAACAACAATACAGTAGGTTAGCACACCCTCGACTAAAGGAATGTACAAGCTAAGGGTTAACTTCGCAATTTCAATTTTCTCTAGTATTGTTTATACTTAAGTATTTATTGGGTCATATTTATCATCCATGCCCATATATCATAAAAAAATTCCAAAAAAATTACTAATATTTATCTACAATTGTTTAAAGTCACTTATTCCCATTTTTTATTCAAATAAATCTTTTTGAAAGGAATATTTCTATCATTTTGTAAATGAGGTACTTTTTGAACTTTTTGATAAAATAATGAAGGAATGTTTTTTATCTTATGTGGAGTGAGAAACGTTTTCTCCCATTGTGATGCCTTACCATTTTAAACCATCCCTTACAAGCATATATGGTTATTTTAAAATGATTTGTGAAGGAATATTAAAAAAAATTCAATGTAATAAATGAATATTTTCTCTTAAAATTTTTAATGATTATGTTAGTTTATTTTTATCTATGTCAACATCTATTGTTGAATATTATCTTTAATTGAGGTTCATCTCTTAAGATATAATATAACATATTATCTTGAGTGATTAAACCTTTTTTTTTTACTGTGGATGTGCTTTTTTTGATAGGATTCACAGCTTGTGGTTTATTTATTAACATTTCATATGTTTGTTTAATGCGAATGTTTATGTTTGTTATGTTTTACCCCTTTCATAAGAGGAATGAATTGAAATTTATATGCGTTGAAAGGGGTCTGCTATATACCCTCAATACGTCAGTAGGTCTCATGAGAAAAATATGTTTGGGTTTTTGACTAACAACTTACCCGATTATGTATGGTATCGTGGTCAATTACATGGTGGTATGATTAAGATTAAACCCATAGTTCATTCAATCTTTATGAGATTGGTAACTGATATACCATTTTATTACTCGAATAGTTCAATATCTATATGTATTTTTATATAAAAATATTTAATGTATAATTTCCATATTTTGATTAATATTTCTAAAAAAGGATGATTATTTTATTATAAACTTCTCCGTAAATGTTTAAGGTTAATTTTCATAGAATATATTGTTTTATTTACACTTAATAGGCATATGAGCTCAGTGATTTTATGTGATTTAATTTCCTAGAGTGATAATATGTGTATTATTGTTGATACATATAGTTATGATATGAGAATAATGTTGTTCTCAATGAATTTCCTATGTTTTATTTTAGGTTATGATTTATAATGCAATGTTCATATATGTAATCTATTTTCCAAGACAACTAAACTAATCCGCCCCTTGGGGTATGATTCCATATAATCATTCTATGTATTAAAATAATGAACATGCTCTAGGGTTCAAACATAACAGGAATTACAAGGCTCCAAACCTTTGAATCCCCATAACTTCCTGGTTCCACCTGCTCATTTTCCATGGGTAGCCTGGATAAGATTAGCAGGGCCACCATCACCCGAGCTCCCAGTGCAGGACCAATGTCACCCTTTCATCTCAACCACAACCGCATCTTCCTATGGCTACCATACACTTTCGATATCACCATTATAGTTACACCTACCCATTTTACAATCTCCAATACGCCAAACACTAAAAGGTGATGCTCCACCCATGGGACACCGTTGTCCGGTCCAATCTCACACACATTGCACCGAGGGAACCCGGAGTCTGCTGATCACCACTATCATTTCAACAACCTAACTCCCACCAAGATGTACATGCCTTAATCCTCCCAGATATAGGTTTTTTACTCCCATTTAATGAACTATGTGAAACCATTGTTGTCACCAGATGATCTAACTAGAAAAATCTTATTCCTCTACCCCGCCTCACTTTGGACCACCCCGATCCATAGTCATCAGCTATCAGTGTTCTTCCCCCTATGAGATTGGGTTCGAGCACTACTATCAGACCCCACCACTGATATCCACTATGTACAGCCCCATGAAATCACCAATAAATAGGTACCCAATATGTTTCACACAACTTCCTCTTATTTACCATAATATAAGTGCAATCATGTAACTGTCTACTCATATCTTCGCCTTCGCAAATGCGTAGGCCTATAGTAACCAATCATTCTTATTCGCAGAAGAAAACTGTTTGTTATGGATCTTTTGTGAGTGAGGTTTTATAGTAATTACACTTCAACCATGTAAAATATAATGTTTTTATTTCATTAAATATATATCATGAAATATAATATCCACAATACAGTCTTGATGGAAGAAACAAATTATGATAAGATAAAACTATTAAGTTTTTATTCATGAAAGAAATTAACAGCTATGGTTATATGTGAAGCTCATTTTGAATAAATTCAATTTTTCAAATTTTGACAGGCTCAAGTACCTCTCTACTTCCACATGTAATAAAAATTGTGGTGATACTCTATTTTTATAAAATAACATCTCTCCTAGATAGGAGCACTTCCAGGTAGGTATAGTCTTGATATTTCCTCTACGACCTACGTCTCATGTAATCTCAAAACCTATTATCCTTTTAAAGGCTCATCCTAATCCATTGAAATAGAGTTTCTCAGAAATATATAAAAAATAAGGTAATAATATATCCCATATAAATAAAAAGTGGCAAAGAAATATCTCACCATGGTGTTTCCAAAAAAATATTACATAAAAATCAATAATCTTTTTGATAGATCCTCTTATGTGACTGTGAAAATTTTCACAGGCTCCAATTAATTTTATAAACAAAAAATCAACAATTTAATTTTAATGGATATCTAAATCATCATTTTCATTCATCCAAATCTTGTTATTTGATATATCTCATTAATGAAAGATAGATATTGCTTTCATAGATGTTCAAAGTCACACTATATCATAATCCCTTCATTAAAACAATCTCATTTCATCATCTATATGAGTATTGAAATCATAGTTTGATCACTAGAGGTTCATCATTGTTATTATAATGTGTTGAAAACCTCAAGTGAAGGCCAAGGTTGATGATGACATCTCGTCTTGATCAAATGACTATCACGCACCAGATCATATGTGTATGCTTTTATGCATAAATTTTTAATTATGGATTTGTACCTGCTCTGCTTCACCCATTCCACATCTATCTTCATCATGAACAACCAAATTAATGATTTGTTTCTCACTTATTTTTCAATCTTTCACCAATGTTCGACAATAAAAACACAATACACAATTCATGGGCTTCGGTGACCTGCTTGACCCCTTGTGCACCACCCGCACACCCTCAAAAAACTATTTGTTCACTTTTCACATTTGTGCACACCTTCATACCATTTAGGATTTATTGGAAAACTCTAATTAATGGTTGTTCTTTCTCCCACAAAATAATGGTCGAGTTGTATTGGTTATATTGTATAGTTGGATAATGTTTTTCTAAATGGCTTACAAAAATTAATTCTTTGAATAATTCTATGTATTTAAATTAATACAAATTCATTTATCCACATCCAAAAATTCAAAATAAAACACATGTAATAGTAATATACCACATGTCCTTATCAATAATTCCTTATATCGTTCATCATGAAAAATATTATTTTGCATTGTCTTCATATTTCTTATCTTTTACTTTTGGAATATCATTTCTAATGCAATCTATGTCTTTCAATATTTCTTATTGAAATATTATTCATTTTTATAAAAAATGTCACATCAAATCGCATTGCGAAAAATTTACTAGGAATAATGAATAGGTGAAATAATCATACTAATAAACTCAATGCCTTCAATATAAAATTCTATAAGATAATAAGACATGATTAATTTCTTATACATTCATTCATCGAAGAAAAAATCACATTGTTTTTAATCATATATATCATGGACAATTCAACAAAACATCCAACAACTTATTTCTCTATAACACCATCTACATATTGAATGCAATGAAATCAGTCTATTTCATTGACCACTATTGAAAAATAATAATAATAACTAATAAAAAATAAAACTCATACAAAAAAGTAAACTTGAAGAGTATCACAGGGATGTAGTTTTGGATACACTCTTACTATGGACTATTAGGATAGTTTTGTTGTGAAAAAGATTGATAATCTCATTCTCATGTAATGTTGGATGCCCACATGGTGATGAAATATCAGGGAGTATCTCATACTAGTTATCTTTATAAAGTGAAGTATGCCCAAGATTAATATAATGTCGGGATAGCTAATATGAGAGGTATGATGTTTATTTCATCTTCTAGTGTTTTGGATTTATTTTAAATAGGTGTATCACATTATTTTATATCATCTTATTCGTTTAATGTCTTAGTCTTATTCTCTAATCTTATTCCATTAAAGATGGATCTATATAGTCCCTTGGGAAGAGAGAATAAACATGGTTTAAAATGTTTTGAGTGTTAGGTTATGATTGTTTACTATGTTGCGATGTATGATTTCCTTATTCATAATAAGTATATATATTGATCTTATTATTTACATGGATTGGATGGTTTTATTTAAATCCTAGATAGATTGTTATTATCATTGAGTTTAGTTTCTATCAATTGATATGGAAAGTGGGTTCCTATATCCATGAGAGGTGGCATGTTGTCCTTAAAGATGAAATTGTCACATGATAGTTGTTAGATATGTTTCTTGGTAGCATTGGACTATAATTAAGTGGCCTTTTTCTTTCCATGGTGGATGTGTACACTGTGGTTTTTCATTATGATTTTTTTATATTGAATCTCCAACGAGAGGTTTATTTCTCTATTGTCCGGCTCATAATGTGAGTCCCATATCCAATCTGTCTTATCGCATGTAACCTCTTTAGTTAAAGTAGGATAATGTTTTGGTTGAGGGTCTTGAGTCCAATTGATTTGTTCAATAGATAATTTCACCTTGGGTTTCGTTAGGGTTTTTTTGCAATTAATGTACATAGAATCCTCCAACACTGTGCTAATTAGTGAGAGTTTAACTCGGTGAAATTAAATAATGAATATAACTTTATGAGGATTTATAACATATATTATCCACTCATGGGATCTCAATGGATAACTTGGATTGATCATAAACCTGGTAACAATTATCTAAGAGTATGAGAGGATGGTATTCCTAATAAATCTTTTATGAGAAAGTATGTACATTTTTAGTATGTGGTAATTTTTTTGGTCTTAAAAACACTCTTATAATAAATATAGATTTTATGAATATGATATTTCATTGGTTCAACGATGCTATCATGGAGGTTTTTTTGAATTATATATTGTTGTATTCCATGTTGGAGAGAGAACACTAAGATCACCGCGATATAGTACCAATATCTCTTAAAGAAAATCATCTGAATAGAAATATTTCCCAATATGAGTTTGGGATTCAAGAATAAAATTTTATAGGCCATCTTATATCAGTGATGGGAATCCATAGTATCATGAAAATATCTAAGTGGTAATGTCTTAGAACGAACACAAAAATATGTTTAATATTCATATGTTATTTGGAATAATTGGATATTACAAAAATAATCATTATTTCTACATGATTTGATATCTAATGAAATATTCAATCTAAAAGACTGTTATGTTTGAATGGAATGATAAGTGTTAAATGTAATTTGAGTTACCTAATATGATGTTAACATTGGATCGCATTCCAATTCATTTGGAACCAGTTTTGGGTTATGTTTTTTTATTTGATCCCTCAGGTACAAGATTAGAATGTGTTATATTATAAGGGAAACACGTGGTGGTTTGTGACTCTTTATAAACTATTACATCATGTGAAAAATCACCCTACCTGTGATATCATATAGGTAGCAATGATGCGTGCTCTCAAGACATGGCACTAATATATCATCTTTCAATGGATCACCCTATATTCAGACCTCATGTTCTTTGGGTATTCTTTTATATAGTGATACATAAATTTTATTGATGAAATTACTGGTTGAGTGTCTTTAGACTTTTAATTTTGATATTTCCTACATACCAAGAAACAATAATATGGTTTTGATGAATTTATCAAGTAGTTACTGACTCAATTCTAAAAGGAATCAACTGATGAGTGGTATATGATGAGTCTTTTCACAGAGATGATCTTAGATATGAAATTTGATAATGGGAAGGTGTTCATAACTTTTATAAGATCCATCTCATGATTTATTGATTATATTTGTCTTGTTAATTAAGTAGACATCAAGTTTAAATATTTTATTAAAATTTTTAAGGGTGGGGAGAACTCATGTGTTGGGTCCCAATATTCTAATGGTGTTCTATGATTCCAATGTATCCTAGTCTTTCAAATTTGTCTGAGGAAATAGTTGATTGATATTGGATATTGATATAGTTGGTCCATAATACATGGGACTACCATAATGTATCAGGATTTGAGACATTATTATTTTTAGTTAGAGATGAGGCGGTCAGTTACATACTATATGTCACGGTACCATTCACACAAAAAATTAAGGTAGAACACAAGAAACATATTAGTTTGTTGAATCCTTTACCCATTCATATATAGAAGTGATATGATATATCAATGGACAAAACTATTTAATTAACATGGAGTCCTATTTCATAGGATGTAATTTGAGTAATCATTGATCAACTTATGAAATAGTTTCATTCCCTTCTTAACAATGAAATGAATAAGGAGTAAAATCTTGAACACCTATATGTCCAAGACATAGAGAAGATACAAGGAGCGCCTTATAGTATTGTTTATAATAGATATATGTTATTTACATATTTATCTTGGAAACTTTTACATGAGGAGATCAATACCCAATTGAAGATAATAATGGCATATCACCCTCATATGGATGAAAAGATTAACTGAGCTATTAATATCCTTAAGGATTTTCTTTGGGTATGAGTGATTGATTTGATTATTTCATTAGAAAAGTGTACAGCCTTGTTTTAATAATTATATAAATATATTTATAATTATTTTGGTCAAATAGTGACCTTTAAATAATTTTATGGAAATCCGTATAGATCTCCATTGGGTATGGTGGAATTGGGATAAAAATATTTTGTTGGACCAAGTCTGGTTCCTGAAATGGTTTTAATGGTAAATTTGATCTATAAGATATCTGGGATATCTCATAGTCCTCATAAATCCTATTTTGACCATTTTCACAAACCATTGGATTTTTTCATAGGTGATCAGTATTTTCTCATTGTTTAACCTTTCTTGAGACATCATTTTTTGGGTATGTTGGTTATGTTGGAACTGAATATTTTGCCCCTTTTTAGATTTCAAATGACCAAGAAAGGTGGATTTATGGTTTTACTTGACATCCCTCTTGAGTAGCTATCAACTAAACCCATCTCATGTGACTAAATGGGTGGGTGTCGATCTTGATCTTGATACCTCCTTGGATGAGAAGATTGATCAGAGTATTGATGTAGAACGTAAGGTACTGCATGGAAAAAATTGTTCAGCACATTTACAATGATACTATGGATGGGATAACCATGAGATATGGGAGTATGAATCATTGATGATGTAAAATGGAGTTATGTTTTTGTGAGCCTGGAATATTTAATTCTTTTACAGGACACAATATTTCTTGGTGAGAAGAATTTTTATTCCCTTCAGATCACAGGTGTGTATAATATTGCTGTTGGTTATATCAATTTAGGTTTTAAGGGCATTAAATAGTTTGGGATCATTAATTTAAATTTTATTGGGAAATGGTCTAGGTCAATGTTCTATACATGGTTAGTAGTAACTATGTAGTATTAATAAAATATGAATTTTTTGGATCTATTGGGGTTTTGATAGATTGATGATGGTTTGTATATCTTGGAATCAATTCAAAGGTAATAATTTGATCTAGTTTTAGTGGAAAAATATATACCACATAGCTAGTGCATAGGTTTCTTAACCAAACGACCAAAATATGCGACCTATATAGGTTTCCTAAAAATATAAAATTTCATTAATGATCTAAATTTTTTATCGACTATCCTTATCCAAATTTCCAATTATCTTGAACTTTCTTACCCATGATACTCTACAATATTCCCTACATAGTTCTTTAGTGATTCTCCTTAATTATTGTTGGATTTCTTTGTGTAATGCTTCAATTTCAACTTGATCGCTTTTTAGGATTCTCTATATTCTCTTGATATCTCATCCCATTATGTCATTATAACCCGAATGTGATATTATTTCACGATATAGATTCTATAATGTGGAATTGACAATTTTTCTTATCGATAACGGTTTTTGAAAACATTTTATCTTCTATTAAAATCATTATTTATTAAGGTGATTATCTTTTCCCTATTTATGAGGTTAGTGTCTTTATATAATGTATCTTTCTCATGGTATACCGTGACAATTTTTGGTTATTATTCGATTTTTCATGTAAAATTTATTTACATAAAAAATAATAGGTCTAATTTGTGTAAATTTAGCATTGGTGGCATAGAAGATGGGTTTTAATGTATTTTATCTTTAAAAATAGTTATATGCACATTAAATGTTCGATGATATGTTTAAAAGAATGTTTTTCATTATAAAATGGAAATTTATGTGTGGAAGCAGTGATTCTTCACTTTTTTAAATGCTTAAAAAAAATTGAACACAGTTTACTTGATTTTTCTGGAAATAATAGTACATTGGTAACCTTGAGTGCATTGGGGTATAGGTAATTTATCATTAATGGGTGTCTTGAAAGTGAAAACAATGTAAGGTATTTCTATCATTAGGATTCAAATTATTTCATATTAGTATTCCTTATATGTCCAGGTTACATATTTCTATAGGGAAGTGCCCTTTTTTCATTATGTTTGATTTTATTAATTATTTATACCTTTCATGATATGATGCACACACGGTTATATCTTGTATTTACAAATTTCTTGTTTTCATTGTTTACATATATCTATCTGTTATATAAATTTTAATATTCCTCGTTTATTTGAATATGATGTGCTTTAAATAGAAAACCAAAGGATGTGTTAACTAAAATGTTTTCAATTTAAATAGACTTAAAAAACATGTTTTGTTTTAATGTTAGAACTAATGGTTTCCTAATGAAAGAAATTATATAGATTTATGGAGATATACTAAATTACATCTTCCTCATTCCCTATATATGCCTTTGGTTATATGTAGAACGTTTTTAGGGGATACTAGTAAGGGTAGAGTTTCATATAGCCTCATAGCATGTTATAGTTGACATTGTCTTCATTGTGATTTGGGTCTGTGGGGATGAATGGTAACATAGAGGTATGGTTTTTTTCTAGGATTAGCCTTTTTGATTACTCTTGAATGTATCATAGCTGTTACCCTTTTCCCTTTTTTACTATAATTGGTTATCATTATTTTTTTATAAAAAATTTATTTTATGTTATCATTCACGGTTAAATCATTTCCATGGTTTTATATGTTGATACCACGTTCCTTGTCGCTAAATTGTGGACATCAAGAACATGGTTCATGCCTTATAAATGGAATACTTAGATGATGTGTCTAGTGATCCTAGGTAGGTACATTTCTACTCTAATGATTAAGGCTCATCCAAATGTAAATTCATGATCTCCATCCTCTCCCACTTAATCATTACCATAAAAAATCTAAATATGTAATGATGTATCTATATAACACATCTTGAGAAACACTATAGTTCCTAAAACATAGAAAATTTTCTTCTTTATCTCTATAATATTTACTCATTTGTGTTACATTTTAATCTATAACATTATGTTTCAACAAATATGGTATCTAGTTCAGATGTTTCTTCTTACATAGGCTTCTAGTTTACCATTAAAACTCATTTTATTCCACATTCCATCTTTATTCATCCAAGGATAACCCATTCCTATAATAAATTTTAGTATATAATTCTTTTGATTCTTACATTCCAAACCTCTTTAATAACTCATCAACGTATTCTTCATTAAAAACATACACATACCTTATTTGTTCAATGTAACACCTCAACCCCTCTAGACTGGAGACTGTGCATTACTTGTGATAGTGGAATGGTTAGAAGGAATGAAAAATCCCAAAGTAATGATCAGTTTATTAGTCTTGAAGAAACTAGATACATATATGTAACACAAATTACATTGAAAAAGGTTACCAGATACAATACATAACAAAAATAAAAACCTCCACAACATGAACTCAATAAATGAACTTCTCTTCATCACCAATTGAAGGTAAACAATGAAAGGGGTGAGTTAAAATGCTCACTAAGGATTATTAGGTGCATAATACAAAGTTAGTCACAACAAAATAGTAGTTGAGACAAAGTCTCTAATGACAATATAATTGGTCGAATCATATCCCAGAACATAATAACCATCAAATGAATCATTGAATAGAATTAATATAAAAATAATCTTGTTATTATATATCAAATTTCTGTAAAAATATACCACATTCAAGAATTAAGTGGTGAAAATGAAAATATCACGGAAATGAAAGTGAGATGAGAAACCCCTTACAAACATTTTGGCATGGTAATGAGTGTTATTAAGAGGTCTTAATGAGAGTTAAAGGGGTATTACATTATTTATATTTCACAAGGGAACTATCGGGGATGTGAAAAACACACCACATCATTTGAAATGAAACATAAAAGGTCACAACATAAGGGATTCTTGAATGAAAGTGAGAGAGGATCCCTTACCTTGCGCTGGAAGGTGTTCTTGTTTGTTTTTAACGAACTAAATAATCAAATTTAGCTTCATTAATTAAAACTTCCTGATACTCATAAACATGATATTGATATGGTGTAACCTTATTATGTTCATTAATGACCATTTTGATGGGTTTATGAGATTAAATTTTATTGTTTGAAAGCATTTTCTTACTAGGTTTCATGATTTGTTTACTTGTATTCATGAATGAAAGTTCCTTTAAAATGTGGTTAAAAATCCAGAATTGTTAATATACATTATTATAGAAATTAAAGAGATATAAATGATCTTATAATGATTCTGGTTATATACCATGAGTATGACTCATTTGATGAGTTTAAAATAAACGCCTGGATTTGGCTTGGCGGTTTTGTGCACAATAAACATGTTTTGTATTATTATTCCATATTATGAATGTGTGAAGATTACAGAACATTAATCAAGATAATATGCATGTATAATTACCTGGTTCAACTATTTAAAAGGTTACATGACCAGTATTGAAGATAGTAATGAAAATTGAAAGCCGGTCTTTCTTGAGTGTGATAAATTTACACATCTCGGACAGTGTTTGCATTTAATGTATAAAAGGAGGGAAAAAAGATATATTATGATGAAATATTCTATTAGAAAAATGAAAATATAGTACATGTTAGGTACTGTAATTATCATGGCATTTGGATGAGTGTAGGTGTGAAGGGAGAACAAAATATTGGAAAGTTGTAAATGAAATTGAATGATCAGAGAAGGAAGGTTCACCTCTTGAGTACTCCTCCTTGAGAATCTCTTTATGGCCTTTGTTTTTGGTGTTTTTGTGAGACCATAAGGACTTGAACGTGGGTAGAGGGCTTGGGATGAGTATTTAGAATAATTTAGGTAAGTCTTGAGGTTTGAGTGGTGTGGGAGGAAGAGGGGGTGAGGGGTGGTTTATATAGTGGAGGGGAGAGTAGTTTTCTTAATATTGTAAACATTAATTTATTATTTCCTCTCAAGACAAGAAATAGTGAGTATTACATGACCAAGAATAGTAGTATATTCATGTAACTTCGAACCAATTGGGAATACATCGGTAGATCATCATCAATGAATCAATAAATTTTTTATCTAGATTTTATTATAAATTATCACATTTTACTATTAATCAAAAATTTATGTATTTCAGAAAAATCTCAAAAAATCACCCAATCCATTTTTCAACGTGTAGAATCCAAAAATGAAGTCCATTTTTCAATTTTTTTTCTAAATATGATTAATTAAATATTTAATTAAAATTATTATTTGATCGAAAAATATAAAGAATTAAAATATTAATATTTATTTTTAAGGTGCCTAAATATATTTATACATTATAGGTCATGGATACCATTCATAAGATTCATATTACTATTCATAAGGTTAAGTTACTATTTCTATGTGTAGGTTACTATTCCTAAAGGAAGGTTACTATTTAACAAAAATTAAGTTAATTTTATCTGACTCTAATTATTATCTTGATCAGAACTATGTATGTAAGATTTTTAAAATTCATATCACAGAGCTAAAAAAATAAGTTTTATGGCTTTTTCATGGATATATCCTATAATTAACCATTTTTAGATCTATAGAGAGTAATTGATTCATGAAATATAGGCTATAACTAAAATGTATTTAAGATAAACATACCATGAAATGCATGTGGTGCTACATTATTCCCTCCATTAGAAATTTTGTCCTCGAAATTTTATGTATGAAACTCACCAAAAATATGTGGGTGATTACTTTTCATAACATGCTCAGGTTCCCATGTTGCTTCCTCTATATTCTGGTTTCTCAAAAGAACTTTTACTTGATGAGTTGTTTGATTTCTCAATACCCGATCCCTTATGTGAAGAATCCTGATAGGCTTTTCACAGTTTCAAAAATCTGGTTCCTCTTCGATTCTTCATATGTGAGTTCATACATTGGGTCTGGTATGTATTTCTTTAAAAATGACACTTGTAACGCATCATGAACTTTGTAGAGATTTTATAGCATCTTTTAACGGTAAGCTAAATCTCTGATTCTTTCCAAAATTTCAAATGGTCCGATGTACCTAGGGCTCAGTTTCTCTTTCCTACCAAACCTTAAGACACCCTTCCAGGGAAATACTTTTATAAATACATGATCTCCCACTTAGAATTCCAATTCCTTTCACTGAATGCCAGCATAACTCTTCTTCCTACATTGGGCTTCTTTAATATGGGCATGTATTTTCATCATATTTGTCACGGTCTCTTCAATATGTTCTGGGCCTATAACTTTCTTCTCACCAAATTTGTCCAAACAAGTAGAAGTTTGATATCTATTTCCATATAATGCTTCATATAGAGTCATTTGAATACTAGAATCAAAACTATTGTTGTAGGAAAATTCCATCAATGGAAATTATTGATCCCACATACCATGGAAGTCAATAGAGCATGACCTCAACATGTCATCTAATGTTTTAATAGTCCATTCAAAGTGTCCATCGGTTTGGGGGTGATATGCAGTACTCATTCGAAGCTCATTATTAAAATACTTCTAGAGAACTTTCTAGAATTTTGATGTAAACCATGAATCTTGATCAGATACAATTAATAGGAGAGCGTCATGATGTCTTAAAACTTCATTAACATAAAGCCTTTTCAACCGCTCAAGTGGAAAATCCTCTCTTATTGGAAGGAAATATGCTGATTTTGTGAGAAGATCAACAATTACCCATATTTTATCATTCCTTCTAGGTGTCCTCAGTAGTCCGTTGAGAAAATCTATCATAATTTTATTCTACTTCCACATAGGAATAGGTAGAGGTTGCATCACTCCTTTGGTATGTTGTCACTCTGCCTTCACTTGTTGAAAAACTAGACATCTTGACAAGTATTCATCAATTCCACGATTCATATTTTCCCATGAAAAATATTGCTTTATATCTCTATACATCTTGGGGCTAATCGAGTCTATAAAGAAATTTGAGCTATGATCATCGTCTAATAGTTCCCTTTTTAGCTCAGGTACTGATGGAACACATAAAATCTTCCCAAATTTCAGAACTTGTTCTTCATACACAATGTTATCGAGTCTCCCATCCTTGACCGCATTAATTTTCTTATGCATATTCTCATCATCAGATTGAGAGCTTTTTATATTCTCTAATAAAGATAGTTTAGCAATCATTTGAAAGAGTAATGATGTTTCCCTATCCTTAAAAATTCCCATATCCATCTTTATTATATCCCATAATATAGGATCTCTCAAAATCCTCATTTGAGTTATAATTCCATGATCGTTCCTTCTTAATGCATCTTCCACCTTACTCGCCTTTCCCGAGTGGTAGTGTATTGAACAGTGGTAATCTTTGAGTAACTCAAGCCATCTTCATTCCCTCATGATGAGTTATTTCTGGGTGAAAATGTATTTCAAACTCTTTTGGTCTGTATAAATCACACATCTCCCTCTATAGAAAAAATGCCTTTATATTTTCAGAGAAAATATTACAGCTCCTAACTCAAGATCAAGAGTAGGATGATTATTCCCTTGAGTATTTAACTTTATTGATGCATAAGCAATAAATTTATCATTTTTTAAAAGGATACAACCCAATCCATTCTCTGATGAATCATTGTATATTATAAATCCACCACTTCCATATGGAAGAGTCAAAATTGGAGCATTGACCAATCTTCTTTTCAATTCATTGAAGCATTCTATACATTCTTTTGTCTACACAAACATTACTCATTTATGTGTGAGCTTGGTTAGCGGGTTACCCAGTCGGGGAAAATTCTGAACAAAACGTCGATAGTAACCTGCTGATCCAATAAAACTGTGTACCTCAGTTATGCTTGTTGGAATGGTCCATTCTTGGATTGCCTTTTTCTTTATAGGATAAACTAGGAATCCATCCTTAGAGACAAAATGGCTCATAAAACAAACTGATTGAAACTAGAATTGTCACTTGCTAAACATCCCATAAAATTTATTTTTTCTAAGAGTTATTACAAAAAACCTCAGATGATTATCATGGTCATCATATATTTTTTAGTATAGTAGGATATCCTCGATGAATACCACAACAAATAAATCTAGATATTCCTTGAAAACTCTATTCATTAAATCAAGGAAAACAGAGGGTTCATTTGTCAGTCCAAAAGGCATCATTGTAAACTCGTAATTCCCATACCTGGTCTGAAATTCTGTCTTAGGAATATCTTCCTTATTCACACACAACTGATGCAATCCGGATCGAAGGTAAATCTTATATAAGTATTGAGCTCCATGAAGTTGATCAAATAAATCATTAATCCAGGGCAGAGGAGACTAATTCTTTATTGTAATAGAGTTTATTTCACTGTAATCAATGCATAGCCTCAAGGATCCATCTTTCTTCTTGAAAAACTGGACAGGGGGTCCACATGGAGAAACACAAGGTCGAATAAATCCTTGTTCACTCAAATCCTCTTGTTTTTTATTTAGCTCTAATAATTACACATTGGCCATTCTATAAGGAGTATTAGATATCGGTCTTTTCCTAAGAAATAACTCAATAGAAAACTCAACTTCTCACTCTGGAGGATGTCTAGGTACATCCTCTGGAAATACATCACTGTACTCTTTCACTATGTTCACATCATCAATTTGAATATTTCTTTCCATTCCCATAGATATTGGTTTATATTCTTCTCCATGTATTTAATTCAGTAGAGCTATTGGGGGTGGTTCTAGATAAGAATCAAGTGTAGAAGTTTCTTCCCTATAGATAAGGGATTCCACACCATTTTCAAAAATTGTAACTTCTTTCTTCTTACAATAATTCATTGCATCACAATTTTACTACCAATTCATACTAGAAATTATTTCGAAGTCAGTAATTGGTATGATAACAAGGTTATAAAATAAATCATATTTTGGTGTTTAGAGAGGGACTAGTCAACATGCTTCTGTTGTAATGATACATCCCCTGGGAGTTTTGAATGACAACTCCTTTATTAAATCAAATTTTACATATCTAATTTTAATGGAAAACTGAGAAGATATAAATAAATGTGATGATACAGAGTCCAATAATGTGTTGTCTATGTTTGAGGAAACAATTAATGTACATGCCACCACATCATTAGGAACATTAACCTTTACAGTTGTAATCACATAAGCTCTCCCTTGCCCACTTGGAATTTTCTGAGGCATATTTCTTTGGCACTTAGGACACTCATTTTCATAGTGTCCAATCTCTCTAAAACTATATCATTGAATATCATTGAATTGTTTCTTCCTTTGAATTCATCAGATCGATGATCTTTTTCTCCATTGTTATAGAAGACTCTCATGCCTTTCATGCATTTCCCGATATGATTCTTTCCATAGTTCTCACATAATGGGCATAGATTTGTTCCCTTGTTCAACTTTGGTGTTTCTCCTTTTCCTTTGTTATCATAGTAAAGCTTCTTATCTTGGTTTGCTTTGAAAATATTTTATCTAGAAAATTCCTTCTCTGTTTTAATGGCACTTGATACAATGTCATCATATGATAAAAATGATTGAGAAGTCAGGGCCCTTCGAAGACATGGTTTATGACCATCAAAGAAATGATCAATCTTGTATGCTGAGTCACGTACGTAATCTACGACATACCTGACCAGCCTTGTGAAGGTAGCATCATACTCTAAAACACTGTCTTCTTCCCTTTGTTTTTAGATAAGGAATTTCCTCTTCATTTCAGTTCGTTTCCCACGAGGGAAATATTTTTTCAAGAATTTTTCCTTATAATTCCTCCATTACATATCTTCTATTTCATCTTCCTCCATTGTATTATAGATCATAGACCTCCATTGATCTGTGTCACCGTTGACACAATATTCTTCCAGTACTACATTCTCATTTTCATCATATCTTAATGCCCTGAATATCTTTTCAAGTGACTTTATCCACTGCTCCACTACTATTGGATTAGTAGTCCCACTATAAGATGGGGGCTTCTACGACATGAAATGATCCAACATAGGTGTAGCATGGTTATTCGTCACGGCCTGGGTATGTTGTCCCAATACGGTCATAATCTGATCTGCTCCGAGATTGACCATGTTGACTTGCTTAGTGGGGAAATCCCTACATTGTCCACGAGTATTAATTTTCCTTATTCCATTAGGCACCATTTCTAAATAATGGCATACATTAGATTAGTTTATGAATCTAAAATAGAAAGAACATAATATAGACTGAAATATATATGCATAGCTAATCTCATAAACATGGTTTTTCTGTGGAAAAAATTACATTTCAATCCTTCATAATGGCTTGTAAACAAATATGAATTATCTTAAGAATGTCCCACATGAGTGTCATAACCAAGAGTGCTGAAAGACCCATTGTCGTGTACCCGAATACCTCAGGTCAATCCCGAAACTCCTTTTCATAGTATTCACTCCTATATACATCTGTTAAAGATCCATCTCTACCTGCTCGTATCCTGACATGGATGTTTTTTCTAGAAAGATTAACATAATATATTCCTTACGAAAATACCCAGACATTCGTGTACATTTTTCATCAAAAACTACCTTAGGTCTCTGTACCCTAATATATATTTCTTACTCTAGTTTCCATGTTTTGTACTATTCTTGAAAAACCAAGATACATAGATGTAACACAAATTACATTAAAAAAGGATACATGATACTATACATAATAAAACTAAAATGTGAAACCACATAATATCAACAAATGACCTTCTCTTCATCTCCAATAGAAGGTAAACAATGAAAAGGGTAAGCTCAAATGATCAGTAAGGTTACAAATAGAATAATCATGATTAAAAGAATAATTGAATCATAATAAATCTTACATAATCAATATGGCATGGTGATAAATAAAAAACTAGAGCTATTAATAAACAGAGAAAGAAAATGCATCCATAGATTTTTTCATAGTGAGAACCTCATGGATAATAATAATATCTGATAATGAATAAAGGGAATGCTTATTAATTTGCTGTCATGTATCTAGAACAAGAAACCATTATACCATTAAAACAGTTTAGTTCTATGGGTAGAAACCCGTCTTATTTTTAGAAACAAACACGAAGGGTTTGTCGCCAACTGATTTGTCTCATCAGGCCTACCAATACATCGAGGGGCTGTAGTGGTCCCCACCCACCTCTAAATCCAAAATAATTCTTTATACATATATTGAACATAAGAGAAATATAAATTTACATTATCCGTATAAAATAGAGAATACATATTCCTCAATACTTCTCGAATTAAAATAACATTCCTAATAAACACCATTTGTAAAATGGTATCTGATTTAGACAAAAACATTTCCATGATATGAGATAATGGATATTTAATATAAATATAATACCAAATGATAAGTGATCTCAAATGGGCAGTAGGTCCACCACATAATGATTGTTAGGTGTGCAATATAATGAAAGTCACAACAAAATTGTAGTTGAGACAAAGTCTCATACCACAATGTAATCGGTCGAATCATATGACAAGAACTTAGTAACCCTAAAATGAATCATTAAATAACATGAATATATTGGGAATAATGTTATTATATATAAAATTTCTGTACACATAGAACACATACAAGAATTAAGTGGAGAACAATGAAAATATCACTGAAATGTAATTGATATGAGAAACTCCTTAAAAATATTTTGGCATGGTAACGAGTGTTATTGTGAGGGATTAATGAGAGGTAAAGGGTTATTCTATTCTTTATATGTCATAAGATCAGTACGGAGTATTTTTAAAATATATCCCATCATTAGGAATTAAAAACAAAAGGTCACAACATGGGGGAGATTCTTGAACAAAAGTGATAGAGAGGATCCCTTACCTTACGCTTGAAAGTATTCTTGTTTGTTTTTAATGATGCGAATAAAAAAATTTAGCTTCATTAATTAATCATTAAAAAACCTAATAAAAATGTAATTAATTTGGTATAACCTCATTAAGTTCATTATCTCCCTTTTTTGATAGGTTTTACGGATTCAATTTTATTGTTTTGAAAGCATTTTCTTACTTGGTTTGATGGTTTGTTTACTTATATTCATGAATGGAAGTTCATCTGAAATGTGCTTAAACATCCAGAATATTTAATATACATTATAAGTGACATTAACGAGATATAAATTATCTTATAATGATTCTGGTTATATACCATGAGGATGAATCATTCGATGAGTTAAAAAGAAACACTTGGATTTGGCTTGATGATTTTGTGCAAAATAAACATGTTTTGTATTATTATTCCCTATTATGAACATGTAAAGATTCCATACATTAATAAAGATAAGTTACATATATAATGATCTGGTTCAACCATTAAAAAGTTTTCATGTCCATTATTCAAGATAATAATGCAAATTGTAAACTCGTTTATCTTGAGTGTGATAAATATACACAACTTGGACGGTGATTGCATTTATTGAATAAAAGCAGGGGAAAAGATAGATTATAATTAAATATTCCATTAGCAAAATGAAAATCCATTACATGTATGGTACTGGAATTATTATGTCATTTGTATTAGGGATTGTGAGAAGTGAGAACAAAATAATGGAACTTTTTAAAAGAAATTAAAAGAAAAGAGAAGGATGGTTCACCACCTGAGTACTCCTCCTTGAGAATCTCCTTAAGTCCTTTGTTTTATGCCTTTTGGTGAGACCAGCAGGTCTTGGACGTGGGGAGTGGTCTTGGGAATATTATTTTGATGAACTTAGGAATGGATTGAAGTTTAGTGGTGTGGGAGGAAGAGGGGGTGAGGGTCGGTTAATATAGTGGAGGGGAGAGGAGTTTCCTTAATATTATAAACATTAATTTATTATTTTCTCTAATGACAACAAATAGTGATTATTCCAGGATCAAGAATAGTAATATATTCATGACTTCTAACCAATTGGGATTAAATCAGCAGATCATCGTCAATGACTCAATAAATTCCTTATCTAGCATTTATCATAAATTATCACATTTTACTATTCCTCAAAAAATTAAGTATTTCAGAAAAATCCCCAAAATTCACCCTAAACATTTTTTTAGGTGTAGAATCCAAAAACAAGGTCCATTTTTCAAAAAAAATATTCTATATATGATTAATTAAATAATTATTCTAAATAATCATTTATTCGAAAAATATAAACACTTAAAATATTCATCTTTATTTTTAAGGTTCCTAAATTCATTTACACATTCAAGGTAATGGATACCATTCATAAGGGTCATATTACTACTCATAAGGGTAAGTTAATATTCATAAGGGTATATTACTATTCATAAGGGTAGGTTATTATTCAACAAAAATTATGTTAATTCTATCAGACTATAATTATCATCATGATCACAACTGTGTTTGTTAGATTTTTAAATTTCATATCAGAGAGCGGACAAATATAAGTTTTCAAGATAGTTTATGGATATCTCCTATAAGTAACCATGTTTTCTTTTATATAGTATCAGTGATTAAGGAAATTTAGGATATAACAAGAATTTATTTAAGAGAAACATACCGTAAATTCATTCGGGTGCTTCATTCCAAACATCCAAACATATAAATAGTGTCATATCACTAATCACTGAAACATTGAATTATTGTTTCTTTTAGAAAGAAAATTCTTCATAAGTATTCATTTTATTAATAGTAACTATAATTTCATAAACATAAAAAAATCTTAATTTTTAAAATCGGGTAATATCCCTTGACATGGATGTTTTTATCGCTATTACATTTTTAGAAATTCAAGAACTTCAAACTATAATATAGTTTTAATATCAAGAGAATGATTATTATTTCAAAACAGATAAATCATTCTTCATCTTACATATTCATATACCATAAAAAATAATAATAAATATTTTTATTTATTAAATTTAAATAACATCCCTTATTTATCTATTGAATAATTCTAATTTCACTTTTTTTTGAAATTGATTATTGTTTCTTTTCGAACATATCAGAAGAAAAATCTAAACCATTTCCAGCCATTTTACTAGAGAAAAATCTCATCAATTATTTTTCCCTCTTTTTAAAAGTATCTTATATACATAAGATGCTATTTATTTTCTGATTCTTTTCCTTACTCTTTGATATTATTTTATAAATCATATTAAATTTCTATAATATTATTACCCATGGGATATCACATCAATTACCAAGTGTCAATATACAAAAAAAAATTAATTCACCCTCTACACATATGCTCAATATCCCTTTTCTAAGTTTTTATCAATATTTATTTGTCCAACAAATAAACACTAGTATTATTGAAATTTAGAAAAATTATATTTTTATAAACTTGTCTAAGGGTTTATCTAAATATTAATCTTTAAATATTTTTTATGTCTTTATAAACATTATCCTTCTTATATATGGCCATCCTCATTACTAGAAGTAGAAAATTATGACTGTATTATAACAGGATTTTATATGATTATAATACTGAGGTTAACGACTAATTTCATACATATATATTACAGAATCATACATGAATATTTAATTAAATTCAAAACAAATCACACCATAGAATCTAAAGGATTAATGTCGTTGGAGTGTAGTTACATAAACAATTTTTTTTAGAAAAATATTCATTATATCCCAAAAATATTTTCCTTAGATGATACCCTTAAGTCATATTGTACAAAAAAATATACTTCAGAACTGTTGAATATAAAATATAAAAATTATTTATCTCATATATTCATTATGGATAAACAGGACTGATATCAATTAAAGATCATAAGTGAGAATAAGAAAATTAAATGGGTATGAGAACATAATCAAGGTTCATAGACATAACATAATCTTATCATACACAATAAAACATATACCATAAGATATGATTCGTGAAAGAAGGATTTTATTATAACATAAGACACAAGTCATAAGAGAGTGGAAAAAGGAGTCAATAATAATGGGCTTTGAAATTATAACATATGTATATTGAATAATATAACAATGGGGCAGACAAATTAACCTTGAAATCATGACATGTTTTAATGTTAACCACCTATACGTTCACATCATAATTTTATATTCTAACCACATTTCCAGGACATAATGGACATCTGATAACCAACATTTTTCCTTATATTAGTGGATTAGGCTAACTTTCATTATCTCAAGAAAATTTAATGTGATATAAAACATTTTGAAATGCATTATATTGATATGAAAAACCCACCCATCACATAATGATAAACTATGCATAGAATGAAGTCATTTATAATAACATCATAAATTGATTAACCCATATGGGTTTTTTGAAAATATCCATATGAAATTATCAAAATAAATCTATAGAAATAACTGGAGGTTATCATTATATGATATTCACATTGAAGTGTAAGAAATGTTAAAATATTTTGAAATATATGAAATAATGTTTTATAAGAGAATTAAAATTTTGTTTGAGAAATAAGAAAAACATTTCCCTTTATGTCTTTCAAATCCTTTTATAAAATATTCTATTAAATATAGGGAATATAAATTTATTTAGAAAAATAATGAAAATTAGTAGTTAAATATTCATAAATAAAACTTAAAAAGATTATATAAATGGATAATTCTTATACATAATATTCCTTTCACATTTCCTAAATAATGTCAATGTTTGTAGAAAATGATTGTACCAAAAATGATAAAAGAAGACTAATATTTTAAATAAATTCAAGACCAATGAGAAAAACCATAAAAAATAACTTAATTATAAATAATGGAAATTAATAATCAAAATAAATAATATGTAAATGGGGTAAAATGATTCCCTACCAAAACTAATAGGTATGGTTATTTTCTTTTACAAGAATCCATTAGTGTAAATTATGAACAAAATAAGAAGTGAAGTTTTATGAGAATATGTAAAACATATAAAAATCCATATAAGAATAAAATATATATGGTTTTATAGATAAATATCACAAAATTTCCCAATATGGAAACTTAGTCATAAAAATATTGATTTTAATATGATATTTGAGAAAAAAATTACCCCTGACTCTCGAATTCCACAAGATTGTTTTATCCTCCTATTTAATTAACATATCCATATTAATTAATTATTTAAAAATATTATTCATATATAATCAATTTTAAATTATGTAATAATGATTATATATATATATATATTAGTTAATTTATATTTATTTTCATCATCCATTGTTAGTAATTTTGATTGTTTCAAACATGTTCAATAATAGCCACTTCAATCACCATTCTCAGATACCAAATTCTTAATTCCCAAATTATAAAATATATTGAAATATTTATTTTTCAATTCTTTTGTATTCCCAATTCCATTTGATGAAAATTTTGAATATTTTTTTTCAGAATGGAATTAATGATCATGATGAGTTGATTTTAGATAATTTTATAATAACCAGGAATTACATTTAAATTATTTCTAATTTTATATATCATCCTTTAGTAACCATATTGATGAAATATATTAAACATTAATATCATATATTTCAATTATTTATGTCTTTATTATTTTTCATTCATAACAAAATGATGTTGGAATAACATTGTTTATGTAAGTGTTTGAAATAACCCAAACAGGAACAAGTTATATCACTGAATAAGTAAGAGTTTAGAGTTATATAATAGTAGAATCAATTTATAAGAAGTAATATGATGTTAATATTTCCCCAATAAAGTGGATAATTATATTTATAAGGAATTTATATGTGATGGTAATCGGAAAATAAAGATAATAACTTCAATACTTACTTTATGAATTCACACCTTCTTTACCTGAGTTCTTTTGGAATAAAGGATCTAGGATTCCTTATTAGGAGTCAAGGAATCCCAAAGTCATAAATTTTTTTATGATATTTCTAAAAGAGATGTATTAAGTATTATTTAAAATTAGTATATGGTTTTGTAATTGGCATTATAGACCACCTTTTATAAGTGAAATTGAGAGACATTTCTTTTAAAACATAAGTTTGGTGATGGGTAATGATAAAATCACACGGGTTAGGTAAGTTGGGTAAATAAATTTTTGTGATATATTTTTAAATAACATTAACACATATAAAATTTATTAAATAATTTTTATGTTTCAAGTTGATTTAATTAAATTTGATCCATGGTAGATTACATCCTTTTACCCCATTTTTTATGTTTTTTATTTTTTAGTATGACAATATGTTTTTCAGAAAATATATATGATAAACCCTTTTTCTTAATTTTTACATTATGATTAAAAATTTAGAATCTATTTAATATGATTAAATTTATAAAAATTTTAGGTGTATATATTAAATAAAAACATTATATATATAGAAAAAATAATTTTTTTATTGAAAGTAGATTATTTGGATTTTAAGTGTTATTATTATTATTTCATAACAATTAATAATTAAATAAATTATTATATATTTTCATAAAATTTTAATTAAATTAATATTTTAAAATATTTTAATTTTAATATTTTAGATAAAAATGAAATACTTAAGAAATTTTTACTTTGAAATGTATATGCATGAACTCTCTGATTGGAAAGCTTATAATAATAAAGGGTGAAGAAACTCCAAGTATAGAGAATCTAAAATTAATGTAGAATTATATTTTTAAATTTGAATAAAATAAGGTCATCCCTATTTTAAATTTATAAGTTCAATCAATTTTCTAATTGAAAATATAGAGATCCATAGCATGGGAATCCAGCTTCTACAACATGGACCTGAGCATCTTTAGGATTTTTAAATGGGACATAATTTTTAGCCCTTGTCACCAAAAAATAAATAGTAATTATCGAATTGGGGTTAGTTTTATGTAATTATATAGATCATCATGATCCCATGGATATTAACTTATATTACCTCTTGTATCTTATCTCCTATCATGATAGGTGAAAACATTGTTAAAGATAACTTTGGCTAATAAACTAGAGTTTTAGTGGATGTGGATCTCTTTAAGCATTGTCCTGAAAGAGTCATTATAGTTGTTAATTATAATATAACTGAATTTTATTTGTAATATGATATTATACCCATGTTATGTAATTTTTTAAAGTTTTTATCAATGTGGTTTCTAATTGTAGAGATGGAAACATTTTTCAGACTAAGAAACCATCTTATTCTAAAGACATATGTGGAAGGATTCCTATCAAGAAGGGGGATAATGCTTCAATGACTCCCAGAATTGGGGACTTAAATGATCCAGATGGAATCATTAGGAAGAGAGAATGTAAAGCTATATATTTATAAAAAAACTCTAACAAAATAAAATTGTATTCCATGGTTGATCAAGATTTTTCAAGGCCTGAATCCAATGAGAAGGATATTAGATTAATGGATAGGTGTTAATAAATGAATTTATCTTCAAATAGTTATAATTTCCTCATATTGGATGAATAAATGATTTGGAATAAATGGGATGCATGGATTAATGACAAGGGACAATATGATAAAACCATATTTAACAATCCTACTGACTATTTTTAATATGTAATTCCTGTTGGATTAGTCCCTCAAGGAAAGGCACATATTCCCCCCCAAGGGAAGTGAGGATATTCATTCCAAATATCTATTTTCCTCTGTGAAATATAATATTTTGGATCCCTCCTCATCAACAAATAATGTTACCATGAATGGGAAACACAAGGGCTTATCTAGAAGAAAAAATTAATATTTCAGTGCAAAGAAATAAAAATAAAAATCCAAATCATGTAATAAATGAAATCCTTTTCTGAAATGGTTAGGGTTGTATAATTATAATATATCCAACATAGTCATTAACATAATCTAAATCATAACCCATTATTTATTAATATTATTGAGCATAAGGATCGTTTTAGTTTCTTTGAGGATTTAAATAATAGTTCACTGGGTTATTATTTTGTTATTATTAACCAGCATTAATCTATGGTGGAAGTACTTTAGGTCTTGGTGTCTAAGAGGATTCCATTATCTTTTGAATGCATAATATCCACATATGTTAACCAATCAAGTATCATTAAGTTATTTTTATTTTTGTTTTCCCTCATTTTTCCCTCATCAGTTACTAAGGTTGAAACACATTATAAAATGATATTGACAGTCTTAGTGATAATAGATAGGGCCCTTTATAGTTAATCAAGATTTTAATGTGACCTGATGAACACATGATAATATTGTAAAACCTATTCTATATCTTAAAATCTTGTTATTCATTTAATGGAATTATCAAAATGAATAGGTGGAATTATCACTTGACGATGTATAAACATGGTGTAAGGGATCAAGGACCAAAATTATTATTATTAAGTTGGGTAGGATTATTGTAAATTTTGGTTCCTTGGATTATGTTGGATTGATGTAGCCCTATTTTTTGAATAATTTTTGGTCAAATTATAGTGGAAAATACTGTACATCAAACCAGAACTATTATTGGTCGATCTCTATAGTGAGCTCATTGGGGTTTATAGGGGTATCAAAGCTGGCCAGCATAGTAGAAAATTAATGCTATCAGAGCCTAACTACATTTTAAATTTCCTAATAAGATTCACTATTTCAGAATAAAATCACATATCTATTACCATGGCGATCCATTTCAAACTATAAATGGATTAATCACAAAATATGTAAGAATATGATGATTACCTTAGAATTTTTATATACATATCAGATTTTGGATTCTTATTGTATGTCATGATTTATACTAGACATGATATTTTCCATACAGTGGTAGTTTTTATTAGGAATATAGATAACCCTAGAGAATATAATTGGGAATATATTAATTATATATTGAGGTATTTTAATTGAATAAATGATTTTTGATTGTGTTTTGGAAGAGGGAAATAAATGTGGGGGTATTTGGATTATGACCATGGAGGTGGTATCGAAAGTAGGAGGAGTACCATGGGTTATATATTTACATATAGAGGTATTGTAGTAAGATATAGATCTCAATTTTAGAAGGTGGTGGATCAATACATAATAGAGTCTGAATACATTATTGTAATAGAATCTAGAAATTATATGGTTTTCTAAATAACTTTTAAGATTATTTGGTTATAATGTTAAAGGAAAATGTATTTTACTATGGAAGTTAGGGTGTGATACATCTAGAAAATAACCCAATGTTCCATACTCATATGACACGTATTTAATTTGTAACGACCCAAAATTTTGAATAAATCTCATTTCTTAATTTTGTGTGTTGTTTTATTTTATTTTATTTTTATACCCAACAAAAATGTTTCATTTGATAACATGAGTATAATTAAAATGAGACCATTGGATTTTGACTGTTATATGACCATTGGTCAATATGACTGCTATAAACTAAAGATTTCAATTATTGTCTCTAAATACAAGTAATCTTGGTTAATTAATATAGACAGAAGATTTGATGGCCTCACCCAGTAGTCTTGGACCGATCGAAGCCCATCTAACAGAACTTGGAAAAGAGGTAGCACCACTGGGATTTACTCTGGACCAAAACCAAGCTGAACTTCATCGTGTGAAGATAGAATGGGATCTCCTTTTTGAGAAGTTCAAACTGATAGAAATTACTACTCGTGCGATGTTGGCCGAGCCTCCCTCAGATTCTCTCACCTTAGCACACCTTAAACTTAGGTCCTATACTTGTGTGTCAAGGGGCTATGTAAGGAGACTGTAACGGCCTTGTGTAATCCATTGTTTTAATTTAAAATTAATATTTCTTCTTATGATGAAGTTTATGAATTTTCAGATGACCGGATAAATATAGTATGCATATTTTTGATTAATTTTAGAAAAATGATATTTTAAAAATGTTTAGGTAAACCTTAAATAATTAAAAATGTGTAATGATTTTCAAAAAATGGTCTTCTACAATTATGTTCAGTATGAAATTTAGAGTCTAATAAGATTAACTTGATTTTTTGATGAATAGTAAATTATGAATAGTGATTTTATTCTTAGGATTATTAATGTGACTAAATGGATTATTAATCTCACTTAATGAAAGTATTAATATAATCTAGGAACCTTGATTAAATAATGTGACTCAATAAAATGGATAAATAACGGTTTCATAAATTATTATTCAAGTATTAGTTTTTTTCAGGTGAATAGTGTTTTTTCATTAAAAATTAAATTAAATATATTTAGAAAATTATTTTTATAAAATGGCTTTCATTTTTTAACTCACAGCATCGATATTATGTTACGGTAATTTTTGGGGATTTTTTCTGAAAAAAATGAATTTTCGGTGAATAGTGTATTTATTTAAAAAATAAATTAGAAATATTTAGAAAATTATTTTTATAAAATGGAGTTCATTTTCGAAATCAGAGCATTGATATTTGGTTAAGGTAAAATTTTGGTATTTTTCGGAGAAAGTTGAATTTTCAGTGAATAGTAAAAATACAGTTTTAGGGTTCTTGTATGTTTAATGACATCATAACTGTGTCATGATGATTTCATGAGATATTTTATAGGTTGGCCGGCCAAAGGTGATGAATTATTGTATGGGGGGACCGATGTGGCCTAACTCCATGGAAAATACCATGGGAGAGCACATGGTTTTGAGAAAACCACTTTTGAGGTGTCCCTTTGCCATTAACGCCTTGTCCGCTCAGTTTCCCTATAAATACCAAGCCATCCTCTCATCCATTTCGACTCCCCACTATCCCCCAAAGAAGTTCTGGTATCATTTCCTCCCAATGAGTCCTCCCAAGGTGCCCCCAAGCCCTCAAGGTCCCATCCTTTGAATTTTAAGAGTTACGTTTTAAGGTAAGGGAACCAACCTCTCTCTTTCTTTTCATGAAATCTCTTTTATGTAATTTCTTTTTTGCTCCATGTTCTTTTGTTAAAGGATGATCTTTTATACTCCTCTTACTGCCCTTTTATTTTCATATAATGAGAGATCCCCTCTTACTCTCATTATTTCGTTTTATGATGTTTTATGTGGCGTCGTTAGGCTGCCGAAATTTTTGTAACGAATTCTTTCTCCCTTCTCATTTTTCAAGATCTATTTTCATGTAAAGTATTTAAAGTTCCTTTTTATTATGTTGGGGTATGATCTCTAAATTTATTATACTGATATTTTATGATCATATGATGAGAGAACCCATTTGATCTTTTCAATTCAGTATTTTGAAGTTTTATGTGACGCTGTTAGGCTGCCGAATTTTTAAGTGGTTCTTTAACCTTTCTCCTTTTTCAAAGTTCTAATTCCATGTCAAGTCTTGCAAGTTACTTTTTATTATATTTGGTTATGATCTCTAAATCTATCATACTGATCTTTTATGATCATATGATGAATGACCCTATTTGATCTCATCAATTCATTATTGTTGAAGTTTAAGTGGCGCCGTTAGGCTGCTGAATTTCTAAGGGGTTCTTTCACCTTTCTTGTTTTCAAGATCTACCTTCATGTCAAGTATTTCAAGTTCCTTTTTATTATTTTGTGGTATGATATCTATATCTATCATACTGATCATTTATGTTCATATTATGAGAGACCCTATTTGATCTCTTCAATCCATTTTTTGAAGTTTCAAGTGACGTCATTAGGCTGCCGAATTCTCATAAGAGAAATCTTATTTTTGTCTTCATTTCATGTTCTTCGTTTCATATGGTATATCATTAAAATTTAATTACCATGTTCTTAAATACTATATATTTTTCCCCTACTGATTTATGTATCATTTTTGAGTGGGTGACCCATGTCCCCTCTCTTTTCAAAGTTTTCTAAAACCATGTATCGTAGACGTTATGCTGCATAGTTTTCGTCTCAAAATGCCTCCCTCTTTATCTCAAAATTATTTTATGATATTAAGTGAATACTCAAAGATCTTATTTCTACAGGGTTATTCACCTATATATCAAAATTCTCTATTTTAAATTATGTTATTTACATACATGAAACCTGCTTTCCCTTTTCGGTGGGTTTAAAGTGACATAAAGATCATGTCTTTAAAGAAGTTTTTATAACGTTATGATTATGAAATGAAACACATTTATTTTATGCTATATGGGTTGTTTATGAAATTATTGATGACGATATATGTGGGTCACATGATAATAAATACCTATCAAGGGTGCGCCCAGATAGAGCTCCAATGCATTGGGTAAAGACTTAATCTCTAGAGATGACCTTTTAGATTGATACTTGGTGAATAACCTTGGTAGTTTTTAATGACACCTTCGGGATGGACTTTGGTGAAACGAATTGATTTTCAATATTAAATTTTGTAGCAACATCTTCAAGTTATGAAAAACGTTATTTTTATTATGATATTCCTCATGATTTCTTTCTCATTCCTTAAAGTTCTTTTCATGTACTTATTGAAGTATCTCAAGTTCATATGTAAAATGTTTCTCTTGTTTCCCTTACTGGGCCTTCTGCTCACCCTATCTTTTGATGTATGTCTCTAGGTTTGAGATGTAGTAATGAACCTAGGATGAACATGAGGAGAATCCTTTCAAGTGTTTAACAATAATGTTTTATGTTTTCATGTTTTATGTTCCTGGTTTCCAAGACACTAATCCTTAAAGATCCCCAGTTTTGTAAAATGTAATGAAAGTCTATGTGATAAAAAGGCGGGATGTTATAGTTGGTATCAGAGGATGGTTTAGTTATTTGTGAAAATTAGGATTTGAAAATTCTAGGATTAACCCTATAGAAAAGTTTAAATATATGAAATATTCATGGTATTTTGGTGAGTATTGAGTAAGGGGTTGCCAAGAAAATATATCTCTGTCTGGATACGAGCAGAAAGAAGTGGCTCTGGCACAGATGTACATATGGGTAAAACCCAAAAATACCGCTTTGAGCTAGACTCGAACAGGAACTGGTACACGACAACGGGCCTTGCTGCACTCTTCGTTATGACACTCCCGGGGGATATTCTTTGGTAAATTAATAAGCTTAGTATGAACCATTGTTAAAGGAACAAGGATAAAATAAAATAAAGATTCACATATGAATATATGATCATGGATAACCTAGATCTGAACCTAGGGGATCACAAGTTACGGTATAATTTTCTTCTACAAGTTATCCTTATATGCTTTCAGTTCCTTTTCATGATTATTGGCAAAGTACTTAAGCCCCTAATTATACTTTCTCTTCCTAGTTAATTGTGGGAAATGGAAGAACATGTCCCAAAAACCAATTTGATAGGAAATGTGATGATTGCCATATTAATCTGACAGAGATGATTAGGGGATTAAAAGATGATTATTATTTTGGAAGACATTCACTATTTTGGGGACCCTATATGATCGAGGTAAATAGATTACTACTGTATTTTCATGGAGGATTAAGGTTGACTTATGTTTTGAAGAATTGATGAATTTAAGGTGGACTTATAGTAATTTAGGTTACTTATGGGAATAATTAACTTATCTTGACTAAAATATGTTTAGGTTAGCTAATTTTGTTATAAGAAGTTAGGAGTGGTTGATGTTGTTTGGAGATGAACAATGAAGTTTATTTTGGAAGAATATGTTATCAAATCCTTCTTGTATTTGGGTTTCAATCTTAGTTTGGTTTATTTTGAGGAATTTTAAGGAAATTTATTTATGGAATGGTCTATGATGAACTTTGGGTAGTACCAAAGAACTTTGAAAATTTAAAAGTAGTTTCCATTCCTATGGGATTCTATCTTTTTGAAGAGTTGTTTTACCTTAACCTTTCTATTTTTTGGATAATGTTTAAAGATATAAGAAATAGATAGTTAATCTTTTGTGGATTATGTGATTCTCTAGAAGATGATTCTTGTGATTTTGATGAGACCAAGTGTTTTTGTATTCTCATCATTTGGAGAAAATATTAGTTTTGGTAGAGTTTTATTAAAGGATGAAACTCTACTTGAAGGTAGGTATATTTTCTTATGTTTTTGTTCTAGTAGTAAATGAATTCCTCAAAATTATGAAAAGGAACGTAAAACAAAAACTTTGTTGGTTTACGTTTCCTACTACGTAATCAAAGAACATTTACACACATCATATGTTTGGGATTTTTCCGTGGTTAACTATCTCCTAATCATGTTTTCTATCACTCTCCCTTAAAACGTGACCCTTGGTTTTTTCCTCCATGTCCATGTTTTCCTACATGGGATCCTAGTATGGGTTAACTCGGGTGACCTTTGTGCTTCCCTTACTTTCTTTTAATGTAATAGTTTTACTGACTCCTTTTCCGATGTGGGACATTCAATAAAATTTCAAAACCCAAATTTAAAAATTTTTGGGACGCAATTTCTTAAGGGGGGGTGATTGTAACGACCAGAAATTTTGAATAAATCTCATTTCCTAATTTTGTGTGTTGTTTTATTTTATATTATTTTTATACTCAACAAAGATCATTCATTTTATAACATGAGTATAATTAAAATGAGACCGTTGGGTTTTGACTGTTATATGACCATTGGTCAATATGACCGTTGTAAACTAAACGTTTCGATTATTGTCTCTAAATTCAAGTAATCATTGTTAATTAATATAGAAAGAAGATTAGTTGGCCTCACCCAGTAGTCTTGGAATGATCGAAGCCAATCTAACAGAACTTGGGAAGGAGGTAGCACCACTGGGCTTTTCTCTGGACCAAATCGAAGCTGAATTTCATCATGTGAAGCTAGAACGGGATCGCCTTTCTAAGAAGTTCAAAATGATAGAAATTACTACTCGTGAGATGTTGGTCAAGCCTCCCTTGGATTCTCTCACCTTAGCACACCTTACACTTAGGTCCTATGCTGGTGTGATAAGGGGCTATGTAAGGAGACCATAACTGCCTTGTGTAATCCTTTGTTTTAAATTAAAATTAGGATTTCTTCATATGATGATGTTTATGAATTTTCAAATGACCGGATAAATATAGTATGCATATTTTTGATGAATTTTAGAAAAGGATATTTTAAAAATGTTTAGGTAAACCTTAAATAATTAAAAATGTGTAATGATTTTCAAAAAATGGTCTTCTACAATTATGTTAAGTACGAAATTTAGATTTTAATAAGATCAACTTGATTTTTGATGAATAGTAAATTATGAATAGTGATGTTATGCTTAGGATTATTAGTGTGACCAAATGGATTAGTAATCTCACTTAATGAAAGTATTAATATAATCTAGGCACCTTGATTAAATAATGTGATTCAATAAAATGGTTAAATAACGGTTTCATAAATTATTATTCAAGTATTAGTTTTTTTCAGGTGAATAGTGTTTTTTTAATTAAAAATTAAATTAAAAATATTTAGAAAATTATTTTTATAAAATGGATTTGATTTTTGAACTCAGAGCATCGATATTATGTTAATGTAATTTTTGGGGATTTTTTCTGAAAAAACTAAATTTTCAGTGATTAGTGTATTTATTTAGAAAATAAATTAAAAATAATTAGAAAATTATTTTTATAAAATGGATTTTAATTTTTAAATCAGATCATTGATATTTGGTTAAGGTAAAATTTTGAGATTTTTCTGAGAAAGTTGAATTTTCAGTGAATAGTAAAAATACATTTTTAGGGTTTCGGTATGTTTAATGACATCATAACTGTGTCATGATGATGTCATGAGATATTTTATGGGTTGTCCGACCAAAGGTGATGAATTATTGTATGGGGGGACCCATGTGGCCTAACTCCATTTGAAATACCATGGGAGAGCACATGGTTTTGAGAAAACCACTTTTGAGGTGTCCCTTGGCCATTAATGCCTTGTCCCCTCACTTTCCCTATAAATACCAAGCCATCCTCTCATCCATTTAGACTCCCCACTTTCCCCCAACGAATTTATAGTCTCATTGCTTCCCAAGGAGTCCTCCCAAGGTTCCCCCATGCCCTCAAGGTCTGAACCTTTGAGTTTTAAGAGTTACGTTTTAAGGTAAGGGATCCGACCACTCTTTTTTTTTTCAAGAAATATCTTTTATGTAATTTCTTTTTTTCTCTATGTTCTTATGTTAAAGGATGTTCTTTTATACTCCTCTTACTTTCCTTTTCATGTTCATATAATGAGAGATCCCCTCTTACTCTCATTATTTCGTTTTATGCATTTTTAAGTGGCGCCTTTAGGCTGCTGAAATTTTTGTAACGAATTCTTTCTCCCTTCTCATTTTTCAAGATCTATTTTCATGTAAAGTATTTCAAGTTAATTTTTATTAGGTTGGGGTATGATATTTAAATTTATAATACTGATATTTTATGGTCATATTATGAGATACCCCATTTGATCTCTTGAATTTAGTATTTTGATGTTTTTAGTGATGTCGTTAGGCTGCCGAATTTTTAAGTGGTTCTTTCACCTTTCTCCTTTTTCAAAGTTATAATTACATGTCAATTTTTGCAAGTTCCTTTTTATTATGTTGGGGAATGATCTCTAATTATTTCATACTGATATTTTATGATCATATGATGAGATACCCTATTTGATCTCATCAATTCATTTTTTTGAAGTTTAAGTGCCGTCGTTAGGCTGCCGAATTTCTAAGGGGTTCTTTCACCCTTCTCATTTTCAATATCTACATTCATGTCAAGTCTTTAAAGTTCATTTTTATTATTTTGCGGTATGATATCTATACCTATCATACTGATGATTTATTTTCATATTTTGAGAGACCCTATTTGATCTCGTCAATCCATTTTTGGAAGTTTTAAGTGTCGCTGTTAGGCTGCCGAATTCTCATAAGAGAAATCTTATTTTTGTCTTACATTCATGTTCTTCGTTTCATATGGTATATCATTAAAATTTCATTACCATGTTCTTAAATACTATATATTTTGTTCCCCTACTGTTTTATGTATCATTTATGAGTGGGTTACTCATGTCCCCACTCTTTTCAATGTTTTCTAAAACCATGTATCGTAGATGTTATACTGCATAGTTTTCGTCTCAAAATGCCTCCCTATTTATCTAAAAATTATTTTATGTTATTAAGTGAATACTCAAAGATCTTATTTCTATAGGGGTATTCACATATATATCAAAATTTTCTATTTTAAATTCTTTGATTTACATACATGAAACCCTCTTTCCCTTTTCTGTGGGTTTAAAGTGACATAAAGATCATGTCTTTAAAGAAGTTTTTAAAACGTTATGATTATGAAATGAAAACCATTTCTTTTATGCTATATGGGTTGTTTATGAAATTATTGATGACGATATATGTGGCTCACATTATAATAAATACATGTCAAGGGTGCGCCCAGATAGCGCTCTAATGCATTGGGTAAAGACTTAATCTCTAGAGATGACCTTTTAGACTGATACCTTGGTGAATAACCTTAGTAACTTTTAATGACACCATGGGGATGGACCTTGGTGAAACAAAATGATTGTCAATATTAATTGGTGTAGCCACATCTTCAAGTTATGTAAAACTTATTTTTATTATGATATGCCTCATGATTTTTTTCTCATGCCTTAAAGTTCTTTTCATGACCTTATTGAAGTATCTCAAGTTCACATGTAAAATGTTTCTCTTGTTTCCCTTACTGGGCCTTCTACTCACCCTTTCTTTTGATGTATGTCTCCAGGTTTGAGATGCATTAATGAACCTAGGATGAACATGATGATAAGCCTTTAAATTTTTTAACAAGAATGTTTTATGTTTTCATGTTTTATGTTCCTAGTTTCCAAGACACTAAACCTTAAAGATCTTTAGTTTTGTAAAATGTAATGAAATTTTATGTGATAAAAAGGAGTGATGTTATACAATTAAAGTATCATTTTATCCGAGACTTGATACATGATAGATTTCTTACATTGAAAAATATTCCTGGGAAAAAAATTGATAGACATGTTAAAAAAGTTGATGGTAATACAGAAGTTGAGGAATTATTGTGCATCTGTTGGTCTCCACTAATGAATAGAGGATTATATGAAGAATGTTAGAGGATACTATGGGAGTTAAAAAGGGAAAACAACATGTATTTCATGAATCAACATATTATAATTGATGTTGTGGATGTAAAACTCACATTGGTGAGTGAAGAATTGGAGGATATCAAATTATGTATGTTGTCTAAGTCAGTACCATCGAAGAATGTCATTTTAGAAGACTAGGATACGTGGTGGATAATGTTCGATTGTTGTAGGCTGATTCATTTGGATGTCTTTGGGCTGAATTATAGTGGCTCATACTACACACCTGGACACAAATATAATGTTACGAGACCTACATGGAGATCATTGGTGGTTACAGGTGTCAACAAACCCCTATTTCAAGGTTCAAAAGACCATTGCCCACATTTTTTTGGAATAATAAAAACTATGAATAATTTTAACAGAACTGAATATGTGATAGAAATAGGGAACTATAATAGTGGATAATATGGTGTTGTTTTTATAAAATCTGGAACATCAGAGACTATGGTACTATAACTCCACGGGATTCTATACATCATCCACTATATTATCTTGTACTTGAGTGACTGAAACACTTCAACAGTGTGGAATTATAGCTACTATTCACTATTTCGTAGTGAAATTACTATGTGGTTGGTGTCACAATGCTTTGTTTTATTTATTAGCTAATTTGATATTTGGTTTTCAGCGTGTTTGAATCTCTATGATTCCCCAGTAATTATGCTCTTGAATTTTATTGATGTGGTTATATCTCTCCATGGACATAGGGGACTTTAAAGAACCACATAAATAACATTGTCTATGTTTATCATATTCTTCTTCTTTGGTTTCGTTATTTTATTCATCTAAAAACCTCTATCACTATAAATCATAGTGTTCTAAAAAAGATCAAAGGGAGGAGGTTTCATTATGAATTTTAAGGAAGATTAACATAGGCGATCACATCATTATCAAATCCATTTTTTAATAAAGGATAGGTAACCCTTAACTTTTATATTCAATAATGCATGGGTTAAGAATCCTAATGGTAATAGAATTGTCCAAGAGGCATGAGATGATATAGGTTGAAACGATGATATTTATGTTTCAATTATTGAGAATAGAAATTATAAATAAACATTAAGAAATGGAGTAAGGAAGACTTCTCAAGCTTGGAAGAGAATTTTTTTTGTCTGGAGAGAGAAATTAGGGAGCTTTAGAACATTCATGATGAAACCTTTTACATGTCACTTCTCAAATGGGGAGTATAATTATTTTATGTGATTTATGATAAATTTAACATATATAATCCATTTAGATTGAAACTATATTAGGAAAATGTCTAAATGGGGGTTATAAAAATATTTTATCCATTAATAAATTACAAATGTCTAGGCATGCTTCAAACCCTATTACTTATATATGGAATGAAAGTTAATTAATCAATGTTATGAAGGATATTTGAGTGAATATTGTTGATTTATTTTATGATCTCCTTAAAAAAAATTAATTTCAATCACAATGAAATATATAATGTCATTCTCAACATTTTGGATCTCTCAAATTATGTGATGATCTCATAAACCATATAACCAATAGAGGTTAGTAATGTTGTTTTATCCCTCAGTTAAAGGATTAATCATTATCATAATTGTATCGATAATAACTTATTTTAAAATATTTGGATATTTTTCATGGTTTTTTAATGAGGATGATCATTATCTTTTTTGGAGTGGTATTCTCCAAAAGAGTTTTAAATCTCATTTATTGGTTCTCAGGCTTAAATTTGATATCGCAGACTCCCTTATTCAATTAAGATTATTGTATCTTGAAAACACTTTATATAAGTTTCTACATAAATAAATTTCTATATTTATATCTACTATCATCAATAAGGTGGTGTATTGTAATTAGTATGTCTTTTTTTAGTGATCATGATTAGAAGATTCAATTCTTATTATATCAATAAAAATTAACCTATTAGATATGTGAAAATATCCTTAAAATTGGACTCTATGAGGGCCTTTAATACTATAATCATATAGTTTATGATGAAAATATTGTGTTGGTTTGGCATCAAAACGTTATTCACTAATATGATTCTTATATTTTTAAATTCAATCTGGATTTCAGTCTGGGTTAATGAAACCCTATAAGGTTTTTCCTCATGATTTTATTGTATTCGACAATGCGACCCTTTATCAACCATACTATATAACATTTTTAAGACTATTTGACAAGGTGTATCACTAATCCGATGACTAATGGATTGATCAATGTCACTCATACTCGGTTATCACATACATGGTAATTAAATATCATTTTAATCATTTATAGATATGCCTCGATCTGTTAGATTTATTCATTGTATCTATTTTATTCCAAGGGAATTCTCATCCAATACATAGATCCTTAAATATGGGTTTCTAGGTGAATCACCTAGTTTATATTTTGGTTTTTGAAGATGAAATACTTCCCACATTGTCAATTGGGATACCTTAGAACTACTATTTCGGATAAGGTTGTTGGGAATGCACCTTGTGCCCTATAATGATGTTGTTTAGGTGATCTATTAGGTTGACCCAAGATGGTTTATAAAAATTGTTATAGATCTGCATCTTCTATTTTATAAAAATGATATTATTCTATTTTATTAGAGTTTCTATATGAATATTTATCACATGAAGTATTTCCTATATTATTATGGCTTGGTAGTTAATTAGTATATTAATAAGACTATATTTTATATTTTATTCATCTATCAATTGAAATGTAAAAATAAGATCTATACAAAAATCAAATGAGGAATAGATGAGGGAATAAATCCTGTTAAATATATAAGGGTGTTTTTGTTTTGGGTTAGACAAAATCATGTATACATTTAAGATTTGGATACTAAAATAAATTTTAGTTTTTGGAAAGGAATTTCACTCTGTTATATAGAAATAATCTCATTTTAAAATTATTAATTATATTAAAATTTTTCTATTCATTTATGCTTTATAAAACGAAAATTAACATGATTAAAAATCTAATTCAATGTATTGGAAACTTTTTTTTGAATGGAATCATATTTAAGGGGAAATATTTTACTGTCAGTTGAAGCACATGCTGCAAGCTGATTAAAGATGGGTGTTTGCAAATTGAGAACATAGCTCTATTCAGTGATGCACTTCATTCCCAAAATTTATGTAGACTTAATAAAAAACATGACTAGAGATATATTCCTCTAGTGTTTTTTTTAAAAATTTATTATACTAGTAAAATTAATTATATATTATACGTTATTTTCCCTTATTTTAAGAAGATATATTTTACAATTGTGGGACATAATATGTTGATCTACTCTAGTAATAATAAAATAAGAATTGGGAATGATAACTGGACTGAATCTCTATTTCTTGAGAACATGCTTGACCATATTCAATCCATTATGTAAGTATGAAAGGCATTTTCATTGGTTCCTTGGAGCACATACCCAATTCTCTCAAGGATGTTATTTTCTCTTATAATTTAATTCCCAATAAGGATAATGTATTTTGAAACCCATATAGACATGAATATCTCACATTAAATCTATATTAAATCTTATTAATGGTATAAAAATTAAACCTGCTAGCGGAATAGAACTTCTCAACGAGGATTGGATTCCCCCTTCCAGGATGCTGCTCGTTGTGAAGAATGACTATAGAGTGTTTTCGAATAATGAATAATTGATGGAAATTGGGATTTCATTTTGTTCAATATTTAGCAACTGTAATGTGGTTTCTCATTCAGTCGAGTATATTTTCATCAATTATTATTTTATATGGAATTATCTAGAAATATAAATATTATATTTAAAGTTTAACCAATTATTATATATAGCATCACATATCATTTCTCTCACTACAAAAAACTGGAAGGGTTAGTAAAATACAAGTACCTCTTCAGGGCATTTGTGATTGAGTCTTGGTATTTAATTTAGTGTAATCAGAATTTTAATAGGCGTGAGGGGTAGAATTTCAACTTCTTTAAGGATATTAAGAATATAATTTCTTGTATAATGATTGTTTTTACTATGTAGACTAAGATCTATGAGACCCAATAGGTCATTGATACATTTAATTTTGTGTTTTATTTTCTGTTTGGATTCATTTTAGATGTTTTAGGGGCCAAGGGTAAAAACACCCATTTTAGGGGAATACAAACCATGTTTTATGGTTTGTTTAATAATACATTTAACCATGTGAGGGCCCTAGTTTTGTGATGGTGATATATTAAAATATTGTGCATGGTTTTCAGACTATTTGATGCCTAGGGGAGACTATGTGGCCTATTATTTTGGAGATAATAGTTCCCACACAATTGGCTCATGGTTTTTATTTCTATGAGTGCTAATCATATGGCCTCGTCTTTCCAATTAAAAAGTGTCCTTTTATAATTTTTCATGTGACATATTATGGTTTTTATCCCCCATTTTCTCTATCCTTTATGATCAGACCCTTTTCTGGATGTGGAATCTTTATTCATTCCATTTTTGGGTATTCCCCTTCAATTCAATGTTGGTATTCTTGAGAAAACCGCCTTTCTTATAGATGCATCCTTCCTCCTCCATTCTCATGATCTATTATTCCATTTCCATCGATGTTTAAAACCCAATATTGTGGGGTTGTATAATCCTTAATTTTTAATGTGGGGTTAATTTTATTCATAGAAGTATTATGTGTGTGAGGCCTTTTCTACCTTTTTTGGGTGTTTTTCATAGAAAGTGACGATGTTGGAATCAATTTTGATGCAGGTGTCTTAATTTAAGGTTATTTTCCAGGACATACCTTTATGTTTTCTAATCATCATTGGTTATAGTTGTTTAAATTCCCATTGAAATTATTTTTGATACTTTTTTCCCATGAATGATGTGCTTTATGGATTGGTTAAGAAATTTGAATGTTTAATGTGAATTTTATAAATTGGAGTGACTTCAATGAACTCCATGTGATTGTTAAAATAACTCAATGTTTTTTTATTGTTAAAAATAGATTTCTAATTTGGGTTTAGAAAAAATTTTACCTTACATTGGGTCTTTTCATAAAATGGGTATGTTGGTTTGTGGAGTTGTTTTATGAAATATTTTTTATAGAACAATGATTATTTTTTATTATGTTTTATTAGAGATGCACATTAGTAAACCAGTATTTGATCGAGTGGTTATTTGATGGGATATGAGAGAATTTGGAGAGGAAGATCTTCAGACATTACATTTTCGTTTCCAATGGATTGGGATATACTTTCTGTAGGAAGATGCTGAGATCTTCCATTTTGTTGTTGAGAAACCATGAGAGATCACGGAATTGGGTTTGGGGAAGACTGTGAGAGCTTCCACATTGTTTAGTTATCTAGCATAGCCGGTTCAGAATCAATTACATTAATCCCTTGTGGTTAGATCCCTATGTGAACTCACACATTCTAGATTTATATATATGCCCATATGTATTATATTATTTCCATATTTTTTGTTATTATATGATATAACCATTTTTTATTATTGGTTATATGATGATGTTGATGTTATCTTTTCCCTTACTATGTTTATTAGGTATATTGAGCATGAGGTTCCATGTGACCTTGTTTATTTATTGGATCCATGCTCAGAATTTGTTTACAAAACTTTTATTATTTTAAATGGAAAATAAATTGGATTTAAATATACTTCGATGAATGTGAAATTTTTTCCATGTGGTTTAGTTTTTGAATGTGATTTCAAACAGGTTGATTGGTTTACATTATTAAAATTATTAGATAGTTTCATTGTCGTATCAAAATAAGATTTTTACCTCATATCATACATATTACTTTGGGAACATATAGAATTTTTTAGGACACATATAATGTTAGGGTCATCGTGGACCTGGGTGGATATTTTTTATTACTACCATACAGTGTTTTTTAGAGGATACATTTTCTCATTTAATTACATAATGTGGAGTCATTTGAGACCATTTACCCATTGTAATGTATGTAATGGTATTTTTTCACTGTTCACATTCTTTTGTTTTTTTGGATTGACATGAGATTTCATGTATACATATATACCTGACATATCATTTCATGTTTTTTGTATGATGTACATTACTACTGATGGTATCATCTTGTCTTTTCTTTATAGTCTAGATTTTATATCTTATTATGTTGACTCTACTATTTTTTGTTGGTCATCCATTTTTATAAATCAGTCATTCTAGTTTACCATGGGGAAACCCATTCCCAGGATATTGCTGGTTATGCCCAGTTCATGATGCTAGATCGTGGTTATTGGGAACATGATTAGGGACATGTGATGGGAAATAGAGGGTGATAAGTTAGGTCGACCTGGGTTAGTACGTTAAAGTCACTAAGATAATTACATGTGAATTTTTTTATAGGAGGGGAATAAGGCATAGGTTTTAGAATAATTACCACTTCATATCTTTTATTTAGAACCTATATTTTAGGTTTTATAAATCTAAACAATGATAGTGAATCAAGGGGAATATAATACATTCATGATAATGTGGTATTTCTAGGAACATTAATGGATATCCCTATCTCAGTTCTACATAGACTATGGAATGACTTCTAATTATGAGGATGAGATAGGGGGAGTCATTTCATAGATTTCATATTTCATGGTACAATGGCTAATTAAACATAGGTTATGAGTTGGATTACTCATCTATTTCAAATGAAACCAAGCTTAACAGATCCCCACCCTCTTATAGAATGGACATACCATTGAATGATTTTATGAAATATGATGTAAAATTTATTTATTTTTTCCAATATCATATTTACTTATGGGTAAATAGAATATTTGATTGGTTGATAAGTTTAGGACTAGTTGTGGGTTCTTAGTTTTTCTATAGTCTATTGAGGGTCTTTGTTTTTTTGTATCTGTAAATCTCAAAATTTCCATTTTTTAATATTTATCAGAACCAGAGCTCTCTCTATAGAGGGAACATGTTAATAATAATATATAAGACATAAAACAATATTTCTATAATATATCAATTAAATAATTCAATTTTATTTCCTTATCTAATTCAATTATTATTGACAAATTATATTATTTTCAATACATAGAATACCCATCCGATAGGACTATTTTTCAAATATACAATAATGATATTTTATTTCTATATAATCACATATGTACATTGTAAAGATAATTCGACATATTCATTAAATTCATCCTCAATAAACCTATAATACTTTTATTTCATAACATTGATTATATAGTTGTTATTGGGGTTATGATCTTCATGGAAAATCACAATGAGTAATATTATATATTATTTGTATTATATATATAAACATATATTCCTCTTCTAATTTTTTTATGATGTTTCTTATTATATTATATTAATGTATTAATGATTTTATTATAATTTAATTTTTAACTCATTAAAACATATCACAATTGGTTTTAATTTTGTGTTTCATGTGAAATAAGATATTAAATATATAATATAATTTAATAGAATATTTAAACTAAAATATCATGGTGTTACATTCTACAACCATAGAAAACATTTACCCTCAAAATTTCATTACAATTATGATAACCAAAGAATTTACTTCTACCATATTACATTTTTGGTCTCCCATGTCTCTTCCTCAATATTTTGATTCCTCTATAGAACATTAATCGATTGGGTGGACATGTTTGGTAGTACATTATCTCTATGATCCAATATTTCTATCAGTTGTTCCATGTAAAAATATTTTTTAGCAATTGTAAAAATGTTACCTTAGTACATGTGACACATCCAGTGTATAGTAAATCAAAACTCATAATTGAAACTCCTCATACACATGGGATAGGTTTGGTGAAATTTCAATATGATGAGATACCATTCCTACAAGATAAATGATTTTTATGGGGAAAATTTATCTAGGGATTAATTTTCCCTTATTCTCAAATATCATAACCCTATTCAATGGTGATATTAAAATGAATATCTTCTTTCTAACTTAAAACTCCAAAACTCATCGATTATTATCAGCATATCTCGTTTGTCAACTTAGAAAATTTTAATATCTCACCAAATGGTTGAAATCATCTCTATATTTTCTAGATAGAGAACTAGTCTCAACATCTTCTGTTTTCCAACATCATCCAATTATGTTTCAGTTATTATCTGTAACACCCCGAGATTTTATGAAAAATATTTTTTTTATCTTCATTAATGTCTTGTGTTGTACACTACACCAAAAGGAGATTTCACAACACGTATCCTTGACTTGCCTTGCATTACACGCAATTGCGACCTTCCACGATAGCATGTGTAGTACGCAATACCGAGTTTCATTAAATGAGATATTATTATAATATTATTAACAACTAGCCATTGTGAATAGTAATACCCACTTTTTGAAATTTTATAATTTTTATCATTCAAAACAGACTTCATTTTTGGATTCGAAATATCGAAATTATCTTTGGGTAAAATTATGGTACTTTTCAGATAACTTTCATTTTCTGATGAATAGTGAAAATTACTAAATTTTAATTAAAAACAACTTTTTTAATCGAAGTAATTAATAGTGATAAATTATTAATTTGAGTGGTTTTAAATTATATTTAGAATATATTTTATAATTTAATACAATTATGGTCATTGGATGTAATTCTACATTTAAACCAGACATAAACAAGTGTCAATCTTTTGATAGTTATTATTTCTTAATAACACGCTATTTGTTTTGACGACGGGAATTAATTTTAAAATTAATTAATGCAACTGATATGTTTTGAATTTGGTAAAATAGACATCATTTTTGAGTTCATAATATCAAATATAGCTTAGGCCTAATTTTTGGTATTTATTTGAAAACATTCAATTTTTGATGAATAGTGAAACCAATAAGTGGTAGTTAAAAAAACTATATTTTTCATAAAACTTAATTTTACCACTTCTGTGAGTGGAATTTCGAAAATCCGAGAGACACGGTTGATTTCAGTAAGTAAAATGTGGTTAAATGGGATGAAAATAATTTTTTGGTGAATAGTAACTTTTTACTTTTTTCCCACGGTTAAAAGTAAATAGGGTATTTAAGGGTAAAAATGATATTATTATTACCCTAACATATGTACTAATTCTATTGGACAAGTTTAATTAGACCAAAAAAAACATTAGGAATAAAATATGACCTTTTAGGACCACTTGGATTAGATTAGGACATTTATTATTAATTTATTTAAAGAAGGGTTAAAATAGTTAAAATCAATGTTTAATAAGTAAATAATTTTTAATATGGGGTTATACATATGATAAATTCGACTATAAATATTCACTAGAAAGATAAAACTATTTCCTACATAATGGTATCTTATTTGTAATTTTTAGACATTAAATAATTTAATTTATTTGTGACACAATGATGATGCAGTAATTATCATATTAATGAAATATTGATATAATTGATGTTATAAATACACAAATAAATGTAATTTGAGACTTTTTATGAATTAAAATAATTTTATAGGTTAATATGACATGTTATTATTGATTTATGTAACTTTCTTCGAACTAATAATTCTGTTATGATTTTCACAAAAATCAATTACTAAATCGTGTCAAAATTGACATAAAATAGTTTTTAAAACAAATATTATATTACTAATTGTTATTTTATTCCTAAAAATCAAAGGTTCGGCCAAATGACATAGATAAGAATATATATATTAATAATAAACAACTTGGGGTTCGTTTGTCTGGATATAGTAAGTTTATTAACCTTATAGTGTAAGAAAACAAGAAGACACGGTAAAAGTTAAATTATCTAACTTAAAGTTAAATCTAAATGATAAGGTTAAAATTGATACCTAAACTTGTCTAAATTATATTGGATGAGAGGATTTAGACCCCTACCCACCTTAACATTTAAATATATCAATTTGGAGCTATTAAAAAGCGAATTTGACTTTATAATAAAATAATATTTTTAGTTATTCCAAAGGTGGCCCTCTCCTCCCTTATAAAAGGGCACCTCCTCCTTCTCTTCCTCACACCACTTTGAGCCTTCAAGCTCGGAAAACCTCTGTCAAATTCTATTCTCCACTTCCCTAGCAACATCCTAGACGTTCTGGTCTTCCTCAAAGACCAATTTTAGTGCCCTAATAGAAGGTCTCAAAGAGGCGCTTCAAAGAAGAGGTAATTTCCGTTACCGATTCTTTCAACTTTATTTCTTCTTCCACTTCTTCTTCTTAGGTTGTTTCATTATGAAGTAATAACATAATTATCAATAATATACTTATATGTTAATATAAGTATGAAACAACCCTATTTCACCATATATCCATCCTACAGAAAACGAAATCACTGCCCGTGCGTACGTACGGATACCGTCTCCACGCCATGGTGAAATCTATTTTCCACCACCACCATACTTGGATGGGTATAATGGTGTAAATAATAACTATTTATGATTATTTTAAAGTTATATTGATTATGAAATAGTATACATACACTCCAATACAGTTCCACGATCATGATAACGATATCATCGCTCGTGCGTACGTACGGACTACCGTCTCCACGACGCAATAAGATTCATTCTCCACTTTAACCATTCATGAATGATTATAAAGTATATATAATAAGTAATCATGAAATATATTACATAATAATGATACTGGATTTATGTGTATATATATGTATGTCATCTACTTAATTCCATACAACTCAACAAGGAAACGAAAACAGCATTCATGCGTACGTACGGCCTACCGTCTCCATGAACGGTGTATTTCATTCCATTTACTGATCTATTATATATATGTATATTATGAATATATATTATATATAAATCATGTTATATATTCTGGAATTAAGTAATCATGATCTAAGTAATCATATGAATAATTACAAGTCAAAACACGGATGACAAATGAAACGATTTTACCCAAAACGCTCTTTAACATGGAATTTACAAAAGAACGGGTAAAATAAAGTCATAAGTGAACCATATATGATATCATAACAATGAGTATGAATATGGAATAAGTCAATGACATTATTTAAATCATTATACAGGAGGTTCGGACACTTACGAAGCAAATCGGACCTAAGGTAAGGGAAATATCACAATCTCATTTTTATCCGAGATTGTTTATACTTTGGTATTTACTGGGGTTTATTTTGTCATCCACATCCATGTTTCCTCAATATGTAATGTTATTTCCATCAAACTAAAATTGTTTAAATTCAAATTTACCCTTTGGTGAGTTTTTAGTAAAAGATATGAAAGGAATATTTTGTCGTTTTTCGTACGAGGTACTTTTTGACTTTTCTGACAAAAGTATGAGAAGAATATTCTTTTTAACTTATACGGAATGAATGGATTTTTTAATCCTTATTTCCAAGAAGCATCCTTTACAAGTTTTCAAGTTTATTTATAATCAACTTCTTTTAGTTTAAAATTGTAAGACATGTTAAGAAAGTAAAATGTTTTTGAAGTATAAAGGATATTTTCCTCAAGAATGGAGTTCAATAGTTTTATCAAAATTATTTCCCATCTAAGATAATATAGGGTTCTGTTTCTATCCCTATTATTACATGTATTTGATTATGTTGTGATGGAAATATTTTTATGAATTCCTTTATCTTATATGAATTGTTTTATGATGTCATGATTTTTAAGATTCCCATTTTTATTACATGGGTTATGCACTGATGGATGATTTACGATTTTGTGGCACACATAAGAATGGTTTCATTATGAGACGGGTGGGACCTATATCTACCTCCAATGCATTGGGTAAAGATTTAATATCTCATGAGATAGACATGGATGGAATGGCAGGTTAAACCGGTTTAGTAAAATAGGACTGAAACGAGGAGTGAACTCGGTTCAGAAATGGACTTTGTCCACTAAGATAGTCTTGGCAATGAGTCTTGACTTCTCTATGATTATGTGTGTATGCCAAAAAGTTTCATGTTTTATGTTATGATTATTGGGATTAAATTTCACTACCATGATTTATCCCATGTTATGAAATTATGATTTCTTTTGCAGGGTAAGATTTCCAATTTGTTATGTTCTTATGAATATGATGTGATTGGTATTTCTTTTGTTTACCCTTACTGAGCATTTGAGCTCACCCTTTTATGTTTTCTTTTCCCCAGGATATAAATAAAGATTTTAGGTAAGGAAACAAAAAGTGGAAGATCTTTATGGGAGATTTTGAAGATCTTTCACCATGATTAGAAGATTACGTTCCTAGTTTCCAAAGACAATAAACTATTACGGTCCTTGTGTGTCTGTTTTTGTTATGTATTATGTATTCCGCAAAAGTAATGTAATGTCCATGTATGTTAAGCTTCGGGTCTCTACAATTGGTATCAGAGGAATGTTTTATTCAACCTTTGGAAACTAGGATGCGAAAACGTTAGTGAGATGCCTAGAGATATTTCTAAGGTATGTCTAGGGATGCCCCTAAGGATAAGTATACGTATAGGAAATAGTCCTAGAAGTGTGGTAACGATCTTAGAATTTATCCTAAGATGTTAGATATTTATGTTACGCCCCCTTTATTATGATTTTTTCCTCTAACACTATTCTTTTTGTGTTTTAGAAAATGGATGGAAACAAGATGATTCACGATAATGGAGGATATTATGGACAATGGAATGATATTCTTCATGAGAAACCAAATGAAATGGGATTTCTAAGTCCAACCATTATTATTATGCCGAATCAGCAATCTCATAATATGATCAATAAACTCAAATTTGGTAAGTTTCCTGACTCGGCTAATAAGAGAAAGATGGAGTTTCATGATGATCATAGAGGAAAGAAAGTTCAATTTCCCCTATGTAAATCATGTGGGAAGAGACATCAAGTAGAATGTTTTAAAGGAACTGGAAGATGCTTTGGGTGTGGAAAAGAAGGACACAAATCCAGTAAGTGAAAAGGAAAAGGTTCAGTAAACACCATGGATGAGGATAATGGTATTGCTACGACATCAACAATGGTTAAATGTTTTAAATGTGGAATGTACGGGCATTATGCAAACCAATGCCCTAAGGAAAAGTCTCGTAAAGAGAATCAGTACGGTCATATGGGTAGTATTATTGCTGATGATGATGAAGAGACTACAAATGATATGTGAGTTGAAAAAAAAATTGAAGCTCAGTCAATGGTTTAAGAAGGTAGTGGAATGATCACATGTTTATCAAGTGTAATGTTTTATAAGTAATCTCATGGTACTATGGAATAAAGAGACATCCAAGGATTGTTACACTGTTGTCATTCCTTGTGTTTTGAAAGTGTATGATTAATGGTACCAGTATCCATTAAAGGATATTCAGATATTTTTGGAATATAGATGATATGTGCATAATGAATGGATAAGGAGAAAATTAAATGTTTGATAGTATTCATGAGCTCATGACTGATATGAGGAGAATGTTATGTAATGGATTGAGTATATAGAATTTTTGGATTTTGGTATGTGGAAAGAGTTAACTTTTGAAAGCATTCATGTTTTCACTAAGGTTTAATGGGTATTCATTTTTCAAGAGAATACATGATTAAGGCCTTTGAATGTTTGGAATGTCACCAAAAAGACATATCTTATGATATATGGGGATCAACAATGGTATTAAATCTCTGGTAATCGTTTTCACTATATTATGAGAGTGGACTGCAGTATTATTGGAATGGATTATGTTGGACATAAGTTAGTATTGTTTAAGGATAGAAGTTTTTTTAGATATTATTTATTGGATGTTATAGTAATTTAGTTGTAGAAAAAGGACAACCTGCATGATGGGCGACAACCCATCGCGTCGGACAAGGCTGTGGGAATCGAACCCACAACCAAAGTGTGACTGGACTTTATCGCCTTCCACTAGCCTAAAAGAAGTCCCTGTTTAGTAGAAACTAGTTTTATTATATTCAATAGAATGAAATATGAATTATAAGTCCATTTTAGGAACCATATATCATTAATCTCACTATAGATGGACTTATGTATTTTTTTGATAACTTTTCTAACCTTTTGTTTGAGACATATGGAATGACCCATCATTCTATCAAATGATCTTCTAACACATCACGAATGAAAAATTCAACTTCATTTATTTAAGAGATGAAGTGGAAATTGTCCAAAGAACGACCAACGGTGAGACTATACGAAAATCACGAAAGTATTTCTTCTAATTCCAATTTCATCTACTTTAGGGAAACGATCTTCAAAACCAAAAATGTTGTCCTAGTGCTCTTATATCTGAGGAATCAGATGGTACAGTAGATTGTCACAAATTTATGGCTTTGTGATTGCTGGCTTTTCTATAGCCATGTTCTCTACCACTCTCCATCAGAACATGATGGTTATATTTCTCTTCCATATCCATATTTTCACCTATGTGGAAACCCAGTGATTTGTTTATTTGTGTAACTGTTACGTTTCATACTTTTATTTTTAAAGATTGGTTTTTGTATTCCTTTTTAAGATGTGGGTTTCTATTAAAGAAACTATCGAGTAGTAAACCATTTATAACCCCGACGAATTTCGAGGGCGAAATTCATTTTAAGGGGGGTAGAATGTAACACCCCAAGATTTTATGAAAAATATTTTTTTTAATTTCATTAATGTCTTGTGTTGTACGCTACACCAAAAGGATATTTCACAACACGTATCCTTGACATTCCTTGCATTACACGAAATTGCGACCTTCCACGATCGCGTGTGTAGTACGCAATACCGAGTTTCACTAAATGAGATATTAATATAATATTATTATGAACTAGCCGTTATGAATAGTAATACCCACTTTTTGAAATTTTATAAATTTTATCTTTCAAAACAGACTTCATTTTTGGATTTGAAATATCGAAATTAACTTACGGTGAAATTTTGGTACTTTTCGGATTACTTTCATTTTCTGATGAATAGTGAAAATTACAAAATTTTAATTAAAAACAACCTTTTTAATCGAAATAATTAATAGTGATAATTTATTAATTTGAGTGGTTTTAAATTATATTTAGAATATATTTTTACAATTTAATACAATTTTGGTCATTGGATGTAAATCTACATTTAAACCAGACATTAACAAGTGTCAATCTTTTGATAGTTATTATCTCTTAAGAACACGCTATTTGTTTTGACGACGAAATTAATTTTTAAATTAATTAATGCAACTGATATGTTTTGAATTTGGTGAAATAGACATCATTTTTTAGTTCATAATATCATTTATAGCTTAGGCCTAATTTTTGGTATTTTTCTGAAAACTTTTTAAATTTTTGATGAATAGTGAGACCACTAAGTGGTAGTTAAAAAAACTTAATTTTTCATAAAACTTAATTTCACCACTTTTGTGAGTGAAATTTAGAAAATCCGAGAGACACGGTTGATGTCAGTAAGTAAAATGTGGTTCAATGAGATGAAAATAATTTTTTGGTGAATAGTAACTTTTTACTTTTTTTTACCACGGTTAAAAGTAAATAGGGTAATTAAGGGTAAAAATTATATTATTATTACCATAACATATGTCCTATTTCTATTGTAAAAGTGTAATTCGACCAAAAACAACCTTTGTAATAAAATATGACCATTTAGGCCCACTTGGATTAGATTAGGACATTTATTATTAATTTATTTAAAGAAGGGTTAAAATAGTTATAATCAATGTTTAATAAGTAAATCATTTTTAATATGGGGTTATACATAAGATAAATTCGACTATAAATATTAATTTGAAAGATAAAAAGATTTCCTACATAATGGTATTTTATTTGTAATTTTTAGACATTAAATAATTTAATTTATTTATGAGACAATGATGATTGAGTAATTATCTTATTAATGAAATATTGATATAATTGATGTTATAAATACCCAAATAAATCTAATTTGTGTCTTTTTATCAATTACAATAATTTTATAGGTTAATATTACATGTTAGTATGGATTTAAGTAACTTTTTTAGAACTAATAATTCTGTTATGATTTTCACAAAAATCAATTACTAAATAGTGTCAAAATTGACATAAAATAGTTTTTTAAACAAATATTATATTACTAATTGTTATTTTATTCCTAAAAATCTAAGGTTCGGCAAAATGACTTAGATAAGGTTATATATATTAATAATAAACATCTTGGGGTTCTTTTGGCTTGATATAGTAAGTTTATTAAACTTATAGTGTAAGAAAACAAGAAGACACGGTAAAAGATAAATTATCTAACATAAAGTTAAATCTAAATGATAAGGATAAAATTGATACCTAAACTTGTCTAAATTATATTTTATGAGAGTATTTCGACCCCTACCCACCTTATCTTCGAAATATATCAATTCGGAGCTATTAAAAACCGAATTTGACTTTATAATAAAATAATATTTTTAGTTATTCCAAAGGTGCCCCTCTCCTCCCTTATAAAAGGGCACCTCCTCCCTCTCTTCCTCACACCACATTGAGCCTTCAAGCTTGGCCAACCTCTGTCAAATTCTCTTCTCCACTTCCCTAGAAACATCCTAGAGGTTCTGGTCTTCCTCAAAGACCAATTTTAGTGCCCTAAGAGGAGGTCTCAAAGAGGCGCTTCAAAGAAGAGGTAATTTCCGTTACTAATTCTTTCACCTTAATTTCTTCTTCCACTTATTCTTCTTAGGTTGTTTCATTATTAAGTAATAACATCAGTATCAATCATATAATTATATGTTATTATAAGTATGAAACAAACCTATTTCACCATCTAACCATCCTACGGAAAACGAAATCACCGCGTGTGCGTACGTACGGAATGTCGTCTCCACGCCGTGGTGAAATCTATTTTCCACCACCACCTTACATGGATGGGTATAATGGTGTAAATAATAACTATTTATGATTATTATAAAGTGATATTGACTCTGAAATAGTATACATACACTCCAATATAGTTCCACGATCATGATAACGATATCATCGCTCGTGCGTACGTACGGACTACTGTCTCCACGACGCAATAAGATCCATTCCCCACTTTAACCATTCATGAATGATTATAAAGTATATATAATAAATAATCATGAAATATATGACATAATAATGATACTGGATTTATGTGTGTATATATGCATGTCATCAACTTAATTCCATTCAACTCAATAAGGAAACGAAAACAGCGTTCATGCGTACGCACGGCCTACCGTCTCCATGAACGGTGTATTTCTTTCCATTTACTGATCTATTATATATATGATTATTCTGAATATATATTATATATAAATTATGTTATATATTCTGGAATTAATTAATCATGATCTAAGTAATCATATGAATAATTACAAGTCAAAACACGGACGACAAATGAAACGATTTTACCCAAAACGCTCTTTAACATGGAATTTACAAAAGAACGGGTAAAATAAAGTCATAAGTGAACCATATATGATATCATAACAATGATTATGATTCTGGAATAAGTCAATGACATTATTTAAATCATTATATAGGAGGTTCGGACACATACGAAGCAAATCGGACCTACGGTGAGGGAAATATCACAATCTCATTTTTATCCGAGATTGTTTATACATTGGTATTTACTAGGGTGTATTTTATCATCCACATCCATGTTTCCTCAATATGTAATGTTATTTCCATCCACCTAAAATTGTTTAAATCCAAATTTACCCTTCGGTGAGTTTTTAGTAAAAGATATGAAATGAATCTTTTGTCGTTTTTCGTACGAGGTACTTTTTGACTTTTCTGACAAAAGTACGAGAAGAATATTCTTTTTAACTTATACCGCAAGAATGGATTTTTAAAACATTATTTAAAAGAATCTTCCTTTACAAGTTTTCAAGTTTATTTTTAATCAACTTCTTTTAGTTTAAAATTGTAAGACATGTTAAGAAAAGAAAATGTTTTTTAAGTAGAAAGGATATTTTCCTCAAGAATGGAGTTCAAGAGTTTTATCAAAATTATTTCCCATTTAAGATAATATAGGGTTCTATTTCTATCCCTATTATTACATGGATTTGACTATGTTGTGATGGAAATATTTTTATGAATTCTTTTATCTTATACGAATTGTTTTATTATGTCATGATGTTTATGATTACCATTTTTATTACATGGGTTATGCAATGATGTGTGATTTACGATTTTGTGGCACACATAAGAATGGTTTAATTATGAGATGGGTGGGACCTATATATCCCTCCAATTCATTGGGTAAAGATTTTATATCTCATGAGATAGACATGGCTGGAACGGAAGGTTAAACCGGTTCAGTAAAATAGGACTGAAACGAGGAGTGAACTCGGTTCAGAAATGGACTTTGTCCACTAAGATAGTCTTGGCAATGAGTCTTGAATAATAAGAAATGATTCTCTATGATTATGTGTGTATGACACAAAGTTTCATGTTTTTTGTTATGATTATTGGGATTACATTTCACTACCATGATTTATCCCATGTTATGAAATTATGATCTCTTTTGTAGGGTACGATTTCCAATTTGTTATGTTCTTATGAATATGATGTGATTGATATTTCTTTTGTTTACCCTTACTGAGCATTTGAGCTCACCCTTTTATGTTTTCATTTCCCCAGGATAAAAATAATGGTTTTAGGAATGGAAAAAAAGTGGAAGATCTTTATGTGAGATTTTGAAGATCTTTCACCACGATTAGAAGATTACGTTCCAAGTCTCAAAGGCACTAAACTATTACGGTCCTTATGTGTCTGTTTTTGTTATGTATTAAGTATTTCGAAAAAGTAATGTAATGCCCATATACGTTAAGCTTCGGGTCTCTACATTATCCCCTTACCATATGGAGTCGTATATGGTTATATTTATTTACTTTAATTGGATCTCTTGATATATGGGAACTATACCACTTGAAATTTCTAATATCAACCTTCTTAAAAAATATATTTAATAGGATATCAATATATCATTAAGAGCATAAATGGTTCTGTTAGATTAACCATCAGTTAAATGGTGATAAACAGTGTTGAAGGTCATATCTATATCCAGTTATTGTTGAAAACTTCTCTTGAACATCAAGGTATTCATTGGATCTCAGTAAGATATAAATGTGAGTGATACTCTCTGAAGCCTTACAAACGTTTTTTATTTATATCATTGTAAATTGATACAGAGATAAATCCTCTTAAATAGTAATGAAATTTTATGACAACATAAAGTGATCAACTGTAACCAAAATGGAACCATTGCCTTTATAAATCTTATGAGCTCCTATGATGAAATAAATAGATATTTCTCTTATTTATATATTGGTATGGGTAACTATATTATCATCACCTAGACATGCATCATTCTTCCATAACTTGCAGGAATACCAATCCTTGATATACATACTCTGTAATCTACCTCTTCATGTTCTCATACCATAAATGATTCTTGTGATCTCTATACATCATTATGCTTCCTAAATGGATAGAGAATGATGAGTTATATTCATCATCGAACAAATCCTTCTCCAATTCTTGTATTTATAAAACACATATTAAGTTCACTAATCTTATAATTTGATCATTGTCAAAGATAAACTCTAGAATACTCCATACATTATTTTGTAGCTCTATATCGTCATTATGTACCTTTTGGATCATTTCCTGATTGTATTTTTTATTAGTCATTTTAAATAATAGGATTTATCCACATCTATCATGATTTCAATGTTCATCCTTTATAAATCCAATAATATTGGATTTTTCAATACTTTTTCTGGATAAGGTACAATGATACATCGATCCTAGAGCATCAGGAACATTATTTTACATTCTATGGGTACCGTATCTGGTAGTGATAGTCTGTTATCCACTAAAACCATCACTTTTGGAACATTTTTTACTCCTTCCATGTTAATATATATTTTAGGATATTGTTACTAGTGTATTTTATACACCATTAACTATAGAGATAATTCCACTATATCTTTAATTCAAATAATACATCTATGAGTAGCATATCTTATGTTGTGTAGTTTTTATCATGGATATTTAATTCAAATGATGCATAAACAAAAACCATGTTATTATTCAGGAGGACATATCCAAATCCATTATTTTATGCATCACACTATTTAAAAATCCTTCTACAGTAGTTTGTAGTGTGAGTGAAGTTGAAGATACAAACCATCTCTTGAACACATTGATATTTTCTTTTCATCCATCCATCCATAGTAACATTAATCTATTATATGTTAACATGGTTAGTATATTTGACATTCATGTTAAATTACTCAAAAAGTTTCAATATTATCTAACCAAATCAATAAAACTATGGATGTCTATTTTAGTGGTTGGCATTCACCATTATTTAATCACATATTTATTTGATGGATCAACAAGTATACCTTCTATAATAATTAAATGACCCAATAAAGATAATTTTGTATCCAAAATTCAAAATTTCTAAATATAGTGTATAATTTTGGTAATCCAAAAGTCATCAGCAAAATCCTTAAATAATCCTCAAGCTCTTCCTTTCTCTTATATTATATCAAATTATCATCAATAATGACTAACCAAATTTGATTCAAGAAATATATAAATAATTTATTTATCAAATCCATGAATATAGAAGGGAAATTTAGGACTCTAAATAGCATAGTAATGAATTCATAGTCATCATATCATTTATAGAAGGATGTCCTGAGTACATCTTCCACTTTCAACCTTAATTGATGATATCCATATAAATAGTTATTATTTGAGAAATTTTGATCCCCTAATAGATGATAAAAAATGATATCAATATGGGTGGATGATACTTGTACTTGATAATTATTTCATTTTGTTCTAGATAATTAATGTGGAGATGCCATGATCCATATTTCTTTATAAAAAATTGGACTCGTAAACCCCATAATAAATAACATTGGTGTATTAAAACTTAGTACAAATTTTCCTCAAAATTCTTATTCAATTAAACTAGTCCAATAATATACACTTTTAAGGAGTCTTTGAGATATGTATTTCACTAGGTATGAGTTCTGTCGGAAAATCATTTCATGATCTGCAGAAACATTATTAAACTCTTCTAAAAATAAATCAATATATTCTTGTTTAATGGACATATTTTCAATATTATGTATTTACCTGACCATTTCAAATAATCACCACTAATGATTTCTTATTATGATACATATAATGTAAGTTATTTTCAATGGGATCTCATGGTTATATTTTCACCGATCAATGATCAAATTTTGATTTGATATATGAAATGGGATTTCTCTATACTATAAATTGATAAAGGATTTATGTTGAAAAAATGATATATTCCCAAAATCAAATTGAATATATCCAAACAGTGAACAATACTCGTTTTTGTAATCACATTCCCACAAAATTATATCGATGAAGAGTTGTATAATTGGGATGAAATCATCATAACACAATGATTTTTTACTAATAATGAAATACCTAGAAATTAGGATGAAAAATAAATATTCATAGATACATATAAATATATAAAATAATTCCCATAAAGTGGATTAAATAATATGTTTCCAATATTGTTTGTACCTATCACCACCCTGATTTCATGATTCTATCTTTCATCACTTTAATCAAAATAGTTACTACGAGTATCAAAATAGAATAATTATAGAAAAAAATTATATAATAAATAAATTGGATTCCCTGATTTCATAAATTGAGACACCTTAATTTCATCTTATAACATCCTAGGTTCACCAAACATCACTTTGGGTTCATCATAATTGGTTTTAGGTTCTAAAATCTTATTCTTCCCAATGGTTTATAAATACCATGAAAATTAATCATATAATACAACATTAGAGTGTACAATCATATTTGAAGTTTGTACCATTTTTTCACTAGGTGATGATGTAATTAATAACCACCCAACTATTTTTGGGTTTCTTACCCCTAGTTTCATCTGATCTACAATCTGCATCCACTTGTTTGTATAAAAATAGGGATAACATTTCTAGGAAATCAAACACTATATACCTTGCCAAAATTTAAATATTTTTTCCTATAATTAAGTGTATTCATATGGTTTTTAATAATATTCTCTAAAAACTATCCAATAGAAAATAACAAAACCCTACTCTGATACTAACTAAGGTGACCAAATCATTCCATAACAATATATTACATCATTGTAAATGAATATTTGTTCAAACCAAAAATAAATCATAATGCAGATCCTAAAGGTCCAATGTATTGGGATATTAGATACATAAACACATTATTTTACAACATCATCAATAGATCTCACAGACAATCTTATCACATGATACCCAAAGGACATGCCATATATAATTTTATCCTTTATAACATGGGGAATGGAAACATAAGAAATAGAGAGAACTGATTCTTGCTATGGGTGAATATGGGATACATTATTCAAAGAACATAAATGATAATAATTTGATCATATGGGATGGAGATCATAATCATGGTACATAGGAATAAAATAAGATAATAATACCAATTTACTAATTAATCACAAAACATGATTCATGGAATAAATATTTTTTCATAACATGGGTTATTATTCATAACAGAGTGGGAACATGATTCAATAATCATTGTACATGAGAATATAACAGAGTTACATTGTAAAGAATAATAATTTGAAAAAAATATAATCTAAAAAATTATAACACATATCATGGATAACAACCATGAAAATCACTTCTTAATGGGTTTGGATAACCACCTTCCCATAATGTAATGGTATTTGAATAACCACCAGCATCCCTTAAAATAGTATAATTGATATAAAAACCATTTTCCATCTTGATATCATTAGATATTAAAATCTAATGATTTAATTGGGGTGATAAAATGGAACCACACAACACATAATTATAAACCATATGTATGTGTTCCATAAGAACATGAAAATATTCATTATTACATCATAGCATGATTAAAGAATGAAATAAAATGGTGTTGTATGAAAACAACTAGATGATATTATCATGATATATGTGGAGAAAGAAATTGGATGTTCTCATTAGAAAATATTCTCATTTACTCATGACAAACATTAAAAGATGTTTACATAGATGAAAAATAGTTTTTTAGTGTGTTATAATATACTTGGAGATAAAAGAAAAAATAAAAATTATGTTTTTGAAATCATTGGGGAATAAATTACATAAAATAAATGTAATTTAATTTTCATTGAAAAATCATAAAATCATCAAGAGTAATCTTCGAGAATAAAACTAACAAATATTATTGGAAAATTCATTATTATAGAGAATTATTAAAAATAACATTATTTTCAGATTTTATAAAAAAGGTCAAAGTTTTTGGAAAAGACCATATATGAAATGTTAAAATAATAATATTTTTAATATAGTACAATTTAAATTATGAAATACCTTAATAAATCATATAAGTATAGATATATATTCCAATGAAACAAAAATAAATAATATTTAATATATAAAAAAATATTTGGGTTTTAGAAGAAGTGGTAAGCTTGGTTTCTCTTACAAATATCACATTATGTGAATTATGAACCAAAGGGGATGTGAAATGGAATGATAAAATTTAAAACAAATGAAAATCCATAGTTGAATAAAATATATGTGTTTTTTTGAGAGAAATATCATACGGTTTCCCTATATGGATACTCACTCATAACAATCTCAAATTCAAAATTTTATTTGAATGAAAATGCTTCCCTTTTATTCACGGCTTACAGAAAAGTTATTTAAAAACGTATATAATAATAATAATAATAACCAATTTTAGAATAGTATTCATATTTATTTCCTCTAATATTATTAAATTATCATTCTCTACACATTAATTAATAAGTTAATGTTTATTTTTGTCATCACATGTTAGTAATTTCTATTATACCATTCATAATGGAGATATCTATCAACCTTTATTGATACCAAGTTCATCATTACATGACTAGAAAAGGTATTTAAATTATTATTTTTTGAAATTATTTATGTATCTTCATGTTAATTATATGTAAATTATGTGTATTGTTTGTGAGATTTAAATTCATGATGTCAATCATTCAGGTAATTTACTTGTAAACATGAGTAACATTATAATGATCGCAAATATTTTGTGTCATACATTCAGAATATTATTCATGAAATATATTACTTCTTTATTTAATATATTACAATTATTAGTGTCAAGTAACATAATCATGTAGAAAATGGTGGCGTTGGTATATCAGCGTTCATATAGGTGGTTGAACTGTCCTAAATTATAATATGTTATGTTAGTGAATGAGTAAGTGTGTAGAGATATATAATTGTAGTTTAATTTTATCTGAATAATAATAATTTTAATGTAACATAATTATAGTATATAATTATATTTATAAGGATTTTATATGATAATTTAATTATAAAATTAATAAATAACTTGAATACTTGATTGCTTATGTATTTCTCGTAATGATTTCATTTGGAATGAAGGATTTAGGCTTCCATAGTAGTATTGAGGGATAAAAAAATGTTATAAGGCTTCAGATATGAAAAATGGGAAGTAATTAAAGAGTGCCTAAAATTAATACATTCATTTTTAAGGGAATATGAGAGATATTTTTATAGGTGAAATTGAGGTACATTTCATTGAAAAATTATGTTAAGTGAATGGTAACATTATTAGTTAAGGAATTTAGCTAATGAAGTGCTGATAAGACATATCAGAATAAAATCAACACATAAAAAATTTTTTATTTATATTTTAACATTCAATAAGGTTTAATAAAATTATGGACATAAAATATTACATCTATCTACCCCTTATTTACCTGCTTTTGTTTTTTACCATGTTAATTAATTTTCACCAAAAATATAAATCCTCCTTCTTATCCTATTATTACATGATGATAACAAATTTGGAATCCATTTAATCTAATTCATTTTCTAAATGTGATAAATTTAAATTTTAAATACAAACATAAAATACAAAGAAAATAATGTTTTTAAAGAGAATATATTATTGAAACATAAAGTGATCTTATTATTATTTTATATCAATTACTAATTAAATTAGTGTTCATATATTTCTATAATAATTAATTTATATTAATATTTATAAATTTAATAATTTAATTTAGTTATATAAAAATTGAATATTTAAAATAGTACATAGAAAAATATCATTTTCGAACATTAAAAAATTTCAACTACATTATATTAAATATAATTATTCATCATTAAACTATTTAATTTTATCAATCCATTAGTATGAACATATTTAAATTAATTTTACAAATTATTCTTATCCTTCTTCAATAATAATAATAATAATATGTTTTTCATCATTATATATATTTATTTTATATTATTTAAATATTATAATTTTATTTCATTCATGAATTATATTTTTATTGGTCAATTTTATATTTTTAATTACAAAACATTCCAGTAATATATTTTCTAATGACTCTATTTCCAAGGGAAAAATATATAACTGTCAAATATCATTCTTATATATTTCCTTATGTACATCACAAAGATCAATAATCTAATTCATTCACATTTCTATCAACCTTCCAATAATAGTATTATTACATATCATCATTTCTATAGTAATTTTAGGGTTTATGGTCTTTATAGAATATAATGAGGATATAGATTATTTGTTCATGAAAGTTTATATACGTGTACATTTATCCCACAAGTAACATTCTTAGTTATGTTACTTATTATATTCTCATAAAATATTATTGTTTTTATTATATTATGATATTTTATCATAACTAAAGTATTTCAAAAAAAATTATTTTGGTGTTGCATGTAAAACAAGTTATCCATCAAAGTATTTATTTTAATGGACAACACATAATAAAATCATGGGTGTTATAAACATCATATGTGTGGGGGATATTTAAAAAATTATAATTAAAAAACTCATATTTCCTTAAACAGAGTGTGTATCCAAAAAATATCTCATCATCTACTTGTTCATAAAATTTTCCCAAATATATATCATTTATCATAATGTAATAAGGGTTTCTGAAATCATTTAAACTCATTAAGTCATTATTCATCTAATTTCATCTCTCATAAGGTGTATTGAATGAATTTAGTAAATTTATGCACTAGATGAGAATGTAGATGACCATTACTATTGCTTATATATAAATGTTCTTTGTAGTTCTATGTATTGATAACAAAATTCCCCAATATACCACCAATCCATAATTATTTATGATACCAAAGGGAAATGAAATATGTTCTATAGGTAGTGAAAATACCATATTTAAATTATTATTACATAAATTGATTCATAATGTTTGTTCAATACGAATGTTAATTATGACTGTTAATTTGCAGAAAGAAATGAAATAATCAAAATAAGGACGTTTTTAATGTATTTCAGTCCATATTGGACCAAATATACACCTATACCACTCTACTTTACAAGATATACATTTTGATCTAATCTAATTTTTGATGGGGGTCATAACCTTATTATAAAATCCTCTTCTACAAAGTAGAAGGATAATGTCATTGACACAGTAATCATTGAATGGGATGTCACAAAAAAAATATAAGACTTCATTTCTAGAATGAAATTAATATCCTGAACAATACATAATTTAGATTTTTAATTTCATATACCAAAAAAAGTGTATTTTTTTTAAATTAAAAAGAATAAACATAATGTTATAGTGTGTTTGAGAGATGTGAATAACTGTGCAAACTAAAAACTATAATAAAATAGAATGAAGAAGAAAAATTAGGAAATATTATGTATTTGTATTTTGAGTAGCATATCATTATTTCTCATCAAGGAAGAAGTAGTAGAAATAGATTAGGTTCAATCATCAATAAGTTTTATAGAAGATAAAAAATTAATTGCACAAGATGTGGTTCTTATAGCTCTTTAATGATTATTGTAAGTACCTTTGGATTGTGAAAATTTCATGCCCTTTTAACTATCATGTATATATACTTTAAATGTGTCATATTGACTTTAAATATAATCATTAAAACTAATAAAATTCTATGTAACCATGTAAAATAATTCAAATCTAGATCACACAATTTTTGCTGGGAGAAAAACCATCATCCAGAATAATCGTAACCAATAGTTGTTTTAATTATGAAGTTAAATATGAATTCAATGCCATTTGAATTACACATTTAATTTTTTAGAGGGAATCTATTATAATAATTCCAATCCATCCCATAAATATCATTAGATAATTTTACTTTTAAAATTATAATTTCAAAAGACATTAATGTAGAACATAACAAAAAAAATTAAATAAAATATTTTTTAAATTATGAAAAATAAAATCAAATAATTTCTCTGTTATGAAATATTAATTTGGAACATAATAAATCAGATAAATAAACTCAAAATTTATTAATTTAAATATTTAAAAAATATGATTCATGTGATTCCATGAATAAATAACAAATTAATACATATTTTAAAACTAATTTAAATAATTTGAAAGATATTTTCAAGGAAATAATAAAATATATATGAATTATAAAAATTAATGAAAAACAAAAAATCATTAACATAAGCATTTAGTTAATCAAAAATTAAACAACAATTACAAAAAAATAATTCTTAAAAAATAAAATATTAATAAAAAATTAGTAAATTTTCATACTGATCATGTGTGCCAACTTATCTTGGGATAATGATACGTATAATGTCATCATAATATGTGGTAAATTTGTTGGAGTTCTATATACTGACCATGTGAAAAATTCATCATGGAGTAGCATTATACAATCTACAGTCACAACATTGACCGTGAATGCATGGTCGCATGAAAAATACAAGGAATTGTAGGTATATATAATGTACAGTAGCAATACTACAATTAATTCATACTAGATGTACTTATTGTGAATAGTGTATAGTAGTTATACTTACCTCAAGGTTGAAAATGAAGTTTCTTTAAACGTGAGTCACAGATATGCATGATGATTCATTTTCCATTTCAAACATCACCAGGACTACAGCTTGTGGAGGCATCAAATTGCACATCATAAATCATGGTTAACGATTAAAAGATGTTGAGGCCACAAATAGTAGCTTGAACAGGCTGGAATGTACTTTTGAACCACAACTTAATACTCATCGGCATGAGGGTTAAATCTTATAATATCCTAGGATTTCATTTGTCCCATTTCCAACAAATAAGTTTTTTATGTAAAACTTGTATGAAATAGGTATATTTCAGACTACATGAATTTATATGAGGTTGGTATTGTTCCTCCACACCTATCAGAAACACCTCATGTCACTTAAAAGACATCTTTTGGATAGTACTATCTCATGTGGTAAGTCGTAGAATAATACATGTGGAAATTGGTTGAGAATTGAGGGGTCACCATAGGTAGATAAATTTATGTAGTCACTTGGATAAAATTCACAATAAGAATTGATATGGGAATGATAGGTTGACGAAATAGGGGATAAAATGTGGTATAATGTCAACCAAAATTTTAGTTAATTTTTCCAACCTAAAAAATAGAATTAGTGAACAGTTGAGTTAAATATTATTTAGATATTTTTGTGATATTTACAATGAATCAAAGAGATATTAAATCTATTTTATATAGAAAAATATAACATAAAAATAGTGAAAAATGTAAAATAAAAACTATAGGAAATTTTTGGAATGTTACTGATAATTAGTTATTTTTTAAGGTATCTCAATGAAATATTTATATTTTCATGCAGATGAATGAAATTTTAAAAACTATATTATCATTCCAAAAAATAAAATGACATTTAATAAAAATTCATATCATGATATTTATAATAAAAAAATAGATGAATAATTATTCTAAAAATTATAGAATTCTAGAACTGCTGAAGAGACATAATGAAAAATTTTAGACCATATAAAAAAGTATTTCAAACGTCCACATAATTTAATGAATTATAAATAAATCTAGTATACATAAAAATATATATGTTTCATGATGATATGATCTATATAAGTTATTTTATAATACAAGGCCTAAGATAAATAATGAAAAAAATATTAACAAAATATAATTATTGACAAAAAAAATTATCATGTTCAGTCCAAAATGAAAACATTTTAGAGATTTACTTTAACAATATCTTAGTTGACTAAATGTTAGATATAATTCTTATTTTTCATATGAAATGGGATTTATAAAAAAACAATCACTATAATTAAATATAATATATAAATACAGTGATCTTGTAAAAACTAATTTTCACATAAAATATAATGAGGGATTGAAATATAAAAAATGTAAAATATAAAAATGGAACAAAAAACTCAAAAAAAACTCCCATGTTTTGAAAATTATAAAATTAAAGGAGGATTTTATATAATTATTTCCCTTTTTGAAATATTTCTATAAGACACTAATAATAAACATAGAAAATAATTAGTCTAAAAATAAAGAAACTCCCCCTTCATAAATTCATTTTATGATCATTTAAAAACATAATATCAAACTAAATTTATATTAGACCAAGAGAAAATATAATTTTCCCAAATTGAGAAAAGTCTAAAGGCTCAGTAGAGATTTATGTAAAATGATTTTCAAAAGGGATAATTTACAAAACAATATCACCATTATTCACATTATCTTTAATAAAATTGAATATATGATCAATAGTTTTTATTCTATAAAATTGTAAAGGATTTTCTGGAAATAGAAATCACATATTTTTTATCACAATAAATAAGAAAATTATCAAGATAAATAACAAAATGTCATATGTTTTGTGTAATCCATAAACAATGAACACATTACTAGCATCATTGATATACTCTGCTTCTATAGTAGATATAGTATCTTATAATGTTTCTTAGAAGATTTATAAATTAATATTTTTCTAATGAAATGATACAAACATCAAATTATTTTATTCACAATTATTAAATCTTCAAAATCAGAGTCAAAATAAGATATTAAATCAAAAGAATTATATATATGATAAAATAAACCAAAGTTAATAGAAATATAAACATATTTTATTATTATTTTCATATATCTAATATGAATCCCTTTAGAATCATCTTAAAATCATGCATACAAACAAATAATAAATATGATATCGGGTCAAGATGTAGTCATATAAAGTAATCTACCTATCATGCCTCTATAAAATTTAATATCAAATGATTTAATAGATGCATAAATATCCAATTTACAAAAAAGTACTCATATGAGTATTTATAGAATAAATAAATCAAGAATAACTATTTTAATAAAATAATTATCATACATACTATAAAATCACTTTTTTACCATGTATAGTCTTCAAATATATCTAGTAATTTTTTCAAGGCTCGGCACTGAGATGAAGCATGATTTTGAGCCTTAATGAGCATTAATGTAAGGATCAAAATAACACCCATATATTCATTTTATTCACACATGGTTTTCTTAAAAAAGTGGAATAACTCCCAAATAGGGACCCAGAACAGAAATATGAGGATGTCGTTGAGTTTAGTGAATGGGTTTTACCCTAGGTGCACCATAACCTTGGATCATGTCATATTATAAATATATAAACCATTATAGGAGAATGTTTAAATAAATTATTTTGTTTAAAAATAATTTATTTAATTAAATTTAAATGATCTAGTCTGGTCTATAAACACACAACTATAGGAAAATACTAAATTTAGATACATGAGATGGTAGATTTTTGAGAGAGCATTGAAGTACATTTCTTGACTGAAATATGACTGAATCATGTATCGTCAATTGATGTGGAATGAAATTTGAGGATCTCCAAAAATGTGCAATATTCATTCTTTATCATAGATTGATCCATCTCGAGGTAGGAAATTTTTTTAATACACATTTTATTTAATTATTATGAACAAAAATCAATAAACTAACGAATAGATTCATGGATTATTCATATTGAAGGCATGGGTTATATAATACAAGATTTTGGGATTTATATTATTGATTATATTATATATATTTCTTCACCATTCTAATGATAATAAATTGATGACAACATAGACATTGGAGGAGGACCATTTTTTGGTGTTTTGTGCATTTCATTCCCCCTTCTTCACATGTTTATTGTGGACAATTCATTTGGATTGAATTCCATCAATGGACTTGTATTATACTACTTCACAATTATTGAATGAAATCAAGAATCATTACTATGGGTATGGATGTGAATGATTTTTCTTTTTTGGGATACAAATATTACAGATGCTCGATCAGGGACATATTGGAGTCCCCCAGTACAAGTGTGGCATGCAACATTAAAGAGGCATAATGGTTGTCATTTCATAAGAAGAAGGATTATATATATGCTATGTTTTGGTGATGAAAAACTCATATGGATCATGATTCATGTTCATTGGTGAGTTGGGTATTAGATCCATTGAAATCAAAAGGTGTGGGTGAAGCAGTATGAGAAAATCATGAATTCTAGAAATATCTGATCTACACATTATGTACCACATGAAAAAATAACATGTATAGTCAGAAGAGCATAAACTACAGGATTATGAAGATATTAATTGATCACAATTTTTTCTCCCTACCTTATAACATGTGACACTTAGTTGGATGACTCGGCGTGTTTAGGTTGTATTGGACCAGGAGGTCAGGTGGCATTACATGTCGTATAGGAAATTCCCCATGTCATATACTCCATGTCAGGTGGATCTACATGAACATGGTTTACACGCCAAATAGATCATGTTGTCTCACATGACATGTATTGGGCCACATGCTATGTACTCCAAAATAGACACAGTCACATGATGTGACATATGGGTAGAACTTAGTGCATGGGAGACACGTTGTGTACTCATATTACACATCATGTACCTTAAAAAAGATGTCTTGGATCCATTGTTCCCTTCATCATAGACATGATTCGTATGGGTGTGCCCCCTTGATCTTTTCCATGATGTTTTAGTATGGAATTAAATCTTATGTAATAGGATGGTGATCCCATTTAAGGAACTTTGGTCTTAGATATAGTTGTTAAAATCATTTCATGAAGCCCATAGTGGGATCCATTATCATCATTATTTTATCTATGTGGGGTTCTCACTATCATAGTGAACACACTACATGGGCATCGATCCCCTACATATCTGGTTAATCAATATTAGGTTGTTGTCATACCCCATGGACTTGGTTGTGATACCAATATGTTTATGAAACTCTTAAGACTTCCAGCATGTATTTCTTATGGTGAGACTCGATGAACAATACATCTTGATTAGACGCCATCAATGCAATTTGACTCATGGAGTGTGTTCTCTTGGATGACTGTTTTATACAACCTTGAAATAGGAATCCTTGACCTAATTTATATTTTGATCATAATTGATACATAGTGAATAATATGGGTATATCTAGATGTTCTTATTATATATGTTGTTTATATAACCCTATGATGATATGTATATTATTATTGATGATATATTCTTAGTGATTTTGGGGAATCGTTCTCTGTAATTATATTTTCACCCATGTATATAATTTTCCCACACATTTCATGTCATATGTAGATGACAAATATTTTGATGGAGTCCTCGAGGGACCATGACCAGGAAGTGCATAGTGAGCCAGATTGACCGATTTGTGTTCTAGTGTCTTGAAGTTCACTCTGACTTCACAAGTTGGACTTGTTTTCAGTTTTGATTAGTGTAATTTTATTTGGGATTTTTCATTCCATTACATGTATTCAAACACTAAGAGTGTAATTTTAGATTTAATCATTCATGGTTATTGGTTTATTTAAATTTCAACAAGGTATTGTCTAAGAGATTAGTGCATGTATATTGGTACATTAGGCTACGGTCTCCCTCATGTGTGATATGACTAATCTGTTCTAGTCACCAGCCCCTAGCATATTTGTGGTGGGATTATTGTAGTCAAACATTGTGCCCCATTAGGGTAGTGCATGATAAAGTGGTATCAGTGGATTCAATTCTATGCTTGGACTGAGTCTATAAGGTTAATCTTGGTTTTATGGAAATTGTTTTATGTTTTTTGAGTTTATCGCTAAGTACACGGAATCTAGTGTTGGTACAGTGGCTAGAGTATCCATTCACAAAGTCTCTAAATCCTTTCTTCTCAAAATAGTACCTATAGTGATTTCATGCATGGAAAAAAATTGGTACTTCAAACATATAAGAATTAATTATGGATTCCATGATGTTCTTGAGTCATCTCTTTAAATTTAATCATTGAATTTGGAACATATTTTCTTTCATAAGATGAATCTAGGACATTTTCCAGTTTTAATTCAGTAGTTTGATCATGAGGAGGATCCCCTCAGTGACGAGTCATTGATATAGTACTTGTTCAAAAGGTGTTACCTCTATATGGTTCACCAGAACTACCACCACCTTTCGAGAAATAGATGATACCAGGGGTACCAATGTCCAAGGTGAAAAATCATAGTCGTATTCATGAGTTTCAACATCAGTGAAACTATAAGTTCTAGGGGGATCTAGATCAATAGGTATCTAATTAATGGAATGAGATAGCGATGTGAGTCTTTCATCTTATAGAGATACCTTCAGACTAGATGTTGGTATTGGTAGCGATAATTGTCAATGTCTCTACAGAACGATGGTTGGGGTTACTGAATCAGTCATATAATGAATTGAATTTTTCATGAAATGAGTTTGATTTCTTTTTCAGAGATATGTTTTATCAATCTATGTTGAGGGTTATGCATATCCCGGCGTATCTACATCTTGAGTGGGGTAATTCAATAAGCGATGAGTATTAATCTAAGTTCCACAACCTCTCTCATTACTGAATGTATATGGTATGTTATTAGTTATATCAATATTAGACCTTTGTGTGAGGATTACACATAGAAATCTCATCCAACATGATACTTCTATGTATTTCTAACTATGGTGGGATGTGGGAGCGTTCATTGGTGTTCAAGAGTTTCCTAGATTAGAAGATTCAGACAATTGGTTCTAGCAGTGGGCACACACGAATAGAGACATTAGTGAAAGATATCCAATGATAGACGTAGGGACCTAGATGTGTAAAAAACTTCATGTTTTGATCATATGATATAGGTTTTCTGGTTTAGGGTTGACATAATGAATGTAGTTAGCCTAGGGAGAGGTGCTGATTCTCTTTTAATAGTAGAAGAAATCAAATAAAATATTTTCTATCCCATCATATAGATGATAGAGAGATAGTGTAGGGGATTCCTAGGTAGTGGTAGTTGGAGGAGAAATAAGGTTTATAAGGTGTAGATTTAGTAGAGTATCCAAAATAGAAATTGAAGGTGGAAATTTTTTTGGGTTGTTACCACCACCACCCCCATGTGGTCCCATCCAAATTCAGGAAGCTAGTGGACATGGGCATCGATGGATAAAGGTGGTTGAGCCAAATGACCTAGAGGCTCTAGGGATGATAAGAGGTGTGATCTATATCATCTCAAAATTTACTTTATTATTGATATTAATGGTTGTGGACCACTCATTTCTTGCTTCTACTCTAGTTAGAGTTGTATAGATTTATCTTAAGCCCTTGGATTGACCCTTATGTGTAGAGACTCATACAAGAGGCCTCATAACTATCAAAAACATAAATCGATGGTGTGACCGAAAATTTAGTGGAGATAATTTATTTTGAAGTCTCCTTGTAGCATCAATGAGGCCTTACAACATTTTATTAGGTATGAAATAGTTATCTACAGTTCATGACTGGACAAACTATTTTTTGTGGAGAATACGGTGTGTCCATAATGGTGGGATACGGTTTTCCATTATGGGTTAAAGGAAAATAACAAATAGAAAGATGAGATCTTTAATAAGAGGGTCTAGTAGATTTCTTAGCAGTTGGTGAGAATGAATCTTGATGTAGCGGATGCTATGTACTTACATTTTGTCACATTTCTAGCAGAGTATGAGGATGTATTTTCTAAGGGTGTTTCGAGTTTACTTCGATATATAAAGATAGTTATCTATATTAATCAACACCTCATTAATGCCCTAATATATACTCCAACATATCATATGAAACCCATAGAGATTTATAAGATACAGATGAAATTGAATGCATTGAAAATTAAGGGATTTATCAGATATAATGTGTCACCTTGAGAATCCCCAGTACAATTCACTAAAAAGGTGGTCATGTTCGGGAGGTTTCATGTTAATTAACATCACATAAACAAATTGAATGTAAAGAAAATGTATCCACTACCAAGGATTGATTACCTCAATGATCATTTTATTGGGGAATGATGGCTCTTAAAAGGTGACCTCATATCATTATATAAACAGTTATGAGTATGGGATGAGGATATACTAGAGACATCATTCCCATATTGTGATATTCTCTATGAGTACATGGTGATTTTTTGGGGGGTGAAGAACACCCCATCAGTGTTCATGTGACTCATGAAACAAGCATTTTATCCTTTATTTGACAATCTTGTGGTAGTCTTCATTGACGATATACTAGGGAACCCATCTACTGGGGTGGATCACGTGAAGAACATTAGGATGAAAAAAATAAGAACTCAATGAAAACCTTGTTTTTGAAAATCTCTCAAAGTGATAGTTATAGATTCAAGATTTACACTTCTAGTGAAATTTTGTATTAGTAGATGGTGTATCAGTTTACCTAATAAATGTTATGGAAGTGCTAGAATTGCATACACATAAGAGAATTATAGAGGTTTGGAGTTTCCTTGAGTTGGTTGTCAACAATCGAAGATTCATACTCGAATAATTATTGAAATCATCTCCATTAACAGATTTTAACCAAAATAGGATGTCTTTCATGTGAATAGAGAGGTCCTTATAGGATTCCCAGAATTTGGTATAGAGATTAACATGATCAACCATCATGTGATTCCCAGAGGATGGTGTCGAATACATAGTGTTAAATGATGAAGCGGGTACTGGAGTTGGTTGAGTTCTGATTCATATGCATGCAATGATTGGATATGGTTCTTATCAATTTATATAACATGAGAATAACTACATGACCCATTATCATGAGATAGTAGTGGTAGTATTTATCTACATATATATATAAATGAAGTTACTATTGAGTTATTTATCATCATTTCAAAACATAATAGTATGAATTATATCTCATTTCTGAAGGATCATAACTTGAGAGAGAGGTAATGGATATAGTTTAGGTAGGATTATTCATTCATGGTTTCCTATACTCTGTAGAAGGTGAACATGGTAGTTGATATTGTTAGTATGATATCTTATGTGTAGCTACTAAACAAGGTGTCAAAGAATTAAGCCTCTTTATAGTTAACCATTGTATATGAGAATGGTTCAGCATACCTACAGTCGATGGTTATTACCCTTATTCTTTGATAGAAAGTCAGGGGATGAACTTGTGGATACATATTGTGAGACCATATATACTCGTATATCCACTATAAATGATCATGGTGGATTTTATAAAGGTGGGGAGGGTGTTTTTTAGATGATAGATGATGGTAATAGTTACACTAAGATATTATTTGATGAAGTACTTTAATACATCACTATTATTAGTATATACTAGAAACAAATTTAAAAGGACCTTCAGCGGATGTTCTAGGGGTTAGTGATAAGGATGTTTTTTTATAGTTTGTATCTTGATTCCTTACTATTTAGTAGGTAATGGATGAGAAACATGTTCTAATGGGTATAACTCGACCCCTTATGGTTCCATAGTAGAAGTGGAATGGGATATCCATGGACATTATGATGGGGATACCACATATATCCAGAGGACACAATTCCATATGGATTATCATAGATTGACTCACTATGATGGTCTGCTTCCTTTCTATTTAAGATTATAGTTCATGAGGGATTTTAGGAATCTTGTACATGTAGGATAAATTATAGGTCCATGTAGTTCACTGTATCATCACCTAATACAATGATGATCACTTTATTTAGTGATTATAGAGAAGATTGAAGGAGTCCATGGGGTCTCATTCATGTTTAATCATGATGTTCACCCCGAATTAATATCTAGATAGAGGACACCATTCAAGTCATGGAAAAAAATTTGTGGGATTTCATGTTAGACATTTTCCATAGTTGGGACGTTCACCTACCAATAGTGGATTTTTATTCAACAAATAGATACCGTTCAACAATAGTATGTCACTATTCGAGGCCTTGTACGGGAAATCCTGCAAGTCACTACTATATAGGACCAACCCAGGATATTCAATACTAATGGGAGTACATTTAGTGTTTTCCATGATAGAGAAAGTGAAGATCACCCATGAACTGATGAGTACTACAAAACTCCATCAGATGACTTTTGCGGAAAGGCAATGGAGGGCCTTGGAGTTCTATATGGGAGAATATAATTTCCTATGGGTATCACCTCGTTATGGATTATGGAGATTTATTTGTGAAGGAAATATATCACTGAGACACATTCCCCACATCTATATATTGGGTATAGTTGGAGAGGAGGATTACCTATTAGCTCTAATACCACAATTAGACCAGAAATAAGATGTCTTCCACATTTCGCAGCTAAGGAGGAAATCGCATAACCTGTCTCATGTTATCAGATGGGGAAAACTGTAAAATGTGGATAGAGAAACACTTATAGAGTACCCGTTATATATCGAGGTTATATATGATAGGATCTTCCATGGGAGAGATATTACTTTAGTGTGTATGTAATGGTAACATGAGAATATATAGGAGACTACTTAGGAGAATTATACCAATATGCATTCTTTGTACTCACATCTCTTTATGTGGTATTCTATTTTTCTTTCCAGGACATAATCCCCCAAGGTGGGGAGAATGTGACATCTCTTTTTTTGACATATAATGTCTTATAATAAATTTAGAAACATTTTTGCGGCCCTTATAGAGATGATGCAGGATTCTGAGGTTCCGTGATCCTAAAATTATTGATTGGAATTTATTAAATATATTAACTACAAGTTCAATGGGTTTTATTAAAATATTTGATTAATTGTCAAATGGATACTCGGACTGTAAATGCATGGCGTCCATTGAGTTTATGGAGTGGGTATTAAACTAGGAGAAATATAACCTTGCAGTGTGTCGGTCGCTCGTGGTTGGGAATATATGGATGTTCTTGTTATATATTTCATTGACATATCCCTATGATGAGGTGAATACAATTATTGATTCTATATGATTAGGGATTTATATGTTTTCTATTGAATATTGTTATATAGTCCCCAATATAGGATTTTCACACATGTGTCATGTCTTTTGTAGATTAATGTCCTTTTGATGGAGTCCTAGAGCGACTAGGACTAGATGGAGCAAAGTAAACCAAGCATACCAAGGATTATTCTAGTGATTACATTTATACAAGACCCCTCATAAATCATTTCATGGAATTGATTTTAATTTATTTTAGTGGTCTTGTATTTGGCCTTTTTATTTCCAGTACTATTTGATGTACTATAATGGTTAAATTGTATGTGTATGTATGCAATAATATTGGTTATTTCAAATTTAAAATATTATGGGAATGGAGTTGTGTGTGTGTACATGTACAATAGGCTGATGCCTCCCATGTGTGTGATATTCCAACATGGTGGTGGTCACCAGTCCTTGGCCTATTTGAGCTGGGCTTGGGGTAGTCATGGCTCGGACCACATTGGGATGAATCATGACACATATTGATTAATAAAGAACCCATATAACCTTTGAGAAATTTTATGTTTGATAAATAACATTAATTCTCCCATTACTCTCATATAAAATTATATTACCCAAAAGTATAAATTCATTACAAAATAATTAATGAGAAGAACCAAAAACTATATCACCGATATGAATTTTCACAATTAAAATATCATTATAAATTATTTTAATAAAAAATGTTGGATCCCTATTTCATTTATTGAAACTATTATTAAATAGAAACAATGAAAGCTTCTCATATCAATCAAGATGTAATTTTTTTAGACCATGAAAAGATTTAGATATTTAAAACATGATTAAATAAAATTTCATTTGAAAAACTAGGGGGTTACAAAATATAAACTTATTTAGTTATAACACTGCTTAGGAAATAAAAAATTTCATCCATTTAATACTATTTAATACCCTAAAAATAAGCAGAAGATAACAAGATTCATAGATCCTATAACCTATATACAAGTGAAAATGAATTTTAAAATTCTATGTTGTCTTATTGATAGTATCATTGCGCAAAAAAATATAGCTTTATCTTTGATTATCTGTATATATTTATGCATCATGTTTCTAAAAATCCAAATAGATCCAATTTTTTTCTTATCCACAAAGAATTATATTAAATAGAAATCGTTATTTACAGTAAACTTATTAAGATAATCATGAATTCAAACAATCATGTTATAATCATTTAGATAATTATAATTATTTTTGAAAATAATATTACTAATTAAATAAAAAAATCACAAAAATATAAAATATAATTTCATGTTTTAATACCTGATTCAATATTACTAATAACATTATCAACAGGATGATTCCTATGAGTCTTCCATGATTTGGGATCATGTCAAGGAGTATACCCCCTCTCAATTGATTCATCCTTATATTGAGTTGTTTCTTCGCCGATGCTAAAATATATAAAAACAAAATAAAAAATATTACTATTAGAATTTAATTTCACCTTATTTTCATCAATCATAACATGAAAACATTATTGAACAACCATATTTCATTATTAATAAATATATAATCATTAGTATTAACAGAATAGACAAGAAATATATATTCATCACTTTTAAAATAAAATCTATTTTAATTACCCTTTGAGTACAAAATAAAAACATTAAAATCAAAATCATTAAAATAACTGACTATAGTCTTTCTACCTATAAACTATTAATAAATATTTTTTATTGAAACAAGTAAAAAAATAATTATATTTTGGAATATAACAACCCTCAAAAAAATTAATTCCAACCAAAAATATTGTGGTAAACTATATTCACTCCACATAATTATGGTCAATTCAATAAGAAAACAATTTTTCTGTTCTATAACACCATTTTTTTATGGTGTTCTCATAGTAGAAAAAATAATAAAAGAACCATTATATTATTATTTAAAAGTTATAAATTATTAAATTGATATTCTTTAATACTAAAAATAAAAATGATCATAAAAAAAAATCACTTTGAGATAAATTGAAATACAATAATGAAGCTAGATAAAGTATATTTTTATACGTAATAAAGTAAACCGATGTAAATATAATATAGTCATCAATAATAACTGAAGTATATTTCTTTCATCTAAGGCTGTAAATTTTTTCAGACCAAATAGATCAATATGTACTATCTTTAAAGGCTTATTATTAATTATCTATTTGATAGATTTGAACGAATCATTACATTGTTTTCCTTTCATACAAGCATAACTAACCTGAGTGTGTTAATTCATTATAGTTGGTAACTATTGAACATTCTCATATTTAGAGATGTTATGTAACATTATGAAATTAACATAACCTAATAATCAATGCTTAATAATTCTATCACTCTACACAACATTCAAACACTTAACATGTAAAATATTTAGTTCAACACAATCAATAGTATAAATATTTTCCTTTAAAATATCATTTAAAATAAAGAATCATCCTTAAAAACTAAAAACATATCATTATGAATTTTAAATTATATTTCATCATCACATAATTGAGATATAATAATTAAATTACGTTTTAAACCTTCAATATATAAATATTTAAAAACACAAGAATAATTAAACAAAACATTACAAAAACATTATACATTTCCTTTTGAATAAACTCGAAAATATAAATGCCTCTATAACATGTTTTTTATGTGATACAAAATTATGGGAATATTATCATATTCCTAGATCATCTACTATCCATTTAACATATGTTGTTCTAGAGAAATCCATGATATTTTTCCTACAAAAAATATATTACTTTAAAATTTTGGTACCGAAGATACATTGGGACCAATGAGAATGATAATAAAATATGTAGGTATCTATAAGAAATTTATATTAGTATTTTATGGTACTCCTGAAAACAAATATTTTTAACTATTAGTCTTCATTAATACCAAAGATATTTATAATTTAAGAGATAAATCATTTTCATAGAGACCATTAATTCCACATTGAGAACATATAACAATATAAGTAAAACCATTTATACTTGTAAAAAATGTTTTCAATAAATATGGGGGACTATCATGTCATATTTGATAACATATTTATTTTTATTTTTTTTATTCAAATAAATAATCTTATTATTTCTTTCATGAAATTGAATCAAGTAAGACAAGATTTTTTTAAGACTTTCTTCATACTTTATCAAAATTTAGTTCAAATTCTTCTCATATTTCAAATCATTATAAACATTATACTGAGAATAATAATCACTACTCCTTAAATATTAATTATCATTTGAAATAAAAATATTTTCATACATAAGTTTCTCATTATTTTCTTTAATATTATTAAATAAAATTGAATCTTCAAAAACATCATTTCTCATCATTTCAATTTCTTCATTTAACTTTGAATCTTTTGGGTTTTCAGGATCATATTCAAAATTCATAGAATTAGAATGAAATATATAATCACTAACGTCATTTATGGAATACATGAATCACACATTAGAATATTATTTCTCATTACTAGGTTGTTTTCTAGAATCATAATCATATATTCAACTCCAACTATTTGTCGATGTTTTTTTTTCTTCTTTCATTTATTTATATTTATTCATTACTTTTGGACAGTCATGATTGATATTTTGTTTCTTTCTATAATCAAAATACATAACCTCATAATTATTATAATTAGTATTTTTTTCTTATCTCCCTTAATATTTTTACTTTTGACGTTTTTTAAAATAGATCTTGAATCATTTTTTCCATTTTTTTACAGATAGCATTCATAATTGGAGAGATATATTATTTTTCAATAACATGTATATTATAGTTACATGATTTAGTAGAAACTAAATTAATATAGAAGCAATGATCCAATAAATTCATCAGGTATGTACTCTTTAAAGTTATTTATTTCATCAATGTATACATTATATGTATACCATTTCTTTGGTAGTGCTGAGAGGATCATTATATAAGTACATGGGTTATCCATATCTTATACAATGGATATCATTCAATTGATTTTTATTGTAAATCAGTGGAATATTTGGTTCATTGTTTTATCAGCACCCATCTTGAATTCCATGTACTCAACTCAAATAATTACATGTTTTGTTCCTATAAATTTGTGCAACCCAAGGTGAGTAACTTATATAATTTTAAAAATATCCTGAGATATCACAATAAGACACGTGAATTAACATAATTCTATTAATATTACATTATATAATATTCATTATTTGGTAATTTAACAAATATTTAATATCACTATTTAATATAAGAGTTTCTAGGTAAGGTTCTGGTAGTTTGCATGATTATTTCATGATCAACCGACATTCTATTTTTAATTATGTATGGATTTCCACGATTATAGTTCTCTAAAAACCATAATCATATCAATAAATGTTGGGTGTGTTATGATTAATCCATTAATTTAAAACATTTATTTGCTCATTTTTGAATATATTTTCTCTTTTATATGATGTCTAAGAATATGTTACAAAAATAAAATATAAACAACATACTCTATAGAATTATCTTCCAAATTCCAAAAGGAACAATCTCGGATACCAATTTTTAGGTCCCAAAAGATAGTGTAAAATGTTCTATAGGGGTGAAATATAACATATTGAAATATTATTATATAAATATACTAATTATTAAAATTAATCATGAATGCTTATTAAGAGATTTTGGTTGTGGTAGAAATAAAATAATAGACACGTTGATGTTTTTTATATTATTTAGTTTAATGTAGAAAAATTCCAGTCTCATACATCTCTACACTGAAGGAGATACTTTTTGAACTAATATTATTTTTTATGCGGAATAATAGCATGGTTACAAAATCCTTTTCTACAAACACTGACTTTAGAATATGGGATAACCACACAAATACAGTAATTTTTACATGGGGAGTTACATCCCAAATAAACCACTAAATTTATATAATGGGATTCATAATCTCTTATCCCTATCATTATAATACTAGAGTCACGACCTAAATAAAGATAAGAATAATTATTTAAAATTTAAATGCATAAACATAATGTGAGAATGCATGTGAGAGATAAGAAGAAGTGTTACAAAATCAAAAAACTAGAATAAAATAGATAGAAAATTAAAAATAGAGAAATCACATGTACTGGTTTTTTAGATTTATATTGGGATGTGTCATTAATTCCATTGATGTGTAATCATATTAGGACCTATCTTTAAAAAATCATCCAAATGATCAAAAATTGATTTCATTGGATATGGTTTGTACATCCCTTCAATGTTCAACGTAAATCACTTTTGATTCTAAAAATTTTATGTTATAATAAGTACCATGTATATTTAATTTGAACTCAAATTTTTTCCATTAAATATAAGTTTTTAAAACTAACAAACCAATCCCCCACCAGGTGAAATAATTCAAAATCTAATATTTCTGAAAAATATTGTATGATAATTTTTCTATTTGAATTAATATTTCAAAAGACTGTAATGCTGTGTACAATAAAAATTTAAATTATACTAAATGGAATGGTGAAAAAATATAACATTATCTTTTTTATTAAATTTTAATTTATAAAATATTAACTCAAAATAAATAAAATCAAAATATGATTTTTTTGATAAATAACATGTGTTTGTTCACCTGAATAAATAACAAATTAATAAATATTTTAAATATGATTAATATATTTTGAAATCAATTCAGATGGAATTCATGTAATATATATCAATTTTAGAAATCAATAAAATACTGAAAATTATTAATATAATCATGTATATAATCATATAATAAAAAACAAAATATTGAGAATGATTAAAAAACTATTCAATTGAATGTATGTGTAAATTGTAACATTGGTTGGTATACTTACCATATCATCTTAATGTGGTCATTTCACTTGTGGTCAGTATACTAACCATGTGGAAAATATATTTTGAACTCACGTAATACAATGTACGGTCACTAAAATGACCATTAATACACATTCACTCGAAAAATAAAATATGTGGTACGTACATATAATGTACGATTGGTATAATGTCCATGTATGCACTATTGGTATACAGTTAGTGAATAGTTCACAATATCTATACTTATAATGAGGATGTAAATGTGGTAGCTGCAAATATGAGTTGTTGATGTGAATGATGATCCTATTTCTGTTCAAAACATAATTTGGAGTATAGCTCGTGCATGCATACAATCGCATGACATACATCATGGGAAAGAAACAAATATAATGAATCCATGGAAAAGATCATGAAAAAGCTACATATTCACTACTAGAGAAAATTATAAAACTCATTAGCATGAGAATATAGTCCTCCTAGATCTCATGATTTCGTGAGATTCATTTCCATATAAAAATTGGGTTTCTATAAAAATGTATTTAATAGGTAAATTATATACTGTAAGTAATTACAATATGTTAGTAGTGTTCCTCTAAGTTGGATAAAAAATTCCTCATGATTTTACGTAAAATAGATCATTCAGTCAGTTCCATCTCATTTGGTAATTTGGATAATAACTTATATGGTAGGATGGTTGATAGTATAGGGTTCACAGTAGGTAGATGAAGTCATCTACTGAGATGGAAATAATTCATGTAAGCTACATGATTTGGGAAGAGTAGGTTCGTATGAGTGTCATGACCCGTCCTCGGGGCCCGTGCTGTGACTACCCCAAGCCTATATTCCATAGGCCAGGGGCTGGAGACTAGAACCAAAGGCGTAAATCTCAAAAAAAAGGAAGGCGTTTGCCTTTTATAAAGTAAACAAAAACACAACAGAGTACACAAGTGAAGTATGAACTAAGTAAAACTGGGTACAAGGTAAGTGATGAAAAGTAAATGGGCAATTATACAAACACAACTGAATGTACAATACAAATGAAAGGAATGTACAACAGTAGTAAGTAAAACAACAACACCGAGTCGTCCTCTGGAAATCCCACCTGAAGGGTTGGTACAAATAGTCTCCTCAGCTCCTCAGGTCCGGCTATCCGCTCCGTGTACGTCACGCAAAGTGGTCCACCTCTGAGTACCGTCCAGCTCCACAAGCCTCCACCTCGATCAGTGTTGTCCGTCGTCTACATCCAACACAACATAGTGCGGGCAAATCCCATGCCGGGGTGAGTATATGATACTAAGTTGGGACCCCGAGTCCCCCGAAGGTCTCTCAAAATCGACAAAGGATAAACAAAAAATGAAAGATACAGTTACAAAGTATCAAAAACTCTACTTTTGCATATGCCCACACATATACCTATGTCATCAGTTACAGTTTGTCTCCAACTCTCAAGCCCAAGAACAATCCAGTCTACACAGGAAACACAACCCAGTCCACACAGGAAAGAAAGACAATCACAACGATGATAGTGATTGAAATAAAGACTTAGCTCACACAGGTATACACTTCAGAAGGGGATAGAGATGATAATATGAAGCCACTGATTCATCTAAGCTATCGGACCCATATAGGATACAAGACCAGCTAAGTTGTCGGGCCCACAAATTATACAAGACTAGCTACTCTTCTGGACCAACTCAATATACAAGTATAAAGGTCCTACTGCCAGTCCCACATAGGATCCAAGAACAGTAGTCATCGCCGTCGATTCCATAGAGGATCCCAGTAAGGTATCTGTTGCTGCTGAACCCATGGAGGATTCAAGTAGAATCGTCCTAGCTGCCGAACCCACGGAGGATCCAAGAGCAGTGGTCATCGTCACAGTCGGAGCCAGCTCAAGGGTTCCTTCACACAGCATGCTCGATTCCAGGAGGGTTCACTCCTCGAGCAAGAGATAATCGATACACCAACTATCATAAAGTTCTGATTTTATTTATCACAATGTTTCGTCTTGTCAAAAGAAACCCAACATGATAGACGGTTCGTCAATCGAACACTCGGTCTGAGAGTTATTGGCTTTTCCGTCCCAGTGGCCCTGTTGATTTTTAAGCTAAAACCAACCCAAACGTACTCTAGCTGTTCCCAAACCTCAAGCATATTACGTTAAAAGGACCATCTCATCATGAGGATTTTAACGCAGCTGATGGCAACTCAAACGAACGTCTGGTCCTTAAGTTATAAGTGTTTCCCTTCCAAGGGCCCGATTGGTATTGGGTTCGAACCAACCTGGCCGTACAAAAACTTTGCCGAAACCTCGAGTGTAATATACCGAGACGACCGTCTCGATCCAAGGATTCCTACTCAGCTGACAGTGCTTCGATCGTAGGTCCGTAACACATGTTATGGGAAATATACCAAAAAATTTCCGAAGTGGGGGGTCTGGGCCCGGTCCGACCCGGCCCAACCCCCCTGGGTCAGCCCGAACCGGGGCGACCAGACCCAGGTCCGAGTCCGGACCGGAGGGGCATGGCCCGGCCCGGCGTGGAGTGGCCCGACTCGGCGGGGTGCGGCCCGGCCTGGTCTGCGTGACCCGCCCCGCCCCGGCCGGGGGGTGCGCTGGGTCGGCCAGCGAGCCGATCAGGGGGGACACGACCACCCACTATTCCACGGACGCGGTGCCTAGCACCGCGTCTCCCTTAGAACCTACGTGGCAGCGGGATCCATCCTTCGCCTCCGCGGCTTCAACCAGCAGCGCGCCTGGGTACCGCCACCTCTGGCCGCCGGCACCGCCCCGCCGGCGACCCCACCGCCGGGAACTTCCGCTGGCCACCGGAGTCATTCCGGTGGGCAGATTTTTCTCCCAACTGTGCATTTGGTCATCTGAGGACCCGAATATCTCTGCGAAGGCCTCCAATCGCCATTTATGTCCCACCTCTTCATCACCAATTATTCCGCACATCAAGAACAATGTAGCAGTTGGTTCGGACTTGTTCGTTAGTCCGCACCCACCAAGTTAGTGGTTCTAAACATCACCAAACAATTTGCACGCCATGATGAGGGTATAAAATCACATAATGAAATATATACAATTTCCCCTACCTCAACAAATGAAGATGAACGTCTGCGTCGCGGAAGATGGCATCACGGGGAAGAGGATCGTAGGTGTCGTCAGAGCGCACTAAGGAGGAAGCGGCGTCTCCTCTCTTGTCGTGATGAAGAGAAAGGGTGGGGCGTCGTCGATCTTCAAGGAACCGGCGTTCTTTTTCGTTCTTCGTCAGAGGCCGGAATTCTTCGTCATTCTTCGTCGGAGACCGTCATTCCACCAAAATCTCCAAGATCTCTCGATCTCTCCCGCACAACAAAGGCTCTTCCAACATTAAATAATAGGTTCCTCATATTATTTAATTACACACGCAAAAACTCCCCGAATTAAATCATCAAATTTAATAAAACATGTTGACAATTTAATTAGGGAAGGGAGAGGTAGGTCCCCATTTAGTTTATGTGTTGGAAAATAAAATAGGGTTTACTGAATTAATGTGGGGTTGTGAATGGTGCTGGTATAAATTAAATGGTGGGGCTTGTGTGGGCCCCAACTCTTAACTACACATGGGAGGGAAAAACTGCCTTATAGAATAAAAAAAATTGTTCTGAAAATTTTTATATACTTCTTAAAGTAAACCCCCAAAAATTATCTTCTCCTCTATTGAGAATGAAACTACGATAAGTGTCCCCTTAAGCAATTACCGGTACAGAGAGTTCATCGGTGCCTCAGATTTTAATTCTGATCACCGGTTCAAAAGTTAGAAAAACCTGCATTCTCGTTTACTGAACGTAACCGAGCTAAACTTCGGAAATTGATTCTGGGCACATCAGGCCTCGGAATCAAGCGCCGTTACAAGCCACAAACTCATAAAATTGCAATTTTTTTTAAAAAAATTCCTTGAAATTTCCGAGTCTTTTCATTACTCCCACTTCAGGGCTTTGTGTCCCCATAAAGCTACAACATAAACTAGGGGGAAAAATGAGGGTACTGAGCACGCATCGGAGCCTCCCGCACACATGAGCTCTCCTGGAGGTTCCCTTGCTTCCAACGAACACACACAAGAGGAATCGACTGGCCACATAGGGCCCGCTCCTATCAACCCACTATCTCCACCAGGACCACCACAAAATTCGCCTCATCAGCGATGTCTAACTCCCCGTGGTCAATGATATGCGTCAGGTCATGCACGTATCTCCTCAGCTGAGATACGTTGAAGAGATCGTGCACATGGTGCAACTGATGATGAAGGGCTAGGAGGTAAGCCACCTCGCCTACCCTGCTGAGGACCTAAAAAGGCCCAATAAAGCACATAGATAACTTTCCGCCCCAAAAAAAATCTCCATAATCCACATCGAGGTGAGACCCGTAGGAAAACATGGTCGCCATCCTTTAACTCTAGTGGTCTCTACCTCTTATCATAATAGAACTTCTGTCTGCTCTGTGTAGTCCTCATCCATTCCTGGATGATCTGCACCTTCTCCATCATAGCCTGAACCATCTCTGGTCCTACGAGTGTGGGCTCCCCAAGGTCAGTCCAGCACAGAGGTGATCTTCATGGTCGTCCAGATAGTGCCTCTTAAGGTGTCATCTCGATGGTGGATTGGTAGTTGTTTTTTTATGAAAACTCCATCAAGGGTAGGTGATCCTCCCAGATGCAACCAAAGTCATGGACACATGCACATATCATGTCCTCGAGTGTTTGAATGGTCCTCTCTGTTTGGCCATCTGTCTGTGAGTGAAAGGCAGTTCTCAGGTGTAGATGCATCCCCAAAGCCTCCTGTAACCCCTTCCAAATCCTCTATTTAATGCGAGCATCTAGAAAGGAGACGATAGATGATGGCACATCATGAAGTCGTATGACCTCCTGACCGTAGAGGTATCCCGATCTCTCTACTGAGCCATGATCTCTAATCGGTAGGAAGTGGGCTGACTTGGTGAGTCGGTATATAATCGCCTAGATCGTGTCTTGTCCTCTGGAAGTCTGTGGGAGCCCCATCACAAAATCCATGGATATCCCGTCCCACTTTCACTTCGGGACCTCTAAGGGTTGTACCAAGCCTGCAGGTACCTGGTGCTCTGCCTTCACTTGCTCACAAGTGAGGCATCGAGAAACGAACTCTTCCATAGCCTTCTTCATACCCGAACACCAATACTGTCATCTGAGGTCATGATACATCTTCGCTACTCCTAGATGTACCACTAGAGGGGAAGTGTGGAACTCCATCGTCACCTCTTCTTGCAGTGCAACTGGTACCATGGTATATCCTCAGAAGAAGATAACGTGCTCCCCGCCTTCAGAAAATCCATGGGGTTCCAGCCCTGAGGATATTTGAGCACATCGTGCCTCACAGTCAATGTCCTCATGCTCTGCCTCTCTGACCCACTGAAGCATTGGAGGAGAGACTGTGAGGGACTGAAGATTGGGTGCCCCACCTCTATCCACGAAGGATATCTGTCAAGCGTCTAACTGCTCTATCACCTCTCAATGTAGCTGAATGACGGATCACCTGTTGAGAGCATGAGCCAAAACATTAACCTTCCCAGGATTATAGATAATCTTGAAGTCATAATCCTGGATGAACTCAAGCCATCGTTGTTGTCTCGGGTTCAGGCTCGACTCCGAGAAAATGTACCTGAGACTCTGGTGGTCAGAGTAGACTGTAAAGCGCTCGCCCATCAGATAGTGCCACCACATTTTGAGGGTGAGGACCACTGCTGCTAACTCCAGGTCATGGGTAGCGTAGTTCTGCTCATGCTTACTCAACTGCTGTGAAACATTAGCGATCACTGCTCGCTCCTACATCAGGACACACCCAAGCCCAGTCCCTGATTCGTCGTAGTAGACGACGTAATCTACGCCCTCCTCCAGTAGCCTCAAGATGGGCGCACTGGTCAATATCCACCTAATCTCATAGAAGCTCTACTGACATCTGTATGACCACATAAGGGGTTTCCCCTTCATCGTCAAAGTTGTAAGAGGTGATGAAAATCTAGATAAGTCTTGCCAAATCTTCGATAGTACCCATACAGACCTAGGAAACTCTGCATCTCTGTCACACTCCTGGGTGGATTCCAAGCAAGTACCTCCTTGACCTTCGTGGGATCCACTGCAACTCCTGCCTCTGAGATGACGTGCCCCATGAATTGAACCTCTCGAATCCAGAACTGGAACTTCGAGATCTTACCATAAAGATAGTGCTCTCGGAGTGTATGCAGTACAGCTCGTAAGTGGTAGGCATTCTCCTTCATGGTGGTCTAGTAAATCAGTATTTCGTCAATGAAGTCTATGACAAATCGATCGAGGTAGGGCTAGAAGATCCTGTTCATGAGACTCATGAACACTTCTGGAGCATTGGTCACTCAGAAGGTCATGACCAAGAACTCATTTTGGCCATACCGACACCTGAAGGCCATCTTCTGCACATCCTCGTCCTGGACTCGGAGCTGCTGATAGCCTGACCTGAGGTCTATCTTTGAGAACCAATGTGCTCCCTTGAGCTGATCAAAGAGGTCTTCAATCCCCAGAAGTGGATACATATTACTCATTGTCACCTGGTTCAGGAAACGGTAGTCGAAACGTATACTCAAGCCCCCATCTTCCTTCTTGTAGAATAGAACCGAAGAAACCCAGGGTGAAACACTGGTTTTGATAAAAAACTTTTCCATGTAAGTCCTCCAGATGTACCCGCTGCTCCCGAAGCTCGGTGGGAACCATCCGATATGCTAGAGTGGATATCGGTGATGTCCCAGTTAACATGTCTATATAGAAACCTACCTACTTACGAGGAGGTAGTACTAGAACATTTTCAGGAAAAACGTTCGCATACTGATCCACCACTACTGCAAAAATCAAACTCCGCATGTCAACTGCTCCAAGGATGAGACTATCCAAATGATGTTTGATCAGCTGTCCTCTCATCTGCATGAGTCCATTCTGTGCAACAAAGGATTCCTTATCACCGTGAAGGTGAACCTGGTCCCATCTGTGCGGACACACCTCACCTTGAGCCTAATATAGTCGATATGAGCAAGGACTGTAGATAACCAGTCCATACCCAAGATGACATTGTAAGGCCTCAACAACGCTACCAGAAGATCCCAACTGAAGCTCTTGCCTCCTATAGTAAGCTCACACTGCCGGAAGCAGCGCGTAATCGTCGAGTGTTCTCCCGTAGGAGTCTCTAGCCGTAAGGATCGAGCCAACGACTCTGTCGGAATCTCCGAGCTCCGAAAAAGTGTAGAAGCAAAAAAATAACGACTCACACAAGTGTCTATAAGAACTGCATCATGGGTAAAGTAGACACAGATATTACCTCGAATCATATTGGGTGTGTCGTGGCCGTAAGCCTCTACTACCTAGAGTTGATCCTGACACTGCCTGCCAGCTCCCTATGGTCGGGGTAGACATCCTGGGGGTTGTGGTGGTAGAGCCTCAAAGCATCGTCCACCACCCGCAGCTCGGACAACTCCTCGGCCTCGTCCGCCTTCTCCCTATGGACCGCCACGGACGAACCTCTGCCTCTGCCTGGGAGGTACCTCCAATTTCTGCTACTCGTCTGCATAGCGGGCTGGGCAGTCACGAGCCATGTGGCCCTACCCGCCGCATGTATAGAACTATCTACTCCTCGTAAGGCAGGCTCTGCGCATTGTGACCCACATAGATGAACATATATCCTAAGGTCTCCCACCTGTCAGTGTGGTCCTCTTAGACCTCTGCATCATCTGTCGACTGCAGGTTGCTAAAAACTCTGCTCTGTGTCGTCCTGTGGTGGGTCTCACTGCTGATGGCTGCTCGGCGAGAAAGCTCTCCACTAACAGGGCTCACTCCAAAACCCCCTGCATCGGGATGCTAAGAGGAATCGTCGAAGATCTGATCTCATGCCTCAATCCTTGCTCAATGGTCTGGGCCTGGAATAATGGGTCCCATACCATGTCTATGGAGTAGCGCGATAGGTTGGTAAATCTTGCTGAGTACTAGGATACTGACAAGCTTCCCTACCACAACTGTAGTAACTCAGGGATGCGCACTTCACAGAGGGTGGCTGGAAGGAACCCCGAGCAGAAGAGGCTCTCAAAGTACTTCCATTGTAGAGATGCCTCATCGTGCACCTGGAGCATCAGGCTCTACCATCTACATGTTGCAGCATTATGGAGACTCGCGGCAAGGATCACCATAAGATCTGATGGTGTCCCTACCAGTCTGAAGAATCTAACAATGGCCTCCAGCCAATCCTCGGCTGCCTGAGGAACCGTCTCTCCACGAAACCTGGGTGGCCTCTGCCTCTGAAACTCATGCAATGTGCTCAGGCGATGTGCACTCTCCACCGCTGGGGCTGGTAGCATCGGTGCCTCAGTGGGTAGTGGTACTACTGTTGTATCTGCTATAATGGGGCCCTCTACCGAGGCCTCGTCGCTCGGTGGGCTGCCATCCCGCACGTAACTAGGAACCCTGGCTGGCTGCCTTCATGGGGCCATCCCGAAAAGAAACATGTGTGCCACAGTCAAACAGTATACCTGAAGAACTTACACAAAGTAATCACAAAGAAGACTTTTATAAAAGGAAACACACATGCAATCAGTATTTTCGTGCACTGATTTGGAAATCTGAGGTTAGGGTCCTGGTGTATGGATACGTCGGCTGCCGTACCAACACTGGACACCCTGGACAAAAAAACCACATTCAATACTCTTATCACTATTGCTTCATAGAAAGGACATATCAGAGTCATGCATTCTGCAGTAGAACCGACTCCTCAATACCAAATTTTCACGACCCGCCCTCAGGGCCCATGCCGTGACTACCCCAATCCCGCCTTCAATAGTCTAGGGGCTGGCAACTAGCACCAAATGCATAAATCCTGAAAAAAGGGGAAGGATTTTCCTTTTATAATGTAAAAAAACACAAAAGAGTACGCAAGTGAAGTAAGCACTACATAAAACTGGGTACAAGGTAAGTGTTGAAAAGTAAATGGGCCAGTATACAAACCCAACTGAAAGTAAAGTACAACTTAAGGGAAATTACAACAGCAGTATGTAAAACGGAAACATCGAGTTGTCCTCCGAAAATCCCACCTGAAGGGTGGGTACAGATAGTCTCCTCAGCTCCTCGGGTCCAGCCATCCACTCAGTGTACTTCCTGCCAAGTGGTCCACCTCCGAGTACTGTCCAGCTCCACAAGCCTCCACCTCGATCAGTTTTGTCCATCGTTTACATCCAACACAATGTATTGCTGGCATAGCCCATGCAGGGGTGAGTATATGATACTCAATAGGGACCCTGAGACCCCTGAATGTCTCTTAGAATCCACAAAGGATAAACCACAATGGAAAGATACAATCACGAAGTATCAACAACTCTTATTTGGTATATTACCATACATATACCTAAGTCGTCAGTTACAGTTCGTCTCCAAATCTCATGCCCAAGAACAATCCAGTCTACACAGGAAAACACAACCCAGTCCACACATAAAAGCAAGACAATCACAACGATCATAATGATTGAAATCAAGACTCATCTCACACAGGTATACACATCATAAGGCGATAGAGATGATCAGATGAAGCCACTAATTCAACTAAGTTGTCGGACCCACATAAGATACAAGACCGGCTATGCTGTCAGACCCACAAAGGATACAAGGCCAGCCACTTTGCTGGACCCACTCGGGATACAAGTACATAGGTCATACTGCCAGTCCCACATAGGATACAAGAACAGTAGTCATCGCCGTTGAACCCACAGAACATCCTAGTACGGTTGTCGTCACTTCTGAACCCACCGAGGATTCAAGTACAGTCGTACTCGCTGCCGAACCCACGGAGGATCCAAGTGCAGTCGTCATCATCGTAGTCGCAGCCAACTCTACGGTTCCCGCACACAATATGCTCGATTCCAGGATGGTCTGCTCCTCGAGCAAGAGAGAGTCGATACATCATCTATAACGAAGTCCAGAGTTGGTGTATCCCAATGTTCTGTCTTGTCAAAAGAAACCCAATGTGATAGATGGTGCGTCAATCAGACGCCTGGTATGAGAGTTATTGGATTTTCTGTTCCAAGGGCCCGGTTGGGTTTTAAGCTAAAACCAACCCGACCATACTCCAGCTATGTCCAAACCTCAAGAGAGGTAAGTGAAACGAACTGTCTCATCAATTGGAATTTAACGCAGTTGACTGCACATCAAACGGAACTCCGGTCCTTATGTTATATGTTTTTCCGCTCCAAGGGCTCGGTTGGTTTTGGGTTCAAACCAACTTGGCCATACCCAAACTTTTTCGAAACCTCGAGTGTAATATACAAAAACGACCATGTTGATCCATGTATTCCTACACAACTGACGGTGTGTTGATCGCCGGTACGTAGCTCATGTTATGGGAAATAGACCGAAAACGGTCCGAAGTGGGGGGTCTCGGCCCGGTCCGACCCGGCCCCACCCCCCTGGGTTAGCCAAAATAGGGTCGACCTGACCCGGGTCCAGGTCCGGCCCGGTGAGGCTCGGCATGGCCCGGCGGGGAGTGGCCCTGCTCAGCGGTGCGCATCCCGGTCCACGCGACCCGCCCCGCCCCGGTCGGGGGGTGCGCTGGCTCAACCAGCGAGCCGATCAGCGGGGACACGACCCTCCTCTGTTCCACGGATGTGGCACCTAGCACCGCATCTCCCTTGGATCCCCATGGCCTGGGATCTGTCCTTCGCCGCCGCCTCTGGCCGCCAGCACCACCGCACAGGCGACCCATGCCGCCGGGAGCTTTCGAGGGCCACCGGAGTCATTCCGGTTCTCCGATTTTGCTCACGTCCGGGCCTGTGGTCGTCTGAGGACCCATATATCACTGCGAATGCTTCCAATCGCCATTTCTATCCCGCCTCGTCGTAGCCAATTATTCTGCACATCAAGATCAAAGTAGCGGTTGGTTAAGACATGTTCGTTAGTCCGCACCCACCACGTTAGTGGTTCTAAACATCACCAAACAATTTGCACACCATGCTGAGGGTATAAAATCACATAATGAAATATATAAAATTTCCCTTACCTCTAGAAATGAAGACGAAGATCGATGTTTTGGAAGATGGAGTCACTGGGAAAAGGATCGTAGAAGTCGTCGGAGCACGCCGAGGAGGAAGAGGCATCTCATCTCTTGTTGTGAAGAAGAGAAAGGGTGGGCCATTTTTGATCTTCGAGGAACCGGAATTCTTCATCGTTCTTTGTAGGAGGCCGACATTATTCATCGTTCTTAATCAGAGACAGGCATTCCTCCAAAAGCACTAAACTCTCCTGATATCTCCAACATGACGAATACTCTACCCAAATTAAATAATCAGTTCCTCCTATTATTTAATTACACACGCAAGAAAATCCCAGAATTAAATCATCACATTTAATAAAACGTGTTGATAATTTAATTAGGGAAGGGAGAGGTAGTTCCCCATTTAATTTCCATGTTGGAAAATAAAATAGGTGTTACCAAATTAATGTGCTGTTGTTAATGGTTTTGGTGGAAATTAAATGGTGGGGCTCGTGTGGGCGTCACCTCTTAACTACACATGGGAGGGATAAACCTCTTTATAGAATAAAAAAATTGTTCCGATAAATTTTATTTACTTCTTAAAGTAAACCCCCAAAATGTATCCTCTCTTCTATTGTGAACGCAACTATGATAAGTGTCCCCTTATTAAATTACTAGCACTACGAGTTCATCGGTGCCCTTAGATTTTAATTCCGAGAACTGGTTCAAAAGTTAGAAGAACATGCTCACTCATTTACTGAACGTACCCGAGATAAACTTTGGAAATTGATTACAGGCACACCGGGCCTCGGAATCAAGAGTCGTTTAGAAGCCTCAGACTCGTAAAATTGCAAATTTATTTTTAAATCCTCGAATTTTTTGAGTCTTTACATTAATCCCACCTTAGGGATTTTTGTCTCTGTAAAGCTACAAAATAAACTACGGAATAAAATGAGGGTACTGAGCACGCATCGAAGCCTCCATCTCCCATGTGCACTCCTAGAGGTTCCCATGCTTCCAACGAACGCGCACAAGAGGAATCGACCAGCCACGTAGGATCCACTCCTGTTGATCCTCGATCTCCACCAGGACCTCCAAAAAATTCGCCTCGTCATCGATGTCTAGCTCCCTGTGGTCGATGATATGTGTCGGGTCATGCGCATATCTTCTCAGCTGAGATACATGGAAGAGGTCATGCACTGGGTGCAACTGATGTACAAGGGTCAGGCGGTAAGTCACCTCGCCTACCCTACTGAGGTCCTAAAAAGGCCAGATGAAGCACGAAGATAACATTCCGCCCTAGAAAAATCTATGTAATCCACGTTGAGGTTAGACTGGTGGGAAAACGAGGTCGCCATCCTTGAACTCCAGTGCTCTCTGCCTCCAATCATCATTGAACTTTTGTCTTCTCTGGGCAGTCCTCATCCATTCTTGAATAATCTACACCTTCTCCGTCCTAGCCTGAATGATCTCTGGTCCTACGAGTGCTGACTACCCAGGGTCAGTCCAGCACAGAGGGGATCTGCAAAGTCAGTCAAACAGAGCCTCGTAAGGTGTCGTCCCGATGGTGGAGTGGTATTTGTTGTTGTATGAAAACTCCACCAAGGGTATGTTATCCTCCCATCTGTGACAAAAGTCTAGGACACATGCACGGAGCATTTCCTAAAGTGTTTGAATGGTCCTCTCTGTTTGGCCATCCGTCTGCGCGTGAAAGGCAGTGATCTGGTGTAGTTGTATCCCAAAAGCGTCCTGCTACCCCTTCCAAAGCCAGGAAGTAAAGCGATCATCTCGAAAGGAGACGATAGGCGATGGAACACCATGAATCCTTATGACATTTTGAATGTAGAGGCATCCTGATCTCTCTACTAATCCCTGCTCTCTGATCAGTAGGAAGTGGGCTGACTTGGTGAGTCATTCTACGATCACCCAGATAGTGTCCTGTCCTCTGGATGTATGTGGGATCCCTGTCACAAAATCCATGGATATCCTGTCCCACTTTCACATCGGGACCTCTAAGGGATGTACCAAGCTTGCATGTACCTGGTTCTCATCCTTCACTTGATGACAAGTGAGGCATCGAGAAATGAACTCTGCCACAACCTTCTTCATACCCGACCACCAATACTGTCATCTGAAGTCCTGATACATCTTCGCTACTGCTAGATGTACCGCTAGAGGGGATGTTTGGAACTCCCTCAGCACCTCCTCCTTCTATGCAACTGGTACCATGGTACGTCCTCAGAAGAGGATGACGTGCTCCCCACCTTTAGAAAATCCATCAGTTGCCAGCCCTGAGGATATCTGAGCACATCGCGCCTCACAGTCAACATCCCCACACTGTTCCTCTTTGACCCACTGATGCAGTGGAGGAGTGACTGTGAGGGAATGAAGATCAACTAATCCATCTCTATCCACGAAGGATATCTGCAAAGCGAGTAACTGCTCTGTCGCCTCTCCAAGTATCTCAATGCCAGATCTCCTGCTGAGAGAATCAGCCACAATGTTCCCCTTACCAAGAGTATAGACAATCACAAACATATAAGCTTGGAGGAACTCGATCCATCGACGTTGTCTCAGGTTCAGGTCTTTCTGCGAGAAAATGTACCAGAGACTCTGGTGGTCAGAGTAGACTGTAAAGAGCTCGCCCATGAGATTGTTCCGCCACATTTTCTGGGCGAAGACCACTCCTGCTAACTCCAGGTCATGTGCAGCGTAGTTCTGCTTGTGATGCCTCAACATCCATGAACCGCAAGCGATCACTTCTTGCTCCTGCATCAGGTCACACCCGAGCCCAGTCCCTGATGTGTCGCAGTAAACTATGTACCCTACGCCCTCATCCATTAGCCTCAAGATGGGTGCACTAGTCAATATCCACCTCAGCTCCTGGAAGCTCTGCTGACATCTGTCTGACCACACGAATGGTTTCCCCTTCTTCTTCAAATCTGTAAGCTGTGATGCAACTCTGGAGAATTCTGGCACAAATATCAGATAGTACCCATCCATACCTAGGAAAATTTTCACCTCTGTCACACTCCTGGGTGGCTCCCAAGCAAGTACCGCCTTGACCATCGTGAGATCCACTGAAACTCCCACCTCTGTGATGACGTGCCCCAAGAATTGAATCTCTCGAAGAAAAATCTAGCACTTTGAGAGCTTACCATAAAGATGGTGCTCTCGGAGTGTATCCAGTACAACCCGTAAGTGGTAGGAATGCTCCTTCTTGGTGGTCGAGTAAATTAGTATGTCATCAATGAAGACTATGTCAAACCGATCGAGGTAGGGTGGAAGATCCTATTCATGAGACTCATGAACACTTCTGGAGCATTTGTCACACCGAAGGGCATGAACAAGAACTCATAGTGGACATACCGACACCTGAAGGCCGTCTTCTGCACATCCTCATCCTGAACTCGGAGCTGATGATAGCCTAACATGAGGTCTATCTTTAAGAACCAATGTGATCCCTTGAGCTGATCAAATAGGTCGTCATTCCTCGAAAGTGGATACTTATTACTCACGGTCACCTGGTTCAGGAAACAGTAGTCGACACACAGTTACAAGACCCCCATCTTCTTTTTTTGTAGAATAGAACCAAAGAAACCAAGGGTGAAACACTGGGTCGGATGAAACCTTTCCCCTGTAAGTCATCCAGCTGTACCAACAGCTCATGAAGCTCGGCGGGAGCCATCCGATATGCTGGAGTGGATATTGGTGATGTCCCGGGTTATAGGTCTATATAGAAATCTACCTACCTATGAGGAGGTAGTCCAGGAACATTGTTTGGAAAAACATTCGCATACAGATCCACCACTACAGCAAAACTCGGACATCGCACGTCAACTGCTCTGAGGATGAGACTAGCCAACTGATGCATGATTGGCTGCCCTCTCCTCTGCGTGCATCCACTCTGTGCGGCGAAGGATCCCTTCTCACCGTGAAGGTGAACCTGGACCCATCCGTGCAGACACACCACACCTTGCGCCTAATACAGTCGATCTGATCATGGAATGTTGATAACCAGTCCATACCCAAGATGACGTCGTAAGGCCTCGACGCCGCTACAAGAAGATCCCAGCCGAATCTCTCGCCTCCTAGAGTAAGCTCACACTACCAGAACCAGTGTGTAATCGTCGAGTCTTCTCATGTAGGAGTCTCTAGGCATAAGGATCGATCCAACGGCTCTGTCAGAATCTACGAGCTCTAAGAAAGTGTAGAATCAATAAAAGAATGACTCAAACATATGTCTATAAGAACTGATACAAGGGTGCAGTATAAATAGATAGTACCTCGAATCATCTCGGGTGCACCGTTGTCGTAAGCCTCTGCTGCCTGGAGCTAAGACTTCCAATGCTCGCCAGCTCTCTGTGGTCGGGGAGGAAATCTTGGGGGTGGTGGTGGTAGAGCCTCGAATCATCGTCCACCACCCGCAGCTCAGACAGCTCATCGGCCTCATCCGCCTACTCCCTGTGGACTGCCACGGATGAACCTCTGCCTCTGCCTTGGAAGTCCCTCCACCGTCTGCTGCTCGTCTGCATGGCGGGTCGGGTAGTCATGAGCCATGTGGCCCTACCCGCCACATTCATAGCACTATCTTCTCCTCGTAAGGTAGGCTCTGTGCATTGTTCTCTGCACATCCAAACCTGTATCCTGAGGTCGCCCACCTGTCGGTGTGGCCCGCTTGGACCCCTGCATCATCTGTCGATTGATGGCTGCATAAAACTCTTCTCTATGCTGTCCTACGGGGGGTCTTGCTACTGATGGCTTCTCAGCAAGAAATCTCTCCACTAACAGGGATCGCTCCAGCACCCCCGCCTGTGTCGGGATGCTGAGGAAAATCTTCGAAGCTCTAATCTCATGCCTCAGTCCCTGCTCAATGGTCCAGTCCCGGAAGAATGGGTCTTGTACCATGTCCGTGGAGTAGCATGATAGGTCGGTAAATCTCGTCGAGTACTGGGCTACTGACATGCTACCCTGCTGCATCTGTAGTAACTCATGGATGTGTACTGCACGGAGGGTGGCTGGAACGAACTCTAAGCAGAAGAGGCTTTCGATGTATTTACAAAGTAAATATTCCTCATCGTGCACCTAGAGCATCAGGATCTACCATCTACCTACTACTGTGTGCAGGAGACTCGAAGAAAGAATCACCATAAGATCTGCTGGTGTCCCTACCAGTCTGAAGACTCTGATGATGGCCTCCAGCCAATCCTTGGCTGCCTGAGGATCCGTATCTCCATGGAACTTGGGTGGCCTATGCCTCTTAAACTCATGCAACACGCTCAGATGATGTGCAGTCTCCGCCGCTGGGGCTGGTATCATCGGTGCCTCAGCAGTTAGTGGTACTACTGTTGCCTCCGCCGTAATGGGGCCCTTTACGGAGGCCTCGTCACTCGGTGGGCTGCCATCCCACACGTAACTAGGAACCCTGGCTGGCTGCCTTCATGGGGCCATCCCGAAAAGAAACAGGTGTGCCACGGTCAAACAGTATACCTAGTGAGATGACACAAAGTAATCACAAAGAAAACTTTTAGAGAGAAAACACACACGAAATCAGTTTTTTCGTGCACTGAGTCGGAAATCAGAGGTCAGGGTACTGGTGTATGAATATGTTAACCGCCGCACCAACACTGGACTCCCTATACTGAAAACCACACTCAATACTCTTAACACTTTTTCTTCATAGAAAAAAATGATCATAGTCCTGCATTCTTTGTTTGAACTGACTCCTCTGATACCAAATTTTCACGACCCGTCATCAGGGTCCAGGTCGTGACTACCCCAAGCCTGCCTTCCATAGGCCAGGGGCTGGCGACTAGCACCAAAGGTATAAATCCTAAAATAAAGGGGAAGACATTTTCCTTTTATAATGTAAACAAATACACAACAGAGTATGCAAGTGAATTAAGCACTTAGTAAAACTGGGTATAAGGTAAGTGCTGAAAAGTAAATGGGCCAGTATAAAAATGCAACTGAAATTGAAGTACAACTGAAAGGAAAGTAGAAAATTAGTAAGTAAAACACCATCACCGAGTCGTCCTCCAGAAATCCCACTTGAAGGGTGGGTACATATAGTCTCCTCAGCCCTCGGGTCTGGCTGTCCGCTCCATGTAAGTCCCGCCATGTGGTCCACCTCCGAGTATCGTCCAGCTCCACAAGCCTCTACCTCGATCAGTGCTGTCTGTCATCTGCATCCAACACAATGTAGTGCGGGAATAGCCCATGTAGGGGTGAGTATATGATACTCAGTAAGGACCCCGAGACCCCTGAAGGTCTCTCAGAATCCACAAAAAATAATCCAAAAAGGAAAGATATAATCACGAAGTATCAACAACTATGCTTTGTTATATTCCCATAAATCTACATAAGTCATCAGTTACAGTTCGTCTCCAACTCTCAAGCCCAAGCACAATCCAGTCTACACAGGAAAACACAACCCAGTCTACACAGTAAACCATGACAATCACAATGATGATAATGAAGGAAATCAAGACTCAGCTCACACAGGTATACACTTCATAAGGTGATAAAGATGATCAGAGGAAGCCTCTGATTAATCTAAGATATTGGAACCACATAGGATACAAGACCAGCTAAGCTGTTGAACCCACAAAAGAGACAAGACCAGCTACTCTGCCAGACCCACATAGGATACAATTGCAGAGGTCATACTACCATTCCCACATAGGATACAAGAACAGTAGTCATTGTTGTCAAACCCGCAGAGGATCCCAGTACGGTCATCGTCATTTCCTAACCCATGGAGGATACAAGTACAATCATCCTTGATTTCGAGCCCATGGAGGATCCAAGTGCAGTCATTATCGTCGTAGCCACAGCCTGCTCTCGGATTCCCGCACACAGCATGCTCAATTCTAGGAGGGTACGCTCCTCGAGAATGAGATATTTGATACATAAACTGTCACAAAGACCAGAGTTTATGTATCTCAAAGTTATGTCTCGTCAAAAGAAACCCAACGCGACAGACGGTGTGTCAATCAGACGCCCAGTCTAAGAGTTATCGGCTTTTCCGTCCCAGAGGCCCTATTGGTTTTTTAGATTAAACCAACCCGACCGTACTGCAGCTGTGTCCAAACCACAAGCGGGGTAAGCCAAGAGGATTGTCTCATGAAGAGGAGTTTAATGCAGTTGACATCACGTCAAACTGACGTCTGATCCTTAAGTTATAAGTGTTTCCGCTCCAAGGGCCTGGTTGGTTTCGGGTTCAAACCAACCCGGCCATACCCAAAATTTACCTAAACCTCAAGTGTAATATATTGAAACTACCGTCTATATCCAAGGATTCCTATGAAACTTACGTTGCATAAATCAAAGGTCCATAGCTAATGTTATGGGAAAAATACCGAAAATGGTCCGAAGTGGGGGGTCTAGGCCCGGTCCAACCCGACCCAACCACCCTGGGTCGGCCCGAACTTGGTCGACCTAACCCAGGTCCGGGTCTGGCCCAGTGGGGCACGGCCTGGCCCGGTCTGTGCAACCTGCACAGGCCCAGCCGGGGGGTGCGCTAGCTCAGCCAGTGAGCCGAGCAGGGGGGATGCGACCCCCCTCTGTTCCGCAGACGTGGCGCCTAGCACGGCTTCTCCCTTGGATCCCACGCGGCCGCGGGATCCAGCCTTCACCGCCACGGCTTCAGCCATGGTGGGCTTCTGCCGGCGGCGCGTCGGGGTGCCTCCTCTTCTAGGCGGTCGGCCGGTGCTGCCACGCCGGCGACCCGCGCCGCCGGGAGCTTCCTCGGGCCACTAGAGTCATTCTGGTGGTCCGATTTTGCTCTCGTCTGCACCTACGGTCGTCTCGGGACCCGTCTATCACTGCGCAGGCCTTCAATCACCATTTCAGTCCCACCTCATCGTTTCCAATTATTCAGAATATCAAGAAAAAAGTATCGGTGTGTTAGTATTTGTCCGTTAGTGCGCACCCACCATGTTAGTGGTTCTAAACATCACTAAACAATTTTCACGCCATGCCGAGGGTATAAAATCACTTAATGAAATATATAAAATTTCCCCTACCTCATCAAATGAAGATGAACGTCGGCATCATGACAGATAGTGACGCGGGGTAGAGGATCGTAGGCTTTGTCGGAGCGCACTGAGGAGGAAGCGGCATCTCCCCTCTTATCGCGGATAAGAGAAAGGGTGGGTCATCATCAATCTTCGAGGAACTAGTGTTCTTCATCGTTCTTCGCCGGAGGCTAGCATTCTTCGTCGTTCTTCGTCGGAGACCGGTGTTCCTCCAAAAGCTCAATGCTCTCCCGATCTCTCCCACACAATGAAAGATCTTCCCAAATTAAATAATAGGTTCCTCCTATTATTTAATTACACGTGCAAGAAACTCCAAGATTTAAATCATCACATTTAATAAAACGTGTTGACAATTTAATTAGGGAAGGGATATGTAGGTCCCCATGTAATTTACGTGTTGGAAAAAAGGGGTTTTCCAAATTAATATGGGGTTATTAATGGGTTTGGTGAAAATTAAATGGTGGGGCTCATGTGGGCCCCACCTCTTAACTACCCATGGGAGGGAAAACCCACCTTATAGAATAAAAAAAATTTCCGACAATTTTTATTTACTTCTTAAAGTAAACCCCCAAAAATTATCTTCTCCTCTATTGCGAACACAACTACGATAAGTGTCTGCTTAAGAAATTACCAGCACTACGAGTTCATCGGTGCCCTCAGATTTTAATTCCGAGCACATGTTCAAAAGTTAGAACAATCCGCTCGCTTGTTTACTGAACGTACCCGAGCTAAACATCAGAAATTGCTTCTGGGCACACCGGGCCTCGGAATAAAGTTCCGTCAGATTCCACAAACTCGTAAAATTCCAAAGTATTTTTTTTAAAAAAAATTCGTTTAAATTTCCAGGTCTTTAAAATGAGGGTTTCACTTGTGGTAATGTGTCAACATAAACTCTTGAGATCATTTCTCATTAATAAAAATAAAAATTAGAAAATTTTCAAAAAGAAATAAATGAATATAATATCTATATATTTCCATTTTTTAAATAATTATTCAATAAAACTTATATAGATAAATATATCATAAAAAACTAATGATATATAAAATAAAAAATGATGAAATTTTTTTGGAGTGTTATAGATCATTGGTTAATTTATAAAGAATTTAAATTGAATTTTAATTCTTTTATACAGTTTAATGTAGTGTAAAAATTGAATTATATTTCCAATAAAAACAATGACGATTTATTACAAGTTATATCATGAGATTTAATATAAAAAATAGAATAAATTTTAAAATAGTAATTTTAGAATAAAAAAATTCAGGATACATCATAAATTTATTAAACCACCTAAAAAATATTTCATAATTCCAAATAGTTTATTTAAATGTAACTAATTATTTTTATTATCCAAATTAATAATTCATGTCAATATATAATCTATATTAATCAATTAATAATGGACCAATAATATAAAACAATAAAACACTCAAAACATAAAATTATTATTCAAACAAAAACAAGTACCGTGTTTTTAACAAAATAAAAACATTCTTGAAATTGATTTAGACTTTTTCATAGTTTAATAAAGATATATAATTTTATTATATTCCATATGAAATAGTATTTGTTAAAATAAAATAACTAAATCCAAAAATCTAATTAAAATAAATTGATATTATAAAAACTTATTTTAAAATAAATTTAAAATGGTGTTTTAAATATTAAAAAACATATATTATAGATAGTAGAAAAAATCTCAAACACATTGATTAAGAAATTTTTGTATATGGGAATTTATGGTTCATTATACTCATTACTTATTCTTTAATTTTAGTGATATAACTCAATAAATTCGTTTTGATAGTTTAATCCATTATAGATCAAAACCCTTGATGACATATCCTATTTTCATTTCATAAGTAATTTGAAATTATAAAATTAAATATATATTGACATACTATAAATGAAAAAATATATGTCATATTAGTAAATTATTCATAAAATGGAATTAATTACTTTTCTATATTAGTTTTTTTATTCTTTTCTAACCACACACATATAATTGAATCAATTAATGTGGAATTTTTTATCATGACATAATTTTTACAATTATTTACATTCCTTATATTTTGACCTACATCACATGTGCTTCTTATATAAAGATTCATATTCATAGGATTTCATATTATTTTAAATATTAGATATTTTTCTTCTTATTTTGACTCAAATAACGATATATTTTGTACCAAGGATCACGATATATTTTACACTCATATAGTAATTGTTTTGTTTATTAAACCCCATAAATATATATTCAATTTCCAATTATCATTTCTTTATGACTTTGACATTAATTAATAAACTATTTAAAATAACTTCCTAAATAAAATCACCTCATTCTCATTTATAACACTGTTGAGAACCGATATATTTATTTTTCTTCTACACTTAATAAAAATAAAACCAATTTATTCAAAAATTTTGAATAAATATTTTTATGCATTAAAAAATTTTGGAATTTAAAGGTTTATATTTTTGGAAAGTAATATCTCATATAACAGACATAAAAATATATTTCTTGGGATATTTGTTTCCAGTCATTTTCAATGAGAAAAAACTATCCAAAAATAAGGGTTTTTCCCCCTATCAATTTTTTTTAATAAAACTAAACCACTATAGTGGGTTTTTGGTCACTTTTCACCTAAATATATTCCAGTTTTTGATTATTAATAAAAAAACATAGTAGACCGGTAGGAATTTCTTTAGTGTTATATATACATAGATCACATATATAAAAATTTTATAAAATATTATCAAAATAATTCGTGCACCTATTAATCTTTATCCATATATATATATATCCAAAAATTAGAATCAAATGTTTACAGTCATGAATCATTGACATTATTATTTTTAGTCAAGATTTTCATCATATTTTCTCTTTATGGAGTTAACAATATCAAAACCAATAATGTGCTTCAATTATTTTTCATAATGGGATTAAACATACTCCTTACCTGATCTCCCAAAAACATTAATATTCTTCATTCCCTATAAAGTAAATGTTGTAATGAAATGTAATATATTCACACAATTCAATTTTATTCCAATAATGTTTAAGTCATGTTATATAACATATAGAACCATCCCACTTTCTAAAGATGAAATAATTTTTCCATGAACAATATAACATCATTGTTGTTGATTAAATTAATAATTTCTATTGAATTATATAAATACATATATAAAATAATGTTATAATAAATGATGATCCTATAAAACAAAACTATAAACATATTCCAAATGAATTTTCTTAGTAAATCAAAGTGGGAATATCTCATAGGGGTTATGTAATAATATGATCACAAAAATAGAAAAGATTTCAAAATAATATTATAATGTGTTTCTATACCATAAATCATATTAGATATTTATAAAATCATTAAATAAATAGATATTAGAGATATATATTTTTTATGAATTGAAAATGATACAAGATACTTTTTACAATGTATACAACACTTTTTATCAATCAATTAATGCATTATTTTTAAAAGTTTAAGCAGAAATTCCCAATACATTATATTTTTATTTATAATTAATAATTGTGTTGAGAAAAAATATGGTAATCAATTAATGTACCAAAACCATAAAAACCTCAATAACATGATCAATTTTCTTGAATATTCTTTGAAACCCAATATGTTTTTAATTGGGTGGGATCCATCACTATTCACCTTTAAAAACTATGTTGTTCTCATGGAACTCATCTAATGGTTTTTACTACTATATTAGTGTTTTTAAGATCATTTACAGTCAAAACAATACATTTATATTTTGTTATAAAAAGCATGGTTTGGTGGGTGTTAATAATGACATGGTGTCTCTTGTGGTACCTTGTGGAACTTGATCCATGATTTTTTATCCCTGAGTTTTTCTCTTAAACACAATGATATATATTATATATTTTGAATCATGTTCAATTCTAATACCAGTTTTGTTTGATCATGATAGGGTAAAAAATCCATGATTATACAATATTCCCATGGTGAATCTATAACTCCACCTTCCAAATTTCAAAAACATTGACCAAATAAACCATTGGGGTTTTCAACATAGACTAAAATGTAGTGATCTGATCCAAAACATGGTTTTCCATACTATTAAAAACCACCGGACCTATATAAAATCACCATAACTAAAAAAAATTCCATTAATTATTCACAAGACTTTATTAATTAATACAAAACTCGTTATTTTTTTGATGAACTCAATGGCATGTTAGATAAAAATTTTATTTCCGTGGAAATTTACATCAAATAAAAAAAGTCACTTCAATCATTGATGATTTTAATAATAAAAATAAAATGAAAACAATCACCATAATAATGTTTTATATTCTCATTAATGTAGTCATAGTAAGATACCAAATATAAAAATTATTTAAATACTTCACTATTGGACATAATGATGTTGTTTTGAGTTCCCCAACCCTTAGTGTAAATATAAATACTATATTGACACAGTCATAAGTAACAGCTTCCCATATCTCCCTTGGTAAATTCAATTTATGAGGTCCTTTCTATATAAAAGTTATCATAATGTAAATTATTATTATATAAATTATACTATTGGGGACCCTAACTATTTTAATTTACAATATTAATTCATGATATTATTTTTTTTCTTTTTTTCTTTTAATTTTCGTCAATATAATGTTATGAGATTTTCCTCAATTTTAAAAATTTAATAATAAATACAAGTCATTGAGTTTCACATACTATATTATAGAAAAATATCAATAAATATATATATATATATTCATTCACAATATTCAAAAACTGTATTGTTTAAACATATATATTTCATGAAATACCTATAATCATTAAAAAGAGAACCGATTATACATCTTGTCACACCCGTATAAGGGTGGAGATTCATAATTTTAGTAAATTAAAAATAAAATAATCTCTACATTGATAAAATAAATCAAAGACATTTTGGATACACTAAAAACACTAGTCCAATAATATTAATATTTTGGTATTGAAACATTATAGATTTGATATATAACATCCATAATTATATAAAAACACAAATTAAAATTAAAATTCTAAAAAAATACTATGTTAAAAAAATTATTAATTTAATCTAGGAATACCTTAGTCAGGGGAAATGACTACCATGAAACCATTTTCAAATTTCCATGGCTTATTTGATATGAAGTAATATATATGTTTAAGCTCAAAAATTGTTTGTAACCCATTATAAAATGTAAACACTATAGTTTATATGATCAATTTTTTTAGATTTTTGTTTTAATCATAGTCACTAAATTCATTAAATGATGAATTAAGAGATTTTGAGGAAGTTATAACTATATAAGAAGTTGTTTTACAGAGATTCTAGAAAAATGGAGAAAGGGTCTTGATAAGTTATAAAGATCATAGTGTCCATAAACTATTAGTTATGTGAAACATTAATGATTACCAAAATTCCAATAGTTATATAATAACATTATATTAGTTTTATAATGTTTTTAATAAGGTAAAAATTTACCATTTTCCCATTAAATGAATTATTACTTCAAAACCCAGATATTGGGTTTTAAGGGAAATTCAAAGTCTCTATCCATATTCTAAAATCTCACATCCTTTCTCTTAATTAACTTATTATTAATAACTGTATGATGATCCATGGTTCCTCAATTCTTGTGTGAGGGTTCTCCATTGGTGGTATCATAGAAAAGGTTTCACTTTTCTCTAGTTTGTGTCTGTGAATATCATAGTAACTCATACCCATAAATATCATATTATATAGTTTAAAAAAATTAACCTTATTTTTTGATATTTTATTCGCAACAAGATAGAGGAATCATTCTCCTGGTGTTCGGGAGGTAAGAAAACATTCACTACAAATGAATTTTTTTTTTTAGTTTGCGATGTGACATGGAACATAATTCTATTTAACCTAGGTTAGTATCATCCATGAGCTGGTGACATCCTTTCCTACTTTGGACATTCAAAGTGGGATCAAAATAGATTTGGTTTTGTGGAACATCCCCTTCATCCATATGATTTTCTTGGAAATTATTATAGTTTTATGGGGTAGAGGGGGCCTAAATTAGATGTTGTTCTCAATAAATATTTTCAAAATTATAAATCTAACAATGTTTAGATTTAAAATAAATATGGGATCCTTTATATATGATTATTTCATATATTCAATATTTTAGTGTATATGAATTGTTATTTTACTTTTATTGGAATAATTTATTTTCAATGTTGACAATATTTAGGTTGGTAATTGGTATATCTATTAACTAATATTTTTTATTACATTATATATAGGTTATTTGGTACGTGTAACTATAGGAAAGTAACATTTTTTGGTAAATTATACTATAAATTAACTTTACAATGGAAATGTTTTCTATATATATGATTTATACCTGTGGGTATTATTATAGATTATTTTGTAGGTCCTTGTGAATTTGGAAATTCATGTGTATGGGTTCTCCCACCACCCATCGACATGTTTAATTTATCAATACTATATATATGTAGATATATAAATTATGAAAAAATTCCACACCCTATTGGAATTAAATTTCATGATGGGTTTCTTTATTATTCCTCTATGAATTAGGAAAGTGTATTTACCCGTTAAGAATCTTTTAATGATAAATTCATTGGGAATTCATCACACCTACATGGCCTTATAGATTTATCAGCATCATAAATTCATCATTGGTGGATCACTCATGAGGGTAGTCACTATTAAAAAATTTGGATTAATTATATTGAGTGTCACGGTCCCTTGGGGGCTAATATCAACACAAATGAGGTTTCCATTATCACCCAATCATAGACGAGGGGATGGTGTTTTTCAATGATTTTGGACTCATATTTCAATTGAGTGCATCACCAAGGATTCATTCTCATATCGGGTGGAGGGTCTACATGAGAAAATTACATACAATCCACCCACACACGTGAAGATAAAATTTACTAGTTATGGATTTGAGACTCATCTGATTCTTTTTTTGGATATCACAAATATTATATATCTCAAATTCATATGTGTCTCATTGAATTATAGAAACACACACACATACAAACCCACACACACACACATATATACTAGAGGATGAGTGAGGGGACTTATATCAAGATATAGAGTATTCCAATTATTGACATGATATCGGTACATTAAGCCATATTTTAACTTAAATATGATTCCTTAAATACATATGTTATTATATATAGTATTAATATAATTTTAATGCCTTATAAATTGGATTATGATATTGTATTGAATGATGTATTTATGGTTTTTCTTAAGGTATTTTCTAGCTTAGGGAAACACCAAATTGTAATGTAGTTTGTTTTTATTCAGTGATTATGTTAAATATTTCTTAGGACTGGATTAGGATATACCCTAATATGTATTTCATATATTTAAGAATAAAAAAAAAATTTAAACTATTTCATATAATATATTTTTCTCATACGAGATATTACCTTTACACTGCTGCATATGTTATATAATGAATATGCCTTTTTTATTATTCAAAATTCTTATATTATATTAATTTTTTTTAATATACATAGTTTTATGATATAATTTTAGGTTTTGTGTGAGTAATAAAATCTTGGTGTGATATATTAATACCCTATATGATTCCTTTCAAAAATTATATTGATCATATTTTCTATATCCAGGTAAAAGAAAAGAGTTTGATCTTGGTAACTATAATATATTGAGATATAAGAGTAGAAGTAGATATTTTCTTGGTAGTTTTTAGAACTAAATATATGATTAAGTCATCAGATATTTATAGAATTTATTTAGGTAGTATCATGTTTTTGTGAAATTATAATGTTTGGTAGATTATGCAGAAAATTACCCACTTATTTATTTATTTTAAAAATCACTATACACTTTAATTGAAAATGATATAAGTTGAAATTATTTTTATTATAAATAATGAACATTAAGTAAATAAAAAAAATAATTATACTATATTAGTAAAATTTAGTATCTAAATAATAATTCCTTATTTTTTCTATAGGAATTTGAAGTACTGTAGTTGTGCTGATCAAACACTTCGGTAGATGTTTCAAGATGGTGAGTTAAAATGTAGATAAATATGTTGTTGTTGATGTAGTTTTAACGGATCTAGAGTTTTGTTTAATTCAACCGTTATAGTTTTTTACAAAATTGAATATAAATAAATCCTCACCTCATGATTCCAATGCGCACAAACAAAAATACATGAATGGAAATTCTAGAAGTTTCATTTATTTTTTATGATTTCCAATTTCTTGTTACTGAGAGTGGTTGTGATTAGAATAATATTGTTCTTTATAAATACTAGTATATATTGTGTGAGTTTTTCATTATAAATCTATTTGAATCTTTATTTAATTTTTTCAACTTCTGACCCTGAATGATTGAAGGTATCTAGGAATAGAAAGATTGTAGATTTATTGTTCATTTCACCAAGGGATTATGTGTCTAGGAAGATAGATCTCATGTAATTATAAGGTGTGGATGTTGTGATACTACTAATATGTATATCCACAGTCTTATTGAATAAGAATATAGTCATTCTGATAGGTTTAAAAACATAGATTACTTATGATAGGTTGAAATTCAAGTGTAATATCATAATTTTTTAAATGATAATTAAACCCTCTTTGATAATATGTAATTATTATTTTTATATGAAAGGGTACCTTTTTTGTAAAAAATACTAAAAAACACATGTTTAATTGTACTGGTATTTATCAGTGCTAAAAAACACCAATAAATGGAATTCCTATCCATGATAAGGAATAAACTGATAAATTTATCATTTTATCACTGCATTATTTTTAGCTCTGGTAAAGGGTATCCTTTATTTGTGATTTATTTTTTAGAATTATGACAGGTACCTTTTATCTTTTCTTTTATTTTTAGCACTGAAAAATTTTACCTTTATCACTTCTTTGTTTTTTGAGATGATGAATATTTTGTTAATATTCATTTTTTAGCACTCATAAACATCTATGCAAATAAATAAATAAATAATAAAAAATTATTAAATTAAAAAATAGTAGTTTTTTAAATTAGATAATTATGATAATTAATACTATTAAATTTTATATATTAAATATACAGATATATATTAATGTATATAATTATTAATTATATATTAAAAAAATTATGCAGATTACATTAAATATTTATATATTTTTTGAATAATGGATTATAATTTAAAATTAATATAATTTAAAAATATTAAATAATTTCATAGTACTAGACATATAATTGAATGTTGTTTGATATTTCTATTTAAAAAAGATCAGATCTCTGTTATATTATTTCACATATACATAATAAATTCATTTTTATATACAATGCACACACATAAAACGTATCCATTTATCAATATTGTTTTATTGTACTTATTATTAATTTATTCAATGTCGCTCATTTTTAACATATATGCATCAACCTAAAATTAGATATAAATTAATAATTTAAAAAATATTTTAAAAAATATTTATAAATGGTCATTTAATACAGTTATACATTTATATATTTATAATTATAAATAAATAATTATTCTTTATAAAGTATTTATATTATTATAAATATATAATTATATAAATTTAAATAATTATAAAATTTATAATAAATTTACTTAAAATATGAATATAATTAATATATTTATATATATTTATTATATATATATATGTATAATTATATAAATATATTTATTGATACAAATATATCTATTTGAAAAATTATTTTGGTAATTATAAATAAATAATTATAATTAAATAATAAATAAATTTAAAAAGTAATGTATATACAGTATTTATATTTATAAATATTTATTATGTATATATGACTATATTGTGTTTTAGATGTTGGTTTTAGATTTTCATCGAGCTAAGAAGTTAGGCCTTATAGTCTTCTTTGTGTATTTTTGGTTTGGTTTTTAACTTATTATTTAATGATGTGGTTATATGGGGTCTGATGATTTTATAATAGTGAGGTAGGCCTTCATATTTTCTTAGATTCCAATATCTATACAACTCTTGATATCTCATGGAGTTTTATTGTTCTTAGAATCAATGGGGCCATATATTGTCACATGAAGTTTAGTTGATTGTTTTATTTGTTTTACAATGGCCAAATTGATCACCCAACACTATCATACATAATTTTCATTCTTTATTCTATCAATGGTACTCTATACATGTAAAATTTTAGAAATTTATAATGGAGATTTTTTTATGAGGGAGTTTAATGTAGGTAAAGTGATTTATTTTATATTATAATTAGTAAAATATTTGTTTCTCTAATTCTATTGGTTTGTGTGGGAATCCAATGTATTGATGCATTGTGGAAGTTTTTATTTAAAATTTATTTCTACTAGTTTTATTTATTTTTTGGGGAAAATCATTCCCACATTGATGTTTTTCTCAATAATCCAACATCCTATACCTCTACACATTTTAAAAAATATATTTTATTTTACGACGTCTTCAGATTAATCCAACATTATTTATTAATCCTTTTAATAATAATACTGAAAATATTATACCTTAATGATATGTACTATTTTATAACTACATTATAATTTTTCATCGTCATCCTATTACCCCACTCTAAATAATTTAAAAACATTTTTCCTTTTGAGGTGACCCCTTTCTAATTATATGACTATTTTTTAGACTTATATACCACTATAATATATTATAATTTATTACTCAAAAAATGTTATTTTAAAAAAAATTACGCCCCTTTGGGTATTTATATTAAAAATAACAAGTGGATTTCCATGGAATAATTGTGCCACGTAGCAATATGACATGTATAAAAATAGTATTTAAAAACATTTTTCTATAAAAAATATTGACATATATCGAACCTCCCACACTCTATGATATAGATTGAAATTCCATCCACAATAATTAAAAATTTTATTCAGTTTTAAATAGGTTTCAACATGGGGTTTCTTTCTTCGTTTTTGAAATCTATAAAAAACTTCCCCTGCATTCATGCATTGGGAAATAAAGATCCCCTGAATTCCATGAGTAATCTATAATCTAATAAAAATTTCAACTAATTAATCATAAACATTAAAAAAAATTCATTATTAATGTATAAAATTAATATCATCATTCATCTATTGTACCTATAAATATTATGTCATCCACATTTATAAAAAAATTTAATCTATCCATAAAATTATTTTTTATGCAATGATTATGATCAATTACACAGTTTAAAATTAATGATTCCTGAAAAATTCATCTAACATTGAATACCATGCTATTAGTTCTTATTTCACTTCGTATATCACCCTTTTCAATTAACAAACATTATTCCCATATTAATTAATGATAAAAATATACGTTTGATTGATATAAACAATCTATTCATTGAATCCATTTGTAAATTCTATTTTTACTTCTAGTTGGAGTACATTTAATTTCCATGGGATGGGTTGGTGTGGAGATATGAAATCCCAAGAGTCATGAGATTTTTTACAATATTTATATACCATTAATTATAATTGCAATAATTCATTAGTTTTTTATATCACTTGTTCCAATATATTTTCAAACATTCTAGTTGACTGAATGAGAGTTTATTATTGTAGTGTATAATATTTTATTTTCTTATTACTCATTAATTATATATATAATATTTACATTTTTTGTGGGAATTAAGACAAATGTGATATGGATTAATTAATTTCCCAAATTTAATTATCCATTTTCTTCAACAAAGTTAAAATATGTGAAACAATCAAATGTTGAGTTTCCCTTATTAGAGTTGTCTGTAACATTATCTTTTGATAATTAATATCTTATGTGTATTTATTTATATATGGTATTAAATTAATCATTTAGGAACACAATATAATGGATATGAACCAAAAATGGATGAATTCCAATTACTTGATAAACAAATATACAGAGGGGGTTAAATAGTTCATCATGTTTTCAAGGGAGAATCTAGATAAACCATCTAAAATCATCTATCTGTGTTTACGTTGTTTTTATTCAATACAAATTAGTATGGAAGAGTTGTACGAACAATTTATTTTCCATGTAATAGATAAAAGCTATAAATTTTGGACTAAAGACAGGGAAAAACTAAATTTGGACATCGATTAGGATGATAATACATTTTTTGAATAATTTATATGAATAAATTTGTAAAATATGATGGATATATCATGGACGAAGTGAAAATTGAAATTCAATATGACCTTTCCATCTATATGATGTTGTTTTTTAGTTAAAGAGTTGTTCTTAGATACCATTGTTTACTGATTTTACTTAATAAAAAACATTGTCCACTATATTGATGTTATATAATTTGAAAGCAGGTAGTGCATGAAATGAAACTGCCATTACTGAACTACTTTGTCTTCTGAAGGATATTATACCAGAAGAAAATGAACATCCATGTTGAACATATGATGCTAAATGAATTTTATGTTCAATGGGAAGGATCTCTAGAAAACTCATGGTCATCCAAATGATTTCATATTTTTTCTCAAGTACCATAAATAACTCATAAAATTAACTTACTGTGAAGAAAATCGATACATGAAAAATGAATCAAGTCCTTCGAAATATTTATGGTACATTATGATCATTACAAGGTTTAGAATACTATATCGTTGTTAGAAAATTGCAAGACAATTATCATGAAATAAAGATACATGAATTAAATTTGGAATCCTACGTCATCCATCAGATTCAGCTCAGTGGAAGAAAATTGATTATGAGTTATCTAAATTCAGAGATGCGTCGAGAAACATTCATTTTGTGTTATATACATATTGAATAAATCATTTTGGAGTAAATAGTAGTATTCATAGTACCTGGCCCTCCATATTTGTAATTTATAACTTTCCACCATGTTTATGCATGAAGAACAAATATATTATGTTTTCTCTACTAATATCTATACCAAAGAAACCTGGTAATTATATTGATGTTTATTTGGATCCATTGAATGAATATATGAAATTGATGTGGGATACATGTGTTACAATGTATGATGCTCCTAGAAGTGAATAATTATCATTGAGGGCCATGTTGTATGGAATGATAAATGAAATCTCTGCTTATGGAAACTTATTATGCTATAATATTAAAGCAATTTTGGGGTGTCATATTTGTGAAAAATTCATATTCTCAGTTCTGTGGAAACATTCCTTGAAGACTATGTCATTCATGACATTGAACTTTTTTTCCTTGATGACATAAATTATGATCTTGGATAACAACATTCAATGGGTATATCTAACAAGATTCAACAATATCTCCATCAATAGAAAATAAACTATATAAAAATGTTAAAAATATTGACACTATTTTCGGTAAACCATTTTCAAAAAACATTACCAAATCAGGTTGTAAGAAGAGATAATTTTTATTTGAATTAGCGTGCTGAATTTTTTTATGTCAGACATATTTCTGATGTGATGCATGTAGAAAAAAAATTGATAGTTTTTTTAGAAATTTACTAAATGATACTAGATATACGAATTATGGTATTAATGCTAGTTTGGACTTGATCGAAATGGGAATAAGGGACGAGTTGGCATCAGTGAAGGGTAAAGGGTGTAATTTTCTTCCTCTAGTAGCGTAAATTCTATACAAACCAAAAAATTACTATAGTTCATTTTCTTTACTAGTTTAAAAGTTTCACCTGAGTATTCATAAAATATCAAGAATGTAGATCACTGAATAATTTGAAGATAAAAGGACTAAAATCACATGACTGTCATGTTTTGATGCAAGCTTTAATGCTTGTTACATTCCATTTCATTATTTCTCAAAATATATGGAAAACATTAATCAGACTCTACTTATTTTACAAATACGTATAAAGTAAAGTTGTTGACATTGTGATGTTTCCAATCATGAAAATGGAAATTTCAGTCACATTATGTGGATTAGAGAAGTTCTTCCCACCATCATTCTTTGATATTATGGTCCACCGAATGGTTCACATGGTTAGAGAGGTTCAACTATGTGGTCTGGTCCATTATAAATGGATATACCTCATTCAACAGTATATGAATATTTTGAAAGGTTATGACATGAATTGAAGTTGGCCAGAAGGTTTTATTGCTGAATGATATATTGTTGAAGAAGATATTAAATTCTGAAGCATTTACCTATCACATGTGGAATGTAATGGTCTCCTAGATTCTCATCACAATGAATGAATTATGGGTAAAGTGGTTTTCAGAAGAGATATTTTTACAAATACATTGAGTGAGAAAAAGTAGGCACATCATTACATATTATATAATAGTGAATATGTTGATCCATACATTGAATCCCACAATGAAATTCATATATATTTGAATCCATCATGGGATGAATGATGGATATCTAATATACATAATAAAAAATTTATTGGATGGTTTATAGATAAGTTTTTTAATGAGTTATCTGAAAATTGTAATTCAACTTCCAAACTCATTTAATGGCAAGCTAGAGATCCGAAGGAAAATGTTTTATCTAACATTGGTTTTTCAATTAATGGTTATACATTCTTTATAATAGAACACAAGGACTTTTTTAGAAAAAAATAACGATGTTACACTTGTGGATGAAGTGATGTGAATATCTATTTCCAAGGATAGACCACCAATTTATGAAAATATTTCATATTTTGGAATTATTGAATAGATATACATGATAGATTATACAATATTTTCAGTTTTTATTTTCCCTTTAATATGGGTTAACAATATAAATGGAGTTAATGCTGATGAAATGGGATTTTTGAAGGTGAATTTCAGTGTAGATGGGGAAAATAATGCGTTGTTCATAATGGAATCACAAGAAGTGAAAGTGTTTTATGTCTCTAATCCAACGAAAACAAATTGGGATACTGTCCTACTAGAGAATATTAAAATGTTTATTTAGATAAAAATTTAATCAAGGAAGACCCTTGATTTAAGACATAAATATCAGTTAATGTTAGTCCTAATGAGGATAATGTCTTGTATGTTAGAGGGGACCACAAAGAGGGGATTTTGGTTATCAATAGAGGAACCAAATCCTTTTACCCCTTTGAAAAATAAATTTGGTTCAGTGAGATGGTAAAAGTGTTTTTTAACATATTATGTTTTTCTTATAATATTATATGTAACTTACTAAATTATCATTATCCAAATTAAATATTTGACTACACATGCATACACTGTCTTCTGCACATGATGGAATAACAAACATTAATGAAGAAAACCCTTTGGAGATATGTAAAGGTAATGTTAAAATATACTTTCACTATTTTATAGATAACTTATATAACGAAACATTGATTTAACTTTCCATATTCCTTTTATAGTTCATTTATATTATAGGATTTCTTCCCATGTGTCATGCCTTTATAGGAAGATAAATGATGTTATCTCGGGTCAATCACATCGGTAATCTTGATATTTTCAAAGAAAAATCATTGTCAATAGAATTTATTTATATTTTCATGTTTATTTTTAAGTTAATTATTATTTGTATTAATCACATAATAATTGTTTTCTTATATAGGTTCATTATTTTTCTTAATTTGGGTTTTTCGTTCTAACATTCATTCCCTTTCTCCCTTAAAACCTTTTCACATTTTCATTGTTTCATTTATCACTTTATTTCATGTTCTCTCTACTAACATTGATGGAATAGAAACAATGATTCTACTACACAATTAAATATGCAATCTTTATGTTCATACAGTAAAATCAGTTTCCATTGAATTAATGTATTGTTTCATATTTATGTTTAAGTTATTTCATTTTTATTGTTACTCACATAATCATTGTTTTTTATTCATGTGGTTTCTTTTTTTCGATTTGGGGTTCTCCATCGAAATTCATTCTTATTCTCCCTTAAAAAATATTGACCCCTACCATGGTGAATTTATCACATTATTTCAAGTTAACTCCACTTCTTTTATACGAAGAGAAATAATATTTCCTCTTCCTATTTATAGAGGTTATCTTAATGATTACATAGTAAAATCATTTTCCATAGAATTAGTGTACTGTTTTGTATTCATGATTAATTTATTTTATTTTAGTATTAGTTGCATAATAATTGTTTTCATATCCATGTGGATTTTTTTTCGTGTTTGGGTGCTCTGTCCAACATTCGTGGATTTATGCACAAAAACTTCCACATTCTTCTTCTCCCTCGAAACATTTCACCCCAACAATGTTAAAATTTATTAAATTCCTACAAGTTCCCTCCATTGGTCAATCATAAAGGTTATATTTATATTTTCATAGATCAATTATTATCCATATAATTGATGTATTATTTCATATTTAGGGTTAATTATTTTATTCTTAATATTTATCAAAATAATAGTTTTCTTATATAGCTGGATTCTTATTTTGAATTCTATGTTGTTTGTCGAAGCTGCACATGTAATGTTGGTAGTTCGACAAAGAAAGTAAATGGAAATTATGGTAACATTGACATTAAATATTTTTTCATACTTTGGTATGTGTAGGAGTAAGATGCAAATCAATCTGATATACGATGTGACAAGCATGACTCAAAGTAATTATTTTTATTTAAAATTGACATTAATTTCAGTAAAAGAGAATATCGACTCAATGTCTCTAAAATTAGTGTAAAATTTATGTCTGACTTTAAAATATTTCACTAAATGAAAATTGAGAAAATTCCCTCATGTTTTATTGAAAACTTATGGCATCGACTCTAAAATCATTTTTGGCATGTAGGAATTGGCCAAACATAAAACCGGTAAATGATGTGGTCTGTATGAGTCAAAGTGTGTGTTTCATTTTTTAAAATTATGTTTTAGTAAAAAAGACATGTGATGTACTAAAACCCAAAAAACATTCCTAATGTTGGGATACATAAGAAAAACAATCCATATGTTATCTAGAACATGTACAAATTAACCATACATCAATCTGATGCACGGTTTGACTGGAATGACATTATGTGTGGCATTATTTAAAATTGACATCAATTTGAGTAAAAAACGGCCTACTGAAAACCAAATAAACACATTCATAGTGTTTTATATTTAATTAAAATGATCCATAAGTCATTCATTATGTGTATCAATTAGCCAGACCACATTTTTGTGCACGTTGTCATTGGTATGACACCATGTGTGTATTTTTTTTTTAAGATGAAATTAATTTTAACAAAATTCAAAAAAAATTTATTATATATACTTATATTATTATGAACATAAGAATTTGTCTTTACCTGTGTGTTTTTTCCCTAGAAGAGGTTTTTTCCGAAATATCATTAGTCGGGTTAGGATTAAAAGGTAAAGAAACATAGATGTTTTTGAATGTATATAATAATTTTTATTTTTTTATTTTTGTGAACCAATGTTTTAAATGTCTATAATATTACGTTATATTTTTGGTGTTGTAAATTTCATTTTGTTTAAATAATTTATTGGGGCTTGTTTCTGTTGATATCTGGGGTTTTTATGGTGTTGTAGTGTGCTGTTATAGCTCCCTACAGTGCTGATATAGTGTTCTGTTACAACACACTGTAGTATGACCCATTATTAGTGCTAATAAAAGAACTAATAAATGTTCCTTTTAAAAATATTTTATAAGTGAGGATAAACGAACCTTTATTTTCACTTTTAAAAGGGTTGATAAATGTTTCCTTTGGCAGCACTAAATTAATGTTCTCATAAATAGTTCATTTATATGTGCTTTTAAAATCACTGGTATACTTCCCATTTATTATGATTTTAAGCAAGGATAAATGACCCCTTTGTCAGTTTGTTTTTTGTTCTAATAAAAGACTAGGGCTTTTGACCTCACTCATGTACTCCATGTTTTTCTAGCACCGATAAAGATCATTTCAAGCACTTTTAAATGTCAGTTGTGTTTTAGTAAAAAGTCACTAATTTTTTTAGCATTTTCATATGGGTAAAGGGGTTGTTATTACATTGTAATATTATAGGGAATATTTTTGGTGTGAGGTGCTAAGTTAGCATGGGATTCTGTGGCCTATAGAGCCTTTGTTTTTATTTAATAAAAATATTAAATATTTTTATTTACACAAGAACAAAAATTTACCCAAATAGTGGAATATCTCTTGAATCGTGTATCATATGAGAAACCCAACACCACATTTAGGTTTGGGATATGATATTTACCCTAGAAAAAGAATAAACTTTGTCCATATGTGGTTTTTTATTTCATTTCATGTAAGGGTAATTTATTTAATATTTTTATTTTAATTTATGGCAAAAAATGAATGTGTCACTCGAATGGAATAATGTTTTAGAATTATGATACAACATTTAGGTTTGGGATTCAGGATTTACCCTTAGTTCAACAAAACCTTTGTTCCATCAGGTGTTTCGTAACAACGAATGTGATGGTAAACTATTTAATATTTTTATTATTTTTTCTGTAAAAATATTTAATATATTTTCAATGGTGAATCATATGAGATATCTGCAACAAACATTAGGTTTGAAATGTGGGTTTTAACCTCGATGCATTATAAAATTTATACGCATCAGGTTTTATTAACATCACAAGAAAGTATAACCTTTTTAATATTTATTTATATTATTATTAATTTAATAAATTAAATTCATTTATTAATTTATTTTCCGTCTTATTATATATCATGATCCACTTCAACGCACATTGTTGAATCCATTATTTCCCAAAACAACACCTTTTTATCATTTCGATTTGGATCTCATTAATATGGTGATGAAAAACACTCCATTTGTTATTAAACGCCATTTAAAATGATTATATAATATTCCAGACAAAAATTACATTGTGTGGGTATTTGAAATAGTCAAACCCATTCACCTTAACTATTGACTAATATCATTAATGTAGGGAGACCTAGAGACACCTTTTTCATGATCAAGATTCTTTTGATGATCTAATTTAGTGATCTTATTCTAGTTCCACATGATTCCCCTTTCTCATCCTATTGTTGTGCTATGAGTATGAAGTAAATTTGTTTTGTTACCATTTTTTCATTCTTATTTATTAATTATTCCATTAATCCATTATTTTAAAATTATTAAAATACTGGTTGGTTTTATTAATATGATGATAAAATCCAACATTTTCAATGGATATTTTCCCAAGAAATTATTAAGGACAAATTAAAATTTCTCAAAGGATATTATATTAAAAATTATCAAAATATAATTGTTCATAGTTATCAATGATAATCAAGAAGATAATTATAAAGTGATAATTTATAATAAAATATCGAAAGATATAATTATTAAAGGATAATTTATGAGAAATTATTGAAAGGTAATTTTAAACATGATAACTTTATGAGAAATTATCAAAAGATAACTATAAGTGGAAAATTTAAGTAAAGTATAAAAGGATAATTAATTTTTCATTATAAGATAAAAATTAATAATGGACCAAAATGTATAGTAGCATATTAACAAAGATATATATATATAATATAAAACCTAGTTTTATAATTATTCTTCGAGAGAATGGTCTGATTGTCTATGTTGACCTAAAATGAAAATTTAGAAATTATCTAGGAGAGAGAAGGTATTATTGTATGTGATATTTTTATTTTTTTTAAGGAACATATCTTTTTTTGGATAAAAGAACACTTAATGATCCTCCAAAATTTACTTTCCAATGATTTTGATAATAAATTCTATGATTACATGTTCTTAACTATCCTGATTTTGAGTCCATCTTTTGAACCACACATGGTGGTTTATACTCACTATTGACATCGAACAATTTGAGGTAAGTGGTTCATTTCCACTTGGGATATTGTTTCACATGCATCCTTAATATTATTTTTGTGTAGGAATATTTTATAATCATGCTATATTATGATCGCATGTGGACGCGTGAATAACCCTAGGAACCCTATTTGAAACATGATTGCATGAATAATTTATAGATATTATTCATGTTCGATGTGAATCACATGTATTGTATGTGATAAATTACATATAATTATATGTCATTATTGATAATGTATCTTACCATGTTAGGTGGGATCTTGTGGTATTGTTCTTGGGCCAGTCATAGTAAGACCTCATGAAATGTTTACACTTAGAGGATGAGTGCTCGCGAATTTTGGAAATTGTGAAAAGGTCTTACACCTAGAGCAGGGATATGGAAATGCCTCATAGATGAAATGTGATGTTTTGGATGCTATTTTAATGATAAGGGGTATGTTAATGAATTCCTATAGAATTCTAAATAAGACCCAATTCCTAGTGTATGGAAAGAACATGACAACATTTATGGAAAGTGTATGTCAAGTTTCATGATTAAAAAATGATGAGAAATTGGATTTTATCTACATGGATAGTCATTTATTATATTAGATACCTGGATTATATTTCATGAATAGAGATAAAGTAGGAATGGTTGGGGAGGTAGTGGATTCTATAGTGAAAATCGTTCATTTTTTTATTGTTTGTAAGCATTCTTGATAAAAAATTATTTTTATTATGGAGTACCCTTTCTAGAAACATCCCCCAATCTGGCACTCTCTCACATGGGAAACCATTTTTATTTATGACACCTAATGTGTGAAATTATATATGCCAGCGGCATGCGACTAGAAGTGGTGGTGTGACTATTATAGTGTGGAGATTATACCCTATGGTATGAGGTGTCATAAAATTAGATAAAAATCATAATAAAAAGGAATTATTCCAAGTACATATATGATGGAAGAAACTAATAAAATCCAATTGAATAATCCAACAAATAAAAATGGAATAACATAATGATGTTATAGAATCTAACTAAATTCAACTCTATATAAATACATGAAAGTAATATGAGACTCAAATAAAAGACTCTAAGTACCAGGTCCCAAACACCAAGGTTGTCCCATATCCAAACTTCAGCCCATCTAAAAATAAGAAACCAACATAATAGTCCTTTTACCTTTTCCAAACACGCATCTATGAAATCTGATCGAGTAATAAATGGTGGACCAAATTGGGTGTTAGTATAATTTAGTTGGTCGACACCACCATGTCTAAACAAAATGATTATAATAAGAATTGATTGCAACAAAGGGATTACCAGGTGTATTAATTAATTTAACAATTAATAAAATACAATGAAAAGATTCAGATCCATGCCAGAATATCTCTTACCATATATTGTGACCATGCCAACCAAAAATATATAACCATGGAAATGTCCTAGCAGTTAATCCAGGTCAAATCCATATAAGGATTAAAACAACTAGGATAAACCCCTATAATCATTACATCATGGGAGTCGGTATAGCCTTCTCCCTATAAGCATTACAACATGGGAGTCAGCCGAGCCCACTCAATATTATCATTACATAAAATAAGTGTACAAGTACTAGGGCCAAGCCTGATATATAATCATTATAATGTGGAACACAATCCTTGTCATATATCATGGTTATCACACTATCACATCACATTTTTTAATGGTAAATTATTAGAATTAACATTCTTCTTTCATATTCCATTTGAAATTATTAAAAAAAATTGATTAACAATTATATCATTATCCAATAAGCAACAATTTATGGATTATACAATAATAAATTACCCGTGGTCACATGTAACACTGATCATAATTTAAGCCCATTGAAAATTCAATTATAATCATTGTTTGCTCACCCCATGGGCTTCTAGGAGCCAGTTAAAAATTAATTTGAAACCAAAGTACTTCAAGAAATATTTCCATTAATTTATTTAATTAATTTGGGCACACACAATAATGTATCGATCCCAATATTTCAAAAACATTCCATTCATCATCCCATGTGGTTATGTATTAGATTCCTACCTTTAACTGATGATCCCACAATGCTTACAAAATCCAACGATCATGAGGAAGAAGGTTTGGATGATTTCAAGAGGTTCCTAGATCAAAATTGATCATGATCAAAACCAACAATTAGATTTGTCAAAGGATTTCACCAAAATTGTTGGAGAAGAAGGATGAGAAGGAAGAATCCTGAACAAAACAATTTACCAGGGACCGTTCACACAAATGGGACATCCATAAGGGGTGTTGGAACTCTAAAATCACCTACCGAATGTTGTAGCATTGAGAAGAGAATATATGATATCGAAACATTGAGAATTAAGAAACACAAAACGTTTAAAATAAATGGTCGAGCACTCATATGGTGTGTAATGGTATTTGACCTCATATAAATGTATTTAATGTAATATGTTGAAAAAACCCATAACCGCATATTTATTTTATTAAAACCCTTGAACAATTACACAACGTGTCATAACAATTCATGGTTTGTAAAACTTGTGTTGTTCATTTTTCATCCCATTTCACTTTTAAATAATCCGAATCTATTTTAGATATTATTAACTCACCATGAACCACTGAAACGCTTAACCCATTTGTACTAAGACTCCATTAATTAAAACAGACATACTACAATGATCATTTGGTCATTTTTTCAACAAATATCCCCTTGCGTATATTATATGGTCATTCTCATGTTTCCTTCAACCCAATACTAAATTTATTCAAACAACATATTTTCATGATGAAACTGAAACCAAAAGAAAATATTATAAATAAAACTCAAAGAGAGACGTTCCTAGAAAAATATTATATATTACAGACTCCTCTTGTTATAATAACTCATCACTGAGCTACTCTAAGTGTCGTTATGAGACCCCAAAAGAAAATCTCGGCCACTATGTTCACATATCATACTCTTTATCCTAGGTCTCCTCCTGAACTTTCTCATTCTTTCAATACACTTAAATCAATGATACAGGAATACATTGAAGATATTTTTTACTACCATCTATTACATGAATAGTGTTCTCCTTAAAGGATGCATCAAATCAAATCTCAATGTATGCTATGAATATATCATGGGAAGGGTCGGGATGATATCTCTGTAGAAATGACATATAGGAGGAATCATGAGTGGAATTGTAGCACTGTGGAAGGGCTAAATGGTACGCCACCGGACCAATTGTTTCCATTATTTCAAATGGCCAAAAAAACCTCGGAACTAGATTTTCTGTTTTTATAATAAATTATTACCCCAACCGATGAGACAGTTGAAGGAAAATATGATGACCAACCTCAAATTCTAGATTTCATCTTTGATGGTCAACATATGATTGATGCCTTCTCTACATGGTCTCAAACTACTTTAAGATCAAATGAGCCTGATTAGGTGTCTCTCACACATGACTAGGACTAATGAATGCTTACTCACATGTCTCTAGACAACAAATAGGTGAATGGAATGGATCTCTATACAATGCCCCAAAATATTTCATTTGGAAAGTTGTTTTAAAGCAATTATTATATTTAAACACTAGGATTTCCATATGTTACTCCCATGAACCACCAAAATACAAAATCCATGATCTTAATATATCTTATAGAACTTTAATAGTCCCCTCATTTTGACTACCATTCTATGGATGATAGAATTGTAACAGCCCAAGATTTTATGAAAAATATTCTTTTTAATTTCACTAATGTCTTGTGTTGTACGATACACCAAAGAAGCTTGCACAACACGCATCCTTGACTTTCCTTGCATTACACGCAATCGCGACCTTCCTCAATAGCGTGTGTAATACGCAATACCGAGTTTCACTAAACAACGATATACTATTAAAATATTATTAAAACTAGCCGTTATGAATAGTAATAACCACGTTTTGAAATTTTTTAAATCTTATTTTTCAAAATGGACTTCATTTTTGGATTCGGAATATCAAAATTAGCTTAGGGTGAAATTTTGGTAATTTTCGGATAACTTTCATATTTTGATGAATAGTGAAAATTACTAAATTTTAGTTAAAAACAACTTTTTCAATCGAAATAATTAATAGTGATAAATTATTAATTTGAGTGGTTTTAAAGTATATTTAGAATATATTTTTACAATTTAATACAATTTTGGTCATTGAATGTAATTTCACATTTAAACCAGACATAATCAAGTGTCAATCTTTTGATAGATATTGTTTCTTAAAAACACGCTATTTGTTTTAACAGCGGGATTTAATTATAAAATTAATTAATGAAACTTCTATGTTATGAATTTGGTAAAATAGACTTCATTTTTTAATTCGAAATATGAAATATAGCTTAGGATGAAATTTTGGCATTTTTCTGAAAAACATCAATTTTTGATGAATAGTGAAACTACTAAGTGGTAGTTAAAAAACTGAATTTTTCATAAAACTTAATTTTACCGCTTCTGTGAATGGAATTTCAAAAATCTGAGAGACACGGTTGATGTAAGTAAGTAAAATTTGGTTCAATGAGATGAAAATAATTTTTGGTAAATAGTAACTTTTCACTTTTATTTACCACGGTTAAAAGTAAATAGGGTAATTAAGGGTATGAATGATATTGATATTACGCTAACACATGTCCTAATTCTATTGGACAAGTTTATCTCGACCAAAAACAACCTTAAGTGTAAAATATTATCATTTAGGCCCACTTGGATTAGATAAGGACATTTATTATTATTTAATTCAAAGAAGAGTTAAAAGAGTTAAAATCAAAGTATATTTACTAAAAAAAATTTAATATAGGGTTGTACATAAGATAAATTAGATTGTAAATATTCATTATAAAGCTAAAGATATTTCCTACATAATTATAGTTTATTTATAATTTTTAGACTTTAAATAAATTAATTTATTTATGACACAACAATGATGCAGTAATTACCCTTTTAAGGAAATATTAACATAATTGATGTTATAAATGATCAAATGAATGTAATTTGAGACTTTTTATTAATTAAACTAATTTTATAGGTTACTATGATATATTATTGTTGATTTAATCAACTTGGTTCGAACATATAATTCTGTTATGACTTTCACAAAAATCATATATCAAATAGTGTCAAAATTGACACAAAATAGTTTTTAAATCAAATATTATATTATTAATTGTTATTTTATTCCTAAAAATATAAGGTTCGGACAAATGACATAGATAAGGATATATATGTTAATAATAAACAATTTGGGGTTCATTTGGCATGTTACAGTAAGTGTATTAACCATATAGTGAAAGAAAACAAAAAGACACGGTAAAAGTTAAATTATTTAACTTAGAGTTAAATCTAATTGATAAGGTTAAAATAATAACCTAAACTTGTCTAAATCCTATTGGTTTATAGGATTTAGACCCATCCCCACTTTAGCTTCGAAATAAGACCCTTGGAACCATTATAAACCGATTTTGACATTAATATAAAATAATATTTTGAGGTATTCCTATGGTGCCCCTCTCCTCCCTTATAAAAGGACACCTCCTCCCCCTCCTCCTCACACCAATTTTAGCACTCATGCTCGGACAAACCCTGCCATTTTCTCTTCTTCACTTCCCTAGAATAATCCTAGAGGTCCTGGTCTTCTTCAAAGACCAATCTTAGTTCCCTAAGTGGAGGATTCAAAGAGGCGTTTCAAAGAAGAGGTAATATCCATTACCGATCTTTTCAATTTCTTTCTTCTTCAACTTCTTCTTCTTTAGTTGTTTCATGATAAAGTAATAACATCGGTATTTATTATATACTGATATGTTATTATAAATACGAAACAACTCTAATTAACCTTCTATCAATCCTACGGAAAAAGGAAATCACCGCGTGTGCGTACGTACGGAATACCGTCTCCACGCCGTGGTGTAATCTATTTTCCGCCACCACCTTAATTGGATGGGTATAAAGGTGAAATGAGTAACTATACATGATTATTATAAAGTGATATTGATACTGAAATAGTATACATACACTTCAACACAATTCCATGACCATGGGAACGATATCATCGCTCGTGCGTACGTACGGACTACCGTCTCCACGACGCGATGAGATTCATTCTCAATGATTAACCATTCATGAATGATTATAAAGTATATATAATAAGTACTAATGAAATATATGACCTGATAATGATACTGGAATTATTTATATTTATATGTATGTCATCTACTTAATTCCATTCAATGCAATAAGGAAACGAAAACAGCGTTCATGCGTACGTACGGACTACCGTCTCCATGAACGGTGTATTTCTTTCCATTTACTGATTTATTATATATGTATATTCTGAATATATATATATATATATATATCATGTTTTATATTCTGTAATTAAGTAATCATGACTTAAGTAATCATATGAATAATTACAAGTTAAAAACACGAACGAAAAATGAGACGATTTTACCCAAAACGCTACTTTAACCTGAATTTACAAAAGAACGGGTAATATAAAGTCATAAGTGGACCATATATGATATAATAACAATTAACAGGATTCTGGAATAAGTCAATAACATGATTTAAATCATTATACAGGAGGTTCAGACACTTACAAAGCAAGTCGGACCTAAGGTAAGGGAAATATCACAATCTCACTTTTATCCGAGATTGTTTTTACTTTTGTAATTACTAGGGTGTATTTTATCATCCACATCCATGTTCCCTCAATATTTAATATTATTTCCATCCTTATACAATATTTTATATCCAATTTTACCCTTCGGTGAGATTTTAGTAAAATATATGAAAGGAATCTTTTGTCGTTTTTCGTACGATGTACTTTTTGACTTTTCCGACAAAAGTATGAAGAATGTTTTTTTAACATATACGGCATGAATGGATTTTTAAAACATTATTTCCAAGAATCTTCCTTTAAAAGTTTTCAAGTTTATTTTTAATCAACTTCTTTTAGTTTAAAATTGTATTACATTTTAAGAAAGGAAATTTTTTTTTTAAGTAGAAAGGATATTTTCCTCAAGAATGAAGTTCAAGTGTTTTATCAAAATTATTTTCCATCTAAGATAATAAATAGTTCTGTTTTTATCCCTATTATTACATTGATTTGATTATGTTGTGATGGAATTATTTTTATGAATTCCTTTATCTTATATGAATTTATTTCTGATGTCATGATGTTTAAGATTCCCATTTGTATTACATGGGTTATGCAATGATGTATGGTTTATGATTTTGTGGCACACATAATAATGGTATCATTATGAGATGGGTGGGACCTATATCTCCCTCCAATGCATTGGGTAATGATTTTATATCTCATGAGATAGACATGGCTGGAATGGTAGGTTATACCGGTTCAGTGAAACAGGACTGAAACGAGGGTTACTTGATTCAGAAAGGGACATTGTCCACTAAGATAGTCTTGGAAATGAGTCTTGACTAAAAAGAAATGATTCTCTATGATTATGTGTGAATGCCACAAAGTTTCATGTTTTATGTTATGATTATTGTGATTACATTTCACTGCCATGATTTATCCCATGTTAAGAAATTATGATCTCTTTTGCAGGTTAAGATTTCCAAAAGTTATGTGCTTCTGTATATGATGTGAGTGATATTTCTTTTGTTTACCCTTACTGAGAATTTGAGCTCACCTTTTTATGTTTTCTTTTCCCCACGATATAAAAAAGGGTTTTAGGTAAAAAAAATGGAAGATCTTTATGGGAGATATTGAAGATCTTTCACCACGATTAGAAGATTATGTTCCGAGTTTCCAAAGACACTAAACTATTACGATCCTTGTGTGTATGTTTTTGTTATGTACCAAATATTCCGCAAATGTAATGTAAGGTCAATGTATGCCAGGCTTCGGTTCTCTACAGTTGGTATCAGAGGAAAGGTTTAGTCAACCGTTGGAAACTAGGATGCGAGAACTTTAGTGAGATCCCTAGAGATATTTCTAAGGTGTGTCTTGGGATGTCTCTAAGGTTAAGTATATGTATAGGTTATAGTACTATAATTACGCTAACGATTATAGAATTAAACCTAAGATGTTAGATATTGAAGATACTCCCCCTTTACAATGTTGTTTTCTCTAGCATGATTTTTGCCTCTCACACTATTCTTTTTGGGTTTTAGACGATGGATGGAACCCGAAGGAACCGTGTTGATCAATGAAATGGACAATGCAATGATTTCCCTCCTGAACAAACAAATATTATGGGAGATAGAGTGAAAAATCTTATTTCTATACTTACACAAGCTATGAATCATTCTGGACTTCCAAATGAACATATAAGGGAACAATATTCTATTGAGTCCTTCATGAGGCAACGTCCACCTTCTTTCAATGGGTCTTCTGATCCACTTGTTGCTGAACAATGGATCAGTACCACTGAAAAGATATTTTCAGTTCTTCAATGTTCTGAACATGATAAAGTCATCTTAGCAGTATATCGTTTGGAAGGTGAAGCTGATCAATGGTGGAATCTTATCAAGAATATGAGGCCAAGAGATGAAATTGAGTCCATGGAACGGGATGAGTTCAAGAACTTGTTTTTCAGTAAGTACCTCCCTCGTATTCTTCGAACAATGATGGAAAAAGAGTTTCTTGAACTAAAGCAAAAGGATGATGAATCTGTTGGTATATACGAAGCGAATTTTACAAGACTTGCAAGGTATGCATCTGGCATTATCATCCAACCTGAATGTAAAGTTGATCGATTTATTAGTGGCTTAAAACCAAGTCTTCGAAGGGCATTAGCTATAATAGACTTTAGTAGCTATGAAGAAATTGTGCGTTGTGCTATCAAGGTAGAAATGGAAGTTGGTGTTACATATCCATCACATGGTTTTGACAAGAAACAAAAGATGGAGTTCAAGGAGAATTCTCATAATAATGGTGAAAAGAAGATAAATGTTGCCTTATGCTCAAAGTGTGGAAAGAAGCATGGTGGAGATTGTCTTAAAGGGACTAGAAAATTATTTAAGTGTGGAAAAGAAGGTCATCGAGCAGCTGAGTGTCGAGGTAATGGAAAAAGGGTTTTAATGATGTGAATAAAGAAAACACTGCAGAGAATGCACCACCAACACTTCAATGCTTCAAGTGCAAGGAGATGGGACATTATTCCAATAAATTCCCTAGTCCAAGGGTTAGTGATGATCGACATGAGCAACAACTTAAGGCAAATGACAAAGGGAAGTCACATGCGATCACAATTGGCGATGTTGAATATGACAACGATGTGGTGGAATGATTAAGTGTTTATGTAACGGGATTCCAAAATAATGTTGTATCATGGAGTATTGGAATATCTATGTATTGGTCTAATGTTGTATTCAAAGTGATTGAGATATTTTTGGAAATAAGATGATATGCACATAATGAAGGTAAAGTGAGAAAATGAAATGTTTAACAGTATTCATGAGCTCATGATTGATATAAGGACTAAGTGATATCATGGTTTGAGTATATAGAATTTTGAGGATTTTGGTATATGGAAAGTGTTAACTTTTAACTGCATTCAAGTTTTCACTATGGTTCAATGGGTATTAAAGAGAGTACAAGATTAAGGCCTTTGAATGTTTGGAATGTGACCAATAAGATATATCTTATTATATATGGGGATCAATGATTGTATTAAATCTCTGAGAGTGGACGACAGTATTATGGATAAGCCTAAAGATTGGAATGGTTTATGTTGGACATAAGTTAGTATTATTGATGGGATGTTATAGTAAAATAGCTTTAGAAAAAGGACAACCTGCAGGACGGGCGACAGCCCATCGCGTCGGACAAGGCTGTGGGAATCGAACCCACAACCGAAGTGAGACTGGACTTTATCGCCTACCACTGGCCTACAGGAAGTCCATGTTTAGTAGAAACTAGTTTTATTATATTAAGTAGTATGATATATGAAGTATAAGTCCATTTTAGGAACCATATATGATTAATCTCACTATAGATCGACTTATGTATATAATTTTTGCTAACCTTTTGTTTGAGACAGATGGAATGACCCATCATTCTATCACATGATCTGCTAACACTTCACGAATAACAAATTCAACTTCATTTATTTAAGAGATGAAGTGGAAATTGTTCAAGGCACGAACAACAGTGAGATTGTACCAAAATAAAGTAAGTATTTATTCTAATTCAAATTCTTTAACTTTAGGGAAATGATCTTGAAAACCAAAAATGTTGTCATAGTGATCTTATATCTGATGAATCAGATGGTACCTTAGATCGTCAAAAATTTATGGCTTTGTGATTACTGGCTTTTCCATAGCCATGTTCTCTACCTCTCTCCATTAGAACATGATGGTTAGATTTCTCTTCCATATCCATATTTTCACCTATGTGGAAACCCAGTGATTAGTTTATTTGGGTAACCGTTACGTTTCATACTTTTGTTTTTAAAGATTGGTTTTGATATTCCTTTTTACGATGTGGGTTTCTATTAAATAAACTTTCGAATAGTAAACCATTTATAACCCCGACGAATTTCGAGGGAAAAATTCATTTTAAGGGGGGTAGAATGTAACGGCCCAAGATTTTATGAAAAATATTCTTTTTAATTTCACTAATGTCTTGGGTTGTACGCTACACCAAATGGAGCTTGCACAACACGCATCCTTGACTTGCCTTGCATTACACGCAATCACGACCATCCTCGATAGCGTGTGTAATACGCAATACCGAGTTTCACTAAACAATGATATGCTATTAAAATATTATTAAAACTGGCCGTTATGAATAGTAATAACCACGTTTTGAAATTTTTTAAATCTTATTTTTCAAAATGGACTTCATTTTTGGATTCGGAATATCTAAATTAGCTTAGGGTGAAATTTTGGTAATTTTCGGATAACTTTCATATTTTGATGAATAGTGAAAATTACTAAATTTTAGTTAAAAACAACTTTTTCAATCGAAATAATTAATAGTGATAAATTATTAATTCGAGTGGTTTTAAAGTATATTTAGAATATATTTTTACAATTTAATACAATGTTGGTCATTGAATGTAATTTCACATTTAAACCAGACATAATCAAGTGTTAATCTTTTGATAGATATTGTTTCTTAAAAACACGCTATTTGTTTTAACAGCGGGATTTAATTATAAAATTAATTAATGCAACTTCTATGTTATGAATTTGGTAAAATGGACTTCATTTTTGAATTCAGAATATGAAATATAGCTTAGGATGAAATTTTGGCATTTTTCTGAAAAACATCAATTTTTGATGAATAGTGAAACTACTAAGTGGTAGTTAAAAAACTGAATTTTTCATAAAACTTAATTTTATTGCTTCTGTGAATGGAATTTCAAAAATCCGAGAGACACGGTTGATGTCAGTAAGTAAAATGTGGTTCAATGAGATGAAAATAATTTTTGGTGAATAGTAACTTTTTACTTTTATTTGCCACAGTTAAAAGTAAATAGGGTAATTAAGGGTAAGAATGATATTGATATTACCCTAACACATTTCCTAATTCTATTGGACAAGTGTATCTCGACCAAAAACAACATTAAGTGTAAAATATTATCATTTAGGGCCACTTGGATTAGATTAGGACATTTATTATTATTTAATTCAAAGAAGAGTTAAAAGAGTTAAAATCAAAGTATATTTACTAAAACATTTTTAATACAGGGTTTTACATAAGATAAATTCGATTGTAAATATTCATTAGAAAGATAAAACGATTTCTACATAATGATATTTTATTTATAATTTTTAGACTTTAAATAAATTAATTTATTTATGACACAACGATGATGCAGTAATTACCCTTTTAAGGAAATATTAACATAATTGATGTTATAAATGCTCAAATGAATGTAATTTGAGACTTTTTATGAATTAAACTAATTTTATAGGTTACTATGATATATTAGTGTTTATTTAATCAAATTTTTTCGAACATATAATTCTTTTATGACTTTCACAAAAATCATATATCAAATAGTGTCAAAATTGACACAAAATAGTTTTTAAATCAAATATTATATTATTAATTGTTATTTTATTCCGAAAAATATAAGGTTCGGACAAATGACTTATCTAAGGATATATATATTAATAATAAACAATTTGGGGTTCGTTTGGCATGTTATAGTAAGTGTATTAACCATATAGTGAAAGAAAACAAAAAGACACGGTAAAAGTTAAATTATTTATCTTAGAGTTATATCTAATTGATAAGGTTAAAATAATAACCTAAACTTGTCTAAATCCTATTGGTTGATAGGATTTCGACCCATCCCCACTTTAGCTTCGAAATAAGACCCTTTGGAACCATTGTAAACCGATTTTGACATTAATATAAAATAATATTTTGAGGTATTCCTAAGGTGCCCCTCTCCTCCCTTATAAAAGGACACCTCCTCCCCCTCCTCCTCACACCAATTTGAGCACTCATGCTCGGCCAACCCCTGCCATTTTCTCTTCTCCACTTCCCTAGAATAATCCTAGAGGTCCTGGTCTTCTTCAAAGACCAATCTTAGTTCCCTAAGTGGAGGATTCAAAGAGGCGTTTCGAAGAAGAGGTAATATCCATTACCGATCTTTTCAATTTCTTTCTTCTTCAACTTCTTCTTCTTTAGTTGTTTCATGATAAAGTAAAAACATCGGTATTTATTATATACTTATATGTTATTATAAATATGAAACAACTCTAATTAACCTTCTATCCATCCTACGAAAAAAGGAAATCACCGCGCGTGCGTACGTACGGAATACCGTCTCCACGCCGTGGTGTAATCTATTTTCCGCCACCACCTTAATTGGATGGGTATAAAGGTGTAATGAGTAACTATACATGATTATTATAAATTTATATTGATACTTAAATAGTATACATACACTTCAACACAATTCCACGACCATGGGAACGATATCATCGCTCGTGCGTACGTACGGACTACCGTCTCCACGACGCGATGAGATTCATTCTCAATGATTAACCATTCATGAATGATTATAAAGTATATATAATAAGTACTAATGAAATATATGACCTGATAATGATACTGGAATTATTTATATTTATATGTATTTCATCTACTTAATTCCATTCAATGCAATAAGGAAACGAAAACAGCGTTCATGCGTACGTACGGACTACCGTCTCCATGAACGGTGTATTTCTTTCCATTTACTGATTTATTATATATGTATATTCTGAATATATATATATATATATAAATCATGTTTTATATTCTGTAATTAAGTAATCATGACTTAAGTAATCATATGAATAATTACAAGTTAAAAACACGAACGACAAATGAGACGATTTCACCCAAAACGCTACTTTAACATGAATTTACAAAAGAACGGGTAATATAAAGTCATAAGTGGACCATATATGATATAATAACAATGAATATGATTCTGGAATAAGTCAATAACATGATTTAAATCATTATACAGGAGGTTCGGACACTTACAAAGCAAGTCGGACCTAAGGTAAGGGAAATATCACAATCTCACTTTTATCCGAGATTGTTTTTACTTTGGTAATTACTGGGGTGTATTTTATCATCCACATCCATGTTACCTCAATATGTAATATTATTTCCATCCTTCTACAATATTTTATATCCAATTTTACCCTTCGTTGAGTTTTTAGTAAAATATATGAAAGGAATCTTTTGTCGTTTTTCATACGAGGTACTTTTTGACTTTTCCGACAAAAGTACGAAGAATGTTTTTTTAACATATACAGCATGAATGGATTTTTAAAACATTATTTCCAAGAAGCTTCCTTTAAAAGTTTTCAAGTTTATTTTTAATCAACTTCTTTTAGTATAAAATTGTATTACATGTTAAGAAAGGAAAAATGTTTTTTTAAGTAGAAAGGATATTTTCCTCAAGAATGATGTTCAAGTGTTTTATCAAAATTATTTTCCATCTAAGATAATAAATAGTTCTGTTTTTATCCCTATTATTACATTGATTTGATTATGTTGTGATGGAATTATTTTTATGAATTCCTTTATCTTATATGAATTGTTTTATGATGTCATGATGTTTAATATTCCCATTTGTATTACATGGGTTATGCAATGATGTATGGTTTATGATTTTGTGGCACACATAAGAATGGTATCATTATGATATGGGTGGGACCTATATCTCACTCCAATACATTGGGTAAAGATTTTATATCTCATGAGATAGACATGGCTGGAATGTTAGGTTATACCGGTTCAGTGAAACAGGACTGAAACGAGGGTTACTCGATTCAGAAAGGGACTTTGTCCACTAAGATGGTCTTGGCAATGAGTCTTGACTAACAAGAAACGATTCTCTATGATTATGTGTGAATGCCACAAAGTTTCATGTTTTAAGTTATGATTATTGTGATTACATTTCACTGCCATGATTTATCCCATGTAATGAAATTATGATCTCTTTTGCAGGTTAAGATTTCCAAAAGTTATGTGCTTGTGTATATGATGTGATTGATATTTCTTTTGTTTACCCTTACTGAGCATTTAGATCACCCTTTTATGTTTTCTTTTCCCCAGGATATAAAAAAGGGTTTTAGGTATAAAAAAAAGGGAAGATCTTTATGGGAGATATTGAAGATCTTTCACCACGATTAGAAGATTATGTTCCGAGTTTCCAAAGACACTAAACTATTACGATCCTTGTGTGTGTGTTTTTGTTATGTACCAAATATTCCGCAAATGTAATGTAAGGTCAATGTACGCCAGGCTTCAGGTCTCTACAAGAATATTCTTAACGGTACATGATATCCCATGACTTTCTAAAGAACCTTCTATAAACACGGTGTGAAATGATGATCTCTTTCTAAAATGATACCCCTTAGAACACCGTGCAACTGAACCACCTTGGGTACATAAATATTTCTCAGATCATCAACTATGATGGTTTCATTAATAAGTATTAAGTGGGATAAATTAGTATATAAATCCAAATAAACCAATGAAACAATACTCTATAGAGTCATCCTTGCTAGTCCTGTCATAAAATCCACTATTACATCATCCCATTTCTACTCAAGAATGGGTAAAGACTACAAAATCTCAACTAGAATCTGATAATCATCAATCACCTACTGATAAGGGAAAAATATATCCACGAATATTTACAACTATTTCTTCATTCCTTCTAACCATTATTAACTACGGGGATCACTATAGATCATTGTTAATCCAGGATGTTCTACCCATCTAGAAGCATGAAACTCCCACATCAACTCCTCATACAATACCATATAATTCCATACTCAACCATGAAAAAAATATAATTTCCATTACCAATAGACCATATGACGACATCTCCCCACAATATAATTTTTCTCTCATAACTATTCCCTCTATATGAGAAAAATTCTTATTCTTAATCCTGGAAAAAATAATTGTTTTAGTAGTAGTAAAAATAAGAGACACTAAACCATGAGATTCCTAAACATGCTGATGCATTTATAAAAAGAATGATATTATCTAAAACTAAACAAAAGACTCCCATACCACCTATGTTTATGTATTTCAGCTAAAATTTCCTACAATGGAATTTACCATGAACGCTGTCTATGTCAATTCAATGTCAAAATATTGCAGATGCTAAACCCACCGCCTCTACTAATGGACCTTTTACCACTTTGAAAATATGTACTTTAGGATATTATGATCCATTTATAAAAGAACTTATCACCTACTAGATAATTTGTCCAACATATCATGGAATGTAACACTTTCTCCGACTCCATATTGTGAGTAGGTTAATTCCTCTAATGTGGTATCAGCTTCTTAAAGCCATAAGCAACAACACAATCCTCATGCACTAGAACTAATCCAATTCCAACTATGGATGCATTACAGTACATGGTATATAATTTAACTGAAATTGTTAATGTGAGCATAGGTTCTAAGGTCACCCTACCATTATTCTCTTAACAATATCTCTTAAATGACTGAATCCAAACAATAGTTAAACCTTTCTTGGTCGTCCTGGTCATTGGTGGGGCCAAACACGGTAAATCATAGATAATTTTTTTTTAAAATGATAAACCAAAAAATATGTCAATTTAAAAGATGTTCTTAGGCTATTCCCAAGTCATCATTGCATCAATATTCTCTGGGTCCACTAACACTCCTTCCTATAAGATGACATGGCCAAATAAGTTCACTTCATTAATCTAGAAACTGCATTTTGTTAGCTTGATGTATTGTTGATACACTCTCATTGTACTTAGGATGATGTCAGGTTGTTTCTGTAACACCCGAGATTTTTATGAGTAATATTTTGTTTTTTATATATCATCAAATGAATCTTTCACTACATACTAGCTTGGCTTACTTTAAACGCAATCGCGACCTTCCTCGATAGCTTGCGTCGTACGCAATACCGAGTTTCACTAAACAACGATATGCTATTAAAATATTATTAAAACTAGCCGTTATGAATATTAATAACGACGTTTTGAACCTTTATAAATTTTATTTTTTGAAATGGACTTCATTTTTGGATTCGGAATACCGAAATTAGCCTAGGGTAAAATTTTGGTATTTTTCTGAAAATATTCAATTTTTTGATGAATAGTGAAACCACTAAGTGGTAGGTTAAAAACTAAATTTTGCATAAAACTTAATTTTACCGCTTCTGTGAATGGAATATCGAAAATCCGATAGACACGGTTGATATCAGTACGTAAAATGTGGTTCAATGAGATAAAAATATTTTTTTGGTGAATAGTAACTTTTTACTTTTTTTACCGCGGTTAATAGTAAATAGGGGTAAATATGATATTACTATTACCCTAACACATGTCCTAATTCTATTGGATAAGTTTAATTCGACGAAAAACAAACGTAGGAATAAAATATGACCATTTAGGCCCACTTGGGTTAGATTAGGACATTTATTATTAATTTATTTAAAGAAGGGTTAAAATAGTTAAAATCAATGTTTAATAAGTAAATCATTTTTAATATGGGGTTATACATAAGATAAAATCGACTATAAATATTCATTAGAAATATAATAAGATTTCCTACATAATGGAATTTTATTTATAATTGTTAGACATTAAATAATTTAATTTATTTATGACACAATGATGATGCAGTAATTATCTTATTTTTGAAATATTGACATAATTGATGTTATAAACACCAAAATAAAAGTAATTTGAGACTTTTTATGAATTCCACTAATTTTCTAGTTTACTATGATATATTAGTGTTGATTTAATCAACTTGGTTCGAACATATAATTCTGTTATGACTTTCACAAAAATCATATATCAAATAGTGCCAAAATTGACACAAAATAGTTTTCAAATCAAATATTATATTATTAATTGTTATTTTATTCCTAAAATTCTATGGTTCGGACAAATGGCTTAGATAAGGATATATATATTAATAATAAACAATTTGGGGGTCGTTTGGCATGTTATTGTAAGTGTATTAACCATATAGTGAAAGAAAACAAAACGACATGGTAAAAGTTAAATTATTTAACTTAGAGTTAAATCTAATTGATAAGGTTACAATAATACCCTAAACTTGTCTAAATCCTATTTTTTGATAGGATTTCGACCCATCCCCACATTAGCTTCTAAATAAGACCCTTTAGAACCATTATAAACCTATTTTGACTTTAATATAAAATAATATTTTGAGATATTCCTAAGGTGACCCTCTCCTCCCTTATAAAAGGGCACCTCCTCCCCCTCCTCCTCACACCAATTTGAGCACTCAAGCTCGGACAACCCCTGCCATTTTCTCCTCTCCACTTCCCTAGAATAATCTTAGAGGCCCTGGTCTTCTTCAAAGACCAATCTTAGTTCCCTAAGTGGAGGATTCAAAGAGGCGTTCCAAAGAAGAGGTAATATCCATTACCGATCTTTTCAATTTCATTCTTCTTCAACTTCTTCTTCTTTAGTGGTTTCATGATAAAGTAATAACATCCATATTAATTACATACTGATATGTTATTATAAATATGAAACAACCCTAATTCACCTTCTATCCATCCTACAGAAAAATGAAATCACCACGCGTGTGTACGTACGGAATACCGTCTCCACGCCGTGGTGTAATCTATTTTCCACCACCATCTTACAAGGATGGGTATAATGGTGTAATGAGTAACTATTTATGATTATTATAAAGTAATATTGATACTGAAATAATATATATATACTCCAATACAATTCCACGATCATAGGAATGATATCATCACTCGTGCGTACGTACGGAATACCGTCTCCACGATGTGATGCGACTCGTTCTACATGATCATCATTACATAGTAATTATATAAATGAATTGAATGAATAAATATGATATATGTTACACTAATACCATTCTGGATATAAGGTATCTATAACCTTAAAAGAAGAATAAGAATTTATTTGGCAAAACACGCATAAGAACAAAAGGCAATAAAGACCCGAGTAACAAGTAACAATGAAATATTACTAACAAGAAGCTAAGAATATGACCATATATGATATCATATCAATATGTATGATTCTGGAATAAGTAAATAACATTATTTAAACCATTATACCGGAGCTTCTGACACGTACAAAGAAAATCGGACCTAAGGTAAGGAAAATATCACAATCTCATTTTTATCTGAGATTGTTTTTACTTTGAAATTTACTAGGGTGTATTTTATCATCCAAATCCATGTTTCCTCAATATGTAATATTATTTCCATTCACTTAAAATAGTTTAAATCCAATTTTACCCTTCGTTGAGTTTTTAGTAAAGAATATGAATGGAATCTTTTGTCGTTCTTCGTACGAGGTACTTTTTTACTTTTCCGACAAAAGTACGAGAAGAATGTTTTTTTTAACTTATACGGCATGAATGGATTTTTAAAACATTATTTCCAAGAAACTTCCTTTACAAGTTTTCAAGTTTATTTTTAATCAACTTCTTTTATTTTAAATTTTTATGACATGTTATGAAAGGAAAAATGTTTTTGAAGTAGAAAGGATATTTTCCTCAAGAATGGAGTTCAAGTATTTTATCAAAATTATTTTCCATATAAGATAATAAAAGGGTTCTGTTTTTATCCCTATTATTACATTCGTTTGATTATGTTGTGATGGAAATATTTTTATGAATTCCTTTATCTTATATGAATTGTTTTATGATGTCATGTTGTTTAAGAATCCCATTTTTATTACATGGGTTACGCTATGATGTATGGTTTATGATTATGTGGCACACATAAGAAATGATTCATTATAAGATGGGTGGGACCTATATCTCCCTCCAATGTATTGGGTAAAGATTTTATATCTCATGAGATAGACATGGCTGGAACGGTAGGTTATACCGGTTCAGTGAAACAGGACTGGAACGAGGGTGACTCGGTTCAGAAAGGGACTTTGTCCACTAAGATAGTCTTGGAAATGAGTCATGACTAACAAGAAATGATTTTCCATGATTATGTGTGCATGCCACAAAGTTTCAAGTTTCATGTTATGATTATGGGGATCTCATTTTCACTTCTATGATTTGTTCCATGTTATGATATTATGATCTCTTTTTCAGGGTATGATTTTCAAAAAGATATGATATGATTTTTTATTTCCTTTATTTGCCCTTGCTGAGCATTTGAGCTCACCCTTTTATGTTTTCTTTTCCCCAGGTCAGGAAGATGGATATTAAGTAGAATATGCTAAAAGGGACCCTAGATATGATGAAATAAATGGGAGACACTATAGATGATTTATGAACCAGTTGTTTATGATTCCCAGTTTCTAAAGACACTATACTTATACAGTCCTTTGTGGTTTTGTCATATGTTGTAATAAGTGTGCTTCAATTTTGAAGTATTAACAATTTATGTAAAGTATGGGTCGTTATAGTTGGTATCAGAGGAAAGGTATAGTCATCCTTTGGAAACTAGGATGTGAAAGCCTTAGTAAGATCCCTAAGGATAAGTCTATGCATAGAACACAATCTTAGTGTTTTAGAAATGGCCATGAATACCCTAGGATAAGACCTTAAGTGTGAAATTTTATCCTTGATTATGTGGTTTTCCTATTATAATTAGTGTTGCTCACACTATTCTTCTTGGTTTTAGTCAATGGCTGGAACCCGAAGGAACCGTGTTAATGCGGAATGCGATGGGCAATGCAATAATTGTCCCCCTGAGCAACCAAACGATATGGGAGCTGGAATGAAAAATCTTGTATCCATGCTCACACAACTTTCTCAAGCTATGAATCATGCAGGACTTCCAAACGAGCAAAGAAAGGATCAACATTCTGTTGAATCCTTCATGAGGCAGCGTACACCTTCTTTCAGTGGGTCTACTGATCCATTAGTTGCTGAACAATGAATTAGTACTACTGAAAAGATATTTTCAGTTCTCCAATGTTCTGAACATGATAAAGTCATCCTAGCAGTGTATCGTTTGGAAGGAGATGCTGATCAATGGTGGAATCTTATTAAGAATACGAGGCAAAGGGATGAAATTGAGTCTATGGAATGGGACGAGTTCAAGAACTTATTTTTTAATAAGTAATTCCCTCGTATTCTCCGAACAAAGATGGAGAAAGATTTTCTTACCTATGAAGAAAATTTTACAAGACTTGCAAGGTACGCTTCTGGTATTATTATCCAACCTGAGAGTAAGATCGATCGATTCTTTAGTGGCTTAAAACCAAGTCTTCGAATGGTGTTAGCCATAAGGGACTTCAATAGCTACGAGGAAATCGTTCGATGTGCTCTCAAAGTCGAGATGGTGATTGGAGTAACCCATCAGTCACATGGGTTTGATAAGAAGAGGAAGATGGAATTCCAAGGAAAATCTAAATAGAACACTGAAAAGAAGATGAGCTTTCCCTTATGCTCAATGTGTGGAAAGAAACATGGAGGGAGTTGTCTTAAAGGGACAAGTAAACATTTCAAATGTGGAAAGGAAGGTCATCGGGCATTTGAATGCCGCGATAATGGGAAGAAGATGTCTAATGATGCAAACAAAGGAAGGGATACACAGAAGGAGCCTACTACACTTCAATGTTTCAAGTGCAATGAGATGGGGCATTATGCCAATCAATGCCCAAATCCAAGGGTTGATGATGATGGTCGACATCAACAAAATCTTAAGGCTAAAGACAAAGGAAAGTCACATGCAATTTCTATCAGCGATGTGGAGTACGATAATGAAGTGGTGAAAGGTACACTTACCATCCACTCTAATGTAGCAAATGTTTTATTTGATTCTGGATCCACCCACTCTTTTATTTCGGAAAAATTTTCTAAGGGTATCACCGTATTACCTCAACAATTAGATGTTGAGTTAGCTGTGACAACACCTAATGGCACAATAGTTGCATCAAAAGTTTATAATTCTTCTCCGATCGAAGTTTGTGGGAAAGTGCTTCCTGCAAATCTTGTGATCCTTCCTTTAGTGGAATTTGATGTGATTCTTGGCATGGATTGGCTTTCTCTACATGGAGCTCATATCAATTACCAAAGAAGGGAAGTCACATTTTATATTCCAGATCAATCTACGATCGTCTATCGATGCAAGGATGAATATAACCTTCCAGTGGAAATTCCTTCCATCTTATGGGTCTTGATTCCACTAAATGAAGGTTGTTTATCTCAAATGGTTGGTGAGAAACTTACGATTAAGAATATGCCCATCGTATGGGAGTTTGATGATGTCTTTTCGGAGGAATTATCGGGTCTTCCACCAAATCGTGAAGTTGAGTTTTCAATAGAACTCGTACCGGGTGCTTTGCCTATTTCAAAGACACCTTATAGTATTGCCCCAATTGAGTTGCAGGAATTGAAGAAGCAAATCCAAGAGAATCTTGATAAGGGATTCATACGCCCTAGTGCGTCACCTTGGGAAGCACCTGTTATATTTGTTAAGAAGAAAGATGGATCAATGAGACTCTGCGTTGATTATTGAGAACTTAACAAGATCACTATCAAGAACAAATATCCTCTCCCATGCATTGATGACTTATTTGCCCAACTATGCGGAGCTCAATACTTTTCCAAGATTGATCTTCATTCAGGGTATCATCAATTAAGGGTCAAAAGGGAGGATATACCAAAGACGGCTTTCCGTACAAGGTATGGACACTATGAATTTATAGTGATTCCATTTGGTCTTACTAATGCCCCTGCTATTTTCATGGATCTAATGAATAGAGTCTTTAGAGACTATCTTGATCAATTTGTGGTAGTCTTTATAGACGATATTCTTGTCTATTCAAAGAGCAAGGAAGAGCATGAAGATCACTTGAGAATTATATTGAAGACCCTGAGAAAGGAGAAGCTTTATGCCAAATTTACCAAGTGTAAATTTTGGCTTCAAAAAGTTTCATTTTTGGGTCACATAATCTCAAAAGAGGGGATATCTGTGGGTCCAGCAAAAACAGAGGTTATCGAAAGATGGTCAAGACCAACAATAGTAACTGAGATCCGAAGTTTTCTTGGTTTGGATGGATATTATCGACGTTTTGTAAATGATTTTTCACGATTATCTAATCCACTCACCAAGTTGACTCGGAAAGGAGTTAAGTTTGTTTGGATAGAGGAATGTGAAGAGAATTTCAAGGAGTTGAAAAGAAGGTTATCCAGTGCACCTGTGCTCACACTGCCTTGTAGTGGAGAAAGGTTTGTGATCTACAGTGATGCATCCAAGAAGGGATTGGGGTGTGTTCTTATGCAATATGATATGGTGATAGCTTATGCCTCATGACAGTTGAAAATCCATGAGCAAAATTACCCAACACATGATTTGGAGTTGGCTGCGGTAATCATTGCATTAAATATTAGGAGGCATTACCTTTATGGTGAAAGTTGTTATATTTATACTGATCATAAAAGTTTAAAGTATATTTTCACACAAAAGGAGTTGAATTTGCGTCAAAGAAGATGGTTGGAGCTGATTAAGGATTACGACTTCTCAATCCATTACCACCCTAGGAAAGCAAACAAGGTGGCAGATGCATTAAGTCAACAAGACCATGCTAGTTTATCCATGATGAGGATCACAAAAGATCCAATATTTATGGATTTAAAAAGGATGGATCATGGAATTATAATAGAAGAGGAAAAATCTTATCTTTCTCAAATGAATGTTCAACCATCTATACATGTGAAGATTAAAGAGGCACAGAAAGAAGATGTCGAGTTACAAAAGAAGGAGAGAAATGTTCCTGAATTTAACCTTGATTGTGATGGGATAATAATGTTCAGGAATCGGGTCTGTGTTCCTCCCATCCCCGAATTAAAGAAGGAGCTGCTGGATGAGGCTCATAGTTCATCATTCTCTATTCATCCTGAAAGAACGAAGATGTATAGGGACCTGAAAGAGTACTTCTGGTGGGATGGCATGAAAAGAGATGTTGCTGAATATGTCTCTCGATGCTTGGTTTTTCAACAAGTTAAAGCTGAGAGACAGAAGTCTAAGGGGATGTTACAACCATTACCCATACCCGAATGGAAATGGGAAAACATCACTATGGACTTTGTCACAGGACATCCTAAAACATCCAAAGGCAATAATGCTATTTGGGTCATAGTTGATCGTCATACAAAGTCTGCACACTTCATTGCTATTAGATAGGATTTCTCTCTAGATCAGCTTTCCAGGATATATGTAAAGGAAGTGGTAAGATTGCATGGAGTACCAATTTCTATTATATCTGATCGGGATCCGAGATTTACCTTGAAGTTCTAGCGAAGTCTTCAGCATACTCTGGATACAGAGTTGAGTTTCAGCACTGTTTATCATCCCCAGACAGACGGTCAGTCTGAGAGAACAATTAAAAACCTAAAAGATATGTTGAGAGCTTCCTCTATGGATTTCAAAGGAGGTTGGGATCAACACCTACCATTGGTGGAATTTTCATATAATAATAGATTTCACTCCAGTATTCAGATGGCTCCTTATGAAGCTCTCTATGGAAAGAAATGCAGGACTCCAACTTGATGGGATGAAGTTGGGGAAAGAAAGCTATTAGGACCTGATCTCATTGATGAAATGGATGAAAAGGTCAGATCTATTCAACAACACATAAGAGCAGCTCAGAGTTGACAGAAAAGTTATGCCGACAACCGAAGAAAAGACCTAGAGTTTGAAGTGGGTGATAAAGTGTTCTTACGAATATCTCCCTGGAAGAGGGTTATGAGATTTGGAAAGAAGGGGAAGTTGAGCCCTAGATATATCGGTCATTTCGAAATACTGGATCGTATTGGAAAGGTAGCTTACCGATTGGCGCTTCCACCGAATCTCTCTCAAGTTCACGATGTGTTCCATGTATCTCTCCTGAGAAAGTACATACCTGATCCTTCACATGTACTCAGATCAGAAGTTGTACCGCTGGAGCAAGATCTTTCTTATGAAGAACAACCGATAGAGATTCTGGATCGTAGCGAAAAAGTCCTACGAAACAAGACCACTCGATTGGTGAATGTTTTATGGAGGAACCACCAATTATAAGAAGCTACATGGGAGCTTGAGGATATGATGAGGGAGAAGTATCTTCATCTGTTTGTTACAAAGTGACGAATTTCGAGGGCGAAATTCTTTTTAAGGGGGGTAGAATGTAACACCCGAGATTTTTATGAGTAATATTTTGTTTTTTATATATCATCAAAGGAATATTTCACTACATACAAGCTTGGTTTACTTTACACGCAATCGCGACCTTCCTCGATAACTTGCGGCGTACGCAATACCGAGTTTCACTAAACAACGATATGCTATTAAAATATTATTAAAACTATCCATTATGAATAGTAATAACCACGTTTTGAAACTTTATAAATTTTATTTTTCAAAATGGAATTCATTTTTGGATTCTGAATACCGAAATTAGCCTAGGGTAAAATTTTGGTATTTTTCTGAAAACTTTCAATTTTTTATGAATAGTGAAACCACTAAGTGGTAGGTTAAAAACTGAATTTTACATAAAACATAATTTTACCGCTTCTGTGAATGGAATTTCGAAAATCCAACAGACATGGTTGATATCAGTAAGTAAAATGTGGTTCAATGAGATAAAAATATTTTTTTTGGTAAATAGTAACTTTTTACTTTTTTTACCGCGGTTAATAGTAAATAGGGGTAAATATGATATTACTATTACCCTAAAACATTTCCTAATTCTATTGGATAAGTTTAATTCGACCATAAACAAACTTAGGAATAAAATATGACCATTTAGGCCCATTTGGGTTAGATTAGGACATTTATTATTAATTTATTTAAAGAAGGGTTAAAATAGTTAAAATCAAAGTTTAATAAATAAATAATTTTTAATATGGGGTTATACATAAGATAAATTCGACTATAAATATTCATTAGAAATATAAAAAGATTTCCTACATAATGGTATTTTATTTATAATTTCTAGACATTAAATAATTTAATTTATTTATGACACAATGATGATGCAGTAATTATCTTATTTATGAAATATTGACATAATTGATGTTATAAACCCCAAAATAAATGTAATTTGAGACTTTTTATGAATTCCACTAATTTTCTAGGTTACTATGATATATTTTTGTTGATTTAGTCAACTTGGTTCGAACATATAATTCTGTTATGACTTTCACAAAAATCATATATCAAATAGTGTCAAAATTGACACAAAATAGTTTTTAAATCAAATATTATATTATTAATTGTTATTTTATTACTAAAAATATAAGGTTCGGCCAAATGACTTAGATAAGGATATATATATTAATAATAAACAATTTGGGGTTCGTTTGGCATGTTATAGTAAGTGTATTAACCATATAGTTAAAGAAAACAAAAAGACACGGTAAAAGATAAATTATTTAACTTAGAGTTAAATCTAATTGATAAGGTTAAAATAAAACCATAAACTTGTCTAAATCCTATTGGTTGATAAGATTTCGACCCATACCCACTTTAGCTTCGAAATAAGACCCTTGGAACCATTATAAACCGATTTTGACTTTAATATAAAATAATATTTTGAGATATTCCTAAGGTGACCCTCTCCTCCCTTATAAAAGGGCATCTCCTCTCCCTCCTCCTCACACCAATTTGAGCACTGGAGCTCGGCCAACCCCTTAAATTTTCTCCTCTACACTTTCCTAGAATAATTCTAGAGGCCCTGGTCTTCTTCAAAGACCAATCTTAGTTCCCTAAGTGGAGTAGTCAAAGAGGCGTTCCAAGGAAGAGGTAATATCCTTTACTGATCTTTTCAATTTTCTTTCTTCTTCAACTTCTTGTTTTTTAGTTGTTTCATGATAAAGTAATAACATCAGTATTAATTACATACTGATATGTTATTATAAATATGAAGCAACCCCAATTCACCTTCTATCCATCCTACGGAAAAATGAAATCACCGCGCGTGCGTACGTACGGAATACCGTCTCCACGCCGTGGTGTAATCTATTTTCCACCACCACCTTACAAGGATGGGTATAATGGTGTAATGAGTAACTATTTATGATTATTATAAAGTAATATTGATACTGAAATAATATATATATACTCCAATACAATTCCACGATCATAGGAATGATATCATCACTCGTGCGTACGTACGGAATACCGTCTCCACGATGTGATGTGACTCGTTCTACATGATCATCATTACATAGTAATTATATAAATGAATTGAATGAATAAATATGATATATGTTACACTAATAACATTCTTGATATAAGGAATCTATAACCTTAAAAGAAGAATAAGAATTTATTCGGAAAAACACGCATAAGAACAAATGGCAATAAAGACCCGAGTAACAAGTAACAATGAAATATTACTAAAAAGAAGCTATGAATATGACCATATATGATATCATATCAATATGTATGATTCTGGAATAAGTAAATAACATTATTTAAACCATTATACTGGAGCTTCAGACACGTACAAAGCAAATTGGACTTAAGGTAAGGAAAATATCACAATCTCATTTTTATCCAAGATTGTTTTTACTTTGAAATTTACTGGGGTGTATTTTATCATCCAAATCCATGTTTCCTCAATATGTAATATTATTTCCATTCACTTACAATAGTTTAAATCAAATTTTACCCTTCGGTGAATTTTTATTAAAGAATATGAAATGAATCTTTTGTCGTTTTTCATACGAGGTACTTTTTGACTTTTCCGACAAAAGTACGAGAAGAATGTTTTTTTTAACTTATACGACATGAATGGATTTTTAAAACATTATTTCCAAGAAACATACTTTACAAGTTTTCAAGTTTATTTTTAATCAAATTCTTTTATTTTAAAGTCGTATGACATGTTATGAAAGGAAAAAAAATTTGAAGTAGAAATGATATTTTCCTCAAGAATGGAGTTCAAGTATTTTATCAAAATTATTTTCCATCTAAGATAATAAAAGGGTTCTGTTTTTATCCCTATTATTACATTGGTTTGATTATGTTGTGATGGAAATATTTTTATGAATTCCTTTATCTTATATGAATTGTTTTATGATGTCATGTTGTTTAAGAATCCCATTTTTATTACATGGGTTACGCTATGATGTATGGTTTATGATTATGTGGAACACATAAGAAAGGATTAATTATAAGATTGGTGGGACATATATCTCCCTCCAATGCATTGGGTAAAGATTTTATATCTCATGACATAGACATGGCTGGAACGGTAGGTTATACCGGTTCAGTGAAACAGGACTGGAACGAGGGTGACTCAGTTCAGAAAGGGACATTGTCCACTAAGATAGTCTTGGCAATGAGTCATGACTAACAAGAAATGATTTTCCATGATTATGTGTGCATGCCACAAAGTTTCATGTTTCATGTTATGATTATGGGGATCTCATTTTCACTTCTATGATTTGTTCCATGTTCATATATTATGATCTCTTTTGCAGGTTATGATTTTCAAAAAGATATGATATGATTTTTTATTTCCTTTATTTGCCCTTGCTGAGAATTTGAGCTCACCCTTTTATGTTTTATTTTCCCCAGGTCAGGAAGATGGATATTAAGTAGAATATGCTAAAAGGGACCCTAGATATGATGAAATAAATGTAATACACTGTAGAAGATTTATGAACCAGTTGTTTATGTTTCCCAGTTTCTAAAGACACTATACCTATACGGTCCTTTGTGGTTTTGTCATATGTTGTAATAAGTGTGCTTCAATTTTGATGTATTAACAATGTATGTAAAGTATGGGTCATTATAGTTTCACACAACCATCTACTAACTTGGATTACATTATGATATCCTCAATGAAAAGTATCATTAAATAATCTTGAAAAGGAGGAGTGATCCTATTAATTAAGGCCATGATTACCATAGGTACATTAGTCAACCTAAACAGAATCACTAAAAATTCATATATGCCATAAATTCTCCTAAAATAATATTTAGGTATGTATGATATTTTCACACATTAAAAAGGACACCCTATTCTCTATTCAATCTTGGGTAAGATCTTATCACCTTTAAAATGACCGAAAACATCATCAATTCATGGAATACAACATATGCCCACAGCCTTTTTCATGTTCTACATCCGATAATCGACACATAAGATCAATGACCCATTATAAATTTGGGAAAAAAAGACTAGAGAACCTGAAGGGGATGTAATCACCTATATAAAGCTTTTAGATTCATGATCTTTCAACTGAAATTTCAACTCCCAAAGCTCCTCTGGTACAATGCAGTAAAGTGGGATGGTGACATGATATTATTCTAGAACCATATCAATATTGAACTAGATCTATCACTCAGATTTTATGAAATATAACTCATCACGAAAGACATCCTAAAATTTTCTACCATTAGAGGAAAATAATCCTGCTAAATTCTGCCATTATCTAGATAAATACTGGATATTTGAGCCATGATACAATCAAAACTACCCTACATTAGTACCACACGATCAGCGTGAAGATCCCACTAACCCTGGTGAGAATGGATTCTTTCATCAGAAGATTAGAAAGTAACACTCTTCCTATAATATTTGATATGAGCCTAGTATAGAACTAACCAACCCATGCCAGGAATCAATTAAAATCATTTCATTTCTAAAATCAATTTTTCCCAAAATAAATGGTAAAAACAAATCTCTTGAGACCACAACATGCAACATTATATATTTTTTTACCACATTCCCAATAGTGTCTAAATGGTTAAAACAACATCAAATAATTTATCATTGAATAATGAACAATTTACAAAATTGGAAAATTGAAAATAATTTGATGCTCCTATATCTAACAAAACACAAGATATGGTAGATAATACATGAATCGTACCTCTGATGATAGGTGGTCATATATCCATGTTAGCTGGAGAATCTTGAATAATGTGAAATTGAATTTTCCCTCTACCCAAGGCTCTAGTATGACTACCATATGTCCCATTCCTCTCTTGGTACTACTATTCATACACTAGGGTACCATGTCCCTGACCTCATCCATAATGGTCTTTGGAACTCCTAATACCAGCCTGTTGATGGGTAGTTGAACTCATTCAAGAATTTGGTGCATGTACTGATCCTCATCCCCTTGTATGTTGTGAAATGTTTTCATTGAATTTATAAATATGACATAGTATACCAAATATAGTATACTCAAATAAAACTTATGTACATTGTGGGTGCTTGTGGTCAGACATTCCACACTAATAATAATGGAATGATGCATCATTTTGAGATGGTTGTCTACTACCCCGGATGCTCGTCCCACTACTACATTAGAAGAATGTGTCACAAAGGCACTTCATACCACCTGAAGAAGAACTCCAATATCACCTTAATAAAATAGAATGGCTTCTGTTCAGGTACCCTAAAAGATTCACTTCCATGATGAGTATCTGGTTAATCACATCTTTATTGTTATTGAAATGGAAAAAGATTACATGCGACATGATCTCATAATGTAGAATTTCCTAGAAATGTATCACATGGGGGATTTAATCAGATTCCAAATATGGTGCAAAGTACATCATGTTGGAAGAACATCCAGTAGAGTATAACATCGAAAACCCCACCAATTTCATATGCATGAACTCAAGGTCTTTTTCATCCATTGTGGTCATGCGATAGAAAAGAATCAAGAACATCATCTTGAAATCCATCCATGATATATCATAATATGTATTAGATTCCTAAAGAATATCCTCCAAATTCTAGGAAGATACATTAATTATATACACAATAAGAATAACCCTTCAATATGTAGGTGTCTCAAGATTCATGATGATTGTTTGGACTATCTCAATCCAAAACCCATCTTGTGACACCCCAAGTTATTATGGACAATTTTTTGAATGTATTAATTTTTATTGATTTATATCATTTTAAAAAGTCAAATATTCCTTTCACACATAATTGACATGTCCCATGCAATGTGATGCATTGACTTGGTGTGGGTTAAATGTAACACTCAGTTTCTATGAAACATCATTTTATTGTTATAACTATTTAAATGATGTAATTACAACCAAACCATTAAACTTAGTAATATGAATAAAAATAAAAAAGTTTTATATTATATTAAAAAAAATTCCATAAATAATAAATAATGATACTAAAATACAGTTTTTTTGGAAAAGTGTTTATATGTTCGAAAATAGTATTTTCTTTAAAAAGATGTTGTATATGTCCCATTGTGAACAGTAATAAAATTAGTTTTATACACATATAGATATTGAATTTTATGAAATAAAATTAATTTTTGAATTTAGAATTTTGAAATTATATTAGGGTGAATTTTTTTTATTTTCCCAAGAAAATTCATTTTTTAATAGTTAAAATTACTGAATTTTAATTCAAAATTGATTTTTGGTCTAATTTTATTTATTTTGTTATATTGTATTTAATATTAGTTTTAAAGTTACCATTGATAAATAATACATATATTAATCTAATGTAGGTCATATAAATAAATTTAAGTTGAATTTATATATAACAACATAATAAACTTTTGTACATTTTTATTTTAAACCCCTGATTTTTGCCACGTCTGTAGGATTAGTGATAAACTTAATTTTCCCACTTTTGTAATTGGAATTTTAAAAAATAGACATATATAGTTGTAATTATTATGATACTTTTAGTCTAATAAGATAAAAATAATTTTGGACCCTATGTAATAGTTAAAGTGATTAAAATAAATCATAGTGATTTTGGTAAAATAAACCTATTTATGGAATATTCCTCAAACTTAAGGGAAAAAATGTCTTATACAGTTGTATAAAATAAATTATCTTTTAATAGTTAAACCATATTCCTTATTGGTTCTAATTTTTTGTTTTATTATAATAATATTTCATGAAATATCCTTATATGATAAGTCAAGTAATTAAAAAGACATAAAGGGGAAATTTCCTCAACTGTAACATTAATAAAACATTGAGATATGGAAAAATAAAAAATACCTTTAGTTATACATATTGTTTTAAAAATTAAATGAGTGAATTTTATCATAATGACCTATCAATAACTTTTATATATGATTTAGTTACATAAAATTCTTTAAAAATGCCAATGTAGTATTTATTTAGTTGATAATAAACTAAAATAAATGATACTATAAATATTAAAAGTGAAGTAAATTGGTTAAATAATTTTTAGTAGTTATTTTTTAGATAAATATTATAGGTTGTAAATTATTGAAGATAATATATTTTTATTACAATATAGTTTTTATATTTTTAAAATTTAAAATAAATAAATAATGTCAAAATTAACATTAATGATAATTTCAAATAGATGATATTTTGTTAAATGATTTCAAAAAAATAAAAAACATAAATTATTCCTCGTTATTTTTATGTATTAATAAAAATAAAATATGGTTAATTGATGTACTGATTGATCTTTTATAAAAAATAGTTTCACCCACATATAGTAAAAACATTGTTTGTGCGGTCCAGTTTAAAGCATTTGTTTGCACGTTAGATGTGCTTGTTTAAAAATTAATTTAAAATAGAGATGATATTTTTATTTTTCTAAATTATACATCATAATTATAATTTTTTGTGTTTATTTTTTTTAATAATGAAAACTTTAATGAATTATTAATGTTTAAATTACTTATGTTTGAATATTCGACACTTTAAGAACAACCAAAACGATAAAATTGGGGAAACGTTTAATTTAAAGAAAAAAATTATAAAAAATCACTAATTTTTCTGTGGATCATAATTTTTTATAACATGATTCGCCATTAATCAGTTATTTGTACATTTATGGTGCATTACGTAATGGATACCCCCCACTACTACATAACTTTTGGTATTTACAAGAGTGTCAATTCTCCTCCACTATAAAAAAGACTCCTCTCCTCCCACCTCTTCACACCTCCCAAACCACTGGGGATCATCCAATATCTACCCAATAAGTTTTACCAACATCCAAAACATGTTTATTAATCCTTTGTTTTGTTATAAAAAATTGCAAGGAAGGCCTTTTGTGCAAACTAATAATAGCTACCCAAAGAATATGTAATATCCTTCCTGAAGCTCCTTTCATTTATTTTCATTTTCCACCCGATAAACTCTCATTATTCCAAGATTAAATAATAACACCAGTATCATAAATAAACTGATGTGATATTACACCTATGTTTTATCATAATCATTCAAACCCTACCACCAAATTGGTAATAAACATATTGTATGTGTCTACGGTGAACAATCACCTCACGAAATGAAGATTATCTAGTTTTCCATTACCCCTTCCAGGGATGATAATTATGATGGAAACATGATATATATGATATATATGAAACATATTATTTATTTATGATTTTCTAATTTTTTTACAAAACATATCTTAAAACTTTTCATTTTGTGTAAATATGATAATTTTGTTTGAGGAAATGAGGAAAACTGCCCCATCAAAGTGATGTGATTCATTCGCACACTGTGTAGAATTTTTAAGGATCAGTTTAGTGAAATTAAATGATATATTTTTCAGAATACTGCTACTGTAATTTTATTATATACATATATACATAAAATACAATTTCAATATGAAAATAAAATGGAGACATTGTTCATGCACACGTACAACATGTCGTCTCCATGAATGGTGTATTCGATTTCATACTTCTATATTCTATAGATTATTATTATACCCATAAACTAAATATAAATGGTATTCGTATAATTGTTTTAATTTTTTGAATCATTTTATATCTATAGGGACCAATGATGTAACAAATTATGAAACATCTGAAAAATTCAATTTTACCTGAAGTGTAACCATAACATGAAATTGTGAACAAGCGGGAAATATAATTTCATAATAAAAAAAATTCATTCCATATAATAATATGGATTTTTTATACATTTATAATAAACTAATATTTATTATACGGGAGGTTTTAATGAGTATGATGAGAGTGGGGAGACATGTAAGGGAATTTCATGTCACTTTTTATTTCTACGAGATACATTCTTTATTCACATCCCATTTTTTTCTGTGGTGTGTATACTAACCATGGAAGTAGTATATTTTTATTATAAATAATTTTATTTGTATTTACATATCCCTTTTATGATCCTATTTTCATCAGTTTTATGATTAAAAATTTACAAAATTTATATTGTAATTTTGTCTCAATTTTCCCTGTTTAAGACACAGTCCATGTTATGAAACTATATTATTTCATGAGGATTATATACTGAATTTTAAATGTAATATCCTAGATATACTTATTTTCATAATGTTTTACGCTCTATCTAATATTATTTTCAAACATGAAGTGTATAATTCCATGTTACCAAGTTGTACGAGTTTATAGAAACTATCATATTTCTTATCAAGATTGTTTATGATTATTCTTTCACTGATGAAATATTATGATCAATATATCAAAAACTCTCATGAATTTTTGTAACATCTATTTATTCATCTTATATCTTTGTAATGGTTCTATTTTTTCACTATTTGGTTCATAATATGTTTAAGAATGTGATATTAAGAATGAAAAACATTACATCACTCTTTGATCAGAAATCTCCATTCTATCAATACTATGTTTCCAAAAAATGATTTAAAGATTTTTTTTATAAGTATTAAACTTATTTTCAAATTAATTATTTTCAAAATATTTTAAAAAAGTATTCATATGGATTCAATGTATATTCAATGAAAAGGTTTTCCAAATTTTTTCAATATTTCGTTATATGTTTTTAATGTATTTTTAAATAAATTGCTTTCACAACATTTTCAAGCATCTTTTATATGTTTTCCGGGAGAATTGTTTTCAATAAAAATATATATTTATTATATGTTTTCAAGGGAAATTATTTTTATAATTTTTTCAATCATCATATATATGTTTTCAAAAAAAAAAATTCAAACTGTTTTCAAGATTCTTTTATATGTTTTCATGTCTATTATCAACAAAAAATGTTTAGAAAAGGTTTTCTGTTTTAAAAAGAATTTTAAAAATAAGAATGATATTTTACACATGTTATTTTTTTGAAAGTACTTTTCAAATTATGTTCCATCTATGATGAAATATATTCGTGTTACTCATTCCCTTATTGGGAAATAATATAATGTTTCCATTAAAATTTTATATATGAATGGTTTATAATTTTATTTCATGATTTTTATAAAACCCATTTATCTCTAATGGTTTATATGTTTAAGAATCATGATTATTTTCAAGGGTTATTCATTGATTAAATAATTATGAATCCTATCTATTTTCCACATGTTTTGATAAGATTATATGTTTATGATACACGTTACTTTTCAAAGGATAATATATGATTGTTTATTATCATATTTTACACATATTTAAGATTTCATTATGAGATGGGTGGGGCCTATGACTCCTTCAAATGGATTGTTTGAAGATTTATTTCTTAGGAGACATACTAAGATGGACTTTGGAGTGAACCTTTAGTACTAAAATGGCCATGGGAGTGAACCATGACATCCCAGATGGTATGAGGAGTGAACTTGTACTACAATTATAGAAATGGGAGTGAAACATGAATACCAAAAAAGTATGGTAAGTGAAACCATTCTACCAATATAGACTTGGATGTGATTCCTTGAATTTAATGGTAATCATTTTATATGCTTATGTGTCTATCCCACATCCCATATCTTATTATCATGTTATGTTTAATATATTATTCTATTTATCTTCTTATGATTTATGTGTTATGAACTACCATGATTTATTAAATGATTCATTTTTATGATCATTGATATTTATGGAATGATCTTTAATTGTTATGACCACGTTCTCATTCCCTTATTCTCATGTTTATTATAACATGTCTCCATTGTTTACCTTTACTGAGCATCTGAGCTCACCCCTTTTTATGTTTCATTCTTCAGGTTAGGAAAATATTTATTAATAATGATTCATCTAAATGGTTTTTAGTCATTAAAAACCTAATGGGTGATAATGTATCATGATTATATATCAGTTTTTTTCATTTTGATGATTCCAAAGGCACTAAACAAATTTTTTATTTAGGATCCTATTTTAATAATGATTTAAGTAATTCAAAAAAGTGATGTAATTTATATGTACGTAACATGAGGGAATCTATAAAGATTCATGGGTTCCCCATTCCCTAGTATAAATATGTTGATTATGAGGATGAAACTCTCCTTTGTTCTTAGACATCAATGGAATGGTAGAAATAGTCTCGGTTTCCATACATCGCATGACCATCAGGAATCTATTGTGAAGATAGAAATATAACGGGTCCACAAAAACAACATTATGGTTTAATTTAGCTTCATTATGAGTGTACTAATATCCACTCTCCAATATTTCATGTCATAGACAAAAGGAGTAATTTTATATGCAAGACAATCAAACACCTTAGATGTATTGTTCCATTTTTTGAATGATAAAACAATCCAAGGGGTTTTGAACTTTTTCATTTACAAGATGGGTTTCATTTAAAACCATCCATCAGAACTCAATTCCAGGAGTTGGAGACCTTTAATGTCATGTTTTTTTACTTTGGTGAAGGCATGATTAGATTTTTAGGTGTCTTGGATTGGATTAGGTGCACCAAACCTGAAACATATTTGTTTTAAAGGGTATGAACTAGGTGCATGGTATTTCTAAAACCACGCAGTCCCCTGTAAGAAATTGTGAAAAAAAATTCAAAGAGGGTTGAATCAGTGTGCACATTCTATGAATAGTTTTCTAAAACAAGTTCCTAGCTCACACATTGTGCTTTTGGAGGCTGTATCGTTGCACTGTATATTGTATGGTTTTCGCATGGTTTGGCAAACCATGTGGTCAAACTGTACCGCTGGGTTTGTTTTAATAAATTAGATTAAATTAAATTAAATTAAATTATCATAAAACATAAACCCTCACACCTATCCCCTCTCATACTTGATGCACACCCATCCCATATGCCCCTCTCAAGGCATGTAACCCCTTCCCTGGATCTCCCTCATTCTTTGATTTTTTTACCATTTTATTCACGTTTCTCCATTGATCCATCAGGGTATGGTCCTATATTCCTTCTCCTCTCTGTTTATTATATGATTATTGGGTCATCTGTATATAGTGAGGTTATACTAAACCCAATGTAAAATGGTTGATCTTTTTTTGTTGATTCATCGGTTCATATGGTATGCAAGGGTCTCCTCAACTCATTTTCATATGTATTCTAACAACCACCATTAATGGATAAGTGGTTCAGGTTTTTTGGGTTCACCGCCTCCATATGAGGTAATGGTTTGTACCCACTTTTTTCTTTCTCCACTATTATTTTGGGACCTTTAATGATTTTGGATTAATATCTTTTGATTTTAGGGAGTTTTTTTCATCATTGATGGTTTGTACACACATTCACAGGTATGTGTGTGTGTGTGTGTATCATCAGTATATGTATTCCCTCTGGGAGAGTGGAATATGTTCATGGGATTAATGGATATATATATATATATATAGGTATAAGGATATATATGTGTGTGGGTGTGGGGAACTTTCTAATGGTCATCACCTAATTTGATATGTACAATGTATGAGCTTGGTTCCACCATAATGTAGGGTCCCATTCCTTGCCCCATTAATTTTAAGAATTCAATAATTATTTCATTTTCAAACATTCCATATATTTTAATTTATACATTAAAATATTTAGATTAAAATCCTCTTATATTAGTATTGATTAAGTTTCATTATTGATATTCTCAATAGCATAAATGAATTGTTTAAAAAGAAATGTCATGATTTTATACTAATTCCCCTCCCATTGAGGTGTTTTGTCTTCAAGGGAAAATGGAGTGATTATATATTTATGCTTTTTTGGATTGTTGTATTGATATTTTGTATTCCGTGATGTTACATTTGAGATATGGCTTGTTTTGGACATGTCCCTTAATTGAATTATAAAAACGTATTTTTCCTTTTTAAATGATTAAATAACCAAGTCATTATCTATGTGCTTGGCCCGATTTTTAGAATGGAATTACCCATATAGGTGATATATTTTTTACATTTCTGCCTCTTACGTGACCCATAAATACTTATAAATAAAATTGACATTCATTGGTAAATTATAAAATTTTATACCTTGGGTGTTACATGGATTCCCATGTAGTAATGCAATGGACAGACTCATATTCTTAAATATATAATTGGTTACATGTATATAGAATCCCTTAACAAGATAATGGAAGGTAGTGGAGCGAATCTAGATTTTTGAAAAATAATTTAATTTATTAAATTAATGGTTTCATGCTGCATATCCTTCTTAAATGAATGAAAGGGAAGGCTTGAATGAAATTAACTTATTAACTACGTATGACTTGATTAAAAGGATACATTCCCAATTACCCTTGTCACACTAATAAGAGCTAATGGTTTGAACCTTATTAATTATATATGATTTAATTTTCAAAATATGAATGGTCTCACTCATCTCACCAAAGATTACTAAGGAAATTCCATGATAACTCGAGGACCTCATTTTGGATTGAAGGATATGTCTTACTTAGGTTGAGACCCACCTCGAACCCGATACATGTCTGACCATGGATGCTTGGTTTGAAACTGTAGGATCCCTCTTGTAGAAATATCGCAATTCTTGGATAAACTCCTTGGATCTAGTACTGACTAGTAGGTTCCTTGAATAATGCCCTTTTGGCCTAGTAATTACTTAACCCTGTTTTACCATGGATGAACTCCTTGGACTCAGTAGAAATATTATTACAGAATGACATGAATGATGCTCCTTGGATTACTCTATTACCACTCTATCGAATGACATATATTCACTTCTTAGATCCAGAACTATCAATTTGGAGCCACATTTAAAGCCCATTGGGCCCAAACATTGTTTAACACTATTTTACCTTGGATCAACTCTTTAGATTATGTTGGAATCTTTTTGTGTAATTCCATGGAATATGATCCTTGTATTACTCTCTAACCCATAGTGAGGCTACAATCATTAATGAGTTGGTGACCTCTGATTTCTACATTTTCATGCTTGTTACCTAAGATATTCATTGTTAAATATCATCACATATTGAATTATTACAATTTGGAACTTTAATTATTGCCAATATATGAATTATTTATAAAATTTTTACACGGTCATAGGAAATACAAGGTCCAAATAATGTATTGAAATTAGGTGTACCATAAGAACCTAGATAGGTAATTTTTATTTATTTCCTTTTTTATTATTCTGTATACCAGTACAATGTTTCAATTATGAAGCACCGTCTGAATTGGGCTAGACACCATGGCTTCCAGGCTACTAATATTTATATCTCACACCCTAAATGGGTACTCTCGGTTCTTTATTAGGCCTTATATTTTTATGATCTAATTTTATTACTTTATTTATTTTACTTGGGAGTTATGAGAAAAGAACAAATATGGATCTCAATATGATAAAAGAGATCACTTGTGAGTATTTACTGTTTTTATTTACATTTTTAGGGTAATATAAAACATATTTTTTACTTCTTTAGCTTATGTATCATAAATCATGCATGCATTGTATAAACTGGTGTTGGACACTTTTTTCAGTTATATAAAATCCATCTTCTGGTACATTGTTATTTCTATTTTCTACCTCGGCTGTTATCTACTAAATATTATAATTCCACTATTGTGACATGATAATATTAGGGTATAGTCTACCCACTATCACCTATCAAGATGCTCACTACTAGTCATCAGCCTCTAGGGTGTGGGAAGATGTTACTGATTCCATGTAACCCACTAGTCCAGATATCTATTTAATGGAATGTTGGTTTGGGACATTACAAAGTGGAATCAAAGCTAAAATCTTCCTTTTTTAACTTTTTGGGTTTCTAGAAAAGATACTAGTAATATGTGGGTGCTTGGTTAATAATAGTTATTTTGATTAATCACCTAATGTATGGGGAAATGACCATGTGTCTGAGGTTGTTATATTTTGTTCATGGTGTTTTTTATTATTGTTAATGTGATATTTCCTTGAGTGACAGAAGTATTTTTCTAGTGCTTCATGATTTATGGAACTTCTTGTATTTTTACCCTTGTCCAGGTCTGGTAAGTTTGTTACATTCCATGTATCATATTAGGCACAATAGAATTCACATGCCATGCATTATTCAATTTCATGTAGTTCCAATTTAGTATCCTCTAATATTTATTTTTTATGAAGTTTTATTTGATAATATGTCAGGATTCTATGTTTATAGCCGGTTTTTATTTGTTTACTATCTGTTATAACATGATAGTGATGTGTTGATATATTTAAATGGTTTCATGGGATAATTTTATTGGTTATGGTTACAATGGGATAATGTTTCCCATTGTAACGTGTATTGTCCCCTTATAACTATGAAAATGTATCCCAAGTATTCGAACCATTGTAAAATGATATGAGAATAAAAAATATAAAGTAATTTAGTTAGGATTAAAGGGTTCCATGTGCTAAACTGTAATGTGTATGGGTTATTTATAGGTTTGTATGTGTCCACCAATATAAACTGGAAATTTTTTTAGAATGATTAATTCAAAAATGTAATTATTTTGATATATAGGATCCATTTTTCAATTTATGTTGTGTATGGGAACTCCATTAATTGGGATATGGTACCCCATATTAAATGTGATGATCATGTTATTTTTAATATGGTTAAAGATGTAATAGTTTCTTAGTTTTAATTGGAAATGAATCTGTTAATTCCTAAATGCAACTTGACCCAAGTAGGAATGTTGGAAAATGTTTGTATGAGATAACCCAATATTGTTGTTCGATGTTTTAATGACTTCAAAATTCAGTTAGGTTTTCATTTTGATGAACCCATGATGGTAAAAATGGGACAATTTTAGGTCTCTTTTTATTTTAAAAGGGAATTTAGATTATAAATTTTCAATTTATGGTGGAATTATAAAAAATTATTAATGATTCAAATGATGGATTTATGAAACTTTCTTGTTTTGATCTTGGGTAGTTGGTTAAAATTGAGTTCCCTGATTTTCGTTAAAAAATTTTGCATGTTATTTTGATTAAATCGGTTGATGATTAATGTTTAAATGTGACTAAAAATAAATGTCTTGTAAATGGAACCTATAATGGTTTCCACTATTTTAAACCCTCATGTAAGAAAATTTTGTGTTTCTCTATAGATTTTCCTTTGAATGGAAGCACGGGAATCTTTCGTAGACATTATGTTCTCTAGCAATGGATTGATGATATAATTTAAGTCCTAGTTATTCTTTTAGGATGACCTAGTGTTAGGTTAACTATTTTTTATTCACAATGGGCTATCCCCTTGTAGGTATCACCCTTATATTATTATTCCATACTTTTATCATGATATGTATGATGTTTGGTTCCATTTGGATGTCATTTCCCCAAGTAAGAATTTTATTTTCCAATTGAACCATTGTTTGGATAGTTGGTCTTGTTTTCAAAACCTTTTTATGTGCTTGAGAATCAGGTAATTCTTGTTTTCAGCTTCATAGACATGCCTTGGGCATGGTCTCTTTCTTGGTTGGTTATTTGACCCCCTCTCCCATTTATTGTTGGATGACTCGAGGCGTCGTCAACCATGATTATGGTTGTATGGGGAAATACAACTCGGAATAATTCCTTTGTTCTTTTAGTTATGGTCTCAGGTAAACTCAAAGTAGGGTGACCTGAGCATTAAAAAATTAGTTTCAATCCAATGCTCGGGATGGATTTCAGAAGACTCGGGTTCTTTAAAACACCGGTCTCATTAATTTTAACTTCATTGTCTACTTTTATGCTATGATCATGTGTCGGATGAACATCACATGTATGTTTACGATGTTTTTATTTAGTGTGCATATGAATGAGATTTTAATTTTTTTTGATACTTGGACTCTCCTAAGGTGTGGAGTTTCTTTTTGAACCTAATCAGTGATTCCTTTCATGATGAATGATCACAACCTAATATGAACATTGGGAAATGGTTGGTTTATGATTGAATGAATTTGAGTCATACATGTGTTGTTTATTGTTGGTAATTTCTCAATAGCACGACATTGATCATGTTTTTTGTGTGTGGAGCCTTTGGAAAACATCTTTGGTCTTGAAGAAAACAGGGGGTTAAATATAGAGTGATCATAGAATGAAATGAGTAGTAAAGGCATGTGTTCTATTAATTGTTGGGGCATCGACATGTGAAGTCAAGATTTTTCCTTAAAGTTTACCAATTGTGGATTGATTGTTTTTCCTTCCAGTAGTTGGCAGTGTTTGACTAAAAACTCTTTCAACCATATTAGTGTATTCTATAAACTGATGAACATGTCCCATATCTTAACATAATCATGGATGTTCTAAGAAAGTTTTTCTCTTATACCATGCTAAATCTTTATGTTTTTGAGCTTGTTGGGTGAGTTTTATTAGTGTTACATACTGATCTGAAGTTATGATCAATGCTTTATAAGTCATAAGTGATTCATAGGTGTCCATTTAGAAAAGCCTTAATAGGACTCACGAACTCCAACCATATATTTTGAATTGCATTTTTCACCTAAGTCGGGCATCTTCATGATAAGTTGGCAAAGTCGTTCAACCCATTATCTCTCTCTTTTTCAACGTATATGGTTGGTGATGAGACCTTTTAAAATGTATGTCCCCTATTTAAAAAATAATGTTGTTTGTGGTTTGTGGTTTGGTGAGGTCTATGGAAGAAAGCATGTGTGACCAATTTTAGTTTGCCATTTGAGTTTTGGTTTGTTCCATCGATGGGGTCTCTATTATGGATAAATATGTAATTAGATACTCCTTGTAAAATAAATATTATGGGAATAATCTCTAAAACAATTAAGACATTACCTTTTTTGAATTTCCAATGGTGAAGGTACCATCGATGGGAATTGGATCTTTTCAGGTTAAGGACCAAAGTTGTGGAGCTCATTAGGCCTAATGTTTACAGAGAATTTTTTTATCATGTCTCTATAAAAATGGCATGTGAAATCTCCATTTTATGGTTTTAATTGGAGAATGAGTATTGGAAAGGTCGGAAATGTCTTAAGTTTGGAATGTATCGAAAGTTCATAAAGTTATGTTTGGCATTGAAAATGCAATGAAAATGTTTGATTGAATAAATCACGACTCTTATTAGTTGTGTGATATTTTCTTCATTTCTAAAGTCTTACAGGAGATGGGAATTTTTATTCTAGGAATATTGTATAAAATTATGTTTTATACCCTGATAAAAACTGAGGGGGTTTGAAATTGTTTTTACTAGACTGATCGAATCTAAAACCAAGATTCAAAATTCATTTTCAATATTTGGAAGGCTTTATTATGATTTTTGGACTCTGGTAAAGGCCTGATAAGTTTCATGGGTGTATTAGTGATTTTCAATAGCATAGACCAGAATTTTCAATGTTTTAAAGGGTATGCAATTGTCACACAATTTCCCTATAACCACGAGGCCTAATGCAGGAATCTATGTGGCTTTGCTCAAAAGGGAACTGGCAGTACACATGAGCTACACACGGTTTGCTAAACTATTTTCCAAGCCTACATGGTGTGATTTTGGATGTAGTAGCCTCACACTATACACCTCATGGTTTGTGCATGGTTTGGAAAACCATGTGGTTCAAACCATGTGGTTTGGTCTATTTTAATAAATTAAATTTAATTAAATTAAAATTAAAAAATTTAAAACATATACCCTCACCGCTATCCCATCTCATAAATACAACACACCCATCACAACTCCCCTTCACAGCATGCACTTCCCCCTATCAGGATCGCCATCATTCCTTTATTTTTTAAATAGATTTATTTATGTTTCTTCATTCGTCTATCGAGTTATGTTCCTCTCTTCCTCCTCTTATTCATTTCTTGTACGATTTTTTGGTCTTCGCTCACTTAGTGAGGTTTTTCCAAACCCTTGGTCAAATTGGTGATCCATTTTTGTTGTTTTTTCAGTTGTTAGGGTAATCAATGGGATACTCAGGTCAGGTTCATATGTATTTGGACATCCATCACCAAGGATGATGTGCTTCAGGTTATTTCAATTCACTACCATCATTTGAGGAAAAGGTTTGTAGACAAAGATTAGTTTCTCCCCTTTTATGTTGGGTCCTTCGATGATTTAGGATGCCTATATTTTTATTTTATTGTTTTTTGTCATTCTATTCTTTCACACAAATATACACATGTTTGTTTGTATTTATGTATGTATGTATCTTCTTTGTGTGTATTCTTTCATGGAGAGGGGAATACATGATAATGATTAAAGTATATATATATATATATGTATGTATATGTCCGTGTTTGTGTAAAAGGATGTATGTGTCTATGGATATAGGGAGGTTTAGTGTGGTCTCTACTTGATTTTCAAAGTATTGAGTGTCACTTTGGTTCCACCTTGAGGTAGGGCCCCTATCATCGTCCCATTAATTTATCGAATGCATTAATTATTTTATTATCACACCTGCATTAGTTTTTAATTAATATAATATGGTTGTTAGTTTAAAGGCCTCCTAAATGTTAATTGAGTAGGTTTCATGATAGAAATGCTCAATATGAAAAATGAATTATTTGAAACGAAATGTCATGATTTTAAAATAAAACATCTCCAATAGAGGTTCACTATCATTAAGCTAAAAGTAGTGCCATGATCTGTATGCTTGCTTGGATTGTTGTATTGATATTTTTTACGCCTTGATGTTACATTTGAGAAGTGGCATTTTTGGGACATATACCCTTATGTAATTATAAAAAAATAGTTTTCATTTTTAAATGACAAATAAACCAGGGAACTGTCTAAGTGCGAGGTCCATTATTTAGAATATAATTACTCATATATATGACTTCTTTTTTCCATTGACATATCCTAAGGGACCCATGAGACCTTATATATATAATTAACATGATTTGGTAAATTTAATTCCTTTACACATTGCATGACAGATGGATTTCTAGGTAGTAATTCCATGTATAGACTAAGGATCATAAATAAATAAATAGTTGCATATCTTTATAACCCCTTACTATTATAATGGATTGTGGAATATTGGACCTTGAAGAACTCAGTGGTGTTTCAGGGGTTTGGGGCATGAAAGAGGAGAAAAAGGATCATTCTTGCCAGGTTGAAAGGTTTGTCAATGGTTGGTGAAACCCATGATGAACTGCCAGGAAGCCATGGGAGGGGGTGATTTTGATATAGTGGAATGCGCACGGTTGTCACATGGTTTGGAAAACTGTGAATGAAAACTGTAATTCCCAGTAAATATGGAATGATTTATGAAATTTATACCTGAGGTTTTTTACGTCTATATGGGGATTTTCTCCTCCCCTCCTCCTGCAACCGAAGATGTGAGCTTGGATGAACCAACCTTACAAAGGTAGATTATCCTTTGATTCTTTTCCATTTGGAGAAACATTGGTTGTTGATCGAAGTCCCGAGTGAGTCTAATCTTCTCCTTGTTTCCTTTTCTTTATTAGGGCTTGTATCCCATCTCCATTGAAATATCTAAAACCACTCTTTTTTGGTGATATCGATTTTAAGGATTTGAAGAGTCATAGAATCAGGATCTAATAATTCATTTGAAAGTGAATCTGTCAATGGATTCAAGGTTGACAGTCTACTTGTTTTATCCCATAGTTGAATTGTAGGTTTTTGAATGTTCAACATTTTTCTTATTGGCTACTTAATTTGAATTTTAACCCTTTTGTTTGGGATCGTAATAATTGATGTCTAAATGATGAATAGAAACCCTCAAGGCCCCCATGAGATGCAAAGGAGTTGGTTTAACCCATTTGAGGCAATAAATGGGGTGTGAAAATATTTACATGGCTGAGAAATTATCCAAGTAGGTGCTAGGTCCTTGTGTGACAAAGTAGATCACCGGTTTAGAATGTCGATCCAGTAATAGAATGTGAAATCAATAAATATGATTAATGAGAGGAAGAATGATAATTATTAAATATACTTAGTGTTCTAGACATGAGAACATGAATTAAGGTAAATGGGTTAATAAATATAACTGTAAAATGTGTTAATGTGTTATGTCATGATTTCTATTTCCCATGTTGATTATTGGATAATGATTTCTGTATGCCTCAATTGAGTTTGTTGTGGCATAGTTAGTGTGTAATGAATGAATGAATAATAATGTGCACATGGTTTGGTGGTGCAATCAAGCACCATGGCTCCTCCCACTGGTTGGGTTGGAATGATTCTCTAAACCCACCCTAGAATACATGGGTTGGGGAGTTGAAATAATTCTCTATGCCCCCAATGGTTTTATTCAATGGAATTACCTGGAACAAGGCTGAAGGAATAGTGAGATTTATTGATTTTAAAATATGTTATTCCTCATGAGGAAGGAAACATTGTTTGTCTCTTTTATCATTGAGCTTGTTGATTATTCCTAGTTCATTGAATAGAGGATGAAAGTGAAATAATTAATGAAAATTGTTTATGTAATTGTAATTGGAAACAATGCTGGGAATGATTCTGGAAAACCACTTCAAATAATGGATTATGAATTATTTTTTATTTAGTTTTCATTTATTTCTTAATGCATGAACTATATGTTACACTGGATAGCTTTTAGATACCATTTATGGTGTCCTGTTGAGTTGTACTCATACCCAGATCGGGCCACCTTTAGGTACCCAAGAAAATTTCATTCTTGTAGTTCAAGACAATGGAAAGGGTTCTATTCTAGATACTTGAAATGGACGTGGAATATTCATGGATAAGTTTGTAGTCTAAGAGTCCAGACCATTTAGGGGGATTATGTTGTTGCCATTAATTATGGTTTTGTTCTCTTGGAATTGTAGCATGACATGACATATCAAATGTTGGCTATAGTTTGTACCCTATTTGTTAAATGGTTATTTATGCTTGTCCAATTATATTCTTGTATAGTTCTGTAATTTATGATTGTTATCTATTGTTTCTTTCTATGGAAGGAGGGTATAGTCTCCCCATGTGACTAATTTATACCCTTGCTACTAGTGGGAAACCGATGGCTTATGGGGAGGCACACATGAGGTCATGTGATGGCCTAGTTTGAGGAACTGGTTAGTGGCTCCCAGGTCAGGGATATTATATAACTCCTTGGAATTTGTATGAACCTTATTATTGAATTATATGGATGGTTCACCCTGGATTAGACTCTTACCCCTCTATAAGATTCTTTTAAAACACTACTTAAATCCATCACTAACAAGTTGGTTACATAGTAATATATCATTTGGAGAAATCATTGTTTTTCCCCTATTTTAACTTATATGAACTCCCCAGGTCTAGTAGGTATCTTATTGTAGAATTCATTGGACTATGATCATTTGATTACATTCTTACCCCTACCTAGGATACAATCATTACTGAGTTGGAGAACCTTAAGGTCTATGTTTCATTGGTTGTCTCCTTGGAACTTCATTATTAAATATCATCCCAAGATTACATGTTACATATTAGAAACATCATTATTGAAAACATGTGTCTTATTTATAAAATGGTTACAGGTTCATATTACATACAATGGTCGATGCATGTATAGCCATCGGGTGTCCCAAAGTAACCTATATGAGTGATGTTTATTTATTCTCATTTTCATTATTTTATATGCATAAAAAGTTTTTAAATTATGGTGAACATTCCAGATTGGGAAGATAGTGTGGACTCACACCTAATGAGATTTATATCTCACACCCTTCTCGGGTACCCATGGTAACTAAGTATACCTTATATTTTTATGATCTAGGAAGATTATTGTATTTATGATACTTGGGAGTTATAAAAAAATGATCAAGATGGAGCTTGAGATTCTCATAGAGATCACCGATGGGGCTTTGCTGTATTTTCATTATTATTTTACAATAATATAAATTATGTTGTTTTTTTATTGATTTATCTTATATATCATCCATCATCAATGAATTTTATAAAATGGAATTTTCCACTTTTGTTCAGTTATATAAAATCTATTTTCTACTACTTTTTTCCTACTATTTACTACTTCCACTATTACCAGCTAATTATTTTGATTTCACTATTGTTACACTCTTATATGAGGGTATAATCTCCCCACTATCACCTCCTAAGACCATTGATGATAGTCAGTAGATTCTGTCACATATGGAGATGTGATTTATACCTTGTGACCCACTAGTCCAGTTATCGGTTTAATAATAAGAGGGGTCGGTGTTTAACATTAAAGAACTAGATAGCAATAAGGTCGGCCAAATAGGCGACTGCATGAGGATATCACCAGCTATTTATCTCTCTAGATATAGATTACGCATATTTTTTCATGGCACAAAAACTCCTTACATTTAACTAGTAAAATAGATATCTCATATCATAGTTAAACATGAAAGTATGTATCAAATGAAAAACTAGATATTCCCAAATTATAAATGATGCATGTAAATATTTCCATATTTGCCTATTAGGATGTATTTATTCTAATCTTGTGTCATACCAAGACAAATGTAAAAATTTGAAGAAATAACGACATAATAAATCAATAAACACAAACATTATGTGATTCAACCAATGGGAAATAACATCAACTATAATAATCACACAACACAAATAGGAACACCATCTATTGGTACTTTGATTTTCTCCCAAATATGTTTTAGCTACTCCCATAAACAAGCTCATTACTCTGTCCCGACACACCCTAGTCTCCTTTATACTTTTACCAAAATAGTAAGGTTGAAGAAAATTTAACATTATCCTTTAATACCACATTTTAATGTTCCCCAATCTAGAACTCTCTCACATGGCCTAAAAGGGTTGGTCCCGAGACCTCAAGTGTCCCTCCCTGTATGCCAGAGGCTCCCGACTAGCAGTGAGGATGTAATTAGTATAGTAGGGAGACTATAAATCTTGGTATGAAGCATCATAGTAGTAGAACATTTTCATAACAAAAAATAAATATTCATTGTAAAGTCATAGAGGAAGGATACAACAAAAGAAAATAGAATAATCCATTAAATAATAAAGGAATAATGTAGTGACCAGATGAAATGTAACTAAATTTCATAAAATTCCAATACAACAAAAGTCTTGAAGACTCAAAAAAATACTCAATGTCTCATGTCCCAAGCCCCATGTCAGTATCATCTCAAAACACCATCCCATACACAAAAAAATCAAACAACAACAAGTCCCATTTCCATTATAGAAAATTACATCCACATAATCTTCTCAGGTACCAAAGGGTAGCCCAAATACGGTGTGATAGTAACTCTGTAGGTCAACAACCCCATGTATAAACAAAAATAGTTTGATAATAAGTGTGTTCAATAATGTCGTAACTAGGTGTACTGATTAATTTGACAATAAACAATATACAATGACAGCACTGCTTCATCTTAGAGATATAATATCTCTGATAATGTCTTATGACAATGCCAACCACAACCATATAACCAAGGTAAATAAACTTCTTCGACACCATGATAGAATATCTCTAAGTATATCATTTGACCATTCCAACCACAACCATATAATAATGGTATAGTCACAATAATCAATCCATTTTAAATCCCAATATGTATTACTGCATATGGGATTATTCCCTATAAGCATTACAACATGTGACTATGCATATACCACTCTCTATAATAATTACATCATGGGACTAGGCCGAGCCTCCTCAATATTATAATTACAACATATAATTTTTCATATTCCAGGGATCATCCCGATATATAATCATTACATCATGGAACAAAATCAATGTCATACGAAATGGATATCAAAATATCACTTCACATTTCTCAATGGACAATTATGAGAATTACCATTCTTCTTTATTATTCCACTAAAAATTAAATTCACAATTTGTTAAAATTATATCAATACAAAATAATCCATTTTTTTATTTTTTAATAATAAATCACCCAAGGTCACATGTCATGATAAACATATATTACATTTACATCCAATTAAATTATAATCCTGGTTTACTCAACCCATGGGAAGGAATAATCCATTCAAAATTACTTTTGAAACCAAAGGACATCAAGGACTAATTCCATTTGTTTATTTAATTAATTTGGGATCATTCTACAATAGTTCAATCACAATATTTCAGAAACATGGAAATTATCAAACCATAGGGTAAAAATTTATATCCCATACCTTTTACTGAGGATCCAAAAACACTTTCATAGACAATTCTCTTGAACAAGAAGTTATAGTTTATTTCTAAGAGGCCCCTAGATCCAAACTGATTAAGATCAAAACCAATAAAGTAACTGGTCAATGTTTTTCACCGCAATGGTTGGAGAAGATGGAATAGTAGGAAGAAACCTAATAGAAAAGACCCACCATGTATCAGTCACACAAAGAAGAAATCTCGAAGGGAAGTGGGAACCCCATAATCACATAGATAAAGCCCTAGGGTTGAGTGGAGAAGATATTCAACCAAAACAATGATAACTCATCTGCACAACATGATTAAAATAGAGGGTCAGATATTAAGAGGTCATCTAATGTTATTACATGTGGTTTAAATATTTTTAATGGAACATTCCAAAAAACCCATCACCTCAGATATATTTAATTAAAACCCATGAACAATTACAAAAAATATAATCCCATTACACGTCATTTAAATGTTCTTCATTTGATTTTTCAGCATGTTTTCCTTTAAAATAATCATAACCTATTTTTATTTTTCTCAATCATACAAGAAACCATGAAACACTTAACCCATTAATAGCTAGACTCTATTAATTCAAAGACACATACATCCCTCAAATTTAATTTATTTTCTCTAAAAAATATTTCCTTAGGAAAACTGCTCAATATTTCTAATGTTTTTATTCAACATAAGTCTTAATTTATTCAAATTATGGATTTTCAAGAAAAAACTAAAACCAAAAGAACATGTTAGTGTAAAAATAAGTGAGATATATACCTAACATACAATTTATTTCATGTACTCTCTATAAAATAAAGTTAAGGACGCATTTATGGGGCCCTAATAACTCTTGTACTCACACCCTACATGGGAATTTTAGTGCACTTGTATATTTCATGACTAGAGATCCGATAAAAGAAAGTTACATGTGGTGTATGGATGAGTGGAGGTGTATAGAGATGCTAGAAGATTGAGACGGGCTCTAGAGGGACCTGGTGGATTTTTATTATTCGCATGTAATCATTAATTTGCTTTCTATACCACTTTGGGATCCTATTTATTTATGTATCATGTATGTCAATATCATTTATGAATTTTTAATTTGATCATTTATTATATTTTTTATTTTTTATTTTTGATCTTACGAAATGATACAAAGGGTATACTCTCCCCACTAACATACAGAGACCCATATTTCTAGTTGGAATCATATTGTGTATGAAGAGGTATGAATGGGGTCTTCTGACCATTCAACTCAAACCTGGTGGTTTGTGTTGGGATATTATAAAATGGTATCTGGGCACGAGGACTCACTAACATGTCTCTTATATTTTCCTTGTTTTAGGATAGTGTATACAAGATATAGGATGGTTGGGACTCTTTTAGTGGTATTATCATAGTGTAGAAAAAACACTATATAGTGAACCTTTGAGTTACCATTAAATATGAATTTATGTCTTTATATTGAAGTTCATTAAAAATACCTTTCATGATCCCTATGTTGTTGATATTTGATTTGTTAGATTTTAAGTACATTTATGCATCAGGACTAAGAATGTAGGTTCACATGCCATATATAAATATTGTGGTGTTTCAAAGTATTTATATATTGACATACCTTAAATTTGGTGATATTTATTGTTGATAGTTTTCTCTATTTTTTCATATATATATTTTTTCATACTTTTTTGATATGTCATTAATTTAATTAATTGGTTGAACCGAGAATGTTGTTATTTTAGTATCTATACATAATTATTTTGAATAATATTAAGGGATGAAAAACAATGGGTAGTTTCCAATGGGTTATAACTTAGGTTTAGGGTATACTCTTAGGATAACCTTATGTGACCCAATAGACTGGATATGGTCTGTTTGTGTTCCTAATGTTGTCATTCCTTTAGAGATTCCCTCTAAAATACATTTAATGGGACCAATAGCTATGGAATCCAAGAATACTCTTATTGCACGACCTTTTGTGTGAGGCTAGATACCCCAAAACACTATTGTACTAGAACATGTGGTCCTAGATGTCGAAAAAATTTAATAAGGAATCTTTCAGATAGTGTATCTATAAGTGGGATTCATATAGAATTTTATGTCTGATCATGCTATAGAATTCCAGATCAAGAAAACACCATTATTACGTGGTACTGGTGGCCCACATGATGAATAGGATTGTCTATACTTAATTGAGAGTATATTTAAACTAGTCTATATTCATGATGAGGGGAACATGATCTTGGAAGCCATCATGTTCCGTGGACCCAACAGGAGATGGTGGAATACCATGAATCAGTCTGGGAGATAAGGGGTCTTACTTGAATGAAATTTAAGGATTTTTTATCAGGTATTATTTTTTGTTCATAATGAATATATACCATGTCTATGAGTTAATATAATTACGAAGTTGTTTCATGATTGTATCTACCTATTTTTCCTGGTTTAGAGACTTACATTACTTTTCTCCATTATTAGTAGGAAATGAGGCACATATGGATTTGAAGTTCATTATAGGCAATTAATCGGTGCTTTAAATACATGATAGGGGTTTCAACCTCATAATATATAGATAGGTTCTTTTCAAGGATCAGAACATTGAGAAGGAACTGGAAGAGGATATGGAAGCATGTTTTCTCCCAACTCATGCTCGACCAGTGACAGTGATTCCCCTCACTACTACTCAAGTCTGTACTATATATAGGAAGATGAATATAGGATATGTGTAGAAGTATCGTAACATACATTTATAATAGATTGTGGCATCATTTTCCCCCACAATAGTTGACTCTTAATGTTTCAACATTGTAAAGGATAAAAAATATCATACTTTTTTTATAATTCCTAAGAACACTAGTCACCATTGTGAAAATAAGGAGGATATTAAAAAAAAATTCTCAAAAAAATATGTGTTTTGGAATCCACATAGGGTTGGTAGACATGTTCATGTAATTAAGAATATTTTGGTGTTCTATGTACCAGTCTCAGTGGAATGACCCATAATTTTATCAATGGAATTTCACTTCATATTTCATAAAACACGTACATCACATAGATAATCCAATAATAAAATTAATCACATAAATTAATAACGATGAATTAGTTCCTGAATAAACCAATAAGAATTCCAAAAAATACAATGTGATAAAAAATAGAAAATAAGATAATAATAATGAAAAAGTTTGGATCGTCTCGATTTACTAGAATAACAACAATCACTAAAAAATTGTCCAAATAAAAAAATAATATTAATAACTATATATTCTTTATAAAAATAAAAATATATGTAAAAACTTAATAGAAATATAAGTTAATGATAAATGAATTAAATAATATTTATTTATAAAAAAAGAAACCAATACTATTGGAAGAGTAACCAGACCATTGGAGTAGTAATATAACTATTATGAATAGTAATCTCCCTGTTAGAATAGTAACCTCATCTATGAATGTAAAAGTAAAATTTAGGTATATTATAAATGATAATATGATATATTTATATCATTTTATAAATAAATAAATGTTCTAAAAAATAAATATTATGTTTTTGTATATTTATAAATCATAAATGATTATTTACAATTATACAATTAACATAATGATTGAAAATAAAACATATTTTCAAAAAAAAGATTCATATATTAATATTTTGTTTTGTTATCATTATAAGAAAAGTTTATGAGATCGTTACAAATTTCTCAAAGGGTTATTAAATCTAATATAATATTAAATTCAATATTTCTTAAATAAATGGTGATTTTATTTAAAAATTATATTTTATATATTTATTATAATATTTTAATATAATGAATTACATTTTTTAAATCTGTACATAAATTTTTTTTTCTGTAATAATTTTTTTTCTAAAGTAGGTGAATTTTTTTCCAATAGTTAAATACGGTAATTTAAGTATTTAACATTATAAGGAAAATACATGAATTTGTGAGTCATGGATGATGTAATCCTGATATAATTACCCATTGGATCAAATGATTCTAAACTATTTACTATATTTAGTCAAAATTAATCATCACCATTGATATGTGTGAGAAAAAAATAAACTAATGAGAATAATAATAAAAAATAGCCCTCTCCACCCCTATAAATATCACCAATCACCACCCTTTCTCCACTCACCTTATAAGCCTTGTATTATATCAATATAATTCCAAATCTCCTTAACAAGACTCTTAATCACATCAAAGATCTAATGGTCCCAAAAACATACCACACCCATGTTCCATACGAATGTTCTCAAAGAGAAAACATTAAATAGGTGAAATCCACAACCCTTCTATTTTATTTTATTTTATTTTCTTATCCTCTCCCTAACTCCCCTATCCAAAGAAGAATATTAAATATAGTATCAAATATATAATTGAATTTTATTGTGTTAATGTAATATTCATCATCAAATATATTCTTTTTCTTATTTAATTCTAAAAATTAAAACATGATTCATGATATGTCAGATTACCGCCTTTGTGGATAACAGTTTAAATTTTCCATCACCATCTTAAAGGCTGGTCATAGAACCATTATTATATTTAAATATGATTCTAATATGATTATTATAACTTTTTTCATTTTCTATAACTAATATACAAACATTATATTAATTAAAATGAAACTAGTTCTTGGTGATCAAAAAACTCCCAAAATACACTAAACATTTATCATTTACATTTTATCAAATGATTCTTCCTCATACCATAAAAATGTTATATGAGATCATTTAATAAAAACCTAAGAGAATTTAATCTATATAAATTCACTTCTTTTTATTTTTTCCATTTTATATGAATGGCCAAAACATTACACTTGAAAACTCAACATGAAACACTTAAACAAACACTCATAAATCAATGAAAATGAACTCTATAACAAATTTAAATGGACATAAATTGTGACAAACTATACACAGATTCCACTTAATATGTTTCCTATTTCAGGTGGGCCACATGGCCTCAAGTGCATCTTCCTAAAATCTACAGGCTACCGGCTTGTAGCAAGGGCCTAGTGTGTGTGTGTGTTGGAAGACTATGCCCTCATTAGTAGAATGTAGAACAACGGATGGAATATGATGTGATATTAAATATCTAAAGAAATGTATATGATATAAATAAATATCATTAGAAAACTAATTAAATATATATAAAGGAATAAAAATAACTATATCAACTAAAACATTGATGATGTAATGTCATGTCCCTCGAAAACTAGAATGCATGGATAAAAGACATTAAGTATTGTAACACCCCGAGATTTTATGAAAAATATTCTTTTTAATTTCATTAATGTCTTGTGTTATACGCTACACCAAAAGAAGCTTTCACAACAGACATCTTTGACCTGGCTTAAATTACACGCAATCGCGACCTTCCACGATAGCGTGTGTTGTACGCAACACCAAGTTTCACTAAACAACGATATGCTATTAAAATATTATTAAAACTAGCCGTTATGAATAGTAATAACCACTTTTTGAAATTTTTTAAATTTTATTTTTCAAAATGGACTTCATTTTTGGATTCGGAATATCGAAATTAGCTTAGGGTGAAATTTTGGTAATTTTCGGATAACATTCATATTTTGATGAATAGTGGAAATTACTAAATTTTAATTAAAAACAACTTTTTCAATCGAAATAATTAATAGTGATAAATTATTAATTTGAGTGGTTTTATAGTATATTTATAATATATTCTTACAATTTAATACAATGTTGGTCATTGGATGTAATTTCACATTTTAACCAGTTTTAAACAAGTGTCAAGGTTTTGATAGTTATTATCTCTTAAAAAGACGCCTTTTTTTTTGATGACAGGAATTAATTTTTAAATTAATTAATGCAACTGATATGTTTTTAATTTGGTAAAATAGAAATCATTTTTGAGTTCATAATATCAAATATAGCTTAGGCCTAATTTTTTGTATTTTTTTGAAAACTTTCAATTTTTGATGAATAGTGAAACCACTAAGTGGTAGTTAAAAAAACTGAATTTTTCATAAAACTTAATTTTCCCTCTTCTGTGAGTGGAATTTCAAAAATCCGAGAGACACGGTTAATATCAAGGACTAAAATGTGGTTCAATGAGATGAAAATAATTTTTGGTGTATAGTAACTTTTTACTTTTGTTTACCACGGTTAAAAGTAAATAGGGTAATTAAGGTTAAAAATGATATTATTATTACCCTAACACATGTCCTAATTCTATTGGACACGTTTAATTCGACCAAAAACAACCTTAGGAATAAAACATGACCATTTAGGCCCACTTGGATTAGATTAGGACATTTATTATTAATTTATTTAATGAAGGGTTAAAAGAGTTAAAATCAAAGTTTATTTACTAAAATATTTTTAATATGGGGTTATACATAAGATAAATTCGACTATAAATATTAATTAGAAAGATAAAAAGATTTCCTACATAATGGTATTTTATTTGTAATTTTTAGACATTAAATTATTTAATTTATTTATGACACAACGATGATGTAGTAATTATCTTATTAATGAAATATTGAAATAGTTGATGTTATAAATACCCAAATAAATTTAATTTGAGACTTTTTATGAATTCAACTAATTTTCAAGGTTAATATGACATGTTAGTATTGTGTTAATTAACTTTTTTCGAACTTATCATTCTGTTATGATTTTCACAAAAATCAATTACTAAATAGTGTCCAAATTGACATAAAATAGTTTTTAAAACAGATATTATATTATTAATTGTTATTTTATTCCTAAAAATCTAAGGTTCGGCCAAATGACTTAGATAAGGTTATATATATTAATAATTAACAACATGGGGTTCGTTTGGCTTCTTATAGTATGTTTATTAACCTTATAGTGAAAGAACACAAGAAGACACGGTAAAAGTAAAATTATTTAACTTAATGTTAAATCTAAATGATAAGGTTAAAATAGGAACCTAAACTTGTCTAAATTCCATTGGATGAGAAGCTTTCGACCCCTCCTCACCTTAGCCTAGAAATAAATCAATTTGAAGCTATTTAAAACCGAACTTGACTTTATAATAAAATAATATTTTTAGTTTTTCCAAAGGAGCCCCTCTCCTCCCTTATAAAAGGGCACCTCCTCCCTCTCTTCCTCACACAACTTTGAGCCTTCAAGATCGGCCAACCCCTGCCAAAATTACTTCTCCACTTCCCTAGAGACATCCTAGAGGTTCTGGTCTTCCTCAACGACCAATTTTATTGCCCTAAGAGGAGGTCTCAAAGAGGCGCTTCAAAGAAGAGGTAATTTCTGTTACCAATTCTTTCACCTTTATTTCTTCTTCCACTTCTTCTTATTAGGTTGTTTAATTATGAAGTAATAACATCAGTATCACTCATATACTGATATGTTATTATAAGTATTAAACAATCCTAATTCACCATCTATCTATCCTACGGAAAACGAAATCACCGCGCGTGCGTACGTACGGAATACCGTCTCCACGATGCGATGAGATTCATTCTCCATGTTAACCATTTAAGAATGATTATAAAGTATATATAAGAAATAATAATGAAATATATGACATTATAAAGCTACTGGATTTATTTATATATGTATGTCATCTACTTACTTCCATTCAATACAATAAGGAAAGGAAAACAGCGTTCATGCGTACGTACGGACTACCATCTCCATGAACGGTGTGTTTCATTTCATTTATATATTTATTATATATATATATATACTGAATATATATGATATATAAATCATGTTTTATATTCTGGAAGTAAGTAATCATGATATAAGTAATAATAATGTCAAGAACAACAAGTCCAAACACCTACGATAAATGAAAAGATTTTACCCAAAACGCTTCTTTAACATGGAATTTACAAAAGAACGGGTAATATAAAGTCATAAGTGAACCATATATGATATCATAACAATAAATATGATTCTTCAATAAGTTAATGACATTATTTAAATCATTATACAGGAGGTTCGGACACTTACGAAGCAAATCAGACTTAAGGTAAGGGAAATATCACAATCTCACTTTTATCCGATATTGTTTTTACTTTGGTAATTACTAGGGTGTATTTTATCATCCAACCCATGTTCCCTCAATATGTAATATTATTTACATCCTTATACAATAGTTTATATCCATTTTTACACTTCGGTGAGTTTTTAGTAAATGATATGAAAGGAATATTTTGTCGTTTTTCATACGAGGTACTTTTTGACTTTTCCGACAAAAGTACGAAGAATGTTTTTTAACTTATACGACAAGAATGGATTTTTAAAACATTATTTCCAAGAAGCTTCCTTTACAAGTTTTAAAGTTTATTTTTAATCAACTTCTTTTAGTTTATAATTGTACCACATGTTAAGAACGAAAAAGTGTTCTTGAAGCAGAAATGATATTTTTCTCAAGAATGGAGTTCAAGTGTTTTATCAAGATTATTTTCCATATAAGATAATAAAGGTTTCTGTTTTTATCCCTATTGTTACATTGATTTTATTATGTTATGATGGAATTATTTTTATGAATAATTTTATCGTATATGAATTGTTTTATGATGTCATGATGTTTAAGATTCCCATTTTTATTACATGGGTTATGAAATGATGTATGATTTATGATATAGTGGAACACATAAGAATGGTATCATTATGAGATGGGTGGGACCTATATCTCCCTACAATGCATTGGGTAAAGATTTTATATCTCATGAGATAGACATGGCTGGAATGGTAGGTTATACTGGTTCAGTGAAACAGGACTGAAACGAGGGTCACTTGATTCAGAAATGGACTTTGTCCACTAAGATAGTCTTGGAAATGAGTCTTGACTAACAAGAAATGATTCTATATGATTATGTGTGTATGCCACAAAGTCTAATGTTTTAAGTTATGATTATTGTGAATACATTTCACTGCCATGAGTTATCACAGGTTATGAAATTATGATCTCTTTTGCAGGTTAAGATTTCCAAAAGTTATGTTCTTATGAATATGATGTTATTGATTTTTTTCTTTTGTTTACCTTTAATAAGCATTTGAGCTCACCATTTTATGTTTTCTTTTCCCCAGGATATAAAGAAAGGTTTTAGGTAAAAAAAAGGGAAGATCTTTATGGGAGATATTGAAGATATTTCACCACGATTAGAAGATTACGTTCCGAGTTTCCAAAGACTCTAAACTATTACGGTCCTTGTGTGTGTGTTTTTGTAAGGTACTAAGTATTCCGCAAATGTAATGTAATGTCCATGTACGTCAGGCTTTGGGTCTCTACAGTTGGTATCAGAGGAAAGGTTTAGTCAACCTTTGGAAACTAGGATGCGAGAACTTTAGTGAGATCCCTAGAGATATTTATAAGGCTTGTCTAGGGATGTCCCTAAGGATAAGTATATGTATAGGATACAGTCCTATAACTACGGTAACGATCTTAGAATTTAACCTAAGAAGGTAGATATTGAGGATACTCCCCCTTTATAATGTTGTTTTCCCTAGCATGATTTTTTCTCTCACACTATTCTTTTTGGGTTTTAGACGATGGCTGGAACTCGAAGGAACCGTGTTGATCAATGCAATGGACAATGCAATGATTGTACTCTTGAACAAATAAATGTTATGGGAGATGGAGTGCAAAATCTTATTTCTATACTTACACAAGCTATGAATCATTATGGACTTCCAAATGAGCAGAGAAGGGAACAATATTCTGTTGAGTCCTTCATGAGGCAACGTCCACCTTCTTCCAGTGGGTCTTCCGATCCACTTGTTGCTGAACAATGGATCAGTACCACTAAAAAGATATTTTCAGTTCTTCAATGTTCTGAACATGATAAAGTCATCTTAGCAGTATATCGTTTGGAAGGTGAGGCTGATCAATGGTGGAATCTTATCAAGAATACAAGGCCAAGAGATGAAATTGAGTCCATGGAATGGGACAAGTTCAAGAACTTGTTTTTCAGTAAGTACTTCCCTCGTATTCTTCGAACAAAGATGGAAAATGAGTTTCTTGAGCTGAAGCAGAAGGATGATGAATCGGTTGGTATATACGAAGAGAATTTTACAAGACTTGCAAGGTACGCATCTGGCATTATCATCCAACTTGAATGTAAAGTTGATCGATTTTTCAGTGGCTTAAAACCAAGTCTTCGAAGGGCATTAGCTATAAGTGACTTCAGTAGCTATGAAGAAATTGTGCGTTGTGCTATCAAGGTAGAAATGGAAGTTGGTGTTACATATCCATCTCATGGTTTTGACAAGAAACGAATGATGGAGTTCAAGGAGAAATCTCAGAATAATGGTGAAAAGAAGATGAATGTTTCCTTATGCACAAAGTGTGGAAAGAAGCATGGTGGAGATTGTCTTAAAGGGACAAGAAAAAGTTTTAAGTGTGGAAAAGAAGGTCATCGAGAAGCTGAGTGTCGAAGTAATGGGAAAAGTGTTTCTAATGATGTGAATAAAGAAAAGACTGCAGAGAACGCACCACCAACACTTCAATGTTTCAAGTGCAAGGAGATGGGACATTATTCCAATAAATGCCCTAATCCAAGGGTTAGTGATGATCAACATGAGCAACCACTTAAGACAAAAGACAAAGGGAAGTCACATGCGATCACTATTGGCGATGTTGAATATGAAAACGATGTGGTGGAATGATTAAGTGTTTATGTAATGGGATTCCAAAATAATGTTGTATATAGTATTGTGGAATATTGGAATATTTATGTTTTGGTCTATTGTGGTTTTCAATAATTTAATGGTACCAGTAACCATGAAAGGTTATTCAGTTATTTTTGGAAAGCAGATGATATGCGCATATTGAAGGGATAAGGAGAAAATGAAATGTTTGACTGTATTCATGAGCTCATGATTGATATAAGGACTAAGTGATATCATGGTTTGAGTATATAGAATTTTGAGGATTTTGGTATGTGGAAGGTGTTAACTTTTAACTGCATTCATGTTTTCACTAAGGTTCAATGGTTATTTAAGAGAATACATGATTAAGGCCTTTGAATGTTTGGAATGTGACCAACAAGACATATCTTATGATATATGGGGATCAACGATGGTATTAAATCTCTAATAATCGTTTTCACTATATTATGAGAATGGACTGCAGTATTATGGATAAGCCTAAAAATTGGAATGGATTATGTTGGACATAAGTTAGTATTGTTTAAGGATAGAATTTTTTTTCGATATTATTGATGGGATGTTATAGTAGTATAGCTTTAGAAAAAGGACAACCTGCAGGACGAGCGACAGCCCATCGCGTCGGACAAGGCTGTGGGAATCGAACCCACAACCGATGTGCGACTGGCCTTTATCGCCTACCACTGGCCTACGGGAAGTCCCTGTTTAGTAGAAGCTAGTTTCATTATATTAAACAGTATGATATATGAAGTATAAGTCCATTTTAGGAACCAGATATGATTAATCTCACTATAGAATGACTTATGTATATTTAATAACTTTTGCTAACGTTTTGTTTGAGACAGATGGAATGACCCATCATTCTATCACATGATCTTCTAACACTTCACGAATAACAAATTCAACTTCATTTATTTAAGAGATGAAGTGGAAATTGTTCAAGGCACAAACAACAGTGAGATTGTACCAAAATAAAGTAAGTATTTATTCTAATTCAAATTCTTCAACTTTAGGGAAACGATCTTGAAAACCAAAAATGTTGTCCTAGTGCTCTTATATCTGATTAATCAGATGGTACCTTAGATCGTCACAAATTTATGGATTTGTGATTGTTGGCTTTTCCATAGCCATGTTCTCTACCACTCTCAATCAGAACATGATGGTTAGATTTTTCTTCCATATCCATATTTTAACCTATGTAGAAACCCAATGATTAGTTTATTTGGGTAACTGTTACGTTTCATACTTTCGTTTTTAAAGTTTGGTTTTGGTATTCCTTTTTACGAGGTGGGTTTCGATGAAAGAAACTTTCGAATAGTAAACCATTTATAACCCCGACGAATTTTGAGGGCGAAATTCATTTTAAGGGGGGAAGAATGTAACACCCCGAGATTTTATGAAAACTATTTTTTTAATTTCATTAATGTCTTGTGTTATACGCTACACCAAAAGAAACTTTCACAACACACATATTTGACCTGGCTTGAATTACACGCAATCGTGACCTTCCACGATAGCGTGTGTTGTACGCAACACCAAGTTTCACTAAACAACGATATGCTATTAAAATATTATTAAAACTAGCCGTTATGAATAGTAATAACCAGTTTTTGAAATTTTGTAAATTTTATTTTTCAAAATGGACTTCATTTTTGGATTCGGAATATCGAAATTAACTTAGGGTGAAATTTTGGTAATTTTTGGATAACATTCATATTTTGATGAATAGTGGATATTACTAAATTTTAATTAAAAACAACTTTTTCAATCGAAATAATTAATAGTGATAAATTATTAATTTGAGTGGTTTTATAGTATATTTAGAATATATTTTTACAATTTAATACAATTTTGGTCATTGGATGTAATTTCACATTTAAACCAGTTATAAACAAGTGTCAATGTTTTGATAGTTATTATCTCATAAAAACACTCCTTTTGTTTTGACGACGGGAATTAATTTTTAAATTAACTAATGCAACTGATATGTTTTGAATTTGGTAAAATAGAAATCATTTTTGAGTTCATAATATCAAATATAGCTTAGGCCTAATTTTTTGGTATTTTTTTGAAAACTTTCAATTTTTGATGAATAGTGAAACCACTAAGTGGTAGTTAAAAAAATTGATTTTTTCATAAAACTAAATTTTCCCGCTTCTGTGAGTGGAATTTCAAAAATCTGTGAGACACGGTTAATATCAAGGACTAAAATGTGGTTCAATGAGATGAAAATAATTTTTGGTGAATAGTAATTTTTTACTTTTTTTTACCACGGTTAAAAGTAAATAGGGTAATTAAGGGTAAAAATGATATTATTATTACCCTAACACATGTCCTAATTCTATTGGACAAGTGTAATTCGACCAAAAACAACCTTAGGAATAAAATATGTCCATTTAGTCCCACTTGTATTAGATTATGACATTTATTATTAATTTATTTAAATAAGGGTTAAAAGAGTTAAAATCAAAGTTTATTTACTAAAATATTTTTAATATGGGGTTATACATAAGATAAATTCGACTATAAATATTCATTAGAAAGCTAAAAATATGTCCTACATAATGGTATTTTATTTGTAATTTTTAGACATTAAATAATGTAATTTATTTATGACACAACAATGATGCAGTAATTATCTTATTAATTAAATATTGACATAATTGATGTTATAAATACCCAAATAAATATAATTTGAGACTTTTTATGAATTCACCTAATTTTCTAGGTTAATATGACATGTTAGTATTGAGTTAATTAACTTTTTTCGAACTTATAATTCTGTTATGAGTTTCACAAAAATCAATTACTAAATATTGTCAAAATTGACATAAAATAGTTATTAAAACAAGTATTATATTATTAATTGTTATTTTATTCCTAAAAATCTATGGTCCGGCCAAATGACTTAGATAAGGTTATATATATTAATAATTAACAACTTGGGGTTCTTTTGGCATCTTATAGTAAGTTTATTAACCTTATAGTGAAAGAACACAAGAAGACACGGTAAAAGTAAAATTATTTAACTTAATGTTAAATCTAAATGTTAAGGTTAAAATAGAAACCTAAACTTGTCTAAATTCTATTGTATGAGAGTATTTAGAACCCTCCTCACCTTAGCCTCTAAATAAATCAATTTGGAGCTATTTAAAACCGAACATGACTTTATAATAAAATAATATTTTTAGTTTTTCCAAAGGAGCCCCTCTCCTCCCTTATAAAAGGGCACATCCTCCCTCTCTTCCTCACACAACATTGAGCCTTCAAGCTCGGCCAACCCCTGCCCAAATCTCTTCTCCACTTCCCTAGCAACATCCTAGAGGTTCTGACCTTCCTCAAAGACCAATTTTAGTGCCCTACGAGGAGGTCTCAAAGAGGCGCTTCAAAGAAGAGGTAATTTCCGTTACCAATTCTTTCACCTTTATTTCTTCTTCCACTTCTTATTCTTAGGTTGTTTCATTATGAAGTAATAACATCAGTATCACTCATATACTGATATGTAATTATAAGTATAAAACAATCCTAATTCACCATCTATCCATCCTACGGAAAACGAAATCACCGCGTGTGCGTACGTACGGAATACCGTCTCCACGACGCGATGAGATTCATTCTCCATGTTAACCATTTAAGAATGATTATAATGTATATATAAGAAATAATAATGAAATATATGACATTATAAAGCTACTGGATTTATGTATATATGTATTTCATCTACTTACTTCCATTCAAGACAATAAGGAAAGGAAAACAGCGTTCATGCGTACGTACGGACTACCGTCTCCATGAATGGTGTGTTTCATTTCATTTATATATTTATTATATATATATATATAGAATATATATGATATATAAATCATGTTTTATATTCTGGCAGTAAGTAAATCATGATATAAGTAATAATAATGTCAAGAACAACAAGTCCAAACACATACGATAAATGAAACGATTTTACCCAAAACTCTTCTTTAACATGGAATTTACAAAAGAACGGGTAATATAAAGTCATAAGTGAACAATATATGATATAATAATAATGAATATTATTCTTTAATAAGTTAATGAAATTATTTAAATCATTATACAGGAAGTTCGGACACTTACGAAGCAAATCAGACTTAAGGTAAGGGAAATATCACAATCTCACTTTTATCCGAGATTGTTTTTACTTTGGTAATTACTGGGGTGTATTTTATCATCCGCATCCATGTTCCCTCAATATGTAATATTATTTCCATCCTTCTACAATAGTTTATATCCTATTTTACCCTTCGGTGAGTTTTTAGTAAAAGATATGAAAGGAATCTTTTGTCGTTTTTCGTATGAGGTACTTTTTGACTTTTCCGACAAAAGTACGAAGAATGTTTTTTAACTTATACAACATGAATGGATTTTTAAAACATTATTTCCAAGAAACTTCCTTTACAAGTTTTAAATTTTATTTTTAATCAACTTCTATTATTTTATAATTGTACGACATGTTAAGAAAGGAAAAGTGTTTTTGAAGCAGAATGGATATTTTCCTCAAGAATAGAGTTCAAGTGTTTTATCAAGATTATTTTCCATATAAGATAATAAAGGTTTCTGTTTTTATCCCTATTGTTACATTGATTTGATTATGTTATGATGGAATTATTTTCATGAATTCCTTTATCGTATATGAATTTTTTTATGATTTCATGATATTTAAGATTCCCATTTTTATTACATTGGTTATGAAATGATGTATGATTTATTATTTAGTGGAACACATAAGAATGGTATCATTATGAGATGGGTGGGACCTATATCTCCCTCCAATGCATTGGGTAAAAATTTTATATCTCATGAGATAGACATTGATGGAATGGTAGGTTATACCGGTTCAGTGAAACAGGACTGAAACGAGGGTCACTCGATTCAGAAATGGACATTGTCTACTAAGATAGTCTTGGCAATGAGTCTTGACTAACAAGAAATGATTCTCTATGATTATGTGTGTATGCCACAAAGTTTAATGTTTTAAGTTATGATTATTGTGAATACATTTCACTGCCATGAGTTATCCCAGGTTATGAAATTATGATCTCTTTTTCAGGTTAATATTTCCAAAAGTTATGTTCTTATGAATATGATGTGATTGATTTTTTTCTTTTGTTTACCCTTACTAAGCATTTGAGCTCACCCTTTTATGTTTTCTTTTCCCCAGGATATAAAGAAAGGTTTTAGGTAAAAAAATGGAAGATCTTTATGGGAGATATTGAAGATCTTTCACCACGATTAGAAGATTACGTTCCAAGTTTCCAAAGACACTAAACTATTACGGTCCTTGTGTGTGTGTTTTTGTAAGGTACTAAATATTCCGAAAATGTAATGTAATGTCCATGTACGTCAGGCTTTGGGTCTCCACAAGTATAACATGTTCCACAATTTAAAATAAAACAAAGGATAATCCCAACATCCCAATATCCTACTCGGTAATTTGAAATCATGCTCCATCCTATAAGTATCCAATCATGTGTTGGAACCTATATGCTTCGCTTTGTCAATACATTCAACCATGTAATATACTCCGGGTCCCAAACGGCACCCGGAGAGGGTGTGAGATAAATCTTATTGGGACACCACCAATGTTGTCTATAACATCCTTTTCAGGTAATGTAATATATCATTGTACATTGATGCATATATAATGTAAAGAAAACAATACAATGAAACCAAATACACATGTACCTGCTTCATCCCTTGGATGGTTTCTAAACATGTAACGAATTCATTAATTAAGTAATTACCATTTAATGTTAATTAGTCTCACGAGGCAAAAATAGCACGGAAATCACCTTGTGATTGTAAAAGTAGAGAAGGTCCGAAGACATGACAGGGAAACCTAACAAGATATCTAGTGAGGGAGTTCCAGGGTAATATCCAAGGTAACCTAAATCTCATGGAATGTATGTTTAATAGTATCTGGGTCTAGATAGGGGGTAATATTGTAATTCAAGGTGCGTAATCCAAGGCATTCCACAAAAATACCCCTACCCAGTCAAAGGTGATCGACTAAGGTAAAATGAGGCTCAACAAAGATAGGGCCCAATGGGATTTCACTATGGAACATACTAGTCAATGCTGGATCCATTGATTATATCTGACGTATCATGTAATAATGAAAATGTCCCAACAGTAGTATATTCCGCATATGAGAAATAGGCTTGAATGGGATTCTTGGTGGGTATCAACCTAAGAAAACCACATCCCTGAATCAAAATGGGTTTCTCGAGACCCACTGTATTATCCTCCCAGAATCCTAGGTATGCTCGAGTCAGTCCATTCCTATTTTATATTATAATCATTTAAAAATTCATTTTTATCATTTCTTTCCTTCTATTAGAGTTTATTTTCCATGTAGAGTTGAAACCATTATTTTTTTTCTAAGCCTTGTCTTCTATTAGTGTAGATAGTCCATGTAGTGTTGCAACAATCTAATCATGTCTTTATTAGACATTAATTCATAATCAATTATTGAGGTCCACTCCTCAACCTTCCATAAACATGGAAAAGTGTGCTACGAACATGTAACCATTATTCAATCACATTTGATAAGGCTATGATATATACTTAGTATACTTTCCATTTCATGTTTAACATTTAATAAATCATTTATAAACACTTACCATAGTTGATTTAAGTGGTGATCTTACATTGTTCAAGGAATCTTGAAATTATCATTAATAATAATACATTTATTACAAGAAGGATAACATTTAAGAAGGTCATGCAAAGGCACACTTGAATGGTTCCTCAAATGTGTCAAAACACTAAAAACCCAATCATGGAATAACCTTCGACATGATGAAGATTGTATTCTAGGTGTAACCACTAACAACTAATCACATATTTGGAAAGAGCATAACCAAACAAATCTTACAAGTATAACCATGTAATGTAAATTTAAGAAACAATATCCAATGAAAATTGTAGCCCCCACATGAACATTCCAAAAACAACTAACCTTAGAGAAAAGTTATAGAACACCCACCTTTGTTTTGTACGATCCATATCCTTCGGTAGAGGCCCTTGATTTTACTCAAATCAGATTAGATCTATGAATAGTTGAAAAATTTTCACATGGTGATATATAGGTTGGGAGTAAAAGAGAAGAATAAGTGATAAATAGGAATCGAGTACTATTTGTTGTGAATTCAACATGATGACCAGAAGATCGATCGGATATCAGGAGAAGGAGATCTCTTGATTCAATGTATAAATCTTAAAAAATATCCAAAATGAGAGAATATTAGGTCTTTTAGGAATAAACTATGATTTTCAAGGAAGGGGATACTTAATTTGATCATTATGGGAAAAACTAGAAAATTACCTGAAATATAGCATGTGCACGACGTGCCCACGCGGTTTTTCAAACTTTTCGCAAACCATGTGGAACGGTTCTATCCAAAATATCATCCTCCACACGGTTTGATCAAACTGTGTGAAATCCATGAACGGGTACATGGGAAAAAGGGGAACACACACAGTTAAGCTGCATAGTCATGCGGCAACCATGTGGGGTGGCTCTGTTCGACAAAACTCCATCCATATGGTTTACTCTACATCATGCACAATGACTATTTTCTCAAAAAATAATGGTTTTGAGTTCAAAACATTCCCTAGACACCCATGAAACCTTTACTAACTCATTAGGAATCTATATGAGGTCTAAAGTAAGAATTCAGACTGAAAATTAAAAGATCCATTCCTGAGTGAAAAACTGGGTTCTTACTGTCTTCCCCGATTAAAATAACTCACCCCCCAAGTTCTCCTTCCAAGGGTAAAGAAACAATGCCAAAGAACAACTATGGAAAATGATCACATACATCGTCTTCCCTCTCCCAAGTCTCGTCTTGTACTCCTTTGTGCGGCCACTAAACCTATACGATAGGGACATACATTCCTTAGAGAATGTTCGTGCTTCGGTCAATGATCTGTGCATGGTACTCCTCATAGGTATCATCAACATCTAACTCAACATCCTTGGGTTAAAATGTATGATACATGTCAGCATGATATTGGAGAAGTTGGGATATGTGAAAGACGTCATTCATGGCATAGTACCTCTGGGGTAGTAATAACTGATAGGCTACCTTCCTGACTCTCTATAATCTCAGACCGCCCGACATAACGAGGAGAAAAAATTCCCTACTTCCTTAACTATACAATCCCTAGACTGGGTGATTCACAAAGGAAAACACAATACCCAACCTCAAACTCAAAATATTGTCAACAACTATCAGCAAAATGTTTCATTCCCGATTGAGCAACAATCATACACTTCCTGATCAGTTGGACCAGTTCAGAAGTCTCCTGAACGAGATGAGGACCTAGTAGGGCTCCCTCACTATCCTCTAGCCAACATAAGGGTGAATGGAATGGCATACCATATAAGTCCTCAAAAATATCCATCTGGATCGTCATTTGAAAACTGTTACTATTATAGAACTTGATGAGAGGTATATGCTTCTCCGAAGAACCACTGAAATCAAGAATTAATTCTCAGAGCATATCCTCTAGAACATGTATCGTCCATTCTGATTGTCCATTGGTCTAAGAGTGAAGAGTTTTTCTTAGAAGTACCTGAGTCCACATAGATTTTTTTAACCCTTTGTTGTCGTATGATATCACAGACATACATTCATCCCAACTCATCAACTGAGAAATTGTCTTGTTTATAGATGAAGTGGGAATATTTCGTTAGTCGGTCAATAACTGCCCTGATAGAATTGCTACCCCTCAATGACCTGGGTATAACGACTACAAAATACATATATATACATTCTCATTTCCATTATAGGACTGGAAGTGGTTGTAACAATAATGTGGGTCCTTGGTTCTTTACATTCACCTACTGAGAGGTGGAACACCATGTGATGAATCCTACAATCTGACGTTTCATTCCAGGTCACCAATACTGTTGTTAGATATCTTGATACATCTTCGAGATGCCCAGATGAACTGCACATTGAGAATTGTAGGACTCTTTCATCAACTCCTCCCTCATATTTGTAGGAACCCAGATACATCCATGTAGACGTAGGATGTTGTCTTTAAACACAAACTAATTTGGTGGTGTGTTTCTTCATGAGATACTCTCACATGGAATCAAACATTCAGTATTTGAAAATTGGATACTGTTAACCCTCTCAATGTCATAAGAGGTAACTGTTAAGGCTGAGAGGTAAGACTGCTTGTGAATATCATGAATCTCTAAGTGAAGTTCCGAAAAGAGTTCCATTTACTTCCATTCATCATTGTCTTCTTGTATTGCCTCAATTTATGTTTTTCGACACAATGAAGCAGCGAACACATGACCCTTTCCAAGCATACATGCATGTTAAAAATAGAAGGATTTTTTATATTTGACCCATATCTTCTTTTTGAGGTTCAAGTCATGCTGAGAAAAGATATACTTGAAGCTTTGTGATCTGTAATGACCCCAAAGAGATCACAAAATAGATAATGTCTCCAGCTCCGTAAGGCATGGACAACTGCTGTTATCTCGGGTCAGGCATCAGGTAATTTCTCTTATGAGGCCTCAACTACTGTGATCCTTACACATTTACTTTTTCTCCATATGTCAACACTACTCCATGTCCAATCCCTGATGCATCACAGAAGATGATATAACATTTACCTAGATCAAGACCAATTAGAATAGGTTCTGAGACAAGCATCCCTTTCAGCACATGAAGGGCTTTCTTGCAAGATTATTACCATATGAACTTAACTCCCTTATATTTATGTGTAGTAAGAGATGATTCAAGATGTGAAAAGTCCTGTATGAAAATCTTGTAATAACAATCCATCCCCACGAAACTTCATATATCAAACATGTTCTTGGGTTTCTCCCAGTAACTATATCACTAACCTTTTCAAGGTCAACATAAAATCCTTATTTTGAGATAATATGGACAAAAAAATAGGCATTTTAGATCTATAATTCACACATATAAAATCATGGAATAAATATGACACTATCTCAATGTAATTAGAATGATATTATGGTGTTTGGTATGGATGTTAGGAGTGATAGAATACACCAAGATGTCGTCCACAAATACGATGAAAAACGAGTACAAATAGGGGTGGAAAACCCAATTCATCAAAGCAATGAAAATTATAGCCATGTTTGTAAGACCAAACAACATAACAAGATACATATACAGACCATACCCACTACATAATTATATATGAGGTATGTCTAATTTTTTTACTCACACATAACGATAACTAGATCTCATGTTGATCTTAGAATGATCTTTTTCTCCTAAAAAATGGTCGAAGAGATCATCTATTCAAGGAAGAGGATACTGGTTCTTGACTGTAAGATGGTTCAACCTTCTATAATCTATGAATAGACAATTTTTTCCATCTGAATTTATAGAAAAAATCATAGGTGAACCCCAAGAGGATGTAATTGGCCATATATATCCTTTGGCCTCTAGGTCCTCTAACTAACGCTTGATCTCTTAAAGAACAGTGGGTTCCATTCTATATGGACAAATGGACACTGATGCTACTCCTGGAACAAGATAAATTGTAAAATCTACCACTCTCATAAGAGGTATGATAGAAAATTCATCTGGTGAGACATACCTAAAATGATATACTATTGGAGGGAAATCAGTTTAAGGAAATACATGATATTCCATGAAAATATTTTCAATATGGGTTGTCATTCCACCTAGCCCATGTTACTTTGGTCCAGCTCTCCTATCTGGGACATCCAACTCACCTTTGAATAGATAAATGATGCCTTCTATTGATGAAAAATACACCATATGGTGATAGAGGTCTACAAAGTCATGAATGTGGACTAGCTAGTCATTCCTAAGATTGACATCGATGCACTTCATCTTGAGAACAAAGGGATTCTACCAGAATGGGTAACTTCCTACCTCAAGAGGATAGTCCTTGCATTGGTGCATTCCCTCTGTTCGTATTCCCTATGGTGTTTTGAGGGTCATTACTCCATAGTGATACTGTTTCTATAGTCATAGACTTTCCATGATAAATGTAGAAATGAATATGTTTGAAGAACTGGTATAAAACCAAAAAGAGACAATAGTAGGGGATACTGGAACAGTACGTCGTATTATATATGGTCATGTGACCTGATCCTATGGTATCAGTTGTAATGCATCAAACTAACATAATCCACTGGCCTATATAATAGATGGATTTCCATGATCATGACTACACTATTGGTGTTACTGGTGATCAGGGATCTGACTACCATGACCTAGACCTCCTCCTCATCCAGACCTGCCAGTGCAATTCCAACATCCCACCAAATGCAGTGCGAAATAACTCACTCTGGAAAGTGGTGCTACCATAGATCCTTTCCCACTCAATGTAGCTGGAATGGTCCTGAAAAATAATTGACGGTGACCATACAACTGCAATCTCGACACTCTATAGGGTATCTCTCACATTGGGGAATTTTATTCCCTGTCCTTCCACACTGATGAAACACCACATAGCTAACAAACTAGATACTCTAGTTTCCAATTCCTTGTCAAAAAACATAAAGGAAATGTTTTCATCCCTCAAAAAAAGTTCTTCCCTAACACAGAACAGGTCCTTTAAACCTAGTAAATGTATCATCCCTCAGGTTATGCTCAGTGATATGGTTCTAATCAACTTTTTCAAAAAATCTAGGAAGGAGAAATACATTCACCTATGTTTGGATGGCGTACCGAATCCCATCCTAAAAACATCTAGCTCACGAAACCTCATCATCAGATAAAAGATGTGAAAAGAGTTTTAAATTTGTGAAACATGATTAATACTCCATAACTAACATAGAACCATTCTTTAGATGCATGAACTCTCTGAATTTGTCTTCCATCAGTGCCTGAGGAATGAACTGATCCTAGAAGGCAGTCTAGAAGTCGACTAATAACATGCCATGATGATGACGGGACTGGGTAACCACTTCCAATCAAAGATTAAATGAATCCCTAAGCTTATATGAAGTAATCATGAATCTCCAAACAAGATTTTATTCAAGATTATCAATGATAGATAAAATGGACTTTAGAAAAAACATGGCAGCCTAAGAACTGACATCCCCGTAAAAAGTAGGAGGATGTTGCTATTGAAGATAATGGGTTAGATCAACCATTGTTGGTGTATGCCATGGATATCCTTGCATGGACTTCATTAGAAGTAAGAAACTATCATGGACTTGAGAATCAGTTATCAGATCAGGTACAGTAGTCGGTGCCTCTAGTAGAACATCTTAAAGTATGACTGGCGGATCAGGTCCCACCATGTGTAGAACATGGTCATCACCACCCTCACAGAAAACAACATGAGGTGTTGTGGTGTAATTTGTCTAAAAATTCCATGCAACCACCCCATAATATGCATAGAATCATATGATAGCATCATTATCAGAAATTGAATGTATGAAAACTCACTACCCAAGGCATAATACCCTTTACTTCCTGTATAGATAGAAATGAATTGGTAGGTTCTCATGGATATGTTTCATGTCATTTTGTCGCTAATTCATATATTCACTACATTACCATTAATAAGAATGACAAGGCGGGATAAGGATGTGAACCAATTCATTTTAAATTTCAGGATTCACATCGTAATGGATATCCATTTCTAATGAATTAGTACCCATACTCTTATCACCAGAAACAAAAACCATTTATTTATAGTATAATGGACCGAATCAATAAATTACTCATCCCAACCCATCAGGACCCATACACCTCATGAATTGATACATGAAATCATTCAATCGCAACCAATAATAATACATGTACAATCATCTATCACAACATCACTCAACAATCACAAGCATGTCAAGCAATGCTAAACACTGAAATGCACTAATACAGCTTGGTAATATGCATGTCATATGCATTCTATGTGACTATAATGAGGCATGTAGAAATTCTTCTTTCCCATATATCATCAGGCCATGGATAAAAGAAATACTCAAATTGAAAAATAATCAACAACACCACAAATCATGTGGAACACCCAATAGGGAAATAATATAAAAATTAATAGGAAAAAATCAGAATAACAATTATAATTTAGCAAACATGGTTTTTACCCTAAACATGGGTTTGTGATGCCCAAGCATTACTTATGACAAAGTCCCAAGAGTTCCTATTTTCAAATCTATTTTCATCAAATAGTAATGTTAGAAATGAAACCAGCCTTTGATACAACTTTGTGATGAACCATACCTAGATGCCACTTAATGGGTGCCCCGATCCCAGTGGGCCACATGGCCTCAAGTGCATATTCCCAAATTCTATAGGCTGTCGACTTTCAGCGACGTCCTAGGGTTTTTTTGTTGGAATAATATGACCTCATTAGTATATTGTAGTGTAGAAGAAGGAATATAATGGAATAGTAAGTAGAGGATGCAATATAAATGATATAAATAAACATTTGAAGTAAATTGATGTTATAGATAAACAATAATAAAAATAAATTTATCAACCAGAAGAATGATGATGTAATTTCATGTCACTGGAAAACTAGAAAGGAGGGATACAAGATAACAGGCATAACATGATCCCCAATGAAAAAGAAAATAAAGGCTACTCCATGAATCCCAAGACCCAAATTGGTCATCTGTTGTCAAGCTCCATCGTATCATCATGAAATCATGGGTTGGAATCTCTATGCCTTCCTTTGTCAATTACTACAACCATGTAATATACTTTGGGTACTAAATGGTTCTCAGAGAGTGTGTGAGATAAATCTCAATGGGCCACCACCAACTATGTCTATAAAATTCAGCCTGTTTAATGAAATATAGTATTGTGTAGGCATGCATATATAGAGTAAATAAAATTGTATAGTGTATCTAAATACCCAAGTACCTACATAAGCCCATGGCTAGTGTCTAAACCTGTAACCGGTTTATTAAAAAATTAATTACCAGTTAATGTTAAAATTTCACATGAGGTGCAACTATCACTGATATAGCATCTTGATAGTATAAGCTGGGAAGGTATCAAGAAGTAACAAGGAAACCTGACAATATATCCAGTGAGGGAGTTCTTGGTTAACAATGAATGTAACACAAATCTCACAGAATGATAACCCTGTAGTATCTATGCCTAGCTAAGGGTTAAGATTATAGTCCAAGGAGCATAATCCAAGAATTTCTAAAATAAGACACCTACCAATTCCAAGGTGATTGACCAAGGTAAAATAGGTTTATGTAAAGACAGGTACTTATGGGATTTCACCATGGCACTTACTAGTCAATGTTGAATCCAATGAGTGTATTTGAGGTATCATGTAATAATGAAAAGTACCCTACAGTACTATACCGGGCATCTGAGTAATCGACAAGAACAAGAGTCTTGGTGGGTATCAACCTAAGAAAACTGCATCCTTGAATAATAATGGGGTTCCCAAAACCCCAGGTTTTCTCTTCTCAAAATCTAAGGTGAGATCAATTCAGTCCATTCCTATTTGATATTATAATCGTGTAATAATTCATTTGGTTCGAGTCTTTCCATCCATTTGTGTGATAGATCAAACATAGTTGAAACCATTATTGTTTGTCCAATCAATTCCTTCCTTTAGTTTTGATAGGCCATGTAGCATGTAAAATATTTATTCGTGTTTTTATTAATCATTAAGACATATATAATTAATGAGGTTAACTCCTCTACCATCCATCAACATGGAAAGGGGGTTTTTATACATGTAACCATTATTCAATCCCATTCATTAAGGCAAAGATATATATTTAGTATACATGCCATTTTACAGTCCACATTTAGTAAATCATTTGGAAGAAATTCTTATAGGTGGTTCAAGTGGTGAGTATACATGGTACATTCCATCATGAAATTTTTAATAATAACAATCCATTTATTATAAGAAGGATCACTTTTAATAGATTCTATCAAAGGTAAAACAGAATAGTGCCTCAAATGTTTCATACTAATAAAAACCCAATTAGAGAATAACCTTATAAATTAGGTAGATTGAGTTGTAAGTGTAACCACTAACAACTAATCACATATTTCAAAAGATAATAACCATAAGATTATAACATCTATAACCAGGAAATGTAAATTTAAGAAATAGTTTCCAACAAAACTGGTTGTCCCCACACAAATATTCCTAAAATGAAAAACATTAGGGAAATGTTATAGAACACCCACCATGGGGTTGTAAAATCTTTATCCTCCCGTATCAGCCCTTGACGTTCCTCGAATCTGATTATACCTATGAAAATTTTAAAAACACTAACATGGAAATATATAGGTATAGAGTGAAATATAATAAGAAAAGCTAAAGTGGACTCAAGTATATACAGTTACACATCTGACGTGTTAAACAGAATCTCGATCGGATGCTGGATGAATGAGATATCTTGATTCCATGTTTAGATCATCAAAAAGATCCAAAATTAGATATAATTAGTTCCATAACGCATAAAATCAGATCAAGCAGGAAGGGGTGAATCAATTTGATCATTAAAGGGAAAAACTAGAAAATTACCCTAAAAAATATCTTTCGCACAGTTTTTCCGCATGGTTTGTCAAACCGTGTGCAAACCATGTAGAATGGTTCTTCCCAAAATCACATAATCTATAATGTTTGATAAAAACATGATAATTCCATCCATGAGTACCTGAGAAAATGGAGAACTCTCACGATTAGGTCACACGGCTGTGCGCCATCCGTGAGAGGTGGCTCTGTCTGAAAAAACACCATCTGCATGGTTTGGAAAACCGTGTAGAAATATTGCATGGTTTCCTATAAACAATGAATATTGTGTATTTTCTACACAAATATGGGTTCTGAAATTCTAACAAGCCCCAAACACCTATGTAGCCTTTAATAACTCATAAGGAATCCATATTAGGTCCAATATAATGATTTAGAGTGAAATTTAATGGTTCCATAACTGATTGATACACCAGATTCTTACATAATCAAAATTTATAAAATTATAATAAATAAAATAAATATGCAATAGGTTCTTAATTAAAGAATTAGTTAATCTAATTATATTACCTCGGACATTATGTGAAACTACATAATGCTTTTTAACATAAGGTAAAGGATCTCCCCTAAAATCCCAATTATCTTTGGGTTACACTTTCTCTCTATTATCCCTAATTCATTTATTCATTATTCCTATATAATTCGTCTATATTCTAAGTGTATGTACTATAAATATTTATTTAGATCAATTCAACATTATTTTATAGATAATTACATGTTTTAAAAGTATCCCTTCTCAATTCTGCTCTATAAGAAATCCTAATTAAAGTGAACTTCACCATTTTTAACCATTTTTCATGTACACTCCAAAATCTATTTTGGACTACCATCGTTTTTATGAACTCTCTCATTTTTAAGAAAAAAATTTTTTATATAATTACTGATTTTTTATAAAAATTTATTACATTTTTACTCTTTAATGACTCATTATTCTTTTACATAAATGGGTACTTATGCAGCACATCCAAAATGTTACCTAACCACTAAATTTCATTTTTTAAATTTTCTTGGGAATGATTAATAGTGATACATTATTATTATTTCCTTTATTAATATTAAATAATTACAAAAATATATTAATTCATTGAAAATAATATGATACATCTTTTTGTTATGCCTTATGAAATTTTTATGAAACACATTTTGTTCCTAGGGTCACTATAATGATTATACATTATGTTAGATTCTTCACATGGAATGCATGTCCATATATATGTTATTATAGTTACACCTAGATAGTTCTCTGATTCATTTGGTAATGTTTAGTCTCATAAGATATCATGTATGTTATTAGAGTGTAAAATTAATACATTTTGGGACTTTGAATGCCAAGTGATATAGTCATTGAAGCAAGACTTGACTCAAGTTTATGTCATGCTATATTTTTCTCCCACACTTCTATATTTCCAGGTTGATATGATTCCATATTATGTATGATATGCCTATAAATTTTTTCCATGTTCCACTTTTATCATGTTTTAATGTTATCCCTTTTGACTCGTGTTCTTTACTTCTTTTCCATGATTATTCCCTTACAAAAATTATAATCTCATCAATGTTATCTCTATATTCCCTATGTTATCTTATGCTATTACAGAATCTCAAACGGAGTTAGGATATCATTTTTATTATTAATAAAATATGTTTTGTTTTTTATTCATGTTTTCTAATGATATATGTAGTCTTACAAAGAAACTATAATTTTTTATCCTTGATTTTTACTTTGTGGATAATTATTCTTCAAATCATGTAATAATATATGTAAAAGGAAATGGTTGTTATAGTATTTATAAGTGCGTGATCTAGTTAATGTTTTTGGTATTATTACTATAATAATTTTGTGATAAACCTAGGGATAATTCAATCACGTAGTATAACCTTATTAATACGTAGGGAATCATATGTTAGGTTAAATTTTTCATTTATAATTTATACCCTTAGAGTTTAATGTTATATTTTTAAATGGCCATTCGAGATCAATTAAAGCATGCCTTGTTTCTCTCTATTTTCATAATGGAAGGATATAGGATAACTCATTATAATAACCAATGTTATAGACATTGTGAATATTTCCATAATAAAATTTCAAATTTGATAAGAATGAGAACATATATCATCTTGAAATTACTAGATCAACTTGCTCAAGTTATGAATAAAAACCTGAATCATATGGAACAACCTCATTATCATAATCAAGAGAATGTTTCAGTCAAATCATTTATGTGAAAAAGTCCACCTATATTTATTTTATTTTCTGATCCCCACACCATAGAACAATAGATTAACTTTATTGATAATAAATTATCTATCCAAGAGTGATCAGAAGAAGGGAGAGTCATACTAGCAGTCTATAATTTCTATGGGGAAGCCGGTCAGTAGTTGAAACAGATAAAAATATAAATGTATTAGGAGGAAGTGTTTTCCATTGATTTGGAAGGATCAAGAAAATATATATCTATAAATGTATTTCCTGAACTCTCTGCCCTATGATGGATATGAATATCCTCTGACTAAAGAAAGATAAATTTGAATATATTGATGGAATACGAGGAAAACACTACATGATTTTCCTTCTACACCTATTTATTTTTCATGAACCCCAAATAAAAGGTGGATATATCATTATTGTATTAATACCATGTTTACGAAAATCCTTAGTGGTTTGAGAATTTGAACATTTTGAGAAAATTTTCTATTTTTCCCTAGAGGATGATATGAATATTGGTGAATCAAAATGGTATCACGGGATAAGAGTTAAAAAGTGGAAGATAAGGTTTAATATAGTAGGATCTATAGATAAGTCTTATGAATAAAACAAAACAAAACTTCCCACCTATTAATATTGTGAAAAGAATCATCCACGGAACTATTTAAGGGAAACCAAGAGATGCTTTAATTTTTGAAGTGATGGTAATGAAGATAATTATTTCAAAAGTTATTTGATGAATCACACTAATGTGGAAGAATAAGTGGAGGTTCAAATCAAAACTCATCATGTAGTGTAGTGTTTCAATTTCAAGTAACATGGGTATTATGTGAGCTGATTCCCTCATCCACTGTTTTTTGGAGGAAATCAATAAAAACAACCTCCAAGGTAGACGTGATGGGAATATTCGATCACTGCAATTGAGGTGGTTCCCAACCATGATGTGGTGATAACTATTATAGGTATTCAATATATAGTAACCAATATAATAATCATTTATTGTTATATAAATTCTTTTATATCATTCTAGTTTAGTATAACTATTCAAATCTAACCTCAAAATATGAATTTTGGGTTATCTATAGGATCATTGAATGGGGAAATTACTATATCTAAAGTGTAAGACTCATCCTGAATTTAATGTTTTTTGACTGAACCTCCTTTTAATTATTATTGTACATCCTTTTGTGGATTATGATGTTATATTTGGAATGGATTGGAAATCTTTAGACAAATAGAACATCATCTTTCAGGATAGGGATATCACTCTTCCCATTCAGAGGCGTCCATATAGATGCAGAAATTCACCGAAGGCCTCAGACTAAAAGTTGGTGAAAATCGAATGTATATTTCAACTAAATGAAATGGTATGGGAATGGTCAAATGGATGTGAAAAAAATCAGAGAAGATCTTGTACTGCTACCCCATGACGCATAAAATTCAGTGTATAAGATATTTTTTAGGTGCCGCACAGAATGTTCTGTGCTGCCGATATACAAATTGGGTTTTACTCACATGCCAAATTCTGGGCACCCATAGTGGCTCCCAGTCGCCTATAAAGATAAGGGATCCCCCTTGCTTATAGGCTGAAGAATTAAAACCGTCTACCTTACGCACAATACACCTCTTCCCGGCATAAAAGATTACTTTCAGGTACAAGATTCTTCATGACATGTTTCCCAGGGGTGCTCCTTCATGTGAAACCCCTTGGGTTTGACCCTTGCTTGGGTCCCAGATTTTTTGGTCAGTTGCACGTGATTCCATTTTTATATGCACAAACCATGGAAGCTTGTGTGTAAAACCTCCTCCAATTGTGTGCCCACCTCTTTTCTCTGCATACCCTGGAATTTTTAACGCACCTTCTCCCTTTTGAGCACATATTTCTAGAAACCACCCCCTCCCCCCTTACCTGCAATCCTCACATGTGCTCTTCATGGGTTGTCCACCCCCTAAGGTGACATGTCCAAGCCCCAATTTTATGTAACATCTCTATCGTACACACTCTTATCCTGTACCACCCTCCAGGTTTGTATGATGATATTTCAAGGTCCCTTGGGAGATGTTTCACATTGCATTTCTTGGCCTAATGCTTATTCACATGGCACGTTAATGTAAATTTATTCTTCCAAAGTCACGCTAACATGGTCTCCTGAGTGGATCATTTCAAAACACCCCAACACAACAACATTCCTGGTGCCTTCCCTTATCAAGTGTTAAAGTGTGTCAGTTATGTATGTTCTAGGGGTGTGGAGTGAACCTAACTCACATGAGATGCATGATGTTAAACTGTCAAGCACCCTCATCCTCATCACATGACGTTAAACTGTGGCCTTGCCTCATGCAACACACATGGGGTGCCCCTTCTTGGGAATTCTCTAGGACTACTTATCTCCACGGGTGTGAGATCTTCCTCATATTTAATTAGATTCTTTCTGCTGGAGTGGAGACTGTATGTGGGGAAGGGAAACCATTTTGTTTTAAGCCCTAGCCTTTATTGCAAGAGGTAGAACCAATGCTCCTCCTTTCTTCTTCACTTCCAAATAATAGAGGCTATATGGGGACATAGAACTTTGTTACCCCATCCCTCTCCCTCTGGGCTTTTTTGTCGTTGGGACTCCATCCATGAGTAATTTCCAATCTCCATCACTCTAGGGTTTTAACCACGCGTAATCCCCTTTTTACTCATTCGGCCACTAACCACATTTAACCACCACTCCACATCCAGTGGAATCACCATTCGTAATGTGATCATCAGATCTTTGCTACCTCTTGTTTCTCCCACTGAACATGAATCATATGGGCTATGTGTAAGCATCGAACATGGAATCCCTCCCAGTCCACCTCTATGTGTAATCCCTAATCCTCACTCCATAACTACATAGACATTGATCACTTCCATGGAAAGGTATATAGGAAGACTCCCTGAGTATCAAGCCTGAAACCTTCTTGTCTAAACCCCATCATGTTGTTTCACCTTCATCACGTATGATGTCAAATTGTATCATCACTCCAAAACTATGTGGAATTTGATCCTTTTAAACTTTTAGGGTATATAGGATGCCTCCCTGAGGTCCAATCCCAACAACTGTCGGTCTGAACCATGTCAAATCAGTTCACCTTCATCTCGTATGACATAAAAACTATATGCACCATTTCTTCCCACATGATTCTAAACTATACCATTTGAAAATCTGTGGGATTTGATCCTTGTATCCTATACATGGTACATAAGAAGCCTCTATAAGGTCCAACCCCAATCTATAGTAATCCATCGTGTTCCCCAATCGATGGTAAGTCGTTGTGTTCCCCAATCATTAGTAAGTTGTTGTGTTCCCCAAATTGACAGTTAGTCATTGTGTTCCCCAATCAATGGAAAATTTTTGTACCCCAAACAGTGGTAAGCCTTTTGAAACCTGACCATAAGTAAGGAATTGTTACCCCCACTAGATTTTAATCCATTTTAATAGGAACTACATCTGTTTAACTCCTTACTCTTAGATAGGGTACATAAGAAGCCTCTTTAAGTCTCAACCGCAAACACCGGTAATCTTTGGTGTCCCCCATATTGGGACCCACATCTATTGTCCACCCCTTGCGTGTCAGACTAACCCGGGCTTCTAACCACATGTAATCCCCATGCATGTTGATGGTTTGATGTCCTTTATGCACACCGAATTCCATACACCAATCCTGAACTATGTAGACTTTGATTCGCTACCACAATGATATGTAAGAAGCCTCCCTAAGGTTCAAGCCCATCACTCATGTCCTATCGTTGCCTCTCTTCCTCGAGCCTATGTTTCGGGAAGGTCATGCCCCAACCCATAGGTTTAACTTCATTTGGATACCATCTGTGTGTCCATTATTTTGGGTCATGTCCCCAGGTGTCCCATCACCCCACCGAACTACGTGGACTTTGATTTGCTGCCAAACTAATATGTAGGAACTCTCTTTAAGGCTCAAGACATTCATCACCTTCGCCCTCATGACGGTTAAATATCAATATCTATCCACTCTCAACCATCCATATCCATCATGATTCATACCCGGGCTGCCACATCCTAGTGAGATCATATCCCCCACATTCGCGCTTCTCCTTGTAATAATCGAGTAACTAACCACACATTGGCCCTAGAATCAGCAATCCCTCATGGGGATTCACCCATATGATCCCCTCCTGTCATTGTTCTGATTAGTTTGATCCATCTCTGCTAGACATTATACTCATGGAATACCCAGTGTTAAACAAGGTAAACTGAGGAAAACATTAGAGACATGCCTATGGCATAAAATTCCCTGCATTCGACGTGGGATTCCTCAGGATTCCGCACCCTTGAGAAGACCTTTCATAAAAGGTAGAAACCCAAATAAACATGTGTACCAGTCTCCAGACACTCCAAATATGTCCAATGTGGCTACAACCACAATTCAAGATTTCTTTCTAGAATGGAACCCATGGAATGTCCTAATAGAAGCAGTGTAATTTATCGGAACATATAGAGACATGACACCGGGAAGAGTTTTAGGAAAAATGTATTATGTCTCTAAGGGAGACCCAGACAAGGCAATGAGTTCTGAGGAGGAATCCATTGAAGAATGAACTGACATACCATAATCCCATATCTATAAAGGAAAAAACATCCCTGAATAATCCATAGATATCGTTTCCCAATGGAATGTGGGAATGCAGGGAAATAATCAGTGTGTACTCCAACGGATGCGCGCCCCGATGAATTTGTTGGAAATAGAAATGTTGAAACCAACATGAATTCTTCTCTTAAATGTGGATATTAGTATCATTTAAGACATCAGTGGATTGACATGTTACCAGATCCATGTATCGTTGTTCAATGTATGGCCCTGAATAGAGTGGGCCTAGGATGAAACTCACCAGAAATTGGGGCAGTTGAGCGTTGGACATCTTAGATGCAAATTGTCATGAAAGGAAATCAATCACTTCCAACACACTAATGTAGGGTCTGGGGAAACATAAATGTGACAATCCTAGGCAATCTCATCTCCCGTATATTAGCCTCCATGTCCATGGCTACTGGGCACCCATGCCCCATCTCTCCATCTGAAATCATTCATATAAGGGTGATTAATGAACTCGTTCAATGATACGAGGAGTGGGAGATTATCCCATCCTATGATATGACCTAGAAATACCTAGAGGCATCCAAAAAATTTCATCTCCTCCACCCCAAGGGTTTTTCATAGAGCCACTATTCCCCACTCTGATGTATACTCGTTTCGGTAGTGTGTCATCAGAATGCTTCGATGACTCCCTCTCCCACATCAATTAGTTGAGGCATGTTATGGTCTGCCCATCCAAAATCCCATTCCAGGGGCTCCAAAGGAGGCCTCCTACTAGGCCGCGTGAGCACCGTCACCTGGCCCCATGAGCTGAGAAGCAAGTAATCTTTGCGCCTGCACCGCCGGCCCTAGTCTAGTTGAACTGACGCCAGCATCAGTTGTAGACTGAGGAGGGCGCCCACCGGAGGGCATCAATATTAATGGATACGATGCCACGTGTCACCACCTGTTTATGCTGAGCAGGGGTACGCAGACGCCCGACCCAAATCGAGGCCCCAACCACCCCATGGGTAGGCTCGGTTGACTATCCTCATAGCCAATATATGTCACACCCTTCAAAGGACAACCTGTGGAAATGAATCGTATTAAAGAGATCCTTTATGTACCTTCACCAATGATAGAACAGGTCTGCCTGTCTACCAATATTGGCATAGTGGTCCTCCCCGTGACACCTTCAATCCTAATGAGGGTCCTCCCCTCTGTATTGGCCCTCAATATGGAAGCCTCCTTTGCACCCTTGTCCTTGGATATGGAGTCATTATTCCTATCACAGGTCGTGGGTGTTAGGATGCTACATGTTCGATCAACCGTCATCATGGGGGTCTTCTCCATGTCCTTACATCATCCAATGAAGGACCTCATTTTCTTGAAAATAGGAGAAGTAGAAGTTTTCCTTGCTTCATGGGTACCCAACACATAGGTCTTACCCATATTCAAAATTACTAGTATGATGAACTCCCTTGTACTATCGCTAAAAAATGTAATAATAATGGAAGCGCTGCCCATTCTCCCACCAGTTCAAATGGAGGCCCTACCCACTCCATTAAATCTCAGGGAGAATCCCTCTACACCTATGATAGTGGACATAGAGGTCCTACCCATGTTCCCTTTGACATCATGAACCTTAGATCTCCCAGGTGGATGTCCTCTCCCCCCAGAATCAATTCGGATGGAGGTCCACCTCGATGCAAAAGTTTACCATATCCCAATGATCCATCATAGAGTAGAAGGACGGGTCACCAATGCCATAATCAGAATACAAGGAAGATTCAAACTACAATTAAACCCGTCTGTATCTCGGATTCTGATGCTGAATGCAACTCAAAAGTGAAATCCTCACTTCGATCCTATGTGTCAAGGTTCGGGACTAAATTGAGGCATTTGAGCCACGTCCTTCTGAAATGTGAGGTCCACTATATTCTCACCTCCCTTCATAGATACATCCAGGTGGAGGAATACTTGACCCCTTCCTAGAGTTTGACATCGATATACTCCCTATCATTAATAGGGGCATTCTCTACCTCAACTGAAGACCACAAAAAGGTATTATGGGGGATAATAAATGATGAATGACATCCTGACACACCATTCTTAATCACATCTCCTAGGTCAAAAAATGAGATCTTTATCTCATCTTACCAAGATGAAGTAGCTTCGTCATTGCATTCATTATAGGAATTCCCATGATGTGGAAGCTTGTTAGACAGTCCGCAGTATTCTCCACCGGTGAACCTTCCAACTCAATGATCTTCTTCAGTATCATTGTCAGTCCCGCAACTACCCAGAGTTGATGAGTGGGGCAACCACGTGACAGATCTTGAGTCTATGGAAAGAATCATTTGGGACATCCTCACAGTGGATTATATCCCAGAAATGTTCTATCCAATTGAAACCACCAACATTAGTGTTCCAGAATCAGTTACATAGGGGGAGGTCGCATTCTTTCACCAAAATCTCTTGGCGATGCACATCCATCTTCATTATCATTGAGTGAATTACCCCAAGAGTCAGGTACAGTTTGAAGATATTGACCAAAAAAGTCATATGGATGACTTGGAGGTTCTCCATAAGTCCAAGTGCCCTGAGTTGCCCGATCACCAACAGACCATCCAGTAGTGATGCGTTCAGAGATTTAAAGTGCTCCAAAAATTAATCACAGAGGCTCCCTCCCACATTATGGTCCGTGGTTGGGGGTAGTATGCTGCCCTCCATTTCAATTCTATCATGCACCAGCATGATTGTTTGGGTGATATTGAGTATATGCCTCTAGGTAGGGTCATGATTAACATGGGCGACCTACCAAGGGAAGGTAACATGCTGGAGCTCCTCAGAAATGAAAAACCCCTCGAGGGAGTATCATAGTTATTGTATCCATTGGAAAGGATCACTCCCCAATAATGAAATTTACTGGGTCTTCCTATACCTCCAAAGCATTATCCCTCAACCATAATCCGAATAAGGAAAAAGAACATATTATGGTCGTCAAACCCTATATCCCAAGAGGTTCAGTTCAGAAGATGGAGGATGATTCTGAAAAACCCACATTGCGTCAACAGCTCGCTGAGCATAAGAATATGTTTGATGACCTCCTTGATTAATGTGACATGGAGCGATGACACTACTAAAGTGATCCTCAGCCGGGGATATAGGGGCAGGTATCGTAGTACCATAGTGAATTGCCTCCGGGGGACCTTGACCATCCTGCCCACATAGACATAATAGAGGGAGATACTTATGGAAAAAGGGTTTGGTATTTGTCGCCAAATCCACCTGAGCAGAGTGATAATCCCGGTGACCTATTCAGGTTCCCCTATCCGCTGTGAAGTTAATTTTACTTACATCTCCATGAACTTTTGGGGCTACCTATCATATTGAAGAACTTACCAACTCACTAGTGGTCAGGGATCCAGGTCAATATCGGAACCCCCAGCCAGATGATCCAATAGCATTGATCATTTCAAGTATGAGGAATTAGAAATGTTGTAGGTCAAAATACCACCTTAAATAAAGCCATATTCGGCATGGGTCAATAATATGCCGACACCTTGAGTTTCAAAAATCCGACCTTCTCTCCCATTAATGGGATAGGTGACCCACTACAACATCTGTCCCAATTTTTCTCAAGGTGTGAACCCATGCTACTAACTATGGCACAGTAGGAGGCCGCCAAACTCAAGTGTTTCGTACCGACATTGAAAGGGCCTGTGTTTTTCAGGTACAACCAGCAACCCATCGAGTCGATCTCCAGCTGGGAAGATCTTAATAGGTAGTTTCTCAACTAGTTCTGCTCTACCACCAAGAAGAAGAGTATTGAATACCTCTTTTAGTGTAAGAAGAAACCTGAAGAGCGCGTCAGGAACATTTTTACCCAGTGAAAGGCATCACCTACTCATTGGATATGCTGCTAACAGAGGAACAACTATAATAATTTGTGTGTGGAATGATAAGGTCGAACTGGTCCACTCTCAACCATCCATATCCCTCTTGATTCATACTTGGGATACCACATCCTAGTGAGACCATGTCCCCCATATTCGCGCTGCTCCTAGCAGTAATCAGGTAAATAACCATGCATTAGCCCCAGCATCAGCAATCCCTCATGGGGATTCACCCATCTGATCCCCTCCTCTCAATGTTCTGATTAGTTTGATCCATCTCCGATATACATTATACTCATGTAATTCCTAGTGATAAACATGTTAATCTAAGGAAAACATTACAGACATGCCTATGTAATAAAATTCCCCGCATTCGACGTGGGATTCCTCGGGCTTCCGCACCCTCGAGAAGACCTTTCATAAAATGTAGAAACCCAAACGAACCAGTTTTCTAGCATCCAGACACTCCAATGACGTCCAATGTGACTACAACCACAATTGAAGATTTATTTCTACAATGGACCCCTTGTAATGTCCTGATAGAAGCAGTGTAATATACCGGAACATATTGAGACATGACACTGGGAAAAGTTTTAGGAACAATGTATTATGTCTCTGAGGGAGACCCAGACTAGGAAATGAGTTCCGAGGAGGAATCCACCGAAGAAGGAACCGACATCCCATAATCCCATTTATATCAACGAAAAAACAACCCTAAATAAGACAAATATATCATTCACAAATCGAATTTTGGAAAACAGTGAAATAATCTGTGTGTCCACCACCGACGGATTCACACCCCGGTGAATGTGTTGGAAATCGAAATGTTGAACCCAAAATGAGTTTTTCTCTAAAATATGGATATTAGTATCATTCGAGACATCAGTGTATTGACAAGTTACCAGATCCATGTATCATAGTGCCTGGTCTGGCCCTGAAAAGAGTGGGGCTAGTGTGAAACTCACCAGAAATTGGGGTAGTTGAACGTTGGACACCTTGGACCCAAGATTTCGTGAAAGGAAATCAATAACTTCCCACCCACTGATGTAGGGGTCAGGGAAACATCGATGTGACAATTCTAGGAAACCTCATCTCCCCAATGATAGACTCTATGTCCATGGCAGCTGGGCACCCATGCCCCATCTCTCCATCTGAAATCGTTCATAAAAGGGTGATTAATGAACTCGTTCGATGATACAAGGAGTGGGGGATTATCCCATACTAGGATATGGCCTAGAAATACCTAGAGGCTACCAAACCATGTCATCTATACCACCCCAAGGTTTGTGCATGTATCCACTATTCCCCTCTAAGATGTATACTCGTTTCGGTAGTGTGTCCTCAGAATTCTTCGTTGACTCCCTCTCCTAATCCAATGAGGTGAGGCATGTTCTGGTCAGCCCATCCAAAATCCCATTCCTGGGGCTCCAAAGGAGGCCTCCCACTAGGCCGCATCAAATCCCCCACCTGGCCCCATGAGTTGAGGAGCAGGTAATCTATGCGCATGCACCTCCGCCCCTAGTCCGGTTGACCTGAAACCAGTATCAGGTGTAGACTGAGGAGGGCACCAACTGGAGGGAATCAATATCAATGGATACGATGGCACGTGTCACCACTGGAATATACCATTAGTCCCCTGTTTATGATGAGAAGGGGAACACTGATACTCGGCCCGGATCGATGCCCCAACCACTCCATGGGTTGGCTGGGTTGACTCTCCTCATAGCCAATACATGTGGCACCCTTCAGAGGCCAACATGTTGAAATGAATACTGTTAAGGAGATCCTATATGTACCTTCACCAATGAGAGCACAGGTCCGCCTCTCTCTCAAGATTGAAATGGTGGTCCTCTCAATTACACCTTCAATCTGAATGAGGGTCATCCCATCTTCATTGACCCTTAGTATGGAAGCCTCCTTTGAACCCTTGCCCATGGGTATGGAGTCGTTCTTCCAATCATAGGTCGTGGGTGTTAAGATGCTATATGTTCAATCAACCGTCATCATGGGGGTCTTCCACATATCCTTACATCAACCAATTAAGGACCTCATTTTCCTGGAAATAGGGGAAGTAGATATTTTCCTCACTTCATGGGTACCCAAAATTGTGGTCCTAACCATATTCATCTTTAGTAGTATGATGAACTCGCTTGTACCATCACTGGAAATGGTACCAAGAATGGAATCCCTACCCATGATCCCACTAGTTCCAATGGAGGTCCTATGCAAACCAGTAAATCTCGGGGTGTATCCCTCTATATGTCAGGTAGTGGACATAGAGGTCCTCCCCATGTTCTCTTTGACATTAGATCATGTTCTCCTAGAACCTTAGCTCACCCTGGTGGATATCCTCTCCCCCCAGAATCAATTCGGATGAAGGTCACCTCGATGCAAAAGTTTACCATATCCTAAAGAGTTATCGTAGAGTTAGAGGGAGGTTCACCAATGCCACAATCAGAATACAAGGAAGATTAAGACTGCAATTAAACCCATCTTCTTCATAGATTCTGAGGCCGAATGCAACTCAACAGTGAAACCCTCACTTCGATCCTATGTGTCAAGGGTTGGGACTAGAATGAGGCGTTTCAACCACATCCTTCTGAAATATGAGGTCCAATAGATTCTCACCTCCATTCATACATACATCCAAGAGGAGGAATATTTGACCCCTTCCAAGGTTTTGACCTCGAAATACTCCCTATAATCAACATGGGCATTATCTACCTCAACCAAAGACCACAAAAAGCTATTATGGGGGCTAATAAATGATGAACAGCAGCCTCACGCACCATTAGTAATCACATCTCCCAGGCCCGAAACTGCGGTCTTTATATCGTCTTACCAAGATGTAGTAGCTTATTCAATGCATTCATTATAGGACTGCCCATGATGTGGCAGCTTGTTATCCAGCCCGTAGTATTCTCCACTAGAGAACCTTCCAACTCAATGATGTTCTTCAGTATCATTTCCAGTCTTGCAGTTACCCATAGTTGATGATTGGGGAAACCATGTGGGAATATCTTGAGTCAATGCCAAGAAACATTTGGGACAACCGCACCGTGGATTATATCCGATAAATGTTCTATCCAATTGCGACCACAAACATCAGTTTGCCAGAATCAATTACTTAGGGGGAGGTTATGTTCATTCCCCAAACTCTCTTGGTGATGCATATACATATTCGTTATCATTGAGTGACTTGCCCTAAGAGTTAGGAACACTTTGATGATATTGACCAACAAATTAATATGGATGACTTGGTGGTGCTCCCAATGGCCAAGTCCCTTGAGTTTCCTGGTAGCAAATAGACCATCCAGTAGTGATGCGTTCAGATATTTAATGTGATCCAGCAAATAATCACATAGGATCCTTCCCATATTCCGATCCGTGGTTGGGGGAATTATGTTGCCCTCCATTTCAGTTATATACTGCACCAACATGCTTTTTTGGGTGATATTGGGGATATGCTTCTAGGTAGAGTAATTATTAACATGGGCGACCTACCATGGGGAGACAACATGGTGGAGCTCCTAAAAATGACATATCCATCGAGGGAGTATCATATTTATTGTAACCATTAGAAAGGATAACTCTCCAGCAATGAAATTTACTGGGTCTTCCTTTACCTACTAAGTCATTATCCCTCGACCAAAATCCCAATAAAGAAAAAGAACATCTTGGGTTTTTCAAACCCTATGACCCGTCTGGATCAGTTAAGAAGATGGAGGATGATCCCGAAAAACCCGTGATGCATCAACAGCTCACTGAGCACAAGAATATGGTTGATGACCTCCTTGATGAATGTTCCATGGATAAATGACACTACTAAAGTGATCCTCAGCCTGGGCTATATGGGTAGGTACCATAGTCCCATAGTGAATTACCTCTGGGTGACCTTGACCATCCTTCCCACATAGACACAATAGAGGGAGGTACTTATGGAAAAGGGTTTGGTATTTGTCGCCAAATCCACCTAAGGGGCATGATAATCCCGATAACCTATTTAGGTTCCCCCATCCACTCTGAAGTTCATTTCACCAGCCTCTCCATGACCTGTCAGGCCTGCTTATCATGTTGAAGAACCTACAAACTCACTAGCGGTCAGCGATCCATGTCAAGATCGGAACCCCTACCTAGATGATTCGATGACAGTGATCATTTCATGTATGATGAATTAGGAATGTGATAGGTGGAAATAACACCTTAAATAAAGCCATATCAGGAATGGTTCAATAATATGCTGGCACCTTGAGTTTCAAAAATCCCACCTTCTCTCCCATTAATGGGATAGGTGACCCACTACAACATCAGGCCCACTTTATTTCAAGTTGTGAACCCATGCTAAAAACTATGGCACTGTAGGAGGCCGCCAAACTCAAGTGTTTCGTATAGACATTGGAAGGGCCTATGTTTTTTGGGTACAACCAGTAACCCATCGGGTCGATCTCCAACTGGGAAGATCTCTGCAGTTAGTTTCTCTACTACTTCTGCTCTACCACCAAGAAGAAGAGTACTGAATACCACTTCTATTGTAAGCAGAGACCTAGCGACCGCATCATGAACATTTTCACCCAATGGAAAGGCATCACCTACACATTGGATATTCCGCTAATTGAGGAACAAGTATAACAATGTGTGTGTGGAATGATAAGATCGAATTGGTCCACTCCCTCATTACCTAGAATTACCATAGGGGATTTTGAGACTTCTATGATATGGCCCAACATCTTGAGGAAGCCTTACAGTAGGTCAAGAAAGCACATTCGTTGCCTAAGGAAATTCTTGTGAGAATAGCTGCAAAGGATGAGCCTTCCGTGGTGGCCCAAATAGAGTACTAGGAAACTTGAGTTATTTTCAGTGGGGCCACCTCCATAGCCCTACAGGGGCCACCACTTTAGGCGTAGCATCTGGCCCAACAACGCCCACCTTTGAATTGACCAGAGCACCAAATTAATGTGCCACCACCTTTTAGGCTTGATAACGGTGTTCCACCCCCTCGACATGTTTCTCCTTCCCCACATCAGGGTGAGGCTCTCAGGGCCCCCTTTCATGATAATAGAAACAAGTCCGACTCATTTAACTAGGGATTGGTCCCCAGTTATTTCCAAAGTTCATTGTAGAGAAGAATTATACGACAACCCAAATTGAGGAGGCCCGAAGTGGAAGACCAAACTGATATCCCCAATTACTGCCCCTATCACCGGATCCTAGGGAACACCATAAAAAATTTCGTTCTGTTTAAAGACTGACATCAAGACCAGGTTGATAACAATAAAGTCAAGATAGGCCAAGCTCTATCATAAATTTCATGTGTATTAGTGAAGCCAGATAGCAGAAGTGATAATGAAGGTCAGTGGCCTTAGGTTATTTATTCTGGGTCCCATAAGTATTATGATTGGATGGTTCGTATGGAAGTATCCCATGACCATGCTATCATCCATGAATTTCTAATTCGACCTAAGCCTTCAGAAGGTGTTGTGTCACCTGCGGCCAGTACTTTTATGTCAACGACTCATCCTTCCTCTTCCCAAAATAGCAGGCATCGATGACGCCAAGGAAAAAAAAGTTCCCCACCGATTTCATTATCATCCCATACTCTCGATGACATCAGGCCCCTAGAGATAGAAATTCCCCCCAGAATCCTTTTAATTGTGGAGGATTTTTCATGTGACGCCCAAGGGAATCTTTCAGTTAACACTATAGATTTGGTATACCCCTACATGATTTCTGATGGTATGGAGCGCCGGGTAGGTCCTCCCAATGTTCCTAGTCATTTCAAGCATCGACGAGGCTGTGTCTATATGATTCATCGATGTGAATTATTCTATACTTCTAGCAATGTTGTTCATGCTATAGAATCCAGATAGTAGGCCCAACACAGAGTTGAACACACACAACCTTTTCATCTAGTGTCATTAGGACCATCTTAACCTCCATTTGTTTTACTTGATCAGTCAGAGTTGTACCGAACTCACTGAGATCAGCTAGGTTCTGTAATAGACTAGCCCCAGTCATCTAGCTCCCATCTGGTAGTCACTCCACGGGCATCAACTAGCATGTATTGGGACATTCCCTGCATGAGTCAGCAGTCTATTCAATCGAAAGTTCCAATCATCCCCCCTTCTACATAATGAATTCTTATAAGAATAAGTTCATGCTTGGAATGGAAGAATGATGTCCACAAGAATATTTCCAGAAATCTTGTGAGGATTTCCGTCCATGCTTATTTTTTCCAATCAGTGTATTTATGTGAATCCCTCACTAAATATTTAGGAAGCCCCCTCCAGTTTGTGACAGAGGTAGCACCTGTACAAGCCTTCCATGCTGAGGAAGTCGAGCATGATGAATGTTAAGACATTACCTCTTTCTCTGCAGATAATTAAGGCACTCCCATATTGGGGCTCATTTTCCCATTGTACATCACATTCCATTTCAATGGGGTGGAGGTATGTCGCTGCATTGTTGACATAGGCTATGTGAGGAACCTAATCCCAAACCGGACACTCTAAATGACGGGGCTATATGAGGATTACCTGAGTCCCTGTGACCTGAAAATAAAAGGTTATGATATGATGGAAAAAACACTAGTCGACAAGAACCACCGTGAAGACCTAGTTTGTTGGCCTAGTTACAAGCATCAAGTTCATGGTTGTACTACAACACATTGATGGGTAAGCCATGTATTCATCTTCATGCTACGGTCCCTTGAACGTATCACTGGTGCCCTATGTACTCCCTTAATGGTCTAGTGGTCATACTCCAAGGTGATGCTACTCAAATTTTTTCTTGTGAAGCCCACTGCCTAGATGGCAACTATTACATGGTCAAGGACAAAATGATTATGTCTAATGAGTTCGAACATTGCATGACTATGACCGACCCGTGGAAAGACGTAGATGATGACTACATCTTTTAAACAACCAATTGGAGGACAAGACCCAATATATTGGACAACTCATCATTTTTTTAGGAAAAAGGGGGAAGAACAATCCAATGTATAATAGAGTTAAGAAGATCACCTCGTATACCGACACAAATCAGGCTTGAGATGTCCTAGATCCTCCTAACCCCTTAAGGTATCAGGATGTTCACCCCATGGCAAAGATTATGATCCTTAATTTATTGTTCCTCTAGGATGGGATAAACCAGATCAAGTCGACGTTCCACTATTGTTTCGATATCATCAATAATGGCCCCTTTGGTCGAAGTACAAATGGGATCAGATCCACAACTTTCCTTTCTGCGATACGGACAGTACAAGGGTCCCCCGATTTGACATTTACCGCTGCTCAGGTTGGCACTAGCTTCCCATCAGGATCTATTGACCCAGAGGAATCTCCTCCTACAATGAATCCCACCTCCATTAGTGATGCATAGGATCCAGGGGATTCACCTCCTATATTAAAAGAGTGTGTATCAACCATGATTGATGAATTGGTACATTTGAACCTCGGTAGAGAGACAGATCTGAATTCCACATTGATTAGTACTGCTATGCCTATTGAGGAGTACAGGAAGTACGTAGATTTCCTATAACAACATCATGATATCTTTTTCCGGAGTTATGATGAGATACCAGGACTATATCCTCAGGTTTTCTTCCACCACCTCAGTCTTTGGGAAAATAATTGAGGATTCAAACAGCCTCCCGAGAAGATGAACCCATTACTTTGGGAAATGGTTCAGGCCAATGTTGATAAGATTATCAAGACCAATTTCATCAGGGATGTTTAGTTCCCTAGATGGCTAGCCAAAATTGTGCATGTTAGGAAGAAGAACAGAGAAATCATGGTTTTTATTGATTTATAGAATCTCAACTATAACCATCTGAATGATGATTTTCACCTTCCTATGAAAAAAACTATTGATTGACGGCACCATTGGGGTTCCGGGTCCTCTCTTTCATGTATTGGTATTTCATTTATAACCAAATCTAAATGGATTCCAAGGATGAGGAGTCTGCAGCCTTCAGGGCACCACAATGTAATTTTATCTACTATTTAATTCCCTTCAGTCTAATGAATGCAGGTTCCACCTATCAATGTGTTGTGAATTGCATATTTTAGTTGTTCCTCAAGACATTAGTGGAATTCTTTTTGGAAATATGGTGGACAAATCATTCTGGTTTTAGGACCGTCTCAATGTTCTTGAGAAAGTGTTCGGCTTCCTCTGTTAACACTACCTGAAGATGAACCCATTTAAATGTGACTTTGGGGTTACATATAGATTGTTTCTTGGCTTCATTTCTAGATATATGGGCATCAAGATTGTCTCAGAAAAGATCAAGGAAATCATCTAGATGACTTCCTCAAGAAACATTCATTAGATTCGAGTCTTTCAATAAATCTTGGACTACATATGTCTATTAATTACGAACTTGGGTAGAAAGTGTAAGACCTTTTCATGGATCGTGAAGAAAAGAACTGTCAATCAGTGGGACGAAGAATGTAGTACTAATTTTGTGGAAATAAATAAGTGTTTTCTCTAGCCTCTGATTTTGATTGCACCAATTTCCAAAAAACCACTGGTCCTTTATGTGACCACGCTAGAACGATTTCTCAGCACCCTTCTTGCCGATAAAAAGAAAGAGGGAACGAAGAAATTTCTAAACCATCTCAATTGCATGCTCCTTGATATGGAGAGAATATACTACCCTATTGAGAAGAGATTCTTTCCAGTGGTATTCACAGTTTATAAATTTCCACAGTACTTGTAGCACCATGAGGTACAATTGGTGTCTTGAGTGGATCCATTGATGTACATCCAAAACTTCCCCATGGTGACAATCCATGTAGCTCAGTGCGCAATGATCCTCTAGCTGTTCTACATCAGGTTTATCCCTCATAATGATATTAATTGGCAAGAATTGGTAGAATTCCATGCCACCAATCCAACTCCCACATACCAGTCAACATACCTTGATTTTCTCGATGAGGAAATCCACTCGTTATAAAATAACATTCTGTGTTGGAAAATGAACTTCAATAGATATTCCCGAATCCCTACCGCTAGAAGACTCAATGAACCCATACTCAAAAGAGTGGTCCTAGGTATTGTCTTCATCTCCCCACCATAACTTGTTCTTCCATATTCATTTTTGTTGTTAGAGAGTTGTGCCAAAAATGAAGTGGAATATTAGTCTCTCCTTATTGGCCTCAATATGGCCCTCAAGATTGATGTTTTCCACTTAAATGTAGAAGGAGACTCTAAAATACTCATCAAGTAGATCAATGGTGACTATGTCGTCAGAAATCATGAACATGTACCACTGATGGAATGCCACCCCCATCTGGTGGCATAGTTACCCTCTCAGGTAAAGGTTAATCATATCCCTCAACCCCAGAATGGTGGAGCTGATGCCTTGGCCAACCAGGCAGCGTCTCTTGAATAGCCTCATCATGATGAATTGATTATCCACATGTCACACCAGACGGTCCCTCATGGTGTAGTGTAGTCTTCTTTTCCCCTCACTTAGATTGTAATTATGATGATCGCACCATGTTCCCTTCCTCATCCTTATATCATCCCATGTCATCATCACATTTCCTCAAACTGCATGGACCTTTCACAACTATTTATGGATTGATTCTCATCCTCTTGGGATATGGAGGAATGATCAAATATTTATTCTATAGGCCGAGAACCAACCTAAAGATCTCCACCAATTTTATCATCACCGCAAGATGCTAAACTGTGAACCAGCTAGGACTTCTCATCATAGAACCCTTATCCTTTTCACCACCTAGCCCAAGATCTCATTTGGGATTGTACGGTGCGGTATGTGATTATGTTCTACTTTTCATGTCGTACACATCACTCATTGACATACCTTTTCCCTACATGTGTACCTACCGCATGATGTAAAACTCTACAACATCATCTAGAACTACATGTGGTTGATTCCCATCCTTAGGGGATACCTAGGACCACCAGAAAATTTAGATTTCGGTTCTATCCCCATTTCATAGAATCCTCATTATCTTCTTGGCCCCCTTCCCTGATTTCTCTTAGAAGAGGGGCATGTGGCATGGTATGGGCTTATGTCCTCAGTCACGTCAAAGATATAAAAAACACGCCACGTACCATCCTCTCTCTCGTGATCTCTACATTCCCTTGTTCCACATTTATCTTCTCATGTCATCTTCTCTTAAGTTGGTCCCCTCAACCCTCTTTTGATGTTCACAATTGTGCCTAGAAACACTTTGGTTCCACATCTATAGTGTTGAATAGTACATGGACATTTTATCACACATCCTCAGGCTTCGTGCTTCCCTCAATTTGGGGTTCCATCATCTTTCACATCTTAAACGGCCCCCAAATTGTATAGATACTAATCCCAAGTTCTCTCCTATCATTTCATGATAATTTCCTCAAGGACCTTTAATGAAAAATTGATATAAGTCCCACATTGAGAATATAGTCTACAGACGCCACTTGTTTTTTGTTTTCATTTCAGGTCACACGATATGGATACTGTGTTTTGAAAAAGTTCAATAGTTTTCCTCCATAGTCACACCACCCCCATTAAGACTAAAATATTGGTTACATGATTCACATCATTTTCCACTCCCTCATGTCCAAGTGGAATTTTTATACTCATTGTATTATCCCTCAGTGCGTATTTTATCTCTAAGATGAAAATTCCATGGTGATGCATTATTCGGGCCCCAGCACCGATTTCCCCTATGAATGTATTCCACATGATACAAGGACCTTATTTTCCTTTGTTTACCACATTGATTGTATCTCATGTGGGATTAGGGATTCGGTCGAGGTTAGCACCCATTTCGAAGAGTCTCATTTATGTATGGTCCGAGATTTATGACCTTAAACTAAGATCTCTCTTCATCATTTTCCCATGACGTAAAACAAAACGACATTTCCAGAATGACATACTACATGATTCCAATGCTCACGGTATACGTAATAATTCCCAAGAATCTTTTTCTCGGGTCCAACTCAGGTTCCCCCAATTACCTTTTCCATTTAGCCTTTTGGCCCTGATATTCCTTGGATTATGTCGTGAATTGTGGGACCATGTCCTCATGACTTAAGGTTTGCATTAATCGCACCATGCACTCCATTTCTATGGGCTAGTCTGTCATGCACCTCTTCCTCTTAGAACTACATAGGGCATGATACTGATCCTCATGTGATATGTAGAAACACCTAGACGATTCATCTTCGGGTCCGACCCCATATCCCCTGGACTTTTCTTGGAACTCAACCTGAGGTTTCTTGCCTATAATCATTCATGGTATGGTGTGTGATTATGTCTTCATTCAAATTGTATATGTTTCATCAAACTATGTGCATTCCTTTTAAATCCTTGTTTCTTCTGTATGTGTCCAAGCCATATAACCTTAAGTTGTGTTGCCTTGTCCTAGATGAAATTTGTATCTTTATTACACAATGTTAAAATTAATTGGTAGGTCCTATCATATGACCCTAAACATTGAACTCATTGTCCTGGCCACATGATGATAAATGGCATTGCATTGCACTGTCCTCACTCGGGCAGGAATCATGTTTGGTAGTGGTTCCCCACCACACCATTTTTCAATTCCTACATGTGGCATGATTCATATAGGGATTCATATACTCCCCATCCTAGGTTTATCTCTTCAAAAAAAAAACACATCCATCCTTATGAACAACAAGATTCATCAAATGCCGCTTCTTTTGGTGCATGGGTTGGACTTGCAACATATTATTGTCCCTGGCGTTGGTACCCTTCCATGCCTCTTATAGTACTACATATGGTTTGATCTTCATCATAATGGAGTATGTAGGAATTCCCATTCCCTTAGCCTTGGGCCTACCCCTACAATCGTTTTTAGTCCCTCGACCTAAAACCTCTTTAGGGAGAATATTGTTTGATGTGGGCTACTATCCTCATTCACATCGGGATTTGTAATTACCACACCACATATCTATCTCCCTCCTTTCTATCTATTGTCCAAACTCTAAGACCCTTAAAATATGATAGGACTTTCCATGTCATTGGACACCAAACCATGTGATATTATACATAACTACATATAGATTGATTCTCATCTTCCTGAGATACATAGGAATGCCCAGAAATTTCGTCTTTGAGTCTAGCCCCTTGATTCTTAATTAGTACCCCGTTTTCAACCCCTTGTCCCATGCTCCATTGGAATCGGGTGGTGTGGCAATGGGATATTGGGTTCTCATTCGCAGATGGTTTTGAGACAATCACACCATGCTTCTTCTTTGTCTCTTCCCAGCTTGGTTTGATTTCAACGACCCAAAACTATGATCTCCCTATGGGAACCATGTATCAGGTTTGGATACATTACCACACTATGATAATATAATTAAATCAAGTCCCCACATAATGGTCCTCCCTAATTCCATCTGTTTGGAGTGTGCGACCCCAAGACCCTTGTCCTTGTAATGGGATTCGACTCCATATATCTGATGCATCTTATTTCTGTACTCAATTGTGTCGTGACAAAGATACCAATGTGAGAAATTTTCACAAGTACATTTTGTCATTTCATTTACAAGATTCATGATCCCTTTATTTGGATCCACATCCTCTTCCATTTCTAAATGGTCACCCATTTAATGCCTGGTCTAATGCCACATCCGCTCACCTTCCATATTTTGCCAACTCCCCTCAAGACCATAGACAAAATTTTTAACAAGACTCATGTTTCTAACATGGTTAACGGTCAACCCTCAATTGTTTATCCCCATTCCAGGAAAATACGATGCAGATACTGTGTTTCAAACATGGTCAATAGTTATCCTCTATTGTCACACCACTCTCATTGTGGTCCAAATCTCATGCACTGTGATTCATTTCCATCCACTCCCTTATGTTCAATTGGAATTCCAACACATGGTTCTACACATCCATGAATTTATGTGCATTAATCAGGTGGGTTGATAATTCTGGGATTTCACCCACCATGATTTACACTTCCCTTAATGTGTGGGTTCATATACTAGGAAAATATCACCACTACTCCTTGTTTCCCAAATCAATCACGGCTCACGTGGTCTTAGTAGTTTTGGGGTGCGGGTATAGGTGCAACAATGACACACAATCCATTCACCCCCGCATGATGTTAAATTGTGATTATAGAACTATATGTAACTTGATTCTCATTCTAATGTGGTACGTGTGTATAGCTGACCACTATACCTCAGGCTCAGCCTAACTTTCACTTTTGGTCCCTTGACCAAAAAATCTTCCACCAAGGGAACTTTGTGTGGTGCATAATTTTTATGTCCTCATTCAATTCGGGTTTATAACATCCACATCATGTACTCCATTTTTGGGATATCCTTGTCCACTATTTGTCCTAACGTATGTTATTAAATTACACTAGCAAATATGTCTTCGTTTCATGAAATTAAATTGCAGTTCTACCCTAAACATGTTCCAGATTCCCCATCTTAATTATGGGATGTGTTAGCTTCCTCACTTGACAGGACTCTCCCATACAACATTGGTATCATACCTTGTCATACATAAGAACTATTTTTTTCTCGATTTTCATCTATATGGGATATGTTGAAACATCTAGGCCTTTCACCTCGCGCTGATCCCTAGGGTCATTATCTCTTCTGGCCCCTTGGCCCTAATCTTGGTCCTGGCAGTATGACCTTAAAAGTATGTTCACCATCATCACAATGTGACTTTTAAAGTACATGATTATTGTCCTTGTTGTTATGATGTAAAACTAAAAGGAATTCCATGACATTACGAGAGAGTTCATGTTTGGAAGTATGTTTGGTCCCTGATCAGACTAATGTGTCCACCTAATGTGTTTTCCCTGAGGTGGCGTAATTTCCATGTTGTGCGAATTTATTCGAACAGCCCATCACACAACCCTCCACGCTTTATGTTCCCTTTATTCAATCCCACGTCCTATTTCACATCTAAAGGAACCACTTAACAGTATTGATTCTAGGCCTATGGCTCATCTAATGTATTGGACTAACGTTCAAGAAGACTAAATGATGACATTTTTGAGTCATGCCCCATGTTTCGAATGTGGTCAGTGGTCTACCCTCATTTTTAATCCCCATTTCAGATTAATACAATAGAGATACTATTTTTCTAACACCGTCAGTAGTTTTCCTAATTTCCAATCCACCTTCATAATGTTCCAAATTTTTGGTATCGTGATTTACACATTCTATTCCCCTTTGTTCGGATTGATTCTAACACCCATTGTGTTAGTCTGCTCGGGAACTAGAGCACATTGGAAAAAGAGAAACTCGGCTATTCTGAGAACTTAATTCTCTAGTAAGGCCTCCCTTCTTTCTGGGAAGCCTGGATTGGTTATTTATAGCCCAGATCCCCAAAGATTGGTTGGTACTCTCATGTTCAAATGATGTAACAGTGAAGATATCCCTTATTTCTATTATCGGGCATGAACCATGTGATCTTAAGGGTTTTATTACTAGTTACTCCACAGTTATGGTTGTGATGTGACAATAAAAATAAACAATCGAGCATGTGATATTCCTTTTCATGCAGTTCAGGATAAGAAAATGAAGGAAGAAATGTTTATAGGTTTGGCCAGAACCAGAACCTTATAATCAACCCGTTTTATGGATTGCTCCAGTGATATCACCCTATGTCTTGTGGCCCCCGGGACCGCTTCCCACTCCTTTAACTCCCTCTCTTCGTTAGCATCTAAGGAGTGAATCTCATTGGCTATGATCGGGGTTCACTCCCACTATGCTAGAAACCCATCCATTTGACTGTTTGATTGTGCGGATTGATCTTGGGCTTTGACAAACTAGGCCTTCAACAGCTCAATAATATTGTATTCGTCTGCAAATAATACATCCTGCTCATTTTCTTGTTCTACAAGGTTCCGAACATCTTGGTCAGCCTTAAGAAACATCGGTATGCTCACAGATCTGTTCTAGAATCGATCGAGGATGTGACTTTAGATGCTCTCCCATACCTTATCAGCCATGTAATCCCGGATCATTGCATTTAGCTGAATAGAATCCTCCCCTCCAGCACAGAGATGGTGCAAATAGGTTTTCAAGGATCATATTTTTAGAACCCATTAAGCTATTGTGTGTTTTAGGAAGCACCAAATTCACTTCCACCCCTTGTATCATGTCATACATCTTTTTTTGGCACCTTTAGGATTGGAATCATCCATCTCCTCAGGGTCTATAGGATGATATTATGGTAAAGTAGCCCAAAGATCAGTGGTAGGGTATTCCTCTGGTATTTGTCCCAAGGGGTTGGGATCTTCATCATGTGGGCGACCTTCCTCGCTCATCCCCATTTCAGAAATTTCTCCCCTTTCAACTTCAGACCCATCCCTGATGATGACATCACTGGTGTTCACAACCCCATAATTTCCCGGTGCATAGACCGTCCTGGTTAGCGATGTGGGTTCTGATTGGGTTGGTCAGCTCAACATTAGATTATTCGAGGATGATCATGATTTAGCAGCCTACTGAGCCTCTAATATAGTTATTACTACACAAACAATGAATTACCTGATCAGATAAGCTCCCTCTAATGACAAATATGAGATTCTATGTAATGAAGCATACAAGAGATTAGTGCATCAGTCTTCGACATTTTAGTCACTATAGGAACTTCCCCTATTGGAGATCCTACAATGCTTGTCAGTTCGATAATGGGTGTCAGCTCCCCACCTTTTTCTATCGGTGAATCCTCACCGCCCTCGGATGGAGCTTCCTGACTAGCAACAATATGCATCTAAACAAGATAAAAAAAATTTATTGATGATTATGAACGATGAAAAGATGAAAATCTAGGATAGGGATTGATTCATACCTCGGGTAGCATCACTATTTCTTTGTTAGATCCAGAAAACTCACCACTCTCTTGAGGACTCACTTGGTGGGATATCCCCGGAGACTCTCCACAACCATGCACCTCTGCAGCTTCCCCTATTTCTTCATTCTCATATTGTCCCTCTTCTTATCCCTCTTCTTCTTCTAACTCACTGCCCTCTAAATCCCCCTCTCCATTGTCATCTTCATATGAAATTCTTTCTAGATCATTCTCTTGGTCGAGCATTAACTTCACCAAAAGTGGTGTTTCCCCACCTCGACCCTGATGGAATGAATATGCATCCATGGCCATCAAATATGTGTGCTAAAGATGTAAGTACACTCTATCATCAAACTGAATGAGCCCATCTTCTAGCAGCTGGATTCCATCTCGTGCTATCTTTTCCCAAAGGGCATCGGTGCTCATTAATTTCCATAGGGTTAACCAGGATGACCACAACAGAGGGAATATTTCATCCTCAAAAGGTTGTAGCAGACACCTTATCCGCTTCCCAGAAAGCTCTATGGATGCTCTGTGTGTTTGTTCATGAGCCCCTCTCCCTTCAGATGATGGGGGCATGGCCACACTACGTGATGTCCCCGCTACTGAAGCTCCAGCCTGTACTAATCTTGCTCCCCGACATGTTCCTAGCCTCTCCTCCCCAACAACGTTTTTTCTTCTCTCTTGCCGCCCAGGTTCTACACTGGCCACCATGAGCTTCCAGACTCTCTTTCGCAAGATCCCTTTGGGATATGTTGCCACCCAATGTTCAATATATTTGGTAGAGAGGTCGACGTCAACTTTAGTTGGTGAGGGGAGGTAATTACATCACCAGAGCCGTATGTTGTGAACAAGATCCACATTTTATGGAGAACACAATAATATATCTCCTATCAGAAATTGGTATAAACCTTCTTAGGAATCCACTGAAGGCATCCAAACTCTCTGGAAAATAATTTTAGCCCATAGGGCTCACAAAGATTCATTCCATTGACCCGGGCCACAAGCACCCCACCTATGATGATCTGCATGTATTCTATTTGATCTAGTGAGCCTTTCCCGTAATCTATCATCTGGCCATCTGGGGTGGGGAACTGACTAAAGGTAAAAAAAATTTGATTGCCGATCTAGATCATTATCCCATATTCGTTGAGAATAAGCGGCCTAACTACTGCAATGATCAACAAGGAAGGTCTTCGGCTGTTACCTTGTGGATGAATGGTGTTTGGGAAGATGTACCTACCACAATGATCCATGATCCAACCATTAGGGATTTGGAAAGGGCCATAGATCCCCCTAATGATCCCATATCTATATACGACCTAGAATGGAGTACAGTCGGGCTTGCACAGGGACCCCCATGTTAAACATCTGATTGGATTCCATAATTCAGACAATCACCAATGTTACTGGGTGGACTCCCATCCTTGTGTCACTTATTGGATGAAGCCACCCACACCGAAATTTTACATGAAATCCAACATAACAGATGTTTGGGTCTCAACATTCAAGCACACTGGAGGGACATGATTGACATTCCCCCACCTTCAGGATCCTCCAATATTATCTGCACTTTATCCTCTTTTCCACAGTCGGACATCACTTCCCTCTCCCTAACATATTTTATCGAGGTATTTCTGTAGAAATATGATGAACCACTTAGAATAGGATATTTTTTTAGGAAGTCCTTGAATTACAGTCACTCTTTGGATAGCTCTAATAGATGCCATGTCAGGATTGGGACTGCAACATGTTACCCTAGATGTTCTATGTCAAAAGAAACTCCTCATATAGGTGCATGTCCAAAGGGATACATCCGATGAAGTTATTGTACAAAAGACTAACACCAACCTCCCCATGATGGAGATGGATGGTGTTTGTATCGGGGGACCACCAGCTATATAGCTATGGTCCATGTTCTTACTATCGGTAGAAATGGAACTGTGATGTCCACATCTCCACAAACAACCCGATGTGTGATAGATCCACACCAAACTGGTCCCATGATTGTCATACCCAATACGCCAAGGACCACTCCCTTGTAAAATTTCCCCTAGAACATAGGTCAAAAATTTTCATGCTTCCCTTGGTCTCATCAATGATGCTCTATCATAAGGTACGTGCGTAATGGACCAGAGAATCCTTGTCGACCGGCTCACTCCACAAGATGGTTATAGTCATAAGTTTTAGGACATAGACATCCATGTGCTTGGTTCCTCTAGTAGGATGACCATTTTTTATGATTTTGGATTTGGAAATATCATCCTCGCAAGATACCCATGACTGTGGTGTGTCGACTTCAAATATAGAAATCGGTACCTCCTATAGAATACTGATGCACCATATTGGTAGGATGACATATTATACACAATACTTATGGGGATGTGTCAACATATTAAAGAGAGTCTAGTTCTGATACAACTTTCATTGCACCATTGACCTCAGTGTTGGAAACCATCTCGGGCCATCGAGTGGCATACACAGCTTCTCTCCCAGCATCACCCTGATCAGAAGCAATATATTTTTTCATAATGTCTGTAATAATCCTAGAGCCTTCACAAAAAATAGTAGGGAGCACAAAAAATCAGAAGCCAGTGCAAAAAACCAAGGAAGTGGAACAAAAAACTGATTTTGTGCAAAAAATTGCAACCAATGTCATGGAATTCTGCACAACAAAGGTCAAATTACATGAAATGTCAGGAAAACTTTTATATGCACGAGAGAAGAATATCTTATCATGTGAGAAAATCTATACGAACAATGTTAACCCCATAGGGTTTTATAGTAACAAATGGGGTTTTCATCATGCACAAAAAATGACTGTGTTCCACATGTGCTATTTTCCATGTGTCACCCATATTGAAGATAGACATCTCGGGGTTTCCCTAGGAATTCGTCCTTGGCATCCCCTCACAGGTCCGATTCTGAGGAGGGAATTTTAAAATGTTAAAATCCACCAAAGGCCTCAGACCGACATATGGGGAAAACCAAAAGATGATTTTAACAAAACAAACTGGTCTGGGACATTCCAAAAGGCACAGTGAAAAATCCAAGTGTGCATAAAGCCTCGATATGGTGGATAAAATTTTTCACACAAGAGATTTGTTACGCACTGCATATAAAGTTCCATGAAATCGACAGAGTGAACGGTTTTATGTGTAGGGTGAAATTTATGTGACCTCTTTGGCTCCCAAGCACCTAAAAATAGTGGGGAATCCCCCTCATTTTTGGTATAATGAATTAAAATCACCTCCCATGAACACAATCCACATATTCCACATGAAAAAGATGGGTGTAGGTATAAGATCTTCCATGGCTTGTCTCTTAGGGGTATAAATTCAAGAGAAACCCTTAGGGATTGACCCTCGCCAAGGTCCATGATTGTTTGGTAAGTTTAACAAAACTTTGTTTACTTGTGCACATTCCTCAACCGCTTGCACGCAAAACCTCCTCCAATTTCACGCCCTCCACCTTCATCCACACATCCTAGATTTTTTCAAACACCAACTACCTTTTGTGCGCCTATTGAAAACAAACCGCCCTTGCACGGAATCTTCACTCATGCACTCCTTGTGTCATCCGCACCCTAAGGATCCATGTCTGGGCCCCTCCTTTACGCGACTCCTCTATCGTACACACCATTATTCCCAAATTACCCTCCAAGTTTATATGAAGTGATTTAAAGGTCCCTTGGGTGGTGCTTTACATTGCGTTGCTTAATGTTGGACTCCTCATGTGTTAATTTTGTTTTAATGATCACAAATCATTTATATTCTATAACACTTTTTAATCCTATATAATCTATCTCAAATCAGGTGTATAGATGATTGGTTTCTTTATACTTTAAACAATCCTATCCAAGATCTTATGTACTATATTTAATTTTTGTAGACTATTTTTAATTCATGATATATTGAACTTTATTGATAAATGATTGAGTCAAATCCATTATATGAATATCACTATTTATATATGTATACAAATATTTGGCTTATTCTGAGAAACTGTGAGTCTTCCACCGGTTATGTTTTTCTGGAAAAGGACCTAACACCATGACCCGGACACTAGGAATCAGACACCGTGGACCAGACACCGTGACCAGACACTGTGACCTAGACACTGTGACCCATACACCATGACCCAGACACCATGATCATACACCGTGACCACACATCGTGACCATCCAGACACCGTGACCATTCAGACATCATGACCATCCAGACATTGTGATCAAACACTGCATCTGTGCTACCGGTTCCTAATCTCTATACAACTATGCCATCATAGTTGTCTCACCATTCAATGAAAAAAAAGGAGAAACTGTTTCAAGGAGACACTGTTTCATGAAGAAACCATTTCCATACAAACTATGACACCATTTCTTAATCTGTTTTGGTGTTTTTCAATTTAATCTCTAATGGTCATATTTGAATCATTTAAATGCACTGACATAATTAACGCTTCTTTGTAGTCATTTCACCTAATAGTAAGAGGTACATTGTAAAAATTACATGCATCTTTTCAGCTCCAACACATGCATTATATGAATAAAAAACTGCCTGGCCAGGAGAAAAGAGCGACAATAGTGACAATGGAAAATGAGTGTGTGGGCGATAACGAAGAATCATGATAATTATTGAAAGATGAATAGACACATGAAAACTGACACTATTGAAGAACAAAAAAAGTATAATTGAATCGTGGAGTTGATAAAATTTTCACACTATCAACTTAATGAAGAACACGAACTGGATATAGTTTACTTATGATACTCTATTTTCTACAATATGACTCGATTTCTAAATCTTCTTCATCCTAGAAGTCCAGTGCTACATAGACTAACACTTAGAGCACTTCTAACCTTATCTCATCATTTTTCTCTGTTGGGTATTATTATTATCTTTCGAGAATTGTGCATATCTGTATAAAAATAGACACTTTATCTTTTTTTAAACTTATAGATACAAGATATATTCTCTCCTACTTATTTTTAAACCTTTGTATTTCCACGATAAGTGTGTAAGAGGTCCATGTGTGACCTGTTAGTTCATATCCATGAAGAACTATGGAATAGGTCCTATGAACTGGACAATCTTGTGTCCTATTTTTAATCTAGATCCAGGGTGTGGAACATATTTATTTATATAAACTTTTTCGTGGAAGGTGATCCACAAGTGGAGTGGATTATGTCTCAGCTTGAGATAGAACCACTTGTTTTATATCTGCGGTGATGTTTAATTTAGTTTTTCTCTCTTAATTTATAATTATGAAATCAGTAAATTTACGTTGATAGTAAATATTAGAAAGAAGTTATAATAGTTTTTCTTTATTAGAATATCAATAAATGTAATGTTAACAACTAATATTAAGTTTACAGAGAAATAATAAATATTTTGAGAAGTTAATTAAAAAATCAATGTTTCGTAACTGTATTACTTTGATCAACTGAAATGTATTTAAATTTATTGGGGAAACTTTTTAAGAATAATTTTTAAACAAAAAATAATATAGATACTCAATTCACCCCATTTAAAGTACTCTACTCCTAAAAACATTTGGTATTAAATGAATGTTTGTTATTCTTATTAAGACATTCTTTTTGACCCTATTCAACTGTGATTTTAGTTGTACTTTAATGATCTGTCAATTTCTGTTTATTCTAAATTTATAACTCATTCAAAGTAGATCATTATCATGGATAATAAATTTGAAGTTTCTTCAACAAACATACCAATACTATTTAATGGAAAAAATATTTCTCAATTCAAAATTAATATGAAAATGCATTTAGAAAGGAAAGGTTTTGAAATATGGTCTTCAATTAGAGATGAATATAAAATTCTTGTTACTAATTGAATCACTTGGGTTGACCATATAGTGACTGCCTACATAAAAATTGTAAAGAAATTAATTCATTATATTTCTCCTTAAGAGATAATTAATTTTATAGATTTTTTTCATGTAAAAATACCCATGAAATTTGGGATACATTATATATTTCACATGATGGAATTTCTGGTGTGAACGAAATGATACTTAAAACATATACTCTAAATATGATAACATTAAAATGAAACCCGATGAGCATATTTCTGACATGTATCTCGGGTTCAATGAAATTTTCAATAGAATGGTTTCTCTTGGAAGAGAAGTTACATAAAAAGAATAGATCAGGAGGATTCTCTTATGCCTACCTGAAAGATAGAGAGGCCCATTTGACTCTATTATAGAATCATATGACATCAGTATGTTACATGTAAAAGGAGTAATTTTAAAACAAATAATGTATGAAGAGGAGTTGAAAGTCAACAAGTAAGAGGAGGATGGGCCCAAAAGAAAATTAGTTATGTTCAATACCACCACCTCTAAACACAAGGAGAAAATAAAATTAGAAGTCTCTATAGACAGTTCCATCACTGAAAAATCATCACCTTAGAGTGATGAGGAGATGGATTAATTATCCTAAATGATTAAGAGATTTTATAAGAAGAATAATATTTTCAGAAATCCTAACTTCAAGGTAAAATCTATTCAATAAGGAAGTTGGAATAATGTCTGGAAACTAAGTGACAAGTATGATGAGATAGTATTCTATGAATATAAGTGAAAGGGATATATCATGTCTGGCTGTCCCAAGCTCAAGTACAAAAATAAATATGAGAAAAATGATAGAATTTATAAAAAGGAAATAGAATCAACATGGAGTTCTTTTGAGGGAAGTTCAAGTAACTCGTAATCTTCAAATGATGAATAGGATATCAAATCCAATATGTGTTTTATGATAAACACATCTGAGATAAAACATTAATCTCCTGTACGCAATTCCATTTATTCTAGATTAAGAGTGACTCTAAACATATTTCAAATGAATAAATTCTTGAATACTGTGATATTGTTGAAGAGAAATGTAATGAATTGAAAGATAAATACAAGTGTGTGAAACAACAATATTCTCCTACCACAATTGTTAAAACAGAACATAGTGTAGAAAGGAATAAAAATGCTCAATTACTCAAATAAAATACTGAACTAAAACTATCTAATGAAATTTTGATAAAGAACTTTAAAGGCTTAAAAATGGTAAATATACCTAGGAACAAATTATTGGTAAAAATATTGCTCTTAAATATACTACTTGAATTGGCTATCAACCTGGTAGAAAAAATTTTGGAAGAAATAATTTTTTTTCTAATTCTAGGACAGACAGATTTACTTTTAGTTGTAGAAAACATTCAGCTAGTTCATGTTATGATACACTCTCTACTGTATCATGATTTTTTGGGACAATATAGATTTTATTTTTCTAGTACATTAGATAATGCTTATAGGAAACCTATAAAGTCCATAGGGTTTCCAAAATCACTAGTCACTAATATTACTGGTCCCAAACAATTATGGGTACAAAAATCTGTTTTTATTTGACCATTTTGTTGGATAGTTGATTAAAGATCTCTAGTAAAATATTAAATTACTTGGATAATGGGATTTCATGAAACATGATAGGTTACTACTCATGCTTCAAGAAGTTAATAAAAATTAATGGTGTACATGTCACCATTGGTGATAATGCCAAAGGAATTATTATTGTCCGTGGCCAAATAAGTAACTCTAACTCAGTATTGATTTTCAAAGTACTTTTTTTGATGGATTGAAATATAATCTACTTAGTATTTCAAATCTATGTGATGATGGATTTCATGTTAAATTTGAATATTATTTTTTCAATGTTTTCAGTTATAAAAATGAATATGTATTTTCTACTTTAATAAATGAAAAATGTATACTTGGTTAACATAGATTCTTTAGCCTTTCAAAATACTTCATGTTTTTCTGTATTTCATAAAGATTCATGGAATTGGAATATGTGATTAGGACATTGTAAAACTCAATCCCATAGAAAGTTAACTAGAAAAATCTTGGTCAAAGACCTACCAAAACATTATTTTCCAAATGATAATGCGTGTAATCCTTGTCAAAAGGGAATTCAACACAAAATTTCCTTCAAACTAATGAAAGAAGTGTCAACTTATCAACTACTCAAATTGGTTTTTATGGATCTTTTTAGACCATCTAGAGTTTCTAGTTTATATGGGAAGAACTGTATTTATGTTCTTATAGATGACTTTTAAATATATACATAGAATTTATTTTTGGCTCACAAAAGTGAAGATTTCTCTCATTTTACTAAATATGAAAAAACTATAAAAATCATAGTGGGCTTAGAATTAAATCCATCAGATGTGATCGTGGCCATGAGTTTGAATATCAGGAGTTAAAATCATTTTTCTCACAAAATTGCTATATTCAGAATATCTATACCCATAGAACACCTCAACAGAATAGAGTTGGGGAAAGAAGAAATAGATCCTTGCAAGATAATTTTAGAACCATGATTATTGAATATTACTTATTTATTTTTGAGTTGAAGCTGTAAATAAAACATTCTATATTATCAATATACTGTTGACTAGACCTATTATTAAAATAACTCCATATGAGTTGTGGAACTATAGAGAATCCAAAAGTAAGATACTTCAATGTTTTTGGTTTCAATGTCTATATCCTTATTAATAATGACTATATTGAAAAAGTTTCATCCAAGACTGATGAAGGAATATTTTTAGGATATTAAATCTCTAGTAAATAATATAGAGTGTTTAATAAAAGAACTAACTATTTGGAAGAATCTGTCTGTGTCAAATTTGATGAAACAGATCTAGATTAGCCTAGAACTACTCTAAGGAATCAGGAAGATGATGTGTCACATCTAGACATTAATTAAAAATCCTCTAACCATCATGTGAATGAATATCTGAAAACATAAGATTACTTAAATTAATTATATTCGTGTCACAATGATCATGGACTTGTTGAAGGACCTGAAATAACTAGCCCTTATTTTTCTAAAGCTATTAGAACTGTTAAGAACAATCCTTTATAAGATGTTGTAGGAGACTTAGATAACATATCTCAAACTAGAGATTCTCTTAGGAATTAGGTTGATCAACAAGTCTTATTGTAAAAAATTAAACCTAAAAACATAAATAATTCTACCAATGTTGAATTTTAGGTTATGGATATGCAAGATGAACTTAATCAATTTGAAAGGAACAAATATTGGAAACTTGTTGAAAGACCCAAAGACACATTCACCATAGGCACTATATGTGGGTTTATAAATAAAGTTGATTAATCTAGTAATATAGTTAGAAACAAGGCTAGAGTAGTTACACAATTATATAGTCTAGAAGAAGGAATTGATTGTAAAGATACCTTTTTCCCAGTAACTAGACTTGAATCCCTTAGAATTATTCTTGAATATGCTACACATATCCATTTCAAACTATATCAAATGATTGTTTTAAGTTCATTCCTAAATTGGTATATAGCTTAGGATTCCTTTTTTGAGAAACCCCCTAGTTTTAAAAAACCTCATTTTCCAAATCATATTTTTAAATTATCAAAAGCATTATACAGTTTAAAACAAGATCCAAAGCTTGGTATGATAGACTGATAAATTTTCTTATTTCCAATGGTTTTACAAAAAGAATATCTGATCCTACAGTTTTTTTAAAACGAATTTCCAATGATGGTTTAGTAATTTAATTCTATATAGATGACAATATCTTTTAGATCTCCAAAAATATTTATATGTTGAATATTCTAAAATGATGCAAAAGGAATTTGAAATGAGTTTAATAGGTGAACTAAAATTCTTTCGTGGATTTCAAATATTTCAAAATAATGATAGTATTATTTAAAATAAAGGAAAATATAACAGAGATCTTCTGTAACGTTTTTGATTGGATAGAACTAAAATTAGTGACACTCCAATTAGTACTACATGTAAGTTGGATCTCGATAAAGATGCAAAATCTATTGATCAATCCACATATAGTGGAATGATTGGAAATCTACTCTACCTAACTGCTACCTGACCTGACATTGTGATTTGTGTGTGTATGTGTGCTCGTATTCAAGAAAATCCTATGTAATATCATTTAAATGTGGTAAAATGAATCTTCAAATACCTCAAGCATACACCTAATATAGGACTATTCTATCCGAGAGGAAAATCATTTAAGTTAGTGAGTTATTATAATGGTAACTTAGGGGGTTGTAATTTAAATAGATAAAATAATTTGTGGAACATGTCACTTTTTTTGCAAGTCACTATTATCATGGTGTAGTAAGAAATAAAATTATATTTCATTATCTACTGCAGAAGTTGAATACATAACTACTGGTAGTTATTGTGCACAAATATTGTTGATGAATCACACATGACTAGATTATGGATATCAATTCTGGAATAAACTATAAATTGTGGAAATACTTGTGCTATTGAAATCACATAAAATCAAGTTTCACACTCTAGGACAAAACACATTGATATAAGACATCACTTTTTGGGAGATCATTATCAAAAAGGTGACATCCCATTGAAATTCATTGGAACTGAATATCAGTTTGCTGATATATTCAAAAAACCATTATATTCTAGAAGAATAGATTACATCATTCATGAATTAGGAATGATAAATCTTAAATAGTAAGTATACTATTTAACAGTTTACTATTTCATAGATTACAGTCTCACAATTCACTAACTGTTCTATAATTTTACTATCTTAAGAATTGTTGTTTCATGTTTATGGTCTCACTATTACTATCTAAGACTTACTGTCTCAAAGAATATGGTTTCACAGTTTAGAAATCACATAGTTACGGTATCACCGTGAAATCCAGTTACCGTCTCACCGTGAAACCCAGTTACAGTTTCACCATGAATGTTGAGTAATGTCTCACCATAAAGACTCGTTATTGTTTTATTTATACATTATAATCCATATCGGGGTAATTATTTATTTAACCCTTTCAATTTCCCCCATTTTTGATTCCATGACCCTTAATATCCCTAAATTATAAAATAAAAAAAGTTTCACTCTTTTCATTACTCGTTCTCTCTTCTATCAAACAGTTATCCCATTATTAACCCTTCGATTTTCTCTCTCTCTCTAGAACCTTCGTTGAATGTCGTTGATGAATTACCCATTGTCATCAACTCCTGAGAAGTGCAGTTCAAATAAGAAGTTGAAAATAGCGTCGAATATAGCTCCCGAAGGTCCTCTGAATCTTAATCTGGTAGACAGAATAGTGGTACCCAAAAAGGAGATAATTCCTAAGTGTCTTATCTCATATATGTATTTGGTATTTAATGTAATTTGGGAGCAAGGATGGCTGGATTAGTTCATAAATAAGGATAGGCCTATTTACCCAAAATTATTTTCCCAGTTTTATCACTATGATCAATTATCTTTAGATACAAAAGATGGCTAGGTTGTGAGAAGTTGGATTAATGTCCAGTTTTTAACTTCTATTTGAGGTTATGGATTTCATGACTTAGGATACCTTATGAGGGTATTTGTGAGGATTAACAGAGAGGTCATCTACCTCCAAGTGAATTATTTGTTTTCGAGGAAGCATTGGGGAACTTTACTGGAAATGAAACAAAGAGAAGAGCCATAACTATTGAGAAAGATGGTGAAACCATACATCTATTTAAATAGGTTCCAAACTTGATTATCCCTAGAAAAGTTTATTTTCTTACACTCAAGTATCTTGATGTATTTTGGATACATCACATGAAAAATGGACATAAGATCAAACTATTCAAATATGTTATACTCCATATCTGTGAGTTGATCAAGATAACCTCCATGTCAACATACCAGTCCTATTCAAGTCTTATCTCAGCTATAAATCACGAAAAAGGGTTGGTTGGACCAAATTAAAAATCTATTAAGTATTATCAGTTTTTTATTTCAAAGGTTACAAAAAAGATAATGAAAATAATTTATAATACATGGAGAAAATCATGGGTTGAAGATAAAGATAGGGTTTAAGATAAGTTCAATCTAGTGTAAAACTCTTCATGACGTAAAGATATTTTTGATCCTGGTTTGGAACCAGATGAAATTGTAAAGTATTTTGATGAGGAAGATGAAAAAGAAGAGTTTGAGTTACCTAAAATGGAAATTGTTCTTGATGAGAATAATATTGAACCTATTCTCTAAGACCTAATTGAGAAGGAAGTTCTTGTTCCTAAAGATTTTGTTGATCTGCAAGAACAACCTGCTTCCAATGAAGAATCTGGTGTATTTTTAAGTGAAAACAATTTTGTAGAAGAGATTATAGAAGATAAACGTTCATTTATACAAGATTATGCTCTTGAGGTACATGTGGTGGAAGATCCTGTACCTAAAAGTATTACATCTGTTGAAGAGAGAATGGAGAAATATTTTCAGCTGGCTAGAAAGAAAATGTGAGAGGATATCTGGGAGGATATCTTAGAAATAGATCAAAGATCTAAATATCTTAGTCCTGAGAAAGATACACCATTCGAGGGGGATCAGCACCTGAATATAGAACCTATTAAAGTATCTATTCCTTTTTATCCATGCTCCGTTTGATATGTGGTATAAATTCCTTAGTTATTTTGATGTCATTGAATCCCAGGAAGTCTAAATTAAAGGAATAGATCTGTCTACAATGTGTTAATTGAAACTGGCATCTGCACCTGAATCTATCTATGCCAAATATCATGAGACATTCTTATACCCTATTCCAAAGGCTTCATAAGAACCTCCAAACTTGGTGAATAAGGATGATCTGAAAGCATTTGGAGATACCTTATTTCCTAGAATTGAAAAATGTAGGAATACCCAAGCAGCTCCTATAACCAATTTGAGTGAGAGAGATGCTTCCTTGTTGTTATAAAATATCATATGCTTGATTCAACCTAAGATGCTTCATGAGAATCCAAAAGTCAGAATTGAGAACAAATAGGTCAGTGACGAAGTAATGACTCTCAGATCTATGGTTGAAGATATGCAGAGAGTGATGAATTCATGACGACAACCAATATCTTATCCAGTTGAGGATGTTGGTAGTTAGATTCCATAGGAAGTAGCCTCCCTGATTAAAACTAATCATACCTCATTGGATAACAAAGTAGCTGAATTAATGCAGAATATTTTTCAAGAGATGCGTGTCCTTGTTATTGGTCTTAACAAGTTGGATGATGAGTATAAGGTTTGTCTCGAGAAATTTTTGAATCAAATTAAATCCATTACATCTGTTGTTACTACTTCTCGTACTTCTCAAAAATCATATCAACCCTTTTTAGATAGTGATATTGTTAGATCAATTGTAAAAGAATAACTTTAGGTTGTGCTCAGTGGTTTTGATAATGAATCTCTATTTAAAGATGTCCAAAACAGTGAAAAAGTTCGTGATTTGGTGAGAATTCATTCCATGATTACCAATGTTTCTCAGCACAAAACTTCTAAGAAGAGGATTTATACTTCAATCGAATCTTCTCTAAGAATGACATGACCAACCACTTCAAGTACCCTATAGAGAATCCAAAAATACCTCATATCACTCAAGATTTAAAAAATCAAGTCCGAATGCTCCAACATTTCACTCCCTACTAGATATGTTTAGGGAGAATAAGAATGAATTAAAGAAAGCCATGAAGTATGGTGGTGAGATCATTTCCTACTTCATCATGATTTTGAGGCCTAATCTTCATGTCTAGAGTACTTCCATTGTCTCTCCTACAACTTCACCCCTGAGATCTGGTTTTCATACCTTCTCATCCCCTTCCATTGCCTCGACATCTAGGTCTATATCTCAGGCTCTAAGTCAGATCATACTGGTTATTCATGATCAATAGTTTTCTCAGAATTCCACTGCACCTAACTTGGCCATTTCTATATTAGAAGGCCTCCCTTTTCCATCTCTTTCAATTGGTTCACTCCCATCTTTCACTTCTACCTCTGCTTCTATGTCTTCCTCTTCTAATGTTGCTTCCAAGGGCTAAGAGAGGAAAAACCCGTGCTGAAGAAAAGTGACTACTTTATTTTGATAGGGATGATTTTTGTATGCTTTTTACTTACAGAATGTAATGAATCATTTTATCCATGTAATGCATTGTGAACTTTATTGTCTATTTTATATATAAACTTTTTGATAATCCCAAAAGGGGGAGAAATATGTATTCTATATGAAAACTATGGAAGAGGAACATTACCTAAGAATAAATTACCCACTCACATGATTTGTAATCAACAAAAAGGGGGAGATTGTTGGACTACTCATGTGTTAATAATGTTTTAATGATCCCAAATCCTATACATTCTGTAACACATGATAATCCTCGGTAATATTTCTCAAATCCTGTGTACAGATGACTGGTTTCTTTATGCTTTAAATAAACCTATCCAAGATCATATGTGATATATTTAATTATTGTAAACTACTTTTAATTTGTGTTATAATTAATTTCATTGATAAATGATTTTGTCAAATCCATTATATGAATATCACTATGTAAGTGTGATCACTTATTTTCTTAGTATAGGATTTAAATTAATTCCTTATCTCTTAGAGATAGATATTGAAACAAAAATGTTATCCATTTACATTAGTCAATTTAGTTTTAAACCATCACATATTATGGTTGTGTGATGGTAAAATTTCCCATGATTACATTATCTATCACTCTCTTTTAATCATTGAGTGTTAGTTTTCTCTTCGATGTACATATTTTCTTAAACGTAATCATTTTATTTTTTATATTTTGTTAAATTCTTACTTACCTTTCTTTATTTTTAAGTGGATATTTTTTAATACTTCTTCCAATGTGGGTTTTCAATTAAAGTATTTTGAAAATTTGTAGATTAGTTAATGAGACCAAGTTAAAAAGGAAACAAATTATTGAATTATGGTAGAATGTAATAGCCCAATATTTTATTTTATTTATCATTATAAATTTAATCTTTTCGATAACTTATGCTTCACCCATCTCCGAGCTTAAACGAACCACAATATACTATTAATATTATTATTCAAAATTAAATAATATTATTTTTGTTAAATTTGTGATTAAGAATTGGAACAAATAACTTATGAAAATATCATTTTGAATACACCATATAACAATTATTTATAAATAAATATAAAAACCAATTTAATATAATGAAAATGTATTTAGAAAAACTATTATCAGACACCAAAGGTGTTTATCCTAATAAATTCAATTAATTTATACATGTAAAGGATATTAATTAAATTGATATATAATATATTCAATATAATATTTAACAATAATTATATGTGTTTTATAAAAAAGATAGAAAAATAAAACTATTTTTTACACATAAAAAATCAATATTTTACAAAATGTTCTTTTGCCGCCATTTTATGGTGCAATTGTTTTAAAAATAACTTTTTACATTTTTATAAATTATATATAAAAAATAAAACTAATTTTGTAAATAATATAACAAAAATTTACTTTGGATGAATTATTTATATTTTTTTGATATGTTTCATTTTTAGATGAATAGTAAAAAAATATATTTCATTTTAACAGAAAACCGAGTTTTCATCTAAATAATTAATAATGTTAATTTTATATTTTAATTTGGATTTAATGAAACAATGCATAAAGAATATATATATTAATTCAATTAATTTCATTAGTTTTTTTTTATTAAATTCGGATATAAAAACATTTCACGCTTTTGAACATTTTCACTTTAAAAACCTTATTTCACACGTCATCTTCGTGATTAATTTTAAATTTATTTTATCCAATTATATGATAATAAGGATGAAAATGGATTAAATATATGGAATGATAATGTGAAAAAATTGTTAAATAGTTTCCTTTTATTTTTGAATAATATTAATAGAGACAATTATTTTTTGTTTCATAACCACGATTAAGGGTAAATTGAGTAATTAAGAGTAAAAATGATATTATAAATATAATAATAATACCTTAAAACTAGCATTAATATTATTTTATGAGTTATTTTTTACCTAATTCATCCTTGGGATGATTATATGGCTTATGGGATCCACTTGGATGACTTTAATCCTTTTAGAGTATTTTATTTTAAGAAAAGTCAACTATATCATACTCATGTTTTTAAGAAGTATTTTATTTTTTTGATTTTGGATTATTCAGAATATATCTTCAAAAATAAATTGAAAGTTGAATTCTAATTTTTTTCTTCCTCATGGATATTTATCATTAAAATTTTGGAAATAAATTAGAATCGTAAAATCTTATTTAATGATGATGGAGTATTTGTTTAATTTCTAGAAATATCAAATAAATTGTAAAATAAATATTAAAATATATATAATATGACACAATTAATTTCATAAACGATTTTTATAGACAAAGCTGACATATTTTTATTTTTTAAAAGAGTTTTTTTAAATATATCTTTTTATATTGATTTTTTAAAAGTCAATGTAATAAATTTTTTCAAAATTGAAATTTATTTTGTACTAAAATAAATAGTAATATATTAATATAAATAAAATTTATAAAAATATAAAATTATGATAAATTATTTTGATGAAGTGAATAATATTAAACATTATTATTTTATTATTATTTTTTAATTTTATAGTAAAAATACATACCCTCAATGAGTAAAAAACCATATTGTGATGGTAACAGTTTAAGATATTAAATAAGTGTTTAAAAACAATAAGGTAAATAATGTGACATAAAAAAGCATTAAAATTATTATTTTTAAATTATTTATACCCACAGTAAAATTATATTATAAATACATCACTTTTTCATCTTTTTTAATTGAAAAATAATTTATATTAATTTATAATTTTGGGAGTTTCCAAAAGTGACTCTCACAACAATTATAAAAGTGATCATCCACCCTTCTTTATTCAAAACCCATTGAACCATCTAGCTCAACCAAACCCTACCCATTTGTCTTCCAAAAATATATATACACGTTCTAGAGATCCAGGTCTACCTAAAATCCCATCGTAATATCACTTAAGAAGCTTTATAAGGGATGTTCGCTAAAGAAGTGGTAATAGTGTTTACCAACTCATTCATGTTAATTTAATTTTCTATTTATTATGTATTTTTTTATTATAAAGTATTAAATAAAGTATAATATATATTATGAGATGTTATTATCATTATGGGACAACCATATTCCACCTTTCATCTACCCTAAAAAATGAAAGCACCGCGTGTGGGTACGTATTACCAACTATCTATACACCGTGGTGAAAATAGCCTTTCATCACCAATTTACTGGGATGAGTATAATGATGGAAATAAATGATATATATAATAAATATTCATTAATATTTATTTTTTAATAATTAATATACCATACATTTCCTTACCCTTTCTCTTTCAATGGAATGATATTGTTGCTTGTGTGTGTGTGTACGGCTTACCATCTCCACGACATGATGTTATTAATTTTACATGTTCACCATTGAATAATTATTATAAAAAATATGTAGTTAATAAATATGATATATATTGAAAAAAATATTATTTTGGGGATCAGGGAATTGTATCTTTTCAACAGGAATTGAGACTTAAATGATGAAACATGCATCAAAAAATGAAGTAGTTAACACTCGAATTGAGGGTAATAAAACATATTACTTTGTAAAGGGTGTTAATATGATATAAGAGGATAATATGTAATATCATAAATATGATTATAGTTCAGTTATGAATTCATAACTTGATTTAAAACATTATACATTAGGATTAGATATGTACAATAGATAATCATATCAAAGGTAAGGAATTTCATAACTCAATTTTCATTCATTTATGTGTGAAATCACTTAAAACTATCTTATATTGTATTTACATTTATTTTATGTGGAAATATAAAGGATACACATAATCTATTAATTTTATTATTTATGTGATCTTTTAAAGTATTTAACACAGAAATTCATTATTAATCGAGATGTTTTTGTTTAAGTCTCCAAGGGGGGATATTCCTCTAAGTCCATGATCTCTAAAAATGTTCTCAAAATGTTTTTTCTATTATCAAATGATTGTTTAATTTCATTTTACCTATTTTTCACATTTCAAAAAATGATTTAAATGGAATATTTTTTCGTTTTTTAAACAAGGTTCATTGAGATATTTTTAACAAAAATATGGGAGGAATGTTTTTTTAATATATATGGAATGAGTGGATTTTCCACCTATCATAATTCCTTAATTCATTAAAAAATATATTACATGATTTAATAATTAATTTAAAATAAAATTATTTCTTTTATAATGGTGAAGAGTTTTAAAAAAAGTGATTCCAAAAGTGAAAAATGGTAATTTAATCAATTATTTTTCAATGGTTTCATTAGAGTATTTTGATCTATGTCAAAATCATCTATTGAGTCTCATGCTAAATTGATTAGATCACTACTGATATATTTTACCATATAATGTATAAAGGATTTATTTTAGTTATTCACCCTACCATAATGTTAAATATTATTTACGACAGCTTTTGATACATATATACCCATACTGAGCATATGTTCCCACTCATCTCTCATGTTTCACATTTCCAAAGATATGAGGATGTGTTTTGTTATTGTTATGCATTCTTAAGAAAAGAGGGATTAATGTAATCCTTATTGTAATTATTAGTGTATTTCATGTATTAATTTGTTTTGTGAATTATAAAAATGCACCTAGTTTTGAAAGACTATTAAATCGTTCAGTCTTTTGGGATATGGTCACTTTTACCTCGAACTAATGTAATAAAGTAACCACCAACTCTAGGATACTAGGGTTTGTGTCATTAAACTCCTATTTTTGAATATATTAAATTTATAGTCCAAGTATTTTATCATAATAAAGCACTATATGAAACTATAGAGGCCCAAAGATCATAATTAAATAGGGTAACGAGATATTTTCATCAAAATATTTTTGTAAAAGGAAGTATTTATCTATCCTTATTCATGACTAAATTATTTAAAAAACCATCTTTATTCAAATTTATTTTTCTAAAATTATTTTTTATTTCAAACATAAAATCTCTTTCTAATAGTTTTTCTAAACATATGAAAATTGAGTTTGAAATGATCTGACAGTAGTAATCCACATACTCAATTTTTTAGATTTTTTCAAAATCAAAAAGAAAATATTTTAACTCAACCTAAATGAATTAAATACATACTCAAATATTCTGTTTTTTGACATTGAATAAAAAATAATTACTCTATTTTCAACATCTATCAAACATGATCATTATAAAACTCGTAAATCTATAGATCAAAAACATTATAGAATTATTATTGTAATTTTACAATATCAAGCTACAATTTGACCATAAATATATTTTTTAGTATATTTATGTGTAATATTTAAATAAAATATAAAAGAAACTCATTTGAAAATAGAAAATTTTCATTTTTTGATAGCTTAATGGTACTTCATAACTTATATTATTCTATTCTTATGGAAATTATTTTTTTGATATTTACATAAATAATAAATTTTTATGTCGTAGTCCAAATAAAAAACATCTTATATATTATTTGTTTTAGCATGATAAAATTTAAATTTTAAGTCCAGTAAGAACCAACATTATATATCACCTCCACTGCTGAAACAGAATATGTAATGACTGGAAGTTATGCTCAAGTGTTGTTGATGAAACACACATTACTGAATTTTTTTTTGAGTTTTACATGAACTCCAATTATTTATGATAATACCAGCTACATTCACTTATATAGAAATTATATAAATCACTCATGAGTAAAACACATGTACGTAAGACATCATTTCCATAGAGATCATAAAAAGGTATATATTATCCCCAATATTATTATAATTTTAAATAAAACTATTAATATTTTTTCCAAACCTATTACTTATGATAAATTCGAATTCACTAAAACAATTTTGGGAGTAATCATCCATAATGTATATACAATGCTCTCATTGTTTCATATATATCTTTATATTAAAATCTCTTATAGTTAAAGAAGTTTTGAGAGTATTCTTTTTGAAATTAATCTAAATTTAAAATTTATATAATTTCAAAATTTATCTAATTTTAAAAAAATATGATTTTATAATCTATCTAATTTTCCAACATAATTTTTTATTCTTAATCATATTGCTAATATTAATGGTTTTTTCCACCGTTTCGTTTTTTTTATTCTTTTCTTCTTATTTTTTTAATATTTATATCTTCTTCAAAACATATTCATGAATAATCCATGAAAATGGAAGATCATATAATATGTATAATAACTTTCTCATTGTAAAAATTTAAAATATATTAAGAAATATTTTTAGAAGCCATGCATTGAGACAATGTCAGATTCTGAGGCCCAGTGTGCCTGTAATTAATTTTAAATAAATGTTAAATATATTTTATATCACACATGCGTAGTTTCTATGAAATAATGGTATATAAACTTAATGGATTCTAATATTGGCAATCAAATACTACTATTGAATCCATAGTGCTTGTTTTACCAAAAGTGGAACCTTATGTTGGTACGCACAGGGTGTTCAGATGATGAATTTGTTCGCAGGCACATTAAGAAGATTAATTAATTAATTAATTTTATTAATTTATTCAATATAAAAAAATTATTTTTCCTCTATAATAATACTTATATGTAATATCTATAAGATTATCCAAGTACCCTAGGGATTATTGATTGGAGGTTTTATTATTTATCTTTGGCGAATCAAGATCAAATTATGATCGACGATCAGATCAACGGAAATTAGCATATAGTAAACACCAAAGCTCATCCTCTTCACTAGATAACATGTTCACCACCAATGATTGATCCAATATTTATATAGGGATATATAATTGTTGTTTCCACCATGATTATAAGATTTTTCATTTCCATTTATGTTATTCATTGATCTTTTATTAATTTAATCCTTCGTAAGAGCCTATGTATCAAATTAAATTGGTTATTAAATTTATTATTGATTATTCTATGTTTCTAAACTTGAATATCCCTGATATATGATCCTTGTCGAAGAAATATTTTCCAACTATTGATTATGCTTTGTTATTGTTCCTTTCCCAACCTATACTTCGTGTTCTTTTCTTTTGGGAAATTGGACCTTGATTGTTCATTTCTAGGAAGGTTTGAGTGTGATTGGCCCACAGATTCATGATTGATATGTCCATAAAGATTGATTCAGTGATTTAAAGATGGATCATGATGCTTTTACAGATTTCTAGTGATGTAGAAATGGATCAGACATTGGGATGACATCCCACTTCCATAGGTGGAGTGTAGCGGTGAAAGGTGGAGTCATGGAAGGATTTAGGTTTCTAGAATATGACGACCAGTGATGTATTATGAATGAACAACCCTATATCCACACTCCGCATTGAGATTAAAGGATGATTTTGGTGGGATTGGTAGTGATAATGTAATATTTTGGGCCCTCATGATAGATTTTACTTTCTTAAAAATTTATGACTAATTGTTGAGTATTAGGATAAACACATTTAATGTAGTTACCCTACTATGGTGAATATGTTTTTAGAAAATGATAAGCATCACATGTTCTGTGGCTGGGCCACATGCGGGGTGACCCTCTATGGGTATCTAGGCCATGTTCTAGAAACAAATTCCCATGACCTTCTGTGGGTGGTCATACAATATACTCTTGGAGGATACAGGCATAGAATCATAGTCAGTCATGACCTGATACATGACCAAGTACACATCCATGGCCTAAAGGAGACATTAAGGACCAAGAGAACACATTTAGGACCCATGTAGTCGAGTTATGTCATGTGGGTCCCATGAATTCCATTTATGGTGACATAGAAATCAATCCATATATGTAGGATTACATGGCCAATACTTAGAGTGACATCAAATTCCATGTGTACCCCCTTACATGCAGTGTACTTCTTTATGAAATATCTACCAGGCATATATCCTTTTTTATTAAGATTTCGGCACCCCAAGTAGCCTATACTGAGGATTTTTCCACATAGAACATGCTGGTTTCCATCATGTTCTATTATCAGATGTGATGTGATATTTACTAAGAATGATGAATCATCAAGAAATGCTCTATTATGTAAATAATCATTTAGGGTCATCATATAGTGATTTGGGTTATAACCCCACTATAATACTAAGTTTTTGGTCCCCCCATACACATCCAACAAGTTTGAGTGGCTCCCCCTAGATGGAATATTGTGTGGGTCCTCTACCTACTGAGTAGAACCCCCTAATGAACTAGGGCATGGTTCCTCTACCTATTTAGTGGAACCACCATGATATACAAGGTTGTGGGTCCTCTACCTATAGAGTTCCACCAACTAAAAGACTAGTTCATTGGTCCTCCATCTATTGAGTTCCACCGGATGCACTAGAACATGTGTCCTATATCAATATACTATGTGGAACCCTCTTATCGAACATAGGTGTGGGTAATTTAATTGGATATTGTTCCCCTAGACCCTACATCCCATTGGTGAGGTGTTGTCCTTCCATGTGGTTTCTTCAAGAAACAAACACATGATTTTATGATCATTAATTATAGATATTTAGATAACCAAGAAAAATAATCATCTTTAGAAGGGATATATGATAGATATTCTTTTTCTCTATCATCTAGGATTCTTTTGTGATCAGATATCTCTATTTTTGGGTTTGTTTACTCTCTTTCTGTGGGTTGATCTGAACATTTCTATCTCGTTTTCTATTTGAAAATATTCTTTATTTGGGTAATCCTATAGGGTATGTATATAATCACCCATGTAGGTGATTTTCCTACACATTTAACGTCTATTGTAGATGAAAAACATGTTAGTGGTGGAATTGGTCGAGATTTGGGATAATTGGGTGCATTTGATTACTTAGGATGGTCAGGGATTGTAGATCATGAGTTGATCTCTCTCATCTTTATTTATTTTCTAGATCTTATTAGGTTGGGACATAATTTCTAATTGGGTTTGTATTATCCCCTTTAATTTTAGTTTACTCTTACACTCTATTTTGTAATCTATAGAAGTTATTACATTCATGGTTTTTACTCAATTGATTATTTTCTTTTATTATTATTCATCTGTAAGTCTTCATGGAGACAGTCGGGTGACTGAATATAGGTACATTATGAAATGGTTTCCCATATTATTTATGACTCCTCAACACTTGTTGGTAGTCCTTGACCTATAGAGGTGATCTTTGGGTTGTGGATTCCCGGTCTTTTTCCTAAATCTTGGGCCCCAATGGGTCGGGTGGTTATAGATTAGAATCAGAGGTGGGTTGACCTCAGAATAGGGTTTAGATTATTTCTCTAATAATTACTAGTTGGGAATTTAAGAAAATAATGTCAATGTGTACTGAGTTTGAATTTTTATTCTTTGGAAACCAATTTTGGTGCACATGCTGGCATATCTACTAACCAAGACTATAAATATATATTTGTTAACTCGAAATACTATGAAATTTGTCTCATGGAACATAGGTAGATAAAGAATATAATAATGAGCCTTTGAATATTCTTCTTGAGTTAGATCCCCATATATATATATATATGATAATCAAACTATCGTATATCTTAATTATTTTCAAGAATCCTCCACGAAGACAAATATCTATGTTAGAAATTAAATATTGTGATGAAGATTTTATTAGTCATGATTACTCACTTCCGTGGTCAGGTCATGATGTATTTTTACATATAGTTATATACAAGAACCCCCACATATATAGAATAATATTATACAATTAGTGTTGACTAATAGTTCATGTTGGTTTGGAACACTCATTATGTTAGAGTTCTAGAGGAATGCTGAGATTCCACTATAAACAAGATCCCAGGCATTGGGGGATTGACTTGAATTAGTGATCTGAGTTTTCATACTTGTACACACCATGACTGATCAAATGGTTGCACTTGCATCCCATATTTTCCATTTTCTATCTATGAATTGGGGGATTCTATTCATGTAGAAACATGACAAGTCATTTCTCTCATGTTATGACTTCCATTGGTTGTTCATGAGGAGTACTACTCCTTGTGTTTTCCCTTAATTTAAATTCATGAGATTTAGAGATTCATGAGAGGGTGGTAAAATATTATGAGTATTCCCAAAGGATTACTGGTCTCATGTGTTACTCTCATATCCTCATATAGGACGGTTACATCTAGGAGTGAATATTTGATCAGGAACTCTATGGAGACATATGTTCCAGTTTTGTACCCCAATGCATTAACACATATGCTGGAGTGCTAGAGAGGGTGTAATTGATGGATATATTCTTATATTTGGAATCCAATGAAGTTTGAGATGGTCAAAAACATCATGTAGATGATTAATATGTAGCATTTATTATGTTCTAACAATCAAGGTCATCGAATATGAGATCACCTTGTTGTTGACATCAGGATTATGGTCATGAAACACCAAGATTCTATAAAAGAAAAATTGTACCCCGAAGAGGGGTGATGTTATACATGTGATGGGAGAGGTCGCATGGAAGTTAACTTAACAATATGATGTAATTATTAGGTTAGGAAGGTAGAATATGTTCATTCATGTTAGAGGCATCACCATAATCATGGATCTCCTATGTGAGGCCAGGATACCCCAAGGAGGCATATATGGAAAAGGAGAATGTGGGGATACTAGAGGAGGATCAATTAATAGTGGATGGTGTTATGGTATTATTCTACAACTACCACTAAGAGGCCCAATCTAGAATCAGGGAGCTAGTAGTGGGGGCCATGATAAGATGAAAATTATATAGGCTAATGAACAAAATTATCATGATATTATTAGAGATATGATCTTACTTATTATAATATTTATTTAGTAATTATAGACACATTCATTAGTTATTAATTCATATCCATTCTCATAGTGAGAGTTCTAGAGCTCCCTATTGAGTCTTTATCCCAACATTGTTTTCCTGAGGTTCCTATTGGGAATGTTTCATTGATATCATTATCTAAAGTCATTGTGAGTTATCAGACGATGGAGATAGTTTCTCATTATACCTCTTAGTCATCGCGATGAGACCATATGATGTCATCCTGGTTAAGGACTATTTGTCCATTGTCCAATACTGAATAGACAATCATCAAAGATTATTCAAAATTCTTTGAAAAAATGGGATGATATTATCCTTTGACGGTGAGATAGATCTCATGGTAATGTGAGTGGATCTTTTGAGTATGAAACCAAAATCCTTTACACATCAATTGGTGAGTTTAGCCTTTAGTGATAGAAGCTATTTTGGAATTTTGGGACCTTCAATCATGGAAACGTCTTACATGATAATGATTCAGTTCTACTTAAGAGTTTGGAGACCAATATCTTCATCTATTTAGGCCTTGGGATTTCTTTAATATATTATTTATCATATTTAATGTCCCCTAACGAGCTCCATGTGATGAGGGTATTGTTGTAAGACTATTGAGGGAAGTGTTTTATCAGACCTTGTGTTTCCCATAAGAAGCTCAATTTTTTATTGTGAATAAAGTGGTAGAGTCTTATGATTTTTTTTGATTATCATCACCTCAACCATACCAAAATAACAACAAGTATCTCTATCAAGGTATTGATGATATCTTTGATCATTTTCAAGGTGTTATATGTTTCTTGAAGACATATCTCAGGTCCCGCTACCACCAGTTGAGGATTCATAAGGATGATATTATGAAGCTATCATTCTTATTTAAATATTGACACCATAAGTTCTTTGTGATTTCCTTTGGTGTGTTGAATTGTAACACCCCAAGCTTCCATGGTATGCTTCTCTTTCAACAATGCAATAGCTTTCATTGTATGCAAGTTCGAGATTCTAACACACTGTGACCAATCAATTTAGCGATTTTGAATAGTAATAAACACTTTTTGAATTTTTATAATATTTATATTTCAAAATGGACTTAATTTATGGATTAGGAATATCGAAATTAGCATATGTAGATTTTTTGGTATTTTTCTGAGAACATCCAATTTTTGATGAATAGTCACAATTACTTAAAAACAAGATTTTTAATCAAAATAATTTATAGTGATAAATTATACAATCGAGTGATTTTAAAGTATAGTTAGAATAAAATTTTACCATATTATCCAATGGTGGTCATTAGAATTAATTTCACTTTAAAATTGGTCATAAACAATTGTCAATCTTTTGATGGATATTGTTTCTTAAAAACACGATATTTGTTTTGACAACGAGAATAATTTTTAAATTTCTTACTAAAATTTATGTTTTTGTAATTTGGTAAAATGGATTCCATATTTTGAATACGACGGTCATAATTGTGTAATTTTGGAACTTTTGTTTTTTGACATTATAAATAGTAACAACGATAATTATCTTTAAATATCGTGATTAATAAGTGATCAGGTAGTTAAGGATAATAAAATAATATCATAATAATAATAAATGACACCAAAATTTGTCGTAATGCTATTGTTTGTGTCATTTCCGACCATGGGATTCCTTGTGCCAACCATTGAGACCCCATGGAATCATTTATGGGTGATAGTGTCATTTTATTATATTATTTTTTAAAGGGAAAGTATATCCAAAGTATGTATCACCCAAGTAAAAAAATTTAGTTTTGTCTATGTAAATGATAAATTAGACTATAAATAATCATTGTAAATCTAAAAATATTTCCTACATCATGCTATTTTTTTATAATTTTTAGACATTAAATAAATTAAAGTTTTTATTACATCAATATGATGCAGCGATTACCTCATTAATTAACGATTTAAATAAAATGAAAAGATAATGTAAAATATAAGACATAAAATTTTCAAAAACCTATTGGATGAGTATATTTCGAACCCTTGTCACCCTATCCTAGAAATATATAATTTTGGTACCTTTAAAATCCGAATGTAATTATTTAATAATGTAACATTTCATTACTTTCCAAGAGTGCCCCTCCTCTCCTCTTATAATAGGCCCCCACCTCTACCACCTTATTCACACCATCAAAGCCATTTGTATCGGAATACCTCTACCCAAATACTCTCTCAACTTCCCTCTCTTACTCCTAGAAGTCTCTCTTTGGGCAGAAGTTTTCCCAAGGAAGCCTTTGTCTCAAATCAATAAGAGTTACCTGATTTTAAGGTAATGTCTTCTCTTATGTTCTTTTGTTTTATTTTGCTTCTCCAAACCCTTACACTCTTTTTACTCCTTTATTTTGTATCACCACCAGAATCTTAAATATACTAGGATGTTTTTATGAGAAGTATTCTAGTTACACTTACACACACCTTCATCTAATGGTTAAAGAACATTCTGTTTCTGTGGGTGGCGAATTACTGCCTCACGAAATGATGATTGTTCAATATTCATTTAACACCTCTCATGGTGGCCATTAAGATGTCACTATATTTATATATGATATAAATTATGTTTATGTTTTCCTTATGATTATGTATTTTTCATATATGGCATATCTTTATGATTTCCATTATGGGTAAACGCGATAATTTCATTTTAGGAAATGCAGACTACTGCCCCCTCAAAGTGATTTGAATCGTTAATGCCATATGTGGGACGTATAGAGGATGTAGTAAATGATATTATATATTATATTATACTGGAATTATAATATACTTTTATATAATTATGATTTCATTTCATTAAATAAGAAATAGAAATGAAAGTAGAGTTCATGCGTACGTACAACTTACCGTCTCCATGAACGTTGAATTTCATTTCATACATATAAATGTTATGTAATATTATAAATTCATATATATACTGGATATATATGATATCTACATCATGAATATAATTCTGGATATAATGGATATTTTACCACAGGAACAACTTGTAATTATAAGAAGTTTATTTTCGACTCAAGTACCAAAGATCGACAAAATGACCATTATTAACTTAAATAATTACATAATGTTCATAAGATGGTAATAAGTGATGTAAAAGGAATAATGAACTTGAAAAAGATTATTATGCAAGTAGAAATTATCTCTAGCTTATAATTCAAGAGTTTATGGAATGATCGTGTCAAGTCAGACATGAGGTAAGGGACTTCGTCTCAATCTCCTTTCATTGAGGCATATTTTGTTTTATACACAACATTCCTTTATACGGTGTATAAACCCCTTTGAATTTTACGTTTATTCAAAAGGAATCATTTTATATGAATCATTTTACTAAACCACAAAAGGGAATGTTTTTTTGTCGTACGTATTCAGAAACAATGACTTCTCCCCCGCCGTGACCATTACTTGAGTTTCAACTTCCTCTATAAGCCATAACATTTTTTAAATGAAAAATAAATACAATGTTTTAATTTTCATTTATTTTTGTATTGAATTTTTTTTTGATAATTTTTTTACTATATCAATGGGTTGTATTGATATCTTGTGATTGAAATGTGGAAATTTTATGTTTCCATTATGCATGATTTATGTGATACGATTACGTTATAGTTTATTATATGTTTAAACCTTTTCATATAAGGAATGCATTGGACTTAATAACTGACGGGTGGATCCCACTATAGCTCCTTGATTCATCGGTAGGTCTAATGAGACAAACTAGTGTCTTGGCACAAGGCATTGGCAAAATCTTATTTGTAGTCTTGGCACAAGGCCTTGACTATGTGGTTATGATAGTTTTCCATTATGCATTCCATCATTGTGAAAGTTGTTATTGATATTGCATGTGATTATTCGACTAGTAGAATATCCATGTGAATAAGTTAATGGAATTATTTAATTTTTCTTTTTCCATATTATTCTGAAGTTCAAGTTTAAAAGGCTTTTATTTTAGTTATACATTTCCTTAAATGTTTATGTTTATTTATTAATGTTTCTGCTATATTGTTATCCTTACTGAGCATCTGAGCTCACCCCTTTCTATGTTTTATTTTTCCCAGGATGTGAAGAAATTTTTTATGACGGACATGTAGGGATAGTCTGAAAGGGATATGAGTGTGGAATATGGATACAATGTTATTTTAGTTTTTCACATTACGATGTTATGTAACATTTATGAATGTATCTAGTGTTTTGCTAGGCTACTAAACTAATCGGTCTTTCGAGACATAATCTCTTGTGATCATGCCAATGCTACGTAATAATGCACCGACTCTAGGTAACTGAGGTCAGGGTGTTATAGTTGGTATCAGAGGCAGTTTAGTACTATCCTTGGAAGGTTGATTTAGATAATCTCTTATTAGAGCACATAGCCCTAAGATATACTTTGAGGATTAGTATAGAAGAACTTCCTAGAATTTTGGTATTGTAGAGATTTTGTGAGTTTTCCAAGAAATATGTCCCCGTCTAGATACGACCAGGTAGAGGAGGCTCTGCAACAGATGTACCTAGGGGTAAAACCCTAAAACACCGCTTTGAGCTATACTCGAATGGGAACTGGTGCACGATAACGAGCCTTGCCGCACTCTTGGTTACGACACTCCCGGTGGATATGCTTAGGATAATTCTCATTTTATTTACAAAGAATTATGAAGGGTTTATGAGTATATACTTTCTCAAATAAAACATTTTTATGATTATGGATTATATTCATAAACTGTTAAATTTATGTTAGGTGTTTTTCAATATTTGTATTTTATATTTCGATTCATAATCTAATCTAGATTATGCCATTGTTTAGAAATGGAGCCGAGTGAAAGGAATGGAAACTGAATCAATGCACGAACTCCATGTAGGGATTTCCAACATGCTCAATATAATTATAGTGGATCTAGTGATACAACAGGTGCTGATCAACATATCACCGTACTGGGACAACACACTCAGGTTATGAATTATAACCTTACTCGTATGGAGAAACCTGATCTGCGATGTTTAAGATCAATATTATATCGCTTCATGAGGAAATAACCACCAACATTAAATTGGAGTACAAATACCTTAGTAGCTGAGCACTGGATAAATTTTTTAGAGAAAATATTCCATGCCTTGGGGAGTAGTGAAAGGGAAAAGGTAATCATGGAAGTTTACCGCCTCACTAGAGATGTTGATCAATTGTGGTCATTGATTCAAAATAAAAAGGGAGACGATGAAGTATCATGTATGGAATGGGGAGAGTTTGAATATATTTTCTTAGGAAAACACTTTCCTCTGGACCATCGAGATGATATGGAAAGGCAATTTCTGAGTCTGAGGCAAATAGAGGATGAGAATGTTGCAAAGTATTAGTCTAACTTTACGAGGTTAGAGAGGCATGCTGCAGATTATATACGTAACCCAATAAGGAAGATTGATCGTTTCTTTGATGGGTTAAATACATTTCCCCTTCAAGATTTAGTATCACAATCTTTCTCAACGTACGATGATATAGTCTCATGTTCTATCAAGGCAGAAAAGGAATTCTCTAAATCTTATGACAAAAAAGTAAAGCAAGAGAATAAGAGAACGGTGGAACAAGAGATGGATAAATGGAAAAGGGGAAAGAAGGATTTTCCATTATGCGATAATTGTGGGAAGAATCACCCTGGTACTTTCCTAAAAGGAATGGGAGTTTGTTATAAATGTGGAGAAAAAGGTCACGAGGCTTGTGATTGCAAGGGAATGAAAGGGGATGTCAATGTTGAATGATACAATTGTAGAGAAATGGGGCATTATGAAAATTAATTCCCTAAGCTCCATGTAATCTTACCTCAGAAAAGGCCTAGGGAGAAAGGACAATCTTATGTTATTACTACAGTTGAAGTGTAATAATTATTGTATTTGTGTTTTTGGACTCAAGAACTATATTATAGTTATAAGAATAATGTGATATATATAAGTATTGTACTGCAGTACTTGTTGTTTTCATTAAGGTTTTAATATGATGATGTTGATTATATTTTTAGTATGTGACAATAATTGAAACTTTACTTTGTTTGGGGAATCTGATGTATTGATTTTGGAATTTGGAGACCTTTTAGAGAAAGTCTGTATAGAGGTATTTTGGATAACTATAAAGGATTGAATGGATTAAGTTGAACTTTGGATATTATTGTTTAAGTTTTCTGAAGATTATTTTTGTAATATTATAATACTATAGTTTTAGGAAAAAGAAAACTTGTAGGTTGGGGGATAACCAGTCGTGTCGGACAAAGCTGTAAGAATCAAACCCACAACCATAGTGAAACATGCCTTTATTACCTACCACTAGCCTACAAGAATTCCCTGGTTATTAAAAAATTATTTTCCTAATCTAAATGGTATGTGTTAATATTTTGAATCTTGTACGATTAGGATAAATATAATATTTTTGAGTTTTATTATCTTTTTGAGTGAAAGATGATTTTGTGGTAGAAATTAGTTGAAGGTTGAAACTCTACATGTAAAGCATATATATATACATATCTTTTATTCTATGAATAAATTAATTATTAAACCTTTGGAAAGGGATATTAAAACAAAAAAAGTGGTATCCTAATACATTATGTTTTGTTGAACTAATGATATTTTAAATCAACATAGATTGAAGGCTTTGAGGCCCTCAAATTTACACTTGTTTGTGATTGATGACATCAATCACTCCCTACAAATATTTATGTTTTCCTCCAATTATATGTCTCTAATTTCCACCAATGTTCTCCTATTCAAGATCATAATTTGGTTGTGACTTTGTCATTTCCCTTTCCCTCTTAATAAGGCTAAATTTCATTAACCTTATTTCTGATGTGGGTTTTCCACAAAGGTATTTTCTATTTTCAACCATTTATTTTTGAAATACATTTTCAAATTGCAAGGATGGAATTTATTGAAGGAGGAGATAATGTAACACCCCAAGCTTCCATGGTACACTTCTCTTTCAATAATGCAATAGCTTTCATTGTACGCAAGTTCGAGATTCTAACACACCGCGACCAATCAAAGTAGCTGTTATGAATAGTAATACCCAATTTTTGATATTATTTAAATTATATATTTCAAAATGGACTTCATTTTTGGATTTGGAATACTTAAATTAACCTATGTTGAATTTTTGGTATTTTTCTTAGAACATCCAATTTTTGATGAATAGTGAAAAATACTTAAAAAAACATTTTTAATCAAAATAATTTATAGTGATAAATTATACTATTGAGTGATTTTAATGTATATTTAGAATATAATTTTACCATTTTATCCAATGGTGGTCATTAGAATTAATTTCACTTTAAAATTGGACATAAACAATTGTCAATCTTTTGATAGATATTGATTCTTAAAAACACGGTATTTTTTTGACAGCATGAATAATTTTTAAATTAATTACTACAATTTCTATGTTTGGAATTTGGTAAAACTGATTTCATATTTGGAATCATAAGGTCTAAATTATGTAATTAAGACACTTGTTTTTTGACATTATGAATAGTAACGATGGTAATTATCTTTAATTATCGTTATTAATTAGTAATCGGGTAGTTAAGGGTAATAAAATAATATCATAGTAATAACAAATGACCACAACATGTATCCTAATGCTAATGGTTGTGGCATGGACGACCATGGGATGCCTTGTTCCAAACTTTGGGACCCCATGGAATCACTTTTGGGTGATAGTGACATTTTATTATATTATTTTTTAACGGGAAATTACAACCAAAGTATGTATCACCCAAGTAAACGAATTTAGTTTTTTCTGTGTAAATGATCTATTAGACTATAAATAGTTATTGGAAATCTAAAAATATTTCTTACATCATGATATTTTTTTATAATTTTTGGACAATAAATTAATTAATTTTTTATGACACCATTATGATGCAGCGATTACCTCATTAATTAACGATTTAAATAAAATGAAAAGATAATGTAAAATATAAGACTTACAGTTGTAAAAAACCTATTTGATGAGTAGATTTAAAACCATTATCACCTTATCCTTGATATATATAATTTTGGGACCTTTAAAATCTGAAACTCATTATATAATAATGTAACATTTCATGACATTCCAAGAGTGCCCTTCCTCTCCTCGTACAAAAGGCCCCCAACTATACCACATTATTAACACAATCAAAGCCATTTGGCTCAGAAAAACTCTGCCCGAATACTCTCTCAACTTCCCTATCTTACTCCTAGAGGCCTCACTTTGGGAATAAGTCTTTCCAAGGAAGCCTTTGCCTCAAATCAAAAAGAGTAACCCGATTTTAAGGAAATGTCTTCACTTATGTTCTTTTGTTTTATTTTGCTTCTCCAACCCTTATACTCTTTTTATTCTTTTATTTTGTAACAACACCACTATCTTCAATATACTAGGATGTTTTTATGAGAAGTATTTTATTTACACTTACATACACCTTCGACTAATGTTTAAAGAACATACTGTTTCTGTGGGTGGTGAATTACTGCCTCACGAAACGATGATTGTTCAATATTCTTTTAACACCTCTCATTGTATCCATTAAGATGTAACTATATTTATATATGATATATATTATGTTTATGTATTACTTATTATTCTTTATTTTTCATTTATGGCGTACCTTTATGATTTCCATTATGGTTAAACGCGATAATTTAATTTTAGGAAGTGCGGACTACCGCCCCCTTGAAGTGATTTGAATCGTTAATGCCATATGTGGGATGTATAAAGGATGGATTAAAGGAAATTATATATGATATTATACTGGAATTATAATATATCATTATATGATTATGATTTCATTCTATTAAATATGAAATAGAAATGAAAGTAACGTTCATGCGTACGTAAGGCTTACCGTCATGAACGGTGCATTTCATTTCTTACGTCTAAATGTTATGTAATATTATAAATGCATATATATAATACAAATATATGATATATATTATATCTACATCATGAATATAATTCTGGATATAATGGATATTTTACCACATGAACAACTTGTAATTATAAGAGGGTTGTGTTTGACTCAAGTGCCAAAGATCGACAAAACGTCCGTTATTAACATAAATAATTACATAATGTTCCTAACATGGTAATAAGTAATATAAAAGTAATAATTAACTTGAAAAAGTTTGTTAATAAAGTAGAAATTAACTCTATTTTATTAATCATGAGGTTAAATAACGATCGAGTCAAGTCAGACACGAGGTAAGGGACTTCGTCTCAATCGTCGTTCATTGAAGAATATTTTGTTTTATACGCAACTCTCATTTATATGGTGTAAAAACAACTTTGACTTTTAGGTTTATTCAAAAGGAATCCTTTTATATGAAGCTTTTTACTAAATTATAAAAGGGAATTTTTTTTGTCGTACGTATGCAGCGACAACAACTTCTCCACCGCCATGACCATTATTTGAGTTTTGGCTTCCTCTACAAGCCATAACTTTTTTTAAATGAAAAATAAATACAATGTTTTAATTTAATTTTATTTTGGTATTTAAAATGGTTTTGATAATGTTTTTTTATATCAATTGGTGGTATTGATATCTTGTGATTGAAATGCTGAAATGTTATGTTTACTTTATGAATGTGTTATGTGATACTATTATGTTATGGTTTATGATATGTTTAAACCTCTTCATATAAGGAATAAATTGGATTTAATACGTGATGGGTGGAGCCCGATATAGATCCTCAATGCAACGGTTATTCTCGTAATACAAACTAGTGTCTTGGAACAAGGCTTTGACAAAATCTTATTTGTAGTCTTCGCACAAGGCCTTGACTATGTGGTTATGATAGTCTGGCCTTATTCATTCCATCATTATAAAAGTGGTTATTGATATTGCATGTGATTATTTGACTACTAAAATATCCATGTGAATAAGTAAATGGAATTATTTCATTTTACTTTTTCCATATTATGCTGAATTTTAAGTTTCAAAAGCTTTTATTTTAGTTATACATCTCCATAAATGTTTATGTTTATTTAAGAAAGTTTCTGCTATATTATTATCCTTACTGAGCATCTGAGCTCACCCCTTTCTATGTTTTATTTCTCCCAGGATGTGAAGAAATATTTTATGACTGACCTATAGGGATAGTCTGAAGGGGATATGAGTCTGGACTATGGAGACTATGTTATTGTTGTTTTTCACTTTATGATGTAATGAAAAATTTATGAAGGTGTCTAGTGTTTCCAAGGCTACTAAACTAATCGGTCATTAGAGACTTTATCTTTTGTGATCATGCTAATATTACGTAATAATGACTTGACTCTGGGTTACTGGGGTCAGGGCATTACATGAATGATCCCACAAGTTTTATAGATCTGATGAACTAGATAATATATCCATACATGGACTTATTTTTTGTTTTCTTCATTAATAAATTACTTACGTACACTACATCTAAGGAAGATCATCTCGAAAACATAATAATTGTCCTATATTTTCTTCTAGAGCACCAGTTATATGGTAAGCTCTCGATGATCCTATTCCAAATACATAGGGGTTAACGTTTTAGGGCATGTTTCATTATCGCATATTATCTATGAAATTGGTGATGGATAATGTAGTTCTTACATGGGATCCACCTAAGAGAGTTTCAGTGGTTGAGAGTTTTATTTTCATGGTAGTGTACTATAAAAGGTTCATGGAATATTTCTATTATATTTGAGCCTCATTGATGGATATGAAATGGAATAGGGTTCTGTTTACATGGATGAAGCATTGATAGAGAGCGTTTGAGGAGTTGAGGATGAAGCTAACTTGTGTTCCTATTTTGAGACTATCAAAGGATGGTTGGAGTTTGAAGTATATTATGATGCATCTGGATATGGTCTCAAAAACATGTTGATGTAGAGGAACTCATTGATTGGATATGAGTTGAGGTTGTTGTGAGTGGAACAACACGGTTCAAAACCCAAAGATGATCTCCAAAATGTGTTGATGGAGAGGAAGGCATTGATTTTATATGGGTTGAGGTAGTTGAGACCCCATGAGACAAACTACATGATTTAAAACCAGGAGTTGACAATGGTAGACTACGCTCAGAGGATGTAGAGGTATTATATTCTCAGAGAGGACATTATTGTTTACTTATGCTATCAGAGTCCCATGTATGTTTTTACATAGAGATAAGTGAACCTAATACATGAGTGTTGGTTTGAGTTCCTGTGGGTCTATGAATTTTAGATAGTCTATATTCCTCAAAAGGGAAATATAGTTGCATATTCCTTTAGTTGGAGGTCTAGTTATCAATTGGTTGAGGAGGTGTTTGACCAGTTTTCTTCATTTTCAGTTGATCCTATTGGAGGAGACGGGTACAACTTATATTTATTTGATTTTTCTGAATCCTATTTGTTAATATTGTGTGTGGGTGGCTTTGTTGAGAGACATAATTTATGATTTTATATGTGACCAAATAACCATAAGAGATTCACCAGATAGATTTTCTGATGGATGGAACATGTCATCCATTTATACAGATGAGTTTTTCATCTGATCGTAATGTCACTGGATGTTATGAGTGATTTTTTCAGTAATAATTTGGTTGTACATCTCGGGGTAGGTAATTACTATAGACACATTCATGGACAGTTTTGGTGGGTTTTCATGATGCGGTACATTTCATATATTCTCTCTCGGCAACTCACATATGAGTAGGTTAATGCTGAGTACCAGCTTCCAACATTATTGTTACAACCTATTAAGATCTCAGAGTGGAAATATGACAAAATATTCATAGACATTATGATTGGGATTCCCTGGGAAATGAGATTCATGGATGCCTCTAGGTGATAGTTTAATAACTAACCAAGGCGATGTACTTCCTTTCTACCAATAGGAAAAATTTAATATAGAGTTTGGCATAGTTATACATATGTGAGATCAAACACCCTCATGGGATTCCTCATATGGTTTTACAAGAATGTGATGTGTGGTTCCTGTTATAGATGTGGAGAGGCCTATAAGAGGAATTCAAGGCCCATTTGAGGATGAGTACATATTTTCACTCACAGACATATGGGTAGACCATGAAACCTATCCATGTATTGGAGGATATACTGAGGTTTTTCATGTTATTCTTTGGTTAGATCTGGGAGGATTACATACCATTGGTAGAGTTTTACTATAATAATATTTATCACTTAACTATAATAATAGAAACTTTTGAGGCCCTTTACATGAGACCATACATGTCACCCTTATGCTAGGATGAGATTAGTGAGGCATAAATTGTTGTCCCATATATGGTGTAGAAGATGTTAGAGAAGGTCCAAGAAATATTATAGTAGATAAGCCTTAACCAGATCATATATAAATATTATATAGATTGATGTCATAAGAACTTTTACTTAGAGTAGCGAGACCACTAATTTCTGATATTCTCCCTATGATGAGTATTGCATAGATTTTTCTAGGGAGGAAACATATCCCTAATGTTCATCAGACCATTCAAGATCATGTAGAGGTTTATTGAGGATTCATACCACCTAGCCATACCCCCACAGTTTGAGTGGGTGAATGAATTCTTATGTGTGTTGGAGTTGTGAATATACGGCCTAATCCTACACCCCTTATGGACTTGGATGAGTTCGAAATCATGGATGGAGACCCCTTGACGGAGTACCCAGTTGTATTCAAGGATCGGTAGGAGAGGAACTTACATCAATCGACCATTCTCATGGTTCTTGTGTTTTGGAAACATGAAGGAATACATAAGATCTTCACATAGTGGGAGAGCTAGATGTGGGCTCAATATCCCCAAAAATTTTCATAGTTCGTTCTTTTTGGGGAAAAAATTTATTTTAAGTAGGAAATAATGATTAGATAATGTTTTTAATTGTATGAATATGAAATATATTAAGGAATATTTTTTGATAAAGACCTTGAGATGACATAAGATTTCTAGGCTTGGATATACAATAATTACTTATATAAAAATATTGTTTATATTTTATATCACATGAACATAGTTTTTCCAAAATTATGGAATATCTCCAAAAACAATTCTCTGATTGGAAATTTGTGGGAAAATATGAATATGAAGCATAGGTTTTACCCTAGGCATGACCTAATGTAGGTTGGTGATGGGCGTTTGGATTAGATATCATTTGGTGGTATGTTAAGTAGGTGAATTAATTAACAAATTTAACTAATTCATTGAATACTGAAAATAAATCTCCCATTATATGTAACCTTCTATGTAAAATCTCTTAGGATAGCCACATAACCCTATGATTTTTGAGAGGGGGTTCTATCATTATTCATTGGTGGATCAAATCGGATGATGAACAATGATCAGATTGATGAGAATCAATAGGTAACCAACACAACATATCATCCTCAACACTCGTGAACATAATATTCACCAAATATAGATCCAATATTGAGGTAAGGATTTCTAATCTTTGTTTCATCCATCCATTAAAATATTGCACATGATTGTATATGATATTTTTGGATATGGGCTTAATATAATCTTTTACATGAGACCATGTATCAAATTAAATTCAACACTTGATTTATTCTTGATTATTCCATGTTTATCACTCCACATATCTTTAATCTATGATCACTGGCTAAGAAATAATGGCCAATTATTGTTGAACCTTTGTTCTTATGCATTTCCCTAACCTGTTATTCATGAACTTCACAATAATAACCCATAATTTTGTGATTTTTTTTCAATTAAATTTTATCATTTGGATAATTTTCTTTATAGGTAATATTTATTTTAGCTTGTGGTACATGAAAAAATGATAGTATGCATGAAACATCACACTGAACATCATCGAACCATGAAATAGTATTATTTTAAATTGGTTCACTATAAAATATGTGTTAAATAAGATTGTATAAATATTAAAACTACATTATGAAATAAAAATATAAATGGTATACTAAATATAATATAATTTAAAAACATATAGTAAATAATCAATAAATTTTTAATAAATTAATTATATTCATCAAAAGTATGTTTTATTAAAAACATGTTTTTTATTTCATTTTCTAAGAAAATATTGTAACCAATTTATAGAGACTTTTGAAAATTTATTTAATAAAATGAACATATTTATTAAAATCATCATAATGAAATTTACTCATGTTGAAATTTAGGTAATTTTTTTAAAAAGCTTTACTTTCCAATGAATAGTGAAAATAGCCATATTTGTAAAACTATCATTTATTTTCAATAAATAATGTAATTGAAATTATAGATTATGTTTTAAAAAAGCATAAGTATTATTCAGTTATATTTAATCCGAATAATTACATTTTAATCATATTTATATTTTATTTTACCATATGGTTATTTGATGGACTAAAAAAGGGTTTTCTAAAAATTGTTGAAAAGTGCATTATGTTTCTCCATTTTATTAAATTTAAATGAACAAAAATGAGGAATCATTTAACTAAAATTTATATATTATATTTAAATTAATTATAATTTATATTAATATTACTATTATTATATTTGAAGGTGTTATAAAATCATCTTTTTCTTGAAAATTACACTTCTTGAAAACCCAGTTTTCATCGTGTCGGGGGGCGGGGGTTCTGAAAATTTATTTTTTTCCCACTTATTGAATATTTATTTTAAAAAATAAAATTATTTTTTATATTATAATTTTAATATTTAATTAGGTTTAGGTTTTTATAATTTTATTATATTTTATTTTTGATGAATAATGAAAGATAATAATTTTTAATTGAAACAAACTTTTAATTAAATTTATTTGTAAATATAAACTATATTTTAATATTTTTAAAAGTGAAAATAGTCCCATTATAAATATATTAATCTTATTCTGGTCCCTGCAATCCTTTTCATTTTCATTTTTATATAAAAACATTGTAAACTTTTGAACATTTTCTCTTAAATGACCCTCATTTTCATTGTAGTTGTGGTATTAATTTTAAATTAAATATTTCAACTTCTATGAATGTCATATTGAAAAATGTATTAAATATTTTTTATCATCGTAATATATATTATCTAATAAATTTAACTTGTTTTTTAACTAGAATTAATAGTAAAATCAGAAAAAAAAAATATTTACCGTTGTCAAAAAAAGATGGGTTTATCAGATGTTAAACTAAACAAATAAGGGTAAAAATGACCCCAAACATTTAAAAATCCCATTGTATGTTCATATGTAAACCTAAAACATTATATTATCAAGATTAATATATTATTTGATCCTTTTTTCATGAAAAAAAAACTTTGGTGGAATTCTCTCATTCAAAAACATTTCAAGTGTGCAACACACCACACTTATAAATGGCCACCCCTTCTCCTATATTATTCAAACATTAAAACCATTTTGATTAATCCAAGACCTAAAATAATGACTTAAAACATTACATACACAAATAATATAGCCCTTATTTGGGATATAAATACATCCAAATACAGAATTCGGTGCAAACCAAAGGAGGATATGTGAATAAGAGGTAACATTCATCAAGGAGTGTTTTTGTTTTATTTATTCCTCCACCTCCTAGAATTTTTATTATACGAAATGATAAAATAAAAGAAATATTATCCATTTAATTAGATGTTTTAATGTTAACAAATTATCTAATACCATCTCTACTTCTATAAAATGGGTTACAAATTCACCATTCATGCATATGATAGAAAAACACCTTATGAACTGATGTCGTTCATTTTTCCATTACCACCTATCCCAGTTGGAAAAATAACTTGAGTTTATTAGTTATATATTATTTTTATGATATTTTTTTATTATATAGTTTTTATATAATCTATAAAATCATTCATTCCATTTAGTGGGAATACGATAGCATCGCTCGTGTGTATGGTGGACTACTGTCTCGCAAATTGATGTGATTCATTTACAATCTACATGGATGGTATTAATGATGTGTTTAATAAATATATTTAATAAAAATTAAATTAAAATTACTATTTAATGAAAATATATCATGCAGTTTTATTTCTTCAAATCCATGAAAAAATGGAAACAACATTCATTTACACGTATGACCGACCATCTCTATGGATGTTGTATATTATTTTCCACCACTATATTTTATGGATTATTATAAATACATATATACTGAATATATATTATATCTATTTAATGGTAAAAATTCTATATTTTATGGATAAATTATCAGATTAATAGGAATAAATATATAATAAATCGAAACATAAATGAAAAAAAAGTGGTAATTAAATGAAACATAACGTTAACATTGAATTGTTAATAACGGAGTAATAAAAGGTAAAATAATATTAATAAATTGTATGATGTATTTTTTTAGTTTTATTTAATATATGTATATAAACTTATATTTATTATTAATGAGTTTTTAACATTTATTATATAAGTCAATACTTAAGGTATAAGATTTTCATCTGAGTTTAATTTTCTGTGAGACAAATATCGGATTCACAACTTGTTTATTTTATATGGTGTATATAAATAACATTAATGTATTTTATTATAATTATAATTAATATTATTGGTATTTACATAACCATTTCAGGATCTATATTTCATGGGGATTACGGTTCAAATGTTACCAAACTGATATGTGATTTTTGTCTCAAATTTCGTTATTTTTAGACATATAATTAAGTTGTGCATCTATGTTCTTATACATGGTTTATATAAAACCGCATTAAAATTTAATAACATTAATTTATTTAAACTAATGGTATTTTATGTTTCTTTTAATGATATTCATTCATGGGTATTATATTTTAAATTAACAAAATTGGTAGATATTTTATGTTACATTCTCAATGTTTAATAGAATTGTTCATGATCACTTTTCTCATGACAGAATCTTATGATACATATATCCAAAAACTCATTAAATTTATTCTCATATAGTTATTTCATGATAATATATATTTTTTCCATTCATTTTCCCCTCTTTATGTACTCATTATTTCAAAAATAATAATTTTAAGAGAAATCAACTTTTCAATTGAAAACATTTGTTTATATAAAAACAATGTTTTCTGAATATGTTTTTCAAAAATGAATTTTAAATTATTAAAATTATTAAAAAATAAAAAATTTTATTTTGATTGTATTTTTCTAAATAATATTTAAAAGTAATCTTCTTTTTGTTATAAAATATAGTACATATTTGGATTTAACGAAAATTTTCAGAGGAATATTGGTTTTGATGTGTACGAAATGAATGTAATTTACTACTATCGGGGTCACTATTTCCATTGATTAATAAATTATATTTGTTGAAGGTAATTTTAAAATAAATTTAGTTGTTAAAATGATTTAAATTTTTTTCCAGAGTGGTATGGATATTTTCCATGATGAATTATTTCAAATTATTTTTAAAGATTCCTTGTTAAGTTTTATAATTCATTTAAAAAAAGGATATAATAAATATTTGATGGAGTTTAGTTTTAAAAAAATTATTTTCAAATAATATTATTTTCCTCATGGAATATTCCATGTGATTTATATTTCAAAATAATTTTTTGTCTAAGATAATATCCTTTGATCTTCCTTATAATTTACATGAGATATGACCCAATGATATCATTTTTATTCATTCTCTGAATGATTTTATGATTTTGATGAATTTAAATTTATGAAAATCTTTTCTCTTCCTGGGGTTACACCATGATAAAATGATTATGAAACCAGATTCATTATCCACGTGATATTGTTTTATAAAATGATTAAATTATTCTAAATCCTGTTTATTTTACATAGATTATATTATGGTGAAATGTTCATAAAATCAATTAATTTCATAGGTTCTTATACAACTATTATTTTAAGATATTATGGAACACATATTTATGATTTTCATATAGATGATCATTATATTTTAGCCATGGATTGTGGTTACATTATAACTAATAATGATGGTTACATTATAACCAAAGACAGGTGGTCATTTTATCTCCCTCTTATTTATTGGGTAAATATTTGTTTATCATAAGATCGATAAGACTGTAATGAAGAGTAAACATTGTTTAGTAAGGAAAAGTGTCCCCTATGATGGTATTGGGAGTAAAAATTGACAACTACGATGATTTCGAGAGTGAAATAATTCTACTATGAGGAAAGGGATACAACTAGTTATGGTGGTGTTTCCCACCTAGGTTATGTATATACCCATAGGATTCCATTATGATTTTTGGAAATGAGCCTTTACTATAAAGGAATTTATTTCCATTTCTTGTGTTTAAATCAAAATTTTATGTCTTATGACAATGTTATGGACTCATGGGTCATGTTGTTTTATTATATTATGATTCCTCACTTATGAAACTTCAATCATTATGCCATAACTCTGGAATATTGTCATTGATTTTTAGGGTATGTTTTTTTAATGTTATGATAATGTTCTAAAACCCTTATATTGAGGTTATGTTTATATATCACCTTTTGTTTCCCTTACTAAGCATCTGATATCACCCTGTATTAGGTATCCTTTAACTAGGTTATGAAGAAAGGGGTTATGTTTGGATAATAAAGGGGATTATATTTATTAGATACATTGAATATCATTAATTAATTAATTATATTGGGTTCTATGTTTCCAAATGCACTAAACTGTTATAGTCTTGAGGCATTAGTTTTTATAATGTAATTAATATTCTTCCAAAAGGATGTAATATCCATATATACGAATCATGGATCAATATAATTTTTATTATAGAAATTTTTAGTTAACATTTGGAATCAAGGATGAGAAAACATTAGTGATATACCTAGGAATATTTCTAAGGATATTTTTAGGGATGTATATAAGGGTAATTTCATAGATTAGTTAAAATATAGGGAAATTTCTTATAATTTTGGTAATGGATATGGAAAGTGGTTTCCCATAAATTTCATCCCTATATGGATACTAATGGTTTATGGGGATCTGAAAGAGATGTTTCTATGTGTAATAAGCACAATCACACCATATTGGGCTAGACTTGATTAGGAATTGGTGCATGAGAATGAGAAATTGCTGGTCACGTGTTTTGAAAATCATGGGAGATATGATTTGGAAAGTAAAAAACACATTAAAAACTCTCATGAATGATTTTGGTTGATGATTATTATTAATTACTTAGGATAAAAATAATGTTCTATATATTAAAAAGAACTTTCATTTTTTAGACATACTATACGTGAATTGTTTTCATGATTATCTGGTTTTCCTCTATGATTCGTGTATCTCACACTATGATTTTTGGTTTTATCCAATTGAGGAAACTAGAAGTAACTACTATAACATTGAATGTGAAATACATTCTTTTCATGAGAAAAGAAGGAAAAAAAGACATTAACATCAACGGATAAAATAAAATGTTTATTTAATTGAATGGATTAGAGTAACGGCCTCCATAATATATCATTGACTATTTAATTCTTCAAATGTGGTGTGTATAGGAATTTTGAAAATTCATGTCCTAAGATGAAATATTGGGAATAAAATCAATAGGGTTGTCTGAGTAATGTTTATATTACTAACTCCGAAGAGACTAAAAATGACATATGAAATGAATAAGTGTGAATGAATAACATGAAAAATAATAGTTCGTGGTGTATGATTAAAGTGAAATGATTGAAGTATTTATGTATTTGGATTCGCTGGATTATATCTTTATCAATGTAATTATTTTATTAACATCATAAATCATAAATTGATTTTTCCACAATAATATCTTTCTAAGGAGTTTCAAGAATGAATCAAATGGTGCTGAATGATTAGAAATTGAATTTAATGGAATGAAAATGTTTTGACTATGGTAAGGTAACAATTAATATGACCCTAATATTGAGAAAATAATTTTTAATTTTGATAAGGAGATTATTTGTATGGATGATGTTAAATAAATAGTATTGTAGACCTCAAGAATTGATAAAGTATTTTTGGAATAGGTGGTTTATTTTATCATTGATAGAGTTTATAATATTATTAGATATATGGAAGATGTTAAATAATCAATGATTTTATTAAAATATGCAAGAAGGATTCATGTTTTCATTTTGGTTTTATATTAATTATTATAACTACAAAGTATTATAAATATATATGATGAAGGTTTTCACATATTTGGTATATGAAAATCAAGATGCAATTTATAATAAATGGGGGATTAATGATATGTTTATTTCGATAGATTTAGTAAACTACTTTATAATGTTTTGGATTTTAATATTTTGGAAGGAACAAATGACTAACCATTTATTAAACTTTTTATGATGAACATTGGATTTGGTTTTAGAGATTAACGTATTACTTCACCATATGACGATTAGTCCATATTCGATATCCAATGCTATCATATTTTCAATTAGAGATTGATGGAATGGATTATAATTCAATAATGGATCTTATTTAGTGATTTATAATTGAAGAAATCATCTCTTATAGTAATATATGAATTATAAATTGATTGAGGCACAACCAAAGGATGAAATTGTGGCAAGGAAATAAAAATTATATCAAGTAATTACTTTTCATATGTTCTCATTATAGATTTAAATTGAATTCCCTAATTTTATTAAAAGTATATTGAAATAAAAAAAAATCATGTTAACATCATTTTTTATTATATCCATGATCATTTTCAGGCCTCGTTGATTTATGGATTTATGGTCATAACCTTGTCCGGATCACCCATTTTCTTGTGATCAATGTTCAATATCACTGTCAATTGGTATATAGGTGTTATTATTATATTCAATACCTATAATTTAAAATAACACCTATGATTTTAATATTTATAAACCAATATTTTTTTATTATATTTGACCTTCATAATTCTTTTTATCTTTTTCAATTTTCCGATTTTTTAACCCTCCCTATGATATGGGTTTCTTTGAAAGAATTTTTAAATGACAAAAAATTGATAACCGAGATGAATTTTGGGAGTGAAATTCATTTTATGGTTAGTAGAATGTAAAATGGAAAGATTTTTTAGAATATATTTTTGAAATTAAATTTTATCTGTTTGATATATTTCATTATATGAAACACCATGTTTAGTTTGAGTTAGATGCAACAATGATTCCATGCAAGACATGTGACACCGAGATTCAGTGAACCATGAAATAATATTATTTTATATATTACCATAATAAATTATAAATTAAATAGTTGGGTATGAATATAATAAACAAATTCATGAAATATTAAAACACGTTTCCTACTCAATATAATTGTTTTATAAATTCTTCAGAATATTCAATCAGTTTTTCTTAAAGTAATTATATTCATCAAAAATATATTTCCTTCAAATAATATTCTTATTTATTTTTATGATATAATATTAAAAATGATTTATTGTATATCTTAAAAATTTATTTAAATAAATTATCATCAATTTTTAAATCACTATATCACAATTAACTCACAGTGAAATATTTGGATTTTTTTGAAAAGTTTTAATTTTCAGTGAATATTAAAAATATTTAATTTCTATAAAACTATCATTCCGTTTCAATACATTAATTCATTATGATTACACATTATTTTTTTATTAACATAATTATTATTTAGATATATTTAATCCACTTATGTAATTTTGTATCAATTTGATATTATATTTTAGTATAAGTTTATTTTATGATTTTGAAGAGGGGTTTTCTTAAAACTAGTTTAACGATTATAATGATTCTCCATATCAATTAATTAAAATAATCCCTAATGAGTAATATTATAAATGGAATTTATGTATTATATATCAATAAATTTACATTTAAATTCATATAATGAATATTATTAAACATATAGTTATTATAAAATCATATTATTCTTGAGAAATATATTTCTTGAAAACCTATGTTTTCATCGCGTTTGTGGGATTATATTCATTTAATTTCTTCCAATTTTAGAATATTTAATTAATAAAATTAGTTTTTTTAAATCAACATTTATAAATTATATCACTCTCAATGTTTTAAAATTTTCTAAAAATTTAATTATTTTGATGAATAATCAAAATCAATAAATTTTAATTAAAAATGACATTTATGTTTAATTAATTTATAAAGATAAAATACATTTTTAATTGTTTTAAAAGTAAAATAATATCAATTACAATTCCATTAATCCAATTTATTTCATTTAAATCAATTCATTTTGATTTTTGATATGAAAAATTTGTTAACATTTGGACATTTTCTCTTTAAAAAACCTTTTTTCATCATGTCTAGGGGATTAATTTTAAATTATATTTTTCCAACTATGAGCATGCGAATTGGAAATATGGATCCAATATTTAGAATCACCGAAATTTATATTATCTTAAAAGGAAAAATTTCATTTTGACCAAAATTAATGGTAAAATAAGTAAAACATATTTATCATGGTTGTGGTAAAAATGGTTTTGCGGGGGGGGGGGGGGGGGGTTAACTAAGAATATAAGGGTCCTGAAATGAAAAAAACATGTCAAAAAACCATTTTATATCCATATTTAAATGTTATATCTTCTAATAATTATATTTTTTCATTTTTTAACCTTTTGGCATTTAAAAAGTGTGGGTTAAATTATGTATTTCAAAAATATCACAAGGGTTTTAATCGCCTCACTTATAAAAGGTCACCCCTTATCCTCTCTTCATCACACTATAAAACCCTTTTGATTCAGATAGTAATTTCTCAAATCACATAAAACATTCCCTCCTCTCATCCTATATTCCTTATTTTGGATATATATCCATCCTAATAAGGCTTTTGGGGAAAACCTTTGAAGGATACACAATGAAGAGGTTGCGTTCATTAATGAGGGGTTTTTTTGTCATTTATTTTTCAACCTACATCAATTATTATTATACCATGATGATATAATAACCTCATTATCTTCCATATAATTATCTTTTCTAGGTTATGTTGATGAAATACAACCATCTCCACTTCTATCACAAGGGTTACGAAATCATCATTCATATGTACGTAAGACTACTATCTTATAAATTGATGTAGTTTATTTTTTAATTACCTCCTATCACAGTTAGATATAATGTTAGAACTTTTTTTTATAAATGATATTTATGATATTATTATGATTTTATATAGTTATATCATGCTTAATTTAATGTTATTTTTTTTAGAAATATGATAACATCGCTCATGTGTAAGATGGATTATCACCTCCCAAAGCGATGTTATGTGTTCACACATTACACATAGGGTACTAATGATGGTTTAAATGTTCATATATGATATATATGACCTGAATATGATTCTAATATGATAATATATCATTCAACATTATTTCTCACTATGGCATGCAAATAGTGACTCCCTTTTTTGGGAAATCTCCCAAATCATCAATTGATCAAAATCAAATAAACTTAGAACAAAATATCATCCCCTTGTAGATCTGTAGTTCAACTCTAAAAATTATATAACCTAAATTCCCTATTTTCTCAGATCTGGATATCAAGACCAGTCGTCCCTAGATGAAGTCGAAGCAACCCCTACCACACTTCAAATAAAACAGTATATAAAGGGGGTTATTTAGAGGGTATTGTGCACAACCCCCTCTAAATTATTTTTCAGTAAAATTAGAGGGTGGTTACAACCCCCTCTAAAATGTTTAGTATTTTTTTAGTATGTAGTTGTATTTTAAAGATGTTTTTGTAAAAACTGTCGTGACTTTAACAATTAGTGGAACTATATTTTTAGTTACTAGCACTATATATTCGGTTAGAGGCACGATATACATACATAAATACATACATACATACATAGATACATACATACATATATACATACATACGTACACACATACATACATACATACTTATATACATACCAACAAACATACATACATACATACATACATACATACACACACACATACATATATACAAACATACATACATACATACATACATACATACATACATACAGACATACATACATAAATACATACATACATACATACATTTATATATTCTGTTGGATTTGAGATGTGTTATATGTGTGTTAGTGTGTTATACAGAATTTTTTTTAAATAAAATAGTTGGGTTTCACAACCCCCTATAATGTAAGACATTTGTAGGGGTTCAAAACCCCTTATAAAACACGCACCAATGTCTTACATTAGAGGGGGTTTACAACCCCATTGAATGTAAGAGATCAGAGGGGTTGTGAACCTATTCTATTTTCTAAAAACAATTAATCATATATATAGTATATATTGTATAAATATTGGAATATATTTATAAAATCTATAATAAATTATATTCATATGAATATGTAATATATATATATATATATATATAAATTGTGTACCTACAAATATAATATGTATATATATATTTCCATAATATATTTGAGTAATATATATATATATATATGTATGTGTGTGTGTATTAAAATAAATATAAACAATTATAAATAAATATATTAATACACATTTTAGTTTTTGTGTGTTTGATATAAATGTATTTAGAAATACAGACATTCATAATTTTATTTAAATATATTTAAATATATAATTTATAGGGGTGTGAAGAAAAAATATATGTACAAATATTTATATTTATATAAATATATATACAAGTTATTTATTTAATATATTTCAATATATTATTCAAATAATGATTATCTTAATAACCTTATTAATATATATAAATACAATAATATATAAATTATATGTGTAAATTTGTTAATATATATATAATTATTAATATATATGATTATTTTAAAAACGTTTTATATGTATTTAAATATATTGTTATTATAATATTTACTTTAATAAACTTATTAATATATATATAAATACAATAATATATAAATTATGTGTAAATTGTTTAATATATATAGGTTTATTAATATATATGGATATTTTAATAAAAATATTATAGGTATTTAAATATAATATTAAAATTCTTTATATTTTAATAAACTTATCAATATATTCAAATAGAATAATATATTTTTTAAATAAACATGAATAGATTTGTTGTATTGACTTAGGCACAGGCTATATGCTGTGAAAATCTGGGTTTGAATCCCCCCTACATAAATATTTTAGAAACCTCCAAATTTGTGGATTGATAGGAGATCGGGGGTTAGACCTGGACACTCAGAGAAGAGACCACGGGGCGGGCAGGACCGGGACACCCAATCGGAGATCGGGGACTGAAACGCATGCCCCCAGACTTGGGGACCGGGGGACACATCGCGAGGGATTGGGGGGGAGAAGACCCATCATAAATAGATGATGGGGGACCAGAGAGCACAAAGCCATTGTAGGGGAGACACATCGCAAGGGGAGACACATCATAGGGGGAAGACCGAGAGAAGATCAAGGGTTGGACCTGAACACTCACATAGGTGATTGGGGGCGGGCTGGGCAGGGGCACCCAAGCGAATAATTGGGGGATAGACATGCACGCCCTGAGACAGGGGGTTCATAGGACACATCGCAGAGGACATGGAGAGAACTGTGGGGAACTAGAGGATGATATATGCATCATGAGGGACACTAGGGAGAGGATGCCCAAGACCGAAAAATGTGTGGGGGACCCTAGATCATAGACGCGTCGCAGGGGAGACACCTTGTAGGGGGCGGGGGAAGACACATTGTGGGGGGACCGGGAGGAGACCGAGACAAACAGATGTGGGGGGACCAAAGAGGACAGATGTATCACAGATAAACGTGGGGAACCAAAGGCGGTTAGGGTTATAAACTCTTATAATGACAACAACATATGGAAAATTTTGGACAATATTAGAGAGGGTTTAAATCACCTTTAATGCAACAGCTGCTATATTAATCATCAATTTACCAAAGGAGGGGGGAGACCGATACAAGACACACCCATTCGGGTGGAAGACTGAGATAGGTGGACCTCAATGGAAAGACACGAACATAGGGGGGACCGAGGGAAAGATTTGGACAAGTGGTGTGGAGAATGCACTGGGAAATTGGGCAGGCATGTGGATTTAGGATATATATATTTTTCAAAAAAAGAGAAGCATGAGGGGTAGTTGTGTGAAACTATCCCTTATAAAATCAACAATTTGGGGAAGTTTGAACCACCCCAATTCCCTCTACTAGAGGTGGTTAGGTTTATAACTGACTCTAATGACAACCACTTTTGGTAAATTTTGGACAACATTAGAGGGGGTTTAAACCCCTTTAATGTAACTGGCACTAAATTCGTCACACATTTACTAGCGCTTCCTCAAAATCGCCTCTACTAACAGTTGGCACGCACATTAGCAGCAGTTCCTCATTACGACAACTAATGTATTTAAGAGGGGTTATAACCCCTTATAAAGTGAAAAATAACCGCTTATAGAGTGGTTATTTTATTGTAGTACACGAGCTAGCTAGCCTAGAAAAATGAGGAGTCACGACGATCTGAGCCCTTAATAATTATGTCGAAGATGTCATCCTCACCGCTTGTACAACCAAGGTCGTCGTCAGTTATTGAAGCATGGTGAGTCAATGCCATGTGAGCTTGTAACACCAATAGTTTATAAAAATAAATTAATATTCATGAAACTTTGTTTTAAGTAGATATTTATAACTAGCCTTTAAACATAGTTTTGTTTCTATTATGATTAGAATTTTAAAAAATGGTCATCTATGGTTGTGATCCATAAGTTATTTTGAGTTTAATAGAAACAACATGCTTTTTTGGTGAATAGTAACAAAGCATTATAAATAGTAATATAAATAGTAACATGAAACTTATGAATAGTAAATCATATTATTATTTTAATTTCATAAGTATATAAGATACTCATATATTGATTAATTTTTCATGTTGTGAAAAATTGAGTTATAGATTTAATATATTTATTTTTGAAAAATTATGATTTTATTTAAAAATTAAATTAATAATATATAGAAAATTATATTAAAAAATGGATTCCATTTTTAAATTCTACATGATAAAAAATGGTTAGGGTAATTTGTTTTGTATTTTTATTATATTCTTGAATTTTGGAAGAATAATAAAATACGATAAAATACGATAAATGGTAAATGATTGTTTTATTTCATCATCAGTTATGGAAGGATGATGTAATTCAACATGGTTATAACACAAGTGAAATTATTACTATTTTGGGTCACATTAATCAAGAATATTCACAGTCTGGATCTAAAATATTATAATAATTATTAAAATAATGTAAAATTCCTCCTCTCATCCACTAAAAATACAACTCCCATTCCCCTATTCCTCCCACACCTTTGAAGCCTTGAGAATCAAATATGTTCTACCCAATACTCCTCCAAATACCCTTCCCCACTTATTAGACTTGCAGGTCTCACCAAAAGTGAAAAACCAAGGGCCTTTAGAAGGATCACAAGGAGAAGATATCAAGAGGTAAGCATCCTCTTTTGTTTTCATTCTTTTCATTTCATTTCATTTCTTATTATTGTTTTTCCCTATCCTGTCCTTATCATAGAGGAAAAAATGATCCATGATCATACATATTTTGGATTTCATAATTTTTACGGAAGGCTCACCATTAAACTTACTCTCCTCTCCTATATATTCAAAAAATTAAAACCTCATATGCGATGTGTCGATTTACCGACATCATGGACGATGTGATTTAAATTTATTTTTCTTCCTTCAAGAAGTTACATGAAAATATTTTGATGGTTTAACAAGATTATAATTTATTTATTTATTTATATAAGGTTCTAGAATCATTTTCTACACATTTTATAAATTTATAAAATCAAATGAGTTCATTTCGATCGAAGAATCACCCAAATGACCTAAACAAATATCAATAATGTTTTAACATATTAATCATGCTCAAGTAAGAATTACAAATGATAATTGGTATAATATATGGATTTGGAAATATTTAAATACCACTCCATTAAATTTTTGGTGTTTCACTTCAAATCGACATGAATATCAATAATGAACCGATCATGTACATCTTGTAAAGAACGCACCCAAAACAATGGATGGAACAAAATTCTGACAATTAAAAGAAGAAATGATGTACTAAAATGATATGGTAAGTTATTATAAACATGAATCTGTTTCTGTAGGTTATTAATAACACACTTTTATGCATTATAGATGAGGTTTAAAATGTTTTAATTAGGACATACCTAAGGTAAGGTAATTCATAACCCGATTTCCATTCATTGGGTAAACATACTACTTCATTGTTTATGTGATATTAAAATATTTCTATGTGATTAGTTTTCAATATATTATGTTGAATTATATTTTTTTACAGTGTAAATGCATATTCAATGAAAATCTATTAAGTCTCTCTTCAATATATATAATATTTATAAGGGGATTATCTTTTTTTTTTAATATTCTATTTTACAAATTTCAAAAGAAATGTTTTTTAGAATTATTCATGTTGTATGATTATGTTCTAGTTCATTGGAATTATTTATGTTGAAGGGTGGGACCTATAATTACATAAAATTCATTAGGTATGTGTAAGTTTATGTTTGGACGTATGGTTACTCCAACTGTAACTGTGACAGTTACTCAATAAGTTATCTATGAGGGTTACATTATAAGGTCGTCATGTGGGATACAAATTATAAGGTATTTGATAGGGTTACAAGATTAAGTATGTAATTCCCGAAGACACCCTTATGGTTCTATTTATTTTCTATATTTTTTCTATAAATATCATAGAAATCTCATGTTTCCCAAAGTATGATTATAGGGGTGAAAAGTTTGTCTTTTTGAAAATGATATCATATGTTACAATTATTCATTGAAAAATGTGTTATTTTCTTCTTTATATATCCCTTACTAGGATTTTTTTCCCACCCAAAGTTTTTAAATGATTTTCATAGGTTATAAGGATGTGTAAGACAAAGAAGAAATCCATGTTAAATGTTATGAATATTTGTCAATGAAATCATGCTTTATTTGGGAAGTGTTTTATTTTGGAATAAATGAATAATATATTTATGGTATCAACTCTATATTAATGTGGAATGTTATGAATGTATTATGTCACAATTAACTAGAGATATAATCTTGGAAGGACCCTCAATATGAAATCATGTGAGTTCTTGAATAAAAATTCAAGATTAAATAATGTTTTATGGTTGATTCCTTATAGTTGTTATTATAGGATAGATTATATAACCTTAGTGGTTAGGATTATGTTAATAGAATCACATAAATTATTTTTAATTTATGGTTAATTTGAAATGGTATAGGATTTCAAAACTACCATTTTTCTTCAACAAAGATATGTTTGTTCAAAATGGTTTTCCTATGAAGAAACAGGGAAGCTGAAGAGAAGAGTCATCGATAGGACAATATCCTTCCAAATCTATAGCTAGGAATGGTAGGGATTGGAATCGATCAGTTTGCGATAGTAATGGATTATCTAACACAAGAAATAAATGGTGGTGTAATCCATGCTTGGGAAGAACCAAATGTACCCCAAAGGAACATGATGAAAGTAGAGCATTTAATGAGAAAAACCCCTATTTCTTTAAATGGATTTTCTTTCCTAATAGAGGATGGATGATGGATTAAATAGCATGAAAATATATTCAATGTTATGAGATGTTCAGATAATCAAATTTAAATCTTTCTATTTATCATTTTTATGGTGAAGTAGATCAGTTGTGTTCATTGGTCAAGAATATCTGGGATACATAGGATTTTTATTCCTTAGGGTGGGATGAATTTAAAAATATTTTCAAGGAAAATATTTTCCAAAGGTGGGTTGACTGAGGATGGGGAAGAAATTCATTGAATTTAAGTAAAAGTAAGAAGATTCATTGGTCGTGTATGAAGCGAACTTCACCTGACAGGTGAGGTATGCTCCAAATCATATTCTGGATCCTGTTAGTTAAATCAATAGATTTTACCTAGGATTAATGTCGTGGTATCATTGGAATGTGGCTCCTATGAATTCAAATGTTATGAGAAACCATTCCAGTGATCTAAGAGGGTAGAGATATAGTATTCTGTTTACCACATGAACTTTGACAATAAGGATGAGAAGATGTCTAGAAGGAAAGTGATCGGTTAGAATCGACCAATGAAATCTGATGGTAGTAAATTCTAATTTCTAGTTTATGTATATTGTGCCAAGAAAAACCCATGATAATTCCTTACCAAAACATGGAAGTGTTTTTAGTGTGGTAATTTTGGACATATGGATTGATATTGTAATGAAAATGATCATAAGGATAGTTCGGATAAGAAAACTATTATGTTTTCTTAATGTTGTGAGATGAGTCATTATGCAAATTCCTTCCCAAAGGGAGATAAAAATGATCCCAAGAAGAAAGAATATAACCAAAAATGTGTACTGAGATCCTTTTAAACTTTTTCAGTATATTTCTTGCTATCAGATGAAGTTGTATCTGGTACCTTTTTCGTTTAGTCTCATTTTTCTAATGTTTTGATCGATAACAGGTCTACACATTACTTTTTTTGAGAAACTTTCTGGTACATAATAAATATCACCTCAATAAATGAGACAAGAACATATTGTTAAAAAAACTAGGGAAATATTTTAATCTAGAGAAATTATAATAATATTTCTATTCTGTTTTGTGGAATGAATTTACCTGCAAACCATTTTGTCTTTCCCTTAGTAGAGTTTGATGATATTCTAGGAATGGATTGGATTTTTGTTTAACATTATATGATTGACTATAGAGCTAATGGAGTTTTTTATAAATAGTTACAATGTGTATAAAATAATGGATCCATAAATTCGAAAACATATCATGAAGATTCAAAATTGTTGAATGATGGAAATAAAAGTTATCTTGATCCTATTAACGAAAATAAGAGAACTATTCTGATTAATGATATACTAGTGGTAAATAAATTGGTTGATGTTTTTCTAGATGAGTTACCTAGTGTCATACATGATCGAGATTTCTAATTCACAATTAACTTAGTTCCTAATGATAATCCAATTTCAAGACCCCTATATTGAATGACTAAAATATATCTTCTTGAATTGAAAAATCAGTTGCAGAATTTACTTGATTAAGGCTTCATTTGTCCTAGCACATCATCATGAGGTGCTAGTATTTTTTTTCCTTAAAATGAAAGATGGTTCCATGGGATTATTCATTGATTATATTACCTTGATTAAAATCACTATTAAAAACATGTATCATTTTCCTCATATCAATGACTTGTTTAATTAGCTCCAGGGAGTTTGTTCTTTTCCATGATTGATTTGAGATCCAGATACCATCAGCTGAAGGAGAAGGAGGATGACATCTCAAATACATATTTTCATACTATATATGTAAATTATGAATTTTTTGTTATGGCTTTTGGGTTTACTAATTAACCTACTATATCCATGGATCTTATGAATATAATATTTCATTAGTTCTATCATAATTTTTTGGTTGTGATTATTGATGAAATTCCTGTATTTTCGATGATTAAGGAGGATCATGAAAAACATCTAAGGGTTTTTTATACCATGATGGAAAATAAACTAAATGGAAAATCAGTTATGTTTGATTTTTGATTTCAATAGATTTATTTTCATGGGGACATTGTAAATAAGGATGGAATAACAGTTCATCCAACAAAAACAAAAGTGGTTAATGAATTAAAAATACTTAAAATTGTGATATAGAATCCTAGTTTTATTGGATTAATAGGTTATTACCAGAGGGTTTTGAAATACATTTCATGGTTATCTATCCTGATAAAATTGTTAATGCTAAAATGGGTTGAATTTATTTGTAAAATAGAATTTGATGTCTATTTTCAGTAACTGAAGAATATATTAGTTAATTCCCTAATTTTTTATTTACTTTCCCAAAATGGATAGTTTTCCATCTATAGTTATGCTTCATTGAAGGGACTTTGTTGTGATTTTTTTCAGAATGATCAGATAATTTATTATGCTTCAAGAAAAATATAACCTCATGAGGAAAATTATCCCACACGTTATTTTGAATTGGAAGATGTCTTTTTTTCTTAGAAAATTTGGAGGCATCATTTATATAGAGCCAAATGTTTATATATAATTATAATAAAATAATGAATTATATAATCACTCAGAAGGAATTAAACATGAGGTAGATAATAAGGCTTGAACTGATGATGGATTATGATTTCACAATCAATTACCATCTAGGAAAAGAAAAAAAGTGGCAGATGCCTTGAGACGAAAACATCATATCTCATTAACCATGTTACGTTTGGAGCATGATCCATTTATTTATGATTTGATGATTTTTGGCTTTGATGTCTTTGGTGTAGGAAATTCATCTGTTTTGTTTCAGGTTTCAGTGAATTCATCTTTTGTCAACCAGAATTATGCAAGCATATAAGGATGCCAGTGAGCTATAGAGAAAGGTAGAATTGGTTAAAATTTGTATGTTTCTATAATTTAATCATAACAATGATTATGTTATGACATTTAGAAAAATATTATGTGTGCCCTGTGATTCCTAGTTCAAGAAATACACATTGTCTGAATCTCATAGTTCTCCATTTTCAGTTAATCCTAGAAGTACTATGATTAACAAAGACAATATAGAGTATTACGGGTGGGATGGAATAAATTAACATATTGTAGATTTTATTTTAAAATGTTTTACATGTCTATATGTTAATGTATAATGACAACTACCAAAGGGAATTATTCAATATTTTCTAGTTCTAGTGTTGAAATGAGAGAATGTATCAACGGATTTCATGGTGGGACTTCCTAAGACATCTCTAGGAAACATTACGATTTGGGTTATTGTTGATTGGCTGACTAATTCTACACATTTCTTTTCTAATAAAGATATAATTTCTTTGGATTAGCTTTCTCGATTCTACCTAAAAAGGATTTTCTAGGATACATGGAGTTCCTCTTTCCATTGTTAATGACTGTGATCCTATGCTAACATCTAAATTTTGGAAGGGCCTTCAAAAGTCATTAGGCATAGAATTAAATTTCAGTATAGATTGTCAGGATCAATTAAATGGGCATTCAGAACAATGGATTCAGAAATTCTAGGATATGATTTGAGATTGTTCAATGAACTACCTGGGATGTTGGGATCAACATATTTATTTAGTTGAGTTTTCATATAATAATAGTTTTCATTCCTGTATAATGATAACACCTTTTTAGGTATTTTATTTGAAGTGGTGTAGAACTCAAGATTTCTGTGATGAATTTAGTGAATGGATATTTATGTTACTATAATTTGTAGAGGAAGTGGCTGAGAATGTTGATATGATCTGGAAACACATGAGGACAAATCAGAGCATGAAGAAAAGTTATGTAGACAATATGAGGATAGAGTTTTCTTTTGAGGTAGGTGATCGTGTTTTTCTTAGAATCTCACCATGGAAAAGTGTTATGAATTTTGGGATAAAAGGAAAGCTAAGTCCATGGTTCATTGGACATTATTAAATTATACATAATGTTGGAATAGTCCCATATCGAGTTGATTTTCCCTTGAGTTTATCTCATGCACATAATTTTTTTCCTATTTTGATGTTGAGAAAGTACGTTCCAGATTCATCTCATGTCTTCAACCTAGAAGCAGTTCAGTTGGAAGAGAGCACTTCATAAGAAGATTAAACGTTTCAGATTCTTGATCGAAGAGAACATGCATTGCGGAATAAGGAAATCCACCAGGTATTGATTTTTTAGAGAATCCACATGGCTGAAGAAGCAATATGGGAGACTGAAAATGCTACGAGAGAAAGGTACCCTCACTCATTTAACAAGTAAATAAAATTGTGAGGATGTAAATTCCGGATGGTGGGGATAATGTAACACCACAGGTTTTTCTAAATAAATTAAAATGCCTGAAACAATGTTTTATGTAGATATTTATAACCATCCTTTAATCATAATTTTTCTGATTTTATGATTTGAATTTCAAAAAATGGTTATCTACGGTTGTGATCAATAAGTTATTTGGATTTTGATAGAAGTAACTTGTTTTTATAGTGACTAGTAACATACCTTTATGAATATTAATATGAATAGGAACATGAACATTATGAATATTAAATCATATTATTATTTTATCTTCTTATGGATATAATATAATAATATATTTATTAATTTTTCATGTTTTTAAAAAAATGAGTTAGAGATTTAAGATTTTTATTTATGAATAAATTATGATTTTATTTATAATTTAATTTATAATATTTAGAAAATTATTGTCAAAAAATTTGCTTAATTTTGTATTTTATATATGTCAAAAAATTGTTCACGTGAATATTTGGAATTTTTCTAATATTCTTGATTTTTGGATGAATAGTATAATACAATAAAATACTATAAATGCTAAATACTAGTTTTATAGAATCATAGGTGATTCAAGGATGATGTAAGCCCACGTAGTTCAAACTCACATGCAATTATCAATATTTTGGGTCCTATAAATCAATACTATTCATAGGCTTGGGGAACAATATTATAATAACGTTTAAAATAATGTAAAATCCCTCATCTCCTCTACTATAAATAATACCCTCATTCCCCTATTCCTCACACACCTATCAAGACGTGATCTTTGCCTATGTTCTTCTTAATACTCATTCATATATCCTTCCCCATGTCCAATACATTATTTTCAATCCAAAAGTCAAAAACCAATGGCCTTAAGAAGGATCTCAAGGAGAAGAGATCAAGAGGTAAACTTCCTTTTTTGTTTTTATCATTTTCTTTTCATTTTATTTTCTATTATAATTCTTTCCCCACCTCCCATTATCCAAGAGGCATGAATGATCCAATATATTAATAATATTGGATTTAATCATGTTTTTGGAAGTCTCAATATTATACTTCTTCTCCTCTCCCACTTGTTCATGGAATTAAAACAATGTATGGGATATGTCAATTTATTGACATCCTAGATGATGTGATTTGTATTTCTTTTTATTCATTAAAAACTGGTCATGAATCTATTTTTACTGTTCAACCAGATTATTATTTCTATAAGGTATCTTATTTAAGGTTCAGAATTTTTTTTACACATTTAAATAATTTATAAATTAAAACGAGTTCATTACGATTAAAGATTCACCAAAAGACCTAAAAAAATATGAATAATGTTTTATCTTATGAATCATCATATTTTTAGAATTAAAAATCATAAATGTAATAATTTATGATTCTGGAAATATTATAAAACTACTACATTCCAATTATGGATTTTCAATTCCAATAGACTTGTATATCTATAATGTACCAATCAGGTAAATCATGAAAAGAACGCACACAAAACAATGGAAGGAACAAAACACTAATAATAAAATGGATAAATAATGTAATTAAATGATCATATAATGTATTATAAATTTGAATATTTTTTAAAAGATATAAATATCATAGTTTTAAACATTATAAAATAGTTTTAAACATGTTTTAAGTAAGAAAAACCTGTGGTATGGGAATTCTTAACCTGATTTCCATTCATTGTGTTAACATTCTACGTCATTATTTACGTGGTATTAAAATTGTTTGTGGGATGAATTTTTTATATATTATGTTGACTTATGTGTATTTAATATTTATATAAATATTCCATCCACTCTATTATGTCTCACATCATTTATTTGATATTTTTACGGGAATTTTCTTTTAAAAATCCCCTTTTAAAATTCTAATTTACAAAATTCAAATGAATTGTTTTTATGGGATTATTCTTGAGGTATGATTATGTTTTTGTTCCTAAAAATTTTCAATGATGGATCATGAGACCTATATGTCCCTCAAATTCATTGGTTATGTGTATATTGGAGGTTGTACATAAGGTCAATCCATGTGTAACTGTAAAGTTTACACAATATGGTAGCTGTGAGGCCTACATTGTAAGGTATCTATAAGGGTTACAAGTTATAATGTAACTGAGAGCGTTACATGATTATGTAAGTAATTCCCCAATATAACTTTATTTTTATATTTATGTTCTATATGTTGTGTGAAAATCTCTTAGAAATATCTAGACTCACAACGTATGTTTATATGGGTGACAAGTTTTTCTTTTTTAAATTGATTTTATGTGGTACAATATTCGTGGACTACTGTGATCTTTCCTTCTTTTTATATCCCTTACTGAGCTTTTTGTTCTTACCCCTAGTTTTTAAATAATTTCCACAGTTTATAAGGATGTTTAACACAAATAACAAATCCATGTAAAATATAATGATGATTTGTCAAAAAAAATCATGTTCTATTTGAAAAGTTTTATATTTTGGAAGAAATGAATAACATTTTTATGGTATCCACTTTGTATTAATGTGGAATTTTATGAATTAATTAATCCCCAATTCACTAAATCTATAAACATGTAAAGATTTTAAACATGGAAGGATGTGAGTTCTTGACTAAATTTCAAGATTATGTAATGTTGTTAGGTCGGGTCCTTATAGAGATCCCATAGAGAAGCCACCCGATATTTCATCACAGTTCATTGTTATGGAGGTGGTCACGAGCAGAAGAATCCTTCCAATTAAATAAGAGGAAGAAACCCTACTTACGAGGGTAGGCTAAATTAGATGAGGGTAAAAATTATAATAATAATATTATTATTATTATTATTATTATTATTATTAATTAATGGACAAAATAAATTAAAGAATAAATTGAAAACATTTAATTAAATATAGTTAAAATAATATAATACTTTAATATTTTTATAAATATAAAAATATATTTATAGTATTAATAATTATAATAAATATTTACAATTTAATACTTATATTAAATATAATAACTATAATAAATTAAATGATTAAATTAAAATAATTAAACATAATTATTCAATAGTTAAAGTTATAAATATAAATAAAAAAATTATATATTCAAATAACTAAAATTATAATTTTAAATAATTAATGTAATTATTAATAATTTAATATTAATTATAATAGCTAATAATTATAAATAAATATAAATTATTTAATATATTAAGTTAATGTTTTCATTAATCAAATATTATTTATTTATTTATTTATTCATTTATAAAACTTAAATATTTATAATAAATGATAAATAATTTATTAATTTTTTTTTGGTTTTGCAGAACATAGCTTGGTATGCATCTTGATTCAATCTAATTGATATTTAGATTTAGTTAAATGGGTGATGTTGGATTCAACTGCCTATTAAAATTTGTTTGGTGACTTAGTGAAATAGTATGAAGTTAGTGTTGGCTATCGATATCCAACTATTGACTACATAGGATTGAAACAAGGTAGAAGATAGTAGAATATGGAATCATGATACATTACACCAATACAAAATTCAAGGATAGGGAGAGAGAGATAGAGAGTTAACTTTTGAAACACACCACTACAATTTTAGGATCTCTGGACATCGAGAAGGAGTTTAAGGATAACTGGAGGGGATCGAGCAGCACATAAAATGTGATTTCTTTTCCTGGTCTTCTTTTTTTTACTCTTTCTATTTATTTTTATTGACGATTATATAGGTGTTTATTCTGTTAATATTTTTCTTGAAGATCAGTTTTGAGTAATACTCACTCAAGGGATATTTATATTGCTGGTTTAATATTTCATCTTCTTCGCATTAAATTTTTTAAGAAATTAGAATCATTTGTCGATATCAATTTTGATTTCATTATGTTTTTTTCAATTATTTCTCTTTAATTCAAAATTCCATACTCATTTGGTGAGATTGATAATTGATTATTTTCTTCTATTATAATTCCAAAACTAATGAATCTTTTAGAGATACTGTTTCTATTGTTAATCATTTCAAAAATCCATTTTTGTTTGAGTGGTTCTTGAAGTCTGGAAATTTATGAATCATTCCAATGTGTGATTAGTCTATTAAAATGGGAGACTAATCAAACCAATTTTTGTAAAGTGGAAAATCAATAAAATTCATTTAATGAAAAACCCATTTAAACCATTAGATATAATTTGTATTATCTAACAATATCATCTAATTTATAACTCATTAACAACTTTTTTTGACACCATTAAAAAAATTAATCTCATCTAAAAACAACAACTCTAACTTGTAAACCAATTTTTTTTGTAGTTATCGTTAGTTTAGAGACAAAATAATTCTTTACAACACTAACACTCCTTCCCTTGGGTTCTACCATTCTCTACATTGTTGTTGTAGGTTTATAAAAAATATTTTAAAGGTCATGATGATATATGAACCTATCATATATTCATACCATGAATGTATTTTAATATTCTTCCACTTAACATTATTGCTATTTTCAATATCTCATTAATGATTTATCTTTCATGGGTTTTCATTTAAAAATTCTCCAAATGGGTAAGGGGTTTCTTTCTCAAATATCTTTCTATTGATACATCTTATTATGTTATACAACTATGTTCTTGTATGAGGTTTATATATAACCCATTTCATATATAGTATCATGATTTTATTATCCTCATGTTATTTTTTGTTTCATTTATTGATATCAATTCACAGTTCTTATAATTCAATGTTACCAAATTGGTAATGAATTTATGTTACAATCACATTGTTTATCGAGATTATTTATGACCATGTTTTTGATGATATAATCAAATGAACCATATCTCAAGAAAATCAGGATTTTTTTCCTTTGGTAATATCATGATAACAATTTTTTTCCATTATTTTTAATTTATTTATATACTTAATATTTAAAAAAAAAGAAAAATAATCTTTTCGGTCGAAAAACGTTTTTATTTCAAAACCTATCATTCTAAAAATGTTTTTGAAATTAATAAAATGATTTTTAAATTAATTTTTACAAACTAAAAATATATGTTTTATTCAAATATTGATGTGAGGGGGTTATAAATTACTTAATACCATGAGAATCATTGATTAAAATTAAAATAAAATCAATTAAATACATTTTTACCCATGGTTGGATTTTTTAAAAATGATTTAAAATGAATAATTATAACATTTTAAAAAAACAATCATTTGGATATTACCTAAATTTATAAAGAATATTTTTTTATAATGTGTACTAAATGAATGGAATTACCTACATTCATGACCATTATTTACTTTGAAGCATCATTTGTATGTTTTTCATGTTTATTTTCAAACAAAATGATTTTCAAAATGTTTAAAAATGTTTTTTTAATTTGGAAATGATAATCTACCTCATGAGATTATTTAAATGTTATTAAAATATTAATTTATAATTTTTTAAGTTCAATTATAATTAAAGGGATTTAAATAATGTCTTATAAAGATTATTTTAAAAAAATTATTTCCAATTAATGTTTATTTTCCTCAAGGAATATACAAATTGATTAATCTTTCAAAATCATTTTTCATCTATGATTAAATCCTTTGATGTTACTTATGATTAACTGGGTAAGTGATCCAAGGATACCATATTTATTCTCTCTCTAATTGGATTATGTTTATAAGGACATGTTCTTTATGAAGCCCATTTCTATTCAACCAGTTATACCATGATAAATAGATTATGAAACCCACATCATTATCTATAGTTTATGAATTGATAAAATCATGAGATGATTATTTAATATAATTTTTTCCACAGGTTTTGTTGTGATGAAATATTTATTAACCCATTTTATTTGATGGGTTCTAATATTATTAGTGTTTTATGATCTTGTGTCACACATATGTATGATTTTCATTGTGATAGTGATGGAATATTAACCAACGATGGATGTAACCTTATAGACAAGGATAATATTTAAATTATATACAATTATTGGTGGGACATTTATCTCTCCCTATTATATTGGTAAAATACTTATATCTTCTGCGATAGATAGAACATGAATGGGGAGTGAACCTTGTTCAGTAAGGGACTTTGTCTACTATGATGGTATTATGAGTAAACAATTATTACTATGTTGTTATGGGGAATGAACTCATTCCACTCTAAGAAAAGGGATTCACATAGGATAGTGTGGTGTCCCACCCATGACTTGTTGCCACCGATAAAGAACCCCTATATGTTTGGGTAATGATCCATTACTACTTAGAAAATGATTTTCTATTCTTATGTTTTTGTCAAAATTATACATCTTCTGCCAATTTTATGATCCCACTGCTCATTTTATTTTATTATCCTATGACTCATGTTTTATAATCCACTAATATTTATTCCATGACTTGGGATTATGATCATTGATATACATGGTGTGGTTTTCAAATGTTATTCTCATGTTCTCATACCCTTACATTCATGTTATGCTTTTATATATCCATTATTCAACATTATTAAGAATCATAGCCCACCCTTTCTTATGTTACCTTCCCTAGGATATGAAGAAATTATTTATGTTTGAGAAATATTGCAGATGATCTTTATGGGAGAAATTTATATTCTTTCATTAATTATGAAGATTGGGTTTTAAGATTCGAAAATCACTAAACTATTATGACACTTAGGTGTGTATTTATATATTGTAATGAATTTTAATTTAAAAAGATGTAATATCCATGAATGAGAATCACGAGTTTCAATATTATCAATTGGGATATGGGTCCATGGTTAAACATTGTTAGGAAGGTATAAGCACGATCAGAATCTTGGATTCATGGTGGATATGCACGCAATGACACGAATAGTTATTTTGAAAAGGTAATATGATTCCCTTTAGGATCACAGGTGAAGGATACATATATTAGACATCGAGTAGATGTTACTATTCCATGGGTGGAGTATGAAGATAATGGGTGGAGTTGAAAAAGTCTTCGGGTGGCTAGAATCTGAACACTAATGAAGGATTAGGCATGAAAAGGCCTGGAACCACATTGTGAAAGACTCAATGTTGAATCTTCATGATTCAGTGGTTTGAGTGGTTGATTTGGAATATATTGATAGATATGACATTTTATGAAAAACCTGACTACATGGCATGTATTGGGATGAATAAATTTTGTGTATTAACCCATCTATGATGTTTAGAGTATCGGAAAAAATATAAGTATCACAAAATCTATGGATGGGCCACATGCCATGTGACCCTACTCACATTGCCAAGCGACATTCCAGTTGAACATTCCTATGACCCCATGTGGGAGGACACATGGTTTACTATGGGAGTACATAAGAAATGGATAATACCCTATCACTTTGAGGTACACATCCAAGTACACGTGCATGACTTGAAGGACACGAGCATGGAAAGGAAAGGATTAGAAGACCTTGGGTGGCTAGAAAATTTTATCTGTGTCTCATACAACCAATGTATTGTGAACTGACCACTAATCCATATACAGAGGATAACATTACTAGACATCTATGTGGGATCACACACATTGGCAGTGTAGGAGTCTTCCACATCGTTACTTCTTCAGACACACGTGCTATATGTTGGGCATCATTTATGGACCTTTGGGATGTATATAGACTCAACATTATTGTTGGGGTTGTGACATGGATATCCTTTTTCTCTCTTTTATGGGTTTCTTATATGATCATATATCTATATTGTTAGTTTTAATTTCCATATTTCTTTGGGTAGAGTTGACTACATTTATTGGGTGTTCAATTACCCCCACTTTAGTTTTTTTTTGGAATCATACTGGGTATGTATATACTCATCCCTGCCTAGGATTTTCCCTAAAGTATAACATATTATATAGATGATGGTTAGATCAATTATGAAATCAGTGGATCTTAGGCGAACTTGGGTGCATTTGATCGAATACAGTGGTCAATGATTAGAGATTAAGAGTCTAGTTTTCCCATATTTATTTCTTTTCCACATATTGTATGGTTGGGAAATCTTTTTTGGTTGTTTGAGTATTATCCCTTAAATTTTTGGATTACTATCTTACACACATTCATATTTCTTAGATATCCTTACATGGATGGTTTTTACTCTATAGTTTATTATATTTTATTCGTAGTCATCAACACATATTCATGGAGATGATTGGGAGCCTCCGTATATGTATATTAGGAAAGTGTCTCCAATATTAGTTATACCTTATTATATCTTGTCTCTTTCCCCTTTCTTATTAAGGTTGCCTTGGGGTTGTGGTGGCCAGATATTCTACTAGTTAGGTGGGCCATGGTGGGTTGAGTTATGACATAATATTTTTATATAAAAACATGAATAAGGTTTAATCTGTTCATCTATATATTTTATGGTTCTATTTATATTACTTTTATACTTAAGGGTTTAATTTAAAAAATAAAAAATATATATTATTTCTTATAGGGGGTGTTGTTACTATGTCCCAAAAAGGTAAACCTCAAAATTCCTACCAATGATGTTTTTAATATTATTCTTAAAATAATTTATATTATATATTTTTTCCCATTAATTATATTATAAACTCTTCAGGAACCTATTATACATCAAGAGACATTTATTTTTATAATAAAAATCATAAATTCCTATATAAGTACTGCATCGAAAGACCATGTTGCATTTAGTCTTCATTCCGTCTTCTCTTTTCTACCCTTAAATGTTTCTCATCAGATGTATAAGTCTAACTTTTTTTTGAATAAGATTAATAAAACATTTGTGAATCTTGAAAATGTTATAGCCTCAGATGTTTTTAAATTACATTAATTTATTATTATTAAGAACATTAATTTTAAAGAATCATAATGTATAATAATGTGTTTTGTTATTTTTACATTCTTGGTAATATCTTTAAGATTATTGGATAATGTTATGTGTAACTTGAACTCGCATTATAAGATGATATTTTCATATAGTTATGTTTGGAAAAAATTGAATTGCTGTTGAAAAATCTGATTACATAAAAATTATAAAATAATTTTCTTTGTGGATCAGAAGAGTTGAAGAAGTTCTAAAATAAATCAAAATAGTTGATCATAAAATTCTCAAAATAGATATAAATTTATAATTTTTTATTTTCTTTCGATATTCTATATTTCTTTTAAAAACTAGAACATGGGTAAATTAATGAGAATTTTTTAATTTTTATATGTTTATATTGTATTATCTTATTAATAATTATGGTGTTGTTATGAAATAATTTTTGATAATATTTTTCTCATAACGAAGTGGGATAAATCTCTATAATGAAGACATTAATATGTTTTCAATTTAATTTTAGTTCTCCTCTATAATATGTATTACATGTATTATTTTTCCCACAAAGTTGTAGATAGTTGATCCAATTAATCACCTATTTATTTATTTTATAAATCATTTTACACTTTCAACAAAAATGGTCTAAGTATATATATTTTTTAGGTTGTTTTCTTATACATAGTGATGTTTCTGTAACTAAAATACTGTAGATATAAACTATTTTATTAAAATATAATAATCTGATATTATATCCATTAGATTTAGAATCACCATATCGGTTTCAATATAAATCATTATATGATAAGGGAACAATATGATTTGATTGGTAGATAAAGAATTTGATGTCGATGCAATTATAACTGATCATGATTTTTTAATAATTTGACCATTGGATTTTGTTACAATATTTTCTATAAATAAATCCACACCTCAAGCATCAAAGTTACATTGACATAAATAAATGAAATAACATTCTAAATGTTTATGTTGATTTTGAATCTTTCCATTTTTTTATTGCTATGATCTATTTTGTTAAGTGTATTCTTTTCCATTCTGAGTGTTCCTGCTAAGACATCACATAGTGTGAGATTTTCTTTTTATGATCTTAGTATTTCCCTTATATTTGTTTTACTATCGATCTTATGGGGTCAAGGTATCCTGTGGACAAAAAGACAAATGAATTACAAATAATCTGTTTATGGGATGAGTGTTGAGAATCTATCCATAGCTATTGTCGACAGATTCCCTAGATACAATGATAGACCTTATGATATGTATAAAAATAGCTCTACCTTATGATAGGATAAAAATCAGGGATACCATATATAAATTCTATATATTTACCTTTAATTTTGTTTTAAAATTATGGTTTCTAAAATATCCTTTTAAAAATGTATTTGGATTTCTAACCTATGATCGGTGTTTGGTTTTCAGACTAACACTATGTTAACTCTTTCATTAATATTTTAAAAAACTATCATTTTATTTCCACTATGATTTCACTATATCATTTTATTTAGATTTTTATTACTATAAACACTGAATTCATCACTAACTCAAAAAATTGATCAATCTGTGACTTCATCAATAAATCGAAAAACTGATCAACTTAGTAAATTAAGAGGAAAAAATTGTACGTTTATTTTTTTAACTATAATTCTGCTCCTCTTTTATATTATTTTCCATCATACCTTGAGAAAAAATATCATACACCATATATCATAAAAAAATCTCTCTTTGGTTTTGTATATATGTACATGATGAGTTTGGTCTATTTGGTTCTTGTTATGTTTATTTTGGCATGTGTTTTTTTGACCAGGCATGGAAGTAGTTTTTAGTTATATACATTTTTACTTATATACTTCTATAATGAGAAAGTTTCTATCAACTATCGACATAATATACTTTTTTAAAATGTGTTAATTCTATAAAAAGGGCACGACATCACTCTAGTATAACAGAGTAATGTTTTGGTTAAATTTCAATTAGTGTTCCCAAATTCTGAATTTTTAACCCTCAATGTTTATGCACACTACTGGTAACATGAATGTGTGGTGGATATATTGTGGTATACCAGCACAATCATTATTCATAAATATATTCTATGGTCATTAAATATTATATTAAATCCCAATATAGGAAATTTGGTTTTATATTAGTTAATATATTTGATTGCTGAGACTAAGGAGGTAAACCATAAATAAGCCCAGAAAGTTTAATTATCAAGGAAGACATAGTTACCAAGGGTTTTGTAGGTTTATTATTATTAATTTTACCCTTGACCCATCTTCTCAATTCTCATAGAATAATTTCCACACCCCGGGCCATTGTAATGTGACTAGACAAGAGATTTATTAGGACCTCTGGCATGCCTCCCCATATGCCAGAGGATTCCGACATCATGTAGGGTTCTAAGGTTTTATAGTGGGAGATTATACCCCCATGTTATATAGGGAAATAATAAAAAACAAACCAATAAAATTTCATGAAATAAATCATTATAGTATGTTAAATTAACAACAAACAGAATGGAATATTAAATGAACATGCATAAGTATGTAGTCATAAAGGCACATGGTCAAGAAAATAACCAACTGATCATCCATTTGGTTGATCACATAAATGAAACAAGTAAAAGGATAAAATATCAAAGGCTCTACAAAATCCCTAATATATAACTCAAAAAAATATTCATATCTGATCCATGGAATATTGATACATTAAGATACTATAGGCCTTTTCTAACCATTCTAATTATAAAAGATATGTATTCTCTGGTACCCAACTATCTTGTTTTCCTAAGTATTGTGTAGATAAAACCTAATAAGGAATCACCAATGTAATCTCATACATAACAAATAAAATTAGTTCTTGTTCATGTGAAAAGAACTGTAGAATTAACAAATAAAGATTTTATGAATAAATAAACTAAAATCAACAATAATGTTCCCATATGGAACCATAGATCGACCCAAATCTACTTCAACTAGTATTGAGGTGTCTTTGAGATTGTCACACAACCATTCATACTAATATCATTCTCAAAAACTAATTCTTAGTAGTGTGTTTGAGGAAATATAAATCATGACCATAGGTGTCCTATCATCAAGATATTTGTTAAACCCTATCATAAATTCATCACATTGATCTAGGGGTGTGCATTTCCCCTACTATAATTTACATCATCTATAGATAAGGAATAACCTTCTAGAAATCCATCACGAGGAGCAAGGGATGTGCCTATCCCGTAGTATAAATTCATCACCTAAAGTGAATGACGTATATATCCCCTTCCAAATATGAATTAATATGAATCTTGTGTTGACCCTATTATAAATCAATGACATGGATCTAGGGTTGTGACACTACTGCACCAGGAATCATATCATATGGAGATAGTGAGTACCCTTCTAGAAATTTTTTCACCTGGTGCCATGGATGTACCACTCCCATACTATGAATCACATCATCTCGTATTCATCATGGTGGGAAGTTTTTTTCACCCCACTCATCTCATTATATACTTATTTAAGGGATGGTAATTTTCCCAAACCAGTTTTGTAATTCTGATGTCATCCTCTCACGTTCTTATCCAGATGACGCCACAACCATGACATCATAACAATTTTCATTCTGGATATAATGTCTCACCCACAATCATCACTACCTAGTCCCCATATTAACATCTTTATTATGTTCACTATCTCCCTAGGAGACCCATTTAGCCCCCCTAGGTATCATAATTCCTAGACACCCTTCAAGGGTTCCCCATTCCCTAACACATCTCTCAGGTTTAAATCCATCACTCAGAGGGAATAGAGACCCTAAACATCATTATAATCCCGACAAGTCCTCTTTGGAATCATAGGAAAATATATATAGACACCTCTCTATAGAGAGGGTTCTTTGCTATCTTAATAGAAAAGTCATCCTAGGTCAGTCTGCATACCCAACCTAATGTCAAGCTACTCAAGGATTGTATCTTAGGTTCTCACACACTTTTGGGGAACGAACGATCACCCCACGATTATATCAACTAGTCCAAAATGAATAAGGCATCTTAGGGTTTCCACATGGACAATCCATTGTTCATAATCTCAATTCCCCACTCACCTATACAAGGTGGTCATTAGGGGAACCTATCAGTCATCCCACAATAATTACAATGTTTTTTCCATCACACCACTCATGGTATATGTGTCACATAGAATGAATTCATAATTAATGAATTATGCACTGGTGGTTGATGAGATCATTACGGTTCATAGGGTACCACATGACCCTAGTCACTTTATTCAGTCAGCAATAATTTCTTTTTAAATGAAACAATTAATTAAAACAATGTTTGATCATCCATAGATGGCTAGACCACATAAACGGTCCACTTACTGCAATTCAAATCCCATACCTTTCTAATTCGTAGCTTGAAAACTGTTCCCAATCTTGTTCAAGTCCAGTATATGCTGACATCGAAATAAATAACACATGTCTCAAGTCACAACATATGATTTAAATAATTATTACCCCTTATTATTGATTAAGATATTTATAATTTATTAATTTATTAATTTACTGTTTATAAATTCCCAATAACTCATTGAAAACTCCTTCCACACCAACACCACAATTGTCCACTGATGGAATATCAATAGCGACCTCCAGACCACATCTTATGACAAATTAAAATAAAATAACACCCATTCAACAACTAGTTAAATTTAATTTATGCTGAAATCAATAAATAATTCATATAAGGACATACCTACAATGAAACATTGATCAATGGGATGAAAATATTGCCTCAAGGCATCCTTCTACCAATACTTACAAAAGAACCTACATTATTGACTAATTCCACCATACTCTGATGGAATCGGATCTGAAACCATAATCTTAGAAAACAAAAATCAATGAAAATAATATGAAAAGAAGAAAAAATGTATGATAGGAATAATCATACCCTCAATGTAGAATATTCCCTCATTAATTTATCCTGAATGGATGGGAGTCAATGGAGGAATGATAGGGGAGCTCATCCAACTTGTTCATGTACAAGAGAGAAGGAAATGGTGGATTGGGATTAAAATAAACATAGGGGGAAAGGTGAATTTTCCATTTTCTTAATATTTGTGAGGGTTTTCCACATTTTTGAAAAACTCATGTAGAAACCATGAATACTTCACTATTCATGGCCATCCCCCTCGTACAGTTTTTCCACATGGTTTTCCAAACCATGCACTAACTGTATTTAATTCCTTTATGCATGAATTGTAGGTTTCGAATAGTTTCTCTTAAATAATTCACCAACAATGATCCATGTTCCAGTATACGATAAGTCCACATATTTTAATTTAAAACCCAAAAATTTAACCCTTAACTATGAACTAAAAATGTAGAATTACTATTCTCTTTAGAGAATAAATTAGAAAGAACCTGATTCTTTGGATGCTTCAAGGTTCCTCCTGAACCATGTACACCAAACTATGCACCTTGGAATGAATCCTCCAAAAACATATCAAATTCAACCCAAATATACTGATACACTCTTGAACACCCAATGAGCCTCTATAGACTTGAACCATATCCAAAAACATGTTATTGAGACACTACAACTCTCAGAATTCAAATATCAATATCAATTTTGAAAATAACCCATACTCCAGAGTTCCCAAAACCTCAAACATCTACTGAATTTAGAAACTCATAAATGAGAGGGGTTTTACAACATCACCAAATTAGTAATATTAATCCCAAAGAAATATTTTCGGTATTAAACCATCAACCACATCTTATTTAAGTTTTCAATTTACACTCAATTCACCATATTCATCTTTAGAATATCAAATGAGCTTCCACTACACAACTCTAAAACCAAGGAACACTATTCATTGAAAATTAATCCACCACTCATTGCCATTAATGAAAATATATAAAGCACTTGATTATTTTAGGGTCTGTAAAATGTTGTGAGGGAAATAAAATACTCCACAAAAATTTATCATCGAAAAAATGCATGTTCAATTGAAAATATAAAGAAGATGTTCGAGGAAGAAAACATTTGAAAAGGAAAAAGAGTGGTCACATATTAATTTCTGGGAATGATTCTATCAACAATTCGACTGCAAATTGTAGTATAATGATGCAGATACTAAGGCCATCTCCTCCATGAAAGGTATCGTTGGAAAAAATATGATAGAGCAGTATGCCACCACGGACCACCCACACAAACCAAAATGGTTCTCAGACGAGGTGATGCTAAAGGAATCCTGAGAATAAGACTAGCCATTCTTAGAATTGAGGCTGTGACTACTTCCACCAAGAACCTTGACCTCAGAAATATTAGTTATCCAAGTCATCTGTGGGATAGATGATTTCCCCATGGGCTTCCACAAAAAACTGTCATCTTCCCCATGGATACATCCTCGTCGACACTCTATAAAACAACATTGAGGTGAGTCATGAAAGTGGATAATATTTTTGTGGGAGCATGGAGTTTAACGATGGAAGTCATTAATGAAAAATGATCGATGGTGTACGAAACCGTGAATATTTTCTAGAAGGTATAAACCCACCGCATACAATGAATGAAAAAAACACAACAATTATAATGAACTTGCTATAAACCTGATTGGAGAATCAAAAAACATATTCCCTTCACGGATGAACATCCCACTAACTGAATGATCAATGCCCATTATTTAATCTGGTGTACACCATATAACATCACTATAAAGACAATACCCTTCACCATGTAGTGCTTTCCTCCATAGATAGAATCCATCACTGTGTAGCATTACCCTATGCAGATGGAATTTGAGGCGGCATACCACTATGGTAAGCAGACAACAACTAGGTCTACATACCACCTTGGTATGTAGACTGTTCCTCCAACCATATAGAAACATTCCAAGTGGATGGTACCCCATCATACATTAACAAATGGTATGCAGAATAAGGCACCTTAGGGAATTCGACCTTCTGGTCTTGATCATGCCCTTTTTTTCATACAATCTTCCATGATCCCTCTCTAAACCATTCCAATGACATTGGAAAAAAGACTCTTCCAATGACACTAGACCTAGATGGTAAAACCAATTGTCACATCAACGTGCCCTACTGAGTTTACATACCCCTGGTAAGTAGAGTTGCTTAGGTAATCACCACAATGGTGCAGGCCCTCAGAATGTCAATAAGTCTACATTCCCTTGGTAACCCCGGATCCTAGAAATGGATAATGATGTAAACATCCCATTATAGAGACCAAGGGTAATTGGTAGATTTTCTATTCAATGAGGGTAGTGATAGAAAAATTGATCATGCCTGCATTTCCTTTTCATGAGGAGTAATTGTTCTCCCCTTTTACAGAACTCATTTTAGGGAACTCCACCTAAGGATAATTCCAAACCCTTCGATGGGAGATGGTTCTCTTCCTCCACATATGCTCAGACCAAGATAGTGTCATATAGATCATTAGACATGGCCATCCAGGATATCAGCACAGGATAAGAAATTTGATCATTCACAACCACTTTCTATCTCATTGAGTCGCCGCCCCAGCCTCTTTTGTCATCATCCTCCTTTTCCACGAGCGGAGAAAGGAATGTGCGTGGTTTTCCAAATTTATTACTTCCTCTTATTTCTCAAATAAATCATGGATCATGTGGGATTAGAGGTTGAAAATGATAACTACATCCATACCATATCCCAATTAAATATGATAAATTTGATTCCATCTCTATCCAGGATACATAGGATGCGTATTTGAAGGCCTGATCTCAAATGTTTAGATCCTATGTGCAAGCCCAAATCATATACCATCAATAAATGAACAATAATAATTTTGATTACTATTATAACTAGGATATGTAGGATTCCTTTATGAAGGCCGATGTTCAAATTGGTAGCTCCCATGTGAAATCCCCAATCATATATCACCTCTCAAGGAAATACGAGAACACTAATTCCTTCTCTAACCAGGATACATAGGGATCCTGTCTTGATGTCTATTATCAAATAGGAATCTCTCATGTGCATAACCCAATAATATACCATATCTCAATGAAATACAAGAAAACTAATTCCTAATCATTCTTGGATATGTTTCACACCAATATGAAGGATTGAGATAAAATGGTAATCCTCCAAGCTATATGTCCCAAACTTAGTGAACGACGAGAACTCTGATTCCATCTCATAATTGTATATATAGGACACCTATCTAGAGGTTTTTTCTCAGAGGTGATCATTTTAAAATGTTATTACCCAATCATTCCTCCACCAACAAGGCCTCCTCTGTGGTATAATCCCCATCTTAAATCGAACAATGAGGTTTTGGTTTCCAAACAAACTAGGATATGTAGGAAGCCTCTCATATGTACAAACCTCAAACCCAAATCACTCTATTATTCACTAGGCCATATCCTTGGTAGGCCATATCCACCTGGGATACCATGACTCTTCTGACTACCCAGGTCTTCTTTTCTGTTATTCCAACATGAAATCTTGACTATGAATCTTTTTCCTGGATTTCCTAGCTGCATGACGATAAACTACATGATTGGGTCCTCATCTCACAACCATAAAGGTGATGTTTCCAGCTAAGTGGAACCAAACTATGTGGGTTCTGATTCCTCTCATGAGGTATATATGATGGTCATATTATTTGATTGATCTCGATAGAAAAACAACTTATGTCCCCCCTGGATGATGATAAAATTCATATCAACTCATCAAATGGATTAAACTACTGCTGTCTCAGTAATTCATAATCCATGTATATAAATGTTTGATATTTCTATCTAGGGGTAATCCATGGAAACTTTCATGGTAAATAACCAAGGATTCATGAAAATATGAACATTGGTTAAATCTATAAGAGAGTCCTAGAGTAAGAAATAATTTCCCCCCAAAAGGGTATGATGAGTCTGACCTCCCATCCCCTCGACAAATAGATTCCTTAAGTGTTAGTGGACAAATCCTCATCCAACAAGAACCAAAATTTGGAAAAAAGTTACATGAATCATGAATGAGAGTTCGTTGGGTGTTTATGGCTAAACCTGTTGGAGACCATCCAAGGACATCATACCAGACATGGGTTGATTTCACAAAACTCTAATCACCTTGCAATCTCCCACTATGACAACTCAAATGTGGAACCTCCTTTATTACATAAAAAAGGATACACTATCCAGTCCCATTGAGACCATATCACCAACAAAAATGGGACACGATGCACATCAGGTCGAAAAAAAATTGTGAACCTGACTTGAATCCTTAACCAAGGTGGCATGTTATCCCACCACATTCTTCTTTCACATCCAAAAGGAAGAGGTACAAGAAAAATCATCAATTATGCAAAGGATAAAGAGATACCACTATGATGGGGTTTTGTTTTCTATACCTATTACATGTATTTTAGGTCTCCATTGAAACCTTAAATCCAATGACATATTCAATGATTTCAGGGACATGCATGGAGATCAACACACTGACTTAATCCCTCATGATGAACATGACCACCCTTCATACCAAGTGTCTTCAATGCTGGGTTTCAAATGCACTGATCAGTGAATACCACACAAATTGTACTCTCCCCATGGTTGAGGCCGCAAAAAAGACTCTCTAATTAGAGAAATATCATCATCCAACTTTTCAACTATGGTCGGAAATCCATAACAATATGTCTTCACTGTCCATTTCATGTTTTTTGGAGCCTATCCCAAGAACATGATAATTAGTACCTCCCATATCTCATGGAGGTAGATGAACTTGACACCAATGAATTTATATCAGCGGCATAAGAACCCCGCTCAAGGGATCCTACTAGAGGATGTTGCCGCCATTAGTGTTCAACCTGATATCCTTGCTCTAAAAAGGATATTATGATGAGGACATATACTAATTATCAAAATACATAGTCACCTCGGGATACCCTCCAAGGGAGGAAAATGAAAAATTAGTATTAGGTCAATACCTTGATACCTAAGGAGGGGATACTTCGTTCCAACACAATGGAATACCATGGACAGACATACAACATTTCCTATTCTTCTAAATCCCAACACAAAAATACAGCAGCAACCTATGATAGGTTCCATATTCCCACTCTCTATGATGAATCCCACCATGGATATATGGTGGCACAATATGACCTAGCGCAAATTCCCACCATCTCACATTAGTCCTACCATGCATAAATTGTGGAAAATTTTTGTCTGATTTGAATCTAAGCCAATGCACTAGATGCATGTCCTCTGAATTGGGAGGCAAATTGTAGAAAGTCATACAAAAAATCCATTGCATATGAATCCCACCAGTCAAATACAATGTAAATTAATATGAAGATAAAAATTCATGCCTACCACAATGAATCCCACCAGTAAAATATCGTGGAAAGAAAATATATGTAGAGTGACATTCATATCAATGAAAACCATGCATGTGAGACAAATAATGTGGGACATGGGAATTTGGAAATTCCAGTTCCAAAATATATATCCCACTAGTAAAATATGATGGAATCTATAGAAATTAGCCAGAATATCCAAACTATGTGTTAGAGGCCGACTCATTCCTCTTACATAGAATATGAGAACCATATGTACCCAATAAAAATGCATGTAGGACTGGAGCATACACAATCTCATAATATAGCATCTGAATGAGAATTTATACAAGTTCCTACAAATTTAATATCTCAATACATCTTGAAAATGATGGTGGATCAAAAATTGAATCGAAACAATATCCTCCAAACTAGTCAATACATCATCACGTCTGTGGAAAAAGTGAGGATTTGGGCCCATGATATCGTCTCCTCAAGAGGGTGATTCACCCACAAAATAAGATGGTTACTCTAGAGTATAATTTTAAACCTTCTCCATTATTGGTTAGTCGATGGCTATATTATGTGATACAAGAACAACCAGATCGGGAAAAAACACATGTTTCAAATATGGGACACCAGTACATCATGATGGTCACTACAAGTCAAGCATATATCCATATCAGAACTCACGATGTTCAGTTGTGTATCCCAAAAAAATAATGGGAAACAAAAAAATGGGGCCCGTATATGAAGGCTTCTATCAATAGTAGGCGGCCCTAGTGACCCTCTAGAGAGAACCCAAAAATGAAAGGCCCAAAGTTAGTTGGAAAATGAAGATCAGACTCATGGTTCTGCTCAGTTGAGAACATGAGTTCTTGATTCCTTAAGAAATATATCAATAGAGGCTCAAGATCCTCTCAATCCATTAACAAATTACAGAAGTGATAGTAGTTGTTGTCAAGGTCCTCCCCGCAATATTGTCTCTATCATCTGTAAAATTCTTTTTCAGGGAACCCATAGGGGCTTACTAAATGGTCCATAAATGATCGATTTTGAGATCTTATCTTCTTATGAGTGTTAGGGTAGCCCTCCCCTTGACCAGGAGATCAAATAGAAAGAAGGTCTTCCCCTTTCTATCATCTACTCTGATGGACCTCCCTAGGTTATATGTTTCAGATATGTTTCTCCCAATTGTTAGACATCATGCTATGATTGTAGTCCTTTCTACAATAGAATTCAATGTGAATTCTCTTCCTGTAGTAACACAAAGAAATGAGAAGGTCCTACCCACATTGCAGTACATCATGAAGGTCCTCCCCAAAATTTACACTACATATTTTCTCCCTATAGAAATATCTATGATGGTAGTCCTCTCCATAATAGGAGTCATTATGAAGGAACTCCCCTCAATGGTGTCGAATAGAATGAATGATCTCCTCTTACTATTGTCCACCGTAAAGTCCATCCCCTCGGTCTATACTATAGAGAATCTCTTTGTGGTCAGACACTACTTCATGATGGTTTTCCGCACCATCACGACACTGATTTCGAAGGCCACCCCCATATACAAAATTCACACTGTAATGAAGTTACTCCCCCACCGGTCCCAATATGTGAAAGCCCTCATATTTTGAGGTGCTCATAAGGTCATGGTCAGATATTCTAGAAACTATTTCAATCCACAGTGATACCCTCTCTTAGTTGGGTGATGGTTTGGTGCAATTATTATCCTCTGAGACACCCCTACATCATTCATGCATCAATGAAATCTCTACTAGCCTCACTAATTAGGATGAAATCATCACAAAGAATCCATGTTGGGAACAAAATGTAGAGGAATCAAAGAAATAAGAACAAAATAATATTTTTCATGTGAGTAGAAAACTAGATATAGATGAAATACTGGTTATGTTTTGGCTCACATCCCCTTCTCTGTTCAGAATTCAAAAATAGTTGTCAGAATAATGCATGGGCACCATTCTTCTTAATTTATAGACAACTCTCTACCTGATGAAAATGAAATTTATACACTATAATGGGTATGCAGACCATGTTAGTATATTGAGGGAGCGTTTCTAGAAAATTGACCTTGAATCCCTTCAATCTACATGACAGTCATGATAAAAATGGAAAAAGAAAAAACATGAGATGACTTTCCTCGATGCACTGGACAAATTGCATTTCCTCATCAGTGAAGCCCCATATGGTGTTCACATCTAAGGTTGGGGAGATCATCGAGCTCTACACTTAAACCTACAACACATCTCGAAGATCCCAATATAAATGGACTCATGAAATTTCATCATATAATGATGGTAGCCAAAAGAAGTACCTATTCAAAATAGTGACCCACTTGACAAGAACCGTCCATGAGAAAGTCTCAAAAGCATCTGTCCCCAAGAGGGATAGCCATCAATATAATCATGAACTATGCCACCTAGAACATTTAGTAGGTTTATCTCTTAAGGGAAGACAACCAATGAAAACTAATCATTTCCTTGAAAGAAAATAATTCATTTATGGATACGACACTATATATGGTCCATGATTTCATTCGAATGTGTGAGATAGAGAAGGTGGTAATTGAAGATGAAACTACTGCGGTATGAGAGAAACCATATTCCATAGGGAGGGGGGATTTTTAAATCAAAATATACCCATAAAACCAAAAAATCCAGGTCATGGAACAATGATAATGGAATGGGAACAACCCCAAACCATAGGGATGGGGAATTTTGGCCTCAGATTCCCTCATAGGAGACATTTGTCTTCTCCCATCTCATAAGAATGACAAATAGAGAGTCCAACCATTCTACCTTTTCTCATGATACGTTTCACCTATAATGAAGGCATATTTCAAGGACATATCAAGGCTCCCTTCGAGCCACACTTCACTAGGAAATCCAAAGGGTACCATAAAATGGACGTAGAAAATCCATCAATGGATACAAGAAGTTATCCTTACATTTTGCACCTAGTACACCAACCATAATGCGGTATGCATTAGTAAAAGTTTTGGATGTCATTAAAACATATCTCATATAAAAGAATACTAAATATATGAATAAATTAAATGATGGTTCTATTCTCGTGTTGTCCCACACCGAGCATGAAGTTGTGGGTACCTGGAACTAATGGGAAGTAATTAATTTGGGAACCCCCTCCGCTAATCCATTATTTCTTCTTTTGTGAATCCCAAATTAGGAGAAGAATAAGAATATGGTTATATTCAACCCACCATCTCCTACCGATGAAAATTATTCCCTCACACTTGAGGATAGATTCTCCCGAAAGGAGGATGAAATAACAAAGATAGGAAAAAATCAATACTGAGATGATGCGAGCAATTCATCCTACTAGTTGTGTTCCCCAGGTGGAGAATCAAAAAACATGTACACCAGATGTTTCTTTTCCACATGGGATCATCCCGACATATGAAGAAATCCTAGAAAGCTCATTCAAGGTATTGTAGACACTATTAATCTACCAAAACCAAATCCCGACGGGATATCTAGGCTTCCCTCCATTGGGGAAGAAAATAGAATAGATTCACGAAAATCAAAAAAAGATTCCCCCGGTTGCGTATCTGCCTCATGTTCATGCAATTATGATATGTCAAATCCTTCACCACAATATACCCTCTCATCCTCAGGTTCAACATGACATGCATCAAGGTATCATGAATACCATCACTTCATTGATGACTCTATTAGAATCCATGAAGGGTGTAACACTTTAATATATCCATAATGGAAACATTACCCCTTCTGGGTAGGAATGTTCCACTGCCTCCAAATTTTGGGAACCTCAAATTCAAAGTGTTTAATGTCTCAAGGGACACAGATCAACATCAAATGAACTTTTCATAATTCTATGACCTCATGATGGGAACCGCGAAGAACCATGACGTTGTGAAGCTCAGTTTCGTTTTGAGAACCTTGCAAGGCTCTACCTTTTTCTGAACACCAATTTTCTAGCTATCCTGATAATAGGGTGGGAGGATCTCAGGTGCCATTTCATATTCTAGTTCAGCATGAAATTGCCAAAGAAAAATTGTCTCTGACCTCATGAACTGCATACAATGAGAGAATGAGAGGGTCTTAGACTTGCCTTCCATATAGGAATGTATGAATAACTCCTTAAACTGACCACTCCCTCGAGATGAGATGTTGGCCATGTGAATCAATAATCACTATGATGAGCTATGAACACCCCTCATCCCCGTGAAATAAAAAAGTGGGTTCTGGGACATCATCATCATCAATCAAAGGAAAGAATATTCCTTCCAATGAACTAATATCAAGTCTCAGAGAGTCCCATCAGTCCTAGTTGAATGAGTAGGTAGAATTGAAGTGTCTTCCTATATGCTTAAGACACAAATGCACTAGCTCCATCTCCAAGTCCCACACCAAACCATGTAGGCCCCATGGAGGTAGAAAACAACCCCTTCCTCAACAAGTATATTGAAGGAGGTCTTAGAGAAATTTATTTGAGGAATTATGAAATAAGAATTACAGGTTTCATGAAAACCACATCTGTGTCTACTTCATTACCATCATGAATTACAACATTATCCGACATTAGTAGTCGATGTTGGCTAATGAATGAGGTCTTGATGACCGGATAAATTACTACCCTTTATACTGAATATTGGGAAACAACATCCAAGAGTGATTTATCTTCAAGGACCTCCTATAAAAGTTGATAGATATTAGACATGTCAAGATGGGACCAATACTATAGATGGTGGAATATGTTTCCACCAATGACTCAGACTATGGAGGGTGGTGGAAAAAAGTTATTAAAATAAATGAGAAAATGTTAAATTGTTGAATGACTCATAAAACAATCAACTGAGACCACATTATCCTCTAAAAATAGTTAAAGCATCCCAATTATCCTCTAACAGCTCCAAATTCAACACAACTGACATCCTTAGCCCCAAAATCCTCCATAGTCTGACCATACAAAAAGCGGTCCAACCAGAAGGGTGGAAAAAAGTGATGGTAGATGTAATTTCCCCAAAGCCAAAGTTGGATTTGAAAATATCAGATTTCCTAAAAGCTTATCTGAAGATACAGGCACCACCCCGTTGAATAGCACAATTAGAGGCGGATTAGGCCGAAAAGTCATCATCAAAAGGTGAGATTATTGTTGTCTCTATAATTTTCATCCACTTAATAAATCCCTTCTCCAATGATGAATATGGTTATCGACCAGAATTTCACACACCCAATTGGGTGGCCGTAGGAAGAGTCCCATGAAGCTAAGGATATAAAGGGAGACACAACCATGGAAGAAATCAAGCTTATGGCTACCCCACCGCTCAATCCATCAGTGTTGCATAAACATGAAGAAGGACCCTATAGTGGATCCAATAGGGATAGGAAAATTCTCCTTCCCCCATAGGAATCCACCCCAGTCCAATTCATTGGGAATCTCTATCATAGGGATATGAGGTGACTAATTTCCCTCAGCATGTGAGAAGAACTACCCGGCCAATTATGAAAAAGATAGAAGCTCCTTTGGTTCCAATCCTAAGGGTTGAAACATCTTCCTCAAATTCTCAAGCCCCTAAAGCAATTATAAAAGATAATTCCTGATCTAGGAATGAATAACCTTTAGATCATAAATATTATGTTTTGATGTTGATAGCTTCATTACCTATCTTTAAATTAATCATTGATGCACTAAATCTATTAGTAGAACTCAGGGATGTACTAATCAAATCTTTTAAATGTCCCCAATAGTTTGAATATGAAGTAATACCTACTGAAGTCTACCAGATAGAGAAAAATCTTACAGAATTTCACATAGTTATCTCCTTCATGGATCAAGATGATTATGACATCATTCAAAGTCACATCAAACACCTATATGTTTTTGGAAGGATAAATAGTGACATTATCCTAAAACTGTACATGACAATAGCTTAGGAGATAATATCCTCACACTATGGAAACTTTAATGGTTGGGATGTAATGTGGAAGATCTGATACCCTGAAACACAACTCTGTTAGGTTATAAAAAAAGTAAACTAGATATGTTTGGCCAAATCAAGCTCAAGACCTAGTTCGATGATCTCACAGCTCACCTAGAATTTCTTGTGGTAGGAAATAATATAGCCTTCAATGCCCTGCTAGGAAGGCCCTGACTACATCAACACATAACAATCCCATCCTATTGGAATCAGTTCCTCAAATATAGAATTAATGGATAGAGTGGGACATGGCATGCCAATATGTACCCATTATACCTATGTGAATCACACTATATTGATTTAGTGTTCTACGATCCATTGGGGAAGCGACATCCGATCGATGGTGTTTATTGGATTACTGCCCCGAACAGCTTGGAAATGGTTCCCGTCAACCCCCTCAAATAGCTGGGGGAATAATACATACATTACCTAAATAAAATTGATTGAAAAAGTCCATATTTGGATGCAAACTTAGTAGTCCTCATGATTTCAGTCATAGATTCCAAGCCTGATAATGTTTAAAAACTCACTAAATCCCAATATTATGTTGAGGAATCAAATTGAAATGCCCACAATGAACCAAAAAAACTCTAAAAAATCCGGTCCTAGACCACTGATGTAGCAGGTAGAGATTTTTTACTCAAAGAAGATAATGAAACCCTTTTACCCCTCACTGCATATTCTCCATTGAAGCCCCCAGAAATGGTCAAGGTACGAGAGACAGCTTCACCTCCCAAAACCAAAATTGCAACTCTTCCCTCAACTATAGGGAACTCATTTGAATAATAGTTTCCACATCATAATATTAAAAGGAAGATGATGAGGATGGATAGGAGGAGGAGGATGACCTAAGGGATGCTACTCCATAATTTTAGTAAGGCACCTCTACCACCATTGGTGAACTCAAGGAAATCAACTTGGGTACAAAAGAAGACATGCGACCTACTCTGATTAGTATTGTCATGCCTTCTAATGAGAAATAGGTGAATAAAATATTCTTGAAAAAGAATGGAGATTTTTTCTCCTTGAATTATGGAGATATTCTAGCCCTCTATCCATAGGTGGCCACTCACCACCTAGATTTTCCAAAATACCACTGTGGTTACTAAAAAGCTTCCAAAAGGACACACTCAGCCCATGCATCAAAAATATTGGATGAATTTGAAAAGCTCATCATAGAAACCATCATTTAGGAATTCCATTACCCTATCTATCTAGACAAAATCATCCATATAAAAAAGAATAATGGGTATATCAGTGTCTGCATTGACTTTAGGTATCTCAATCGGCATGAGTCGAATGATGAATTCCTGGTCCCAATCATAGAATTGATGATGAATAATACTATTGGATATGAGGATATCACTTTCATGGATGGTTATTATATATATATTCAAATCCCAATGGGCTGATAGGATGAAGAATCCACCACATTATGGGATCCCTTGGGGGTGTTCTGATATTATGTGATGCCTTTTGGTTTGAAAAATATTAGTGCCACATATCAGTGTGCCATGCATCACACATTAAAACCCTTTCTAGGAAAGTTATTCAAATTATAAGTGTATGAATTATTCGTTAAGTCACAATAATTATTAGATCACCTGATAGATCTTAAACCCATCTTCAAAAAACTAGGACTGTGATGTCTAAAAATGAACCCCATGAAATTTTCTTTCAGTTTTACCTCATTAAAATTATTTGGATTCATCGTATGTCACCATGGAATTATAGTTGATAGTAATATGACAAATTCCATCCTTGGAATGTTACCTCCTCACAACCTCACTGAATTTAGAGAACTCCAAGGAAACCTGACCAATATTCAGTGCTTCATAGACAACTTTTCTAGGGATTTTTTTTCATTCACTAGGTTGATAAAAAATAGATAGAATATTACTGGTCCAATGATTATCAGGATGAATTAGAAAATCTAAAGAGATATATCTTAATCCCACTAGTGAAAATGCCTTATGTCGATAGAAGAATAGTCATTCAATATGTGACCACCATGGAGTTATCTTTATGTGCCTTCCTCACATATAAGAATGATGTCGACATTGATAATAATATCTATTACCATAGAGTAACCATGATCAGTGATGTGATTCAATATTCACATATCTAGAAGAGCTACCTCACAATAATATTTTCAATCTAGAAGCTAAGGCAGTACTTTTTAAACCATGAAGTCCATTTGGTCTCACCTAGAAACCCGCTCAAGTATATACTTAGCTATCCAATGTTTATGGATTCCTATCATGGTGGGTGGTCATCCTGCAGAAGTTCGATATAGAATTCATACCACATAAATCCCACAAACATCATGAATTAAGATATTTAATATAATTTCATCCCCCAATGTATGTGACCCCATTAGATGTCAAAATACGTAATGAGGAAGTTCTCTCTATTCAAAACCACCCCAAATGTGGGAAATTAACTTCGACAGTGCCTCCATAAGGCCAACAAGAAAGATAATGGAAGACCCCAAACTAAACAAAGTGGTGGATAAGAGTCATACTTATATCTCTAGAAAAGAAATTCTTACCATACTCCTTCCTACTATTAGAAGGATGCTCAAACATTGAAACAACGTTCAAGACACTCATTATGGGATTGGAGATGGCACTCAAACTACATACCAAACTCTTTAAATTAAAAGGTGATCCAAAACTGGTCATAAAAAAGTCGATGGTGACAATTCTATCAAAAAATAAAACATAATCCCTTGGATAAACCATGTCTGAGAATTAATGGTATAATTAACATTAAATACAACATTGACTTATGTCCCCTAGTTAGATAATTAAGAAGATGATGCATTAGAAAATGTATCCACAACTCTGGCTGACCCGGATCGGAACGAAATAGTCTGCAGTATTTCCCACTAAAGGATGGTCTTACCATTCATTCAGGACAACATGGATGAAATCCATGAAATCATTCCAATATATTAGTCATATGGTCATACCACTAGCAAGATGACTCCCAATGCCGATTAACAAGAAAGGGAAGAGCTCCCACCATACTGGTCTAGAAGGGAACCAATCCAAAGATCAGAAACCAAGATCCTCTTATATGATTGTTCAAATAGGAAAACATTCATTTATAAGTGAGGCTTTGATGGAGTCCTTATAAAGTGAATTTATGGAGAAGAGACCCCCGCGCTCATGAAAGAAGTGCATGTCAGATTCTATGGAGCACATCAATAAGAGTCCAAGCTATCACAACAGATTTGACGTCTTGGGTAACATTAGACCACCATGATGATGGATTCTTCCACATTCACTATGAATTTCCATTCCTACCATGTTCATTAAAAATCATCTACCATTCCCCTGATGATACTCCACATAGGAAAATACTCATGTCCATTTTCTATATTGGAAATGGACGTTGTGGGACAATATACTCCTACCATAGCAATAAAATTATAATATATTCTCACAAAAAATGACTTATTTTACAAATGAGAAGAATCTAGAACCATAAATGATTTCAGAGTAAGAAACATTTCTAGCTTTTTGAAAGCCAACATTATCCCCGGATTTTGTGTCCCTCATATAATACTGATAGAAAATGGAACCAATTTCGGATCTATTGAATTGGAAAATCTATATCAAGAGTTTGGATTCAATTCCAAAAACTAATCTGATTTCTATGTAGCTTCCAATGGGCAGATAGATGCATTCAACAAGTCCCTATCCAGTATACTTAATAATATTGTAGAAAAGGGAAAGGAATCATGGCCAGATAAGCTCTTTTGTTCTCTGTGGGCTTATCAGACCATGACACACACCACCAATCAACAAACTCTATACTAATTATTATATAGGATTGAGGTGGTTCTACCCATATAAGTTCAATTACCATCTCTTTGCATGTCCATCTATGATCAACTATAGATAGATGAGTATTCCCAGAAATAGTTTGATGAGATAGAGAAATTGGATGTGAAAATATTGAACACTTTGCACCATTTGGATGTTTTCTAGAATCAGATCACCTAGGACATTAACAAAAAGGTTCTCCAATGATCTTCCCTGGAAGGAGAAATGGTATTGGGAGTCATAACTCCAATGATACTTAGAAGGAAGTCTCCAAAATTAGAGCAAAAATGGGAAGGAACATATTCCATACAAAAGGACTACTTGAACATAGAAGATGACATAATTTCAATGAATGGGAAACTCACCACAGCACCAACCAATGAGAGGTTCTTGAAGAAATACATTATGTAATTATACAATAATCATCTTAGAAAAATGATGATAAATTGTATAGTCCCACTGACATCAATGACACACTGCGTTAAAATGTACGAAAATCATCCTAATAGCACGATGATAATATTTATGGCCATATAGTCTTAACCGCATGAAATTAAACTGAATTGAAAAATAATCCTAACCACAAGACATTATATTGAATGGAAAAATCGTCTAAACCACGCGATTTTAAACAGTACATAGGTCATTGTACTCTAAATTGTGATTCATCGTGTATGAGTCAAATCCATGGAAGGTAAAGGTGAAAAGAGAGAAAAAAATGACCCCTTCCTATGTACGGGTCTTGCAGATGTAGGGAGTGTATCATAGAACTATGTATGGCTTGATTCCTTCCCCCCAGAGGAAATGTAGTGACACATGGATTCTATATCAAGGTCCACCCAATACCATCAAAACTATTATCCCCCACCTTGTGTATGGACCGAGCCTATAAAGGGAGGGCCATTAACAGAACTATGTGTTTCATGATTCCTAACCTCACCAGATACGTAGTGATTCCAGGATCCTATATCCTTGTATAACCTCCATGGATAAATGACACTCCCTATGTAGAGGTTAGACATGTGCAGGTAAATTCATAATTCTTAACCGTACGACAGGAAATTGAATAGCCAAAGAATTCCTAACCACATGAAATTAAATTGTATGGTATCTAAAGAACTATGTAAGTCTTTATTCTCATTCATCAATGGGATGCATAGTGAAAACATGACAATAATTCTTGGTCCAGCCCTCACATGACATGAAATGCCTATGTTATATCCTTTATTCTCCTACACAACATTGGAAATCCTCATCGCTCCATCTTTCTCAAATCATGTATAACTCACATGAGCATAGGAATGTTGGTCTCGGTCTCCGTGCATGGAAAATTGTAGATGATTATCATAATCCCATCATCTTTAAAGAATGGTATACATCCCCCCATGCATGATTCCGACTAGTATAGGGAACCTCATTACTACATATGACTTGATTTATGCTCTCACATGATACATAGTGCGGCTTGGATCCTAAATCCTTGTATAGAAACTATCCATATTCAACAATTCCCCTTTCCCGAAATATGGGTCAGACATAAGGAGGGTAATTCATACAAAGTCCTAACGACCTAACATTAAACTGTAAGGTACCGCTAAAACTACATATGTCTCAATTTAGGCCCTCATAGGATACGTAAAGACACCATGGTCCTAAGTCTAATTCCATCCACTACATGATAAAAATGCCCCATCTCTATGAATGGGTCTCAATTCAATAGAGATTCATTAAGAACTACATATGGATTGATTCCTTCCCTTTGAGGATATATTGTGACGCCCAAAAACTAACTGGGATATATAAGAAATCTCTATGAGGATAAATCCTGAAACTTCACTAACCTCATCTTTTTTATGTCGATTATCTCTTATCCTAACTATATCGTGTTATTATAACTGGGATATTATATCTATGTATGGAATTATTTATTCATTTGAAGGATATATAGTGATGAAAAGATCTTATATCCTTTTCCATCTACCAGGAAAACAATTCATCCCCTACATATAGGTCAGACCAGCACATTGAAATTTCTGAGTCCTAACAACATGACATTAAACTGCATGGCCAATGAAGTCCTAACCAAACGACATTCAACTATTTGGTATCTCAAGAACTACATGTGGCTTGATTCTTGAAATGAAGATATTCATAGTGACACATGTGCTTCCATGGGTCTAGCTACGAGGGATAAATAATTCCCCTATCTATTACATGAAAATGTAAATCTATGTAGAAGATCCCTAACCTTGATCCTCGTAATAAGGATTAGTCAAAATATCATGCCACTTTATATATTATTTGGATATATGTAGAGGATTTTGTACCTCATAACTAATCACATTCTGAATCTTTCACATGGTAATCATGGATCACTATAATCACCGATGACTATCAAAAATGGAAGGCCAATGTCCCAGGGACACCTTTGTTTGACTATGCACAAAATTCCCCGGTGGCTCTGTATATGTTGCCCATAAAAATGGCCTATCAAAAAAAAACTCATCCATGGTAGAGGATTTTCTTATTTCTGTATTCCCATTATATCCTAATCCTCGAATCCTTGATTCTGATTTGAGGGCTCCCAGAATCATGGTTTTCACTATCTTCCCCCACTCATGTGCGGGTCATACCAGAGATATCCAATCCTGATTAGCCCATATTTACACATGATTCATTTAATATTTCATCCTTGAGATATGATGTTAATCTATTTTACCAACGTCCTTTCCTTAATAATTAAAACTACATGGACCCACAATAGTTATCTCTCCTAGTTTGAGTCTCTGACGTTTTCACCACATGACGTTAAACTACACGCCCCAACAATGATCTTTTCTTTGATCTTTCCATCCCTTGGTGTTGGGGGGAAACCCTTTCTACCCCTTGTTTTTATCACCGAGAATAGCTCATGTAGTTTTAGAAATTTCAGCTAGGGATTCCCCACAAAAAATGTGCAAACCAATCCACCAGTATTGTTTGAACATCGTTAAAAAGCATGTTAATATTTTCTTCTCTATATGAGGAAACCAAGTCCTAACTACATGAAGTTAAAGTTCATGGTACCCCAATATGTGGCTAAGATTACCCAATACCTATGCATGGGCCAGACTGATACAGGGAGCCTGATTTTAGGGGCACCCTGATCTTCGAAATTAGACCCTTTATGGGTAAGTTAATAAAAATGCCTCACCATACATGTGAGCTAAATCTGGGAATGATAATTCCCAACTCTATAGGTGAGAATAGTCTGAACATTTCTAACATATCCTGAAATATCTTTTCCACATATCAAACTCCACATGTCGAGCGATTTCAGATCCCCATATACCTCCAAGGATATCAGAAATAGAAGACAAGTGTCCTATAGACACCTTTGTTTTACTATTCACATAGTGCCCTGATCACTCTGCATATGATTCTGACAAAAATGGAATATCATCCAAAGGAAAATTTGTCCTCCTGAGTGGATTTTCATATTTTAGTATGCTTAATGGCTTCCAAGCCCTATATCATCTCTCTTAATTTGATATCACTTAACACTAAGACTTACACTTTTCTTCCTATCCACATCTTGGACATGTTGGAACACCTCAGCCTGATCATACTCTAGTTAATCAGAGCTTCTACATGAATGTCATAATCGTATGACATTAAAACTGCATGATGATCAACAATCAATGATCACTCTTGGGTTTTGACATGCTTTTGAGTACTCTACCCCATTTCATTGTGTATAAAATTATTCCTCATAGGAATTCCCAACATGAGCCCTACCTTGTTGGTGACCAAGTGCACTAGATAAAGGCACCTCATTCATTTTTGTGACAAAAATCATTATAAGGATGAACCAGAAAATAAATACATTCGGCTTGATTCCTTCCATCACAGTATACACAGTGACATCCAAATCTCATATTTTGGGACCATATACGAAATATAATTGTCCCATCCCTACCTTCACAATGTAAAGACTTGTGTATGGAAACAACTGAAATGGATATGATAAAAATGAGTCGACTAAATCCTTATATTCCTAGTAAATTTAAACTTGAAATTTCCACCTTTCATGATCATGAACCCCTCTTCACACACCATACTCTTTTTCTAGAATTGTCTAAATCCCAAAAACCATCAATGGACATCAGAAATGGATAGTTAATGTCCCGTAGACACCATTGTTTGACTATGTACATGATTCCCCAATGTCTCTGCATATGATGCCCCCATAAATTGCATTTCAACCAAAGTAAAATTATTCCTCAAGAAAGTATTTTCATATCATCATACACCCCTATATCATTAATGGCTCACCACATTCCCCGGTTTCAGACCCCCCTAGATTTTAGTTTAAATTTTTCTCCTATCCTCATCTCTAAAGGTGATAGAACATTACTAGTCAGACTATCACCAAAAACGAAGATAGTTAACCCCATCTTGATAGAGTTAAATAAGACATTACACTGTAAGTCTCAAAAGTATTGGTTTTATGATGTTAAACTACACCATGCACTAGCCCACTTTTTTCATAAGTCAAATTCATGTGGGAGCGGTTCTTGGACCAAAACCAAGGTAATTTACCCCATACTTTTAGATATCGTTCCATCAATAGGCCAACCATTGTGGTCTTCAACAATAAAGCAAACATGGATTTCCCTAAAATGTCCTCTCTATTGGAAATGGTAGGCCATTGTCCTAAGAAACCTATTGTTTAACTATTCACGCAACGCCTTGGTGGATCTACATAAATGGCCCACAAAAAAGACCTCTTATCCAAAGGATATTTCTTCATTAAGAGATTCTTTCCCTACTTATGTGCACCCAGTGTAATCTATGCCTCAATCAAGATCCATATCTAAGAACAACATATGTCAGGGTCAATAAAAAATCCATAAACCTTGTCTGAATGATATTTGGACATTCTCAGTTAATGAGTTTAATATTTGGGACCGTTCCCTAGAAATCATTGTCTAAACTCTTCTACCTAATCAAAATAATCTTGGTGAAATCTGTTAGACCCAACACATTAGTATTTATAGTTTGGATTTCCGGACATTAAATTTCCCATGAAGATGAAAACAATCACTGGGATAAAAACACTAAAAGGGTATATTATACAAACGTCGAGTGATTGATCATAAAACCAACGACATGTATGATTGATATGTAAATTTTGATCAACAAAAGAAACCCAAGAGACAAAAAGATTGTTAAGTACTAAACTCATTAAAATCCACAAAATTAAATTTAATGTCATTCCCACTAAGGAAACCCCAAATGGGGCTTCAGAAAAAATTAGGGAAGTAAAAAAAAGGAGAAAATTCTATATGGTATACCATGTAACCCTAGAAAGAGTATAACTATGCTCGTGAAGCCCCTCAACTCAGGAAAAAATTAGAGCATGATTTGATTAATTCCATTTTTTTGAATTGTTATTCAAATTAACATCTCGTTGAAATTACTATTTAAAAGACAGACAGTAATGGCTTATTGACACTATAAGAATGGTTAATAGAGAAGCACTATGGAACACAATGATTTCATTTTATCAAATGCATATAAGTTGGAAGTCCACAACCTAGAGCCTCTCCTTAATAGAGAATAAAAACAATGGAATAAGAAAATCTAAAAATATTATAATGAATCATGCCTAGCTATTTCCAATAGATAATTGATTGTATGGAATGGACTATCAAGATATTGCTCTAAATTAGTCCTCTTTATATCTTTTGCTCCAATAAAGGTAAAAACATTCATCATTATAGAACCAATATGATTCCTATTCTATTTAATTGATTTGAAGTTGGAACTCATTGATGCCAATTACACATTCATCTTGTCCACATGAGCTTTTTAATCATATAAGTCATATTTTTTGGAAATCATTTGGTCATGAGATTCTGTCTCCTTAACTATAATGTGATGCATATCTTTGGTATGATCCCGAAAAGTATGTTTATGATGGTGAGAAGCATTGTACTGAGCAAGAATGTATTCATGTGAATATGGATCCTCTGGAACTATGACAATCCGGTGTGAAAGTTGTTACAGATGTCAGTAGTCAAAGCTTCCAGAACCCAAGTCTAGGAATAGATACTGGAGGGTGACCTCGTCATCAGCAAACTCTAAAAAAGAAGATTCAAAAATAATATAAAATATTCAAATCCACATCTGCATCTACATGGTTCTATGTCTCTTCATAGTATTGGAACCCTTAATCTACTCTTTATCGACAATAGGTATGTAGTCAGGGAAAGACACCAAGGAAGATAGTGTTGCACTAGGCACTCTCACCCAATTGGGAAAACCATCTCACTCCTTAGATGATTCAATATCTATAACCAATAATGGGGGTTGACCACAAATTTAGGTTTATTCAATGATGTTCCACTCATACCAGCATTAGTAGGACCCTGAAATGTATCAGCAGAAGGTATGGGGTCTGAATCACAATCCACAAGGATTGACTCAGTAGACAAATACCCCTCCAAAAATGAAATTATTAATGAAACTCCTTCTTAAAATAGGAATGGTGGGGGGATGTCACAATTATCATAGTTAAAATGGGAGTGGAAGTAATCATGGGTCTTTGAACCCATCGGGATGGCTTGGATAGTATATCATCAGGATAGCATGTTACCCATTGTTGGGCATACTCCAACGATAAGAAAGTAGGGGCATATATGGGAGGAATAAATATGTGCATTATCGATTCCTTTTAAATAAACCTTAACAAGAGTTGATGATGGATTACTGGGTGAGATCCCATCTTATCCATTGTAATCGGAAAGAGTGAAACCCACTGTAGACATTCGAGCTTCCTTGAAATTAGGTAGGGCATGTTGGGTTCGTAGATAGTGGTGCAATCTATATGAGTGGTCAGAATCCCATCCCGAAGTGAAATGGGATACGAACATACCTATAAATATCATCTCACATAATCTTCAATTATTTAATAAGGCACAGGGTAGGGTGAAAAAGTAAAAAATGAAAAATTCCTCAGCAAGTCAGTGTCGTTGTTAACACTCAAGAACTTGGGACGGGCAACATTAATGTCAAGTACAACCAAACGTATGTCTGAATGAGGAACTATGGATGTGTTTCGATATTCATAGTAGGGGAAATGATCTGCTACCAAACAATAAGAAATTTTAAATGGCCCATTGAGATGATGACGCGACCTCCATTCCTCAATCTAACCCAATAAATCATTGAATCGGGCAAGGGTAGGGATACCGAAGTTGATAATATGACCCTTTACCAGTGTGGAATCCATCATCAGAGTATAAGATCTAATACTGGTGTATATATTTCAATAGGGTAAGATTCATCCACTCAATAAAAATAGAAATGAAACCCACTAATCTGAGCTTGGGTTATATTTCTGACAAAATTGATAAGTGTGCGAAAAAATATGCCCCGCATGGAAAGCTCCGCTATTCTAGAGAGTAATTCAGAGTGGGGGCGGAATATTTCATGCCCCCATCCCACGTGGTTGACATTTCTCACTACCGACATCGGTGAACAATTATTTTGCACCAACCTATATGTCGTTCCCCCGAACGCCTATAAATAGAAGGCGGCGCCTTCGACTTCCGAGCTGAAGAATCTGAACTGTCCATCATTTGAGAAATTCTCATTTTCTGCACGCAAAGATGGATTTCAGGTACAATACATTTCGATCCAAGTCCCCCCAGGGTCTGCCTTCGGGGACCCCGGGGTCCTCCCCCTACAAGAAATCCCTTGGACTTATGTGCAGGCCAGTCAATTGCACACAATCCCCTTTCAATTTCGCGCACCCCAGTCATTGCACGCAGCCTCTCCCAATTGTGCACAATTATTACTCCTTGAGCACAATCCTTTCTAGTTGTGCGCAAATCCTCAGCACCATTTACATGCAATACTCACTGATTTCGCGCCAGCCAGGTGTTCTTCATGAAGGGCTACTTATTTTGCATGCAAGCCTCAAAGGTTGCGCGCAAATCTCTGGGACCTCTCACTCTGGTGCTCCCTGGCTACTTCTTCACTTGTGTTCCCCTTACTCCTTGTTCATACCCCTGCACGTGTGTCTGATGTTCTTCTTATGGATGCCATTCGCGGGTGTTTCTCACACCTCATGCATCCACATTGTACATGACTTTCCTGTACGACCTTATAGGATCATAAAATGTAACTTCAAAGTCCCTTGGATGATTCTTCCCATTGCATTTCCTTTCTTTATGCTTCTTCAAAATGTCACACTAACAACTATTTATTCTTCACATAGCCATGATAACGTGGACCCCTCGATGGTTTTCTATATGACACCCCCTCACCACGGCTTTGCATGTCCCTACATCGCACCAAGGAGTAGAGGGTACCGGTTATGTATTTTTTAGGGGTATGGAGTGAACCAACCTCGTCTCAGCTGCCGAATTTTAAACTGTGAAGCACCATCGTCCTCATCACATGATATATAACTATGACCTCCCCCCATGCCTCGCATGCAGGGTCACCCTCCTTTGACATTCTTCACACCCACTCATCTCCACAGGGAGGGGATCACCCCTCACAGGGGATGACATCCTCTTTATTTGAGTGGCATTTGTCTGTGGGGAAAGGCAAACCAACTTGGTGTAATCCCCTAGATTTCCATGAAAGAGGAGGCATTCCTACTCCTCCTTTCATCTTCGATCCCTAGGGCTAGTGAAGGGAATGGTGGGAAATAGTGATTCTCCATTCATCGGTACCAAATCCCTCTCCCACAGTGCTTTGTCTCCAAAGGGCCTCCATCCTTGAGTAAGTCCCAACTTCTTGGGCTGCTAACCACGCATAAGCCCCTATTTCGTCATTGGACCACTAATTTGTTTGTAACCCCACTCCATTTCCCTTAGATGAACCTTTCACGACGTGATTAGCGGGTCTCTTCTATCTCTTGTTTCACACACTGAGCATGACTCACGTGATCTTAGAGCAAGCACCGACCATGACCGACACCTGGGCCGCCTCGGTGTGTAATCCCCAAAACCATCCTAAACTATGAGGACTTTGATCCATGTCAATTCATGCTACATAGGAATCCTCCATAAGGTTCAAGCCCAACAACAATTGGACCTGATCATCTCCGTGTCAGTGTACCAAGACATCCCGAACTACGAGGAATTTTATCCATGTCAAGGCATGGTATGTAAGAATCCTCCATGAGGTTCAAGCCCAACAACCATTGGGTCGCCTCAGAGTGTAATCCCCATCCCATATCCCGAACTATAAGGACATTGATACATGTCAAGGCGTGGTACGTAGGAATCCTCCATAAGGTTCAAGACCAACAACCATTGGCCCCGACTATCTCCGTGTCGGTGTGCCAAGCCATCCCGATCTATGAGAACATTAATCCATGTCTATGCATGATATGTAGGAACCCTCCATGAGTTTCAAGCCCACCACCTATGCAGCCTCAGAGAGTAAGACCCAAACATCCCACATCTCGAACTATGATGAATTTTATCCATGTCAATGCATGATCGTAGGAAGCCTCCACGAGGTTCAAGCCCACCACCTGGGCCACCTTAGAGCGTAAGGCCCAAATGTCGCCCTCTGAACTACGTGGTCTTTGATCTTTTCCAAGGCAAGGTACGTAGGAAGCCTCCCTGAGGTTCAATCCCACTAATAACCATTGGACCCAAGTTCCACCTTCACGTTGGTTCACCATCCAAAACAATCTGGTCTTTGATCCATGTCAAGGCATGGTACGTAGGAAGCCTCCATGAGGTTCAATCCCAACAACCATTGGCCCCGACCATCTCTGTTTTGGAGTTCCAAGCCATCCTGAAGTACAAGGACTTTGATCCATGTTTGGGCATGGTACGTAGGAAGCCTCCATGAGGTTCAAGACCACCACCTAGTCTACCTTAGAGTGTAATCCCCAAAAACCATCCCAAACTACAAGGACATTGATCCATGTCAAGATATGGTACGTAGGAATCCCACACGAGGTTCAATCCCACCACCCGGTCGTTCTTACCAACTTTACATCATGTTCGACCCCGTCCCTCATGAATTTAAACTGTATCCCATGTCTTGAACTATGTGAATGTTGATTCCCTGCCATGGGGATACGTAGGAAGCCTCCATGAGGATCGAGCACATCACTTATTTCTCATCCTAATATCTCCCTCGAGCCTATGTGTCTCAGGAAGCTCATTCCCCCACTCGGAGGTTCCACTTCTTCTGGGTCTCATCCATGCGTCCATTCTCACGGGTCGCCTCCTCAGGTGTCCCATTATCTCACCAAACTACGTGATCTTTGAAACCCTACCACGGGGATATGTAGGAAGCCTCTTTGAGATTCAAGCCCAACTTCACTTTCACCCTTGCAATGGCCATATTTGATCCCCATTCACTTCATCACCCATCCTGATCCTCACTCAGGCCGCCACATCCCAGCGGGATCATTCCACCCCACTCCACATTCCATCAAACAACATTCGGAAAGCCACCCACATGATGGCCCCCATATTGGTGTTCCCTCTAGGGGGTTCTCCCATCTGATCTACTCTAATCAGTGTTCTGATCAGTCCGATCTGTCTCCGCAGGACGTTAAACTTGCGGCATACCCTATGTTAAACATGGGATGCTGAGGAAAACCTAAAATACATGCCCTTGGAAAATGATTCCCCACATTCTATGTGGGATGCATCGGGCTTCCGCCCCTTGATAAGCCCTATAATAAGGAACATAAGACAGACACAGCAATCCACAAGCATCGAGACACACCAGTGATGCCCATCGTGACTACTCCCCATACCAAAGATTACTTCCCTGAACGGACCCCTTGGAATATCCTGACAGAATCAGTGTAATTAAATAGTGTCCATGAAGATATGGCGCCAATAAGAGTTTCAAGGACAACGTCTTAAGTCTATGAGGGAGACCCGAACTAGGTGAAGAGCTCCGAGGAGGAATCCATGGAAGGAACAACTGACATCCCATAATCCTATTTCAATCAGGAAGCAGACATCCCTGAATAAGGAGCGGATGCTTCTCGCCTTTGGAAAGTGGGAATGTGGGGTAATAGCTGCGCGTACTCACAGACGGATACACGCGCCCTAGAAAATGCATTGGAAACAAAAATGGTGAACCCGATGTGAAGGTCTTCTCCCCCATACCGAGACTAGTATCATTCGAGGCATTAATGGATTAGCATGTCATCAAACCCAATCATCCGGCACCAGGTCCCACCATGAAAATAGTAGACTTGATGTGAAACTCACTAGAAGTTGGGACAGTCAGGATGTTGAGCATTCCGTTCTGCGACGTTGTCAGCGTGGATCCCTCTTATCGTCTATAGAAGATGGAACGGAGCTGGGGAAATGGTTGTCGATTTCTTTTCCTATAAGTATTAATGATTTAATCTCCCTGCTTTCAAGAACCAAGTTGTTGCATCCAGAACACGATCACCACCTACCCACCGGTGTAGGGGTAGGGGCAATATCGACGCGGCCACTCCGTGCGGTTTTGCCTCTTCCATGACAGCCTCAACCTCCACGACTGCTGGGAACCCGCATCCCCTATCCCCATTGGAAAATATCCCGTGAAGGGTAATTAATTACCTTGTACATAGGTACGTGGAGGTGGGGATCATTCCCACCATGGATATGGACCGAATAGATCTAGAGGCAGATGTACCTCGCTATCGACGCCGCCCCCGAGGGTCGTGTAGGGTGCCGATGCTCCCGAACCCAACATTCAATCATTTCGGGAGCTAACGCCTTGATAACTCCCTGCCCTACACCGACGAGGTAGGGGATGTCTGGGTCGGCCCGATCGGAGTCCCGATCCAAGGTGTCCCGGCGAGGGCTCCCACTAGGATGCATCAGTACCACCACCAGGTTCCCCGAGCCAAGGCACTAGTAAGCCACGTGCCGACACCACCGGCTCAGAATCAATTGGCCCAAAGCCAGCATCAGGCGCAAATGGAAGAGGGCGCTCTCCGTGCGGCGTCAACATCAATGACTAGTGTGGCCTGATCCAACTCAGATTCATATCCCCCACTCCCTGCAAACGTTGAGCAAGGTCAGTTATATGCCTGACCTAGATTGAGGCCCCAACTACCCCACGAGCAGGCTAGGTCGACTCTCTCGGTCACCGACACAGGCGATGGCCGCTGCAGACCAATCTGCAGCAATGCCACCCAGTGCGGAGCCCCACTCCATTCCACCACTGTAGAAGGTGCATGTCCCCCCTACTTTCAACCTCAGCTTGGAGATCTACCCCATGCCACCTTCAGCCCATGCGGGGGTCTTCCCCGTGATAGCAACACTCTATATGGGGGTCTCTCTCACACTCACTACACTGGGTATGGGGTCACTCCCCCTGCCATAGACCATAGGTATGGAGATATTGCACATCCGTTCACTCACCAACAAGAAGTCCCTCCCCGTGTCCTTGTACCAGCCAGTGATAGTCCTCCATGACCTAGTGATCGGAGGGGTGGAGGCCAACTTCACTTCACCAATGCCAAGCACGGAGGTCCTACTCGTGATTGGTTTTACCAGTATGAGGACCTTTCATGCATTGATGTAGTCAGGGGAAGTGAACATGAAGGTCTTACCCATGCTCATATCGCTCCTATCTATGCTTTTGTTAGCTCCAGCATAGTCCTTTCCCGCTCCAACGCTTCCCATGGATTTCCTCCCTATGTCCCTTTCGACATTTTCCCCGATGCTCCTCGCACTACGGCCCACCCTGGCAGGAGCTCTCTCCACCCCAACACTAGTATTTCCGAATGACCTCCTCATGCCAAAAGTGGGCCTTATCCCAAAGATCCACCCAGGGGCAAGAGAGCTGGTGGTCGCTACCGAAACAGGAATTCTATGGAGGGACAGAAATGAATCAGAACATTCTGATTCTTAGACTCTAAGGCGGAGTACGACTCACCGCTAGAGCCGTCTCCTCAGTCCTCCGAGGCAAAGGCTATGGTAGGAACGAGGCTCATCAGCCTCGTACTCCCAGATTGTGAGGTCCATAGGATTCATGTCTCACTCCGAATGTATATCTTGGAGGAAAAGAACATGGCATGTCCCCAGATACCGACAACGCAGTCACCACCATCATCTCTAGAAGCACCCACTGCCTCAGAGAGAGAGTATGGAGAGATATTTCGGGGGTCAATGGCGGAAGAGTCATGAAATAGCCCACCCTCTGAAGATGTCGATGTTGTGTCTGGAGCTTTGGTTGTCGGTCCATCCTATCCTGATATAGTGGCCAAGTTCTGCAATCCGTAGAGGACAGCCCATGATTCGGCGACCAGTTAGCCCGCTTGCCGTATTCCTCGCCAGCCAGCCCGCCGTCCCAGCGGTCTTCCTCGGTGCCGCTGCCAGTTCCTTAGCCTCCCCCATTTGATGAGAGGGGAAATCAAGGGCCTGACCCTGAATCTCAGCCGGGTATCTTCTGGACTATCCTTGCTGCGACCCACTTCCCTGAGAAGTTTTGACCAGTCGTAGGACCAAATTTTTGTACAGCAGAATCTCTCACCTCGGAGGAGTTTGAATGTTTCCACCACACCCTCTGGGTGACTCACTTCTGTCTTCGCCACCGGTGAGTTTCTTATCCTATGAGCTAGTTGCACCATAAATACATCAGCGAACAGTGTCGTCTGGTTGACCTGGACACACTCCCCATTTTCCAGAACCCAGAGTTGCCTGGTCACCATAGGGCCATCCAACAGCAATGTGTTCATAGTTTCCAATTACTCTGCAAGGTTATTAATGAGGCTACCCCACGTGAAAGTCCATGGTTGGGGGAAGTACACTACCCGCCTCTTCATGGAAATTCACTGGTAGCCCGACTTGCTAGGCGAGATTGAGGACATGCCCCCAAGAAGAGTTGTGGTCAACATGACCAATCTGTTGGGAGGGGAAAACGAGATAGAACTTCTTGATGGTAACATCCTCTCTAAGGACGTTCCACCACTACTAGACCCATCAAGGAGGACTACTCATTATTATAGGATCCTCTTAGGTCTCCCTACACCCACCATGGAATTAGTACTCATCCAGAATTCCAGTAAGGTAAAAGGGCACCTCAGAGCTATCAAGAACTCCGACCTATCCGCTTCATTGTAGAATACGGAGGAGGACCCCAAGAAGGCCACATTTCGTCAGCAGCTTGCTATGAAAAAGAATTTCGTTGATGAACTCCTAGATTAATGTGTTGCAGAGTAACCACCCATCTATGGTGATCCTATGCCAGGGAAAAAGGGAACGAACAACATCCCCTTGGAGAGCTTCCCCATGCAACCCTGATCACACCTCTCCCACAAACAGCGAAAAAGTCGGAGATCATGGAAAGAGGGTGTGGTATGTCTCGCCAAACCCTCCCAAACGGTGCGATAATCAAAGAAACCCCGATCGGGCTCCCCCGACCGCCCCAAGGGTCGCTCCACCTGCCGCTCCATGATCCGCTGAGCTTGTATACCGCATTGAAGAACACGACAATGCGCTCATGGTTAGGGACCACTATCAAGATAGGGACCCCCACCCAGATGATCCAATGGAGGCACTCATCGACGGCCTAATGGCATTGGAAACGTGACAGGTGGCCATCCCACCTCATGGAAAGCCATATCGTGCATGGGTGGATGATATGCCAGCTCATCAGGGTTTTAGGAATCCCAACTTCTCCCCCTTTAATGGGGCAGGGGACCCGCTACAGCATCTGGAATCCAGCGCAGCGGGAGACTGCTAAGATCCGCTGTTTTGATCTGACACTGGAAGGCTCGACATTCCTATGGTACAAACAGCTCCCCGTCAGATTTGTGTGCAGCTAGGAGGACCTTAGTAGGAAATTCCTTTACCAGTTCTGTTCCACCACCAAGAAAATGAGCATCGCTGACCTCTTAAAGTGAAAACAAAGTCTTGATGAGCGAGTCACATACTTTATCGCCCAGTGGAAGGAGCTCACATACTCCTTTTCCATGCCCCTGACTCATTAAAATTACTGAAGAAGTGCATAGTGAACGTCAAGATGGAGCTGGATCCCTCCCCGGTCACTCAAAATTATCCCAGAGGGTTTTGAGACTTCTCAGATAAGGCTCAACGACTCGAAGAAGCTTTGAAACAGGCAAGCCAGGTACGTCTGTTGCCTCCTGTAATTCCCGCGAGGAGGGCCGTCAGAGCCGACCACATCATAGTGGACAAGATAGAGGCCCCCAGATAGCTGGAGTTTCTACCATTAGCACCATATCGGTAGCCCCGCAGAGTTTCGACACTATGGGCACAACTTCCAGACTAGCAGCGACCGCCTAAAAATCGGAAAGCACCTCCGCGTAACACACCACCACCACCTAGGCGAGATAGTCAAGTTCCGCCTCCTCGGAAGGCTCCACCAGCCCCTCTTCAAGGAGATGGTCCTAGTACATCCTTTCTGTACTGAAGAAATCATACCTACTATTTCAACAAGGCTCAGGTCCCTGGTTACTTTCGTATCGCCTTAGAGCTGGGAATTGTATGACTGCCTGGCAGAAGAATGCCGGAAGAGGCGAATCTCACTAAAAGCCCCAACTACTACACTAATCAATGGATCTTGGGGAAAACCCTCAAGAAATAATATGTGTTCAAGTACAGGATCCAAGACTAGATTGAAAAAACCATAGTCACGTTGGGCCCTACCCCAGCACAAGTGGCGGGTGTTTTTGTGAGGTTAGATAGCAGTAGCGACAGTGAAGGCGAGTGGCAGCAGGTTTCTGACCGCGAGTCTCAGAAGTATAATGACTGGATGGCCCAAAAAGTCATCGTCTGTACCCATGGAATTATTCATGCACACTTAAATCAGTCATAGCCTTCAGAATCTATGGCCACCACTTTTGTATCATCATCTCAGCTGGCCTCTTCCCAGAAGATCAATTATCGGTGGTGCAAGAAAAAGCAAAGCGCCCTTCCAATTCCATCGTTGTCCCACACTCTCGGAGACATAATTCCCCCTTAGATGGGGATTCCCCCCAGAATCCACCCGGTAGTAGATGATTCGTCAAGTGATAGTCAAGGGTACACTTTAGTTAACACCGTTGAGTTGGTAAACCCCTATACGACTCCCGACGATGGGGAGCACCATGCGAACCTCCCCAAAATCCCCAGCTGATGCCAACGTCGGTAGAGACGAGACCATGTGGGTCATCGGGGCACATCAGTTGACACCTACAGGTCAGTCGTGCATGCCATTGAGACCAGACAGTAGGCCCATCGCAGAACTCTGCACGTGCAGACCCTTCATCCAGTGTCGACATGTCTGCTTTTACCACCGTTTGTGCTACTGGATCAGGAAGAACCACTTAGGCCATTCCCTGACCATCATCTCCCCACTAGAGTCTGATCTCAATCGTTTGGTCCTCATTTGGAAGAAACTCTCCAGGCATCGACTAGTGAGCGGCGGGATATTCCCAGTACCAGTCAGCCACTGGTCTAGTCGGTAGGGCCCTCCATGCCTTATATCATAGAGCGGATCCCTGCAAGAAGAAGTTTGCACCTTGCATGGAAGTATGATGTTCTCAATAACCTCGTCGACATCCCTGCGAGGCTTTACATCCTTGAAGCCCTTCGCCTGTCGCCAGATATGCGTGAAGCACTTACTAAGACATTAAGTAGCCCACTCCAATTTGAGACAGAGGTAGCAGTGGCAGAGGCATTCCATGCTGAAGTGTTTGAGAACGCTGAATGTCAGGCCATCATTTAATGTTCGAGAGAAGATGATGGCTCCACCATATATGGGCACATCCACCCATTGTACATCACAAGACAATTTAACGACAAGTAGGTTCTCTGTTTTCTATTTGACATCAGCTCCAGGATCAACCTTATCCCAACACGGATGCTGCGGAATCTAGGGTTATCCAAAGAAGACTTGAATCCCTCTGTTTTAAGAATCTAGGGATACGACAGGACACAGAACACCCCAGTCAACAAGATCTGTTTGAAGACCCAGTCTGGTCGCCTAGTTTCCAGCACTTAGTTTATGTTTGTCTCCCAGGACACCGCGTATAATGCATTGATGGGCAGGCCATGGCTCTACCTACACATGAGGTCCCTTTATAATATCACCAATTCCTAAAGTACTCCCTTAATGTCCAAGTGGGCATACTCCAGGGTTACTCGTCTCCTTTCGCCACTTGTGAATCCCACTATTTAGATGCTGAATATTATAAGAGCAAGGATAAACAATTCAAGGCAAGTGAAGTTGAGCCCATCACCGATAAAACTGACCCTTTTGTAGGCTTTAATGACCCATAAGTCTTCCCTATCCATCAGTTGGAGGCCACAACCCCTGATATGGGTCAATGTTTGGACATTTCCGGGACAAGGGGAAACCATGATCCCAAATCCAGGTGTCGTCGAAAGATCACTTCATATTCTTATAAGAATTAGTACTCACTGATCCCGGAGCCTCCAACTCCAATCAGGTATCAGGGCATCTGAATTATAGCCATGGAAGTATGTAATACTTTTCTATTTCATCGTGCTCGAATAAGCCAGCTCGGGCCGGCACACCACTACTGCTTCGATATTATCAAGTGTGGCCCCTTGGGCCATAGACTAGATGGGATCGGGTCGACAGCTTCATTACTATGGTCTCAGTAGCGTTGGAGTTCCCTGTTGCAATATCCATAGCCACTCAAGCTAGTAATAGCCCCCCATTGGGGTCTAGTAACTCAGAAGAAAGTTCCCCCACAGAATATCCCTCCTTATGTGGAGAAGAGGATATAGAGGATGCCCATGCCATTGAAGAAGGCGTCTTCGCCACAGTTGATGAGTTGGTATAGGTAATCCCCAGAAGCGAGATAGACCCGAGACCCACATTGATCAGCACCGCCATGTCCCCCAAGGAGTTGCAATGGTACATAGACATCCTTAAACAGCACCATGACATGTTTTCCTAGAGTTACGACGATATGCCAGGACTAGATCCTTAGGTAACAATCCACAACCTTGGTCATCTGGAAAATCATCGTTGGTTCGAAAAACCTCCTAGAAAGATGCATAAATTTCACAGAACCATGGTTGAGGCCGATGTTGACAAAATCATTAGGGAAAACTTCATTATGGAGGTCCAGTACCCCAAATGGATGGCCAAAATTATTCCAGTCAGGAAGAAAAATGAACAGATCAGAGTCTGTATCGACTTTCGCGATGTCAACCACCATTTTCTGAAGAATGATTTTCCCCTTCCTATGAAGGATCTCTTGATTAGTGCCAGGACAGGTTTCCAAGATCTTTCCTTCATGGATGGTTACTCTGGGTATAATCATATCCGGATGTTCCCCAAGGATGAGGAGTCCACAGCTTTTAAGGAACCCCAATGTACTTTCTGTTACCAGGTTATTCCCTTCAGCCTGAAGAATGCAGGTGCCACCTATCAGTGGTCCATGAATCATATATTCAATCCAATCCTCAGGACATTGGTGGAGTGCTATGTGGATGATTTGGTGGTCAAATCTCACCAGCACTAGGACCATCTCAAGGATCTGGATAAAGTGTTCGGCTTCCTCTGTTCTCGCCACCTGATTAAGAACCCATTGAAGTGTGATTTTGGGGTCACCTCTTCCATGTTCCTTGTATTTTTTTCTGGTACCTGGGCATCGAGATCGACCTGGAGAAGATCAAGTCTGTCAGCCAGATGCCTCCCCCGAGTAACATTCTGGAGCTTCGAGGTTTCCAAGGCCACTTAGCCTTCATACGCCGATTCGTTGAGAATTTTAATGGAAAGTGTAATCCCTTATATGGGATCATGAATAAGGGAACCACTTATTAGTTGGAAGAGGAGTGGCAGACCACCATTGAGAAAATCAAGAAGTATCTGCTCCAACCTCCAGCCTTGATGCCACCAGTCTCCAGGAAGTTGCTTGTCCTGTATGTCACCGCCCTGGAATGGTCCCTCGGCGCCCTTCTCTCCAGAAGAACAATTAGGGGATAGAGAACAACCTCTCCTACCTCAGCCACATGCTCCTAAATATGGAGAACAATTACTCCCCCATTGAGAAGATCTTCCTTGCGCTCGTGTTTTCCATACAGAAATTGCGACATTACCTGCAGCACCACGAGGTACAGTTGGTGTCCCGAGTAGACCCATTGAAGTACATCCTAAGCCCTCCCATGTTGACTGGCTGACTAGCATAGTAAGTGGTAATCCTCAAGTAGTTTGACATCAGGTTCGTGCCTCAGAAGGCTATCAAGGGACATGCATTGAAAGATTTACTTGCTTCCCATCCAACCCCCATTGACAGGTCGTTGGACCTAGATTTTCCCGACGAGGCAATCCTCTCAATCGATCAATTCATCCCATGTTGGAAAATGCACTTTTATGGAACCTGTCGGATCCCCACCGTTAGTAGGCTCAATGATCCTTGACTCAACAGAGTAGGTCTGGGTATCGTTTTTATTACCTCGGCGCAAGCCATTCAACTATATTCGTTCCTGCAATCGGAATGCTGCACCAACGATGAGGTGGAGTATCCGGCCCTCATTACTGGCCAAGAGTTGTCCCTCGAGATCGACGTTCCCCATTTTCATATGAAAGGGGACTCTGAGGTAGTCATTAAACTAGTCAACGATGACTATGTTGTCAGGAAGCCATATCTCGTACCATTGTTAGAATGTACTCTCCAGCTAATGGCTCAGTTACCTTCTCGGCCAGAGGATATCCATGCCCCTCAGTCACAGAACGGTTCAGCAAGTGCTTTGGCCAGCTTAGCTGCATCACTTGCAGAGCCCAAATAGGATGATCTGATTATCCACATGGCACATTGGAGATTCATAGCACCTGTTTCCCCAATGGCGGTGATAGCCCACAGGTAATCCATATTACCATCGGTGCCTCTATGTCAGGACCCCCAGGTCGTCCGGATGTAGTGATCGAAATGATTCCCAATTGGAAGACTCATTTGGTTGAATACCTCCAACATGGAGATCACCCATTAGACATGGCAGAGTGTGAGTGAATCCGACATAGCGCGCTAGATTTTACCATCCAGAGTGGTCTCAGCCGTGATCCAATCCTCTATAAGCACGTGTTTGATGGTATTCACCTCTATTGCATTCATGGGGTTGATATTCCACAGGTCATGCAAGAGGTTCACACCGATTCCTGTTGTGGCCATGAGGCCGGGCCAAACTGTATCCCCAGATCCAGAGTGTAGGGTATTTTTGGCCCTATATGATCCACGACTGCATCGAGTTCTCCAAGAGGATCCATGCGTGCCAAGTTCATGCTAACATTGTGCATCGGACACCAGAGCCTCTCCACACTACCAAGTACTCTTGGACCATTACAGTCTAGGGATTAGATGTCATAGGACCATACCCACCGGCAATGGCACGCCAATTTCTGTTCATCCTGACCACCACAGATTTCATTTCCAAGTGGGCAGAGGCAGTTCCGCTCAAGGAAGTCAAGGAATGTTCTGTCGTTGACTTCTTGAGTTCTAATATCATCCACCAAATTATAGTTCCTCACGCTGTGCTCACCGATAATGGAACCAAATTTAGAGCATTCAAGTTGAAAAAGTTGTACGCCAAGTACAACATTCTCTCTAACCATACCTCCCACTATCACGCACAAGAGAATAGGAATATTGAGGCATTCAATAAAACTCTATCTAACATCCAGTAGAAAATGGTTGGTCAAAACCAGAAGAGTTGGCTGAATAAGCTCCCCAATTCCCTCTAGTCTTATCAGATGATAACTCGTAATTTCACCCAGGTGACCCCATATTTCCTGGTGTACGGAACTGAGGCCGTCCTTCCCATCGAGATTTTGTTTCCCTCATTACACACATCGGTCTATGACTAGCAGGTTCCAGATAGATTAGCCGAAATCCATCTACCTGAATTCGAATCACTCGATGAGAATAGGATTCATTCCTTGCACAGTCTAGAAAGGCATTAGAGCAGGACGGTTTGAGCCTTCAACATGAAGGTTCGCCTCTACACTTTCCATCAAGGTGACTTGGTGCTGTCTCTGAGAACACCAATGACACCTGGTAGAAAACCACTCATGTCGGAACCCAAATGGGAAGGACATTTCATTGTTCGTAAGTTTTACCCCAATGGAGTATACTCCCTAGTGACCATGGATGGTGAGTATATAACCCCTCCCACCAATGCTAAGTTCCTCAAGAAATATTTTGCCTGATCCTATTGGTCCTGAACGACCTTAAACTGGATGGTCCTGTATGACCCTAAAATGCATGCCAGTCCAGCATGAATTTAAACTGCACAATCCTACGTGACGTTAAACTGCATAGTCCAACATGACTTTAAAACTATACCATCCTGCATGACTTTAATCTGCACACAGTCCTACATAACGTTAAATTGCACCTTCAAGAACTATGTTTGTCTTGATTCACATCCATATGGGATACGTAGGGTCGCCCTAATGTTTAGATTTCGGGTACGGCCCTATCTCTTACAGATCACCCATTCACCAAGGCCCCTTGGCATGTTACCTTCCTTGAGATGGATGTATAGGTGTGGTATATGGTTATTCCCTTATTCGCGTTGGGTTTTTGGAAATCATTCCATGCCCCCCTTTCCCCTGAGAGTTTGCCATCTCTTTTTTCTATACTCATCTGTGCCAATTGGCCACTCTCTTGTTGAGCCCCTCGACCCTTTTGTAGTGGTTTTTTTATGTGTCCCAGAGTACTCTGGTCTAGGACCTGGAGTGTCAGATTCAACTTGGGAATGTTCTATTCACTTATCAGGCTTCGTGTTCCCCTTCATTTGGGCTTCCATTATCTTCCACACCTAAAGGGACCCCCAAAATGGTATGGATGCTAGGCCTAAGGGATCTCCTACCACAACGGGACAATGCCACCAAGGGTTTCAGACAAAGAATCGATATAGGTCCCACGTTGTGAATATGGTTTGTGGTCAATTCTTGTTTTTTTGTCCCCATTTCAGGCTTACGTGACATGGATGTTATATTGCGAACATGGTTAGCAGTAATCCTTTGTCACCATGCCAGCCCCTTCAAGATTTTAATGTTGGTTACATGATTCTCATTATGTTACACCCCATCATGTACGAGTATAATTTTTACACTCTTGGCACTATCCCTTAGTGCACCTCCACATGTCAGGGGGGAAAAGCTGCAATACTGCGTTCTTCGGGGTTCCCGCAGTCTGAGCTCTATGACCATAAACTAAGATGTTCTTTAAGAACTATGTGTGGTTCAATTCTCATCCTCCTGGGATACTTAGGATAAACCGAACATTGCCTTTCCAGGTCCAGCTCAATAGGGAGCTACATTCTCCGGCCCCTTATCCTCTGACCCATACTGACCTCTTGGCCCGAGGCTCCTTTCCTAGAGTTGGGCACAATGATGATGTAGACCTCATCCGTATTAAATCCAGGTATACCTTATCACGTCATGTGAGTTCCTTCATGTCCAATCCATATGACTTTAAAATGTGCTATCTGGTCCAATCACATAACCCTAAACTGTGATGATATCTTCCCAGCTGCACGATGAAAAACGGCAGTTCATTGTGATGAACTCATCATGGGGGACATCACATTAGGTATCATTCATCCATCATACCATTTGTAAATGCCATCATATGGCTTGATTACCCTGGCAATATCAGGATCCCTAGGTCCTCATCTTTTTTGCTTCAAAAAAATATCTACCCTAAAGTACAAACAAGATCTATCAAATGCCTCTCCTTTTTGTATGAGGGCCAAACCCCCACACCCCTTTCATCCTTGGAACAGGTACGTTACCGTGCCACCCCTTAGAAATGTGTATGGATTGATTCTCATCCTTATGGGATACGTAATAACGTCTATGTGCCCTGATCTTGGGCCTAGCTTAACGTTCATTTTCAGTCCCTCAGCCTAAAACCTCTCTAGGGAACACATGATGATGTGGACCTCATCCTAATTCACATTGGGATGTATGAGTTACATAATTATGTGTCTCCCGGATTTCCTACTGTCCATGGTATGAGATCTAAGACATTAAACTAAGTCCCTTTCCAGAACTACATATGGCTTGATTCCCATCCTTATGGGATACCTAGAAACTCCCAAAAATTATGTCTCGGGTCCAGCCTGGGAATCACAAATCCCATCCTTTATCATTGTCGGCCCCTTGGCCTGACCCCTTGGGGAGTTCTGTAACTGCAACAGTTTCCCTGAACAAGTTCGGGATGCCCCATAAAGACATTGGGAAGTGATTGCTCCCCCACCAGATAGGTCCTATCTAAATGTAGGAATGATCCATGATCAGATTAATGTGCCCGCCTAATGTGCTTCACCATAGTGGCGTAAATTCAAGAGTGCTTGATTCTGTTTGAACAAACCACCACTTCACCTTCCACACTTTGTGTGCCCTTTATTCAGACCATCATCCTATTTCACGTCTGAAGGGACCCACTAATATTATGGATGCTCGGCATATGGTCCCCTTGCTATCCTGGGACAATGTTCCAGAAGACTGATGGATGATATTTTGAGTTAGGTCCCGTGTTTCGAACATGGTCAGTGGCCTACCCCCATTTGTTATCCCTATTTGAAGCTAACGCAATAGGGATGTTATGTTTCGAACACAGTCAAAATTTTCCTTTATTACCACGCCCCTCCCACAGTGTTCCGAATTTGGGGTAACGTGATTCACATTTTTCACTCCCCTATGTTTAGACTGATTTTAATACCCATTTCATTGCCCCACTCATGCACTAGACCACATTGAGAAGATGATACATCCATTGGACTAAGGTCCTCTTCCTTTTATTGGGCCTCCCTCTTCTCCTCGGAAATCTGGATTCAAATCTATAATTCCCGAAGCTTGGTTGACACTCCCATGATCAAACGAAGTGATAGTACAAGAATCCCATGTTTCCTACATCGGGTACGACCTACGTGAGTTTAATAATGGATTCATATTTATTTCATGATTATGGTTGAGTGCGTTAAACCAAGGGGAAATGAAAATAAATTTTACCATACATACAGTTCAAAATAAGAACCACTAAGGTGAAATATGTTTATGGGTTCGGCCAAAACAAGGCCCCTCAGGGTCGGCTTCCTGAATGGATCATTCAAATGCTGCTACATTATGGCTGGTGGACTCCAGGACTGTTTCCCGCCCCCTGAGGACACTCTCTTCATCAGTGGACAAGAAGCATAGTTCGCTGACCCTAGCCCCTGCCCGCTCCTGTTCAGATTGAAGTACAATCATCTGGTGACTTGATTTCACTATTTTCTATTAGGCGTCTACCAGTTGGGCCCTCAACTTATCCACGAGCTCATAATAATTTTCAATGAATATCTCCTTTTCTTTTTCCTGTTCTTTAAGGCATTGGACCTCCTGCTCCACCTTCGAAAATTCTGGGGTACTCCCCGACTCCTCCCGACACTAGGCGACGTCGGAGTGTCGACTACTCTCACACATCTTCTCGGCCATGTAGTCATGAACCATTGAGTGAAGGCATTGAGCATATTCCTCCCATCCCATCTGCTCCAGCCATTCCATCTGGGGCTGACCCCGAAAATGCCTAATGCACTTCCACCCTTTTCGTCATGTCATCTGACTCTCCTTGGCCGCTTTTGAGTCTGAATCATCAATCTCCTCAGGATCAGTAGCCCTATAGACAGTAAAAATATCCAACAGGATACTAGTAGGGTCTTCCTTAGATATTCCGCCCAGGGGGTTAGGCTCTTTAGCATCAGAGAAACCTTCCCCTCTCTCCTCAACCCTGGTGTCACCTATGTCAACTTCTCGCCCTGCCCTGAGGGCAGTGCCACTGGTGTCCCCCGCTCTCTGCTCACCAATTTCTAGTGCTGACTTAGTTTGGGGGGAATGTCCTGGACATGGAGATATGTTTTCCATTAACTCACTTGAAGATGGTCTGGGCTCAACAGCCCGACGAGCCTTCAATGTCGTGATCACTATACAGACAGGATAACCCTAATCAATTGAGTCCTCCAACGGTAAGTACCAATATCGATGTAAGGAACTTATAGGAACCCAACGCACCATCCTCCAGTGTTTTGGCCGTTACAAGAACTGTCATAGTGGGGGATCTCTTAGTTCTTGTCAGTTCAATAACGGGCGTCAGTGCCCCACCTTGTTCCATTGGAACTCCCCCTCCTTCGACTGAAGACTCTTGATCAGCACCAATGTGCTCCTGAGTAAGATAAGAAAGGTGAATTAAGGATTGAAAAGGAGAGAGGATAAAAGGAGGAGGATAGATAAAGGTTGGAACATTCCTTGACTAGCTTATTTACATCTATATCAGTTAATACAATCTCCCCACTCTCCCAGAGACTCTTTTGGGGGGACACATCTTGAGACCCTTCACCTTCATGCTCCACGTCTCCTTCACCTTCTCTTTATACCTCATCCTCTTCTATTTCTCCGCCCTTATGCTCATCATTGCTATCATCAGCTTGCGATGACATCTTTTCAGGATCATGCTCCTGGCTAAGCATCACTTTCACCGAGAAAGATGGCTCCTCACGCCAACCCCGTTGGCGTGCATACATGACCATGGCCGTCAGATATGCATGTCTATGATAAAAGTAGGAGGATAGATAAGGGTTGAAACATTCATTGAGTAGCTTATTTACATCTATATCAGTTAATACAGTCTCCCCACTCTCCGAGAGACTCTTTTGGGGGGACACATCTTGAGACCCTTCACCTTCATGCTCCTCGTCTCCTTCACCTTCTCTTTATACCTCATCCTCTTCTATTTCGCCACCCTTATTCTCATCATTGCTATCATCAGCATGCGACGACATCTTTTCAGGATCATGCTCCTGGCTGAGCATCACTTTCACCAATAAAGATGGCTCCTCACGCCGACCTCGTTGGCATGAATACATGTCCATGGCCGTCAGATATGCATGTCTATGATGAAAGTTCACTCTGTCAACAATTCCAACAAGCCAAATTTCTATCAACTGGATCTCATCTCACACTATATTCTATTAGAGTTCTTCAGTACTCATCTAATGTAGTAGGGTTATCAAAGACGACCATAGTTCCTGGAAGATTGTGTCATGAGAAGGTTGAAGAAGATATCATATTTTCTTCCCTAGAAGTTCTCTGGTCTCTCTGTGGGACCCTCCTCCTCTAGGCGACGAGGGCGTGGCCACACCTTGCGACACCCCTGCTACTGAGGTTCCGGCCTGTGCGGGCCCCATTGCCTAACGTGCTTCTAGACTTCCCCCTATAATGGCACTCTACCTACTCTCTCGCTGCCCGGGTTCCACACTAGCGACCTTGAGTTTCCGAACTCACTTCTGCAAAATCCCCTCAGGTTATTCTATGGCCGAATGTACCTTATACTCGGTTGAGAGGCCAACATCATATCCGATGGGAGGAAAGGTGATAACGTCATCAGAGCCATAGGTTGTGGACATCAGCCGCATCTGGCGAAGAATGTAGGGATTAATTTCTTCCTGGACATCTGTGTATAATTTTTTCGGCATCCGCTGGAGGCACCCAAAGTGCCTGGTGAACCTGGACGACACATAAGGATCCCAGAAGATATTCCCATCAATCCGGGCCACAGACACCCAGCCTCTATTTCTATGGAAGTACTCCCTTACTACAGTGAGCATTTCCCATTGTCTATAATCTGGAAATTCAGGATGGGGAATGGTAAGGAAGCGAAGCTGGCGTGGGTACCAATTCTGATCAATACTCCTTCCTCATTGAGCGTCAGCGGAATGCCCCCAACAATGTTCATAAGGGAAGGTTGCATGCCATTACATGAAAGACAGATGGAATTCGGGAAGGCATATCAACCTCAATGAGTCTCAACCAAGCCATAGAAGATCTAAAAGGGTCCACAAATTCTCTTCGGTGCCCCCTATCGAAATGGGTCCCAATATAGTGTTCAGACGAGCTAGCACGGGGACCCCCAGATTGAAAATTTTATTAGAATCCATGATGCCAGCCATCACTAGGGTCGCTCGATAGACTCCCATACTTGCGTCCATCACCGGTAAGAGAGACTCTCTCAAGAATGTGGTGAGGAATCCAGCGTACCAAATATTCTACTCCAAACTCACATTTATGTTGTAGCCCCATGAATGAAAGTTCCCCACCTCTAGGATCCTCCAATATGATCCGCTCTTTCTCCTATATTCCACGGTAGGACACCATCTCCCTCGCCCTGGAATCTGGACTGCTGGATCCCTTTCCAGGAACAAGCTAAACCTGTCCTTGTAAGCGATGTACTTCAGGAAATCCTTGACCTCCATCCTCTCCTTAGCCAGCTCCAATAAGTGCCATGTCAGCATGGGGGTTCTTGAACTGTCTCCCCAGGTGCTCTTTGGCGGAAGGAATTCATCACATTGGTGGCACTCCAATGGGATACTCGTGATGCATTGAATTTCACAAAGACTGATACCAACTTCCCCATGATGAACATTGAAGGTATTGGTATCGAGGGACCACCATGTGAACCACTCATGACCAAGGTCATGCTGGAAGTAGAAGTGAAATTACGACGTCCACACCGCCTTGAGCAAGCCAATATGCCAAATCATGGCCCCAAATTGATCTAATGTATGGTGAACCCAGTATGCCGAGGCCCATTCACTAGTAAAGATGCTTCCAGACCGCAGGTCCCAGTCCTGCAGCCATCCTTTAGCCACGTCAGTGACGCACTGATGGAAGGTGCTTGCGTAGAGGGTCGAGGAACTCTCCATGATAGGGTCACTCCCTAAAATGGTCCAAGTCCTAGGATTCAGAACATAAACTTCCATATTTCTGGTTTCCCTGGATGGATGACTATTGAATGTGATGTTGTATTGAGGGAGATTGTCCTCACTAGTCCCTCATGACCGCAGTGTGTCAACTTCAAAACCCGGCAAAGGGACCTCCTACAAAATACCGATGTCCCATAGTGGTCGATTGTTGGATTGCATGTACTCATTTTGGGAGGGGGTTATCATATTGAAAAGGGTATGGTTATTTGAGACAATCCTTTGAGTTCCATAAACCACAGGGTTGGCGACCATTTCAGCCCTTCGAGCAGCGACTTCTCCCTCATCAGCCTAGTTTGCGGCCATCTTCTTCCGACAAGTGCTTTATTATCTAGAGTTTAATATGAGAGGGTGGCATGAAATATCAGCGACCATCACGAAATATCAGAATGCGGCACCAAAAACCCCAGGATTGTGCATAAAACGCTGCCTGATCTCAGTGGAATTACGCGCAATTGGAGTGGTCTTTCGCACAAGAGAAGATCAATTTTCACGCATGAGATCTCAGATATTGTTCAAGGTTGAAATTCATACGGAACATGGGACCCAAAACATATTTTTATAATAAGGATTGGTTTATGTGCATGCACGAAAAGTGGATTCCACGCCCCCTTGTGTTTTGCACGCCGGTCTAGGTTTTTAGCACGCACGGACCCCACAGAGTTCTGCATTTCGGCGTTTCCCTCAGAACATGACCATTATGACCCCTTGCTGATCCAATTACAAGGGGGAGCACTTGTAGACGCCGAAAAACAATCATGGGATGAAGAAGGCTTCAAAATGACAAAGTGAAATCATATTCAGATCTGGGGACCCAGCCCGGGGGGCTTGGAAGAATGTCGCAAAGAATATTCATAAGTGCGCGAAAAAATATGCCCCGCGCGGAATGCTCCGGGATTCGCAAGAGTTCTTTATCGTGGGCGCGGAATATTTCATGCCCCACATCGTGCCGTTGAAATTTCATGTTGCTGACATCTATGTGCAATTATTTCACACTGACCTATTTTTCGTTCCCCCAAATGCCTATAAATAGAAGGTGACCCCTTGGAATTCCAGGTGGAAGAATTTGAACCGGCTCTTGTGCACGAAATTCGCCTTTCGTGTGCACACAGATGGTTTTTAGGTACAGTTCTATTCACGCCATTTCAACTCAGGGTCCACCATTGTGTGAGATCCCCTTGTTTTAAACTGAATTTCAATCCCTTCAGGGTCTGCCCCCTATGCTCAATCCCCTCCACTTGCACACATGCCGACCAATTGCTTGCAATCCCCTTCAATTTCGTGCACCCCAGTCATTGCGTGCAATTTCTCCCATTTGCGCTCAATTTGTACACCTTGCGTGCAATCCTTTCTAGTTTCACACAAATCCTTGGATCTATTTATATGCATTCCTCACTGATTTCACACCAGCACAGTGTTTTTTCCACAGGGCTACTTATTTCACATGCAAGACTCAAAGGTTGTGCGCAACTCTCCGTGACCCCTCACAATGGTGCTCCCTGACTACCTCTTCACTTGTGTTCCCCATACTCCTTGGGAATACCCCTACACGTGTGTCCAATGCTCTACTTATGGATTCCATTCGCTAAAGTTTCTCATGACTCGAGCATCCACATTGTACACCACTTTTCGATACGACCTTCTAGGATTTTACGAAGTAACTTCAAAGTCCACTAGATGATTCTTCCCATCATGTTTCTTCACCTTATTCTTCTTTTCATAGGCATGCTAACATCTATTGATTCTTCACATAGCCACACTAACATGGACCCCTCGATGGGTCGCTCTATGACAACCCCCGCCACGACTTTGCCTGTCCCCTCTCTGCACTAAGGAGCAGAGGGTACTGGTTATGTAACTCCTAGGGGTGCGGAGTGGACACACCGCATCCGAGTTGCAGGACGTTAAACATCCAAGCACCATCTTCCTCAACACATGATGTTAAATTGTGACCTCACCCTGTGCCTTGCATGCAGGGTCCCCCACCTTGGACATTATCCACGTCCACATGTCTCTATGGGGATGGGATCACCACTCACAGGGGATGATATCCTCCTTATGGGAGTGGCTATTTCTCGTGGGGAAAGGGAAGATACCTTAGTTTAATCCCCTATATTTCCTTGAAAACGATCATTCCTAGTCCTCCTTTCATCTTCGGTCCCCAGGGCCAGTGAAGGGAATGGTGGTAAATAGTGATTCTCCTTTCTTCGATACCAAATCCCTCTCCTGATGCGCTTTGTCACCTTCGAGTTTCCATCCTGGAGTAAGTCCCCACATCTCGGGCTGCTAACCACACATAAGCCCCTATTTCCTCTTTGGGTCATTAATCATTCGTATGCCCCTCTCCATTTTACATGGACACAACTTTCCCATTGTGATAGTTAGGTCTCTGCTATCTCTTGTTTCTCACACAGAGAATGACTCACATGATCTTAGAGAAAGCACCGACCATGAAAAACACCTGGGCCGCCTCATAGTGTAAGCCCCAAACACCATCCCGAACTATGAAGAATTTTATCCATTTCAAGTAATGGTACGTAGGAAGCCTCCATGAGGTTCAAGCCCACCACCTGGGCTTCCTTAGAGCGTAAGCCCCAAATTCCACCACTTGAACTACGAGGACTTTGATCCATGTCAAGGCATGGTACGTAGGAATCCTTCATGAGGTTCAAGCCCACCACCTGGGCCACCTCAAAGAGTAAGCCCTAATCACCATCCTGAACTATGAGGACATTGATCCATGTCAAGGCATGGTATGTAGGATGCCCCCACGAGGTTCACGCCCAACAACCATTGGCCCCGACCGTCTCTGTGTCGTTGTGCCAAGCCTTCCTGAACTACGAGGACATTGATCCATGTCAAGACATGGTACGTAGGAAGCATCCACGAGGTTCAGGCCCAACAACCATTGGGTCGCCTCAGAGTGTAAGCCCCACCCCATATTTCGAACTACAAGGAATTTGATCCATGACAAGGCAAGGTACGTAGGAAGCCTCCATGAGGTTCAAGCCCCACAACCATTGGCCCCGACCGTCTCCGTTCCGGTGTGCCAAGCTGTCAAAAACTATGTGGACTTTGATCCATGTCAAGGCATGGTACGTAGGAATCCTCCATGAGGTTCAAACCCACCACCTAGGAATCCTCAGAGTGTAATCCCCAAAAACCATCCTGAACTACGAGGACTTTGATCCATGTCAAGGCATGGTACATAGAAATCCTCCCTGAGGTTCAAGCCCACTACATGGTCGTTTTGACCACCTTCACATTAGGTTCTCTCCCATCCTAGATGACGTTAAATTGTATCCCCCATCCTGAACTACATGGACATTGATTCACAACTATGGGGATACGTAGGAAGCCTACATGAGATTAGATCCCATCACCCTTGTCTCATCCTGATCTCTCCCTCAAGCCTATGTGTCTTGGGAAGCGCATGCCCCAACCCAGAGGTTCCACTTATTCTGGGTCCCATCCATGCATCCATTCTCTCAGTTCTCCTCCTAAGGTGTCCCATTATCTCATCGAACAATGATGAATTTTATTCCCTATCACAGGGATATATAGGAATCCTCTTAGTTACTCAAGCCCAGCTTCACTGTCGCCCTTATGATGGCCATATTTATTCCCCCTTCACTTCATCACCCATCCTGATCCTCACTCAGGCTGCCACATCCTGGTGAGATCATGACACCACTCTCCCCATTCCATAAAACAACATTCGGGAAGCCACCCACACGATGTCCCCTGTATCAGTGTTACCTATAGGGGGTTCCTCCATCTCATCCTCTATAATCAGTGTTTTGATCAGTTTGATCTATCTCCGCTAGATGTTAAACATGCAGCGTACCCTGTGTTAAACATGGGAAGCTAAAGAAACCCTCATATACATGAACATGGCATATGATTCCCCTCGTTCGATGAGGGATTCCTCGGGATTTTTCTCCCTCTAAAAGACATATAATAAGGGAAAAAAGAGAGACATGCTAATCCCCTAGTGTCTAGACACGATAGTGATGGCCAACATGACTACTCCCCTAACCGAAGGTTGTTTCCCTGACTGGAGCCCTTGAAATGTCCTAACAAAAGAAGTGTAATTAACTATTGTCCATCATGATATGGTGCCATGAAGAGTTTTACGAACAACATCTTAAGTCTATGAGGGAGACTATGTCTAGGTGAAGAGCTCCGAGGATGAATCCATGGAAGGAAGAACCAACATCCCATCATCCCATTTTGATCAAGGAACAGACATCCCTGAATAAGTAGAGGATGTTGCCCGCCTTTGGAAAGTAAGAATGCAGGGTAACAGCTACGTGTCCTCCAAAAACGGATGTGTGTGCCCCGATGAAAGTGTTGGAAACAGTATCAAAATATGATCAAGGAAATTTTTGAGACTAATGAGTTGTATGAGTTCGGCTTTAGTGGACTTTCGTCTTCATCCAACTCGCCTATAGAAACAATTTTATCCAATCCTCAAATGAAATCTATAATCGGGCATGAAGAGGACGACAAAAAAGTACCTCTTCATGGACTATCAACACTCCCAACAATGGATATAATAGTTTATAATTCTTCTAAGTATTGGCCGTAGGAAGAAATTCATCGTAAATGTCATTGAGGATAGGAAGTCCCCCTATCTAATAGAAATCCTATGAAATGATCCTCATTTGATAGTGGGACATGTGAAAGGTGATACTGCTCAAACTACAGTGGTTGAGCACCTCAGGTAATATTTATCCTATTGAATAAATGAAAAATTATGAGACCTATACGGCTTGATTTAAACAAACAACATCCAACTGATTAGAGAACTCTGTGAATTATTTGTGCACCAAGAAGTCCCACAACTACTCATCATAAAATCACCCTCTAGATTAGAGATCCCATTTGGATCTCCACCCTCCATTGGGGTTGATTCGTGATAAGTTAACAATAGTCTGGTAATATTGAACAACTCAGTTGGAAGATGCAATGTGGCATCATTGAGTGATCTACATCAACATAGATCCATTATTATCAAATATGTCATCCTGGCTCGATGTACTAATGATCAACGTCATTGAAATAGTATTCATCTACTCATATTCTAGATACGTCTTGAGGCAAACGATGAAACCACTCTAGTCAAATGAAGGATAATTAATTTTTTTCTTGGAGGCCAAAGTTGAAATTCTAAATTTGGAATGATATTGGATAATCCATAATATTTGGTTGAGTATATCTCTGAGGATACCCTCTTGAGGAATGATATAAGAAATAAGGTTGTCCTCAGTGTTCTCGACCATGGACTCCCTCCTCTAGTTCACTTCTATTGATCTTAGTGGAAGAGCAATCACTATTCTACACAAAAAGTCCCCACAAAATGTCAGCTAAAATTTTTTTGGAAAAGTAAAAAAGAAGTTTCCTCAACAAATATCCATGAAAATATTCTTGAAAATGGTTTGTGGAAGGAATTCCCCAGGAACTAAAAGTTCACAGAACCTACGAGGTGTTCTCCCATGGGTTACTGGTTGGGGAACCGAAAAGTTCGTGGACAAAAAAAACTGGGTTGGACCCTCTGTATACAAAATCTCTAAATCAACACTTGTACATTTAATGATTAGTTTTCGATTTCAAAATTATCTTCCTATAGAGAAATGAATCGTGTACGACCATCAATACATGTATTTTCTATCTCACCACTAATAGAATCGAAGTTCAGTTTGTGGAATTAATAGTTAGTTCATGGATGAGAGCGACTATGAAGGGTTTTCAGTTTTCAAAATGAAAATCATTGTTCACAGTCGAAAGATTTTGCAAAAGGGGCATTACATGAAAGTAGAGAGGCCAAGTGAAAAATTGAGAGCATAAAGATAACAAAAAATACATTAAAAGATAAATGACCTTGGTCCCACAATATATAGACATGGTCACCCACTAGGTCTACCTTTCTACCAAAGACCGGTTCAGTTCAGTACCCCATTATAAATCAGAATAGCCTCATCATCATCCCGATCAAAACCCATTTCGAGGGTGGTATTTATAGGGTCCTAAAAACATGGTGATGAGGTTGTTGATGCCATCTCCACCATGAATTATGTCATTGGTGAAAATGAGACAGAGCGGTATGCTTCATTGATCTACCCAAAAAAACCAATATGGTTCACAGACTAGGTGAAGTTGATGGTTTCTTGAGAAAAAGACACTTTGTTGGCAGTATTGAGGTGGTGACTACTGGTGCCATGAACCTTAGCACCACTAACCTTGGTTGACCGAGTGTATGTTGACCAGATGATTTCCTCATGGGATTCTGAAAAATATGTTCTATGCCAAATAGATATAGCCTCCTCAAGACTCCATAGAAGGACCCCGAGGGGAGAAGAGAAAGGGGATCATATTTTTGGGGGATCATGGAGTTATGAATGAAGGACTTCAAATAAAAACAATCAAAAAATTACAAAACATCGAGCAGTTTCCAGATATTATAAACATGCCGCACACCCTAAAAGGAAGGAATAATAATAATAATAATAACAATGAACTGGTCACGAACCTAGTTGGTGAAATTTGAACCATATTAATTTCATGGATGAACATACCAAAAAATTCTTGATCATTTCCCCTTCTCCAATTCAGTGTATTTCATAGTGCATTGCTATGCAGACAAAGCCCTACACCGTGTAACACTTCACTACATGGATGAAATCTAGCATTGCGTAGAACCAACATATGCGGATGGATCCTGAGGTCGCTTACCACTATGATACCTAAACCATATATCTATTTGTATATCACCACAGTACATAGATGACCCATCTACCCACATAGAAACACACCATGTAGTGGGTACCAATCCTTGCATGAATAAATGGTATGCGGAATAGGGTACCTTTGATCATTCCTTTTTATGGTCCCAATAATTCTCTATCTTTTCCATCCCATCCACCATGACCCCTCTAAAAACCATTCCAACAATATCCAACCAAATACTCTTCAAAAGCAACTAGACCTGGATGGAAAATACCCTTGGCGAATCAGCATGCCCAATTGAGATAACATACCCATGGTAAGTGAAGTCGCATAGGTAATCCCCACAATTGTGGGGACCCATGGAATGTACATAAGTCTACATTCTCGAGGTATCCTAGGGTCCATACATGGGATAATGATTTGAACATCCCTCTTTTAGGGATCAAGGGTAATCGTTGGCTTTTTGATTCAATTATGGATAATGAAAAATGAAATGGATCATGCCTTATTTTCCTTTTGATGAGAATTGATGCTTCTCCCCTTTCCAAGAACGCATTTTAGGGAACTCTTATTGAGATTAGTCTTTATCAATTATATAGGTGGTGGAACTCTTCTTCATCTTAGAATAATCCCATGATACTTCGAGTTAGGTCATCAGACGTGGTTATCATGTATATCAACTTGGGGGAAGAAATTGGCACATTAAAATCCCATACCTCTCTCATTGAGTGGTCTCCCCAGCCTCTTCCTCAATCATGCATATTTTTCATCAGTGGAGAAGATAATGTGTGTGGTTTTCAAGATCTATTTCTTCCTCTTGTTTTTCAAACCAAGCATGACTCACGTGGTCTTAGAGTTTGATAATGACCACACCATCCACACCATATATCAATAAACTATGAGAACTTTGATTCCTACTCTATCTAGAAAATTTAGTACACATGTTTGATGGCCCAAGATGAAAGGGGAATCTCCCATGTTCAAGCCCCAATCATATACCATATCTCAATTAAATACAGTATCTCTGATTCCTACTCTAATCAGGACACATAGGATGACTATCAGAAGGTCTGAGCTCAAATGGGAAACTCCCATACACAATCCCCAATCATATACCATCTCTTAATGATCTATGAGAAAATTAATTCCTTCTATCACAAGGATATGTTGGAGGCTTGTTTTAAGGTCCAAGATTACGTGGGAATCCTCCTTGGTATAATCCTGAAACTCAATGAATTATGAGAACACTGAATCCAACTCCAAATAGGATACGTAGAACGCATGTCTAATGGCCTATTCTCAAAGGAGATCCTTTTCAAAAGTTAATCCACAATCATGACCCCAATAATAGGGCCTCCCCTAAGGTATAATCCCCATCTTAAACTGATCAACAATGGATATGATTATAGCTAAATGGAATACAAATAAAGCCTCCCTTAGGTCCAACCCCAACACCCAAATCACCCTAGTGTTTACCGAGCCATATATCTAGTAGGTCCATATCCTCATAGGAGACCATTACTCCTTTGAGCATCTGGGGATGCTTTGGTGTAAGTCCCACATGAAATATTGACTAGGATTCTTCCTCCTAGACATCCTAACTGCATGGATGGGTCCTCATCACATGAAATTAAAATGTGATGTGTCCAGTTAAGTAGAACAAAACATCGTGTGTTATGATTCCTATCAGGAGGATATATAAGAAACTCATCTTATGGGTTTGATCCAGATAAAGAAATAACCACTTTACCCCTAGATGACAGAAAACTTTTGATCACCTCATCACACGGATTAATCAATTTCCATCTCAATAATTTCTGATCTATGTCTATCCATGGTTGATTCTTCAACCCAAGGGTAATATATGGACACATTTGTGGTAATGATTCAAATATTCATGAATATATAATAATTCTTTAAATATATAAGAGAGTCCCATAGTAGGCAATTATTTCCCCCAAAAGGGCATGAGGAGCCAAACCAATCCTATTGACCAATAGAGTCCTAAAGTGACATTAGACAAATCATCATCCTTCAAGTGCATTACTTTGGAATGCAGGTCCATGAATCATGGATAAAAGGGTTGTTGTGTAATTTTAGCTCTACAAATAACCCTATTGGAGACCATCCGAGAACATCATTCCTGATGTGGGATGATTACATAATACTGTAAGCCCCCGGCAATCACTTTCCAGGACCAGGAAACTATGGAACCTCCTTGGTGACATAAAAATGATATATTTTTCAGTCCTTGTGTGACTATCTCACCCACCAAAATGGGACATGATGCACCTCGGGTTGAAGCAATGAAACTTATCTATATTGAGACGCCAATGTTTCATCAATTGATTCATCTCTAGACTTATAGTACCACCTCCATAAAACATAGGTCACAAGGGATAATTATTATCCATTGTTCTCTCTACTATCATAACTTCCCTTCAAAACATAATTCATGAGCCCTATTTACTTACCCAATGCTATTTCCAACTCATCACGCCCAATATTATGTAAAAACATCTATCAAACCTTCTCCCACTATCAACTACCAAAAATTCTCATCCATAATCATAGATAGACTATCTCATCACCCATTAACACTACTTTAACTCACAATGGTATACCAAAATTTTCTAACACCCACTTTGAATTATGAACTAAACTCATAGGTAATTTCCCTAAAAAGATCACCAAAACATTACACCATCTATTATGAACTCACCTAGGAACCGACTCACCTTCGATCCAACTCCTTCCAATATAATATCAAATTTATCCCGATCGTGACAACAACACACTTACTCCATCAAACATATAATTTTAATCCGGAATATTGTATTTGAAATGGGGCTATATCAAATCATATTTACCAAATCACTACTATCCAAGTTCCAAATTGACCATCCAATGACCCATCTCAAGGATATTTGACCATTCCAACATGGGATTATTCATCTAAATCTCCTGATCCATCCCTTAAAACATGTATAACATGATGAAACTATCATAATCATATCCAACCACCAATTTAAATCATCAACCACCCCCCATTCCAATCTCTCTAGGAATTTCATCCTTATAAACAACTGAATTTATAATAATATCTTAGTTTACACCCTCTAAACCCCAATTATTCACTCTAATTAATATGGATTTACATATATGGATCCATGAGACCAACCTCAATAAAATCTATTTTCTTATATGTTTCACTCCTCTTGAGAAAAACTCATTCATGTTGTTAATATCTTAAATGGTTCAATTTGTAGATCAACCTTTCTACTACACAGATTCATTTATGATGTAACCTATCATAATGGAGGGACACATCTCAATTAAAAAAAACCTATTTTAGAACCATGTATTCTAGTATCTCATAAATTCCATCCGCCCTCGACCCTCACATGAGCTCTCATCAAGAAATAATTCTATAGGCATCACATATGACTGATAGATTCTAGCTTGATCTAGTCTGAACCCTATCGGATTATATTCTAATAAAATATTTTATCCTAACTCGAATCATTCCCCCATGAGTTTTACATAATTTAACATAGACTTACATGCCTGAATTACTAACCACACAAACATTCATGTCATTCTCATCTATCCAAAAACACCCCCAACACTCCTCCTCAAATTTGGAATTTCACTTATATCTGTGTCTAATGAACTCACTCTCACCAACTGACATCATTCCCAAAACCACTATCCTCAAACCAAACTTACATCATGCTCTTGTAAGTGTTTCTAGGAAATCATAGCCAGGAACATAACCGATACATCCCTCTAAAACCCAATAAAGATACTAATAACTTCTAGTTCTCTTCATTATAACAATCTAATGAATTTCCATTCTTATGCCATATACATGACATCACCACCCAGGAATCGATCACATAGACCGAATCATTTCTTCAGGATTACCATATATATGTAATTCAGAAACCCGAGCTAACCCCAATATGGTTACCCATATACAAATCACACCTCATCTCACCCATAATACCCAACTCACCTATATCCTAAGTCATATCATAAAGAACATATGTCATCCACTTAACCCATAGGACATATAAAATATTGGTTACAAGACATAGGGAATTTATCTACTCTCATCTCTATTTTCACAAGGCATATCACATTCCCAACTACCGACTTTATGGTTCTCATATAAACATATCCATATTTTACATATCATTCAACCTCCCCCATATATATGTGTAAAGACTCAAACTAGGTATCCAGATATGCGACTAACCCCTAAAAATATGAAATCTCTAATTGATCCTTACCTGGAATCCATGTAGAGGATCCTCCCCAAGAGGATCACATTCCCATACATAAGTATATCTTTATAATGACATCATCATACTATGATCCATTTCATGTATTCCATAGTATCATGGTTCAGTTAAGTATAATTAAACCAATATGCTATATAAGAAAACACCATATTGGTTTTTTGACACCTTAAACATATGAACCTATTTTCTTTAGAACCCTTATGAAAATAACCCATAGTGGGCCCATCTATATGATATAACATTACAAATAAAGACCAAATATGGTCACTATACATCCCTTATAGGTGGGACTGAATAGTGATTTCTATAGAATCACATCATAAGATCAAATGAACTATCATTAGAAAAATATAATGTGGCCTAGCTCAGAAGAATTGTAGAAAAATTTTATACAAGAAAAATCCATATAAGATTCTAGTGACACATTAAAAATATGAATATTATATCATCTATTATATAAATCACATGAAACACACAACTGTCATATATATCTTATTTTCCATGTATGATACATGAATACTAGCCTCTTGAAAATAATCGAAGTGGTAAAATCATAATAATCAATAAATATCAAAATTCACACTTTTCATGATAGATGAAATAATATAACTATCACATAGATTACTAAGATGATAAATTAGATTATTTTAGTAACCTAGATTCCATATCAGAAATTGTTTTAGGGTGAAATAGTTTGATATAAATGACTAGTTGTGAAACCCCCATATTCCACCTATCTACTAATTACATAAATCATATGAAAAAAATACAAGACATTATGTGTTATTAGTCATATATAATCTTTGATCCCACTTTTTAGCATCTTTACCCTGATCCACTCAATAGTTACCCATGTGGAGAGTTACCAGAACCTTAGGTTCTCATACCCATATACCATTGGCAGTAAACTAGAAGCAGGGGTCTGTGGTAGTATTGTGGGCATATTATATTTTCATGTTACTGTGAGAAATAACTATAAAGTAATCTAAGAAACAGCGAGGAAGTAAATCATCATAGTAAGGAAAAATAATAAATCATAACCTTATATATCAAATAAAAAAAATGAAAAAATATATGCATATAAACACACAGTTATGCCAACATACCACTTACCACCCACTGGTATGGTCTCATAACTTATTATAAATAAGAGGATAAAATACATGTGGATAAACTAAATACCTTTTTCGAAATTCATCTCTATATCTAAGTCTAATAGGAGAAATATTTCTCTGTTTTGTTACATAGGGAATCTACCCAACATTAACTTGAACCCATTGAAGTTTTGTTTGGTACTCAGGTTCCAGGGCCTCCTATGTAGGGTTTGATTATAAATTTGTAGGGAACCATGATTATTTTTTTATATATAACAAGTAAAATATGTGTATGTTCCTAGAACATTCTAAGGTGAATAAATAAATACAATGATGAATAGCAAATATATATCCATTTTCAATCCATGACTTATCACATGGAACTCAATATTGTAATAATCTTCTTGGGATAGTTTTGAGGTGTCTCTAAGTTTGTAAAAAAACTAGGAAATCTAATATAATTCTCAATGTAATATTTATAGGAGTGTTTTATTGGAAATATAAATCATTCCCATAGTCCTCCCCTCACTTTTATCCATGGGTACCCATCTAGGAATCCATAAACCAGAGTCTAGGGTGTGTCTCCCCCTATCACACATCACATCATATGGAGCCATGTAATTTTGTACTAGAAATAAATTACCTTAAGACATAGGTGTGACTCTACCCTTCTAGGAAACACATCATATAGATAATCATTCCCTACAAAAAATACATCACCTTGAGCTAGGGTTGTGCCACTCCCTATAAGGAATCACATCATCTTGAGCCAAGGCATACCATACTAGAAATATATCACCTAGAGTCAGGGGAGTTTCTATCCATTTACATGAATAAAATAATATGAATAAAGGGAATAAACTTATTAAAATTTATCACCTAGTTCTAGAGGTGTTTCTATCACCTTCAAGGAACCACATCATATCTAATACATCTTTATTGGAAGTTCATCCCACACACATCATATCATTATTGACATATTGATACGTTTTTCATCTACCTGAACACATTATATGACTCTATGTTTGGAATAAAAATTTATTTTCTTATAATAATCATAGCCACGATATAATCATATCATTAATTTAGGTTCTAAGGTGACACCCACAAAGATCATTACCCATTTTCTATATGCACACCCATTCTAGCTCCAACACATCACTACAGAACCCACCACGGTCCCCTAGGTATCATCAATCATGAATATACATTATGGGTTCCATTATCCCAAACAAATATCACGAGCCATCAAAATTCACTCAAAGGGGATGATGTCCCCTAGAGTCTTCACAATCATCCCAATGCCTCATTGGCCAATTAGGAAAGGTAATATATACACATGTATTAGAATAAATCTTAAGTACTTCTCAATGCACCAGTCATCCAATGATAGTCTACACACCCAACCAAATATAAATCAACCCAAGAATTATATTTTTAGTACATACAGACTAGTGTGAGAAGGAAAATCACCCCCATTTTAATCTCAACTATGTTGAAGCATGTAATTAATATCTGTGTTTCGACACGTCAAATACCTTGTCAATTCATCTCAATTCGTCACTCACCTTTTCCTAGAGTCCATTGTGGTAGATATAACCTAGATTTATATAATTACTAAGTTCATATTCTTCAAAGTCCTCTAGTTTAGGGCATCAATTGATAATCATGGCCTCAATCTTTGATGATTGATAAAATCTGTCCAGTGAAAAGGGGTCCACCCTATTTCATGAAAAACTTTTTAGTCAACATACATTTAATTTTTATGAAATCAATTATTTTAAAAAATGCTTGATCACTCATTAGTGGTGAGATAATGAAACTCATGAAACAATAAAAATTAATAATACAAATTGGCATGTAGGAGGATGGCCTATATCAATTTGTATCTCATTCCCATTTTACTTCATAGTTTGACAGCTCTTCCTATTCATTTATATGTGCTTCCCATGACTGAATAAAAATTATAAGAACCTATATAAGTTAATAATGTATGATTTAAATAATCATAGCTATTAATAATTAATTAAATAATTTAAAATAAATTTTTTCATTCATTCAAATATGCATAAACACATATTTACTCACTATGTTATCTTATCACTCCAAACCCCAACCAACCCCTAATAGAATCTCCGCAATGCACTCCTAATTCCATCATGGAGGAAATCCATATCAACCAAAACTCATATAATATATAATAAAATTTAAATTTGGTTAAAACCCTTGTAATGTTCTTAAAAATGACTAGACAAAATGAAACAACATGTGAAAATGTGTAGATATGCTCTTGGGGTGTCCAATCACCAAGCCTTATAAAATCCAAAATGTTATCAGTTGATTGTACATTAATATAGTATAATTGACCTTGAAAACCTAAATAAAGATAACGAAACTCAACAAAATTAATAGGAAATGAATAAAAGATGGATTAGAGGAAGGATATCATCTTAAACACTGAATAATCACAACCACATTATCCCAACTGGAGGGGGTCAATGGAGAATGGATAGAGGGTGTCGAATGACTCATTAATTAATAAGGGAGAGGGAAAAGGGGAAGGGGATTAAAATAATATTTGGAAAAAGAATAATTTTAGTTTATTTAAGGAGACATATCGTTTTTTTCCTATAGTTTGGAAATTCAGGAATTGACTGTACAACCTTCACATTCCTAGGTCATCACCCTGGAATAATTGTACCATATGAATTACCATAATCCACATGAATATTATAAAAATCATCCAAGAATGAATTCATTGTTCTTCAGTGATTCTATGAAACTTTATTCCAACTCTTCATTAATCCCAAATTCAATCCCACTTTGTAGTGTTTCCCATGAACCCTTTATGGTTCAACCCTATCTAGTTACTAATAGTGTAGACTCACTATTCAATTTAGAAAAATGAATAATAAATCCCCATAATCTCACGGTTTTTCATGGTTTCCCCTAAACTGTTCACATTAAGCCATGTACATAAGGAAATATCATATAAAACTCCCCAAATCTACCAAAAATCACCCTTTCACCCTATTACCCTAATGCAAACTTTAACAAAAAAACATGTCCTCGGGACACTCGAAATATTATAATTCAAATTTAAATATCAATTTTAAAAATGACCCCAACTGCATAATTCCAAAAATTTCAAACATATGTATAATTTCATTACACGTAATGGAGTGGGGAGCTACACATGCATCCTTGGTAGGTGTTAATTGGGTTGATTGTGTCAGATCACCTTCCATGAGGTATATCTTTTCATACATGTTTATATTTATTTCTAGAATAAAATAAAAACATATATTACCTACAAAATTAATAATAAATAAATTATGTTTTCCTATTTACAAAATTGTAAGATTAGGTTAATATAAAATATAATTTATTTATTTGATTTTAAAATCATTTTTGTTGATATTCATTGTTATATATTACATTCATATATATTAATATATGATTATGATGTATTTTACAATATATTTGAATCTATGAAAAGACATGATTAATATGAAATTAATGAGTGGGGGTGGAGATATTTTATAGATATAGACATTTATGATTAAATTTTCAAATGTTGGTTGATTCAAGAATATGATTACTTTTTTATCCACTATATAAATTTGGTATGTGACACTAAATTATGCCGTATTTTTAATGGATTGGTTATTCATGAGTATAAATTTCATCCATATCTTGGATGAACAGTGTGTATATAGACCCTATCATGGTTTCAAGGGTGTTGTTATTTCCTGCGAATCATCTTTTCAGAGTTAGAATGGTCCTGGGGATGATATTTTTTTGTAGAAATAAAACCATATCGCGATGCAAAGGATCACATCTTGGTTAAGATCTAGCACCAGATAAGGAATGGTGGGGTTCGAGGTTCACTCTATATCCAAGGAAAATATGACATAATGAGCATCACATAAAAATGATTTCTCATAGAATATGATTAATTTTATTATTTGTTTTAAATTATATGTTGAAAGGTATTTGCAGGAGGATGAGAAAGTTTTTTAGAATATTTAGTTCTTAGTAAAAAAGGATAATAAAATAGAAAATACCTCATGTGTAAGGACGTGAAACTCAAACATACAATTAGACAAAATGTTATATAATGGTTGATAGGGATTATACAGAAGGATTAGAAAAATATTAAAGTATATGATACATAAGGGTCAAAAAATTTAAAGTATATTATACATAAATAATAAAAGTGGGTTCCATAGAACTAACTTGAACAATAATTTTTAATTAACATATCATGTATACAATGAGTTTTGAAAGATTTACACATACCATAACAGTGTTGATATTTCTACATCCCTTATTTATATTTTAATTCCAATGATTATTTGTTATATTAAAAAGTTATACCAGTTCTAATCCAATAATGAAAACCAAAAGATACCATGATTGTAATGTTAAACATATGATAGATGTTCAAGAAACTTCATATTGATAATACAAAAATGATGTGTGACCATCGGTTATTGGGGGCTCATAATCATTGAGAATTATTCATATAATTTTCACAATAGCCGGTGTCCTTTAAATGTGATTATCAGGACTGATCTTCCTAAAATAAAACCACAAGTTTCTAGTATCATTGGTATTTCATATATCTGAACATGTGTAATGGTCTCATAAAAATGATATTATTAAAAAAAATTAACATTTTATTATATACATTGATGAAAATGAATAATTATGGAATTGAATTCACAGAGAGTATATTCTTTTTGGGTGTGACATTTGTGGTATGGGGTTGATTAAATAATCAAGAGATAATGTGTAACTTTTGAAATGAAGAGATATATCATACCTAGATGAGAATGATGGTAGTAAATTCATGAAATACATGAATATGATAGAATACATTATGTTTGTCCAGTTAGGTAAACAAATAATAATGGAATATTGGATGAGGAAACAATGTTTTCATCCTTCTTCATAACATATCACAAGAAAAAAAATATTATATTAAACAATATATCTTCAAAGAAATGGTTGTTATTGTGATGAATTTTTATATCCCTTTTTAGGCCTTGATACTATACCAGGATCCACTCTTATTCTGTGGATATTATTCATTTCAATCTAGATAAATTCCTATAAATTTACTCAACAAGCGTATTCCAAAAACTTTTCTATTATATCGAATAAGAGAATATGACATGGTAGACCACACAATGGGGGATTAAAGATGTAAAACTATATAGAATAACCAATTAACAAAAAAATTCATTATTATTTTAGTATAGAGTTGCCATGACCCATCCACCAGGGCCTGTGTTGTGACTAGACCAAGACAAGATTTTATAGGACAGGGGCTGGCGACTAGCACTAAAAGCCATATCCCCTAAAACTGGGAAGGAATTGCCATTACATCCTGCAAAAACATTCAACCAAGCACACAATAAGAAACTAACACAAAAAAATGTAAAGAAAAAAGTGTGCTGAAAGTAAGTGGGGTTGTAATACAAGACCAATAGTAAAGGTACAAGTACAAGTGGAAATAGAATACTATTGAAGAAAGAGAATGATAGCTACTGGGTCATCCTCCGAGGTTCCTACCTAATGGGAAGGTACAGATCACCTCCTCAGCACTCCACGTCTGCCAGTCTCCTCTGCGTATAGACACTCCTTATGGTCCACCTCTGGTAAACATCCAGTCCTGGACCCTCATCCTCGATCAGTATTTTCCGTCATCTGCACCAAACACAACATGGTGCGGGAGAAGCCCATGTAGGGGTGAGTATAACGATAATTAGTAGGGACCTTGAGACCCTCAAGGTCTCTCAAAATATAAAAAGGATAAACCAAAAATCATGTAAACCGGTGACAACCCTACTTAGGTTTATGCCCATACATTTACTTATGTTATCAAATATCACTCATCCCATTCATGGGGAAACATAAGGCCCAACTCCTTAGCCAAAGTTCAATTGTTCCACATTGGAAAGATTACAAGGAAGGTAAGTACCACACAGGTACTTCACACAGAAGAATACCACAAAGGTAACACCACAAAGTTTTGTACCACATAGGTACGCCACACAGAAGAATACCAGAAAGGTAAAGACCCAGCTCACACTGAGAATAACTTAGGTACAATAGTAAAGATTAATAGATATAACTACTGAATCATATTACTCTGTAAAGATGCAGAATCAGGTAGGATCCTAAATCAATATACCCACACAAGATCCTAGTAAATCATTAGACCCATATAGGATCATAGTACAGCAGACCCACCCAAGATCCATGTACATGATCGGATCCACACAGGATCCTAGTATAGGAGACCCACACATGATCCTAGTACATCATCAGACCCACACAGGATCCTAGTGTAGCAAACCCACACAGAATCCTAGAACATCATTAGACCCACACAGGAACCTAGTACAATAGACCAACAAAGGATCCTAGAGTGGTCCCACATGGATTCCTAGAGTAGATCCAAGTGATATCCTCAAGAATAGACACAAGAATGATCCCTTTTTCATGTTACAGCCAGCTACAGGGTTCCCACACTAAGCTCTCTTGATCCCAAGAGGATCCACACTTCAAGACACAGGTCGATACTCCAAATTCCCTGAAGTCCCTTGAATATGTATCCCAAAGGACTAACATGTAAAAGGGGTCTCCGCACAAAAGATGGCGCATCAATTTGACGCCCGGTCTGTAAGTTATTTTCCTTTTAGCACAGAGGGCCTGGTTGGATTCATGTTCGATCCAAACTAACAATACCGTAACTTGAACCAAAACTCAAGTGGGGTATCCTAATGTTATTTCTCACTCTAAGGTTTTTGGAACCACTAACGGTTTGTCAAACAGATTCTCCTAGATCAAGATATGGTCCAAAGAGAGAAAAGGGTTGAAGTAGGTATATGTCTGGTCTGACCTGGTCGAACCTGGCCCGCGGGATCCAACCCTGCCCGCTGGATCCAGCCCGGCCCACCGGTGTGGCGGCCCGTGGTGTGACGGCCCGCGGTGCAGCGGCCTATGGCGAACTGCGGTGTAGTGGCTTGTGGTGGCCCGCGGTGCGGTCCACTAGAGTAAAATTCTAGGTATCCCCCAGCTATCCAGATGGCAAGGCGCTCCTCTGTGTGGTGTAGTCTCACGTCGCGCCAACACCGAAGGCCGATAGTGAGCCAGATGGTCTTCCCATTACATCGTGGCACAAGGTCGTGGTTGTTCTCCACTGGGCGACGAGGACGTGTGGTGCCACCATTCACGCGGCGGACCGGGATTGGCCGCCACCCTTGCTCCACCGTGGCCAACAGGCGGCAACATTTCTCCGGTGGTGCGGCTGCGCCGCTGCCTTCATCATGGCCAACCAGAGTGTCTGCTACAGTTACCGAGCCCCACCGGTGTCGGTCGCCGACACCGGTCATCGTCCTCCACCATCGAATATAACTCACCAAAAATCACAAGGATTGGGCAGTGGTTGGGTATGTTTTTTTCCTCGCACCCTCCGTGTTAGAGTAGTAGCAAGCGGCTCATGGGTAGATATTCAACGTAAAATAAAAATCAATGATGATTAATAAAAAACACACCCATACCATGAAGGTTTCAAAGTAGGATGCGTGAGGAAGAAAATGAAGTCATTAAAGAACATCAGCGTTCGTTGTCTTCACAAGGAGCTTCCGATCCGGGCTCGAGGTTGGTTTCTCATTATTCATTTCGTGGTTCGGGGTTGCTCATCACAGCCTACTGGAATCAGCTCTGTCCACCAAGTGTCGGGTGTCACTGCACTTTACTAGATCTTCTTCTCATTGTGATTTAGTTCCAAATACTCCCACCAATATTTATATAAATAGGAGGGGGGAGGGTAAGTAACAATTCGAGAATTTATGAAGGTTCATTTAATTGGAACCTTCCTAAATTCCGACGACGTTGATTCTTAGTATTTGAAAGGTTTAAACAATTAATTTACATTGGCATAATTAAATTATGGGACATTTAATAAACGTTCGTTGGTTCTACTAATGAAATGGGGAGTTTAATGTTTTCTCCCATTAAAGGGGGTTTGGGTGGTCCCAACCACCATATTCCATGTTGAGAGGTTTCAATAAATATAAAATTAAACTTTTTCTTTATTTTATTATTATTTCCACATAAAACATGAAAACTAACTTTCACCCTCGACCTACTGTGGATGAGGTGAAGGTCTTCTTAAGAGAATATCATTGATACAATTTCTATGGTGTGCTCAAATTTCAATTCTGATCACCAGTTCATATGTTACAAAAACCCTCTCACATGTTTACTAAACATACCTGATAAAAATGTTCTTAAATTCACTTCAGGCACACTGGGCCTCAGAATCATGCGCCGTTAATTTTAACAGACTTGTAAAATTTCCATATAATTTAAAAAAATTACATGGAACTTTCGGAAGTTTACATTCTACCCCGCTCAGGGCATTGCATTCCCAAAAGCCACATCACAAAAACTATGAAAATAAGTGGGGGTACTAAGTACGAGTCTCAGCCTCCCACTCCCATGTGCTCTCCTGGAGGTTCCTATGCTCCCAACGTATGCACACCTATGGTATCAATCTCCCATGAAGTACTCCCTCTGGTCGACCCTCAATCTCCACTGGAACCTCTATAAATGTCGCCCCATTATCGATGTCTAGATCACCATGGTTGATGACATGTGATGGGTCATGCATGTATCTCAACAGCTGGGATACAAGGAAAACATCTTGCACCCAGTGCACCTGAAGGGGAAGTTCTAGGAGGTAAGCTACCTCGCCAACGTTGTATAGGACCTGAAAGGGTCTGATGAACATCAGAGATAATTTTTCGCCTCGGCCAAATCTCCTCAAACCTTATCGGGGTGATACCCATAGAATGACTTGGTCACCATCATTGAACTCCAAAGGTCTATATCTCTTGTTTTCAGAAGACTTATGTCTACTCTGTGTAGTCTTAATCCACTCATGGATGATCTGTACCTTCTCTGTGGTACCCCGTACCATCTCTGGTCCCATGAGGGATGACTCCCCTGGGCCAGTCTAGCACAAAGGCAATCTGCAAGGTCAGTCGTACAGAGCCTTGAAGGGTTCCATCTTAATGGTGGAGTGATATCTGTTGTCATATGAAAACTACACTATGGGAAAGTGTTCCTCCCAGCTGTGACCAAAGTCAAGGATGCAAGCTCGCAACATGTCTATGAGGGTCTGAATGGTCTGATTAGTCTGGCCATCCGTCTGAGGATGGAAGGCAGTGATCAAATGAAGATGTGTTCCAAAAGCATCCTACAAACCCTTCCATAGCTTGGATGTGAATCGTGCATCTTGATCAGAGACTATCGTTGAGGGTACTCTATGTATCCGCACAATATATTGCACATAGAGGCTTCCCAAGCTCTCTATTGAACCCTACTCTCTGATTGGTAGGAAGTGGGCCGACTTGGTGAGTTGGTCGATGATCACCCAGATAGAATCACGAATCATAGATGTGTGTGGATGTATTTCCACGAATTCCTTGTATATCTCATCCCACTTATACTCTGAAACCTCTAATGGCTACACTAAGCCAGATGGTACCTGATTCTCCGACTTCACTTGCTGACAAGTGAGGCACTAAGAGACAAACTATGATACTGATTTCTTCATTATCGACCCCTAATGATATCGACAGAGATCCTGATATATCTTCGCCACTCCTGGATGTACCGCTATAGGGGATGTGCGGAACTCCCTCAAAACATCCTCACGAAGTGAAAATCATACCATGGTACATCCTATGAAAAGGATGATGTGATCCCCACTTTCAGAAAATCCATCAGTTGCATGTCCTATGGATATCTGAGCACGTTGAGCCTCAGAGTTAGTGTACCCACGTTGCACCTCTCTGACTCGCTAAAGAAGTGGGGGAGTGACTGTATGATACTAAAGAAAAGCTGCCCCATATCGATCCACAAAGGATATCCGCACAGCAGATAGCATCTCTGTTGCCTCACTAAGTAGATGTATACACGATCTATTGCTGAGTGCGTCTGCTACAACGTTCCCCTTCCCATAAGAATAGGATATCTCGAAGTCATAATCCTGGATGAACTCGAGCCAATGTTGTTGTCTCAGGTTTAGGTACTTCTGAGAGAAGATATACCTGAGACTCTTGTGATCATAGAAAACCATAAAACGCCCCCCCATCAAGTAATATCACCACATCTTCAATATGAAGACCACTACTGCTAAATCCAGGTCATGGGTAGTGTAGTTCGTGTAATGTTGTCCCAGCTATCAAGAACCATATGGGATAACTTATCTCTAATACATCAGGACACATCCATGTTTGGCCCCTGATGCGTCGCAGTAGACTACATACCCAACACCCTCATCTGGAAGCCTCAAAATGGGGGGCACTATTCAGCCTCTACCTAAGCTACTAAAACCTCCATTGGAATTTTTACAACCACATGAAGGGTTTCACCTTCTTCTTTAACGCCGATAAAGCTGCTGCAAATCTAGATAAATGTGGCACAAACATCTGGTAGTATCCAGCCAAACCCACGAAAACTCATACCTCCATCACACTACTGGTTGGCTCTGAAACTTGTACCGCCTAAATCTTGTCTGGATCCAGTACAAGTCTAACCTCTATGATGACGTTTCCCAGAAATTGAACCTCTCAGATCTTGAACTGGCACTTCAAGAGCTTACCATAAATCTTTTTCTCTTAGGGTGTCTCCAGAACTACCTCCATGTGATAGGAATGATCCTCCTTAGTAGCTGAGTAGATAAAAATGTTGTCGATGAAGACTACTACAAAGTTATCTAGGTATGGATGAATGATCATGTTCATGAGTCCCATGAATATTTCTGGTTCATTGGTCATGCTGAATGGCATAACCAAGAACTCATAATGGTCGTACCGACATCTAAAAGATGTCTTCTGCACATCCTTTTCTCATACTCTAAGCTGGTGATAGCCTGATCTGAGGTCTATCTTGAAGAACTACCATGCTCCCTTCAGCTGATCAAAGTGGTCATCAATCCTCGGAAGTGGGTACTTGTTCTTCATGGTAACATGATTCAGGCACCTATAGTCAACACAAATCCTCATGATCCCATCCACCTTCTTGGCGAAAAAAATCATGGCTGCCCAAGGAGAAACACTGGGCTGAATGAACCCCTTCCCCTGCAAGTCTTCCAGCTATGCCCGCAGCTCACAAAGATCCATGGGAGCCATCCGATACGCTGGTGTAGATATCGGTGCCAACACAGGGTATAAGTCAATGAAAAATTCAACTTCTAAGCATTAGGGTAGACACAAGACATCATCAGGGAAGACATCCGTGTACTAGTCCACCACTACAGGATAACTCGGACTCTCCATATCAACAGCTCTCAGGGTAAGAATAGATAACTGATTAGTGATTGGCTGCACTCTCCTCCAGGTAAGTCCATCGTGTGCTGCAAAGGTTCCCTTATCACTGGTGAATGTAAAACTAGTCCCATATATGCGGATTCACCAATCTCTATGCCTAATACAGTCGATATGGGCTTGGATTCTAGATAACCAATACATACCCAAGATGACGTCATAAGGCCTCAACGCCACTACTAGAAGATCCCATCCGAAGCTCTTGCCTCATAGAGTAAGGTCACACTACTGACACCAGTGTGTAATCATCGAATCTACTTGCATATGAGTATCTAGCCATAAGGATTGAGCCAACGGCTCCACTAGAATCTCCGAGGTCCGAACACCAGTAGTGAAAATAAATAATGAATAGAACCTATGTCTATAAGTACTAAAGCTAAGGTGCATTATACACCAATCATACCTCATATCATCTTCGGAGTGCCATGGTCGTAGGCCTCAGCTGCCTGGAGCTGAGCTCTCCCCTGTCCACTTGCTCCCCATGGTAGGGGTGGGACACCTTGTGGTGGTGGCGGTAACATCTCGAATAGTTGCCCACCGCCACCTGCACAGCCGGCTCCTCTACCACGTCTGCCTACTACCTACAAACCTCATTGGTCAAACCTCTGTCTCTACATGGGCGGTCTTTCGACAGTCTACCGATCACCTATACAGTAGGTCAAGAAGTCACGATCCAGGTGACCTTTCCCGCCGCAAGTGAAACACTGCCTGCTCCTCGCATGACTGGTTCTTTCTCCAGTGCCATGCACAATCGAACCTAAATCATGTGGTCATCCACCTGTAAACCAGATCCTCTTGGACCTCTATGAAATATGTCTATTTCCAGCTATAGAAGACTCTTCTATGTGATTCCCGATTCTAGGTCTCACTGCTGGCGACTACTCACAAAGAAAACTCTCCACTAAGAGGGCTCTCTCTTATACCCCCATGTGTCGGGATGCTGAGAAAAATCACTGAAGCCGTAATCTCCCGCCTAAGCCCCTGCTCAAATGTCTAGGTCCTGAATAAAGAGCCCCACACCATATTAGTGGAGTAATGTCAGAAGCTGATGAATGAGTGTGCGGTTGATTGTTTCTTATTGACCAGTCAATGTTCTGATGCTCTACTAATTTTTATGATAGCACTCGGGTCAAATCCTCAGAGATGATAATTTTTAATAGTCATTTGTTTTTACTGGATTGTATTCTGATTGGAGAGATTTTTTACAGAGCTTATGAAATGATTGATTGATTAAGATTGATTTAAAAAATATATAATGATTGGGGTGAGTTCATTTTTAGGGAGTTAATCATGTGATATCTTTGATCTTTTCTTTATATTTCATTAAAATTAACACCCACTTCACAAGATAACGTTGATTGGAATTCATAAGTGTTAATGATTTAATCCAAGAGTTAACATAACATAGGGTTATAATATCAATTATATCTTGTTTATGGTAGTGTATTTAATGTTACAATAATCCATGGAAACCACACGTTAATTAAAACAAGTCATTAATCCTTGAAATGTTATGTCCAACATACACAATATCAATTTGAAGAATATTAATCGAGCAAATACTATCAATCACTTAACATCCCTAAACTTTGAGTCACCCCAATAATATATTTACTCATCCATTATGATATTTATTAATCTAGTAATATATTTTAATGGTGATAAAGTATAAATAGGAAAAAAAACGGTATTAGAAAATAATTTTGCGTCGAACACACACACACACAAAGGGTGATTAGAATTAAAAATGAACCTTAGATTGAATTAGAAAGTGAAAGAAGGGAAGAGAATTCAACTATATTTAAATTATTTTAAGAAAATTAATCCGAAACTATATAAGGTGGATGATAATAAGATATATTTAAGAATAAACATTCATTAAAATGGAATTACAAAAAAAAGGCTTATAATATTACAAACAAAGAACAACACAAAAGTAAATGGAGGGAAGCCAGGTGGAATGGGTTTTCTAGTAAAAACTTGAGTATGGAAGATCCTCTCAAGGCTTTGGAAGATCCTTAGTCATGAAAAAATATCCTCCTCTGATCTGAAATGCCAACTCCTTTTACGGAGAGGAGGTGGATGTATTTATAGACCAAGGAAGTGGGCTCTTGGAATTCCCAATCTATCCCTCCACTTCGATCAATGATTTGGACATTCAGACATCCGAATATCAAGATACCTACTTCTTGAATGTTGTAGATAACAATGTTTTCCAACTTCTCTAAAATTTTAGATTCATTTTGACTTATGTATCCAATGGTATAGCGGATTGATTAAACAGTGTCGAACTATCCATTTCAATCCATGTTTTTTTGATGTCCAAAATGTGAATGGATTTTGAAATAGGAAGATTCCTTCAAATCTGAATGATTTCTTCAAAAAAGTCATCCAACTATATCTCATCATTCACACTGAAAAATATCAGCTTGATGTGATGATTATATCAGGAAATATGTCATGAATATTGTACTGATTATAATTCCCAGCTAGAATGGTGAGCTGAGATTAAATGAATCAGTTGGGCACCTTGTATTTGGATTTGGGCCTTTATTTTTTTTAAATTATGAGATACATTGTCCCCCGAACCTTTGAGGAGAATGAATGAATTTTAACTTCTATATTGACCACATTAATTCAATCTTCATGGTTGGTTCAGTTTCTTCATAGATTCTATAGGCCCTCTTGTGTGGTCCATATGAGCCTTCAAATGGAAGAATTGTCCCATGATCTTTTATAATGAAATGTTGGATATTGAATTTGGAATCCTACTAAACAATAACAAAAATTGTTTTATCATAATGGGAAAATTTATTAATAAAATATTAAACTGACCCAATTGGACTAATTCTAAAAATGAAACAAAATTATACTTTGTATTAAAACATTAATATTTCACACAAATTATGCACATTTCATATAAAATTTGTAAATAGTGTTTATAATAATTCATGAAAAATTTAATAAAATCAAGTTCTCCACACTTAGTCTTGTGCATGCCCTCATGTGCAACAAATATAAAAACATGACAAAATCATTTGCACTCACAAAAAAGCATTAAAATTTTGTTTTCTCTAATCAGGGGAGGTTTAGACAATTTCACTCATCCATATTGAATTACACCTCAAATTTTTACATAATAATTGTTCTAAAAAAACTCTTTTTTCATGATCAAATTTAGAAATGGAAAATGGCATCACACAAAACTTATTTCTCTCAAGACGATAAAATTAATTTATAGAGCTTCTCTCATTCACCATCCAAAAGTTAAAATCGTAGAGTTTAAAAGAGATATTATCTTCCATTCCCAATCCTAATGTGCTAAAAAATCATGAGGCAATTTTTGGGTTTTATTGTGTCTATGGGATGGTTGGAAGATGATATATAAAAGATAGGAAAAAGGGGGTAAAACCGAAATATAGAAAAATCAACGCACATTTTTTTTGAAATGAAACAAGGAAGGAAATTAAAACACATATTTATAATGGAATGATTGTGTGAACAATGAAACAAGGGTGGAAAAAAATTTGGAGGGTATGTGATGATGAAATATTTACAAACCACAAAACCTCTCTCAATGATCTAAGAATATAATACAAGTGTTGTTTTTTTATTTTTTCTATTCTAATTTCGAATGTTAAACTTGTAAAAGTTCCCACACTCATATAACAACCCATGATTGATCTACTCATGACACTAATTTTAATAGTTATTATAAGATCAAAGGTTGAGTAAGAGTGATTTTGGATATACCTAAGACACAATCCAATTTATTTTTTTTTCGTAAACGCTTTTCAATAGAATATGAACAATATATCATAAGAATATGTACATTCCCAAACCCCCACTGAAAGACAACCTCTCTCTGACAGTAAAATGGTTTCTTTCCCCCAAGAATATGATTACATGGTGAAATCAGAAAAGGGTACTGAAAATTAAATCCTTTCCCCCCACAAAGAAATTTTAAAAAAATAATATTCAATTAAAATTCAATGTTGATATTGGGTGGTATAATGTTTTGGTCTTGTAATGTGGATAAAAAATGTCAATATTTTCATAGGCTCGAAAGGGTTTTCAAAAAGAGGATAAATGTAATGGAAATGGGAGGCTATTAGGACATTGTGATTCTAATGTCATTCAGAAAATTATGGTACCATATTAATGCACACTAAAGTAGGAAATTCAGCTTGAAGGTCCACAAACTCATGATTTACAAATGGGGGTGAAAAGAATACTAATTTTGAAAATATGGCCATATGTGTCCTTTGCATGAAAGATAATTTTGTTCCTCACATTTTGAGAAAATCAATTTTCAAATAAAAAATTGAGCATTCAAAATTGGTTGTTTTTTACACAATATTCATTATCCAAATTATAGAAGAAACCAAAAAAAATTTGAGATGAAACCATGACTTTTGACTCCAAAAAATGGTTGGAAAAAATTAGAAAATTTGAAGGTGAGTAAGTATGGCTCTTAATTTTTCATGTTATTATTATTTTTTTGTTTTTTTTTTGTTTTTTTGGAATTTTTTTAGTTTTTTATAAAGACACACCCAAACAAAAGAGAATGTGTAAATAAAATTTTGATGATGAAAGTGGTAAAAAACAAAATGAGAATGAGGGAGAAAGAAGAATGAAGATAGAGAGAGAGAGAAAAAAAAAGAGGAGTTATAGGGAAAGAGGTTCCCCCTGGTTTGTATTTAATGGGTTTTCATCTCCTTCCCTTGGTGGGTTTTCTGTGGATCTGAAGGAAGTTGATGTGGTTATAGGATTGTGGGATGTTACCTAAAAAAGAAAAATCATTATTAATATAATGAAAAACTAAAAATAAATTAATATTTCATAAATGTAAAAGAAAACACGGGTTGCCTCCCAAGTAGCGCTGCATTTATTTGTATATATCTAAACATTTGCTGTGGACTACCCATAGTCCAATGGTGGCCTCCATATTTTCTCATCCTTAGAGTGCTTCCAAAAAAACCTCTCATTTGGAATGCCTGATTATTCATTGGATAATTTATCCCCTTCATTGATTGTCTGCTTGAAATTAAATGGTGGAAAGAGAATACGATTATCCTCCAATTGGTCTCCAATGTGAGGAATGATTTTATCCAAAAAGTGATGGTTTTCAAGGCTTGTTAATTCAATAATATGTCTCAATTCCAGGGGTTCATTTATATAAGGATCAGATAACAAAAAACCACAGTATGAGATCCCAATTGTTATTGACTCATTTAATTCATCACTTACCGATGTAGAGTAATAAGGAACAATGATGTCCTAAGACTGAATAAAATTTTCAATATCCTTTATTTCATTGTTGTTAACCAAATAATGGTCAATTTCAATATCACTAGAGATCACTTTATTAATTTGGTAAAAAATCACCCAACCTTCACTCTCATTTGGACAAGATTAACACATTGGTTTAGTGTTAACCTCAAATATAACAGAATTTTCAGAATCACAGATAGTAAATGATGAATGTTGGATAAACTTATCTGAATTAAGAAATGACCATTCTATTTAATTTTCCCCATTATCATCCAAGCTGGATAAGTGGAGGTCAGAGGCAATATGTGATTCTAAATATTTTTTAAGATCCTTTCGATCATCGTTGTTTTCATTTGTAATGAAAACATAAACTTCTCCATTTCTGACTTAGTTAATGAGGATGTAATATTCACAACATCCTCTATTAGTAGAACAAGAAGGACATGATGGATTGGGATTCAACACACTCTCAGAGAGTGTTTCAGAAGAATGGATATAGAATGCATATTCATTCTATGATGGCTATCACATGGATTAAAAAATATTAAACTTGACCAGTTGGTCCCCAAATTCGATGGATAAGATGCCAGCAAGTACATCAATTTTACTTTTAGATTTCATGAAAAATGGACTTCCAATAATTATAGGGTATTGGTAAGATGTTGTCTCACCATCCATTTCGAGGACATAAAATTCACCTGCGAATATAAGATCATAGACTAGGACAAGGACATCCTCAATTATACCCTCAAGACAAGAGGTGATTCGATTATATAATTGAATGAAAAAACCCATTGGATGTAATTGACCTAGACCACAGTTAGAGAACATGGATTTGGTCATGACATTAATTGATGATCCAGGGTCTATGAGTGCATCAACGAAGATGTAACTTCCAATTTGTCATGGAACCCTAAAGGTTCTAGGATATTTTCAATTAATGGGTATGGACTGTTGGGTGGAAACATGTTCGAAGGTCCTAATTTTCCTCTTGTGGGTGCACAATTCTTTCTAAAACATGGCATACATAGGGATTTGTTTAATGGAATCTAAGATAGGAATGTTGAATTCCACACGTCTAAACATGTCGATCATATCAGGATCGGGGTCAATGGACTTATTTAGCTTAGAAACAACCTAAGAAAAAGAATAGAGTTCCTAAGTGGAATAGAAGGAGGTGAGTGATTCTTGCTCAAATAAACCCAAAAGAAGAAGGTAGGACGGTCCTTGTAGTCTAGTTTGGGTTGTCGAATCCTCAAAGTCCTAAGAAGTACCTACAGACACATGCATTCTATGGATTGTTTTTGGCTATGAAGTGGCCAACATAGGTTGATTAATGAAGGTTTTAAATAATCAATAACAGATTTAAGTTAATTCAAATTATAGTAATGAGTTGATCCTAGGATATCGCTCAGGGTGGATTGGATGAATTCCTTTTTTAATGATTTAAATTTCTTATAATTGAGATGGATTCATTTAAGAAGATCAAACAAAATCATCACTTACTGGTTTAATGCCTACACACCCTAATACTAATCACCTATACACTTGAAGGATCAAATTTTTGAGCACTCCAAGGTAGAGTTTCGTATTATCACTTGAAATGTGTGACCTTAAATTCAATAATGATGAAGAGGTTTTAAAATCATCAAATAAAAATCTCATTTAAAAGAAGTGATTATCCATTAATGGAGTGATAAATAACATCCAATCCAGTCCCTTGCTACTCCCTTGGATCAACCCATAAATTATTTAGCCCTCCATTGATGACATGTCTTCAACGGAAGTGGGAAGTAGACTTACGAGGGTGGAATTGAAGAAGTAAAAACAACAACAAAAATCGATCACTCCTACTTTGTGTGATAAATATCACAAAGTATGGTGTGAATAAATTCACACCATGAACCACCGGTATCAACGTGATAATTAGAATAATATAATAAGAGTAAAGGAAGAACTTTTATTAAGAAACTAAGGTGAATTAAACAACATACATGAGAAAGAAATGCGATTACAAACACAAAGCGACAGCATAACACTACAATGAAACCAAGAACCAAAGATGAAAAACTCCTTCACCTTCACTTCCGTAAATAGGTATTTTGGGAGCCTTGGGTCGAGCCTCCAACAGTAAAAAAGACCCAACTTGATTATGGTAGGCCTAGGGTGGTGGAATGTAATGGAGGGGATACTTTTCCACCCTCGACCTGAGGTGGCAGTGAGCTTGCTTCCACTGAACAGACGCACTTTTAAGTCCTTCTCGATGGCCGAATCAGAGTGGACCATAGAAAAATAAAATTGAGCCACGGATGTCTCCTAAACGTCGGTAAAAATTGTTCCCATTTGGAGTTTTATATTTGGATGTATGATTAGATTAGTGGGCTGTTTTTTTGGGCCACAGAATCTGGCCCAGAATTTTATCTCTAAATTAGCCGACCTAAATGAAAAAAATGGAGGCCGAATTAGCATGGGATTATGAAGAATTATTTGTTCCACTATATGTCTTATAACCTCCCACAAAATTTTGTCTTAATTTGGTTTAAAATGTGGGTCCCACATTCTCATCAGTGGTCTGGTGTCCAATCTACCTTCTCTAGAATTGCTTCCTTTCATCACCAAATATCCCCATCTTCTTCCATGAATTCTCCATTGATCCCTGAATGAAACATGATCATATTGAATTTTAGATCAATTTACCACAATATAAAATAAAAATATGGAGAATTACATTCTTTAAAAAAGATTAATCATTGGGTACTTCAAATGATGTTCTAAAATGTACCACATAATATTGCATTTTAAGATGGTATTGCAATCATAATGTGAAATGATGTTCAAAGTGTAAAATGCACTAAAATGGTGTTTATGAATAATAAATAACATGAATATTATATATATTAACAATGAATATTATCCTCATTTAGTGGCTAATCACACCCCCAACTTGAGTTTTGCTAGTCTCGAGAAAAATATATCTCAACAATATGAAATTCGAATTCCCATTTCCAAAAAAAAATTTAATACACAACGATCACCAGAATCCCTGATACCAAACAATCATGAAACCCATCAAAATATTTTAATACAAGATAGTTTAATAAGTATATCCCAATCCCAAGCTCAATCCTCTATTCAAATTCATTTCTATATTTCATCCAATATCAATTAAGTATGAGGATGTCTTGTGCATCACAATAGACATGAGGGTTCATATTTATTCAAGGGGGAAATTACTGAAGATCTAGGTGGAATCAAATTTTAATATTAAGATGAGTATAAAAAAATATTATTTTTTATTTTTTTAATTGTTTTTTTGTTTTGTTTTGTTTTTTGTAATTTTTCCATTGTAATTGAAGTTGCACTCAAAAGAGTCAACCCCTGTAGTGAGACTTTGCCGATGACTCCCAGGCTCAAAGACCTTAGGGAACCAAGTGAAGCCCACATATTCGGGCATCATATCAAGTTAACTCACTCAAAAACAAATTCAAATTACCAATAATAGAGATAAAATTACTAACTCTGAGCCAGACAACTATGGAGTCACGATCCCCAAGTGCCGAAAGCCATGCATTAGGTCATTTCATTTCTCTACGTGCAATTTTTTTAAATGATAAAATTAAACTAAAATGATCACCCAACCTATGATATTTATTTGGTGGACCCCATGAACTCAAACTAATACCCCACTATCCAAAGGACGTGTATTGTTTTTTTGTTTGGATGAAAATATAAATGATGAAATATCACATTGGATAGCCACACATTCCCAAATCTACGCTCATGAAATTATACAAGGATTAAAATCAGAATCAGGGCATGCAAAATTGTTTGATATTACATTACAATGTGTGAAATGTGTATTACCATGTTCATGGTTAATGTTATTTTTCCTTCCATTTACACTTTTTTGTTCAAATCATTCAATTTTTTTGACACAAAAGCATTTTTATTTTTATTTTATTCTCCCCCCCCAACATAAAACAACATTATCCCCAATGTTTGAAGAAAAGAAAATTTATAAGGGGGTATAGGTAGAGAATGAAAGCTCAAAAAGGAAATTGAAAATGAGGATCATGGAATGAAGTCACCGGGTGGTTGAGGTTGAAATTCTTCCTTCTCCCTTTTAATCCTTTCATATCCATGTCACTTACAGAGTTCCGTAGTAGAAAAAAAACAATATATATATATATATAATAAAGACAGTAAAATATAAGTATATATATATAAATTATAGAATAAGGAAGAACAAAAATCCGTAGGTCAGTGGTAAGTGTGCGCCCCTGTCTCCCTTCATTCCCAGGTTTGAGTCCCCGCGGCTTCGCTGGTTGTGATAGGGTTTTCCCCACAGCCTACGATGTGTCCCTTATTATTATTATTATTATTATATTTTTATTTATTTATTTTTTGTATTTTTATTTTAACCTAAAAATACTTTAAAAAAACAAACTGATGATACATTGTCTTCTTTGTAAATTTCAGGTTAAGGAATTACTCAAAGATCACACCACGTGACACAGATGAATATGGTTCTCCCCTTTCATACCCATACATACTCATAATAGAATAACACCTCAACAGTCTATTTTTTTTAAATATAAAAAGTATAATTAATATTATTTAATATATAAAGTGGATTGAAACAACAAAATGATAGGAAACTTGAAAACCCTGGGTTGCCTCCCATGCAGCACTTTGTATAATGTTGCTAGCCTGACATGGATCCTAAATCTACAAATTTTTTCCTGGTTCAGAGGGTGGCTCAGTTAACTCAACCTCTATTTCCTGTTTATTTAATGATTCAATGAATGGTTTTAACCTTTGACCATTGACCTTGAAAATGTAACCACTTGTGGGATCTTGAATCTCTACTGCCCCATGGGGGTATACATGATGCACTATGAATGGACCTGACCATCTAGACCTTAACGTTCCCAGGTGTAAATGATGTTTTGAACAATACAAGAGAACATGTTTTCCCGATTAAAAATGTTTGACCTTGATATTCGTAGATTTATAGGCTTTAACTCTAGCAATATTGATCCTTGAATTTTCATAAGCCTCCATCCTTAATTCCTCCATTTCATTGAGATCTAACTTCTTTTTGGTTCCGACCAATGAGAGGTCATAATCCATTTTCTTAATTTCCCAAAAGGCCTTATTCTCAATTTCAACAGGTAAATGGCATGCTTTTCCATAAACCAAACTATATGGTTAAATTCCAAGGATGTTTTTGAATGTTGTATGATAATTCCAAAGATCATCCAAGAGTTTCTTGGACCAATATTTCCTAGAAGGATTGACAGTTTTCTCAAGAATTTGTTGGATTTCACGATTGGATAACTCTGCTTGACCATTGGTATGTGGGTGGTAAGTAGTGTACACTTTTTAAGAAATTCCATATTTTTCCATTGGTGATGATAATGGGAAGTTGTAGAAATGGGTTCATCGATCACTGATTATAGCCCTAGGAATTCCAAATCAAGAAAATCTTTTCTCTTTCACAAATAGAATCACAACTTGATGATCATTGGACTTAGTGGGAATGCCCTCAACCCATTTTGAGACATAATCAACAGCTAAGTGTATGTAGAGGTATCCCCTAGAGTTTGGGAAGGGACCCATGAAATCAATTCCCCAACAGTCAAATATTTCAACCACTAAGATGGGAGTGAGTGGAATTTGATTCCTTTTTGTGATGGACCCTATTTGTTGACACCTAGGATAAATTTGAAAAAATGTGTAAGAGTCCCTTGAGAGGGTGGGCCAGAAGAGACCACACAGAAGAACCTTAGCAGATGTTTTTTTAGAGGAAATGTGACCTCCACATGCCTCACTATGACAGAATTTAAGGATAGACTCTTGTTCAGATTCTGGGACACACCTCCTAATAACATGGTCAGGGAAGAACTTATAGAGGTATGGATCATCAAAGACATAGTTCCTAACATCAGAAAGTAATTTCCTTCTAGCTTGAGTCCCTATAAAATTTGGAATTAATCCTGTTACTAAGAAGTTGGCTATGTCAACATACTAAGTATGACAACCCTGATTTTTATTACAACTTAAACATGCTTTATTACATAAAACTTCACTTGATACAACAAAGAAGATCGAGAGGTTTAGTGTCTTTGGGGCTTAGGATTATTACATAAAAACTTTAAACTTGAAATACAACATCCTTATTGAAAACTTCCTTTACATGACCACTACATTCCTTCGTACCTAGCATTGCATGGGATAACCTGAGGACATGCATAAGAAAAGGGTGAGCTATAAAGCCCAGTACGGGAGTACATAATGAATAACATGAGGAGTACAATACATGTTAGGCAATAGGCATATCAATAGAGCATAAGAGAGACACGAACATAAAGGCATGATAAAGCATGATAATCATAACATGGAAATGTGGCAACAACACTTAACTTTGAATTAGCATGAGCCAAGGCTCATTGCACATGGAGAATGAGTAAACCCTCATTGCACTTGAAGCACGAGTAAACCCTCGTTGCACTTGAATTAGCATGAGTCAACACTCATTGCACATGACGTATCATGATACTATACTTTACCCAATGCATTGGAGCGCTATGAGGGCGCACCCTTCTTAAACATTTCATTTCATGCATAAGTGTGCCACATGGATCATAAAACATGGATTCATAAAACATAATCATTTATTCCACGATAAAGGAATGTGGAATTCATACATGAAACTTTACAATCAATACGTAAATGTGCATAAAGGTGAATACCCTTGATGGAGAAATGGGCATGGTATTCACTACACAATGATATTGGCTTAGAAAATCGGCAGCGTAACGGCGTGACATAAGAATTCATAAAAAAGGCTGATGAGAGAGAAAGGGGTTCCTCATCATATTTACATGTAATGGACAGTAAGAAGGTCATATAGATACATGTCCCAACAATTGAAAAGGAATTTAGATTCATGATACAAATGTATTGCTTGAATATAAAAGAGGAGAAAAAGGTTCCTTTCGGAATTTCGGCATAGTAACGGGTGTACATGGGAGGCATTTAATGAGAGAGAAAGGGGTCTCCCATCATTCAAACAATAAGAGGGCAGTATGGGAGAGATGCGAAACCATACCCCAACATTCATAAATGAAATTAAAAGGGCAATACAACTTAAAGAAAATTGACAAAAATGAGAAAGGAAGAAAAAACCATTACATGGAAGTGTGCTTCCAAAGGCTAGAGAGAGGCTTGTGAGAGGATTCTTGGGAGCTTGGGGCACCTTGAGAGGATTCTAGAGAGAGTATGGCAGAGGTTGGACGAACTTCAAGGGCTTTGAGTGAGGAGGAAGTGGGAGCTTGGGTGGGTTTATATAGGAAAGGTGAGAGAATTCTTTATTATTTAGGTTTGGGACCCCTTATATTAAAATAATCCAAACCACAAACCATCCCATGGTATTTGCCCATGGTTTCTGGAAAAGGAGAGAGGAAAACAATATTTTACAAGGCCAAGGTCCGAACTTATTAAAAAATTAGGGTTGCTTATGTGGAGGTGAGTCACACTCCCATGGAAATTAATTTAAAAAGGCAAAGTGTTGAATAAGTCTTGAGGGCTCCATTAATGCTTTGAAAAGTGATTCAAACAAACCCAAAACCTCATTATTTTAATGATAAAACATATATTGGCCGAACCTAAGGATTATGGTATTTTATTACATCACCATTGGGTCATTATGATGTCATAAATCACATTATATATTTAAAAGGTATTTAATTTTTACCCAAAAATTGGACTGTCTCAGAAAATTATGAAAAATTCACCGTTGGATAATTTCGACGTCCTGATTCCAAAAATAATATTTATTTTATCTAAATAATTTTCTAAATATGTGAATTTGCACTTTTAAAATAAAAACCGACATTTATAAAAAATTCACGGGTTTTGACAGAAATGGCTTTCAAACCTTAATAAAAATTTTAATTGCATTCATAAAATTATAAGATCATTTATATTTAATAAAAATTAATTTAATATTAATAATAATATTTTATTAAAATATTATTTAATTCAAAAATCCTTTAATTTAATAAAATATAATTCTTAATTAAATAATAACTAAAAACATCATTTGTACTTTAAAAACTAATTACAATGCATCAAAAATGACTAGAAATTATATTCATTATTATATAAAAAAATAATGTACATGAACATGGTGCTACTTATTTGTTACATAACCCCTTAAAATAGCCGCATAAGACCTAAGGGTAAGGTGTGCGATGGTGACAGACTCTTGGGGTTGCTCGGATAACATCGCTCGAGTGGTGATCTCTATCAACTTCCATTTTTCCCGTAGACGATCACGTTCGAGCTTGACTTGATGAAGCTCAGCTTGGGCTTGGTCAAGGGCAAAGCCCAAAGACGCCACCTCCTTTCCGAGCTCCGACAAATGGGCTTCGTAAGGGGCAATTCTACTGGATGAGGCCATCGCTTCCTTTGTCTGAGTAAAAATGGTTTCGTTAAAGCCTTATATTTAAACTACCCAGATGATTAATGTTCAACGGCTATAAAAGTAACGGTCACAAATCTTAACGTAAAACTAAAGAAGTTGACATCTTATAAAAACATAAAGAAACATTTAACTGGATCAAGAGGGATTTTCCATTAATGAAATTTTGGGTCGTTACAACATTCCCCCCTTAAGAAATTTCGCCCTCGAAATTTTCCTTTTCCCACACTAAAACAAATGTGGGTAACTTAGCTTCATCATATCTTCCGACTCCCAAGTTGCTTCTTCAAACTTGTGGTTTCTCCACAACACCTTGACGAGGGGCATTGTCTTATTTCGTAGAACTTTTTCTCTACGATCTAAGATCTTCACTGGTTGCTCCTCATAAGAAAGATCGTCTTCTAATTGTACCACCTCAGAAGAGAGTACATGTGAAGGGTCTGGTATGTACTTCCTTAAGAGGGATACATGGAAGACATCATGCACCTTGGCCATAGTAGGTGGAAGTGCTAGTCGATAGGCCACAGCCCCAACACGATCAAGAATCTCGAAGGGGCCGATGTACCTTGGACTTAACTTCCCTTTCTTTCCAAACCTCATGACCTTCTTCCACGGAGATATGCGTAAAAACACCATGTCTCCGACTTTAAATTCAAGGTCTCGTCGACGATTATCTGCATAACTCTTCTGTCGACTTTGGGCTTCCTTGATATGCTGCTGAATGGTTTTCACCTTCTCCACCATTTCTTCGACCATTTCTGGTCCAAGCAGCTTACGTTCACCGACCTCATCCCAACATGCCGGTGTTCTACACCTTTTCCCATACAGGGCTTCATATGGTGCCATTTGGATGCTCGAGTGGAAACTATTATTATAAGAGAACTCAACTAGAGGAAGATGTTGATCCCATCCTCCTTTAAAGTCCATTGAGCACGCTCTCAACATATCCTCAAGTGTTTGGATAGTCCGCTCGGATTGGCCATCAGTTTGAGGATGATAGGCCGTACTGAAGTTCAGTTCAGTATTCAGAGCATGTTGAAGACTCTTCCAAAACTTAGAGGTAAATCTTGGATCTCGGTCAGACACAATATATAGTGGTACTCCATGCAACCGTACCACTTCCCTGATATATATCCGTGCCAGTTGATCCAAAGAGAAGTCCTCTCGAATAGCAATGAAGTGTGCAGTCTTTGTAAGACGATCCACAATAACCCAGATTGCATTGTTGCTTTTGGATGTCCTTGGAAGTCCAGTGACGAAGTCCATGGTGATGTTCTCCCATTTCCATTCTGGTATGGGCAATGGTTGCATCATCCCCTTAGACTTCTGCCTCTCTGCCTTCACTTGCTGACACACCAGGCACTTTGATGTATATTCGGCGATCTCCTTCTTCATATTATCCCACCAAAAGTTTTCTCGGAGATCTCGATACATCTTTGTGCTCCCTGGGTGAATAGAGAAATTTGAACTATGTGCATCATCCAAAAGTTCCTTCTTCAGCTCCGAACTTGATGGGACACATAATCTTTTCCCAAACCGCACAATTCCTTCTTCATTAACATTAAACTCTGAGGATTTTCCCTTTTTGATAGCTTCCACTTTTTCTTGGATTCTCGCATCATCCTTTTGAGCATCCTTTAACCTTTCCAAAAGAGATGGTTGAGCAATCATTTTTGAAAGGATTGATGATTTTCCCTTCTTTATGATTCCCACGTCCATCTTCATCAAGTCTAAGAAGATTGGATCCTTCTCAATTCTCATCATTGATAGAATTGTTGGATCCTTTCTACTTAGGGCATCCGCCACCTTGTTCGCCTTCCCAGGGTGGTAATGTATTGAATAGTCATAATCCTTGATGAGCTCTATCCATCTTCTCTGGCGCATATTAAGCTCTTTCTGTGTGAATATATATTTAAGACTCTTGTGGTCAGTATATATCTCACATTTCTCCCCATAGAGATAATGCCGCCAGATTTTCAAGGCAACGATCACCGCCGCCAACTCCAGATCATGCGTTGGATAGTTTCGCTCATGGATTTTCAACTGCCTTGAGGCATAGGATATCACTTTATCATTCTGCATCAGCACACATCCTAAGCCCTTCTTCGAAGCATCACTGAATACCACAAAAAGCTCCCCACTTGTGGGTAAAGTGAGCACAGGTGCAGTGATAAGCCTCCTTTTCAACTCCTTGAAGCTTTCTTCGCATTCATCACTCCAAGAAAACTTTACTCCCTTTCGAGTTAGCTTGTTAAGAGGGTCGGACAATCGTGAGAAGTTTCTCACAAATCGTCGATAATATCCAGCTAACCCCAAGAAGCTACGGATATCAGTTACCGATGTTGGCCTCGGCCATCCCTCAATTGCATCTATTTTGGAGGGGTCCACAGATATCCCATTGCTTGTGATGATATGGCCCAAGAATGAGACCTCCTTCAACCAGAACTCACACTTGCTGTACTTGGCATAGAGCTTCTCCTTGCGCAAAGTCTCTAGTACAGTTCTTAAATGCTCCTCATGATCCTCCTTGGTTTTGGAGTATATTAGAATATCATCTATAAAGACTACCACAAATTTATCTAGGTAATCTCTAAAGACTCTATTCATCAAGTCCATGAATATTGCTGGAGCATTGGTGAGTCCAAAAGGCATTACTATGAATTCATAGTGCCCGTACCTTGTACGAAAAGCAGTCTTGGGGATATCTTCCTTCTTCACCCTTACTTGATAATATCCCGACCGCAAGTCAACCTTGGAGAAGTATTGTGCTCCACGCAGCTGATCAAACAAGTCATCGATTCTTGGGAGAGGATACTTGTTCTTTATCGTGATTTTGTTAAGTTCACGATAATCGATGCAAAGCCGCACTGACCCATCCTTCTTCTTGACGAAGAGGACTGGTGCACCCCATGGTGATGCACTTGGGCGTATAAACCCTTTATCCAGATTCTCCTGTAGTTGTTTCTTCAGTTCTTCAAGCTCAACCACAGCCATTCTATATGGAGTCTTGGATATTGGTAGCGCCCCAGGTATAAGTTCAATTGAGAACTCAACATCTCTTCTTGGAGGAAGACCAGGAAGTTCCTCGGGAAATACTTCAGCGAATTCCCTCACAATAGGCATTTCTTCAAGGGTGGTTTCTTCCTTGGACTCAATCATCTGAGCCAGATATGCGTGCTCATAAGGTAGTAATATCCATGCTTGAGATGATGGAGTTAAAGGAGATTCATCTTCCTCCTGACACTTGTAAAGAATCGGGGGTCGATTCTCCATATGGAGTGTCATTTCCCTCTCCCGACAATTTATGTTGGCTCTATATAAGGAAAGCCAATCCATGCCAAGAATTGCATCAAATTCCACCAAAGGGAGTATGACAAGGTTCGCCGGGAAATTCAATCCACAGATTATAACAGGGGAGGACTTATACTCATGGGATGCAATGATTGCCCCATTTTCCGTACTCACCGACATCTTTACTTCCATGATTTGTGGTGGTGCAGGGATTATTCTACTAAACTTTTGAGATATAAAAGAATGCGTAGAACCTGAATCAAAAAGTACGTTCGCTATTCTTGAATGAATAACTAGCGTACCTGTCACCACTTCATTGTCGGGGTTCACTTCGGCAGAAGTGATGGCAAAGGCTCTTCCTTTCTGTCTTGGAGGTTGTTGATTGCCTCCGATAACCCTTGGATTAGGGAACTGATTCGCAAAATGACCCGGTTCTTTGCATTTGAAGCATTGAACAACGCGTTGAGGTTCGAACGGAGCGTTCCTCCCCTCCGTCGCAGCCGCGGGTCCTTCTTGCTGACAGTTAATAGCTAGGTGCCCTTCTCTTCCACACTTGAAGCATTTTTTTGTCCCCCTAAGGCAATTCCCAGGGTGCTTCTTTCCACACTTTTGGCAAGTGGGGTGCTGGAATTTCTTAGCGCCGTTGGATTTATCCATCGGACCACCAGCATTGAAGTCCACCTTCCGCTTCTTGTCCCCATGATACCCCTGTGATTCTCCGATCTCCATTTCAACCTTGAGGGCACATCGGACAATTTCCTCATAGCTGTCGAAGTCACGGATCGCTAAAGCTTTCCGCAAGCTAGGCTTCAGCCCACCAAAGAAGCGGTCAACCTTGCATTCGGGGGTAACGACAAAGCCGGAAGCGTATCGTGCAAGCCTTGTGAAGTTTTCCTCGTACGCTCCCATAGATTCCTCATCTTTCTGCTTGAGGGAAAGGAAGTCCCTTTCCATCTTAAGAAGGAGGGTGCGTGGAAAATATTTATCAAAAAACATCTTCCGGAATACCTTCCATTCCAAAGCCTCGATCTCCTCCTCAGGCTTCGTATTTTTGATCAACGTCCACCATTGATCAGCTTCACCCTCCATACGATAAGCCGCCAAGAGAACCTTCTCTTTTTCAGAGCATTGGAGGATAGAGAATATCTTTTCAATGGAGTTGATCCATTGTTCAGCAATCGTGGGATCGGATGATCCACTAAAAGTAGGAGGCCTTTGTCTCATGAAGCTTTCAATAGCGACTTGTTCTTTCTTAGGGGGGGTTGAACGTTCCTCTTGACCAGTGTTTCTATTCAAAACTTGAGTTAGCTGAGAGAGAAGCGTGAAAAAGTTCGCGATTCCCGCTCCCATTGGATTGGGCATCTCATAAGTACAATCATCACACTGATCTTCACAACGGTTGTTAGCCCGAGTTCTCCTATTACCGGCCATTGGCTGGAATAAAAGGATAGTTAGGGGTAACACATAAAGGGTAATCCAAAGACAAAAGATGATGACTTATAAATAAACTTTAATCTCTTCAACTCATGAGTCTATAGGATTCAATCCAGGCTTTTCATGATCTTCCTTCTAACATATATTCTTAGGGGGCATTTTTCCCTTAATAAGGGTTCATACTAAGATTGTGAATTTATCAAAACATATCCCCTGGGAGTGTCGTAACCAAGAGTGCAGCAAGGCCCGTTGACGTGCACCAGTTCCCGTTCGAGTCTAGCTCAAAGCGGTGTTTTCGGGTTTTACCCCTAGGATACATCTGTGCCAGAGCCGCCTCTACCTGCTCGTATCCAGACAGGGATGTATTTGTTTGATAAACCACTTACTTAGTATTTACCAAAACTTAGGGATGTTTTTATTATGCTTAGTCTTGTAGCTAAGGCTTTACTAGGGTTTCCCAATCCCAAAAATAACTAAACCTATCCTCTGATACCAACTATGGAAACCCTGATTTTTATTACAACTTAAACATGCTTTATTACATAAAACTTCACTTGATACAACAAAGAAGATCGAGAGGTTTAGTGTCTTTGGGGCTTAGGATTATTACATAAAAACTTTAAACTTGAAATACAACATCCTTATTGAAAACTTCCTTTACATGACCACTACATTCCTTCGTACCTAGCATTGCATGGGATAACCTGAGGACATGCATAAGAAAAGTGTGAGCTATAAAGCCCAGTAAGGGATTACATAATGAATAACATGAGGAGTACAATACATGTTAGGAAATAGGCATATCAATAGAGCATAAGAGAGACATGAACATAAAGGCATGATAAAGCATGATAATCATAACATGGAAATGTGGCAACAACACTTAACATTGAATTAGCATGAGCCAAGGCTCATTGCACATGGAGCATGAGTAAACCCTCATTGCACTTGAAGCACGAGTAAACCCTCGTTGCACTTGAATTAGCATGAGTCAACACTCATTGCACATGACGTATCATGATACTATACTTTACCCAATGCATTGGAGCGCTATCAGGGCGCACCCTTCTTAAACATTTCATTTCATGCATAAGTGTGCCACATGGATCATAAAACATGGATTCATAAAACATAATCATTTATTCCACGATAAAGGAATGTGGAATTCATACATGAAACTTTACAATCAATACGTAAATGTGCATAAAGGTGAATACCCTTGATGGAGAAATGGGCATGGTATTCACTACACAATGATATTGGCTTAGAAAATCGGCAGCGTAACGGCGTGACATAAGAATTCATAAAAAAGGCTGATGAGAGAGAAAGGGGTTCCTCATCATATTTACATGTAATGGACAGTAAGAAGGTCATATAGATACATGTCCCAACAATTGAAAAGGAATTTAGATTCATGATACAAAAGTATTGCTTGAATATAAAAGAGGAGAAAAAGGTTCCTTTCGGAATTTCGGCATAGTAACGGGTGTACATGGGAGGCATTTAATGAGAGAGAAAGGGGTCTCCCATCATTCAAACAATAAGAGGGCAGTATGGGAGAGATGCGAAACCATACCCCAACATTCATAAATGAAATTAAATGGGCAATACAACTTAAAGAAAATTGACAAAAATGAGAAAGGAAGAAAAAACCCTTACATGGAAGTGTGCTTCCAAAGGCTAGAGAGAGGCTTGTGAGAGGCTTCTTGGGAGCTTGGGGCACCTTGAGAGGATTCTAGAGAGAGTAGGGCAGAGGTTGGACGAACTTCAAGGGCTTTGAGTGAGGAGGAAGTGGGAGCTTGGGTGGGTTTATATAGGAAAGGTGAGAGAATTCTTTATTATTTAGGTTTGGGACCCCTTATATTAAAATAATCCAAACCACAAACCATCCCATGGTATTTGCCCACGGTTTCTGGAAAAGGAGAGAGGAAAACAATATTTTACAAGGCCAAGGTCCGAAATTATTAAAAAATTAGGGTTGCTTATGTGGAGATGAGTCACACTCCCATGGAAATTAATTTAAAAAGGCAAAGTGTTGAATAAGTCTTGAGGGCTCCATTAATGCTTTGAAAAGCGATTCAAACAAACCCAAAACCTCATTATTTTAATGATAAAACATATATTGGCCGAACCTAAGGATTATGGTATTTTATTACATCACCATTGGGTCATTATGATGTCATAAATCACATTATATATTTAAAAGGTATTTAATTTTTACCCAAAAATTGGACTGTCTCAGAAAATTATGAAAAATTCACCGTTGGATAATTTCGACGTCCTGATTCCAAAAATAATATTTATTTTATCTAAATAATTTTCTAAATATGTGAATTTGCACTTTTAAAATAAAAACCGACATTTATAAAAAATTCACGGGTTTTGACAGAAATGGCTTTCAAACCTTAATAAAAATTTTAATTGCATTCATAAAATTATAAGATCATTTATATTTAATAAAAATTAATTTAATATTAATAATAATATTTTATTAAATTATTATTTAATTCAAAAATCCTTTAATTTAATAAAATATAATTCTTAATTAAATAATAACTAAAAACATCATTTGTACTTTAAAAACTAATTACAATGCATCAAAAATGACTAGAAATTATATTCATTATTATATACAAAAATAATGTACATGAACATGGTGCTACTTATTTGTTACATAACCCCTTAAAATAGCCGCATAAGACCTAAGGGTAAGGTGTGCGATGGTGACAGACTCTTGGGGTTGCTCGGATAACATCGCTCGAGTGGTGATCTCTATCAACTTCCATTTTTCCCGTAGACGATCACGTTCGAGCTTGACTTGATGAAGCTCAGCTTGGTCTTGGTCAAGGGCAAATCCCAAAGACGCCACCTCCTTTCCGAGCTCCGACAAATGGGCTTCGTAAGGGGCAATTCTACTGGATGAGGCCATCGCTTCCTTTGTCTGAGTAAAAATGGTTTCGTTAAAGCCTTATATTTAAACTACCCAGATGATCAATGTTCAACGGCTATAAAAGTAACGGTCACAAATCTTAACGTAAAACTAAAGAAGTTGACATCTTATAAAAACATAAAGAAACATTTAACTGGATCAAGAGGGATTTTCCATTAATGAAATTTTGGGTCGTTACACTAAGGGCAGTCACTCATAGAGTATAGGTGTTCATCAGGAAATTAATTAGACACAGAAAGGTTATTTGAGTTGTCTTTTAATTCTATCATAGAGAGGTGATCAGCTACAACATTTTCAACACACCTTTTATAAATGACTCTGAGGTCAAATTCTTGTAAGAGAAGGACCCACCTAATCAGTCTAGCCTTAGAATCTTGTTTTTGGAAGAGATAATTTAGTATAGAATGGTTAGTGAACATAGTGATGGGGGATCCTAAGAGGTAGGACCTAAAATTCTCTAAGGTAAGAACAATAGCGAGTAACATCTTTTTAGTGGTGGTGTAGTTGATTTGGGCATCATTTAAGGATTTTCTTGCATAAGCAATGACATAAGGTGTTTTATCACAATTTTTTCCTAACACATCTCCTACAGAAAAGTCATTGGAATCACACATAAGTTCGAAAGGAAGGTTCCAATTTGGAGATTTCATAATGGGAGGAGAGGTGAGAGAGGATTTGAGGGTTGAGAATGAACCCTCACAACATTCTGTCCAAACAAATGGAGCATTCTTTACTAGGAGAACACAAAGGGGATGAGAGATTGAACTAATGTCCTTGATGAATCATCTATAGAAACTAGCATTTCCTAAGAAAGACCTCACTTCCTTGACATTTTTGCGTGATAGAAGGTGATTAATGATGTCAACCTTTGATTTATCAATGTCAATCCCCCTACCTGAGACCAGATGGCCTAGAACTAGTCCCTATTTAACCATGAAATTTCATTTTTCCCAGTTTAGGACCATATTTATTTCTTCACATCATGACAAGATTCTCTCCACATTCTGCAGAAATCCCTCAAATGTATCCCCAAACACAGAAAAGTCATCCATTAAGACCTCTAGAAAATCCCCTACCATGTCTGAGAAGATTCCCATCATGCACCGCTGGAATGTTCCAGGAGAATTGCATAAACCAAAGGGGATGCTTTTGAAGGCAAAGGTTCTGAATGGACATGTGAATGTAGTCTTCCCTTGATCCTATATGGAGACCTCAATTTTATTATACCCTAAGTACCCATCTACGAAATAGTAGAAGGCATAAACTGCCACTCTCTCAAGGAATTGGTCAATGAATGGTAAGGGGAAATGGTCCTTCTTGGTGAATGAGTTTAGCTTCCTATAGTCAATGCAGACCCTCCATCCACTACTCACCCTTGTTGAAAGAATCTCTCCATCCCCATTGGTTATCACCGTGATTCTATCCTTTTTTTGGACAACTTGGATTGGGCTCACCCATTCACTCTCACGTATGGGATATATGATACCAGCTTTTAGCAATTTCAGAAGTTCTTTTCTTACTACCTCCATGATATTAGGATTGAGTCATCATTGAGGTTGACAATATGGCTTTGAATCAGATTCCAGAACAATCCTATGAGTCCCAACATGTGGGATAATCCTGGGAATATCAGACAGTGTCCAACCAATGGCATTCTTATGTTTTCTAAGGACATATAGAAGCATCCTCTTGTGATTGGCTTCAAGAGAAGAAGAAATGATAGTAGGATGTGTTTGATTGTCCCCTAGGAAAGCATAATCGAGTACAGCAGGAAGTTCTATAAATTCATGATCAGGTTGGTTCGGAATTTCAACAGAATATTGGGATATTGGATCAAGTTCAATTTATTTTTTTAAAGTTTCAGATAGGATTTTTTCCTTACATGTATATGTTTCAGCTACTAGATTGGCTTGATCAGATTTAGGGAAGGAAGTTGCAGTGGTCTCAATGAAAGTGGTTTCTCGAAAGGTTTCACTGATTGTTGGTCCTAAGACTTCATCATAAGTGAAATTTGAAAATTATTCAATCCAAGGACATAAACTCCCTTCATATGAACAAAGGAAATCAATCTCATCTGGACTTAAACATTCCTCAAATATTCCTTCATGTTCTATGGATTCATTATCAATTCTTCCTATCATGTTTACTTCATGAATTTCCTCTTCATCCCCTATTTGTGAGCTTGCATTATAGATGTTTAAGTCTAGACTCATGCTCCCAAAGGTAATGGTCATGTTCCCATTTCGGACTCGGATAACATAGTTTATTGTTGCAAGGAAAGAACGACCTAGGATGATTGGGGTTTGTTCCTTATTTCCTATGTTTGGATGGTTGTGAAGGACAGTGAATTCAACAGGGTATATGATGTTTTCAACATTTACCAAAACATCCTTTAAAATACCCTTTGGAACCCTAATGCTACGATCATCAAGTTGAAGTGTGACAGATGTGGGTTGAAGCGCTTCTAGGCCTAACTGGTAGTACACAGCATATGGGATGAGATTGACACTAGCACCTAGGTCACACAAGGCCTTTACAACATTTCTCTCTCCTAGTTCAACATTTATGTAAGGGCAACCTGGGTCTTTCAACTTAGGAGGAATGGTCCCTTGAATGGTGGTAATCACATTTGTAGCCAAAATTACTTGGTTTTTATGTGAAAATGTTCTTTTAAAAGTGCACAAGTCCTTATGGTACTTCGAGTAGGAAGGTATGGTTTGGATTGAATCGAGATGGGGAATGTTCAACTAGACTTGTGATAATATTTCCCTCAATGTTTCACTCAGTTCAAGCTTGGGATTCCCCCTCATGCGTTGAGGAAATTGTGCAGGTTGTGGGTTTGTTTATTAAAGAGTTTTTTCTTTCACATTTTTATCAGTTTCCTCAGTTTGATCTTGGGGTTCATTTGAATTTTCATCCAAGTTTGAATCTTCAGGTGGGTTCTGAATTAGTTGTTCAGGTTTCTAATTTGATTTCCCACTTCTTAAAATAGTCACAACCTTTAGTTGTTCATGAGTTGTTTGAGCATATCTTGACTCTCCCCTTGAAGTTGAGGATGGAACCACCTGAGTAGGAATGGGTGCCTTTCCAGTTTTGATGGTTTAAAGTTCTTGTTTTATGGTAGAGACTTTTATGTTCATCCTCTCGATTTGTTTGCACTGTTGTTCTAGTAGGCTTTGTGGAACAGTTTGGGTTGGTGCTTGAGAAGATTGGTTTATCCCATGGGGATATTTTGGAGGTGGGATGGTTTGTTGAAAATGGACCGGTGGCTGTTGGTATTGGATAGGTTTGGTTTGGAACTAGTTATGGGTTTGTTAGTTCAGATGGGGGTAAGGATTTTGTCCCTGTGGTTGGCTAGGTTGTTGGTTATCTTTCAGCGGAAGCCTAGGTGGCCATTATACATTGGGTAGAAGTTGTTTTGGTATTGGAGATTTTGAAAGTTCAATGCATTTACTTCTATTGGGGGTCCTCCTAAAATAACATCCTTGATGGATAGAATGGTTAGGCAGTTGTCTGTCTTATAATCATGTTTGTCACAATTTGTGCAAACAAGGTCTACAGTTTGGATTTCATAGACTTTCCTAAGGTTTATTTCTTCCACCTTCCTAGAGAGTGCACCGAGCTTAGCCATAAATCTTTCCTCTTATCTATGTGTATGAATTATAGTAGTTCTTTGTGTCTTTTCAGAATAAGGTGAAGTTCCCCATGTTTGGTTTTGTTCAGTAAGGCTTTCTAGATACTCGTATGCATCATTTGGGGATTTGTTTTTAAATGTTCCATTACACATCATGTCAATGAATTGTTTATTCCCCAGTCCCAACCCTTCATAGAAAATTATCACTTGTCCAGGAATAGAAAAACCATGGTGTGGAACCATGTTTAGAGTGTATTGGAACCTCTCCCATGTTTCATATAATGACTCTCCCTCTATTTCAAAAAGGTTTTGGATACTCTTTTTAAGTGCAATTATTTTTTTGGTGGGGAAAGTATTTTTTGTACAATTATCTTTGTAGTTGGTACCAAGAGTTTATGGATGATGGTATCAAATTGTTTACCCAATTTTTAGCTATATCCATAAAATAAAAAGGAAATAGCCTCATCTTAGGTTATTTTAGTTGATGTGGGGGACACATGGTTTTTACAATGTCATTGAATTCTTTAATGGGAACGTAGGGCATCTCAGACTCCATTCCATGGAATGTGAGAAGGTGATTTAGGACATGGGGTTTAAATATGTAGTTGGTATATCCTAGAGAATTGTGTCTAATTCATGAGGGGGCATTGGTCCAGGAAGGCGTGATGTAGTCATTCATGGTTTGATCAATTGCATTCCCCTGGTTTGGGGATGCCTCATTTGGGGTTCCATTTTGGTTCCCACCCTGGTTTATGAGTTGGTTTCGTTGAATAACATCCATTGAAATGGGATCAATTTTTGACTCGAGAGTGTTAGTATGATTAGGATCTAATGTAAATAGTTCCCTTGGTGTACTTGAATGCCCAACCCCAGGACTATCCACCCTAACTAGACGGTTTGATTGATCGCGGGTGTAGGCGAACATGCACCAAAAGAAAAAAACGAGAAAGGGACAATATAAGAGAATTTGGAAGAGAAAAGAAGAAATGGGAGAGAATAGAATGGGTGTTTATATGACTTAATTGGGTCCCTGGAAACGATACCAAAATTCGATTCTCACTCAAATTTACCCAAAAGAAAAAGGTAGGATGGTCCTTGTAGTCTAGTTTGGGTTGTTGAATCCTCAGAGACCTAAGAAGTACCTACAAACACGTGAATTATATGGATTGTTTTTAGTTATGAAGTGGCCAACATAGGTTGATTAAATATGGTTTTAAAGGATCCCTAACAGATTTATGTTAATTCAAATTAAGGTAATGAGTTGACCCTAGGTTATTGCTCGGGGTGGATTGGTTGAATTCCTTTTTTATGGATTTCAATTTATTATAATTGAGATGGACTCATTTAAGATGATCAAACGAAATCATCACATACTGGTTTAATGCCTACACACCCTGATACTAATCACCTAAACACTTGAAGGATCAATGTTTTGAGCACTCCAAGGTAGAGGTTTGTATTAGCACTTGAAATGTGTGACCTTAAATTAAATAATGATGAACAGGTTTTAAAATCATAAAATAAAAATCTCATTTAAAAGAAGTGATTATCCATTAATGGAGTGATAAATCACATCCTATCTAGACACTTTCTACTCCCTTGGATAAACCCATAAAATATTTAGGCCTCTATTTATGAAATGTCTTCAAGGGAAGCGGGAAGTAGACTTACGAAGGTGGAATTGAAGAAGTTAAAACAACAACAAAAATCGATCACTCCTCCGTCGTGTGATAAATATCACAAAGTATGGTGTGAATAAATTCACACCATTAACCAATGGTATCAACATGATAAGTAGAATAATAGAATAAGAGTATAGGAATAAATTTTATTAAGAAACTAAGGTGAATTAAACAACTTACATGAGAAAGAAATGCGATTACAAACACAAAGCGGCAGCATAACACTACAGTGAAACCAAGCACCAAAGATGAAAAACTATTTCACCACCACTATCTTAAATAGGCATTTTGGGAATCTTTTTTCGAGTTTCCAATAGTATAAAAAACCCCACTTGAGTATGGTAGGCATAGGGTGGTGGAATGTAAGGGAGAGGAGACTTGTCAACCCTTGACCCGAGGTGGCAACCAGCTTGCTTCCACCGAATAGACGCGCTTGTAAGTCCTTCTAGATGGCCGAATTAGAGTGGGCCATAGAAGAATCAAATGGATCCCCGGATTTCTCATAACCGCCCATAAAATTTGGTCCCATTTGGAGTTTTAAATTCGGAGATATGATTAGATTAGTGGGATGTTTCTCTGGGCCTCAAAATCTGGCCCGAAATTTTATCTATAACATGGGATGCCTAAATGAAAACAATGTATACCAAATTAGCATTTTCTAACGAAGAATTAATTGGTCCTCTATATTTCTTATAGCCTCCCACAAAATTTTGGCTTCATTGGGTTTTTAATGTGGGTCCCACATTCTCATCAGTGGGCTGGTGTGGAATCTGCCTTGTCTAGAATTTCTTCCTTTCATCACAAAATATCCCCATCTTCTTCCATGAATTCTACAATGATTCCTGAATGAAACATTATCATATTGAAGTTTAGATCAATTTAGCAAAATATAAAATTAAAATATGGATAATTACATTCCTTAAAATCAGATGAATCATTGGATACTTCCAATGTTATTAAAAAATGTACCACATAATAGTGAATTTTAAGAAGGTATTACAATCATAATGTGAAATGATGTTCAAAGTGTAAAATTCACTAAAATGGTGTTTATTAATAATAAATAACATTAATATTATATATATTAACAATAAATATTAGCCTCATTTAGTGTCTAATCAGTGAGGGAATGGTTTCAAATTTATTTTCAAGTTTCTTTTTTTTCATTCTCTAGGTCAACATTGAAGGTTGGTTTAGATGAATTATCTTGAGGTATAGCAATTTGCTTTCCCGATTTAAGTGCAGTTTCAGTTACATTATCCTTGGGGTTGGGAAATGGTTAAGATGGAAGTTGTGAATAATTGGATGATTGCTGCTGACTAAGTTGGGATGCAAGTTGACCAATTTGGGATTCAATGTTCTTGAGGCTGGTATGGGTGAAGGAGGTAGGATCTTCCACTACACTTTCCCATGGTTTCTTGGAAGAAGAGGCTTTTACCGAATTGGTATTAACGAGATTTTGGTTCATGGGAAATCCACTGTATTGGTTTTTGAATTGGGAAGGCTCTCTAGGATATTGGAATCCAGGAGGAGGATTGTTCCTTTGAGGTTGAGGAAAAAAGGATAAGGTTGTCGGAAGTTACCAACACCTTTTCCATATTAAAACTAGTATGGGTTTTGTGGAAGGAATTTAGGGGGATGAGATATAGAATTACCATACCTTAGGCCTTGGTTATAGGAAGAAGAAAAGGGCTCAGAGTGAGGTTGGTTGATGTTTCTAATGAACTGACCTGATTGTTGAGGGTTGGTGTTCCTCTAAGCATATGCTACATTGAGATCCATTGGTCCTATTGAAACAGATTGATCCGCTTGAAGTTGTGGACATTTGTCAGTTGTATGAGATATAGAGTTGCATATTCCACCGTTCTTGATAGGTCTAGTAAAGATTGATTGTGGAAAAAACGAGGCTGGGGATTTGGTAGCCACAACTAGTTGTCGCACAAGACCTGTAAGATCACTCATCCACTCTGTCATCTTGTTCGGCTCTATCGACTGACTATATTGGGCTTGTTTTACTTGATCATGTTCTCAAGAATGGAATTGTTTTGTGTTCACAACCATGTTGCTTATGAGATCTCTTGTAGTTGTAGGAGTTTTACCAACAAGAGCACCACCACTTGCGGCATCAATGAGGGTTCTCTTCATAGCCAATAACCCCTCAGAGAAATATTGGATCAAGATTTGGTCAGGGATTTGGTGGTGTGGGTTGGTTGCAAGAAACATTTTAACCACTCCCAATACTCATGGAGTGATTCACTAGGGAACTAACAAATAGAACTTATTTCATTTTAGATAGAAGCTGTACGAGAAGCAGGAAAAAAATTCTCTAAGAAGAGTCGCTTCATGTCATATCATGTGGTTATGGAACCAGGAGGAATGTAGTAGATCCATGACATAACAGTGTCATCTAGGGAGAAAGGGAATGCTCAGAGTTTTATTTTTTCTTCAGAAACCCTTTGAGGCTTCATGGAAGAGCACACGACTTGGAACTCATTACCGTGGATATGTGGATCCACACCAGCTAATCCATGGAAATGAGGAAGAAGATGAATCAAACCCGATTTGAGTTCAAAGTAAGAATCTATGTTTGGATATTGAATACCAAGGGGTTGGTAATTCATATCAGGGGAAACAAGTTCTTTAAGGGTTTGTTCCATTATATTATTCATATCAAATTCAATTGGTTGGACATGGACTGGTTTTGAATTATTTGGTTATCTCTTATGTTCCTCCTAAGTTGAAGAAGTGTTTTCTTGATTTCAGGGTCAAACAAATCTGAGGTATTGATTGGGAGGATATGGGTCATTCATAAAATGTTGGAAGAAAGTGGAATACAGTTTTTTTTCTTTATGTTTTTTTCAGTTTATGATTTTTATGAGAAGGAGGGTTTTTCATTGTATTTTTTTTTTCATTTTTTTAATTTTTTTGGGGTTTTTTTTTACAATAACTAGAAACTAATGACTACAAAAACCCCATCCCCAGTAATGGCGCCATTTGAAAGCATGGCCAATTGTCACCTATAAACTGATCAATTTTCCGATGCTCTGCTAATGTGTATTGTAGCACTAGGGACGAATCCTCGGTGATGATACTTTTTAATAGTCATTTTTTTTTTGTTGATTGTATTATGATTGGGGGGTCTATTTGCAGAGCTTATGAAATGATTGATTTATTATGATTGATTTAACATATTTATATATATTGGGGTGATTTCATTTTTAGGGAGTTATGATTGTGATATCCTTGAGATTTTTTTATATTGCATTTAAATCAACACCCACTTCACAAGATAACGTTGATTGGAAGTCTTAAGTGTTAAGGCTTTAATACAAGCCTAAATTTAACATAGGGTTCTAATCACAATAAGATCTTGTTGATGGTAGTGTATTTATGGTTCCAATAATCCGTGGAAACCACGCATTAAACAAAACTAGTCATTAATCCATGACATGTTCAGTCCAACACACACAATGTTAATTTGAAGAATATTAATGGATCAAATTCTCTCAATAACTTAACATCCCTAAATTTTGATTCACCCCAATAGTATAATTACTCATCCATTAAGATAGTTATTAATCTTTTAATATTTTTTAATGGTGATTAATTATAAATAGAACAAAAAGAACGGGATAAGAAAAGATTTGTGCGTCAAACACACACACACACACACGAAGGGTGATCAGAATTAAAAACGAACTTTAGATTGAATTAGAAACTGATAGAAGGGAAGGGGATTCAAAATTATTTAAAATGTTTGAAGTACATTATTATAAAACTACAGAAGGTGGATGGGAATAAGAGATATTGAAGAAGAAACCTTCATTGATACTAAATTACAAAAAAAGACATACAATATTACAAACGCAGAACAACTCAAAAGTAAATTAAAAGAAGTAAGTAGGAATGGTTTCTCAAGTAAAAAAATGAATATGGAAGATCCTCCCAAGACTTTGGAAGATCCTTGGTCGTGACAAACTATCCTTCATTGCTCTGAAATGCCAACTCATTTGATAGAGTGGAGGGGTATGTATTTATATCCCAAGGAAGCAGACTGTTGGCATTCCCAATTTGTCACTCCACTTCACTCAACGATTTGGAAATTCAGATAGACTAATATCAAAATATATCCTTCTTAAAAGTTGTAGATAACAATTTTGGTAGACTTCTCTCAAAATTTTTATTCATTTGGACTTATTTAGCTAATTTTATCGCAGTTTGATTAAACATAGTTATACTATCCATTTCATTCCATGTTTTTTCGATGACCAAAATTTGAATGCATTTTGGAATAGGAATATGCCATCAAATGTGAATTCTTTTTTCAACAAATTTGGCTGCCTATATGTCCTATTTCACACTTAAAATCACATCTTGATTTGATGAATACATCAGGTGACATGTCATGAATACTGTACTGATTTCAATAACCATCTAGAATGGTTGGCTGAGTTTAAATGAATCAGTTGGGCCCCTTGTATTTGTATTTGGTACTTGAAATATTAATAAAATACTCCATACATTTCCCCCCAAACCTTTGAGGAGAATGAAGGTATTTTAACTTATATATTGAGCCCAGTAATTCAATCTTCATTGCTGGTCCAGTTTCATCAATGACTCTGTAGGCCCTCTTGTGTGGTCTATATGAGCCTTTAAATGGATGAATTGTCCCATTATACCTTCTAATGAAAAGTTGGATATTGAATTAGGAATCCAACAAAACAAATACAAAACAATTTGGATCAGCAGGGGGAATGTTATAAATAAAAGAGTAAACTGACTCAATTGGACTACTTCTAACAATGCCCAAAATTTATACTTAGTATTAAACGTTAATATTCCACACAAATTATGCACATTTCATACAAAATAAGTAAAGGGAGTTTATAATAAGTCATGAATATATTAAAAACATCAGTGAACCTCGCTATGCAATGAGCCACAGTCATGCTGCCCTACTGTAGATGAGGAAGCTCTTGTCTACACACTGCGCAAAGGGTCGTCGGGAAAAACTCTGCCTGAAACAGGCTCTCAATGTCTGCCCAAAGAAGTGTCACCTCATCATGAACCTGGAGCATCAAGCTCCACCATCTTCCTATTACTTCCTGCATAAGACTGGAAGCGTGGATCCCCATGAGATTAGCTGGTGTCCCTACCATTCAGATGACTCTCACCACAAACTCTATCCAATCCTCATCCGCATATGGGTCCATCTCTTCTATACACCTGGGTGGCCTTCAGCACTGGAACTCGTGCAATGCACTCTATCAGTGTGCACCCTCTGTTGCTGGGGCTAGTGGCATCGGTGTCCCAATGGCTAAAGGTACCCCTGGTGCCTCTTCTGGTGCTTCTACTGAAAGGGGGCTCTGCATGGAAGCCACATCGCTCGGTGGGATAATATCACGTACTATATCCGGAACCCCAGCTGGTTGTCTGCGTTGAGTCATCCAAAAAAAATAAATAGGTGCACCACGTTTAATAAGTTATAATTGGTGAGATGAATCAAAATGATCACAAAGAAAACCTTTCATAGCACACACGCAATCAGTGTTTTCGTGCACTGAGTCAGAAATCAGAAGTCAGTGTCCTGGTGTATGGATACATCAGCCGCCACACCAACACTAGGCTACCTAAACTAATAACCGCACTCACTAAACTTAACAATATTTTTGTTAAAAAGGACAGAGTCAAATTTTCTATGGTATAACTGACTCCTCTGATACCAATTTGTCCCAACCCGTCCCCCGTACCCCGTTCCGTGACTACCCTAAGCTTACCTTCCATAGGCCAGGGGCTGGAAACTTGCACCGAAATTCATATCCCCTAAAACTGGGAAGGCATTGCCTTTATATCATGAAAACAGACTCAACCAAGCACACAGAAAATACGAACACAGGTAAATGATATAGGAAAAAGAGTGTTGAAAGTAATAGGGGCTGGAATTTAAGCCCAATAGTAAAGGTACAAGTACAACACGAAATACAATACAACTGAAGAAAGAGAAAGACAGTTACTAGGTCATCCTCCGAGGTTCCTACCTGAAGGGTAGGTACAGATCGCTTCCTCAGTACTCCACATCCACCCATATCCTCTGTGTACCGACACGGCGTATGGTCCACCTCTTGGCATCGTTTAGTCCTGGTACCGTTAACCCCGATCACTGTTGTCCGTCATCTGCAGCAAACAGAACAAGGTTGGGGAGAAGCCCATGCACGAGGGAGTATTACGACAATAATTAGGAACCCAGACACCCTAAAGGTCTCACCAATTCTACAAAAGTTAAACCAAAAAGCATGTAAACCAGTAACAACCATACTTAGGTATATTCCCATACATAAACCTAAGTTTTCAAATATTACCCATCTCATTATTGAGGAAACAGAAGGGCCAAATCCTTATCCATTGTTCAACTGTTCCATAAAGGAAATATTACCACGAAGGTAAGTACTACAACAGTACGCCACACAGAAAAATACCACATAGGTAACACCACGATGGTACGTACCACACAGGTACACCACAAAGAAGAATACCACAAAGGTAAAGACTCAACTCACACCATTTATTACTTAGGTACAATAGTAGAGATGATTATAAGTAACTACTAAATCGTCTTACTATATTAAGAGGAAGACCCACGTAAGATCCTAAATTATCCGACCCACACAGGATCCTAGTACAGCTGAACCAAATTGGATCCCAGTACATCATCAGACACACACATAATCCTAGTACCATAGACCCACAGAGGATCATAGAAAATCATCACATCCACACAGGATCCTAGTACCGTATACCCACACAATATCCTAGAGTAGTTCCACAAGGATTCCTAGAGCAGATACATGTTGGATCCTCATGTACAGACCCACGAAAGATCCCTTTATCATATTTCAACAAGCTACAAAGTTCCCGCACTATGATCTCATGATTCCGGGAGGATTCGGTCCTCAAGAAACAAGTAGGTACTCCAAATACCATGATTTCCCATGAATAAGTATTTCAAAGGACCAACCTGTAATAGGGGTCTCGGCGCAACATATAGTGAATCAATCAGACTCCTAGTCTATATGTTATTCGAATTTTAGACTTGAGGGCCCAGTTGGATTCGTGTTCGATCCGACATGGCTATAACCCACTTTAACCATAACTCATGGGTTTATACCAAAAGGGTAGCCTCGCTCCAAGTTTTTCAGTGCCACTGATGGTTCATCAAACGGACACACGTAGGTCAAGATATGGTCAAAAGAGATAAAAGGTTTGAAGTGGGTCTAGGACTAGTCTAACCTGGTCGAACCGACATGACCCGCAGTACTCGACCCGGACCCCTAGGTCCGACCCAGCCCGTAGTGGCCCGAGGTGCAGTCTGCTAGGGAAGACCACTTGGTCACCCCAAGCTAGCTGGATGGCCCACCGCTCCTCCACAATATGTGGTCACGTGCCGTACCATCAACAGTGGCAAACAGTGAGCAAACCTCCCTTTCCTCATTGGCGTGTCAGAAGGCCAGTTTTCTTCTACACCGTGCGGCACGGACGTGTGCCACCTCCCTTCGCGTAGCCAGCTGTAGCCCTTGCTCCACCATGGCTGACATGCCGCGACTCTTCTCTGGCGGCACGGTTGTGCCGCCGCCTTCCTCACGGTCAGCCGGAGTGCTAGCCACCTTTCCCGCATGAGAAATGTATGTTTGGCCCACACCCTATAGGTTAGATTGGTAGCAAGCGACTCATGGTGAGAGATTAAACGTAAAAGAAAATCAATGAAAATTAATAAAAAACACACCCCTACCTTGAAGGTTTTGAAGGAGGAGGAATGAAGAAGAAGAAGAAGTTGTTGAAGAACATCGTCATTCATCGTCTCCACAAGGAACTTCCTATCTAGGCTTGGTGTTTGTTCCTCGTTCTTTGTTTCGTGGTTTGGGGTTGCTCGTCACCGCCCACCAGAACCAGCTTCATCCTCTAAGTGCCGGGCGTCGCGACACATTACCAGAGCTTCGTCGCTTGGTGATGTGGTGCCAAATCTTCCCCCCATGCTCCATATAAATAGGATAGAGGGAGGGTAAGTAACTATCATGGAATTTATAAAGGATAATTTAATAGAAACCTTCCTAAATTCGAATGACGTTGTTACTTAGTATTTGATAGGTTTAAAAATTTAATTTACGATGGCACAATTAAATGTTGACACATTTTATAAATTTTTGTTGGCTCTACAAATTAAATGGGGAGTTGTATGGTTTTCTCCAATTAAAGAGGATTTGGGTGGTCCCCACCACCATAACTCATTTAGAGAGGATTCAATAAAAATAAAATAAAAATTTTTCTTTATTTTTTTTATTTCCACATAAAATAGGAAAACTAACTTTCACCCTTCAAAAACTGTGGTTGAGGTGAAGGTCTCTTTCAGCGAATACCAGTGCTGCGAGTTCAACGGTGTCCTCAGATTTCAATTCCGAGCCCCAGTTCATAAGTTACAAAAACCTGCTCACATGTTTACTGAACGTAGCAGAAAAAATGTTCATAAATTCACTCTAGGCCCACCAGGCCTTAGAATCACATGCCAATAATTTTCGCAGAATTGTAAAATTCCCATATAATTAAAAAAAATTACATGGAATATCTAGGGATTTACAAGAATAATAAGAATTAAATTTATATATATAATGTATATGTTTGTATTATAGTGAATATAGGGGAAAATATTATAAGAGAAGATATTGTTGTAATTTTCAAGGTTTGTTTAATATTTATAGGAAAAATGAGTCATGTTAATGACATAATTTTATAATATATCTAACGACTCATGTTTTGACATGTATTACTATTAAATTTTTCTATATATAATTTTCAAAGCAAGGAATTGTGTTGTTATGGGATTTCAGGGCCCGAAGATTATCATTGAAGTGATATTAATAATATTAAATATATTTTTGTCACATGCTCATAGTTTCACTTAAAGAAATGAATACCACCTTTGGGGAGTGTTTGATAAGAATTATGTGATTTTTTTGAGATAATAATATCACATTTTCCAATACATGTCATTAAATGTTCCAACACTGGGTTTTTAGTTAGGGGTGAGTTGGAAATGTGCTTTTAAAAGGGGTATAGTTATTTTAATTTTATGAAATCAATTGTTCCCCTACATCTACCATTTGGAATGAATAATGTAATGAGAGGTGATACCCTCTCCTAACCACTTTTAATGATGGATTAACAAAGGTATAATCGAGGAGAATATTTTCTTCTTATCATTGTTTTTTGTCATCGATCGTCATCAGATCGATGAGCAGAATGATCTGGGCAGTGTATTGGAACCAACAATTCATTATTTCACCATTTGGTGGGAAGATTTTAGTTTTAGTCATGATCACCCATTTTGTGTTTTTTAAGGTTTTAGAGCCCTATTAGAATAAAAAGAGATCCTTTCTGGGTCAATCTGTATGTTTTGGCGGAAACCGGGGGGATTTGGGTTGCTTGTAATGATATTTGAATCAGAATTCACATTTACATTATGTGTAAACTGGTGAGACATGTTTTTTGTTGTTTAGATTCGGGGAAGATAAATTTTGATGACTACATGTCGTATACTAGAGTTTCACACCATTTAAGGGCCCATGTATTTTGGTAAGGAACATGGATAGGGATTTCGCATCATGGGACATGGCTGTGTAGAACTACACATTCCAAGAAAACAGACATGGGGTTATGGACATGGGAACAAGTAAGTGATGTAGCTAATTACCCATTTATCTTGGAAGCTTCATGTACCTAGAGTACATGACATGAGTGAGACTTTTCCAGATAAGTCATGTGGGGAAATATCTAACTTGTGGGAAAGAGTGTGGTTGGATACACCATGTAACACTCGTACATGCTATGTATTCCTGCATTGACAGCCGAGCCAATTATAATTTGATATTATTAGTTTATTAAGAGTATTCACACGTAATTTGGACCCTACTGCAAACCATTTAAATTATTATGTTCTTCATGGGATCTTATTCCTTGGGTGTCTCTTTATTCGAATCTTAGATTTAGGTTAGTAAGTATCTTGTCCTAAGTGTTTTTCCATGTAGAATGTGATGGTGGACTTTATAGTTCAATATGAGATACGATGTGATTTGATTATATAATTATGATTTTTTATTGGTGTTTAACCTTGTATAGTTACAAGGGTGGATCACTAGGTTAACGTTAGTGTCGACACCCTTCCCTATTATCTCAAGTGGCGGGTCCCCAGGACTCTTTATTACAATAGAGTGGTTATCCCCTATTATATTATGTTTCGGGTACCTTACTAGTAGAAAAATTTCTATGTGACATATGATGAATATGATACACTTTTCTGTGATAATTTGACCAATTTTGAAGAATTGGATGGTTCTTAGAGAGAGACATCGTGACTAGCTCCCCCATGCAACATCCTAGAACTTGTTTCCATCACATATTTTCTTTTGTAGTAATGGGGAAACCCACATCATGGTTGTGTGTTCTCCACCCATGGGGTTATTACTCGGTATAATGACCCTAGCCTTTTACATATTTTATTACATTATTCTATGAAAATATATCTCTGAAATACAAACCATGTACCCAAAATTCTAGTTTCATTGTAAGATTATGTAAAAAATAAGAAATCATGAAAACAAAACAAAAAAATATTTTATTTAATCTCCATAAAGGGATACTAACATTTATTTAGATCATACATGTTCATATGAAATCCTGGGGAATACATGGAAAAAAGGGATGAGCTAAAAATCACTATAGGTAAAAAATGTAGAATAATGTATAACACGTGGGTCAGTTGGTATACCATTATGGTATAAAAATGATTTGTACATGAGTAAACATAAGAACAAACACATGTAGAATATGGGATCATGTAATCATGGAAACATATCTTCGTGGAAACAACCTAAACATTTACATATGTATGAGTCAATAATAATTTACCTGACAATTGCAAGTGGATAACAAAGTCCCATAAAGGAATTAGGTTAACTCCCTATCCCAACATGACATATCATGTGACCAAAAATCACCCAATACAATTGAGCACTATTTAGATGCACCCATCATATCAGTTTCATGAATATTTGTTGAATATTAAGAATCCTACCTAAGGAATAATCATAAGGGTTACCCATGGAATGAAATTGGTATCATAATCATATCATGATGCATAATAAATGGGTGTATCATAAAATTTCCCTTGAAAAAGTGGATTTAAATTAAACATGGGCATTAATTAGGTAAAAAATACATCATGGTACTTTTTTTGGGTTAATTTATAAAATTTAAAAATAGTGTTTAAGAAACTATAGAAAAAATCCTCCTTACTGCAGTTTATGGGAAAATGTTAAAGTGTATTTAAAGTGGGAAAAGGAATATTTTTTAAATAAAAATAGAAATGAACATTTGTAAATTTTCAGGATAAAAATATTTTTTAAAAATATATTAGTTTCTTAAAACATATTATGGAGTGAACATGAAAATGGGAATGAAATTTGGATGGTCCGTTAAATTGGGCTTGCTTAACATGAAGAATCAAGAAGGAAAACAAATAGAACATGTATTTCACCATAAAATAATGAAAAAATAATATTGGAACATATGTTTTTAGTATACATATAAGATTTATAAATATTAAATAAAAATAATAAACATTTAAATTGGTTTAAAGAGAGATAAATCATAACCCGCAAGGAAATAAATGATTTGGGTAGAATCTGTTACCTTATTTCTGGAACGGTTCTTCACTTGTACATAATGACTTGGATAATTGAAATAGATTAATTAATTAATTAAAAATATATTATACATTAAATTAATTTACTTTTTGTTTATTATGTTCATTTATGGCCTTTTTTATTTATATAATTCAATTTCATCATTTTGGGAGTGTTCATTTCATGATTTTATGATTGGTTCCTTTGGTTTTAATTATGGGAGTTCTTGTCAAATTTGAATAAAACTACACAAGATAAATTAAATTGTATTAATGTATTTAAATATTTTTAATTGGTAAAATATACATTATTATATTATTAAACGAGGATGATTCATTATATAATACATGTATGATAATTATTTAGTTTGTTTTAGTGGTTTTTTGATCATCCTGAACTAGTTTTTTGTTTTAATTAATATTATGTATATATATTTGTTCCAAAGCCTGAAATCAGTTATAATATACATATTAATATATTATTTATTCATAATATATGTTTTATGTCCATCCATGAATGCGGTAATTGAAAATAACAAATTCAGTATTTACCAACGTGACTAAATGACATTACTTGTAAAATAGTTTCTATTAATTGAATAAGATATGATAAATGGTATGAATATAAGATATTAAATTAAAAACATATTACCCCAATATATACATTATTATTGATTTATCATGACTTTATCGATGAATGAGGTGAATAAAAAGTAGAATAATAATATAAATTTTGAGAGCTACTTCAAGAAAATTACCTCTTGAAAATCACCTTGTTGAATGAACCTTGAGGACATTTTAATATATATTTGGGTTATTAAAGTGGTACATGGACATGGGTAGAGTGATTATAATTGTATTGAGTATATATTGGATGATATGAAAGCATTTTATTGTTGAAATAGGTCGGTGATGAGTGATATTATACTTTAATAATATATATATAAATCCAATCACTTAGAGGTGGGATTAATGACAACAAAATTGGATGAAAATTAATATTTTTTAATAAGAAAATTGTTTAGAAACCAATTAACAAACAATTAAATGTTGTCATTTTATGGTATTTTAATACTTTACGTGTTTAGCTAAAACATGATTTAGTTTTTACTTATATAATTTTTTTATGGTATAATTTTTTATTCCTAAAATTAAAGTTGACCAATCATAATAATTTTTAAATTATGAAATTAAACATGGAATCCATTTTACCAAATTAGATTCACAAAATTTTCAATATTATATTTAAAATTAATCTATTAGACAAAATGAAAATTGGCATTTTTATGTGAATCATTCAAAAGATTGAAATTATTTTATATCCAATTTAAATGATAAGTTTATTCCAATGGACTAAATTGGTTTTATTGATTTTTAATGTAATTAATTATAATTTAAAATAACATTAAAATAAATTTTATCTATATAAATAAATTATATGAAAAATCAAATTTCAATTGCAATTCAATATTTCTCTTTATTCATAAAAAATGAATATTATATTTAAAGTACCAATATTTAATCCTAAAATAATCTTGTTATTTAAATGTTAAAAGCATAACTTAATTTTTTTGGAAACAAATATATTAATACCTCAAAATTTAGATTTAAAATAGGTGAACAATTAAAAGGAGGAAAACCTTCCACTCTAAATATTTTGTTTTTATTTTCAAATTGGATCTATTCTTATCATAATCTTATAAAACACATTGGATGAATTAATATTTTTTAATGAATATATAAAATATAAATTTCAATTATCATATTTTACTAATTGTGATAAATTCAATTTATTTAGATAAATTTTCCTTGTGGGTATAAAAATAGTTTTTTATAAAAACATGTCCTCTATGATTAATTTGTTATTATTTTTATTTCGGAAACCAATGAATTTATTTTTTTAAAAAGCATAAAATTTATTTTAATAATTTAATTAATCTCCTTCATTACCACTATCCCAACTCCTAGGTGAAAAATATCACAATTATATAGTAATATCTAATTACTTTTTATAGATCAGTGTTCTCTGAAACGTTTGCCATTAAATAAATTAAATTTACTTAAGAAGAGATAGACTATAAAATATTGGGGTGTAACATTATAGGGCTGATACTCCACTCATGTACCAGAGAATGGGTTCCCCATTTAGTTCTTGTAGTTGGAGACAATGCTCCCTTACTATGTCAGGGTGTATGCCGTCTATAATCATTGCCTTCATAGAGTAGTAACTCTCCTATTGGACTTGGGTGTATGTCCTCTATATATAGAGTGATACTCCCCTACCATGTCAGTTGTAGGGTACACCATATGTTATTTATAGATAGCTTGGGTACTCTCATACTATGTTAGTGTGTGGTTTCTCTGTCCTTGGAGTCAGAACTGCCATGTCTCCCAATGGTGTGGGTCCTCCTTATGTGTTCTTCTAGTAAATTTAGAAGTCCACTATTTTATTATTGACTGCTTCCTATATCACATGGTTAGTAATCCACTATCATTTCAAGGTTGGGGTCCATTATAGTGATCGTACTGGTGTTGTGGTACTCCCCTATCTTACGAGGGTGTAAGTACTACAGCCAGAAAGTGGTACCCCCATGTGCTACCTAGGTTAGGGTCCTCTATCTATTGATTGGTTCCCCTATCTTACCAAGGTATAGTACCTCATATGAATATTGGAAATCCCCTACCATTTTAGGGTGAATTTCAAATATCATTTGATTTTTTTCTCCCCTCATTTTTAGTAAGGATGAGGAGCAAGTCCCCGACTAGATTCAGATTCACATCAACAATGGAGAACTTCACTGAAAAGTGTACCCCTACACAATTTATGTGCGACACATGATTGTGATTTAGTGCTCCCTCAGTGGAATGAGTTGAGGGAAACTCCATACAGAAGAAGATTGGGGTTTATGGGTTATTTAGGAGCTACTTCACCCTTGATAGTAGGGAAGTTCTGAGTTGTGCATTCCTTAATTATCTCTTGTTAGAGAGGATACACGTTCATTGAAAGAAGTTGTGTTCCCTCAACTGTGTGTGGTATTGAGGATTGGTCCTCTTCATTTTGGTTTCTTTTAGCTTGTTATGTGTTCAAGGTAATGATGACAGAATCTGTAGTCTTGGGAAAAAGAGTTTGACTGAGTATGTTGTCCCTAATAGATTATATCAATTAGACAGGTGCCATATCGGATGGATAAGCTCATGGAGTGTGTTCTCCATGTTGTTTGTTACATAAAGATCTTCTAGTGGAATGGAGTATCTAGAAATGAGGTCAGAGAATCACTATAATTAGTGTCAGAAATGAGTATATTTGGGTGATTCTTAGAGTCCTTGTGGTGTTTTCACGTGTCTAGGATGACACCCCTTGTGGATTGAGCTGACGAGTCATGTATACCAAGTAATTTTAGAGATGAAGTTTCTATATCATATGGTTTCCTTAAATATAGATCGAGTGGATTGATGTGATTTAGTTTCACTCTTTTTTGTGGTTTTGGGGAACCTATTGAGTATTGTTATATTCACACAAGCACGGGCATAGCGCACATGTTTTGTTTCTTATGTAGAACACATGTATTTTGAATGATTCTTAGGAGGACCTAAGCTACATGGAGTCTATTATACTTGACCGGTAGATATTTTTACCAGTGTTAGGATGGGGAGCTTTCTTGAAGTTTCATTGATGATGATCCCCTTGTTCTAAGAAGGATGGATGCTTTTATAGTTTTCTTTTGGGGAGTGTTTTTTTTATTTTTCCATATATAGTAATTATATTTTACACTTGGTTGGCATATATTTTTTCCTGAATTTTAGTTTATATGTTTTTATTTATCGTCCCTACCACATGGAGGTGTTTGAGGGTGTATGTATACATGTATCATAGGAAAAGGTCTCCCATTTGAGTGATATGTCTACCCGATACTATTTTCTAGCATCTGGACTATTAAAGGCTGTCTTCTGTCATTTTATACTAGGACCTATTGGTTTGGGTCATGATAGAGTTGTATCAGAGTGGGTTCATGTTTCAGACCATAGTTTTGTGAGCATGGTTTGGGTGGCACAATGACAGTGGTACTATGTTTTAAGTTCATTTCTTAGGCCATAAGTTCCACTGTCAATGTGATAGTCGATGTATCCGGTCAACAAGACTTTGATCTCCTTCTTGTTGACATCATACACTATGGAACTTCTAATAGGTAAATAATGGTTCATGCATTACATAATGCCAGGTTGTGGGTTCTTTTCCCTTATAGAGTGATCTTCCATGATATATTCATTAACCATGGAACATCAGGACTCTATTTCATGATTCCACCACAATTACAGAAAGTCATGACTCCATAATGGGATTGTGATTTCAATAAAACTTAGGATGAAGCTTCAGTGCATTGAACTAGTTTATAGGAGGTACCGTCGAGTGGTCTTCTTATTTAGGCACCACACATTAAGAAACTAGTTGTGCTAAATGAGTAGACTGAGGATATGAGAAGACTATGTGAATTTCAAGAGTGACATATATTGATACCTATAAGGTATTACGGTGATCTAAACCCCAAGACAGTTGATGACTATATTGAGGAAGTCACTCATGTTTTCTTCCATATTAGGAAACCTCCGGATCAGATAATGTTCTACATATTGAAACATATACCTATTTTTTCTTGGTATTAGTGGATTCCGGTGATGCAGACCCATGATGAGGTGAAACTCACTAGGGAAGAGTTTGAGAAGCTCTTTAAGGAAGTGTTTTACCCATCCACATTTATATATCTATGTATATATGAAATTCTGTAACTTTGAAAGAGTATCATGACCATGTCAAGATACTCTCCAGGGCTCAATGTCCTATCACATTAATCCATGGATATGGTTCAAGACCGATTATTCCAATCATAGACCATTGCGTCGGGCCTCTTCAGAGAAATCTAATTTGTTAGGGTATCCTTGTTCCTTACCTCTTACATTTCTGGTACTAGAGAAAGATATAGTAGTAGAGAGCTTCCTCGTAGAGGTATGGGTGGATGTGGTCTGCAATGGTGGTCACTAGGCTGAGGTTTCTTCAATTGTTGATAGACGACATATGATAAGATCTCAGCATTGGAGGATTAACCATATGAAAACCCAGACTTGTGGGCCTATACTATAGTATCCATGTTGGAGATCAAGTCATCCATAAGAGAGGCGATTTTACACATGATATGGCTGGGGACATCATGCTAGAGATTTACTGACTTTTCTTTCTTCTGGGATAGAGCCGGTTAATGGACCACCATGGTAGAGACAATGTTTTTATAAGGGAATTTCACAATATGAAGGACATTGTAGTAAATCAGAGAAATAATTAGTAGGTGGTATACATTTCAAGCAGGTTCCACAACCACCACCCCCCAGGTGGTCCATGCTAGGCTTATAGAGCTAAATAATGAGGGTGAGGACAACTAAATTACATATATTCGTTTAACCCAGATTTTCGGAGTATGATTATAGGTATTTTATTTGTCCTTTCTACATTCTATTGTATTATTGATAGAAACTGTTTTAGGTACTCTTCTCTTGACTCTTCTTTCTCTATGTTTGTTTAGGGTGACATGATGCGTCTATAAAATCATGTGTTGATGTGTTTGACATATCATTGGACTCATGAGAAAGATGGAAACTTTCAACATTGAGAATCATTTTTTGATGTGATTAAAATATTTTGTGGGTGTTAGTGCTTACCAAATTGGATATTATTGAGGTGTGGTGGATGAGTTCATTTTTCTGGGTTTTTCGGGGTGAGTTCATGTATAGGATTTCCAGAGTAGGCCCTAGAATTTCTAGTGGATCCTATTTATCAAACCATATACTTGGAAGACCTGGTGGGGGGATATCCATAATTTTAAACATTTTTTAGTGGAAGAGTAATACTGTAAAATGTTTCCACAATGTGGATTCGTTACTACAATTCTATACTCACCTAGTATGACACTAGTTAGTGTGGTCGTGTTTCTTTTTTGGTGAGCCATGTTACAGATACTGGTTCACAAATGAAGGTCTTGGTATGACCAAGCACATACATTTAGGTATACCTATGTTTTTCATCAATAACCTTTTATTCACGTTGTAACATTGGTATGAAAATTCTTGAGGAGGTTGTGGGGTAGTTCATCCAGGGGTGGATGTAAATTATGGTGTTATAATGGTATATGTGTTATGTTAATGAGATGGTGTGTTGTTAGAACCTATGAATATAGATGGACCATGGTGCTTGGTTTTTTTCCACAAGTCTTAGTTGAGGTGAAATTTGAATCTTTTTTCATGATGTTTGTAATTCTCTGAAAATCTAAAGTAGAAAAATTGTTCATAATTGTGAATATGACACGCAACACTATGGGAGTAAGGGAAGAAAACTTTTTGAACAATTTTATTATATATTCTATATTGAATAAATTCAATCTGTAATAGGATTTTAAATTCAATAGATACTAAGTTAGTGTAAACCACATGAAAAAATGACCTTATTCGATAGATTTCCTTTTACCCAAGAGTGAGTTTTACCAAAAACTACTATATTTTTAAAATATTATTATTAAATATAATAATAATTATCCTAGCTATTAAATTAGGTTTTGTGAATATTATTAAATAACTTATGAAAAATATATTTTTTTTAAAAAATATAAAATGAATTAATATATTACTAATTTATTATAAATGGAAATATAATTCAATTGAATACAATAAAAATATTATTATTTGTATGCTTCTTAAGGAATTTTGTCTTAATAAATTAAATTAATTATAATTAGTTGATGATATTAATGATATATTTATTATATATTCAATAAAATATTTTTTATAATCACCTAATAGATTTAATAGACATAAGATAAAAATAAACTCCGTATTACACATAATAATCTATATTTTATTAAGGTACTTTCAGAACCATTTAATGGATAACCTACTTTGAATACAATTTTTTCCATTTAATAAATGTCATATTTAAAATTAAACATAAATTTTGAAAGGAAAACATAAATATTTTTTATAGTAAGTTGTTTTTATTTCTCTAAGATGTTTCATTTTTAATGAATAGTGAAAAATATAGAAATTTATTTTCAAATTTATTTTTATTCTAATTAATTTATAAGGATAAATTTTATATTAAATTTGTTTTAATGTTTAGATAATAATTCTATAAATTAATAAAATTAAGGTTATTTGACTCAATTGTTCTTCGAAAATGGCTATAAAATTGTAGCAATATTTTGGTTGTTATTATTTAGAAACTAGAATTGTTTTCATGTATATGAGATTAAATTTAAATTAATTTCTACCACTTATATGGTTGGAATTTAAGAAAATGGAGTCCGTATTTGGAATTAGAATAATTTATAATATCTAGTAACATCAACTATGTTTTTTACCAAAAATATTGGTGAATTTAATTAAAATTAATTATAATGATTAAGGTTAAGTTATGATTAATAAGGAACAATACCATAAACTTACGACCATAAATGTCCTATAGAATTTTGAAAAAAAATATTTCTGGCCATATTTTGACCCTATCCTCCCTTAGATCATATTTGGACCATTATTGATCCACTTTCAAATAAAAAAACATTGTTAGGGTTCATTTCTTTTAAAATATTACAAGAGTGTAACTTCTCCTCATTCATAAAAGGCACCCTTTCCTTCCATATACTCACACCACTCATGCCACATAGGTTCAGTAAAAATATAACCCATTCATGCCCTAAAATCCCTCCCTTCCACCATGAAGTTGTAGTGTCTTAGATTTTCTATGTATTATTTTTAAATGTTATATGAAATTATTACAAGATGAGGTTTGGTGACAGAATACATTTCTAAAGCCCTGGGTTCCTAGAATAGAGGTTTGAAATAATTTAAAATCCTAATAGCACATCCGAGTGGTGTCCCACAAACGGTGAAATAACTTTTAAAAAATTTCCCAGATCAGAAATACGAGGACATGATTGTGTTTAGAAGTACAAATTTTCCTATGGTGGGGCCTAACATCGACTAGCATAGGTCTGTAGTAGAAGTTTGTTTTTGGATGTTTTAATGGAAATAAAATAAAATAAAATAATATATTTTAAAAATAATCATAACGCAATGACATGATATTTTAAATAAGTTGTTAAGAGAATCTCTAGGGGTAGCTACATAACGCTGAAATTAACTGTAGGAATGGAGATAAGACCCCATGGTGGAACCTCTCGACAATTAATGATGATCGATTGATCGATTGACGCAACTCAGATTCGACAAAACCTCACCAACGAAAATGACACGACCATCGCTCATCAATAGAATTGATGTATGGGTTTTTTATATTGATGTTTTTTCCTCGTTCATAATGTAAACGATGAATGGAGATAAAACCAAAAATTGGTTGATCTACAGATCATGTGTTTTCATGGGAGGGTTATTATTTTTGTTTCTTTCAAGGATTTTTATTTGGGTAATTAATTGAGGATATATTATTTCTTTTTTTTAATGAGCCTTGTGTAATCCTACTTGTAGGGGTGGATTCACATCATGATGATTGATGGAAGATGTTCAAACCTCCTCTTGTTTATTGGATTTCTTACTCATTTTCCCCACTTTCATCTCAATCTTCCTGAGACGATGAACAATGGATCAATGCACACCAATTTTGCAACTCAACAATCCCAATTTGTTGATCGGACATCGTGAAAACTCAATGGAGTTACAAAGATGATAGAGGAATACTAAACAACATGGTTCAGGTGAAATAATTCATCAACTGTTCTTGGATACAGTGGATGGAAATGTGTCTTCGGGGTCGATTGGATGCCGAAATCCTAGATAATTAGCCTTGATACAATGAGGCGACCTTGAATCCTATGTTTTGAAGTGATCGAATGACTGAATCAATTATAGGAGGATCACCTAAGGCACAAAATTGAAGAATGACGTTTCTGGAAAATATCTAAGAAAACGATGTGTTCTCTGATGAACAAACTATGTGGGACCGACATGGTGGAGCCTTGGTTTTACGCGCTACACGTGATGAAGAACACGAAGTGCCTCAAGAAGAAACAGAATGAAGGCCCAACCTAGTGGCGACTAGAGTTCCGGGAGACAGGTAGCGTAGACATAGCATGTGGCCATTGTCACATGGCATGTAGGTCTTTACATGGGACTCTGCATGCATCTAGGACGATGAACATACACTGAATGGAGTAAAAATTAGGTACTTTACCACACATCTAGATGAGGATAGTTATGTTGGTCACCCCATGCACAAGTTACACGAGTTGGCATACCCAGGTTGAGGTTGTGTTCTGGCACATGGCCAATGTACATGGACTGTACCACAGATACTTTTACATGGCATGTGATCCTATCTACATACCATGTATATACATTTTTAAACTGCATGTTCTCCAAACTTGGGACGTTTTACACAAACAATACCCGGAGACATTGGACACTGTGTGTGACCTAGCCTATATGACATGTACTTCCATCTAAATGGCTTGATCCTATTGTCCACCATTCCATGAATAGGTTCCATTTTGGGTTGTTCCCCCTTTTATTGATCCCATGAAGGTTATGTATAATTTCTATCCACATGAGTATGATCCCATCAGTTGGACTATCCACGATATAGTCAGGTATCCCTCCAAGAGGCATTGAACGAGATCATCAATCCATTCCCAAACCTAGGTAGAGTCTTGTATCGACCTGAAAAATCCTATAGGATGCTGATCCTCTACATAGCAGGTTGAATACAAATGAGTTGTGGTATCCACCCATGCCCTGGCAGTGATCCTCATCCATGTATCATGTTCTTTTCACACTCATGAGTGTGTTCTCTAAGAATGATTGTATCTATTCTCTCTTCACATTTATCAGTGCATCTATCCCTCTCATGGATTTTTCCAATGAACAATACTTCTCGGATGAATGTCATCCAAGCTATAATACTCATGGTGTTAGTTCTCTCAGTATAGTGCTCTATAGAACAATCAAAATGAATCCCTAACGTCGGTATGTGTTCATTGTGTCTTGTCTCTAGACTACAGGTGTGGTTTTCATGTATATGTTGACATGTTTCTCTTTCTATATGTTTAGTAGACATAAACGTTGTAGAGAGGACTATACCATTGTTTTGTGTATTATAATATTCTTTTTGATGTCCCCTACAGTTATTTTTATACTCACCCCTACACGGGTTTTTCCCACACATGTCGTGTCTTGTGTGGATGAGTGGCCCTTTAAGGGAGTCTAGGGAAGACGAGGACCATACCAAGATTTATGAGTTCTTTTCCGACTGAGGTATTCCTACATCTTTGAGAAGCTGTCCTAGTACCTCTTTTACTTACATGTTGGACTTTTTAGTTTGTAGTCACTTTCTTTTTATGGGCTTGTATTCTGGACATGTTCACTTTCCGCACATACATTCCATTGTGCTATTTTAGTTGGGGTTTGTCTTATGAATGAATTTTGGTTCCTTATTGGTTTTTTACTTTTCATAATTTGTAGGATTTGAGATGTGTTCATGTGTACAATTATATAGGAAATTCCTCTCATTTTAGTGATATGCCTACTCAGTTCTAATCACCAGCCCCTGGCCTATGGGAGGTGGGTTTGGGGAATCATGGAATGGGCCCCACTTGGACGGGTCTTGAAAAAGTGGTATCAGAGCAAGTTGGTTCAACCTTGGGAATAAGAGTCTGTGAGATTGGTTCATGGAAATAGTGTGAAGTGTTTCAAACTAGAATTTTAGGCCAGGAAATCTTGTGTTTATGTGTGCGACCGACATATCTATATGATAGGACTCTTATATATTACTTTTTGACTCGGTACATGAAAACACTAGTTGAAAGGAAAAAAAATAATGGTACACGCATCATATAATAATGGTTTTTTAATTACTTTTTTTCAGCTATCTAGATATACTTGTTGACCATGGTACATCTTATTTCATTATAGGATGCCTCTGTGATCCGTACCTGTTAGGATTTAGCAGATTGATCACAAGGATGTCCCCCAAAGTGTTGAGTCTTAGATAAAGGGACTCGTTCCCCAGTCGTTACCTCTAGGTGGTGCACCTTCTATACCACCAACAGTGGAGAATCACATGGTACCTGTAGTGCTGATAGATGAGGACGAAAGGCTATGCGCTCCCCATGAATTCCATAGACATAGACACATTATGTTCTGAGGTGAGTCAGACCCTCTTGTGATTGAGGAAATGCTTATGTCGGTAACAAGAGATTTCTGTCAAGAGAGGACACCAACATACTAGATGGGGATCCAAGGCCCAAGATTTTTAAGGGTTCTGTGGTACGATGGTGTATTTTGACCATATAGACTCACAACGAGGATACTCTTTCAGGGGCATAGTTCGAGTGACAATTTATGGATGAGTTCTCTCTAGTTATGTTGAGAGTAGTCTGTATCTTGGAGATACTTTAGAACCAACAAGGCAACATGACGGTGGCTGGCTATTTATCGAGGTTCACCAACCTTCCATGTACTCGATGGATAGGGTCCGGGATCAGTACATCATATCTCATACCATTGAGTGATGTCTATGTTGGGACATCCGAGAAAGTATCATGCCCTTACATATTTTGACTTTTGATGGAGTGGTCGAGTTGGAATTGGTGATCGAGAGCATCGTGGATGAGTAAAGATAGCAATTGGATGTTATTAGTAGGTAGACAAGTGAAGATACCTAGAAGTAGGGATCTAACGTCAGGCATAGGGTTTGAGTCATGGTAGACATTATAGGAGGACCCAGGACAGGGGATTAATAGCCTAGGGCTCTTTGGATGGATCCAGTCCACCTAGGGAGTGGGGATTTATAATGAACCATACTTTACATACATTGTTAATACTTCAAAATTGAAGCACACTTATTACAACATATAATAAAACTAGGAAAGGACTGTATAGGTATAGTGTCTTTAGAAACTGGGAAACATAAACAACTGGTTCATAAAGCGTCTACACTGTCTCCCATTTATTTCATCATATCTATAGTCCCTTTTGGCATATCTATCTTAATAACCTTCTTCCTGACATAGGGAAAGAAAACATAGAAAAGGGTGAGCTCAAATTCTCAGTAAGGGTAAACAAAATAAATATCAATCACATCATATTCCTAAGAACATAACATTTTGGAAATCTTACCCTGCAAAAGAGATCAAAAATTCATAACATGGGATAAATCATGGTAGAGAAATGTAATCACTATAATCATAACTTAAAACATGAAGCTTTGTGGAATACACACATAATCATAGAAAATCATTTCTTATTAGTCAAGACTCATTGCCAATACTATCTTAGTGGACAATGTCCATTTCTGAACCGAGTTCATTCCTCGTTTCAGTCCTATTTCACTGAACCGGTTTAACCTACCATTCCAGCCATTTCTATCTCATGAGATATAAAATCTTTACCCCATGCATTCGATGGAGATATAGGTCCCACCCATCTCATAATGATACCATTCTTATGTGTGCCACAAAACATAAACCATACATCATAGCATAACCCATGTAATAAAAATTGGATTTTTAAACATCGTGACATCATAAAACAATTCATATAAGATAAAGGAAATCATAAAAATAATTCCATCACAACATAATGAAATTAATTTAATAATAGGGATACAAACAAAACCCTTTATTATCTTAGATGGAAAATAATTTTGATAAAACACTTGAACTCCATTCTTGAGGAAAATATCATTTCTACTTCAAAAACATTTTTCATTCTTAACATGTCATATAATTTTGAACTAAAAGAAGTTGATTAAAAATAAACATGAAAACTTGTAAAGGAAGATTCATGGAAATAATGTTCTAAAAATCCATTCATACCGTATAAGTTAAAAAAACATTTTTCTCATACTTTTGTCGGAAAAGTCAAAAAGTACCTCGTACGAAAAACGACAAAAGATTCCTTTCATATCTTTTACTAAAAACTCACCGAAGGGTAAAATTGGATTTAAAAAATTGTAGGTGGATGTAAATAATAATAAATATCTAGGAAACATGGATGTGGATGATAAAATACACCCCCAGTAAATTCCAATGTATAAACAATCTCGGATAAAAATGAGATTGTGATATTTCCCTTACCTTAGGTTCGATTTGCATCGTAAGTGTCCGAACCTCCTGTATAATGATTTAAATAATGCCATTGAATTATTACAGAATCATACTCATTTTTATGATATCATATATAGTCATATTCATTGCTTATTATTAGTAATATTTCATTGCTACTTGTAATTCGGGTGTTTATTACTTTTGGTTCTTATGCGTGTTTTGTCGAATAAATTATTATTATTATTTTTAGGTTATAGAAACCTCATTTAAATAATGTTTTTAGTGTAATATATATCATATTTGTTCACTCAATTCATTTATTTAAACATTATGAAATGAAAATCATGTAGAACGAGTCACATCACATCGTGGAGACGGTATTCCGTACGTACGCACGAGCGATGATATCGTTACCATGATCGTGGAATTGTATTGGAGTGTATGTATACTATATCAGAATCAATATAAATTTAAAATAATCATATATATTCATTCTTTACACCATTATACCCATTCAAGTAAGGTGGTGGTGGAAAATAGATTACAACACGTTGTGGAGACGGTATTCCGTACGTACACACGCGCGGTGATTTCATTTTCCGTAGGATGGATAGAATGTGAAATAGGGTTTTTTCATACTTATAATAACATATCAGTATATGAGTGATACTAATGTTATAAATTAATAATGAAACAACTAAAGAAGAAGAAGTGGAAGAAGAAATAAAGTTCAAAGAATCGGTAACAGACATTACCTCTTCTTTGAAGGGCTTCTTTGAGACCTCCTTTTAGGGTACTAAAATTGGTCTTTGAAGAAGACCAGGACCTCTAGAATGTTTCTAGGGAAGTGGGGAGTAAAAATTGGCAGGGGTTGTTCGAGCTTGATGGCTCAGAGTGGTGTGAGGAAGAGAGAGAGGAGGTGCCCTTTTATAAAGGAGGAGAGGGGCACTTTTGGAAAAACAAAAAATATTATTTTATTATAAAGCCATATTCAGTTTTAAATAGCTCCAAATTGATTTATTTCGAAGATAAGGTGGGGATGGGTTGAAATCGTGTCATACAATATAATTTTTACACGTTTAGTTTACTATTTTAACCATATCATTTAGATTTAATTTTAAGTTAGATAATTTTACTTTTACCGTGTCTTTTTGTGTTCTTACACTATAAGGTTAATAAACTTACTATAACAAGCCAAACGAACCCCAAGTTGTTTATTATTAATATATATAACCTTATCTAAGTCATTTGGACGAACCTTAGATTTTGAGGAATAATATAACAATTAATAATATAATACTTGTTTTAATAACTATTTTATGTCAATTTTAACACTATTTAGTAATTGATTTTTGTGAAAATCATAGCAGAATGATTAGTTCGAAAAAAGTTAATTAAATCAATTATAACATGTCATATTAACCTAGTAAATTATTTTAATTCTTAAAAAGTCTCAAATTTCATTTATTTGGGTATTTATAACATCAGTTATGTCAATATTTCATTAATAAGATAATTACTGTATCATTTTTGGGTCATAAATAAATTAAATTATTTAATTTCTAAAAATTAAAAATAAAATAAAATTATGGATGAAATATTTTTACTTTCTAATTAATATTTATAGTCGAATATATCTTATGTATAACCCAATATTAAAAATTATTTACTTATTAAACTTTGATTTTAACTATTTTAACCCTTCTTTAAATAAATTAATAATAAATGTACTAATCTAATCCATGTGGGGCTAAATGGTCATATATTATTCCTAAGGTTGTTTTTGGTCTAATTACACTTATCCAATAGAATTAGGACATGTGTTAGGGTAATAATAACATCATTTTTACCCTTAATTACCCTATTTACTTTTAATCGTGGTAAATAAAAGTAAAAAGTTACTATTCCCCAAAAATTATTTTCATCTCATTGAACCACATTTTACTTACTAACATCAACCTTGTCTCTTGGATTTTTGAAATTCCACTTACAGAAGCGGTAAAATTATGTTTTAGGTAAAGTTTCAAATTCTCCTAGGAGGTGGGTAAAAGACGGTGAAAAGTTCAATAAAATTTTTATATATCTAAAATTATTATAAAATTACTCCAATGAATTGCATTGAACTTATATAGGTATTATGTATCAATTTTGACCTAAAATAAATTTAAATAAAATAAATAATTATTTAAATAAAAATTCGGTTTTTAAATAGTAACCCAGTGCTTTCATTATTCATCCAAAATTGAAAGTTTTCAGAAAAATACCAAAATTTCACCCTAGGCTAATTTCGATATTCTGAATCCAAAAACGTAGTCCAATTTAATAAAAAATTACAAAATTTCAAAAAGTGGTTATTAATATTCATAACGGCTAGTTTTAATAATATTTTAATAGCATATCGGTGATTAGTGAAACTCAGTATTGCGTACGACGCAAGCTATCAAGGAAGGTCGCAATTTCCTGTAAAGCATTCCAAGCTAGTGTTGTGTATAGTGAAAGATTCTTTTCATGATTTATAAAATAAAAACAATATATTTCTTATAAAAGTCTCGGGTGTTACATTCTACCCCCCTTAAAAAGAATTTCGCCCTCGAAATTCGTCACTTGTAACAAATAGATGAGGATACCTATCCCTCATCGTATCCTCAAGCTCCCATGCAGCTTCTTCTAATTGGTGGTTCCTCCATAGAACTTTCACCAAGCGAGTGGTCTTTTTCCATAGGACTTTTTCACTATGATCAAGAATCTCTATCGGATGTTCATTATAAGAAAGATATTGTTCCAGCGGTACAAATTCTGAGCTGAGTACATGTGAAGGATCAGGTATGTACTTTCTCAGGAGAGATACATGGAACACATTGTGAAATTGAGAGAGATTTGGTGGAAGCGCCAATCAGTAAGCTACCTTCCCAACATGATCCAATATTTTGAAAGGACAGATATACATAGGGCTCAACTTTCCCTTCTTTCCAAATCTCATTACTCTCTTCCAAGGAGATATTCATAATAACACTTTATCACCCACTTGAAACTCAAAGTATTATCTTCAGTTGTCGGCATAACTTTTTTTTTGACTCTGATCTGCACTTATGTGTTGTTGAATAGATCAGAACTTTTCTTCCATCTCATCAACATGATCAGGTCCTAATAGCTTTATTTCCCCAACTTCATCCCAGCAAGTTGGAGTGCTGGATTTCTTTACATAGAGAGCTTCATAAGGAGCCATCTGAATACTGGACTGAAAGATATTATTATAAGAAAATTCCACCAATGGTAGGTGTTGATCCCAACCACCATTGAAATCCATAGAGAAAGCTCTCAACATATCTTCTAGAGTTTTCATTGTCCTCTCAGACTGACTGTCTGTCTGAGGATGATAAGAAGTGCTGAAACTTAACTCTGTATCAAGAGTATGCTAAAGGCTTTTCTAGAACTTTGAGGTAAACCTCGGATCCCGATCAGATATAATAGATAGTGGTACTCCATTCAATCTTACCACTTCGTTTATATATATCTTGGCAAGCTGATCCAGAGAGAAATCCTCTCTAATAGCAATGAAGTGTGAAGACTTTGTAAGACGATCAACTATGACCCAGATAGAAATATTGCCTTTGGATGTTTTAGGAAGTCCTGTGACAAAGTCCATAGTGATGTTTTCCCATTTCCATTCGGGTATGGGTAATGGTTGTAACATCCCCTTAGACTTTTGTCTCTCAACATTAACTTGCTGACAAACCAAGCATCGAGAGACTTATTCAACAACATCTCTTTTCATGCCATCCCACTAGAAGTACACTTTCAGGTCCCTATACATCTTCGTGCTTCCAGAAAGAATAGAGAATTAAGAACTATGAGCCTCATCCAGTAGCTCCTTATTTTATTTGGGGATGGGAGGAACAAAAACCCGATTCCTGAACTTTATTATCCCATCACAATCAAGGTTGAATTCAGGAACATTTCTCACCTTCTTTTGTAACTCTACATCTTCTTTTTGTGCTTCTTTAATCTTAAAATGTATAGATGGTTGAACATTCATTTGATAAAGATACGATTTTTCGCCTTTCATTATAATTCCAAGATCCATCCTTTGTAAATCCATAAATATTGGATCTTTTGTGATCCTCATCATGGATAAACGTGCATGGTCTTGTCGACTTAATGCATCTTCCACCTTGTTTGCTTTCCCAGGGTGTTAATTAATTGAGCAGTCATAATCTTTAATTAGTTCCAACCACCTTATTTGGTGCATATTCAGCTCCTTTTTGTGAAAATATACTTTAAAATTTTATGATCAGTATAAATGTCACACCTTTCTCCATAAAGATAATGCCTCCAAATCTATAATGCAAATATTACTGCAGCTAACTCCAAATCATGAGTTGGGTAATTTTGCCCATGGATTTTCAACTGTCTTGAGGAATAAGCTATCACCATATCATTTTGCATAAGAACACACCCCAATCCCTTCTTTGATGCATCACTATAGATCAGAAACCTTTCTCCACTACAAGGTAATGTGAGAACAGGTGCACTGGACAACCTTCTTTTCAACTCCTTGAAATTCTCTTCACATTCCCCCGTCCAAACAAACATAACTCTTTTCCGAGTCAACCTGGTGATTGGATTAGATAATCATGAAAAATATTTCACAAAACGTCGATAATATCCAGCCAAACCAAGAAAACTTCGGATCTCAGTTACTGTTGTTGGTCTCGACCATCTTTCGATAACCTCTGTTTTTGCTGGATCCACAGATATCCCATCTTTTGAGATTATGTAACCCAAAAAGGAACCTTTTTGAAGCCAAAATTCACACTTGGTAAATTTGGTATAAAGCTTATCCTTTCTCAGGGTCTTCAATATAATTATCAAGTGATCTTCATGTTCTTCCTTGCTCTTTGAATATACAAGAATATCGTCTATAAAGACTACCACAAACAGATAATGATAGTCTCTAAAGACTCTATTCATCAGATCCATGAAGATAGCAGGGGAATTAGTAAGACCAAATGGAATCACTATAAATTCATAGTGTCCATACCTTATACGGAAAGCCGTCTTTGGTATGTCGTCCCTTTTGACCCTTAATTGATGATACCCTAAACGAAGATGGATCTTGGAAAAGTATTGAGCTCTGTATAGCTGGTTAAAAAATTCATCAATGCACGAGAGAGGATATTTGTTCTTGATAGTGATCTTGTTAAGTTCTCAATAATCAATACAGAGTTTCATTGATCCATCTTTCTTCTTAAAAAACAGAATAGGTTCTCCCCAAGGTGATGCAATAGGGCGTATGAACCCCTTATCAATGTTATCTTGGAGTTTCTTCTTCAATTCCTGAAACTCAATTGGGTCCATTCTATAAGGTGTCTTTGAAATAGGTAAAGCACCCGGTACGAGTTCTATTGAAAACTCAACTTCACGATTTGGTGTGACACCCAAAAATTCCTCCGGAAAGATATCATCAAACTCTCGTACAATGGGAATATTCTTAATCAGGAGTTTCTCACCATCAATTTGAGATAAATAACCTTCATTTTGTGGAATCAAGACTCATAAGATGGAAGAAATTTCCACTGGAAGGTTATGTTCATCCTTGCATCAATAGATGATCAAAGATTGATCTGGAATATTAAATGTGACTTCCCTGCATTGGAAATTGATATGAGCTCCATATAGAGAAAGCCAATCCATGCCAAGAATCACATAAAATTCCACTATAGGGAGGATCACAATATTTTCAGGAAGCATTTTCCCACAGACTTCAATCGGTGAAGAATTATAAACTTTTGATGCGATTGTTGTGCCATTAGGGGTTGTCCCATCTAACTCAACATCTAATTTTTGAGGTAATATGGTGATACGCTTAGAAACGTCTTCATAAATAAAGGAGTGGGTGGATCCAGAATCAAATAAATCATTTGCTACTTTAGAGTGGATGGTAAGTGTACCTTTCACCACTTCTTTATCATACTCCACATCACTGATAGAAATTGCATGTGACTTTCCATTGTCTTTAGCCTTATGAGTTTGTTGACATCGATCATCATCAACAACCCTTGGATTAGGGCATTGATTGGAATAATGCCCCATTTCCTTGCACTTGTAACATTGAAGTGTAGGAAGTGCACTCTGTGTAGCCTTTTCATTGATCACATCACAAGACATCTTCTTCCCATCATTATGGCATTCAAATGCCCGATGACCTTCCTTTACACATTTGAAACATTTACATTTCCCTTTAAGACAACTCCCTCCATGTTTCTTTCCACACTTTGAGCATAAGGGAAAACCATCTTCTTTTCAGTGTGCTCTTTAGATTTCCTTTGAATTCCATTTTCCTCTTCTTATCAAACTCATATGACTGATAGGTTACTCCAATCACCATCTAAACTTTGAAATCACATCGAACGATTTCATCGTAGCAATTGTAGTCCCTTATGGCTAACGCCCTTCAAAGACTTGGTTTTAAGCCACTAAAGAATCGATCGATCTTACTCCCAGGTTGGATAATAATACCAGAGGTGTACTTTGAAAGTCCTGTAAAAAAAAATTCATAGGTACCAACATATTCATCATACTTTTTCTTTAGTTCAAGAAACTCCTTCTCCATATTTGTTCAGAGAATATGAGGGAAGTACTTATTCAAAAACGAGTTGTTGAACTCGTCCTATTACATGGACTCAATTTCATCTCTTGGTCTCGTATTCTTGATAAGATTACACCATTGATCAGCATCACCTTCCAAACGATACACTGCTAAGATGACTTTGTCATATTCAGAACATTGAAGAACTGAAAATATCTTTTCAGTAGTACTGATCCATTGTTCACCAACTAATGGATCAGTAGATTCGCTGAATTAAGGTGGACGCTGTCTCACAAAGGATTCAACAGAATGTTGCTCCTTCCTTTGCTCGTTTGGAAGTCCTTCATGATTCATAGCATGAGAAAGTTGGGTGAGCATGGCTACAAGATTATTCATTCCAGCTCTCATAACGTTTGGTTGCTCAGGGGGACAATCATTGCATTGCCCGTCACATTCTGCGCCAACACGGTTCCTTCGGGTTCCAGCCATTGACTAAAACCAAGAATAATAGTGTGAGAAACACTAATTCTAAAAGGATAATCACATAATCAAGAATAAAATTTCACACTTAAGGTATTATCCTAGGATATTCATGGCCATTTCTAAAACACTAATATTGTGTTATATTCTTAGACTTATCCTTAGGATTCTTAATAAGGCATTCACATCCTAGTTTCCAAAGGTTGACTATACCTTTCCTCTAATACCAACTATAATCACCCATACTTTACATACATTGTTAATACTTCAAAATTGAAGCACACTTATTACAACACATAACAAAACCAGGAATGGACCGTATAGGTATTGTGTGTTTAGAAACTGGGAAACATAAAAAAATGGTTCATAAAGCATCTACACTATCTCCCATTTATTTCATCATATCTATAGTCCCTTTTGGCATATCTTACTTAATAACCTTCTTCCTGGCCTGGGGAAAGAAACCATACAAAAGGGTGAGCTCAAATGCTCAGTAAGAGTAAACAAAATAAATATCAATCACCTCATATTTATAAGAACATATCATTTTGGAAATCTTACCCTGCAAAAGAGATCAAAATTTCATAACATGGGATAAATCATGGTAGTGAAATTTAATCACAATAATCATAACTTAAAACATTAAGCTTTGTGTCATACACACATAATCATAGAGAATAATTTCTTATTAGTCAAGACTCATTTCCAAGAATATCTTAGTGAACAAATTCCATTTATGAACTGAGTTCATTCCTCGTTTCAGTCCTGTTTCACTGAACCAGTTTAACCTGCCGTTTCAGCCATGTCTTTCTGATGAGATATAAAATAATTACCCAATGCATTGGAGGGAGATATAGGTCCCACCCATCTCATAATGATACCATTCTTATGTGTGCCACAAAATCATAAACCATACATCATAGCATAACCCATGTAATAAAAATGGGATTCTTAAACATCGTGACATCATAAAACAATTCATATAAGATAAAGGAAATCATAAAAATAATTCCATCACAACATAATCAAATCAATGTAATAATAGTGATAGAAACATAAAACATTATTATCTTAGATGGAACGCAATTTTGATAAAACACTTGAACTCCATTCTTGAGGAAAATATCCTTTCTACTTCAAAAACATTTTTCTTTCTTAATATGTCATATAATTTTGAACTAAAAGAAGTTGATTAAAAATAAACATGTAAAATTGTAATGGAATCTTCATGGAAATAATGTTTTAAAAATCCATTCATACCCTATAGGTTAAAAAAACATTCTTCTCGTACTTTTGGCGGAAAAGTTAAAAAGTACCTCATATGAAAAACGACAAAAGATTCCTTTCATATCATTTACTAAAAACTCACTGAAGGGTAAAATTAGATTTTAACAATTTTAGTTGTATGGAAATAATATTACATATTGAGGAAACATGGATGTGGATGATAAAATACACCCCAGTAAATTCCAAAGTATAAACAATCTCAGATAAAAATGAGATTGTGATATTTCCCTTACCTTAGGTGTGATTTGCTTCGTAAGTGTCTGAAACTCTTGTATAATTATCTAAATAATGTCATTGACTTATTCCAGAATCATACTCATTGTTATGATATCATATATGGTCATATTCTTGTCTTATTATTAGTAATATTTCATTGTTACTTGTTATTCAGGTGTTTATTACTTTTACTTCTTATGCGTGTTTTGTCGAATAAATTCGTATTCTTATTTTTAGGTTCTAGATACCTCATTTCTAGAATGGTATTAGTGTAATATATATCATATTTATTCACTCAATTAATTTATGTAATAATTATGCAATGAAAATCATGTAGAACCAGTCGCATCACATCGTGGAGACGGTATTCTGTACGTACACACGAGCGATGATATCGTTCCCATGATCATGGAATTGTATTGGAGTGTATGTATACTATTTAGGAATCAATATCACTTTAAAATAATCATATATATTCATTCTTTACACCATTATACCCATCCAAGTAAAGTGGTGGTGGAAAATAGATTACACCACGGCCTGGAGATGGTATTCCGTACGTACGCACACGCGGTGATTTCGTTTTACGTAGGATGGATAGATGGTGAGATATGGTTGTTTCACACTTATAATAATATATCCATATATGAGTGATACTGATGTTATTATTTAATAATGAAATAACTAATGTAGACGAAGTTGAAGAAGAAATAAAGTTGAAAGAATAGGTAACAGACATTACCTCTTCTTTGAAGCGCTTCTTTGAGACCTCATTTTACGGTATTAAATTGGTCTTTGAAGAATAACAATACCTCTAGGATGTTTCTAGGGAAGTGGAGAGGAGAAATTGGCAGGGTTTGTCCGAGATTGAAGGCTCAATGTGGTGTGAGGAAGAGAGGGAGGAGGTGCCCTTTTATAAGGGAGGAGAGGGGCACCTATGGAAAAACCAAAAATATTATTTTATTATAAAGACATATTCGATTTTAAATAGATCCAAATTGATTTATTTAGAAGATAAGGTTGTGATGGGTTGAAATCCTCTCATCCAATAGAATTTTGACATGTTTGGTTTACTATTTTAACCTTATCATTTAGATTTATCTTTAAGTTAGATAATTTTACTTTTACCGTGTCTTTTTGTGTTCTTACACTATAAGGTTAATAAACGTACTATAACAAGACAAACGAACCCCAATATGATTATTATTAATATATATAACATTATATAAGTAATTTTGCTGAGCCTTAGATTTTTAGGAATAAAATAACAATTAATAATATAATATTTTTTTAAAAAAATATTTTATGTCAATTTTACACTATTTAGTAATTGATTTTTTTGAAAATCATAACAGAATGATTAGTTCAAAAAACGTTAATTAAATGAATAATAAAATGTCATATTAACCTATAAGGTTAGTGGAATTGATAAAAAGTCTCAAATTACATTTATTTCTGTATTTATAACATCAGTTATGTCAATATTTCATTAATACGATAATTACTGCATCATATTTGTTTCATAAATAATTTAAATTATTAAATGCCTAAAAATTACAAATAAAATAAAATTATGTAGTAAAACTTTTTATATTTCTAATGAATATTTTTAGTCGAATATATCTTATGTATAACCCTGTATTAAAAATTATTTTCTTATTAAACTTTGATTTTAACTATTTCAACCCTTCTTTAAATAAATTAATAATAAATGTCCTAATCTAATCCAAGTGGGCCTAAATAGTCATATTTCATTCCAAAGGTTGTTTTTGGTCGAATTAAACTTATCCAATAGAATTAGGACATGTGTTAGGATAATAATAATATCATTTTTACCCTTAATTACCCTATTTACTTTTAACCGTGGTAATGAAAAGTAAAAAGTTACTATTCACCAAAAATTATTTCATCTCATTGAACCAAATTTTACTTAATGACATCAATCGCGTCTCTTGGATTTTTGAAATTCCACTTACAGAAGCGGTAAAATTATGTTTTATGTAAATTTGCAAATTCTCCTAGGAGGTGGGTAAAAGACGGTGAAAAGTTCTATAAAATTTTTATATATCTAAAATTATTATAAAATGACTCCAATGAATTGCATTGAACTTATATAGGTATTATGTATCAATTTTGACCTAAAATAAATTTAAATAAAATAAATAATTATTTAAATTAAAAGTTGGTTTTTAAATAGTAACCCAGAGTTTTCACTATTCATCCAAAATTGAAAGTTTTCAGAAAAATACCAAAATTTAACCCTAGGATAATTTCGATATTCCGAATTCAAAAAAGAAGTCCATTTTGATAAATAAAGTTTAAAAAATTTCAAAATTTGGTTATTACTATTCATAATAGCTAGTTTTAATAATACTTTAATAGCATATCGTTGTTTAGTGAAACTCGGTATTGCGTATGATGCAAGCTATCAAGGAAAGTCACAATTGCGTATAAAGACAACCAAGCTAGTGTTGTGTGTAGTGAAAGATTCCTTTGATTATTTATAAAATAAAAACAAAATATTTTTTATAAAAGTCTCGGGTGTTACAGGATTCTACTCGTGAGATGGTAGTGTAAACATATCTAGAAACATTCCATCCCATCGATCATTTGACAGGGAGGTGGTGGATGGACCACCGAGGAAGTGAAAGAGAAGGGATTAGATAGACCTGCTAGGTGGTGGACGTGGAAGAGGAGCATGGAGAGCTGTATGTGGTTGCAGATGCTTTGATCTACTTCCACCACCCCCTAGGGGGTCCGCACCTAGCTCATGGAACATGGGGACTAGGGTGGGGACTGCTGCAAGCAGTCGAGGCATGCATCCCAGGGACTCTAGGGATGATTCGAGGTACGATCTATGTCTTTTCTACAGTAGTTATCGTACTTATGGGAAGAGGTTCCTTTCATTCCTTCCTCACCACATGTGTTGTGTGAAACCTTGATATTCATGTCGAGTTGTTGAATCAACCCTTAGGATTGGATACACCTATGAGAGGAGACATGATGATGATGAAAATTTTAATATTGTGCTATATTTCCCTTAGAGGTGAGATATTCGGTTGGAACCTCTTGGTGGAATCATCGATGCCTTCCGACATCATTCTCCGTATGGATTAAATATCTTCTGCCATGCCCAGATTGAATGATTTAGATGAAGAGTGCTGTGTGTCTAGAGCGATGGAATGAGGTTTTCCATTATTGGTGAAAACAATACCTAGACCCCATTGAATAGGCCCATGCATAGGATGGTCCAGCCAATCACTATTGGGTTAGCTTTCCATACCCCCAGATTAGTAGATGTCATGAGATTTAAGTTCCCACTAGTAGTGGTAGAGTATGAGGACATATTTTCAGAAGATGTTCTAGGATTACCTCCCCTCTAAGGGATCAACTTCTTTATCGAATAAGACCCTGGGATGGCACTGATATCCTCAGTAGCATATTGGATGGATCCCATATAGCTTCCTGAGCTGGGGGTGCAGTTAGAGAATTTGCCGAGTAAGGGCCCCATAAGGCCCCATGATTCACCCAGGGTGGCCCCAGTTTTATTTTCAATGAAGGAAAACGGGAGTATGAGGTTATGTGTGGATTATCGGTTCCTGAATTAGGTAACAGTGAAAAGAATGTATGCACTATCATGGATTGACGACCTCTACGATCAGCTGAGAGGGGAAGAATGGTTCTAGAAGGATGAACATGGATCATTTTACCACCATTTATGAGTACATGATTAGGACGTACCAAATACATCATTCATATGTAGCTAAGAAAAATATGAGTACTTGTTGATTCCTTGCGGCATGACGAATGCCCCCGAATTGTTCATGGGACTTATGAACCAGATCTTCTATTTGTACATATATTGTTTTGTAGTGGTATTATTCAACGACATCCTTGTGTACTCAAAGTAAGGGGAGGATTATATAAGAAACCTACAGATGGTTCTAGACATACTATGATAGCACCATATTTATATGAAGTTCTGAAAGTGCCAATTATAGATACATGATGTCCTCATTCTGGGAAATTTATTCTCACTAGATGAAGTAGTTGTGGAAAGATCCAAGGATGAGGTGGTGTTATCATGGGAGACAACCCGGAGTGTGACAGAGGGTCAGAGCATCCTTGGGTAAGAAGGATACAACCCGATATTTACCCCTGATTTATCCCAAATATTAGCACTGATGACAGCCTTGACCCAGATGGGGGAGCATTTCTCATGGATGCAGATGTGACCATATGCATTCCAACAGTTGATGCAGAGTTAGATGAGGGAACCAATCTTGAGATTTCTATATGAGAGTGTCCAGTACATAGTTTTCTACGGCGCATGTGGGACTATGCTTGGATGGGTCCTGATGAAGATACATGGGGTGATTGTTTAAGGCTCATGAAAGCTAAGGCCGCATGAGGAAAATTATTCCACCCCTAATATTTAATTGGAGTTAGTAGTCTTCACAATAATGATGTATCCACACTACCTGATGTGTGAACGATTTATTGTCTACTCTAACCAAACCTGCCTCAAATACATCTACTCATAGAAGGATTTGAATCTGAGGCATATGTGATGGAGATAGTTTATATTGGATTATGAATTCTAAAAATTCTATACTCCTTGTAAGGGTAATGTTGTAGTAGATGTTTTTAGTAGGATATCGATTTTGAAACTACTAAGAAAGGCATTATAACAGTTTTCCTTGATACAATTATCCTTCATGGATGGAGATGATGAAGCTTATCTCTAGTCGACGGTTTTCACCCCTCCACTCTTACAATGATTTAGGGAGGCACATTAAAGAGATATCTACTGTGAGAATTTGGGTTCTTAGTTATCCACAAGACATGATTCTGATTGATATTCAAAATTTGGGAGCACATAGTACATTTCAAAGGATGATAGGTATACTAGGGGTGTTGTGGGGGGGGGGGGGGGGGGTTCTGAGGGAGTTTCATACATGCCCCCTGGTGGGGTATCATGGAGTAGGAATAATAAATCAGGATCTCTGGTGTCAGTTCTGGTGGACATGTACAAAGATGGTTGTAGAAAAGTTCGTTTCTTGATGCCTTATGTTCTAGCAGGTGGAGGCTGAGCACCGGGTTCCTATAGAGTTATCTCACACCTAGATTCTCCAGAGAGGAAGTGTGATTGAATATCTATGGACTTCGTGATGGGCATTCCATGGATGTCTAAGGGACATGATACTATCTAGGTGATCGTTGACTGACTGACCAAGTCGGCCCACTTCCTATCTATCTGGGAGTAGAGTTCCATAGAGAGCTTGTGAAGCCTATATGTACAGGTGATATTTTATCTTCATGGAGTCCCTTCGACGATAGTATCAGATCACAATTCTTGTTTCATATCTCGGTTGTGGAAGGGAATGAAAGAGGCATTCGGGACCCAGCTATGGTTGAGCACAGTGTTCCATCCCCAAACAGATGGTCAGATGGAAAGAACCATTTAGGTTCTGGAGGATATTGTGTGGGCCTATATCCGGTATTTTGGTCACAATTGGTATGAAAAGCTAAAACATGTGGAGTTTTTATACAAAAACTGCTACCACTCCACCATTTGTATGGCACAATCTGAGGCTTTATATGGGTGACCCTACTAGTCACCACTTTTATGGATCAATGTTATAGAGTCAGTTATCATGGGTCTAGAGTTTGTGTGATCTACAACTACGAAGCATCAGGTCATCAATGAGAATATTAACACTGGAAAGAGATGGAATTAGTCTTATGTTGTCATATTGAGGAGACCTCTAGAGTTTGAGGAGGGAGATCATGTCTTCTTTCGAGTCTCACCTCAATGAGGGTTGTGGAGATTTGGCCGGGGTATCATTTTGTCTCCTAGGTTCATTGGCCCTATTTAGATACTGAAAAGAGTTGGAAAAGTGGAATACCGACTACCTATATTATTTCATATTCACTAGGTACATGATGTATTCCATGTGTCGCAGTTGTGGAGGTACGTGCATGACCCATCTGATGTCACTGACTGGGTGAGCTAGACATTGTCTAGGGAGAAAAATTCACAGAGTACTCAGTGGAGATTGTGGATTTACATGATTGGATCCTTCATGGGTGATCTATTCCCCTAGTGCATGTCCAATGGATGAACGAGAATCATTCGAAGAGAACGTTAGAGCAGGAGGTTCAGATTCATGCGATGTTCCCACATCATTTTGAGTAGCCCCCCTTTTCTATGGATTTTTGAGATGTAAATCCCTATAGTGTAGAGAATGTAATGTCTCAGATTTTCTGTTTATTATTTTTAATATTTATATGGAATTATTAAGAGACCAGGTTTTAATATGGCTTGAGATTTTAAGGATCGGGGTGCACGAAATAAAGGGTTGAAATAATTTAAACTATAAATAGCACGTGTGAGAGGTTTTCCATAAAATGTTAATTAAAATTTAAAAAAGTTACTTGATCTGAAATCCGAGGAAAAAATTTCATTTAGAACAATGAAATTACCTAAGGTGGGCCCTAATATTGATCGGTGTGGTTCAGTAGTAGTAGTTAGTTTTGTAAATTTTTAAAGAAATAAAATAGAATAAAATATTTTATTTTAATCATTTCCATAAAGTGGTGGTGGGAGCGTTGAAGTAAGATGTTAAGAGAATCCCTAGGGTTATCTGCATAACCTAAAAATTCGCTGGAGTCATTGAGAAGAGACCCCTTGGAGAAACCTCTCGAGAATGAAGGATGACAGATCGATTGATCGACGCACCTCAGATTTGACGAAACGTCACCAAAAAACGTGACACGACGATCATAATTCAAGTTAATGTAGGTATGGTTTTTTTTTGATATGTTTTCCCTGTTCTTCAATTAAATGACTAATGCATATCAACAAATGAACATGTTGATCCACAGATCATTCTTTCATGTGGGTGGGTAATTATTTCCATTTATTTTAATGATTTTTTATTCGGGTAATTAATCCAGGATATATTATTTTATTGTTTTGATTTGACATATTTAATCCTACTAGTATGAGTGGATTGACACTGTGAAAAATGATGGAGGAGGTTCGTTCCTCTTTTCTTTTGATGGATTTCATCCATCTCTTCTATGAATTCTTCTCATTCTTCACGGTTTGATGAACAATTGATTGTTCTGCAACCATTTTTCAATGAAAAAAATCCAAAATTATAGATCTGACATTGTGAGGACTTAATGGAGGTACAGAGATGATGGTAGAAGACAAATCAACACGGTTCATATGAAATCATTCTTCAGTGTGTCTTTCTGCAGTTGGATCAAAACATGTGTTCGGGGCCGATTGGATGCCCGAAACATTCCGAATTAGCCTTGATATTATTGGGTGACCTTGATCATTTAGTTTTGAAGTGATCAGACCGCCAGATCGAAGATCAGAGGATCACCTGAGGCACAACAATGAAGAATGAAATTTCTTAAAAATTGTGACGAACATGATGGGATTTCTGATGAACATGTTTTGTGGGATCGGTAGGGTGGTGGATAGGGTTTTCACACTATACAGGATGAATAACATGACATTAATTTTAATGATATGATGTGCATGCCCCACCCAGCAGCGACTAGTGTTCTGGTGATATGAAGCATATAATGGGTGTATAACCATTGTCACATGGCATGTGGGTCCTTACATGGGACTCAACATGCATATCAGATAATACACAAACATGAGGTGGAGTACACCACATGTAAACCACCACACGACAAGACAAGGCCAGTTATGCAGGTCATCCCTTATACCAGTTACATGGGTTGGCATACACGGTTTGAGGCCATGTATGGGAACATTTCCAGCATACACGGAGCGGACCCTAGATACATTGAAATGACATGTTATCCTTCTTACAATACAAGTATATATGTTTTTACACACCATGTTCTTTATAATCGGGCCATAGTACCAATGTAGTACTCAGAGTCAAGGGACCTGATGTGTGAATAAGACAACATGATTTTTAATACCTTCTACTTGGTGTGATCTTCTTTTCCACTATTCCATAGACAATTTTTGTTGGGTTTAGTGCCCCCATTTCTAATTCCCCAGAAGGTTAGGTATCATTTTTACCCAAATGAAGATGATCCCTTCAGTAGGACATTCCGATATAGAGTCTGGTATCCCTCTGAGAGGCTCGGAGTGAGATCATCTTCCATTCTCCACCCTATGTATATTCATGTATCAATGTGACTACTCATATAGTATGTTGATCCTCTACATAGTAGGTGGAATCTAAATGAGTCGTGGTATCTTCCAAGGCCCTGGTAGTGATCCTCATCACTTTATCATGATCGTTTCCCACTCAAGAGTGTGCTCTCCCATAAAGAGTGTATCTATTCTCTCTTCTGATCCATTGGGACATCTATCCCTCTCATGGATTTTCTAGACCAATAATTCTTCTCATATGGACATAATTATAGATATCATAATTGTATAGTGAGTTATCTCAGACGACTGATTCGTGGAATCATCAAATTGAATCCCTAGCATGGGTATACTTTCATTTTTACTTCACTCTAGAATATTTGGTCTGGGTTTCAAGTATATTTGGATAAGTTTCTCTTAAAATATGTTATGTACACATATATTGTGTAGATCTGAATGTACCATTAATTTGTGTATTTCTTTGTTATTTTCTGGCCCCCCCTAATGAGTATTGTTATAATCACTCATTCATGGTTGTTTGCCACATGCGTTTTGTCCTGTGCATATGAGTGGCCTTTTGATGGAGTCCAGTGTAGACCAAGATCAGACCAATATTTCTTAGTTCCTTACAGGGCAAGGTGTTCCTATGGCTATGAGCGGCTATCCCAGTACCTCTTTTTCATACAGGTTGGACTTTATAGTTTGAAGACTCTTTCTTTTGGTGGGATTATATTCTTTCCCAGTTTAATTTTTGAACATAATTTTTGTTGTACTATGTTATTTGGGTTTATTCATATGCATGAATTTTTGTTCTTTAGTGGTTTTCACTTTTCAGAATTTGGGGGCTTGGATATGTCTACGTGTATACGGGTACATAGCCAATGCCGCCCATGTTAGTGATATGCCTACTCTGTGCTAGTCACCATCCCCTGGCCTATTGGGGGTGGGATTGGGGAGTCACGGAACAGGACCCATTGGGACAGTTCATTACAGATGCATTCATTTTGACATAAAGAAATACAATTAATTTTTTGGGTGCAAACCAAAAGGAGTTACCCGATTAAGAGGTGGTGTCCTTATTAAAGCTTTGTAATTTTATTTATATTATATACACCAAAATTTTTTCTTATTCCACATTTATATAGATTCTATATTATCCGAAATATAATAGGATGTTTGTATGATATTGTTTAGACCTACAGTTACACACAAATCTATCAAATGGGATTAATGTACAATTTATGTCTACGGAAAACTACCGCCTCATGAAATAATGATTTTTCATTTTACCTTTACCATCTCTCATGGTGGAATTTATAATGTAAACTCTATTTATATATTATATATATAATATTTATTATGTATTTATTATATTTATGTCTTTTTCAACACATATATTTATAATTTTTATTTTGTGTAAAAATTATAATATGGTTTTTGGAAATGTAAACTACCGCCCTCTCAAAGTGATGTGATTCGTTCACACTGTAAAGGGAATGTATAAAAAAATATTTTAATTAAAAATATGTGAAAAAAACATATATATGATATTAATATCAAAATTATATTTATGTAAAAAATATATATATAATTTTATTTATTACATTTTCCCACACAATAAAAACTTGATAACTTCTTTTGTAGACGTGTGGACTACGATATCATCGACCCGATGTTATTATTTAAACATCAATTGAATGATATAGATATGTATATTAGATTAAATAATATGGTATTATAATATAATTCCTATTTTGGAAAGATTGATGTTACTTACCGTCTTTCCTAAACAGTCATCGAATAATGAGAATGTTACTCATGAGCATGTACGCCCTACCGTCTCCATGATTGTATCATTGAATAATTTTTCTTAACTATATTTAATGATTGGTTTTAAATGTATAATTAATGTATAAATAAATTTATTATGTCAGAAATTTTATTTTTTAGATGTTATATAATGGCCCATTTCCACATAGTTGACCCACCAAAGTTTTTTTTGACATATAAACCCAATTTGGTAAAAACACCTAACATGAACATAATTTATTTATTAGTTGAACAAAAACATGATAATACGTGAAATAAAATTTACGATAAAAATTAAAAGGTCACATATCACGTAAATAATTAACATAATTTGGTTATTAAGAAATATAAAAGACACACAAGACATGTTGGACCTAAGGTAATGGATTATTCCCTCACTTTTTTTCTATGACGCATAATTTTTTTACTATGAACCTAATTTATTATATATGGTTTACATAGTTCCAAAATTTAATATAATATCTGGAATTTCATTATATTTAGGGAATTTCATTTTTTATTAATTTTTTATTACCTTTGTATTTTTCAATTTATTTGTTACCACATTTTTGTGGAATTTTCATATCACTATTTTATATCTGTGAGATAAATGTCATCTTAACCATTTACATTTTTTGTACCTACTACAGAGTTGATATATTTTATCATGAATTATTTTGTCTTAATTTTATTTAAAACTTTTATTTGATATTATTATCTCATTAGGCCTATTATTTAAAGTTTTCTAATGTGGTATGAGACACTTTGGAATGGTTAAAGATTATTTATATCAACAATAAAATTAATGACCATTAAATAGTATTTAAATTCAAGGAAGTTATATGAAAAAGGTGTAAAAACCATTAATTTCCCCCTAATCTATTTATTAATTTCCATTTTCAATTTTTCATACAATTTTCTCCTCTTTGGTACTCAAAATGATTTAGAATATGTTCTTAAGAAAACATGGCTTTTTTCTAACATTTATTGGAGAACCTATTTTCTTCTAAAAACATGTTTTGTTAATATGTTCCCAAAAATGATTTGTAAATTATTTGGTAAATAAATTTTTAACCTTTAATATTTTACTAATTTTTTCAAAATAATATTCTTGATGCTTTCCAAACCAGGAATTTTTCAAATAATTTTACCATGGAAAAGGAATATTTTCTTACCTTATATGGCATGTGAAGATTTACTCACCATCATTTATTGGAAGTATAATTTTATTTTCTAAAAGGTTAGTTTTTGAGAAAATTTTTGTCAATATTGAACTTAATATAATGTTTTTTTAGAAAAAGGGATTTTTTCCTCAATAATGTTTTAAAAAATCTTTTTATAGTATTTATATTCATCAATAACAGCAAAAAATTATTTTTAATCCACTTGGGATTTCATGTATTGATACCTTCCTTATTCTTCTAATGGAATATTTATTATTTATTCGACTAAAGGTAGTATTCACATTCACTTACTAGATTCATTTTTTATTCCCCCAAAAATATTCATTCTCCTATGATCATTGAACATTGAATTTCTCCTAATATATCCAATTTATTTATCATGGATATTACATTTGTCTAAACCGTATACCATATTACATATGGTTTCTACTTTGAATGTTAATTTTTTTATTTTGGGAAATATTTATAATTCTTTATTATTTATTTAATACATATATTTGATAAGGTATACTATTTATTTGATTAATTCATTGAGGAATGCATTTGATTATTAATGATACGTGGGGACCAGACTTTATATTTCCCCATTAGGCATAAAAAGGATCTAATGAGACAAATATGTTGTGAAATAGGATAGCGTTTAAAACCATGATTTAAACCATATTCTTAATGGTTAAGAAAGTATAAATTTTCATGTTCCTTAGACATGGGGCCCATTAAGAAATAATTTTCCACATTTAGTTCCATTTAACATTCATCCATGATATTTTGCGTTGATGTATATATGGATACATTTTATTTTAGTTCATGAATTAAATGGAATGTGTTTCAGTTTCTTTCCTTTATATATTTATTTTTCCTTATCTAATTATTTTAATTAAATTTATTTCTAGTTATTACCTTTCTATATTATTTATGCACAACCTTATCAGGTTTTTTATGATTAAATGGTATGTGTGTTCAGTTATTTACCATACCATAATTATTACTCTCATTGAATCATTATTAATTCCCCTATATTTTTCCCCTATCAACCATTTTAGATCACCCTTACTATGTTTATATTCCTAGTAATCCAATATGTGTTCTATGAATGATTTGTGAGGATTTTCTAGATGGATTAGAGTTATCCTCAAAATTATTTATTTATAAAGAAATAAGAAAAAATATGTTTTAATTAGTGTATTTATTTATATTACAAGACTCATTTATGTATCTTGTTTTCCATTACTACTAAACTCTCAGTCCTTCAAGATTTGATTATCTGTAATCATGAAAATGTAATTGATATAAAACACCAACCATGAGATATATGGGTTTGGTTCGCTATAGTTCACATCAAAAGAAGATTAGTAACATCATTGGGAACTAGATTTAAGAAAACATACTTTAGATAACATAACCCTAAGGTAATTTTTTTGGCTAAGTGTAGATGAAAACCCATGAATTATGATAAAGAATATATTTTGAGGGTCCTCCTATAAATACATCCATTTCTGGATACTATAAGTGGAAATGGTTCGGGAATAGATGTACCTAGGAGTAACAACTCCAATTATGTTTTCTGGGTATAACTTGGCATAACCTGTTACATGATAATAGGCCTTACTACGCACCTAGTTTGAAACACATTGAGGATATAATTAAGATAAATAAAATTTTAATTATGGAAAATTATGAATAATAATAAAAGATAATTTCAACAAATGACCAATGTTAAACCTAATGTGTTTTACATTTAATATAAGGAGTCGTGATTCAGAGATCCAACAGATGATATCATGGCCAAATCATATACTAAATAAGGTCCAATTTTTTGATGTTTTTTAGGGATTAAATAATTACATTTTAGTAGTATTTTATCAATGGAATTTTGGATATATTAATCATGAAATGTATAAGGAATATTCTTGATTTTAGAAGAATATGTTTTAGATAAAGAAGTCATTTTAGAAATAATGAATTTAAATTTACATACACATGATATTAAAGGTATTGATAACATTTAGGGTTAATATTATTAGTAATGAAATCATACTAATAGTCAAATAAGATTATAATACATTGAAAAAAATGTTTCTATTAAAAACCTTAGTTAAGATTCTATTTACAGATTAAATTTCAATGAGGTCTATTTGATTTATTTTTATATTATATTAAAAATGTTTTATAAAAGGAAAACCTATAATAATAGTGAATACATATTATGTCTAGAAAGGATGAAGGTATTGAACCTATTAATGATGGATGATAAGGGTTTCATGCCAATCACTTACCTACACAATGTCAATGTCTATGTGTAATTATTTCTGGAATTTTATGAATAAATAATACTGATTAATTAGTAGTGTAACTTTTTAGGTTTAAAGACTAATATATTTACTATATTGACTTTATAGAATAGTTAGAGACAAATAGTTAGAGTTTTCCCTCATTTATAGGGCCTATGATCCTTTCGAAATTTATTTCAGTTTTTCAAGTATCAATAATATTTTTTGGATACCCATTTAATAAGGTTAGTGGTGTATTGGAATTTGATCGAAGAATAACTAAATGAAGAAATTGTTCTAATGAAATTGAAATGTATCCCAAAATTATATTTCATTGTTTTATTATGTAGTAAAATAGTTACACAAAATTTGGGAAATGATAAAAAATGTGTGTTGTCATAATACCATAATTTGTTTTAATCGATGGTATACTTAATCAACACATATTCAATGTTTTGATGCCCTAAAAATTCCATTTATATATTAGTATTTTTTTATTGATGAAAATAATCACCCCTATAAATATTTATTCTTTTCTTCTAAGTACGCATCTCTAGTTTCCACTTATGGTCTTCTACTTAGAGACCCAGTTATATGTAAGTCCACATAACCTTTTTACATCTTATTCTATCTTTTATAGAAATGTTTCACAAACCCTTATCATGATGTGGGATTTAAAACATAGTAAATTTCAAACAATATATTGTTAATATTGAGTAAAAATTGAGAGTACACAATTTAATTATAGAGGGGAGAATGTAAAACCCCAACATCTTAAGTAAAAATATTATCTTCAATAGCATGTATGACACAGAACACCATGAACCTAAGGGAATATAATATCCTGATAAATTATATTATATATACCATTTTAAACAAATTAAATTCATAATTTCACATTAAGTTAACCAGATATTGAGTTTTCATGCATCACACACACAAATGACTTTTTTCGACAGCTTGCATTATACGCAAAACTGTGTTTTTACCAGATGATAATATATTATTAAAATATTATTATTTAATATAATAATACCTAACCAAGACCTTAAATTATATTTTAGGAATAATATTAACAAATTTTTTATAATATATTTTTTTCCCAAAAATAAAAGTAATTAATTTGTTACCAATTAATTATAAATGAAAATTTAAAATAGTTGAATATCAAGATAATATTATTATTCTTATGAACACAAAATAATTTGTTATTAATAAATTAAATTAATTAAAATAATAAAATTTATTAATAAAGTATCTTTGTAATTTATTCAGGAAAATATTTTTGATAAAAATCCAAGAGATTTTACAAACATATGATAAGAATAAAATCAATATTACACATAAAATCTATATTTTTATTTAGGATCTTTTAGTCAATTTCAACAGAGAACCTATTTTAAATCAAATTTTAAACAAATTAATAATTTAACATGTAAACAAACATTATCTTGGAAATAGGAACATAAAAAATAGGTAAAAAGTTTTTTTCTGTGAAGTTTCACTTTTTAATGAATAGTGAAAAATATTCAATTTAATTCAAAACTACTTTTAATCTAACATATTTATAAGGTTAAATTATATATTTAATTGATGTTAACGTTTAATTAGATCAAATATTTTAATAATAATTCAACTTATGTCATTTTAATATATTACAAATTTAAATTTACAATAAAACATAGCAATATTTGAGACGTTTTTACTTTAAAACCATGCATTGTTGTCCCATCTATGGGATTGAATTTAAATTAATTTAATCTTATTATGTGATTTAATTTTAGAAAAAATTATTCCATATTTGGAATGTGTATAATATAATATTTCTAATAAGGTTAACTTCATTTTTTACAAACCATATTAGTTATTGTAATTATAATTAATTACAATGATTAAGGTGAAATTATCCTTTATAAGGAACTAAACCACAAACTTAAGGCCCGAAAGACATATATATGATTCAAAAAAAAATTATGGTAAAGTTTATACCCTATAATCCCTTTTCTATTCTTTTTACTGTATCCACTTTCATTAAAAAACAAGGGTGGCTTCCATTCCTTTAAAATATTACACGAGTGTCACTCCTCCTCCACTATAAAAGGCATTCTATCATCTTAATTCCTCACACCTATCAAGCCAGTAATGATAGGAACAAAAACTATTCTCAATTAACTCCCCAAAATCTCTACCATAATCCTTTAATCCTCCCTTTTGGAATAATGAAATCTAAGGAATTATTTTGGTGCAACCCAAGTGCAGTTACCCGATTAAGAGGAAACATATTTCCTAAAAATCATTAATTTTATTTCTGATATCCACTATCAAAACACTTTTTATTACATGATTACATAAAAACACATTTATCCTAAATATACATGACTTTTTATTCTAATGGTTTGACCTAAACTTACACACACTAATATCTAATGGGTAATGAACAAACAATTTACGTGTATGGTGAACTACAACATCACGAAACGATGATTGTTTATTTTCCCTTTACCACCTATCATGGTGGAATATATGATGTAAAATAAGTAAACATATTATGTATATATTATTTATTATATCTTTAATATTCTGTAATTCTTTTACAAGTCATATTTTTTTACTATTGATTTGGTGTACAAATGATAAAATCATTATTGGACGTGCGGACTATCACCCCCTAAAAGAAATGTGATATGTTCACGCTATACATATAATGGATTATTTTAATTAAAAATTTGTGAAATAAAAAATATATTTATGATAATAATGACATAATTATCTTTTCGGAATAATAACATATATCATTTTTATTAACCTTACACATACACGGAATAAGTGATAAAGTTATTCGTGGACAACTGGATTACTGCCTCCTTCACATGATGTGATTAATTTTACATCAAAATAATTGTATATATAATTATATATGATTAAATAGTATGATATTATTATATAATTATCATTATAGAATTATTTATGTCACATACATTCTTTCATAAATTATAATTGAAAAATGGGAACGTTACCCATGAATATGTACGTACTTCTGTCTCCATGATTAAAATGTTGTTTAATTTTTAATAACCATATTAAATTATTTGCTCTAAAAGTAAAATTTATGTATAAATATATTAATTATATAATTATTACTATTCCAAAGCTATTGTATATTGACCCATTTGACCATAGTTGACCCACCAAAGATGTTTTTGACATATAAATCGAACATAGTCAAAACACCTCACATAAACATAATTGTTTTAGTAGTTAAATAAAACATGAAAATAAGTTAAATAAAATAAATGTTAAAAATGAAACTAGTTCCCAATAAATTTAATAATTAATATAATTTTTTATTTTGGTATATAAAGACACATGAGACAAGTCGGACGTAATGTAAGGGATTTGTGTCTCACTTTTCCTTCTATAATGCATACATTACTATTGGGAACCTAAATTATTATAAATGGAATAAATACTTCCAAATTTAATTATAATATCGTGAATTATATTATATACATGGTATTTAAATTTGTTCTTTAATGATTATTTACTTTGGGGTTTTCAACACATTTTTAACACATTATTGTGGGATTTACATCTCACTTTTTACATCCATGATATAAATGTCATGTTCACCATTTAATTATTTCTTGTTGTGTATCTACTACCCATTTTGATATATTATATCATGAAATATTTTTTATCTTCATGTAATTCCAAAATTTATTTCAATATTATTCTTTCATTAGGATTAAGATTTAAAATGTTTCGAGGTGGTATGGGATACTTTGGAATGTTTAAATATTATTTTCACCCATAATATATTTAATGATATTTTAATGGTATTTTCATTCAAGTAAATTTTATGAATATTATTAAATTAAGCCTTTTATTTCCTTCTTATATGGTTATTCATTATTATTTTTATGTATTAGTACCAATTTTACACTCTTTGATACTCAAA